>JAQOWZ010000018.1:14252500-15530792 GCA_035578165.1 Stenolophus ochropezus | reverse complement strand
ATCTTCAAAACAGTATTGTATCTTCAGGACACTCTAGGTGTCAATTTGAAGACTTTTGGAGATGACTACATCTTCATCATGTTTTCTTAAAAACAGTATAATCGTAGATTTTGAATAATATATTTATTAGACACTTTTTCAGGGTCTAATTTTATAAGACCTTCGTCATATCTTCAAGGAATATTTTTAGGGACAATCAGATTTTGATTTAAAGATCTATAGGATACTTTAACAGTATTGAATACCGTTTTATCATTTTCATATCTTTAAGGAATACAAGTAAAATTTAAAATTTTTTTGAAGGTCTATTGTACATTTTTTGTCTGTTGAAAAGTATTTTAATTTGAAGATCTATGGGAGTGTTAACACAACAAGATTTTATCTTCGAAGCATCGTCATCGTGTTCAATTCTCAATAGTCCGTAGGGTCCAACCTTCCACATAGTCCCCAGACCTCGGCCTACCAAAACTTCCCTCCCCCATCTCAGAAGAAACAAAGGACTGCGCGTCCCCACCACCATAACTAATATGAAAATATCCTAAGGGGTGTCCAAACGTGAGTGGTGGGGACAGCGACCAATAGGAAACCAGTGCACATTCACAGAACAGTAGAACATCGTGCAAGTGAGTCATCCATGCACTCACACATCGAGCAAGAGTGACGTCATCGGGTGACGTCACCACACATCCTGTCTACGAAATACGAAAGTTTGTGGTGTAAGGCCCAAAGGCAGGCAACACCAAATGTTGACGAATTTAGATAAGTAATTGTTAGACCATTTTGGTTAAACCTTACTTTGCTTCACTCTATATATCACATACATTTCTACACCTTAAATCTACACAACCCTTCAACTTTAAAATATTTTATTTAGTGTTAAAAGTCACACCCTTTAAAATTATGGTAGACAATCTTCTAGTTTTTGACTATTCATTTAATGGCTTACTACTCATTGCTGGGTGTGCCAATTTGCTTTATCGCTTTTCATGACATATTTGACCGCAAATATTTTTACTTCATCTCTCGGGAACTCCAGCTGGTGTAGAGTGTACCGTAGGTGTAATTTGGAATGAAGTAAAGAGCAGCTAATTTCAACCAGTAGTCTACCATGTCGAAAGCAATATTGATGCTAATAATTATTTAAGGGTGCAATGAATAATAACACTGAAAAAACGTTAAAAAGTAAAATTTTCTAGGGTGTTTGTAGTAAAATATTTTTTTTGACGTCACAAATATTTGAAGTGTGATTGGTCAACGAGTTGGTGTTGCCCCCCTTGTGCCTTCAATTGTTTTGTACTGAGGATATAAGCAGTTTAAATAGTCAGGCAACAATAATACATAACAAGCCTTTTGGCAAATCTATAAGTAATAATAACGTAAAAATATAAAATCATAGATGTTGTTCACCATGTGATTTTGTTTATATAAGGTCTGGTGCAGCCAGGCCAAAAGTGGGGCGGTCCTTCGAAATGCCGTGTTAAACGTTATATCACATTTATTATCGAAATAGCTGCTCTACTTGCCTATCTACCCGAAAACAACTTAACAACAGTGAGGGTGGTAGCCTTGGTAACCCGCTGTTAGGTTAACACCCGTCTCTATACTACCCACCACCTTCACACACCACATTGCCATTTTAACAAAACACAACCATATCTGGTGTAGATGCAACCACAGAGAAGTTGTCATTTTCAATATTTAATTTCAGGGATAACATCATTTTCTACAGGCACTCATATCTGGAGCACCAAATAGACCATTTTTATAGTGTAAATAACATTTATCATGGGCACTTCTACCTAGTGTAAAAAGAGCACCACAAAGGTTATTTTTAAATTTATAGTTTGCAGCATAGATGGAGTTTATTATAGGCTTGTGTCGTAAAATTCACGAACGTGGTGTATGTAAATGGTGGTAAAAACAAAGGGGTAGTTAATCGAAAATACTAACGGCGGTTAGAAAAAGCCACCACCCCCATGACAACACAAACCCTCCAGGGAGACATCGTTGTGTAGAAGATTTGTGCCATCATCCCCCTTCTGGCCGGCTATAAATTCACTTAATAACAGGAAACATTGATATAGTATTATTCAATATCATAATATATATTATAATTATAACCTATATATAGTACTTTAGATTGATTTGTCTACTACACTAACAATGATGACAAGATGTACACAGGGTCGGTTTTACGTTACACATAGTATAGACGAAACGAGCGAGTGTACTCGGTGTGGAGAGGAAGTATTTACAGAGTGTGGGAGCGAGGTGGGGACGATTGGCGAATCGCAGGGCTCCACGCAGAGACTGCCAATAGCGAGCACGCAGGCGCGCGCCCCTCCACAACTTCGCACCAATCAGGGAACCAATTAGAGAAAGATACATTGCACCCCACCAATCAAGTGGGGGTAAGCTTCCAACGTACCAATCAGAAACAGTACGTTCAAAATGTGACCAATTAGAGAAAGATACAACGTTCCCCACTACTCATGGAGTAGGGATAAACTTACATCACACCAATAAGAAACAGATTAAGTACCTAAATAGGTTGTAACGGTAAATATGAATTTTGAATTATCTATTTTTGTACTATACTTTGTAGCAAACTTTATTACTACAAAATTTCGGTACCAAAGTAAATCTTTCTTTAATTGGCTTTAGTATTACAGTTTGTATAAAGGTAATACTACATTTTCTCCCATTTTGCTAAACGGTTTTTTTTTTTCGTTATACCTTACCCTAGTAAGGTAATTGATATTCTGTTCACTAGATCTGTATCTTTCTTTAATTGGTTTTGTTTCGACAGCTTGTATGAAGTTGGTATTATATTTTCTCTCATGAAAACTGTGTTTTATTTTCATTACACCTTGCAGGAAGGTATTTTTCTGACAAAACTGACTCCTCAGTGGAGGGTTGGGGGTACCTGCGAGCCCCTTTAGGCAGCCCCATTCATTCACCCCGTTGGCAAAGGAAATACATAACCAACACTACATTGGGGTCCGTCTAGAGCCCTGTCTGTTTAGTGCATATCCCTGTGCTACTCAATCTGATATACACAATGCACTTACATTATAAATAATATCCTAACTTGCTAAATAAAATTTAATATAAAAACAACGCTATATCGACAAATGAAAGTCAGCGAACAAAATACACCGAGGCAACTTCGATCCAGTTCATTACCTCATTGGTCCTTAATGTACAATAATAATTAACATACGCTTATGGGATAATGTATCCGAGATACCCTGTAATACATGCAGTGACTTTGGCTACATAGACGGGACAGGGTGCTTTCTTTGATGCCAACATCTTAGACAATATTTTTCATCAATATTCAGCCAACCAGGTACTACGTTCTCAAAAGACAGCTTTATTTGTAACTATCCAGGTACCAACTGGGATCTTACACTATTTTTGTCACCAGTTTTCATTCCCCCTTATAATTTACTTAACCATCCAGGTACTAATTTAAAATTTAGATATATGTTATAGTACCAACATTCAGGTATTAACTGTGATCAAATATTGTGGTGATTTTATCCTACAATATTTTAATTTCAATTGTAGATGTACTGTGCTCTTGCAGGTACTAACTGTTATCACCATTGCTTCACTCTAAAGATGATTCTAAACATTTTTCATTTTATTAAAAGGTTGCCCATCTAGTTATTACATTCTGCTCTTTGCTTTCCTCCAAATATTATTTGATACAGCTAAGGTGTTCAATTTTCCAAGAAGTTACCCATCCAGATACTCATTGTATTTATCTAGGATATACCAATTTTGTACCTTATGAGTAAGTTATTGAATTGTTTTGGTGTTTATGAGTTTAGTATTAGATATAAGTGGATGTTAATTGAAAACATATACTTTAGAAGTATTAATGTTTTATCAAGAGGTTCTTCATTAAACATTTAGAACCTATTGTAGAAGAGTATTAATTATTATTAATATTGGCATATGGAGATGCCAATATGCTTTATTTTTGGGTTATTTATAGCAATCTTAGAAGGTGTTAAGTTAGTACTAATATTGGTATTTATGTGTGCCAATATTCTATCCGTTCTTGCTTATTTGTACCAATAAGTGATCACATTTAATACCTATTGTTGAGAATGTTACCTGACCTAATGATGGTCATTGATCGTATGGGGCCTAGGTGATCACATTTAGTACCATTTCTAGAAGGTAGTGAACTGATTTTCCGCAAGGTGGGCATAGTAAGTGGCATGTTGGCACAAGCGCTGCCCCCCCGTCTGCGAGCACGGGGTCACCGGTAGAGAAAGGAAAGGAACGCTGAACTGAACATATGATGCTGAACCTGCTCTTCGGAAGGGTGGGGACGAGGAAGGGCTACAGAACATCGAACATTAACAACAACAACGAGTGCAGGCGGGCTGCGGGTGTGGGTGGGGACAGGAGGGTGAATGTACAATGGTACGTACGCAGACTGCTCAGTGGTAGCCGTTGGTGAAGGCTGCGGGGATCAGCGGACCCTGGAAAGAAACAGCTCTCACAAATACGCTCCCAGGTTATGTACAGTACTAAACGAGTAAAGTAATAATAATAATGTGTTCCTGTATCTCCCAAGTGGGGCAAAGGGCAACCGAACTCACCGAGCCGCAGTTCTTACTGCCGTACTGTCGGTTGTTTCATGCCAGCGCTACTTCTATTGAAGATGTAGGTCCTCCAAATAAAGTACAAGAAACCTTAAGCTAAAAAATGACTCCCTTAAACCTGTTTAGTATATAGTACACAAAAAACTGAGAGAAAAAAGCCGTAGCCTCATCCCGAAACGACATTTAAGGCCTCAGTCAAAATAGTTTATTTCTCTTTCCTAACCAATCGCCAGAAGATCTAATAGCTCTTAACAAAAAGAAGCATAAAATTATGACTGATATCTTCACCGGTCAATGTCCTTTAAAAGATCATTTGTATACAAGTGGTACAATTGATAGTAATATCTGTCAACTTTGTGAAGAAAACAAAGGAATATTAGAACATCTTATATGTCCAAGTCTAGTCGTAATTGTAAAAGGACTGATCCAGCTAGATAAAATTTTTAGGGCAAATGTAATTTGATTTTATAATTGGCTGATCCTGAACTGCTCCTATAAAATAAAGTAAAGACCACGTTACAATATACTGTATAGGTCGCATTGGAACAACATAAAATATGTTTAGAAGAAAGAACGAAGAACACGGCCATTTATCAAGTCTCTTCTAGGGCTCCTATTTAGACTACCCTAAGGAAAATGAAGCAATGACTTCAATAAGCAAGAAAATCCATTTCTGCTGCTACAACAAACGCCAAGGAGCTATTAGTTCTTATCAAAACGGATCTCAAAATAATGACAGAAGTTCTTATTGATCATTGTCCTCTGAAATACCATTTGCTCAAAATTGGTTAAGCTAAAAAATGACATCTATCGACTGTGAATGCCCAACAGTAACAACACTGAGACTCAACCTACTCGATAAGAGGTACCTTACGGCAGATGAGATCATGAACTTGACTCCTGGAGCTATAATTGGTTTCAATAAAAATCAGGAATTGTTTTTAGAAATATACGAGGTGTGTATATTAAGTAATGAGACTGACAACGTAGCGTTCGATCTGGTAACAATTAGGACGCGGGACTTGAAGATGAGATAGGTGAATAAATAGTATGCCATCAGTATGTGTTTGAAATAGCTAGAGTCATTTTGTGGTCAGTAGCGATTTTCTTCGTGAAACTGTTTTTTCTTGTGTGTTCTAAAAATGAGTAACATCAATTTCAAATAATTGTGTACTATCAGGTTTTGCTTCAGACTTAGGTACAGTGCAAAGAAAACCTTTGTAATACTTGCAGACCTACGGAGCCAGTATTAATTCAAGGGCACAGGTTTTTCGATGGTTTTAGACATTTTTAGAAGAAAAAGAGTCGATTGAAGATGACATTGAATTTGACTCACACCACCGTTTGGCCAATTCTTTGCGGACGAGAAAAATCTACGCAAAAATAGTTTTGAAAAATGAGTTTTTGGCCATTAAAAATATTCATGTGACTCTTCAGCCTCTTTTTTTGCCTGACTTGAATTTTCGTGACATTTTCCTCTGCCCGAGATTGAAAAATCACCTTAAGGGAACTTATTTTGGGATACTCCAAAACTTTTAAAGAACAGTAACCGACTAACTTAAAGTCATTCCAGTATCCAAATTCCAGCACTGCTATGAGGATTGGAAGAACCATCTCCAGCTCTGTTTGGCTTCCGAAGGAGGACAATAGTAAATTATAATTCTATTCGAATATTTTTTTCTCAAAAATCAGTCTCATTACTTAATGTACACACCTCGTAAGAGATGCGTCCTAATATATTACAACGACGAACTGCTTAAACCATCTTCCTGACCAATATTCGTTGATGTAATGTGACTTACCGGTGAGTAGTTGAGGGGAGCCCGACTGACAGCGATGGCCGGGAAGCCGGAGGGCTGCGGGCTGGCGGCCTGCACGTAGCCGGCGACGGTGTCGGCGGAGCTGCTGTACATGTCGATGGTGGGGCCCGGGGAGTTGGCCGCGGGGAAGCCGGCGCGAGTGCCGCCCGCGTGCGGCGACGCCGGAGGCCCGAAGCCGCCTGCCGCCGCCGCCGCCGCCTGGTAGTTGTTCATCACTGCCACACCTGCGAAGGGATCGAAACGGTATGTTAGATAGCATCATCACAGGGCCTGTACCTTTACAATACCATACTTTCTTACTTTGATAGATACAATGACAATGTTTATAGTCTGACAAGAGATCTCGAGTTGCCGTTTAAATTGTTTTATGATTGTGGTACCTATTTAAAGTTTTTCCCTGAGTGAAAGAATTGAAAGAAATGTGACCTTTATGCATTCTGCTATGGGGTATAGAATTGTACGAAATCCATAAGGATACACTGTTTGTTCCAGGTACCCAGCTAAGCACTGGATTTGGAAATCCCAAAGTAACATTAGCATGCCTTACTTAATATAGATGGATTACTGTACAACATGGAAATAACTAGACAGGGATGTATTTAAAATTTTAATACCATGTTTTATGAAAAATACTCTAATAATTGTCACAAGTTGTGGTAACGTTGATGTACACTTGGTAATAAGAACCTTATGTTATAGCAGTTTCGCTTTTATGCAAAAATTTTTGGCATTTCCACGAAGATAATGATTATTACTAAGAAATTAACGGTATTAAAATTTTAAATACATCCTTGTGTAGTTATTTCCATGTCGTACAGTAATCCTTCTATATTAAGTTAGGCATGCTAATGTTACTTTGTGATTTCCAAATCCAGTGCTTAGCTGGGTATCTGGAACAAAACTTTGAATAGATACCGCAACCATAAAACAATTTAAACGTCAACCTGAGATCTCTTGTCAAACTATACCTCTACGTTACTCTTTTTTCTTACTTATGATAGATACAATGACAACGTTTATAGTCTGACAAGAGATCTCGAGTTGACGTTTAAATTGTTTTATGGTTGTGGTATCTATTCAAAGTTTTTCCCTGAGTGCAAGTATTGAAAGAAATGTGACCTTTATGCATTATGCTATGGGGTATAGAATTGTACGAAATCCATTAGTATACACTGCTTGTTACAGGTACTGGATTTGGCAATCCCAAAGTAACATTAGCATCCCTGTCTTGTTATTTCCATGTCGTACCAAATATAAAAAACCATCTATATTAAGTTAGGCGTGTTAATGTTACTTTGGGATTTCCAAATCCAATACTTAGCTGGATACCTGGAATAAACCACAACCATACGTCAACTCGAGATTTCTTGTCAGACTATACACGTACAGTAAAGTGGACTTTAACTTGACTTTGAAAAGGTATGTCTTTTATAAAGCCATAATACAACAGTGTTATCACATTATCTTTGACTTTATCTAAAAATCAGTTTCTTCATCACTCCAAGTTTTTTGTTTGAAGCACTTAATGATACTTCACTAAAATGATGTCACAAATAAAACCTTAGGTTATACAATGTTACTAACTGCAAAAGGTGACAATAACAAGAAAGTAAAGTATCTTTGCGTGTCTGCGCACACGATCTTTTGAAAGTCATTTGTATGAGTCAAATCGTAGAAATATTTACTACAATAGTAGTGCTTACACAGTAACAAAATTCGCCTTTTCAGTACCAAAGTAAAGTCAAAATACATTTTTACCGTAAGCGTAAATGTAGTAAATATAATCTGTCCTGTGATTGCGTATTTGGGTTTCGATTATCAACTATCTATCAGAATAGCGAATGACAAATTATGTCGTATCTAATAGCAATTCCATAAACTAACTACTTGTATTATTGTGTAATAAACCAAGTAGTATTCTAATTTAAAACATCATCAACAGCGGTATCTATTAGGTAATAATTATTAATTATTGGGATTGGACCCAATTATTAATTTTGCTATACGAATAGACTATTGTGAATGTTCTTATACTTTATACTATAAAAGCAAGCTTTTAAAAATTGCATCACGAATTCGTCAAACAAACGAATTATTTATTTAAGCATCTTGTTAAACAATGGTGAAGGTTACTGCGCTAGCATAAATATCTACCTGATAAGGCCTGGGTCAGCAACGGAGTATTGTTATTCGGAGTCAACTGTCCGTTGGTCAGATCCACTGCAACACAGAAACAAGTCCATCAGTGTCTTTTCTACCACTCCTTCTTAAGTGTTATGTGTGTCGTCTGAGGCAACGGGAGAAAAGGAATCTACACTAACTCTTAGATAGCTGCTAACTAGGAAAGAATTTATGTACAGTACCCCTTACTTTAGACACTTTTAGACATATCCTTGGAACGAAAAATAGAAATGAATAATAATGTCATCAGAATTAGTTGTAAAAACAGGATGAGCATTTGATAAGACAGGATAAAAACTATGTTGGAAACATGGTCAATAAAGTTCACAAAATGAAGTTAGATGTGATGAATATGATGCTCAATAATCGGAATGGTATAAGTATCAAGAAAGATCCAGATAGAAGATTGAACTGATTGTCCAAATTATAACATCAAGGTTTAAATTTTGAGGAAGATATTTTGAAATATAATTAAATTATTGCCCCAAAATACCTAACGTATAGCTAAACACACTAGAAGTAATATGAAAAAACAACAAGTTTACTTGTAATCCTCAGATCATCTCTGTAAACTTTAAGTGATGATCGGAGAATTAAAAAATATTTGAAATGTCTTTTCAGTACCCCTGGATAGTTTTAATATTAAAATGTATATTGGGACAATAATTTTACGACAGACTTACAACTTTTCTTTCCAAAGGTATGGTCTAAACAAGTGTACTACTAAGTAGGATATAAATTTCTGAATATATACATCTGAAGGAAGACTAGCTACCTCTAAAACCAATTTTAATTCTAAAAGGAGACTACCAAATCTAAATTCTACATATCTGTAAATATACTTAAAATAAATATATCATCACTTCTATATATAAATATATATTAGAGTAATATATTGATGATAAATTTAATTGTATAGTAAATTATATGAAAAGTATAGTCCTATTCAAAAATGTATATTGAACCCCCATCAGTAATATATAGCATTAAATTTAAATTCTCGAATGTTTCCTCCATTTTTTAGTGCAATCAGAACCACTGCTACAGACTAATATTATTGATGTTATTGATAACGGGACTTGAACCCCAAACAGTTAAAAACAAAAACGTATAACACTTTACATTTTTTGAAAGAGTAATAATCAGTGACACGATATACATAGAATAAACAGGATTTCAAGATAAAGGCTTTATTATTGTGCCCATTCGGATACAACGATAATCAAGTTCAAAAAATCGTTATTAATAAATTTTTATAGATGTGAATTTTTTGTGACATTCTCAGAAGGAACAAAGCCCGAAGTATAAACAAAGTGGTTTCCGAACCGCTCAGACCGAGTGATACTTTTTATCGATACGGTCAATTTCCGTTGCCGGTTGATCGTTTTTACCAAAAATTAATAATTTCGTGTCACTGATTTCAGAAAATTAAATACGAAGTAAAATTACACGTTTCAAATATACCTAAACGGACACAGATACAGACATCAACCGAAAAATAGTAAAAATATCATGCAAAGGTTTCAATTTTGGAGGTTAAAATTTTGTTTATAGAAAAATAGATAGTAGATTTACAGATATATAAAAAGATTTGTAGTTTTCCCCATAAATTCCTAATACTAGTCTGCAACTATCTTTAGTACAGTACCAACTTTCTCTAACCCAGAACACTCTTTAAGTGTTAGCGTGAAGATATATCTTCGATTAAAAAATCTCCCGTAACCACCAGAGGACTCTAGTTGCTCAAAGAAGAAAAAAGATCTTCATTGTTTATTTTACAAATAATATTACCAAAATATTTAAGTTTATGTACGCCACACCAATTGAAAACTACCACAGAACTCCATTATTTCTATTTAAAATTGAACCAATAACAACTAACATCATACTTGTAGTATATAACTTATTTTTATTCGCACTTGATACGACTTATTAAAATATTCTTTAAATAGACTTTATTACAGCATTATCAAAAACCAGCCAGGAACTAAATATGTTTTCCTTGTCTTTTCCTCTTATTTAGAACATTAAATACTTGCTGAAGGCCACACTAGTGATTGAAGATCGTTCTTAGCAAACTTCAGTAGATACCGTTACAAACTGTTTCTATAAAATGAAAATTTGTGAGGTATTTACTGAATTGTGGTTCTTCATCACATGTTTAGCTTTCCGGGAGTATTCAAAACTGTTGGTGCTAATTTTTTAATGTCCTGTTATGTATCTAATAAGTCTCTGTTAAATTAATCCTCATGGTAACAACAAATTTCAGTTATCAATATCTTTGTTAGCGTTATCAAGAAGATACATCTTACATGATAGGAGGATAAACTAACAGCTAGTTTATGCTGCCGGTAAAATTATGCCAGTAGGATAAATTTACGAAGTTTGTCCGAATATGGTCGAATGTAAAATATTCTGTAGTATTTTGTTAAATTTTTGACACTTTTTGATAATATAATCGAAATATGGAATTAGTACAATGAATTTTGTCATAGTTAGGACGAAGAAGAATTAATAGATTTTATTAATGTGGTGTATATGAGATTTTACGTTGTAAGATGTCAACCAGATTATTTTAATTTCTGAAGTGACCATGTTTCTTTTCAAAAGATTTAGATTTAGTAAAAATACAGCTATGTATTTATTACAAAATGTAGAAATTATTCGGTTTTCTACTAGCAGGTAAATAAAATTATTTCGTAAATTTAAGTAAAATTAAATACCAAAATTTTATTTACCGAAGTTTTGCAATTATCCCGTTGAAATATCAACCGTTGATATATTTTTAGGTAAAATTAATGAAACATTCCAGATTTATTTAAAATGACAGATGTTTCCATAAGAATATATCAAATAGGTATAAGTCAAAATAATTACCAACAAGAGTTAAGAATTAAATCTGGTCAGATAAATTCATATTGAATAACACGTTTTCATTATCATGGAGTTTACCAGCCAAAAAATTTAATCTGTTTGGTAGTTAACAAGAACTTTAATAGACGATTGAAAAATTGGCCCTTAATGACATAATTATACTACCTGATGTTTTTTTGTTTTCATAAATAAGTTATATTTTACAAGTATGAATAAAGTTCCATTTTCAAGTTTGAAAAATAGATAAGTCTATTTTTTTTCTACAATGATAGTTTTCGATTGGTGCATCTAACGAAGACCATTTCCTTGAGCAACCGAACTACAACACCGACTAACACAGCGTCTACAAGGTTACCCTTGCTAAACTAGGACTAAGGACTATGAGGACTATGTCTAGAACTAGTCTAGGCTATTCACTCACACAACAGTCGCACCTCTACACTAGACTACGTATAAAGTGAAAGAACCCTTCTCTAGGACTAACTAGGCTAGAGAAGGACTAACATAGTTGACTAGTCTATTACTAAAACGCCGGAAGCTAACTAGATTATTGACTATCACTATTACATTGTTATTGACTATCTACGTTGACTATACGATGACTATTGGGGGATCGCCTAGACGAAATACAGTTCGAGATAAGTTACAATATCATATATTTTAATTTAGTTTAATATTTTTCTGTTTCCATGACACTACATTTTTAAATGAAATATGTTTTAAGTATCTCTATTTAATGATTTATAAAGCAATAAATATGAACCATAATAACATTATAGCTTTGTGACAAAGAACGGTGACAATAATTTTCTTATTTACTTTTAAAAAAAGATTTAATTTAAAAAAAAAACTAGATGAATAAAGGTAATACGAATAAAGTCATGTATAATGTATGAAAATATTACTGTTAGACGTTAGAGTACTACAACAATATATTGGTTTATTTAAGAAATTTCAAAAGAATTCAATAGACTAATTAAGGATGTCTAAGATTTATGATAAACTTAAAATAAAATAAAATAAAATTACCCTTAACCTTAACGTGTATCTAAATAAACAAACACGTAGTTTGAAAACTGTATTCTGATCAACAGTACATTTACAAGCCATAACAAAATTAAGATTAGTCAACAAGTAAAACAAGCTAGAGTCTAAAAGGCTCTTTCGCCGTTTAGTCTTTTAGGTACTTTTTTTATCTTTTACAGTTATAATGATGATGAGACTATAGTTCCCAAATTCGGATATATATTTTATCAGATGTTTAAAAATTGTATAAAAAATTTAAGGCTTTTCTATTCTATTTGATGTACTGATTACATTGTAAATATTTTTTTCCAAAATTCACAAATATTTGCACATTTTAATCTATCTAGTGGCATAAAAATGTTAGCTCTACGTAATATGCAATTTTGCGAATTTTGGAAAAAATATGCACTGTATTTGTACAATACCTTTAAATTTTTGGCATTAATTTTGAAACATCCTGTATATACCTTAAGATCAAATTATAATTTTTAGTTTATCATAAGCTATATACTCCATTATTAATTTATTGAATATTCTATAATGATAGGTATTCTAACAAAATCCCGCACTGTATACAAAGTATTATCTAGGCTAGAACCCCCGACTAACACTGTAGTAGACACGACTGCTAGACGACTAGAGCCCTACAAAGATTCGTTACTCGCCCCAAATTCCAGCTGTTCTTCTGGCGTGGATTATTTACACACGCTGGCTTAGCTAGTGGAAGAATTGGGACACCCTGTACATTTGCCACGGGGGTAGAACATTTATATACCATTGTATCAAACAGAAAAGTTATCTTAAAAAGTTCAGAAAAAATAATTTTTAGACCAAGTCATCATGTCGCACTATTTTTCAAACAGGAATAGAGTCTAAATTATTAAAGTACTTCTTTCGCACAATTTTAGTTTATTAAATCGAAATTAGTAGCATTTCTTAAATGGACTTTAAAATAATTACATTAGCAATCCAAAGAAAACTTTTTAAAAACATTCTGTCTAAAATTGGCCAAGAAAATGTAATACGATAGTTTAAGAAAAAACAGACTATCAACCTTCTAAGGTACTCTATAAGATTATAAAGAACTCAAATATATCGGTATATTTTGATAAATTATAAATTATTTCAAAGACTAATATAAAATGAGACATATGTTTTAAGACAGTTAGTCAATTTTTTACCAAAACCAATTAATTAAAAATATACATAATAAGAAGTATACGAATATATTCCTGGCTTCTTCATTGCTACGTTTGGTAATCAGTTTGCCCCCTTCATCAATGATTGTACTTATAAAATGTAACTTTCTGGGAACTCTAACTAATGAAGATTTATTTAATGTGAAAAATACTTGATGAAAAATTATGCATCAGCGAGATTCGAACTCACGTTACCAAAATCACAGCCGGTCATTTTATCAATTAAATGGTCACGGGTCCCCATACTTCCAGACGGACAGATCGACAGGACGTAGTCAAAATGTACACAGAAAATAAAAAATAATAATATAACAAACTGTTGATTACTTTAGTATTCCTGAAGGGCTATGTCCTTCCAAGTACCAACTGTACTTGTACTGCTACTGAATTATACATTTGAGATGGACAACTGGTCATAGATGTATTTTAAAATAGTTTGAATTTCCGTGTTCTATTTTCTCGTTTTAGACAATGTTCTACGAGTGGCAAATGTTCAGTAACCCCTTACTATGTTCTACCATTCGATGTTCCTGTGGGACACTGTTCTAGTTATAGAATCTATTCTGCTAGTAGTTCTACTCTATTCTAGAATAGAAAGAACAATTTGGAAAACAGTGTTCTGTTTACGAGTGGTAGAGTATACAGTATAAAATAACTTGATGGCCTTAACATTAGGAAAACATCTCCTTTTGTTTTACCAATCTTTCTAGAAATTTATTTATTGGCTTTACTAGTCTCTGTAAACTGATAGTTCTTCAAGGTATTTTTGTACCAGAAAATTTTGAACATTAATATATTAAAAATTGATGGTGGTACCATCTCTTCAACGAAAAGTCAAAATTTAGCCAACTACTTTGTTACTGTGCAACGTACAAGTTCTGACGAACAAAAAAGTGGTGATTTTTAGCCAATGATGTGAAGCAATGTATAATATCTAGTCCATCGAATTTATTTTTAGCCAATGAAGAAAAGGATGAAAAAGAATTAGCCAATCATATGTAAGTTTAACTTACATCTAAGTAATAGAAGTTGGATGAAAAAATTTTAAAAATGTTTTAGTTTCAAACAATAAAAAAAGAAAGCTAGTGTTGAGCCAATGAGGTAGAGCAATTTAAAAAAGAAGCCAATTAAAATTGGTGGAGGTAGAATATGGCCAATTAAAACTCTTCACGTTTAGTTTCCACCAATAGCAACTTAGGAGATGTTTTCCCGCCACCGCGTCCACCAATCAAATCTCCAGTGATCCTCCCACCATCACAGGTAAATAACACGGGCACGCATGGTAGATTCGTTTATTTTACATATTGCTTCAACGGTCAATAGCAGTCTCAATAACATTAGCTTACAATGTACAGTACACACACACGCTTACACACTATTGGCACACGTATTCACATCATGTACATGTCGTACACAACACGGTGGGTGGTACCAGCTGGTGGCTGCACCACTTTCGGTCAGGGGGTGATGGTAACACTGCTGCTTCGTAGAAGATACTTCACTGTTCACACCACTTAAAATACGTAATAGTGTCTCTAATTTCAATTGCTACACTTATCCATAAATATTTATTAATATAGACACTATCCCGCATTAAGAGTAGTTGACATTCTATTTTTTTTCTGATTGTTAACTCTTCTGTTCTTTGCTTCACTTTACACAAAGTGTGTTTCAGTATATTGTATCTTCTATGAAGCAACAAACATATAGCAAGCAATGTAACATCATATGTGAAATAGCATAACATCATATATGGGGTATAGGAAATATGCAAACATAAGGACTTTTTCTGGATGCTCTATACCTCTGTGAACATTTAGTAACAACGTACTTCGTAGACAGATCTTTGTATAAGTTAAGCAGTGGAATAATACCAGCAGATAACTCAATTATATAGCAATTAAACATTTATTGCAACGTATTCTACTTAAGTGTAGCAGTTCATACACAGATCTGTGTATATGATCTAGTTTAGTGCTGGAGTAATACCAACCAATATAGTACAAATAAAGAAATATTATTATTTGTTCTTAATGATCTGATAAATTTATTTGAAAGTAAAGAAGCATTAATAATTGTTGTATATTAATGCAACATAAACTAACGAGTGTAGTACTATTAATACAACAAAAATAGTACTATTTTCATATCAGCTTTCTTAAAAAGCTAGAAATAGTACCCTAACGCTAGATGGACTAGGAGCCTATCGGTTACTATTAGAAGCTAACTAAAAATTATTATTCTTGCAAATAAATCCAAAGAATTATGTCATGTACTTAAGTGTGGGAATTAATACGCAAAATCACTGGACATGATATATTTTAATTTTTAAGTAAAACCGATATCATAAGACCACATAAAGTATTGTTCAAAGAGGGATATATTTTGACTTTTCTATGAAAAGTACCGTTGTTTAATTTTTAGGTAATGCAAATCAATTTTTCAAGGACACGATTGTTGCATTTAAAGTTAAATATATCATCATGTAGATAGGAATATTATTTAAAGAATGAAATATCATACACAGATCTCTGGACATAGCAAAGTTTAGTGTTAGAAAAACATCCGCAAATATCTCAGTCATGATTTAAAGAATTAAGTTCATACACAGATCTTCTATATATGAAGAAATAACAACATGATTATTGTAAGTAAGACTATGATACCAATCAATTTTTCAAGTAAAATTATTATGTTAGTAGTTAGTAACAACTCAGACAGTTACTAAAATAACTACCCTTTCGAAAACAATAATTTATTGGGTAAAAATTTGTACAGAGCTTAACGTCTTTCTATTACATTATAAAATATGTAATACTGTTCTCTCTTCGCGTCATCGTAAGGGTGGGGGAGCAGCCAATGGCAGAGCAGGGCCTATGAGGACTGGCCAACCACGTTAACGTTTACATAGTCTCCCAACAGCACACGGTTCTCCCCTGTGCTGGGAACTACGCCTACCACACCTGCAGAAGAAAAGATAGACTCAAAAGAAGAAAGAAGAAGGGTTAGTCCAAACGAGTTACTGGGAAGACTGCAAACGCACAGGTTTTAGTAGAATTGTTGTTAGAAAGTTAGTAGAAAGAAGATTAAATGTTGAAGAATGTTATTGGGAACACTCGGAGATAAAAGATTAGTATAAAAAAGAAACCAGGAGGAATAGAACCAGATGATTAAGTGCACAATAGTCGAATGATGTAGGAGTAGTAAAAAGAAGATTAGACATTCATTTTTTCATTGTTAATAGCATTAGGAATATTACTGGGGACAATGAGAAATGTTACTAGAATTCAATCAAGTGATATCCACAATTTATTTTAACTTAAATAAATTTAGGGCTGGATGTTAATAAAAGGAAGATATTTTTCGAGTTGCAAATATGTAATAAAATTTCGACTGTCGCTCAACTAGAAACTTCTTGTATCAGTCACTTGGTACATAGCTGTTAAGTAACACGTATATGTATGAGTGTATTTTATCTACGTTCTTGATAATATTTTAATACCTTTTACGTAAGTCTATTACATACGTTGAGTTGAGTGTTTATTTGATTGTATGTTTTGTATGTTATCAGCACCCTGATGAAGATTGATTTAGATTCGAAAGGGCGGTGTATTAGTGGATTTTATTAAATGACTGCAACTCCAAAAAATATCTTCCTTTTATAAATAAATTTGATACTAGGACATTCCATTAGAATGATGTAAAAATGATTGAACGAAGATTTGAAGAACATTATTAAGGACAGTTAAAAGAGAAGGAATATTAGTTCAATATTTTCAAAAAAAAACTTAGAAGATATGCAGGACTGTTAAAAATGCCTTAAATTTAGAAAGAATATAAAGACTTATAAAAGATTATTTCGAAGTTACGACACAATTCTACAAATAGTTGTTGTACTACGTTAATACTACTCTAAAAAGTTTAGTACAACGAAAATAATAACATATTTGTTAGTAGCTTGTCCAAACAATTAGAAACAGAATATGGTTAGAAGACCTGGTAACTGTAAACTATTTTAGTCTATCTACTATTAAGTCAGCCAGTATTATGTGACTATGTTATGACTTCTTACACATTTAAATGATTTATGTGTTATTCTGCTTATGTGATAATAATCTAACGGTAGTATAATTTCTTATTACACATTCCTGATTGTGTCTATTTATTTTAGCATAGATCAAAATATAAGTATATAAGTCAAATTCTACAGGGAAAAAATTGTTGCAAGTAAAGAATAAGTCTATTATGATATGTTTTACTTAAGTGTAGCAATTCATCAACAAGTTTGTGTATGATGTTTAATTTTAAAGTAAAACCAATTTTTGAAGACTATTTCAATATGAAATGAAATATTGTATAAAAGGGGATTTACATTTAGAATTTTGTTTCCAAATGTTCTACTTATATTAAGTGTTGTAGTTCAAAGACAGATATCTGTGTATGATACGTAAATATTCCAATAGATACTTGAAACAAAACATTTTATAAAGAGGAATATACATTTAGGCTGGTAATATGACTGACACAGCAAGTTTCTACACATTGATTATCTCTTAACTAGCACTTGATTTAACAAGTTATACCCTTACAATCATCTGAAAGTCATCAGCTAGTACATTGCTAGTAATCATACTACCAGCCATTTACTTTTCTTCGAAAACCGTTATTTCAACCGTGTTGTGACTACGACTTGGCGTAATAAAGAACTTGAGCGACGCAGAATAGCAACGCAGGTGGATGGAAGAATGCAGAGGACGGGAATGCCGCTTTGGTTTCACCGTGGCGGAAAGCGAAACATTAACAAATATAACGGAATTGACTTGGGGACCGTTTGAATCAACCACAAGAGACAAGAGTTCTTCCATTTTTAAATTCTTACGTTTTTAGTGCTCAAGGAACAATAATTGAACCATTTCAGAACACTAACACTTTTTAGAGATCACATTTTTTTATAAATTTTGATTTATTTTTTATTAAAACAATTGATTGTAGTATGCGTCATGGTTTGATTTATATAATCTCCAATTAATCAAAACTGCAACTATGTTATA
This sequence comes from Stenolophus ochropezus, assembly GCA_035578165.1. Lineage (NCBI taxonomy): Eukaryota > Metazoa > Arthropoda > Insecta > Coleoptera > Carabidae > Stenolophus > Stenolophus ochropezus. The sequence goes on along the minus strand of JAQOWZ010000018.1, from coordinate 15,512,016 downwards.
TATTTTAGTAAAAATATGTACCGTTCCAATAAAAAAAAAAACTTTTTTAGACGATTTCTTTAAGTAGTCTATAAGAATTGGAAGCTTGTATACTATTATTCTAATATTTTATTTGTTGCAAAATTCTAATTTTCTTTAAAGCCATGGCCTTCAAAATGCAAAGCTACTTATTCTTGGATAGATTAGTACTTACATAAGTACTTCAGGACTACATACAGACAAGTAGTCAAAGGGTCCTTAAAATACTCTCCTACTTATTGGCTTTGCTAGCCCTTTATAGATATGGGCTTCCAAGTACCAAAACTACTTTTTTTTGGCACTGATTTCAATCCAGACAACCCTTGATAAAAAGTTAGCTTTCAAATTCTTGTCTCTTAAGAGGTGTCCAAATAAGTCCCCTTCTTAAATTATTCTATCACGTATCAGGTATCCGACAGGCAATATTGGTGTTATGAATCCAATTAGAATGCAATAAGCATAACACATTTGTACAAACTTTAGAGTTCAGAAAGTAGGCTTTGACATAGAAAAATAACGAATCAACAACAACAATCAGATCAGCGATCCGCTGGACTTGGAGCCTCTGTTAGGCTCGGGGACTAAGCAAGCGAAGGGGCCCGAGGGATGTCGGAGATGCACGAAGTTGCGACCAATCAGACAAGGGTAAAAATATACGCCGAAAAAGAAACCGAAAAATAAAATACACATGAGAAATGAAAAAAATATATAAATTTGAACGTTCCTTTTTAGGTGATACGATATTTTTAAAAGGAACCAAATAATAATACCAAGATAGTTTAATTTTTAACAAGTGTAATTGTATTATAATGCAAAGAAAAATAAAAGAAAGAAATATAGATAGAAAATAAAAAATAAATACTGTGAATTTTGTCATTTTTTTGTTACATTAGTCTGTTATTTTCTTTCTCAATTGCATTATATATCCAGAAGGAACATGTCTTAATATTGTTTTCCTTTTTTCTTGATAAAATTTTGATGCCTTTTACTGGGTATACCGATCTTTTTTATTTTATCTTATTTTTATATAAATATAAATATCAGAAAAGATACACCAAAGAAAATGTTTACCAGATAACGAATTACCAAAGGAGCCATATTTATGGCAAAAACAATTGACTAAGAATTTTTTTCTAGACAGGTTTGGAAAATAAAATTGAAAGTTTTATAAATAAATGTACAAATAAGGAATGAAGATTTCTTCCCTAATTGAGTCGCTTTATGTATCTTCGATCAACCCTCAGCTGAAGATGATAACACTAGAAGAACCCTAGTCTAAGATACAACCTTACCCTAACCTAACCTATCTTCAGAGTACATACTATACCAGTCATATAACGAATCTAACTACAGAGTATGACTATATATCTATGGTTAAAGGGACTACACGAAGACAGAGAGACTGCATTAAGTCTACAAGTTTCACAAAAATATATCAATTAATTCGTTGCCTACTTCGTCACTATCTATTGCCTATTTATTGTCCTAACATTATTGTTTAAAAATGTAAACAAATACACAGAAATTAGAAGAAGAATTACTACCTCAATTATGTGTTAGAAAGAGATACGTAATAAGTAGAGGAAAATAAGCCTTAAATATTTTTAATAAATTATAACCCATTACCTCGATGTACCTGATCTACTTTATTGAGTACATTGGTAATGATATATTTATATCTCACAAAGCTGTTATTTCCTGGACACTTTAGCTGACATGGTGAGTATTTCATTTAGTAGTATTTTCATTATATTATAAATAAATAATGACAAACTATTTTAAATTTAATTTTATAATCATTAATGCATCTACTGTACTTGTATCGTCATTATTTTATATGCATTTTAGTGGTGTAAATTGTTTTATTAAATTAAAGATTAGCGAAGAAGGGATTTGAACCCCATATCACACACTCCACTCAACTCGAGTCGCTAACGTTTTAAACCAAGTGTACCACCTCCTAGGCACTCTAGCTGCTGTGGCAAGTATTATATCTAGAAGTGTTTATGATAAGAAATATTTTTCTCATGTAAGTATAAACAGTAAAAATATTACCTAATCATTTTAAATTTTATCTACAGGAATATAAACGAATAAGGACCAGTTTTTCAAACTTCTGTCAAAGTTCCTGTTAACTACTAAAAAGATTAAATTTACCTGGCTGGTAAATTCCATGGTAATCACAACGCATTTTTCAATATGAATTTATCTGGTTGATAAGTAACAGCCAGATTTAATTGTCAACTCTCAAGATGGTAATAATTTTGACTTTACATTTGCTATCTTCTTATATAAACAACTGTCATTTTAAACAAATTTTGTATTAATATTGACTAAAAAAATTTCACTGTTTGACAGTTTGGATTGGTATTTAATTTTAACATTGTAATATTTTGTAATAAATACATTGCTGTATTTTTACTAAATCTAAATCTTTTGAAAAAATCATAGTCACTCTAGAAATTAAAATAGTGTGACTGACATCTGACTGATCATATACTTCTCAGGATATTAAAAACCGGCCTTAAGCCATAGAAATTTAGAAAGATAAAAATAGAAGTCCTCAATTCTATTTAACAATTAGATTCCTTCTAAATATACATAACTTTTGTTATTTTTTTTTTTGTAATATAAGTTATTGTTTGTTTGTCATGTGTTGTATATGCTCCATTATAGAAACTTTATTTCCTCTTTAAGGTATGGTATGGATGTTAGTATACTTGGTATAATATATGATTAGATGAAGCATTTTATTATATCATATTGTACTTAGAGAACAGAGGTGATTTTGCTCCGATGATGAAGTAGCGTACTACAGAGAGTATAATGTACCTATAGAATGTCCACAGGTAATCCTTTTATTGCATGATACTTATTGTTTGGGAAACAGAATTCACTAAACAAGTGATGTCAGTCGAGCAGTAATGCCACGTAAATAATACAGCAGATTATTACAATTTGAACTATTTATTACGTATCTCTTTCTTTTACACAGATTGTGGTTTTTATGTTCCATCCTAATGATATATGTATGTACACATTACTATTATTACTTCCACTTATCTATAAAATCTATCTCCGTCTATATTGTCTATCTACAGTATCAAATCTTGCAGTCTCTTGTCACATACTGACTAGAATACTCCTACCTATATTATCTAGATTCTTAACATGTACGTATAGCAGAAAGAGCGCTAGCTTCTAGACTAGATCTAGATACCTCGGGAACTAGAGGTGCGTATACATCACATGTATCTATATAGATACATGCTGATATGGTACGGAGACAAATTAAAAATATCAAATTTGTGCTCGAATTTTTTTTCCAGTACCATTAATTATCTAATGAAAAAGATTATAAAATATAAAAATTATTTCATTTAAATTCAAAATTTTTATCGATTATTTAAATATATAAAAAATGTAATATTTTTAAATAAGTAACTGTAAAAATTATTATAACTGTATATATGTTTTTGTTGGCAAATTGCTTTTAAAATTTTTGTAACTTAACAAGTATAGATACACCATTTGATTTACAGATACACTAACTGTTGTATTCCAACTATTATATTATATGGGCAATGTACTATACATTCTTTACATAAAAGTAACTTTGTGGTGAACGGAACCTCGCATCAGTTGTGAATTCAAATATGCGTAGAAATCGTATGTAACAGTTTTATTTTCATAAAACAATTACCAAAAATTCTACATATTATTTTTTTTTCAATATAGGTTGTTTCAGTTTAGCTTTCATAGAGAGTGCACCTCAAGGCCATTTTAAATGTAAAGAACTCGAACTCGGATAATTAGATTCGCAGAGGGTCATTTTTCCTACTAGAATTCACAAAAAAGCTATAATTTAGGGGACTCTAATTCACATTTTGAATGTGCGCTTAGGGTAACTGTTCATTTTGAGAGTTTTTTCTTGAGGACCCCCAAAATTGCGACTGACCGGGGGCCCTCAGTTTGAAGGGCCCCTAAGTTGCAACTGCTTTGGGGGCCCTAATTTACTCTACGACTTGTGTTGGGTACAAATCAAAAGAAATTTTTAAGTTGTAATTTTAGGGAGAGTATCTGTCCGTTTTGAGTTGTCTTGTGTTGTGTATCTATACTCGCGGGGGCCCCTAGTCGCGGAGGGCGGGCCCGTGGGCCCTGGTTCACAGAGGCACGGAGTGCAACTGGGGGTAGAGCTCGAGGGGGTAGGGCAGCAGCGGGGCGAGGGGGTGCGAGCGCGGCGGCACCAGTTGGTTACCTGTGGGGTACGGCAGCCCGAAACTCGGGTAGCCCGAGTAACCGCGCCCTGCCGCGTATGCGGCGTACGCGGCTGCTGGGAAACCTGAAACATAGCAACAACTACATGTAACAACAGTACACAGTCAGAATGAATGGTATATGATGCTAGACCTACTCTAAGTAAATATTAACATAAGTTGTAGTGGAATTACAAATTATTGACTCTATAATAAGTCAAATGCTTTTTTAATTTACAAAGTTAAGGGTAGTTTACAAAACGAATAACAGATCAGTACAACTGAATTTAAATATTTCCTTATTTAAAAGAATTAAAATTGTGCATTGTCAAACTAATAACTTGCAACCCTAAATAGTAAATAAATTTTAAAATCTTCTATTTAACTAGTGACTTTAAAAGAATACAAATCAAATTTTCATTTTTGAATTATGAATTTTTTTTTGATACTCTGGACAGCGAAATACTTTTGTAAATAACGTATACATTTTTATACCATTAAAAAATAATCTAAATAAAATGAATAATATTATAGCATCATATACCATACATTCCTGTTTATTTTAAAAATTGTAAAAGTTTTTACAAAATCCTACAAATTTAAAAATTTAATACGAAAAAAAAGATAAATGCCCAATATGAAATATTTAAATATAAATAAAAAACCTATAAACATATTCTTTTTTTTAAATTAAAAAAACTGTTAGTTAATTTACGTTATAAAAAATATTAGATATTTGTATTTTATATATCTGTATGTAAATAATTTATATTTGAATTGAGATATTGTAAATTTGAGAAAGAACCCCTTTTTAGCCTTGCAAGCTCGCTGCGAAGCAGGAGAAAGCAGCGGGCAAATTTGGACCCCCAGACTCTCAGATTGACTGAAGCGATGCCTTGGACCAGACAAAGCGACATGTAGACTACCCAAGCGGCAGGACTTATTGTAAAGGTGTGACTTTGAAACACACAATTTGTTGCATTTATTTACTGCCAAGTGGAAATAGCAAAAGGTCTTTTTTGTGCTTTTTGTAAAAGAGTCTTCTTTTAAAATCAGTCCCCCATTTACTTTGAAGAAATAGGTAGTAATTAATAAAATCAAAATATAGCCTCTTATTTTAGTTCTATATTTTTTTTCCCGATCTTCAAATTATATATTTGTATAATGGGGTATTCCAAGTTTTTTTCATTTTTTAATATGTTATTCTATGCATAAAAATATTAGACCCGTATTTTTTCTTTTCTCCGAAAGGTTTCAAACACGCCAGAAATAAATTTTTAAAGTTTCAATAAATTACACCCTAGAAAATCGGCCGTGCGTGTGACGTTACAGGCACTGAGAATCAGCTGAGAACATCATTCGTAGGTCTAAGTCAGAGGCGTGGCGCGTTCGAATAAGAGCCAATAGGCTGACGCGAGTGCCTTCTTCGTCACAACAAGGCTGATACTGAATTTTACGTTCTCGATTCAAATGCATTACAATTTCATTTTGATATTATGGTATTAAAAATCAGAAAAATAATGATTATATTCACTTTAATATTACTTATATATGGTAAACAATGATATCCAATAAGAATTTCTTTAAAAGCCGTAGGCTTGGAATACCCCATTGCTCATTTTATATCACTCACAACTTATTACCCATTTTTGGCTGTGGTAGTTACCTTTATCACAAATATCGATAACGATATATTTATATTTAACCCGGTGTTTATTTTGTTACCTCCTGGGCATTATAGCTGGCTTGGAGAATGGACTACAAGGATAATTTTTATATAACATTAACACAGAATTGACTCTTAGAATTATAACCAGTTTTGATTATCGAATTAAATTCTAATATTAAATGAAATATTTAAAAATATATATTACCCTATTGTTCTTGATTGTAAAATAAAAACAAGATATTAACCACAAATACTCTTCGGAAAAAACGAAAACAACGAAAAATAATATAGATATACAGGTGGTGTTACTATATCTCTGCACCAAACTTTAATGATAATTTGATATACGGATTACAAAAAAAAAGATATTTTTAATTTCGCAAAAAATAAGAGCAGTTCATTCATAGTGAACATTTTTAGTTCCACTTATTTTATAGTACTTCAGTTTAATTATTAATATTTATGCTATTAATAAGATATTAGACAGATACATAATAACTTATTAATAAATGTTTATTTGTAGGCAGTGTTAATACTTTATTTCATTAATGAAATAATCATAAATATTTAAACGTATTTAAATTTAAACAATGGCATTAAAATTGTTCGTCAGGAATGAACTACCCTTATTTTTACGAATTAAAAAAATATTTTTGTTCTATATCAGTAGGTATATTAAATTATACCATTATATGCCATTAAATTTTCGTACAAAGGTATAGAAATACCTGTATATATGTAGAAAAATGCGTTTTATATTCGGAGGGTATTTAAATTTCGAAGTTCTGAATCTGTATTAAAAATAAATTTTTGAAAATTCAATTCAAAATATGTATTGGTTAAATAGGACATTTTTTATAATATAATACTTTGTAATAAAGCAATATTCAAATCCAATAGTACTAAATTTTTACACTTTAGGTAAAGTAAGTATATTTAATCATAGAAATTTTTAGGACCATCTTTAAAATTAAAATTCTGAACTTCGAAATATACATACCTTTCAAAATTTGTAATCTTTTTTTGTAACCATCTGTGTTTAAAAAGAATTTCTTTTGTAGCATATTTATAAACATAAACTCTTTTAAAGACTATAAGCTACCTGAACAAAAGCACTAAACTGTATGTACAAATGTTTTTTTTTAATTAAGCAAGCTATATTATTAATTTTCTATATATTCTTTCCTTAATATATAATTAATACTCTATTTGTCTACTTTTGGAATATTACTTCTCTATTATCATAAACTTCAATTAAATATAAAAAAATAATTCCAAAATATGTTAATACATATGAAGCACAGCCTATATTATTAGCAAAACTACCACATTACTGTCCTATTGCCTATTTCCACCATATTAGTACTCTACGAGTATCTCCTCTGCCCATTAGTTCTATTTCTATTTCAAAGTCACACTAGAGTATTCGGAGTCAACTTACCATCAGGAAGAGCGCCCAAGGACCACATAAAATCTAGAAATGCAAAACAGCGGCGTTTAGTATCAGAGAGTGATGCAGGACGCAGGACTTAGCCGGACAGCAGGACGCAGGAGCAGCAGGAGATGCTGGGGCGGAACACAGACATAGACGGCGGCAAACAACGATATGTTAGGTGGTTATAGTTATTGCGGTTGTTAGTCCAATTTCGGTTTCCCTGTTACCCATCCAGGTACTAACTGGTTTAACCTTTCTAGAATTTGAGTTTCGTTATTATGTATTAAGTGTTATGCACCCAATTATTGGTGTTAATGTTTGTCCAATTCTAGTTACCCATCCTAGTATGTAATAGTATATTATACACCAAGGTTGAGAAGACTATCGTTATTGACCTAGCGCTAAGATTGTGTCTCCAGGGGGGAAGCAACCGAGGAATACAAGGCGCAGATTTTGTCATAATATTTCAGCAACTGTGAAGTGAAACGGTATTTACCAATGTTGGTTTTATCTGTTTTTATGTTTGCTTCACACGTCAAATGAAATTGTGAGTTTTATTATATTAAACAGTATTTTGGAAAGTTTTTGTTTCAATTCAGAATCCAACCTTTTTTTATCGGCTGTAGACTTTACTGCTTAGATACAAACTACAGGTTGTTAAAAAATAAGTGTTCAAGATTTATAGAGAAGTCAAAATAAAACATAAAGTATTTCACAACAACATGTGTCCAAAAATGCACCGTTTCAGAGATATGAAAGTTTTAATTTAGATGTAAATAATTATTAAAAATTAAATTTATGAACAGTTTTATCCTTTACAAAACAGTAATAACAAGTTAAACGAGATGTTCGAAATGTCTTCCTTCTATAAGGAAAAATGAACACCGAACTCTTTCTAGAAGTCCCGGCACTTGTCAAATTGTTTGACAAGATTGTTCGTTAACACTGTCATCTTTGACACTTACATGGCTGTCTGTTTCTATGCAACAACTAATCAAAATTTAAAAAAAAAATCATGTCTATCAGTATTTACTTAGAATTACATCTAAATTAAAACTTCCATATCACTGAAACGATAAATTTTAGACAAATGTTCTAGTTGTTTTTATTTTTAACACCCTGTATATCGTACTATTCCCTCTTCATTTTTATAATATTAAATAAGATATTGTTTTTATATTATTTTAAGATGAGCAGTATTTGAAGACGGTTACCCACCAAATTAGTTCAAATAAAATTAAACCTTTCTTTACTTTAAAAATATCATGTGTAACACTCTTTTCCATTAATTATTATACTGTAGGGAACAAAATTGCTGTTATTATTAAGTTAAACTGTGTGTTTCACCTAGGTACTAATTAAAATTTACCCTTGTTCCATTCTATACATTACAAACGAATCCTTGTGTTACTGTAATATTTCTTCGGTAATAATACTGGTTAGATTTAAATTTACATTTTAGGAACAATATATGAATAAATTGGAAACTTGTTCTGGGACTGGTTTCTTAGTTATGGGTACAACAAGTGTACTCCTTTGCAAAAACATCCCTGCACATAACAAATCAGGGACTTTGAGTTGTTTAATTTTAAACTACCTCATCGTATTGTCTATTTCCATACCTAATTTCTGTAAATATAGTTTTGATTTTTCGCAACCAAAATTGGACTGTGATATCATTGTTTGCACCCGACATCAAAGTGTCTACACTACGACAACTAGTGATCATCTAATCTAGCAGAGATTATGTACTAAGTCTAACCTATCTACTGCAAACTACTCTAGTCTATCCTAGAACACATCCTAGTCCTAGACGAAACCCGACCGTGTTGTGATAACCCGTAAGGGAGTATGAGTACCAATAGTATTACTTGTGACAAATAAGATTAAACTGTAACATTCAAATTAGGTTGTTATGGTCTTATATGGGCACACTCTTGCTGCACTCTACATCACATACATATCTTCATCTCTTTCTTTATCTTTATCTCTAAGGAGATATTTTATAAAATATAGATCTACCTATCCTTTATATAATAGTATTTCAGTATGTGTTACAATTCGTCAGAATATATAATTTCTTGTTTAGTGAAGTGAAGCAATGATTTATTCGTAGTTATGTCAGTACTGATATTTGCAATGAAATATAGTAATACTAGAATGTGCACTAGCAGCGACAATTCAATTCGAGAGAGACAGTAACTAACGGGTGCTTATATCCTTGTCAAAAAATCCGTTCAAATAAGCCTAATATAAACAACAATATAAAACTTTTGCTTTAATATGCCATGTGTGCGTTGAAATACGCATGCGCATAAGTGTTAGACAATGATGGAAATCCCCAGTTATTACAGTCTCTTTCCGCTGGCTTTTTATATACATTCCAGTATTACTATATACAGTAGGTATTTAGTGCATTCAATCTTGATTTGCTTTACATCACATACGGATTTATATAACTTCATATTAGTTGAGTATAAGAAGAAGTAATACTGTAGACGAATTCCTATCTAGATATTAATTGTGCTGACCGTTGCTGGACTCCATATTTCAATTATCTTTATATTATTGTAATATTTCTTCAATCTGTACTACAATATTGTAAAAAATATAGTTGTATTATGGAGTGAAGCGGTAAATAATTACTCGAGTAATATACCTATATTTACCCTTATTTCATTTACCTAGAATATCTAAGGAATACATTTGGTTTTTTTAACCGATTACCAGGTATTAACTCTGTTTATCTTTGCTGTACTCTAGTGAGTTTACATATTTACTATACTAAATTATTAATTGTAATATATTGTATTCCTTTTTTTTATCCATAAACAAAATGGTTGCCCATCCAGATATTAACTGTAATTACTCTTGCTTCACTTCAAATATTTCATTAATCTACATATCCTCATATTACTGCAATATTCCCTACACGTTGATATTTATACTTCAGTTGTTTTATGCAGATAATACTATTTTTGGTATACATATCCTTATACTACTGTAGCATTTCTTCCTTGACTTTAATACTTATGTGATGTATTTCATCTAGTATAAGACCATAACACAACATCTTTTTTATATTTAATCTTTGTTCATCACTCAACCCTTTACCCTACTTATACATAAACCTGACTAGTCTATAAAAATATGAGAACAATTGATGCAGATCTACTCTACCCTACATACATAGAAATCTGTCAGAAACCTTTCCACATATCCCATACACGTAGACACACTGCTGTCAACAGAATCATTTTAACATGTACATAGAGAAAACCTTACGATACAACCGGTACTTATATAGTCCACAGGGTGGACGTCTTATAGACTATGCTAGGTATAGACTACTGACGGATAGAGGACAAAAAGAGACTACGTCCTTCGAGATCTTCAAGTCAATATTGACGAAATTGGACTTTAAATATGTGAGATAATAATAATACTATAGGTTGTTTATAACCTCACAAATATCAGCACACGTCATACCATTGACCAGTAAGCCACAACAACAATATTCCTTAAAGGAACAAATCCTTTACTGGTTCTTACAAAATCAGAATACACCAAATTATGGGCTTTGTACTCAAAATACTTATTTTGTCAAAATTTAATATTGTAGCTGATATTCCTAGAATAGACTTTAAGTTTTTCATATAGTTCTTTCGTAAAAATTTTAAAAGAGCAGGTTACTAGCTTACATCATTGTAAAATAGAACTAGTAAAATAATAATGATACATTTTTAAATATATCTTCGAGAAAACGAATCTTAAATTTATGTTTACTTTTCGTTGTCTATTTGATTATGGTTGGTAAGCAATATGGCTCGTCAATACGTGATATGGTGTATCACGAACTTCAAAAAAAATGAATATGAAAAATATGTATGTACCATAAATTGGCATTTTAAAAGAATAGATTATAGTAAGTAAAATTGCTATAATTCAGTACCATACGTACTTAGTAATGAATATGAACATTAAAACACATTGAAAAAACAGCTTAGTGTGTAAGTGTGTGCTGATCTAGTAATAAGACCATTTCGTTCTGGTACTTTAATGGTCAAGATTAGTACGCAACGTGGCTTTTCAATGTGATAGGTGTATATTGTATGCCTAACAACATACATTATTTAATAAATTGGTATTTGTGAATTGACTTTTTATCTACTAATATTTTGTCCTCTATTCGTCACCTATATCTCCCTGAACTACCTTACTATCTACCTAATTATCCTAAGGGTTATAACCCTATAGTATTTGTAATAGCGGAAAAATTTATATGTAGATCATCACCCAACGTTCAAAACATTTAAATATATATTGTGATATTATCTTAACTATGAAGATACAATAAAATATGATCTTCGTTGGGTGATGAAGGTCTATAACTTACGTATATACAAAGATCTCTGCTACTTAACCTAGCCCTAAGATCACACGTATCAAGTGTAGCATAGACACTCTGTCATGTGACTAACTACGCCAGAAAGCTACCTTGGAAAAATACCCCCAGTATGGTCAGGGCGCGACTTTACAGGATGCGATGACGTCACGGTATAAAAGCTATCGACTATTCTACTGAAGACCAGTCTTGGAATTTGTACGTAAAGAAAGCTATAATTGGCGGGTTCTAGAACCGTACACATATTCGTCATAGTTTTTCTCGAAGCTAGAAGGAGTGTAAGTTCTAAGAATGTTGTACCAATAAAGGACATTAAAAAATGAAACTTATTTAGTTTCCTCTTCGGTGTATTGTTCTAGGTTAAAGTATATGACTATTATGAATTATTATATGCTACCATTTACACTAATAGTTGTTTATTGCATTATATGAAAGTGGACTATTACCAGAGAAAATTGACAAATGAGAGTGTCGAATTTCCTTAGATCATATAATAATAACTTGATACGTAAGACAGGTCAAATTTCGGTCATACATAGCAGAACAAAACATATTTTCCTGTTTGTTACATGAGGCAGCAGTACTTAATGCACATCCCTAACTTGCTTGCATTTCCAACTCAAAAATTTTAGGTCATCTTCATAATATCTTAAGTCAGTAATTATTTTAAGAAAATGAAGCAGTTGAATTGTTTCAAAATTATTATTTTATCCGTAAGTATTATAAATACATTTATTGTTTAATGTTTAAAGAAACCCATTTTAGATGTTACAAATTTACCCTTTTAGCTTTCCGAAAGATTTCTTTAGAAAAGTAAGTTAGGTTGAAGCTCTACACCTAACTCATAAAGTAATTCATAATTCTTCCAAAGTATGTTCAAAGCATTTTGACAATTGACATAATGGGTTTTAAACTTGACATTTAATTCATACTTCTGCCTCAAAAAAAGAGATGGAAATAGTACATCCATACTTCTATATTTGGCCAGAAATTTAAAACGTACAATATAGGCAAGTCAATATCTAGTGATTCAGGATCTAAGCGAATTTCACAACTATATATTAAGCTACAAAGAATGTAAGGTACGTCAACTAAGAAGTTGTAATGCTAGTAACTAGTAACTTCTAAGGATATAAGATGTACATTCTTTATTGTTTAATATATTTTTCGTCATAGCGATAAATTTAGGTTAAATAATTTCAAATTTGTCAATTTCAAGTAAATAATGATTGTTTCTTTGTACAAATGACTGTATGTGTAAGGTTCTAGAACCGATACCAACACCTATTCTACTCTAAAATCACAGTAATCCCTGGTTCCGATTTTTCGACCCTACCAGGTAACTCAATTCAACTCATGTGCTACAGTATATGGCTTTCAAAAATATATGAGTCAACTAGCTAACCTAACCTAACCTACAGGTAGTCGAATGGCCATGACATCACGGAAAGGTCTTATGACGTAAGCAGTGTACATATAGATCAACATTTACTTTACATGTAGAGAAAAACCCGAATTATGTTATACTTAAGTGTTATGGTGAATGTCGTTTGACTCATCACTAGACTATAACTTTTTCATATTTTTGGATGTTTTTACTAATGTATTTAGTAGAAACAGTTTACTGGCACGTCACATACAAGTATACATAATGTTCATATTAGTTTTAAATTCCATTAGCATTTAACGAAACACTTTAAAGGTAGATACCCATCTAAATATTGTCTGTGTTCACTCTTGCTTCACTTTACATAACTTATAAATGTCTACATATCAAGTGTGAAAAAATATTATTTGTATTGATATGTTTTCTGCAAACATAAAAATTTTAGACGATTTAGTCAAAAACAAGGATGATCTTAAATTTTGTTATGATATGTTCTAGTTCCGTTATTATGTAATTACAAAATTTATATTGATATGTAGTAAGTAAGAGTTATCTTGAGAATAAAATAATGAATGAAGTTTGGGTACTAGATATACTATTTAATGAAGCACTAACTCTAGTTAGTGGTCAAACTTGCTGCTTCTACGAAGCTAGCTAGCTCATTAAAGGGATACTTTGGGGCCTAATACATTTCTAGGACTTCAATGAAGCGAGCTATCTTATTGACTTGTACTAGTATACTTGAAGGTGTATGTAGAACGATACGACGTTGTTGGAAATTATAGTCTATACACATTTATTACTTGATTTTGTTGTACGACAACCTAGTAAGTTTTGTTCTTTCTATGAAGTTAGCTAGCTCATTTAAAAGGTATCTTAAATAGGCTGCAACTTACACTGGGAACTAAGAAAATCGTATTGTTTTATTGAAGCAAAATAGCTTCCTAGTCAAACTTGCTTCTTCTTCGAAGTTAGCTAACTCATTAAAAATATATTTTGGGGACTAATACATTCTAGTACTTGAATGAAGCAAGCAATATTATTGCAAGGACTAGTATATTATTCAATGCATGTAGACTGATACGGGGTCATTGGAAGTTATAGTCTATATTTATTACTTGAATTCGTTGTATGACAACCTAGTCATTCTTGATTCGTCTATGAAGTTCGCTAGCTCATTTAAGGGATACCTTAAATAGACTGCAACTTAGACTGTTTTTTTGAAGCAAACTAACTTCCTGGTCAAACTTGCTGCTTCTTCGAAGTTAGTTAACTCATTAAAAATATACTTTGGGGACGAATACATTTCTAGTACTTCAATTAAGCAAGCTATCTTATTGCATGGACTAGTATACTTGTAAATGCAATGATACATGAATTCGTTATATGACAACCTAGTCTATCAAGTTAACTAGCTCATTTAAATGGGTTGCAACTTAGACTTGGGACTAACAAACTTCTATTGTTTTAATGAAGCAAACTAGTGTACTGGTCAGACTTGCTGCTTCTAGGAAGCTAGCTAGTTCTTTGGGTAGTAGTATACTTGTATGTGCATGTAGAGAGTTATAGTCTAGTGACTATAGTAAGGGGTGTGTCAGCTTAGTGCAGCGAGAGCGGCAGCGCGGCATGCGGATAGATCTCGAGCCCCTGCACGCCGAGCAGCTCCTGCAGGGGGTAGCTGAGCCCCACGGGCTGCACGGCGGGCGCGGGGGGCACGCGCACGGGCCGCACGAACACGCGCTTGCACGCCGTGACGTCATACAGGGGCAGCGGGGGGGCGGGGGAGTAGTGCACGAGCGGCAGCAGCGCGCCGCCCGGCACCGGGTAGGGCGAGTAGCGCACCGCCGGCAACTCACCGTAGGTGCCCCGGCCCGCCGCGCGGGTCTTGGCCAGGTTGGCGGGCAGCATCACTTCCTTCGGCTGCGCTTTCTTGCACTCCACCTGCAATCAAACAGAACAATCACGCACTACTCAACACATCGTCAAGTTTGTTCGTTTCGCTATATAGCGTCTTACCACAGAATAGTTACACACAGAAGCTACACTCCGTGTCGGTACCTTTCATGTTCCCCTTTTCAGTTCTATGACCTTGAAGCATTGTGTAGACCTTTAAATTTGTGCTCTTCCCCTAACTTTCTCTCAGATGTGAGGAAACTTTCCGATTTTAAACAATGGGCCCTTTAAATTTGTGCACATTCTCCATCTCTCTCTCTAATTTTCGCTTCTTTGTCTTACTGTCGCTCCTGTATAAACCTATTTTGTGGTCTTACCACAGAATAGGTTTATACAGAAGCGACAGTAAGATAGAGAAACGAAAATTACAGAGAGATGGGAAAAACCAACAAATTTAAAGGGCTCATTGTATAAAATTGGAAAGTTTCGTCTCATCTTAGGGAAAAATAGGGGAAGCCAACAAATTTAAAGGTCTACACAATGCTCCAAAGTCATAGAACTGAATAGGGTAACAAGAAAGGTACCGACACGGAGTGCCGCTTCTGTATGTAACTATTGTATGGTCTTACTTCATATCGCTGCGTTTTATGACACTGTATGTATATTTGCTATAAATGTTTAATATTTAAACTGTCTTATAAACGTCATTTGTGACATTAAAATACTTGATAAACGGCAAATTTACCCGAGTACAGGCACATATGCAGTATATTTACTCTGATATTCGATTTTCATTGATCGAAATCAAAAAATACTGTTACCTGATTGCTTACAATTTTTCAAGGGAAATAGCATACCGTGAATATTTTTTAACGTGAAACATGGAATTTATCATATCCATGGTACCTGATATTTATTTCATAATGTATATTTGTTTGTTTTATTTCAAATGAAACATAGGGAACGAATTTGACATTTGATTTTTGGGTTATAAAATTATCTGGCAAGGCTACGGTATATTATGCAACAACATGCTTGAAAATTCTCGGTTATACGAGACGCGTTGTCCGGAAACAACAGCACACATGATTTGCGTAACGTAGCGGGTCAGAAATGCATTGAGTTGTGACAATGAAGTAGCGAATCAGTGCGGACTATACAACCCTGCATCAGGGCACACCTATCTTGGTTCCGAGCGTACTGAAAGCTACTAGCAGTATATGACTGCAATCAGCGTAATATCCCAAAATGTTTTGCAGTTATTCAGTATAATTTCCCATGGACAATTTTAATATTTTGATAAAAAAAATTATAAAATACACAAAAAAAAAACTAAAAATGAATTAGAAGTTTTGTACCAAAATCAAACCGTAAGTAATAATGAGAAAGTTTTTGCGCTTATAAAAAGTTACATATGTGTATATTGTATATTAATGGTTTTTTATTTGGTCCCCGGTGCTTATAAAGGTCACGAGCCGCTACTGTGCAAAACAATCGTACCTCTTACAACTTTGATTACGACAAAATGGTCAGCTGTACCTCTGGCATTTAAGTCCCTATTCCTTCCGCACTTTCTTGCAAATGAAAGGTCCGTGCCGGTTGAAACCTGCCCTAATTCCATCCCTGAATCTCAGCTTCAACTCCAATTATTTCAGGCTCGTTAATAGGACCTTTATTAAAATGAAATCGACGTAGATTTTTCCTCCCTTATTCCTTACTTCCTTGTTCCTTAGTGGGGAATTCTCTTCAACCCCTAATGAATCACAGCAAAATGCCAAGGGTGGACTACCAATACTATAAGGGTGGAAATACTAATGGGGATGATTGAAATCATTTACACAATGGAATTTTAAGAATGGAGTATCAGGCTTCAAAATTGAAACGTAACTTGCAGTGTTTATTTTTGAACACTGAAGAATTTGATAAAAAAAGAAGAAATATAATTAGTTACTTTTCTGAACTACCTATCGAGGTGTTGAAGCATTTATCCTGGTAGTTTGAACCCGCTTGAAATTTGACTTAATTGAATTTCAAGGTTAACCCTAGTACATTTATCTCGTTCTATTCGAACCAGATGGAAAGCATCGACGAAACAAATTCATATGTATTTATCAAATGTCAATTTGGTTGGTTATGTTTATTTAGTTTCGTGGTGAATGTTAACATATTATATATTAAAATTATGTATTGACAATAAAAGGAATCCGAATAACAAACACCACGTGTTAACTTGACTAAACAGTGTTCATAACCTCATAACACTAACCAACCAAACACGAATGAAATTAGCTTCATAACTTTGAGCGGGTTGAGCGTTTATCCCGCATAGTAAATCCGGTCGAACAAACTCAACCCATAGACAGGGTTGAGTTCAACATTTCAATCCGCTTGAAAATGCGTTTATTCCGATCATTTCAACCCACTAACTTCAATCGGGTCAGATCAACGGATCAACCCATTTTCAAGTGAGTTGAAACAAACAGTAACATAGTAATAGATATATTCTTTTATTTCCATAGCTATCTGATTTTTAATGAAAGCGTTGCATTTTATATTTAATACCGGGAGTTTATTTTATCAGTAAACATGGAGTAGATTCATTACCATACTTACAGAATGAAACCAATATATTGAAGTGTTTGTATTATTTGTAAATATAGGGAATACTTCTTAGACTCGTCATATGTAGAAATCAATCAGACACAACGACTAGTAGGTTGATCTTTTTTATTTTATAATGTAGTAATCATTTTTTTTTTCTGATTTCTAACGTTTATTTCGATCTTCCACTGGACATTGTAAAAATCAAATGATTTTGAAATGAAATAAATAAATACGTACATTTAATTATAACTTTATAAAATAAAACAGATTGTCTTCAATGTTTCAATTCCATGTAATACGAATTTAATATAAAAATATTTAACAAAAAATATTATAACCGTACTTCAAGAATGCTTTGCGCATACGTGTAATCAAAGTATTTTACTTCTAGGTTGTCAAATATCACCACAAATTTTTCTCTGCATAATGCAGAAATGCTGATAATCATCTACAAACATTGCTAATTCAACAAAACTACAACGGAATTATCTTTGGAACTCAATAATATACGTAATCTTTTTTATAAATTGGCACTGGAGTTACTTTGATATTTCAGGATGTTGACAACGGCTATAACTTTGGGACTCACTAGTCGGGGTTAGTAGCTAGTCCCTTTTATGAAACTGCGAAAAGTGTTTAAACATAAGTAAATAATTTATAATTTCTTTAATTATATTTAATAGTTTTGTAGTCTACTTTAATTACTCCTTTGTTTACTCATAAAATAAACGCTTTAATACATTGCTATCTTATCTGTCAATCATTGTTCACTGTAACTATAGTAATGATATACTCTATGTTTGCTGATAAAATGAACTCCCGGTATATCTTGTACTTTGGATGTACTTTTGCATATAAGGTAAGTATGGCTTACCAAGCATAACATATTATTTTGAACAGCTTTAAACTAATGTAGTTCTGATCTAAATCTATCAGGAAAGTGTGTATCCACACTTTTTTGAAATCCCATATTAAAGTCCTATGTTCCGCATTTCAAGTTTGTATATTTAGGGAAAAATGTCCATTCTAGTAACCAACACTATTTAGCATTACCACCCCGCACTAATAAATAATCGTCGTAGAGCCTGAAGACTAAGAAAGCAAGTAGCAACCTTGGCCTAAAGCGCTTACGATGATACATCCTGCGGCGGTTAGCCCGCTGTCCCCGAGGACGAATCTCCCGTTATCCTGGAATGTATCCTTGTCTTTGTAAGTGACAACGTTATTAATCTAGGCGGAGCGACAAGGCAAGCCATTGTGCGTGTGTTTTTCCCTGCAGTCCTGCAGATTATCTCCGAGAAAGGAATTCAATAATGCTTAGCAAGACGTTTATAATGACGACAGATATGGATTCACAAATTCCGACAAATTGAAGACAGCCATCGCGCTGAAACCACGGGATTTTATCTTTGTTTTCTTCACAAACTTCGCAAATTTCCTGCCAAATTGATTGACAATCAACGAACAAAACACTGGGGTAACAATGGGGTTATCAACATTTTTTATCTATATCTATAGTATATTTTAAGGAGGAATAACTTAAATTTTCCTTTCAAAAATTCCTTGACATTTGTTGTATCAGCTGTCCAAAGTTTTAAAAGGTTATTGTTTCTAATAAAATAATAGTTAACAAATTTCTCGGCGGAAGATAGACAGGAATTGTATTACTAATTCATGTTCAAATTTTTGTTGTTAATTTTATTTAAAAGTCCAATATTTCGTAGCTTTTTTCCTACTTCATCAGGGAATACTAAAATGTATATTTTTTAGGTTACATAATAATTTCATTTTATAATAAAAATTGTTTGCTGTACTTACAAATAGATTTAACAATAAAATAAAATTGGCGAAAAATTAGAAAACAGCATCAACCTTGAATTTCAAACTTATTGAATTAAACAGGTTATGTATTGGTTTTGTTGTAGTAGTTCTGTGATCTAAAAACAAATGAGGGCTGGGATTCTATAACTGTGGTTGTTATTATTTGAACTTGTTATGATATTAATTGCAAATTCAATTGCAAAGTGAACTTGCTTTTTTTAATAATAGTAAAGGTACATTCACAAATAAAGTTTTTTTTTGTTTTATGTGTTTCGTTTTGAAGCCCCTCGCTCCCTCCTAAATGTCATTGGCAAATGAGGATATGTACCATTTTTTTTCTGAAAGACCAAAGTAAAATAAGAATAATAGTGAATACACGAATGAAAAATATGTCGTGGTAAGCGAGATATCAATTTTTAAAATGAAAATTTTGGCTTCCGACGTCATCTGTCTTCGTCAGTGATAAACTAACTCTTAGTTGTACAGAGTATTTGTTTTCGGTAGCCCTTAGGCGGCATAAGTATAAATCCACCACTGTTATAAAGAACAAACAAATATAAGAATTCTAAAAAAGGATAATTACATAAAAATACATCGTTCTAATACACTTCTAATTGGTCAATCCAGTAAATAAAGAACATAAAACTAAAACAGGAGTTAGAAATTAGCTAGCTTTTATAATAAAACTAAACACAGAATTTTGAATGGTTCCTTAAGTTACAATAGCAACAAAGTTTTGTAAAACCAAACGTACAATTAACGTACAAATAATTTCGTTTATAAATATACCTTAATCGTTATCTGTGATTGATTCGTAACAAGAAAAATAAAGAACACTTTACCCTGACGTGAAAATTTGAATTCCCGTTGTAGTGACATCTGTAAATTGACATTTATAATTGATACTTAACACGAGTAATTGTCATTTGTAGTTGTTACGAGTTATAGAATCCCTCTCCAATTCTTGTAAGGACTAATAGTATCTGATTTTCTCGCTAGTTTTCGTGAGTTTTACTAATTTAGTTTGATTTATATTTTGATTTACTTTATATTACGAATGAGAAGCCTTGCCTAAGTAAAGAATTTTCACAATTGTTAAATGAATTTGCAAATATATGTTCTCGTTCAATACGATCAAATCAATAAATGTAGTTGCAAATCGAACTTAAGTATTTATTACAAAATAATACATTATTTTGTCTTAGAGAATAAATAAAAGAAGTGAATGCAGAGTTCCTAATGTTTTTATTTTTTAAGTACACACAAATTTTCAAATTTTTATTGCAACAACTACAATTTATAATAAAAAATGAATATTACCAATAATTTTCTATTATGAAAAAATGATAAAAAAAATTTTTCCCCTAAATTACTCTCAATTTTCATTGATTTTCGAGTTTTCATTCTGGAAATTATATTTTGAAAATTGTTATTTTTTTATAGAACGTAATAGTAAAGTATCGTAGACATTTATTAAACTTCTTAAGCTATTTTTTTAGTTATTTAAACGCAAATATTTAGACGCTGGAAATAATTCAATTCGGTTTAAAAATTTAAAAGGTACAAGTCCTCAGTGAAAAATTATAATTCTTGGTTTTGTTAATGTTATTAATTTTCACGTAATGGTTCATCGTTTTCACAAACATATACAGAGGAAAATATTTTGTCATTTTCTGAAAGAATCGAATGGTAACGTGTCAACTTTATTTCATATCGCTATTAATTTTTGGTATATCCTCAAAAAGGAGAGACACCTTTGGAGGGAAATATCTCAGAAATAAAAAGAGATAATTAACGCATGAGAATCTATGAATATAATATTATTTTCTATATGCTAAATTTCTGAATCAAAAATAGGTATTTTTGAAATATTTCAGGTGTGTGAATATAATTTTACGGTAAATATTATTTTTAAAAGTTCAATTATAATAGAAAATAGCTTGGGGCGTAAAAATATTAAAATGTTATTTAAAAGTGTGAATTTTTAATTCGTTGTTTATCTATAGTAAAATAGATAGTAATTTTATTTTGTATCGGATTCCCCTTTTTAACTACAATAATATGAAAATTTCAAAATGCATGAAATATAAATAAATTGTTGGGCAGGAAATTATGAAAGTATTGACCCCACCAGATTTTTATAATGAACTGATAAAGCTATAAATTTAACCTTGTATTATGACAAGTTTCCTAAACATTGTTGAAATTTCTTGTTAGCTAACATTTGATTTATGACAATTGCAGAATTACATCAATTGTCTCAGCAGATAAACTAATGATCTATGCTAAGTAGGTCACGAAAACAATCGAACGTGCAAAGAAACTACCCCATTCGAATCCAACAATACAAACCAACTTAGTTAGTAGCTAGGGACTTTACTTATCGAACTATGCGACAACACTGACAATCGGCTACACTAGGGGATGATAAATAAACAGTAAACAATTGAAGGGCAATTAAGAGACAAAAATGGCGCAAATTATTAGGCTCGTATTGAGAGAAACATTACAATAGTTAATAGCCGGTTACAACAATATTACCTACTTAAATTTTAAGTTTTCCTTAAATTGACACATCAGGCGTAAATATATTTCGGTCTTAGGTACGCACAACGATTTACGTATAGATGCTATCAAATGGAATATAATTTTTAAATAGAAGATGCTATGTGAAAAAGATTTGATACATTAGTAACCTGCTGTTTTGTGTAACCAACATAAGCAAATTGCAAATAAATAGAAATGTCAAATGTCAAATATCAAGCATGGAGCTTCATTCGGAAATTTCTTTATTAAGTTTTGCTAGAAACTATTAAAACTTTAGTAAATTAATGTCTTGGTAAATCGAACGATAGGTATAAAAACGAATACAAGGTATTACAAATTTGGATAAATGTTTATGACATTTTCTGTACCGTCGGTCGGGAATTTTTCTCTACTTTATCGCCCAAGTGCGTAAAGTAAAACTTTTAAATAAACAATTACGTTTCAGTTGAATATAAATAGTTATTTATGTGGCCAGCGGTGAAAGTTAATCTTTACAGGGCGAGCTGGAAATTTGTGAGGCGAGCGAAGAAGGAGAGAGATCTCAAAATCCAGTGAGCCCAGTAAAGATTAATTGCACGCATGCCGCGTACAAAATTTTATTTCTACCTTCATAGCGTTATTTTTATGAATTTACTTTATTGTTTATTCTTCAAAAAAATATTTACTCTACTTTGGAATCAAAGGTAGTTGGCGGTTGTAGAATAATTTATAGCTAGACGTTGTCAGCAAAATATAAATCTTGGAAATTTACAAATGAGTTTCGCCAGTGAATCAAAATCTACTACAAGTGTGTAGAATTACTCACATAAATCTAATTAAATTAAGTTTGTAATATTTATAATAAGATGCATAAAAAACTTTCATTATTTTCTATTATTTTTTATGAGCATTCTAAAATTTTACAAGGCTAGCCTTGTACATTTTACAGGTTAGTTACTGTATAGTAACAATTATATAGAAGATGGAAATAAATATTATTTAAAGCTTCAAATATTTATTAGGGCTATGTTAAGTGTAAGATGTAGGAGGAGACTTACCATTTTGTTGTTGATTTCGTGAAAGTGGATCTCACAAACTTTGTCCACGACATCCTCGCTTTGAAATGTCACGAACCCGAAGCCTGCAAGAAGAAGGAACAAAGTTAGCTGTGCAAAAAGTGGATGCAACGCGACGGGCAACTGTTCCGTCATGCCACAATGCGGACGGGAAACTTCAACTTGTTTGATGCCTGATTTATATTTTATCTTGTTCACAGTATGTATATGCATATTTTGTTATTCATTTTTAATACTATAAAAGATTTATTGCAAGCACTAACAAAGTAATAAGTGTATTTTATTTTAAATATAATAAGCAATACGGAATGTAAGGACATACATATAACATCTTAGGAATTCACTTGCTATTACTTATTACATGTTCCTAGAACCTTAACACGTACTAAAATTCCTTACAACTTAAATATAAAATAAAATGAGAAATATTCCAGAACTTCTAGCAACAAGAACGTGTATATTAAATTCCAATCCGATATCATAATAGTTCAGAATTTAGAGTATTTTTATTCTGGACACCTTTGAACTAATTTATTAATTGATTTAATTTTCAATCAAGAGTTAAAAGTCCCAAAATTAATTTTTAAAAATCAAAACATCGCCTCAACATTAATGTCGATATTTTGAGTCTAAATATCGTCAAGACGAAGACGAGATTAGCCTAAAATCTCTCTTTGTCCCCTCTTGTGGCAACACTAGAAATAAGTCAAAAAAAAAAAAAAAGAAATATTAATTATGGCAAAAAGTAACCATTAATACCAGTGATTTTGTACCAATATGCAATATATGCCGTACGTAATGTGGTATTACCAAATGTGTATCATACTTTTTTGTGCCATCTCTTTCTACAGTATGAATATTATTTTCTTGTTGTCTCTCTTGCTACCACTAGTGACTAACCAATCAGCATGAAAAAAATCGTATGTCAATTATCACTCAAGTTCATGACAGTTCTCACTTTTTTCAACAGAACTGTTTGCTGTTTTGTTTATACTTTTCGGGGTTTTGTAACGTGTTTTGACTGAATTGATGCATGATAGTAAATATAGACAATGGTCAGAAAATGTTTAATATGTAAAACATCAGGGTAATTCTACATTTCAGAGAAAGACAATGCTTCAAAGTACGTCGTTACTATGATGACAACATACATTTTAATATACAAAATCACTGATAAATACTCAAGAAAATTATGAACATATCTTGAATTCTTGATTTATTTTCATATTATTAGAAAATCAACAGTCCATTTAACAAATTAAGATTCAAAATTCTTTACATTTTTTTCGCTTATAAGATGACTTCCTCTTCGGTATAAATGTATCATTACTGACATCTGCACTGGTGTTAAGCAATGATTGATTTTTTTTGCTACGAATATTTTGAAAAACGTTATTATATAGTCGTAAAGTAGTATAAAGCGGATAAGCAACTCCAATTAGAAATTTATGTTATGAAAAGCTTTAAATAGAGTAATTGTTGAGTGAAGTTCTCATTCATATTTTCATGTTAAATGGCGCTGCCACCAAAAATCTTCTCCACTAAACTTCATTCTCGCACATTCCATTATCCTGGCTGCTCTGTCCTTGTCTCCCTTATGTATTATGCAAATATGGGGGTAATTTATATGACATGATTGTTACAATTAGAGGACGGATGACACCAGCGTGCGCGATACCAGGCTTTGTTCTCTCTCGCGCCTGCATTGTACTGCATCCTTTATCCTTGCCGGTGCCGGCACTTACCGACGCCATGTTGGGGGGCATTGTTGGCGGAGATTTATAAACAGGAACGAACATGCAAACAGAGCGGAGGGGGGGCATTTTTACTACTGGTTCTTAGATCTCAAGACTTGCAACATTTTTAATGTACCTATTTAATAAAAAGGTTTTTGTAACGTGCACGCAAAACGAACCAAAATGAGTTTAACGCATTTTGGTCCCCAGGAGAAAAATATCTCAAGGGAGCAAAAACTCGTTTTGTTCCTAAAAGGGGGATTGAAATGTTGGGCTTTGAAATAATTATTTATTTTTTATTTATTTACTATTTTTTGTTTTTTTTTTTTAATTTAAAAGATTTTTTTTCTACAATATTCCTGTAAGAAAGAGATGTTTGATAATTTAATTGGTGCAGGTTGTCAGCCAGTCAGCCTAAAACCTTTTCAAGACTCCTTATGCAGTTACCCATTTAATTGGAAAGCCACATTGCTTACTCTGTATATACAATTAATGTTATTTAAAATAATTCAATTTCATTTATTTTATTTTTTGACCTATGGCCAACAACTAGATTCTCAAACAAATATAATATTTACTTCGAAATGTGTTTCGATTTTAATAAGTCAAGATTATAAACAAAGAATAAAGATATGTTTTATCAATTGACCTAATAAATTTTTAATAATTCTAAAATTATATTATTTAATTAGTTGACTACAATCCTAAATAATACAATCGAAGAGTCAGCTAATTTAACCATAGTCAAAGACGACCCTATCAGAGTGTTGCAATCAGAGTTACAGTTGTTACCATATATCTAATATTATATCTAGTATTAGATATATGATTGTCACCGAAACCAGTGACTAGCCAGGAAATTTGAAGCATAATTTAATGTCTAATAAATTACTAGAATTCATTTTTATTTAAACGCCGGAGGTATTACTATATTATTCTTCTATGGCATAAAATTTTAGAAAGAATAGACCCTCAAGTACTGTAAGTATTCAACTCATGTCAACTAATTATTTCGTACTGTTTTGATTTTCTGGATAACAATTTAAATATGACATATAATTATTTTTTTTTATGTGAGTAAGAATAAAGACTATAATTTTAATACTTGAAATATAAGAGGGAATAGAAAAATAAAGATTTACATACAATCAGGACACGAACATGACCAGCCGGTCGTGATTGTGAATAAGCGTAATTCAAAATATTGGGTCGTGATTGGACGTGAGCGTGAAAGAAAAAACACTCAAGTGCCCACCTCTAATATCCGAATGTATGTTGCCACATGTGCTAGAATACACACGTGTAATGCTGGTCACTAAACATGTGTAATTAGAATAAAATATTTAATGGGCAGTGTAATAACATTTGTTTATTAATTTAGAATATTGTAATAACAAGGGTAGAATATTCGTGTATTCTGAACGGAATGCCCGAGCAATTTAAAGTTTCTCACATAAATTTAGTCCATAAAAATCACGTTAAAAGTCTTTCTGTAGCATACAAACTACACTTTAAAATTTCATAATGTATCCTACTTTAAATATGAAGAGAATGCAAAGTTAAAAAGAACAGCAAGTTGGAAGTTATGCCTAATTAAAAACATATTTAAATATCTTCCTCAGTATGGCGCTAAATATGAAGGCAATTAAGAAAATTAATATTCCAGTGAGTGTATTTCGATGCCGGGCGTTGTAATCGTCCTCATCTGGGGTTTTTACTGTTGTAATGTTGGCAGCGCTGGCTGTGACGCGCTGTAATGAGATACGTGTCACGCCGCACTTGCTAGGGACATTTTAGTTTTTTGTGGTGGCATTGCATTGCGAGGTGGTGTGGACGAATGTGTGGGGTTATGACTTGCGATTAGCATTTTAAAGGAAATAGGATACATTTCAACGCACATCATTTTAACTGAATTTGGCAAAAAAAGCAATTAAGTTGCAAAGGCTCTAACATGCCCCGCTAAAATTCTACTAGAGTACTAGTTCGACCAGGTTTAAGCCCCTGCAGAAGCTAGAAATTTTTCAAAATATGTGTGCATTCTTACACCCAAAATTTTATTCTCCGCTCATTTCGAGTCGGAATGTATTTCCCAAAAATTTTCTATTTTTTTTTTATAATGACTTTCTTCTAAAAATTTTAAAGTGACCAGCATTACATGCATATATTCTGGTACATATGGTAACATAAATTCAATCATTTTTCTCTACATATATATTATGAATTGATCGATATCTAATTCCTACAATTATAAAATATATCAATGTATTAATATAAGCTTGTAGAAGCTGTAGACTGCCACTTGTACTATTAAAATTAATATGACGCATAGGTTGACAACCTTCAATATTTTCTTCCTCAAAATAACTTCCGTGGGAAACCACACAGTGCTGGTAATAATTTTTCCTGTCGTCATGGTAGTGATGGAACTCGGATACTGGTATCATCTTTATCTTGTCGACTGCAACCACCGTTAAATTGTTTTGAAGAGACCCAAAATGAGTTACCTTGAAATGATTTTTCAATCTCGGAAAGAAGAAAAGTCACAAGAATTCGTGTCAGGCAAATAAGGAGGCTGAGGAGCCACAGAAATGTTTTTACAGACCAAAATCCATTTTTGTGCAGACTCAAAATCTAATGAACTGTGGTCTGAATTAAATTTAACTCTTCCCCAAGCATTCAGTACTGTCTACCGACGATTTGAATGCACAAGATCTCATATTCTTTTGACATTTTTATCAGTTCTTGAAGAAGAAGGCGTTCCTCTGTATGCTTCATCTTCAGTCGACTCTTTTCCTTTTGAAAATGCCTAAAACCACCGAAAAACGTGGCCCCTTGAAATATCATTGTCTCCGTAAGTATAACTAAGTTTTGTAAAAGTTTCCATTGTACTGTGCCCAAGTCTGAAGCAAAACCTACTAGGACACCTTTGTTTGACGTTACTCATTTTTAGAACACACAAGAAAAACGATTTTACAAAAAAAATCGTGACGGACAAACAAATGACCCTAGCGAGTTCAAACTCATATTGAAGGCATATACAATCTCCAAGTCCCGCGTCCCAAGTGTTACCAGAACGAACACTACGTTGCTAGTCTTATTACTTAATTTTAATTTACACACCTTGTAGCTTATTTATTAAATTATTTTTATAGAAAATGTATAGCTAAATAGTTAAGGTAATGTAAATTAACTACGGATTAAGACGGATCCCAATATATTTGCAGACAATTTACATCACTAATGTTTGGTTGTATTGAAATTACATTTCTATCAAAAATTGAAGCACTGAATTTAAACTCTGTTTCTTCCAAAAATATCTTACTAACGAAGACAACACTTTCACCTGAATTTTAATGATAAAACGTGATAATTGGCAGAATTACAATTTATTGGTCAGCGTATTTACTGGTCTAGACGTACTATGGTAATTATTGTAATTAGAAAAGTTACAGTGGAATAAAAGCATTTGTCTCCGTGAATATTATAATTCAGCCGCTGTTTATTTCCATAAGTTGAAAGCAAAAACCGGCGCATCTGAATCGGAATAACCTCCACGGCAGAATTTAATCAATTTAAATTGGATCTCTGCGGGAGGATATTATTTTTCCAGGCTCTGGAACGCGTATATATCAAATAACACAATTATGTAAATGGCGTTTCATAGCTTATAATCTGACACATTTAATGCAGATATCTCTTCTCTGCCACTGAGAGAGACGGCCGTACAGTATAAGCGGGTGGAAGAGAGAGACGACTAGGGAACAGTGCTGCCACAGTGGACGCTGATGGAGCTACGTGAGAATACGGGTTTATATTTGATTTTTCGCAGCACATAATTTTTACCATTTAAAGTTTTCAAGATATTATTTTTTAAATATTAATTGCTACTTCGTAGTACTGTTGTGAATCTTAAAAACAATTTATAAAGAATTTCTAGATTTTTCATCTTGTGACCAGATTGTAAGCGTCTGTTGCTATTCATGTGGCAAGATATATTTAAAACATATTGTTATGTTGAAAACTTATATTTCTATTTTTTGAATTTTCTTATTTTCCTTCATTTTTTATCAAAATTTTGTTTTTTATTGAATTTTTTCTTAGTTTGAGTATTGAATTCGAGCGCCTATATATGTACTGAAGGCGCACATGTCTTACTTGTCTATTTGTTAATCCGGCCCTGCACGTACTAACTGTAGTACTCATTCTTTCGTGGCACTCTAGCATTCTGAGTAAAGCTTAGCACTTACTGTCAATTCCATTCCATTCCATCTAGGACACAACATTCCTATGTGGAACAGGGCCTCACGTATCTGTGGTACTTATTTTCATGACATATTTTACTTGCATTTTAGTGATACAGGTTGTCAGCCAACAGTCTCTGCAAGATGAGCACACAACGAGCCGTTGTGCAGTAACCCATCCAATTGGACAGGGCGGGCTATGTTGCTTATCTAACGATCAGACAGGACACGACACTACCACACAACCGTACTGGCTGACATTAATGCTGATATCAGCAATTATATATAGAAAAATATTTACAATGGAATCGTTCTGGAGACTTCTGATAGTACTGTAGGACCTTGACCACAGAATAGTTACATACAGAAGTGACACTCCGTGTAGGCACCTTTCATGTCCTATAAAGTTCTATGACCTTGAAGCATTGTGTAGACCTTTAAATTTGTGCTCTTCCCCTATCTCTCTCTAAGATGTGGGGGAACTTTCCGATTTTAAACAATGAGCCCTTTAAATTTGTGCACATTCTCCATCTCTCTCTAATTTTCGTTTCTCTGTCTTACTGTCGCTTCTGTATAAACCTATTCTGTGACCTTGACACTGAAAATCAAAGGTAGAATGAAATCCTTACTTCTTTCTAAGTAGCTCGTCCTTAAATTCTACTGAGCAAGTGCCAAGAGTTTTTGTTTAAGATGTACAAGTCTACGTATCCTCAAATGACTGTAATTTTCCTCCAGTACGACAATACTTGAGTGTCATGAAGTTTAGCATGTATTCGACTGGGTAATCCCGGTCACTTGGCGGCGGGAGGTCAGTGCTGTCAGGCTAAGCCCGGCAGGACTCCTGCTAAAGTGTCGAGTGTTAATCCAGCGCGCGTGAGTCCGCGTCCTGGCTCAGGATCAGGAGTAATCAGCCGACAAGAACGCCGACACCTGAAGAATGGATTACGGGAAACGGCGAGGATTATAAATGGAGCGACATTCGAATGAGTGTGATTCGAATTTAAATATTACCTGCCGTCAAAGCAACTCTACTACCCTTATTTGTTTTGTTGTTGTTAGTTCTGCTTATTTGCTGACAGTGATTTTGAGAAGGTATAATGTAGTAATTCTGATTCTGACCTTGCAAGATTTTAACTTTTGTCAACGAATGAAGTCTGCAGATTACATAATAGTTATTTATGGTACAAGTGTGTTACATTACAGATAAGTCACGTGGGAAAAGCTTAGCTCACGAGGCCGTTAGGCCAAGTGTGGTATTTTTTAAAGTGACTTAGGTAATTAACACACGTGTGCCATACAACATTTTATCCAACACATTTTAATCATAGATATAAAATACATATAAGATTTTTGACAGATGGAATTTCGAAATGACATTTAGGAACAAAATAGCGTAGAGAAGGTTTTATAACGTAGTTACTATGATACGAACCAAAAAACAGTGAGCTAATATATTTAGCTCACTAGTGACTTATGACCTACTTTATTTATCTAAAAACAGCGTACTTATATCGTTATAATTACACGGTGTTGGATAAAGAATATAATTTTTAACTAAAAATAAATTTTACTCGTATATCAATCTAGAAATTGATTACAGCGCGTTGTTTAAATCAGTTTAAATTAACATATAGTATATTTTTGGTTAAAAAAACAATTCGCATTATAAAATCCTATCTATCTATGAGAACTCGAGTTCAAATCCCGAAAAAAGTATAGCATTTTTCATATTTCGTTTTTATTCTTAAAATCATACAAAAATACTTTATAACAAACACACCTCTGATTTATATAACCTAAGTTGTAAAGACAACAAAAAAATATGTAAATGGGGAACGATTTATATTTTGTTTAGAGCTTACTGAGACTTAATCTGACCTAGAATACCTAGATGGGTAAATACCATTTCCCAAAATATAGCTCAAATGATAAATACCGAAGGTATATTAAAGTAATATTAGATATGTAGAACTCTTATGTGATGTAGAATGCAGCAAGGGTGAGCACAGTTAGTACCTGGATGGGTAAATACCGGTTCACAAAACAAAGCTTAAGAAATATTACAGTAATACGAGAATATGTAGACTTATATGTGATGTAAAGCGAAGCAAGGATTAACACATTTAGTGACGAGTATGGAAATACACCATTTAGGAAAATAAAGCTTGAAGTAATAAATACTGACAGATTATTAGAGTAATAGGAGATATGCGATGCAGAACGCAGAAAGGGTGAGCACTGAGCACGCATTTCAGAATTTGGAACCTCGGATGATATAGTTGAAGTTCTGCAGCTAGTCCTTATTTTCCAATTTGCTCTTTTCATTGCTATTTCCAGTCTATTCTAAGCCTGTACCGAGCTACGTGCCTGGCATGCCCTGCCCTCTACCGGTGAATCATATCAACTCGCTATATCTTGTTAGAGCAAGGAGGACGCATTGATTTTCATTTTATCGCATTAGAGTATTTGCAGATTGATGGAATGTAAAAAATAACTCGAATATTGGAATTATGTAATGGCATTTCCATATCCAAATGAATCGGGAAAAAATGTTTTCTCCTAAAATAAAATTCCTGCTTCATGCCGTAAAAGTAATATTCAATTTGGACTTCTTTCCACGTTTACTACGTTTTTATACATCGTATATATGATTGGAGAATGCAATAAAGAAAATGTAAATATGAATATCCAGTAAATACATTGGTACGGACAATATGGCTGAATGGTTAACGCGCGTACATTTACGAGTATTTCTATTTATTGTGAATATCAAAATTTTAAAAGTTTTCTGCTAATTGCAATATCTACTGCATTTTATATATGTTTTGAAATCTATGTGGCAAAACATATTTAGGAACAGCAATTCTAAACAGGCCTTGAAAGGTTTAATACTGCTGACGCTGTAGGCAGACAAACTTCCAGCACAATAACAAATGGATTATTAA
Source organism: Stenolophus ochropezus (assembly GCA_035578165.1). NCBI lineage: Eukaryota > Metazoa > Arthropoda > Insecta > Coleoptera > Carabidae > Stenolophus > Stenolophus ochropezus. Next base: position 15,480,004 of record JAQOWZ010000018.1, on the reverse strand, counting down.
TATTTATTTAATTATACACGACAATATTTATTTCTACGCTATTTATTTTCACGAGATTTCAAAATCTATTTCTACTAAATATTAATTCTATTTCACATCTGCACACTGACTCGCCTTGATTCCACTCTGCCCTATTGTCTAGGCCGCGACATTTTTATACCTGCGAGTGATGAATCCAGAACCTTCTAGAGTCTTTCGAACTCTATAAAATTTCCAAACAATAGCGGCGCCGCTCTTATCTCACTTGACCTATTAGTGAGACTACCTGACCAGACAGGTCGCCCGCAGAGAGTCATTGGCAGTGAGTCATGCTCGTTATAATACTTTTGGAGTGGGTCCCAAACCACTGTGGCACAGTGGTATTCTATTCTAATAATTATTGCCCTTAAATGTTGGCACGTATACTGAAACAAATGTATTTATTGCTGATCACACTTTTAATTGTCAAATGATTTTATCAAAATAATATTTTTGAAATTTAATCTTACAAATAATGAAGTAGAATCCCAAATCTTATACCTCGTTTGGTTGAGTCAGAAAGCCCTGCTGTAGGCAGGATAAATGAGAATAATAAATTTATTAATATCTATCAGAGAAGTGTAGGGTTTAAATTTTAAAACATGCAGACAAAGACTTGATGATATATTAATTTCTATAGTCCTTTATAAATTGGAATTATAAATGTATGATTTACGCCACAAAGGGTTAATATTTCATTCTGTGGGGCATTTAGACGTCCGGTGCTGAGTTAAACTCTGAATAATCTCTCCTATCATTTCTGCTTAGTGGACAAAAAAGCTAAAAATCAATGACGCGCCGAGTGGAACCGCACGCTCGGCCCATCTTCCGGAACGCCTGGAACTACCCGGAGTTACATTGTTGTTACTCTTTCTACATTCTACAACGCATACAACTTTACATACTTTTACCAACAACTACATATGTAACAGGAGACGTATTATAAATAAATAGAAGATTAATAACACTTGATTTTTCAGAGTTATTTATTAAAATAAGTAACGACGTTTTGACTTAACAGTCATCATCAGACTCTACAAGAAAATATTGAAACTCAGTTATATAGAGGATAGATTACAAATTTAGTAATGGGGAATTATTTACTTGTATCTGGTCATTAACACTATTTTTATTAAGGTTCATTGCTTTCCTATTCTCTAACATTTCTCAAGTGTTATTATTCTTCTATTTATTTATTGTTAACATGTTCCACCAAAAACCGACTACAAACACACTTTCTATAATTTCTAGAGGTATTATAATCAATACGATTTTGACATTTCTGTAGTAATTCCTTACTTTTATTGCACTTCCTTTACCTAACGGGTGTACTTATTATTAATCTCAGAACAATGTTGTTTATCCATCATAGTCATGACTTACAACTCTTTTCATGTAACTTTAATATTATATTTGTAAAATAAGGCACCAAGGATAGCTGTTAGTCAATAAATTTAATTACTATTTTTTATTTATTAGTTCTTTTTTCAACTTTTTCCAATTTTTTCCTCATTTTTTCTGCACAGCACTCCCCTTGCGTACCGAAGCGATTTTATCTGGAGCGCTCTGGAGTACGACAGAGTAACCTAGAGGAGCCCCAAGCAATGAATTATTACCTATCTGTTGGTTTTGCTACGGGAAAACGGCCAGAAAAAGTTCTCTCTGCCTTCAATCTTCCTATAAGGAATGAAGTAAGAAAAGAGGGTAAAGAAAATAGAGAAAATTAAATGAAAAATGAATAGATAGATTCGCATGTGATATAGAAGAGTAAGCACAGTTAGTATTTGGATGAAAATCTCCTACAAATATCGTTGAATTTTTTTCAATTATTTCTTTTGCTGTTAAATATCGAGATTTAAAAAATTTGTGGACATTTTTACTTTCATTTAGTTTACTTATAGAGGGCCGAAAGGGAAGGTTTACGCCTGTATAAGAAATGTATATACAATGTTTTACGCACTACTGCTATCAAATGGAATGTAATTTTTAATTACAAGATGACATACCAAAAACATTAAGGCGATGCGTTGCATTGATATCCTGGTGTTTTTGAGTAAACAACGGCCGTATTTATTTGGAACTTTTAAAGTAACCTGGTAGATTAATTTTGTTTACTTGGCACTATTTAAGTAACATGGAACAGTTCCCGAACTGATCCATCTGCCACAGCTACTTTGGAGGGTTGGTATATTCAACCCAGGTTCAATCCGTTTACTCTCTGTTTCTATTAACTTGGTGTTCCTTGTTTCCCATGACAGGCATGACAGCACAGCGGTTTATTTTGTAAGTAAGTTTTTTTTAAAGCTATATATAGCATACAAAATGAAATAAGCGACACAAGTTTTGACGTTTATTTTGAAATAATAAAAATGACATTATTTTAAATTTACCACTAATTTTTATAACTACTAACTTGGATCATTCATTTGTAAATAAAATGAGATACTTCTAGGTCAATTCAGGGTTGAATCTCAAGATACCAAATAAATACGGCCAAGGTAAACAAGTTGCAAATATATTTTTAAAAATGTCAAGCATAGAACTTCATTCAGAAAACTCTTTACTAAATTTTGGAAGAAGTTAATAAAATTTTAGTAGATTAATAACCCGGTAAATTGAAGGATTGATATGAAAACGAATACAAGATATTACAAATCTGGATAAATGTTTCTGACATTTTCTTTATCGCCCGGCGGGCATTTTTCTCTACTTTATCGCCTATATGGGTGTAAAGTAAATGTTTCCGTCATGGTAACCAAATTGTGAATAAATAATTACAATACCGTTGTGAATAAAGTAACAAACATTATCTTTTCCTGGAATTTTGAACCTAGAATCAATATACGAATATTGCAATTGTTTCTTTTGCTTAGTTAAAGAAATAAACACTAGAATCGATGTCACGATATGTCTGTCCTGTATCTCCCAACCGCTCATAGGGCAACCAAACTCACCGAGCCGCAGTTATAACTACCGTACTGTCGGTTATTTCATGCCAGCGCTACTTCTATTTAAGATGTATAGATGGCAAGTCTATAGCATCCGAGTGTGATACACAAGTAGCTGTGTTTTTTATTTTACGAGAAATCACACGTTGTCGTTCGCTGGGATTTGAACTTACGATCTCAAGTTCGAATGACGTCACAGCGAGTTAGAGATGTGCGCTAACTCGCTCAGCCATCCAGCCGACAGAATCTAGAATCAATCCACGAATATTGTTTTGGTTCTTTTGCTTAGTTGAAAAAACAAGCACCAGAATCGATATCACCATCAGCCCACAAATTCCACAAGTAATTTGGTATGAATCCCTAAATGTCTGAATTTGAAAAGTAATAAACCTGATCTTTTCCTGGAATTTAGAATCTAGAATCAATCCCCGAATATTGTATAGGTTCTTTAGTTTATAGAATCGATATCACAATCATCCCCCAAGTTAGCAATCCCCGACAGACCATCTCCAGCAAGTTGTAAGCAGAAGCTCGCAGCAGCGGTGTCCTAGTTGTTGTCGCGCCGGTCGCATGCAGGTATTAATCATCCCGGGTTGTTTGTGTGTCGATAGCGCGTGCTCCGGCCGGGCCCGGCTCCGGCGGCGGGATTGATGGGGCTATCCGCGGCGGAGCCGGCGGGAGATTAATGCCCCAGCGCCTGGCACCTGCAAGTCTGGCCTTTTTCTCCGGGACTAGGTAGTCAACAGCTCGGGAAATGCAGCGAGATACAACAAGAGAAACGAAGAGGAGTTGGTGATACAGAGATGTAGAGATGTGAAGTGAACCGTTGTTCATTTAGGAGAAGAATAAATATATACAACAATTGTTGAGAATTAGAATTTAAATATTGTAGTGTTCCCAAGGTCACGTCGCAGGCGACGGCCGCTAGTGGACAAGTCTCGACAGATTCGCAAGCTTCTATTATTCTGTTTTCCAGAGGGTTGGCGAACATTCCAGAACTTAATTGTTCTGCTATAAAAATCTCGAGCAAAAAATTTCATTTTTTTCAATAAAATGGATATCCAGTAAAATATCTAGTAAAGTGAGATGCAATAAAATAATAGAGGAGTTGATACTGTTTCAAGTTATAAAGTAAATATAAAGTATTACATGTAATAAAACTGAAGAAATTACCGGAATACGAGAATAAGTTTATGAGTAATGGCCTAGGAACACAATTTACTTTTATTTAGCTATGACAAAGTTATATTTAAATAGAAAATTAACAGGTATTATACCCTTGTATTGCAGCACTATAGTGTTGCCGTCTAGACAAGACAAGACAAAATTTTCCAAAATCTTATGTTGTCTATAGACATTTCAAGGTAAGACTTAACCAAGTCTAAGTATAAATTAAAAATCTGGTCTAGATATCTAGACTCTACATGTCTACATTGTTTCAAGATTCTACAGTTACTTGCACATATGCTTTAAACAACAGATAATTCTTCGGTAAAAATTTTAAAAATTAAAAAATTTTAATTAATGTAGTCTTACAAAATGACCAGTATTTTCTCGTCTTGATCTAGAATAAAAATTCTGGTCTTGAAATTTCAAAACAAGACTTTTGCTAGTCTTTTCTTGATAATCTAGACAGTACAAGGTAAGAGTCTAAAAAATCTAGATCGAGACTATTCATCATCATATATATATATATATATATATATATATATATATATATATATATATATATATCAATATACATTCAAGGATTATACTACTAAATAATAATATGTTTAGAAAACTTTGTTGACGTTGAAAATGTTATATTTGAATCCGCCGTCGGAAAAAAGGCGTCAGACTGTATTTGTAGCCACGACCGTCACGTCTGCTTTTCTAATATGATTAGAAAATCAAAGTGGTTGTCAGGCGGAGACATAATTTCCACGACGGTGATTACAGCGCGGCGGGTGACAGCGGCGTGAAGTATTAAACTCGACGGCCTTTTACGGGGAGTATCAGAAAGTTTGTCATGTGTCAGGCGCCATTGTGCCGCCGCCGCCGCCTTCAGCGGAACAGGAAATAAACAAATCGAACTGGCTTATTCGGGAGGGTATGTGGACCGATTACTCACAGGAGGTGGCGACACTCATCCCCAGAACACGGAACCAATGTGTTCCTTGGTTAAGTTTCCCAAATACAAACACAACTGTTTCAATGTACACTTGCTAGATCTGTTATTGTGGTATAGTATAGTAGTATAGCAACAGGAATATATTTTCTATAAGTAAAAAATTAAAAACGCAGGAGGCAAGACATTAAACCTCACTAAAATAATGATGTTTGACATGATGAAACACGGTTGCTTTTTTGAGGTAACTACAACATTCTTAATAATGTTCTTGATACAAGAGGTCCATCAGGCTTAATTTTAAAATAACTCTTAACAAAGGATCCTAAAGATTATATATTGTGTCTTCTTTTCGTTAAATTACGCGTAGTGGAGAAAGACTATAGTACGTAAGTAAATAACTCGGATATGTATTCATTTGTCTGTCCTCGAAGTGATACAAGTACTTATACTAGTATTTGCACATCTTGTTTACATTGGATTCGTAGCTTTTCTAATTGTTAGTAGAAGGAAATAAAACCCATTTACTACAGACTATACCATTGTGAACGTTGCTTTATATGTGTACAATATTCCTACGTGGCTTCAAATACTTATAGTATAGTTTGTCTCATAATTTATGTATGTACCAAAAATAAATAAAATAAAATAAATAAAAAATAAAAAATTGAGGGATCGTATCATAAAACTACAAAATGAAAAAACAATTTAACGCGGTACACAGCAAATTTATTTGGGTTTTTTAGAATATCTGCAATTTTCAGGATTCGGTCAAAGGAAAAATTTACACATCTTATGAGACAATGCCCCTGTGTACCCCTGATTAAAGAACAACTTACCGACTCAAGAAAATTTAGTAAATTTTATTATTGTATTTCTATGATTTGAATTTATTTTGGTATACCTGACCAATTTTATTTCATAATATTTTTATTATAAAAGAGGCCAATTCTGTGCCCAACAGTGACAAGACAATGTGTCTAATCGTATTTATGACACATATAAATTTAGGTTTCTTTGTGAACTTGAGTGACGGGAGCTTAAGCGTTTTATGATGATCTATTGACTTCACGTGAGACAAACTACAATATTTTCGTGATTCTTTGCTCTACAGGGAATCTGCAGTTATAGAAAGTTCCGAAGTATATGGTCACAACTATAAAAATATAAATAATCGTCAAATTAATATAGACAACTTGTGTTTACATAAAGACAATTAATAGAAAAGAGAGTTGTTGAGTTACTCTGCTACCTATTGTTTGAACTATACTTAATACTATAGGAATACTATGCAACAATACATACAGACTAAGTCACTATATTACCTATTGTTAGTTGTTGGCTTTACTAACACTATAGGGTTATGGTCTTTTAAAGCCTAACCAGTAATATTTTTATTACTAGTTCACTTAATAATTGGTGTTTTCTTTAGCCCACTGATGCTTGCAAGGTAAATTTAATAATGGAATAAATAAGTCCATAGCAAAGCAAATGAATTCATAAAGCAATTCAAATCTGAAATATGTTTCATAAACAAATTATGAATTCCTGAATAAACAAGTAGTCCTGCAGGAAGAGTTGCAGGAGAGCAGGACGCAGGAATGGTAATGCGGCATATTTGCCCATACCTTTCATTTCATTAGTTGCCGGAGTTTTCAGCTTAAGTTAATTAATTCTTGGTTTGTTTCTTAACGCAATTAGGGCCTATTTAGACTTAGATCAATTTAATAAGAACACAAACATTCGATAAGGCCAGATTGAATCAAACTTTGAGAAGAAAAACACATTTAAATTGGACGAAACAATTTGTTTTTAATCAGGAACTTGGAAATTCATTTAGAATTAACACGCGCTGTGGAGATCGGGTGGTTGGCATACTTGTTCTTCTAATTGACATCTTTTTAACAATAGTATTTTAGATTATTCGCAAGGTAAAACAAATTTTGCTGCTGATAGGAGTAAATGACTGCTGAGTCATTTAAGCGAGCCTGTCTCCTCCTTGGAATAGTAAAACTGTTATTTTGTGAATATTATACAATAGTTTATTTGTTAAAACCAATTTCTGACAGTTGTTTATGTTGTGTTAAAAATTTGTTTGTCAGTTACAAAACACAGCTGTTAATAATATATTTAGTAACTTATATTTTTTTAGTATCTTGTAAAGATTACTTTCTTTTGTTAACAAACAGTTCTAATAAATAATATTTAGAAGTGAGTAATAATTGAAACTCATATTAAATTTGCACAAGGTTAAATTTGTAGTGATACAAATTCCTACAGTTCTTGACGTTCTGTTGCTCTAACGAAAGACCAAACAATAATGGAACAGTTGAAATTTCTAATATATCTCTCTCCGAAAACATTTTTTCGTTCTGCTGAATTATTATCAAAAATCCAATCGCTTTATTATACAGCAAATTTGATATCTTTTATAGAAAATCAATCTCAATAATATCATCCCTCCTGTTTTCATTTGTGTATGGAATCGGTCCCTTATGTTGGGTATACGAGCATATCTATCTATCAGGTCGCTAAGGTAAATTAAGAATACGAAAATCGAAACCATTTGCTAAGAGACCAAAACATATAGAAGGCGTTAGCCAGGAAAACAACGTGGACACGCGAACAACGCAAAAGGGAGGTAGAAAGAAGGAAGGGAGGAGTCGATAGTGATATATGAAGATTCTACCGGAGACAGGAATTCTCAAAATGTTGCTAATACTAAGTTAGTACTCATCCAGTTGTTACCAGTACTTACTTTAGTTGCCTTTATCACGTAAAAATCTACAAATCTTCATATCACTTCAGGGTGCTTATTTTGTAACTTTTCAACGATTTGAAGTGTTATATTGATTGACGTATCGTGTTAAATATACAATGTTGTCATCTTAGGAACTTCTGTATTTGAAAGTTTTAGTAAAATAATTTTTAAGTTGGCATTACTCCCTGGCATAACTTTTAAATTGTGCAAAATTGTGTTTATTGTCAATTGTGTACATTTGCATAATTTCAAGATTCTCTTTAGTAATGCACTACTCAAATTTCAAACAATACCGCCAAGTGCACAAACCAAACGTCAGTATAACACTAGTGAAATGAATATAACACTACCCTTCGCCCTAGTGAATCGTTTACAAAATGAGTGACGTCATATTGCCCTGTTGCACACAAAAACTGGTAGATGGTAGACAGATTGTAACACTTTTAAACGCATATCACTAGTGTTTACAGAATAGGTACCCAGAAGTAGGATTCTATAACTTCGGTTGCTATCATTTGGACTTGTTATGATATAAACTGCAAATATCAACTACAAAGTATACTTGCTATACTATAACAATAATGGTTATTTATGGTTGATTTGTATTTACATATACTCATACATGTATAAAGAATATTCTACAAGTCCACACTGATGTGTGAATTTCTTAAATTCATTGCAAATTTTAATTTTCGCCATGATGACATTTATTTATTTATTTTATTTATTTATTTAATTGCAAAGCTAACCAAACAGGACAAGCCCAAAAATGGTTAGAAAATATAAAAACAAAGTAACATGTACAGAATAAAAAGAACAAGGTACAAAGAGGGAGTAATAATAAGCAAGACATTGGACATTTCACGGTTGTAGTTGATATTTTAACAAGTGCAGTTGTTATTTGTAGTTGTTATGAGTTATAAAATCCCACCCCAGTTTTTTTTTGTGAACCGATATTTATCAACCCAGGTCCTTACTGCACTCTGCATTACATACGAGTTTCAAGTTTGTTTTATCTAAAATCTTTAGCGTTCAGAGCAGCAGGGCGACGACATGTATTCAATTTGAACGTTTTACTGGCAAATCTTAATATTACTGAAATATTCAGTCAGTATTCGTCTTTTCAGTTTTCTTTTATAAAGCGGTATTTATCCATCCAAGTACTAACTGTGCCCATAATATACGAATCTACACATTCTCATGTTACTGCAACTTTATTGCAATTTTTATTACTTCAGCTTTGGTTGAACTACAATACTTAAGCGTTGAGAAGAGTAGGAGGACGAAGTGTATTTGACTTGTACATTGTACTGGTATTCTTGTTCGGATCTCCTTGTCCAAGAAGGCGCCTGCTCTGCGGATGAAAGAAGCCGAGCGGATTGGAGATGTAATGAAGGCGTTACACAGACGGACGCTTATTCGGATCATTAAACACTTCGCACGACGCTGCTTTGATCGTCCGGCGTCTGCCAGCGGTTCTCAAACTCTGTAGGCGTCGGGAGTTACTGTTATATGAAGATAAGTAGATATGTGATGTAGAGTGGGGTATAGATAGTACCTGGATGAGTACTGGTTCGCAGAACAAAGTTGAAGGCAGTGGCGTAGCTAGATGTTGCTCTTATAGGGGTCCAAGCAGTGGCTTTGTTTAGATAATTTATTTTAAATTGTGTCAATGAGTTTGATTTTTTTTCAATTTATAATTTAATTTTTAGAATATTAAAGAAATGTTACAGTAACCTGGGGATATGTAGACTCGTACGCAGTGTTGCCAGATGTACCAATGATAATAATCGCTTTTGAATAATCATTTTATAAACTGTAAACCATAATTTTTCTTTCCTTACGAGAAATATAGTTATTCCTACAATAAATCCAATTTTCATAAAATATTGTAAATTTTCTTGTAGTTCTCGTTAAAGCACTAATAGTGATTTATGAATAAAAGCATTTATTGTTGTCACTAGTATCTCGTTTAAACCGGATTAACTAATAGACAAGTAAGACTTAAGTATAGGGCCCGTAATTTGAACAGGCCCGGATTTAATCGGGGTGATAAGAAATATATTTTATATTATGTTAAAGGTATGTTGTCTCAAATGCTACAGAGTAGAATTTAGACGAATGACTTAATCATTTTATATTTTCAAAATAATATGTAGGAAAATACTGTATCCGTAAAAAATGATAAAAAAGTGTTGGAAAGTTAGTAAATTTTAAAGTTTTGAGATACGCATAAAATATAAACGAGCAAACGATAGTAGATCTACAAGTGAAGTTAGTTACAAACATTACAAAGTGGGGTTCAATGGGAAAAAAATGAAAATTGTAACATATAACAAAAATTTTAGCATGTTGTTGAAGTCAATTTATATTTCATTTTCATACATTAAATCGTACAGAAATCTAATTAATTGATAACAAACACTCTAGTTGATGACCGAAGTTGCGAACAGAAAAAAATATATAAAAATGATGTCCATATTATATTTTGTCTAGAGTTCGCTGATGGCTTAATCCGGCCCTGGTTTAAATGTGGAAATGGACGATAAGTTTTATAAATTCAGAAAAATAATATAAAAATGTCTATTTTGTTTTTTACATCTGGTGCACAAGGCACACTTTGTTACGCAATTGTAAATAATGTACGATAATTGATGCCAAAATACGATAATTTTGAGAGAAGAATTTAAAGAAATGAATGCAGTGATTTGGTGACTAACATTACACACGTGTATTCCAGCACATGTGGCAACATACATGCAGCGAATTTCTCATGTTAAGTCTGCAGTTTGATTCATTTAACCATTTTATTGTAGTGTAACTGCGCAGGCAGTAGGCTGGCATTGTAGTCACTTGTTAACAACCGCTGTTAACTTCTTTCTCTGGCGGGATAAAAGCCGTAGTGCGGGCATAACTCACGGGTGGCGCTGAGGGCGCTTTCCTCCGCTTCCTGCACTTCCGGTCAGCCGCCCCCGCCCCGCTTCCGGGCGACCCCACCGGAAACAAGGCCCGTGATTCATGGGCTAGGAAAAAACCCTGTTATTTTAATTAAATTACCCTGATTTATATAGTCGGATCCGTAATGGAATATTCAAATCCCACCCCATTCAAATACAAATAATTAGGGGTGGAACACGGCCTACTGCGATTACACATCCACAGATAATTTATAAATCCTTTCTTTATGGGATCCGCATTAAAAGAAAGACTCTACTTGTGAGAAACCAAGTTTAAGTCTTGCCGAAAAAAATTTTAACCATTTATTTCCCACATAAAATAGCCTCTGTTTTGTTGTCTTCAAGGATATTTTATTACGCACATCTTTTATAAAGCAGACTGAAATACCCATAGCAATAGAAGATAATAATATTTTTATATTTTATAATTAATTCTGATAATGAATACATAGTAAGAATGAACCATGAGATTGACAAAGAATTAAAAGGAGAAGATATAATAAAAATAATCAAGAAACAAAGAGTAAAATGGCTAGGACACGTAAGCAGAGCTGACGAAAAAGAACCAATAAAAGTAATAATGCAATGGAGCCCTGGAAGTAAGAAAAGAAGAGGAAGACCCAGATCAACATGGCTAGCAGAAGTAGAAGAAGATTTAAAAAGAGCGGGAATTAACAACTGGAAAAATAAAACAAGAGATAGGAAGAAATGGAACATCATAGCGAAAAATATTTAATAAATAACTGAAACGGAGCCCGATCCCCTCCAAAAAAGGATCTAGAAAGCTTAAGTAAAAGCGGTGCAACTCCACAAAGGAGTGTTAAACCACTATATATATATATATATATATATATATATATATATATATATATATATATATATATATATATATAATTAATTTTCTTCATTATGTTTCATATTTATATAATTTTCTTATTTCTCTTTATAAAATATTTACTCTTCTTATTATATTAAGAACACCGACAGTGGAATTTGAGTAGCTCTAACTATAAATTGAGGAAATAAAGAGCAAATGCATCACGCCGATTCAATAATAATGTAAATGAAATTAGCTATTTATAAATTATGTTGCAGTCGGTAGCCCATTATGAAATAAATAAAGCAATTGTTTTATATAATAATGTAAATTATCCAATTTGGTATTATTACTAGATACGAATTTTAAAATTCGTGGTCAAAAAATATTGAAGACATTCATCTTACTTACTTAATCCATAAACCTTTCTACCTTTTGGTGACCTTTCAATTTGGAATCAAAATACTTTATAAGATATAATAACTTTATGGAATCAGATTTGGCAAAGCCATCTATTTCGTGATTCCATAAACTACTTTACGGAAATAAACAGACAAAATATTAGATAAATAAAAATGTTTTACATATTTACTGAATTACTTTGCATCAATTGATTCTTTAAATAATTCATTGTTATATTTTATAATAGAACTAATTGGTATTATTAATTATATGACGATTTCTATTTTTTTAAATATTTGACAGAAACGCCTCCTATTAACCCAAATGCAACTAGATTCGCAATTATGTAGGTGAAACGTATTTTCCCATAAAATTGCCTGTATATATATTTTTCAATCAATGGTAAAATGCTGTCATAGTCAAATTTAGATAAACGCTGCAATATGTTAATTTTGGTTGAGATATTGGCTGGTATTACTCCGGCACGAAACTACATCCCGTACAGAGATCTGTGCATGAGGGCTGCTGCCACCAAATATAACACGACCAAATGTTGTGTTGATATATTTATTGGCGTGGCGTATATATTTCTCATATTCACTTTGTCCCACATTTAATAGAGGAAATGATTTATTTGCCACAAATATATTATAAATTAACTTTGTCAAATTATAAACAATAAAATTAATTAAAACCTAATGATAATTACACATTGTTATTGTAACCAAAATGACAAAATAATAATGACAACCCAAATGACGGTGTTTTACAATGAATATTAAATTTGTACCGATATATTACCGTCTATAATTCAGCGGTGAAATTTTAAAATGTGATTACTGGGGCGATAAAGTTTTAATAGGGGAGCTGCGTTTTTGATTGTTACGCTCCATTTGCTGTAAATAATCATCAAATATTCGATTATGTATTTTTGGTGGCAGCGCTGTTCATACACAGATCTCTGTATATGATATTTTTAAATTAGAAAATCCTGATGTATACAACATATTACCGCCCCTCAATTACCTCCCTGTATCGTTACGTACTTTACTTGTATTTTAGTATTTTGGCAGCGTCAGAACAACACGCATCGAGTCGTGCAGTAACCCATCGTATTACATATTCGTATTAGATTATAGGGATATGAAATGCAATTATACGACATATAATTATTAATTCAATTTTGTAGATTTGCATGAAATATTACACAAACTATAACTATTTTTGTTCGAAAAACATGAATTATAATTAGCTAGTAATTAATTGATTTTATGATATTCGTACAAGAAATATTGTACAAACCTGTTTTCCCAGATTCGTTCTATTACAGTACTCGACTTAAAAATTACGTTCCTACACTTGATATGTAAATAATTATTTATCTTGCTAATAATGTAAAATACCATTGTGCATAATAGTATATTATACGCCAAGGTTGAGAAGATAATCATTATTGACCCAGCGCCAGGATTGTAACACGAGGGCGAAGCCCGAGTGATACAAGGCGCCTGGTCAATAATGATCTTCTCAACCGTGGTTTATATACTATTTTTTTCACTACTAGCTACGAACCCTTCAACAAGCCCCATACCTCAGTCAATGATGCCAGAAATTCATAATGCGACAATAAATATAGGAAACACTCAAACCTCATTGAATACGGGTTATGCAGCAATAAATTTGACTTGTCACAATTGCACTATCAATTTCAACTATAAATAACAAATAAATGTTACCCGTTTTGTGTTTTTACATAGAAATGTAATTATAACCCTAAAAAAAATGTACAAAGTAAGATAATTAAAATGATATAACAATTAACACTTACCTTTTCAAAGATTTAACAATAAATATTGCAATAAATAAATAAATACATAAATTAACATTTTGCATTGTGAATATAATGTGAACGCACGAAAAATTTGACAAGAAATAAGATCACAGAATAAGATAGTTAATTTTTAATCTGAAATTTAACTATTGCCAACTTGAAATTAGGCGGCAAATTTAAATATAATATTTTCCTTGCGTTCAGTGAGTTAAATAAATTCAGAAGCGTGAATTTCTTTAAAAAGTGACAGTTCGCATAATTGACCATGGTTAATAATAATCCATTATTGACCGTTGTTAAGCGTTGCTAAGGAAGCGGTAGAGAAAAACAATTTCACAACTCAGTAACAGGTTAATAATGATATCTTCGTAGGCTAGCAGTGAAAAAAATAAATTATGGTAATAATAATTGCATTGTTTACGGAAGCTTAAACAACTTAAATAATTACATTCAACATATTGAAATTTACTATAGTAAGGCAACTATTCGACGGTTTTTCTAATTCCTAGCACCTCAACTTTAAAAATGAAATTTAAAAGTAAAATATATTCTTAATTTTATTTATATTATCTCTCCATTTTTTATACCAAATCTAGAAGAAAGTGTATTAAAATAATAAATAAATCTTTTATAAAAGTCATATTTAGTCGAAGAAGAGTAATACGAACAAATGATAAATACACACATATTCATGCCTCCGTTGAATGTCATGTTGATATTTTAATGTGACTTTTAAATGTCTTTGGCAGTTCTTACAAACCCGAACTTCAAGAGCAAAGCAGAATTTTTCCAAGTTTCATTAGACGGTATCCAAGTTATAAATTACCAAGGATCGCAGTGATTGCAGGACTTTACTTTTATTATAAACACACTTTAATTAATGGAACGACTTGTACGGCGACTGAATACCTACAGTCCGAACTAGGGCACCAGGTACATTTATTATTTACGAAAAGCGGCGAAGGTTTTTTGGTGATTTGTACAAGTGCTTAGTTTCTTACTTTCGCAGACATTTAAAAACATTTTGTGGTAGAAATATTACCAGTAACTTAATTTATACTATGTTACTATTAAAACTAATTGATCATTTTAATAATTAAAGTCTTAGGTACAAGAGATATCTGCGTAGTAATGCCAAAAATGTTTCATTATGCACAAACTTAGGTTTATTTATATACTTATATTACGTTCAACTAAAATAAAACCCAATAACGAATACTTAGGACAAACATAAGAAAATAATATAATATGTTACCTAATTCATTATAACAACAAGAAGAAAGAAAAAAAATTTGAGAAACGAGAAATGAATTTCATGATACAATACCTTAACACACTTTAGACTACAAGAAAAATTTGTACACGTATATTATAAAAGTAAATGTAATACATACGATAAAACGGTAGTGAATCAAATATATTAGTTCCAGGAAATAGAGAAAATTGGTACAAACGTCAGAAGATTCCTTGATTTTCTACCTAAAGTACTTATTCGTATCTATTCTAAAATCCTGTTTCGTACAGTTGAACATTGATTCGCTTTCTAAAATAATTAAGATAGGGGTTAGAGCAAATATTGTTAACATCTGTAACATCCGCATATTAATACTGGAATATTCGATACAAAAACAAATGTACTTGAACCAGAAAATTGTATGAAGAATTCATATAATTATTCTTTATACTAAGGTTCACTTAGGAGATTAACATGGGAAATCAGTTCTTTGCAGGGTGTTGCTTCCCGTTTCAACGGATAATAATAGAAAAATTTAAAAAAAAAATGTCTGCGAATGACACCAATTACATGTACATTATGTCGTATTTTAATCGTTTAAATTAATTTTCAAATTTCCCCAATTTCTTAATAATAGCGATAATCATGGAATATGAACAATAAAATAAAATTCTTTGAGGTTTGACGTTTCATCTGTACAAATCCTGCTAAGTTAGGTAGGTTAAAAAGATAAGATAAGAATTACTGGAATTCAGTTAGTTGAAAAAGGTCTTCTTTCCTCTCCTACCGGTTTCAACCCTACCTGGGTCTTCTTCAAGGAGTGTAAGACCCATGTGGGGTTGAAAAGGATATCGCTGTCTCGTGTGCAGTCGGCCTTTCGATACCAAAATGCATTCGGGAATTCGGATTATGAGTACCTGTTTACATATGCAGGTTGTTCATACTAAGGTGGTGTTCTGAGTAAAAGGAGTTTGAATTACACTGACAATACTGTATACGTGCTTCATTTGTGTATAGTCAAAGAAGAATATGGCGCCGATATTAGAAGTTATTAAATACTCGTATATGAAATTAGAATCGCCAATTGTAAGAATTGCGTCTTGTTGATTTTAGTTCGCAAATAATACGCTGCCATATCTCAGGCGACACCGTTCCGCTTCCATTTGAAAGTGTTCCAGTGCAGTTAGCATACCCCGTGGAGCATATGCACACATATATCCCGCCTTATCCCGACTCCTACGCCGCGCCTCCCGGATGAGTAATTGGAATTGCAGATAGTTGGGAATTGATTAGGTAATTATGCCGCGCGGAGGTCCTGGCATGAATAAGACGCTCCTGCATGTTTATGCATTCCGGGTCTCTCCACCGAATGAAAGGACAGTATCATCGTACTACGTGCTAAACATTCAACAATGGGTTTATATCACATTATCTGCTGATATTATATATTTCATTTATAGTCCTTGGAAAAAAAAATATATAGAATCACTGAAATATAGGTTGTAATTATTTGGGAAATTTACAACCCTGAAGTGATCCCAAACTTACACGTGTTGGTACCAAATAAACAACCAAATTTTATAGTTGATAGAAATTTTAAATGGTAAATTTAAGTTATTTATAAAAATTATTTACTAAGTTTTCCGTTTTATCCTATAAAAGATATAACTTCTGACAGATATAGAAAAAGAAGCAATGTGTTAACAAAGACAGACAACATCAACTCACCAACCCAGCAAAATAGCTGGTTGAGTTGGGTCAATTACTTCAAATGTACCAAGTAAACAAAATTAACTTACCAGGTTACTTAAAATATCCCACATAAATACGGCCATGGTAATACAGACATGTGCTCTACCATATGTTTCCTATATATAAAAACCGAGCAGACAAATATAGTTCATGCAAGGTATATCCATCATTGTCTAACACATGTTCGCATGCGTATTTTTAACGTAAGTGACATGGCGTACATTCTGATAGTTACACACTACCATCTACCAAAAGTAACAGGCAGCGTTACAAGCAATTGAAATGAACAATTTACAATAATGTATTAATTGAAGTACTTCAATATCATTGTTTTTATTAATCCTGGTATACCATTGTCTTCCTAGTACCAAAGTTATTTGTTATGAAAAAAGACAGATCTTGTAACCCAGCGCTGGTAACTTTAATGTAATACCTTCTCAACTTTTTAATTCAGGTTATTGGTTGTAAATCTTGAAAACAACAAACATAATATTAATTTTCTTTAAGTCTGTGATGTAAATAAACAACATAAAACTTCCCTATCATATATTCAGTAAGTCGCAAAGCCAGCGTATGTATTTAAGTGGTGAGGAAAACTTCTCAACTAAACCTAAGGGCTAACAGTCTTATAATGTTGTGGCAAATATTTGTTCTACATGAGGCTTACACAAGCTCGACAAACTTAATTAAAATACAAAAATTTTAATATTTACAATAAAAATTGTTTTTCTGTTTTGAAATATCGGATGGTGTTCCATAATAACTACAAATAACAATTTCTTTTGTTAAGTACCAATTACAAATTTCAAATTAAAGATATTTTCATGGCAGGAATTCAAATAACTACTCTCATAGGTTTAATACCCTAATATATTAGCATTTGGAAAATTTAAATCCAACCCTCAACTGATCCTAAACGTATCCGTGTTGGTACCAAATAAACAATCAAATTTTATAGTTGGTGAAAATTTTATCCAGTTAATTTAAGTTATCTGTTAAAGTTACTTATTTAAGTTTTTCATTTTAACCTATACAAGATATAACTTCTGACAGAGATAGAAAGAGAAGGCTATGTAAAGAATGGTAGAGTTGTATCAGTTCAGGATTAGTTCTAGGTTACTTCAAACCAGGGCATGTAACCGAAAAAAATACTGGTTAACGGTTAACCCTTATAGAGAACGTTATAATAATAACGGTTTTTGTTCGAAAACCGGTTTTTGAAAATTTAAACCGGTTTAAACTGGTTAATATAACGGTTAAAAAATAATTAAAATTAATTAAAACAAATTAATTATAAAAATTTGATTAAAAAAATAGAGAATAATTAATTAAAAATTTTTTTTTTAAATATCATCTGAGAAAAATATCACAATTAAAAAAAAGCAATTTAATTAATGAATATTTACAAAAATTCCCGTAATATATCTCCAAGTAATTTACAATCATAATTAATCATGAAAACTAACAATATTTAGATTTGCACCTTAAAATTTTGATTTTACAGCCGAAAAAATAAAAAATGACCCACTTTTCGATCAAAAATTTTGGTTTTTTAAAATAGTCCAAGTTGATAGTCGCCGATGAGCTGATTCTAAATTTTCAAACCGAATTTAATTATCTCTTCCCATTCCTGAGATATTAGGCTTCAAAGTTGCACCTCAAAAAAGTGTGTTTTTTGACTATATCTCTAAAATGGATAGAGATACAGTCTCAACGATTATACCAATCGATTCTACGCACAAAGTTACATAAAGAAATGTTTTTTTCGCATATATGTTCTTTGGAACGATTTGGTGTAAAATGAGAAAAAAGAAAAAAACCGGAATTTCAGTTTTTCGCTGGAGAACTTTTTGGCTCCAAATCTTTTCATTTTTCAGACTTAAGTAAATACAGATGCGCTGATTTCAAATTTTCAAACCGATTTCAATTATCTCTTACCGTTCTCGAGATATTTGGGTTCAAAGTTGCAACTGAAAAAAATCGTTTTTCAGGAATATCCCTGAAATGGGTCAAGATACGATCTCGACGACTTCACCAATCGATTCTACGGGTAAAATTACATAAGTGTACCAATTTTCAGATTAATATTCCAATGGATACAATTTTTAGAGCGAAAAAACGAAAATCGTGAAAATCGAAAAATCGCCTGATGAACCCCTTGCGATTTTTTTCGATTTTTGACGATTTTCGTTTTTCCTCTATAAAATTTGTATCCATTGGAATAAAAATCTGAAAATTGGTACAAAAATGTAATTTTGCCCGTAGAATCGATTGGTGAGGTCGCCAAAGTCGTATCTGAACCCATTTCAGAATTATTCCTGAAAAACTGATTTTTTCAGGTCTAACTTTGAACACAAATATCTCGAGAACGGTAAAAGATAATTGAAATCGGTTTGAAAATTTGGAATCAGCGCATCTGTATTTACTTAAGTCCAGAATATAAAAAATTTGGTGACAAAAAGTTTCCAAGCGAAAAATTGAAATTCAGGTTTTTTTCGTTTTTCTCATTTTTCACCAAATCGTTCCAAAGATCGTATATGCGGAGAAAACATTTCTTTATGTAACTTTGCGCGTAGAATCGACTGGTGTAATCGTTGATACTGTATCTCTACCCATTTTAGAGATATGTTCAAAAAACACACTTTTTTGAGGTGCAACTTTGAGGCCAAATATCTCAGGAATGGGAAGAGATAATTAAATTCGGTTTGAAAATTTGAAATAAGCGCATCGACGACTATCAACTTGCTTTTTTCAAAAAAATCAATAAATTTTAACTAAAAATGGGTTTATTTGAGTTATTTCACACCCTGGAATGGGTTTAAAGTGCTTAACAATGATTTAGGTGTTCATAATTAAAAAAATAAGTTTAACACGATTATGTGTTGCATTTTATACCCAAAAATGAGTTGAAAAATGTCTAAACATATTGTATAGTACATTTGGAAATTTGTCATACCTTAAAATGGGTAAAAAGGAACCCAAACCTGACCTAAAATTGGGTTTAAAGGGTGTCAACAATCAAAAACCAAAATTTTGGACTCATACATGGGTATTTTTGGAAAATTCCAGCTGTATAAGAAAAATTTTACAGTAAAAACCTAAAAATTGTAACTTTTTATATTCAACTGTAATTAGAAATTACTAAAAGTTAGTTACAAACAGGGAATGTAACCGAAATAAATACTGGTTAACGGTTAACCCTTATAGAGAACGTTATAGTAATAAAGGTTTTAGTTCGAATACCGGTTTTTAAAAATTGGAAACCGGTTTAAACCGGTTAATATATCAATTTAAAAAATTATTAACATTAATTAAAAAAAAGTAATTATAAATATTTGATTATAGAATAAATAATTTAAAAAAATAATAAAAAATTACCATCTGAGAAAATATAACAATTAAAAAAAACAATTTAATTAATAAATATTAACAAAAATTCCCGTAATTTATTCAGAAAAACGCAGGTCACTTTTCAATTTTAAACTTGCCTGTGTTGACAAAGGCCGTATTTATTTGGACTTTTTAAGTAACCTTAACGGCCAAAGAGACCTACATTTATGACTCTCCAATAAAATGTTAATTGTAAAAACTGTCATGACTCATGTTCAAATACAAATAGAAAACACAGATATAAAAAAAATATTAAATTTTTTTCTCGCTAAATGATATTAAAATAAAGGTTAATGTTCGCTAAAACCGGTTTTTTTTTTTTTGGTTAACGGTTACCGGTATTTTCGGCCTGAAAAATATCGGTTAAAATTACGGTTAAAGTTCGCAATTTTCGTTAAAAATATCGGTTACCGGTTTTTATTAACCGGTTTTTTTTAACCGGTTACATGCCCTGCTTCAAACATACCAAGAAAACAGAATTAACCTACTGGGTTACTTTTAAAAGTCCCAACTTAATACAGCCAAAAAGTTTATAAATGTTAAAATGATGTACTTATTTTTTATTTACCAACATAAAATTTCCCGACAACAGGAAAGAAGTTAAGTAATAATAAAAATTATTTTTGCACCTCCAAAAGAAAAGTTCTGCGCCCACCTAAGCTAATACTGTTGTAGAATCACATGATTATATAGCAACCGAAGTTGTGGAATCGTATCCATCGGCTGGTATTATTCCAGCGCTAACTTATATCATGGAACTGGTTATTTCTGTAGATTTTCCCAGTGCGTTAAGAGTGGTGGTAGGAGTCATGTAGGATAGAGTAATCTCACAGATGCATCTTGCTAGCTAATCACTTGGCAGCTAATTATCGGCACATTTGCTGCTCGCGGCTCCAACTTTGCTAATTAACCCCCGGGCAAATCTGCACTAGTGCCACCACTACACGGTCACCCACACACCCTTCAGATTATTTCCTTTTAATTGCACTTGAATTTGTTTCGATTTCATATTAATTCGCTTACAAAACAATGTTTTCAACACGCATAAATTGTCATTTAAACCTTAAAAAATATTAAGAACTTAAAGAGTAGTTGATTAGATGTCATTTAAACGAGCAAAAAAGAAATTGCTAGTATACCAACCATTTCTTCATCAATGTTAAAATATGAGGTTCAATACAAAATACCGAATTAAACAATAGAGTACGGACAGCGGTGAATCAATTGCTTAGCACTCTCCGACTAGAATTGAACGGAATATAAGATCTGATATACAAATTTCAGTTTTGCCAATTTTTACTCAAATAAATATACCGCTCTCTCCGAGTGGTTTG
This sequence comes from Stenolophus ochropezus, assembly GCA_035578165.1. NCBI lineage: Eukaryota > Metazoa > Arthropoda > Insecta > Coleoptera > Carabidae > Stenolophus > Stenolophus ochropezus. Next base: position 15,458,450 of record JAQOWZ010000018.1, on the reverse strand, counting down.
AAATTCACTATAAGCTGTAGCTTTGTTGAAGTTGTAGGTAGACAACAAATACTACTAAAATAAAAGCAGAACGTGATACGAAATAAGTACTTTATATAATTGAAGCTGAGGCCTTGTTCAGATTATGATGAAAATAATATAGGTACATAGTACAGTTAACATCTGTAGTAATAATAAAAAAAATAAAAATAAAATGAAAACATTTTTTGTCAGTATCGGAATGAAGTAAATTCCTTACAAATTACTAGATAATTTACCGGAATACTCGTATGTAGAGCTATAGGTTTTTCTATATTTTTATTTTTCTATATATTAGTTTTCAAATAAAAATATAGCAATATTTCATTTTTTTATTATTTTGCAAAAATCCCAGTAGTCATAAATTCATGAAAGTTTTGTAACAGCTATCAGCACAATAGATGAAAGAAAAATAGAAGTAGTGTTGTCATCCTAAAGTGAACATAATGAACATAACCACGTGACAGATCGCTGTCTAGACGGGAATTAGACGTCTCAAGACTACTTTTTTAAATTTTAATGATTTATTTATAAATATGAACATTAAGAAATTAATCTTCAATATTGGAAACAATTTGAAGTAAATATAGTAACTATTGGATAGTTGGAGAAATACTAGAGACAGAATGTAGTGTCATAATTAAAACAGGACTTACAAAAACTGGATGAAACTGTCTTACTAATAATACACAAACAATATACTTTTTCCTATATTGCTGTTACCATATAATTTAAACCACAATGTACCTCCGGTGTCTGATTGTCATTCTAATGATTATTTTCTCTAGCCAATCCCCCTGCATGTGTTTGCTAACCCCCTCTCTCCTGCTGTATTTACGGCAGGCCGATAAGGCTGCAGGAGCGCATAAACTTAGCAGGATTTACACGGCGTAGCGCCTGCTAATTCCTGCAGCTCCTGCGTTAGATGTGATTTCATGAAACCATAACGGTTATTCATTACGCAGGTGGTTTACTCACGCAGGAATTATAGCAGGAATTAAATGTTAGTTAGGGATGGAGTTATAGCAATGCCAACTTTCATATATCATCTTGTTAAATGGTGATAATGCTCTATAGTTAAACGGACTAGTTCGCAAATGTTTTAAAACTTTTAAGGACAATTTAATAAACCCTGGCTTCCAAAATATAGTAAACGTACTAGCAACCACTACTAGAAGTTTAACTTACTTTCTGAGGTATTTAATTAATTTTATTGGCCCGTAATCCGAGTTCATTTTTATGAATGCTTTTGTTAAAAGTGACGTTTGGTGTCAAAGTAATGTCATTGGCCCAAAGACAAAGATTATATTGTAAAATTAGGCTTCCTAAAAGCCATTTTATTATAAAACTGAACTCGGAATACGGGCCACTGTTATTTTACAAAAAAAATGCTTCATATTTCTTCATTTTATCTAATAAAATAACAGAACAAAATTGTAAACGTATGAACAATGGCTAAAACCTAATAATTTTTTAACTGTTAAACTACAAGTTATATTTAAACACAAATACACAATAACTATTTTTTTGCTTTCGTTCAATAAGAGGTTCTTTATTATACTAATTTGATAATTTTTAATTTTCAGCCCTTATTTTTTAATTACTTTAATTATTACTGCGAATATGTGCTTCGGTTACTTATGGTGCTATTATGTATTTTCTCAGTGTAACTCTGTAACTCTGTAAGCTCTGCAAGCTACATAGCTCTGTAACTGCTTACATTACAGTTATAGGTTTATTGCTATTATGTAGTGCATTCTGTAACTTAACCAGTTACAGTGGGTATCACTGGGTATGTTACAGTGTAACTAAGGTAACTAAACTTCAAACGTATTGTGACAATACAATATTTAGTTTAAAATGAATTTTCAATTTTTTTACACTGTAAGAGCTACGGCGAAAAATTTCTCGCCTTAAAGATGAATGTTCTTACATACAGAAATGTAGCGCTGTAAAAGTTACAGTACCATACATAATAGCAATTCAGATACAGTCTGTCAGTTTAAATAGTTACAGAGCTTACATTGCTTACAGAAGTATACATAATAGCACCATTAGTTTTGTCAGTATATGCTCTAATATCCTTAATATTTTCTTCAAAATTTATTTATTTATATACATATGTCATATACACCAAGCAAAATAGAATACTGGTATTATTTGCTACACAATAAAGTATACATGTTTATCGCATTTCACGCACATATAGAAATTTAACAATAGCATTATAAATAAAGGGAAATTATAAATATAAAATCGAAAACTATATTTATCTATTTGTAATAAAATCTAGTCTTTGTTTTAATAATAATAATAATAATTTGTTCTAGTTTTTTTGTTTTATTTATTGCGCCATATTCTTGTTTAGTCCATGTTCTATAGTACCTATATATTGTTAGTTGTTACTCTGTTTATTCTTTATATGAGAAGTTTTAATTTCTTGGTTATTACTTTGTACAGAATTAGCTCCAATTCAACTAATTTTATTATTAAAATTATTAACGTTTTAACTTTGGTTTGTTGTCTATTTACTAATTTTTCTGATCTAACTTGTTACACCAGAATGATCTCTAATTTTCCCGGCAAATACTCTAAATGTTTGCTCCAATTTATTTATCTATTTAATACTTGCCTAATGGTTGGTTGCACCTATATTAATTAAATATTTAGTTTCCCTTAAATGGACTATATCACATCAAAATAAAATGAGAACTATTTAAGTGTTGCTTGTCTTGTTGGTGCAATTGAGCTTTAGTTGCTCTGTTCATTTTCTCAATTTTCTTAAATCTAGATTTATTTATTGCCTATTTAGTAGAGCAAATTTGTCAGGTAAAATCCTTTGTAAGCTTACAGTGGGTTCCAAACCACAAGGGAATCTATATTTCTTAGTTAATAGTTGTCGACTCCCCCCTAAACAAATGTGGTAGTATCCCTTATCGATTGATCACCTTTCGCGCTAAAAAATAATTTTCAATTCGGAGAAAATCCTTATTTGAAGTTGGTGGAAAATCCGAAATAAAAAATCACCTTCGCTTGTAATGTTTACCGAGCGAGGGAGAGAAGAAGAGAAGATATGCCTTTGCGTATGTAAGACAAGGAGAGATGCAGTGACGTGTAGATCCCGAGAACGGACACTTCTGGCGCTGCGAGAGAAGGAAATTTATGACGTCATTACTGTCCGCTTTACGAGCGAATGACGAGTTCTTAAATTGCTGGCCAGCGGAATCGAAACATCCAACACACAATTAAACGTGGATGGGAAACCGATGAGGCTGGAGCTTCGCGCAAGGTACAGGAGCTTTGTACAACAAACTGGAGCAGTAATGGGCTCATCATCGTGATATATAGACCCGTGTATGTGGTGGTGTAGACTGCAGCTCGGGTGGGTATAGGTAGTATCTGGATGGGTAAATACCGCCTCACGAAACAAAGCTTAAGTGATAGGTAAATACCGAAGTAATGTTATGGTAATATGAAAATATGTGATCCCGTATGTGGTGCAGAGTGCAGTAAGTGGTAAAATAACAGGAATTCGGAATACCGCTTTACTGATAACAAAATAATAAATATTAAAAGATATTACTGTTAGGATAAGTGGGGGAGAGAAGGACCGATTGTAGAGATGGACTTTTGTTTTAAGAGTAGATTAGAGTGATATCTCTCCATAGGGACTGTTAATTTTGTTGTTTAGAAACATTGTAAGTAGCCACTTAAAAATTAATGCAGTGAACACTGAATAATCCAAGATTTAATTAAAAAATTGTACCTTATATACCTACATAATAAGTTAATTAATACATTGGTAAGTTTAAACTAATTAATGATGTACATACTTTATAAACATGTGCATATGACTTAAAATACCCTAAAAATTTTATTCTATCTGTACACAGTCATAAGTAAAGTAGTGGACCAATTAATCTTTGCTCTGACGACAGAAGGACAACCTATGCTGAGGAGAGATGGACCAGAGTATTGTTATTGTTAAAGATATTAATCAAACTGTTAAATAGAAAAAAAAATCATTAACATATAGAAAGGTAGACGATCTATTAATTTTTCCACAAGTTCTGAATAACTGTTGTTAAATGGTTAATCCGAGGGTGATGATAACGAAGAAGCTTAAGATTATGAAAACGAATATGTGAGATGCAAGGAAGATTATTAAAAAACAAACGATAACGAATGATAATTGGATAAAATGTGTAAGTTGTGGTCGCTGTTTGCACGAAGGTTGTACCATATATGACAAATGCCAACAATCTGTTAACTAGTTCATCTCTTTATAGTCACGTTCCGTCTAAGCTACATAGTGGAGGAGAGATGGACTTTTGTGAACCCGAATAAAATATTTTTTTCTAGTTTTCAGAACAGAGTATATTTTTTTTCCTTGCTCTTATAAGTAAGCTTTGATTATATGTTGTTATAAATATATTTTGTTTTTTAAATACTATTTTATAATATAGACTATAGAGCAACAATTATTTTTCCAAAATGTGGTCCATCTCACCCCCATTTACCCTATATGAGGGCAACATTAGTCCGTAAGATCTGTGAACACAACTAATTATCATCACGGTCTGTGGTACGCAATATAAAACAGGGCCTCAAGAATCTAAAGCACTTCTTTTGTGATTCTTTAGGTGCACTTTTATGGTATATATTGTCAATCTATTCCCTACAAGTTTATAATTACGAACAACCAAACACAGCGATATATTTATTTGACTATTAATTGGAGATGCTGAAATTTAAACCTCTATTCTATAAATTTTTGGCTATTTATTTTATAATCCCTGATATGTAACATCCATTCGCACAAAATATCCATATTTTCAAGTCCTTTGACTGACGTTATATGTGACTTTCAATGTGCATGTGGTAAGATACAGTCAGGCAATATAAGTTTATGAAGAATAACTTGAGTATGATTTTATTTAGAAGCATTTACTCCCCCGTGACTACCGGAGGGAGGCACAGAAGGGAGGGAAATGTCAGCGTGTGAGAGGCGTGCACCGCAAGCCGGGACCTTTGTTGTTCTCACAATGATAATAAATCCCTTTTTCATTTGCTTTATGGCGCGTTCACCAGCGCCTTTTATTCCCGAGTATTATATCCACTGACGTATTATCCTTAACCAAATGTCCCAGGATTTAACACCGGTCACACTATTACACTTTTACTCATTGTCCATTACTAGAAACTATCTAGATAAATCATTCTATAGCAAGAACAGTATTGTATTATACATGATTATCACTGATATAGTTTTATGATTGGAATATATAGTGTGTCCCAGAGAAGTATTGTCATAGGCATATAACATAGGAAAACAGTTTTTGGTAAATAAAAACTGTTCGGCTAACCATATTGTACAGGACAATACTACTTGTATTTCTACATCTTATTTAATACAGATTACTTTATTTTAATAGCAAAATTCAATTAAATTTGAATAAAAGGATCACTTTTTTTGCGTGACGTTTTTATTGCTAATAGGCAAAGTGACATTTCAATTCGTGGTCATGGGGTTAGAATAATGGTCTGTGGATTTAATACATTTGTTAATAATATTTTTCATTTAACTTGTTAAGAAATTATTTCTTTAGTTTTTTTCTTTATTCTTTGATTCATTTTAATTCATTAAATGTTTTTATAAAACATATTCTTAATTTTGTATTAACATAAAAAAAACAGAAAACATAAAAATATACTTCTATAATCGAAATCGACTTGAGCACTTTCGATTCAGTAGGTAATTGTCCTAACCTCATAACCATGAATTGACAGCTGTCATTTTGCATAACAAAAGCATCACGTCAAAAAATAAATACTTTTTAGTAAATTTCGTTGAATTGTGTTATTAAAATGGAGTAATCTGTATTAGATAACATGTAGGAATACATAAAGGTCCGGTTGCATAAAACATTGTTAATTTTAATCACCTGTTAAATTTTTGACAGCAATGTATTTTTAGTAGATTACCATAGTAAAAACGTCAAGTTAACCATGTGCTTAGTTAATCACGCTTTATGCAACCGGGCCTAAGTATTGTCCTGTGCAATATTGTGACTTAGTTATTAGCAGGATAGTTTTTATTTATTAAAAACTGTTTTCCCATGCTAAATGCCTATGACAACACGTTTTTGGGACACACGGTATCGGTATATGATTACCTGTGATATAATTTTATGATTGGACTATATGTAATTTGAATGTTGGATTCATGGCAACCCACGCTCCGGCGAAGTCCGGTGCACGTGGCCGGCGTGTAGGCCGCGTGAGCGCCCGGAGCCACGCCCGGAGGCTCCGGGCATTGATTCCGGCCGCGTACCTTCTACACGCGAGCACTATTGCTCGTGGACGACCAAACCTAAACACCCCGGAAATACTCAAACCTTGCAAAGCTTGTTAGTGTATACATTTTATTTCATTTCTTTCTCTTTCTTAATATGCTCTATATTAATGAGATTTTCAAGAAAAACTAATAAAAATTTTAATGTTTAACCTTATTCAACTTTTTTTTTGCATTTCTTTTAATGTATTTTGTATTTTGCTTTAGTATAGTTAAAATTAAAAATTACATAATCGTACTCTCCAAAAACACATGTAATAAGAGAGCTATTGTATAATTTATCGTAAAATATACGAATAGTACTACCATCTTGACTCAGTAATCAAGGGTAAACCACAAAAAAGTTGGCACCGAAGAAAGAATCGAATTAAATGAAATTTTAAACTCAAGTATTTATCAAGAGGACGTTGGAGAATTCCTTAAAACTAATTTTATAGTTATTGAAACTACAAGGAACATACGTATATTTTATCATTTCATGAGGTACATATGTTACCGTACGAATATAATTATAGAAATCAACCTTATACATAATGTTAAAGAATTTGTAAATATGGTCCACTTGACTGTTGGGCTTTACTTATTTGCAAATTTATATGAAATTCGTATGATTTTCATTATTACCCTGCTGATAGGATAGCTATTTTCTATAACACTATGTTGGCAATGGTAAACGAATAATAAATATTTTCAGTCACTTACGATTTCTGTTGCTATGGAAGTAACTTATGTCAACGGTGGCGCGAAAAATATATAATTAACCTTCAGTTTTCAATTAAATATTAGAATAAGACACGTGAGATAATTTTAAATTGAAGGTCTTCACTCAATTCATATTAAAAATCCATCGTCTTATTTACTGAGTTATGGAGCATTTTGTTTGAAAGTTTCTTATTAGAAAAATATGAAGGGTAACTGTCAAAATGCAATTTATTTTATCAAATATTTTAGTTAAAAAGGCCATATTACACAACATGTTATTATTAGACACAAAATTAAAAAATCTAAAAGCGATATCACATATACCTCATTTTATTTAGCGGGAGAGGTGGAAATAGTAAAAAACAGTTTTTCCATGTTAATTCCCTATGACAACGTTTTCAGTATTCACTCTGTACATATACTGTACAAAGTAGAAATATACTATATCAAAGGTTAAAAATGAAATAAATTTATCAAATTTTGTGTGGATAGATGAAAACAATTATTTTACTGATATTATTGTATAACTTTTCAAGTCATTAGTGAATATTTAATACATATCCTGCAGTTTTACTCGTGGCAAATTTGATTCATAATCATTTATCATGGATCACATATTCTTTATAAATAAACATCGATGTAATGTTTCTGCACTTAGCCAGTGATCAATCTCAATAGAATTACAATCTGCCATCAAATATCAGTTATGCTATTCCTGAACGCGAAGTTTCAGAAAATGGAACGATGATTGGGTGAAATATATCTGATAAGGTCTTCTGTTTGTCAGGAACTTTTCCTCTTATTTTCTTTTTATCTTACTGCATCCCGAATTAATAGACACGAGGGGTGCACGAGCAAATAAACTAGATTAGCACAGTTCCGAGGTTATAGTTTTTGAACTGTTTTAATTTGTGAAAAACATTGATTTAAGTATAGCCTCAATAAACGATGTTTAGCCAATACTTATTTAGGGATTAATTTAATAATATATATACCGGGTGTCCCGGCTCGACCGACACATGGGAGTTTTACATGGGAAATCAGTTAATTATGAATAGTATCTCCCCAGTGCAAGATATTCACTTGAAATTTTGTATACTTATCGGAGAATATTAATTCTATGGATCACACTTATTTGAAATATGCAATTTCGTCTGCAGGGCGAGATTTATTAAATTTAAAATCTAATATTTTTGTTCAAAATCAGATAGCCATTGAAATAAAAGAAAATATTTATCTGACAGTTTAGTGAAGTATCACTGATTTTAATTCTTATTCCCTTTATTTTAATATTATTTAAGTTGAATTTAGATTCTTTTTGTTAAATAATATACCAATATTACAAAAATATAAATATCTACAATGGCATGTCATTAACTGTCAGAACTGTCACATAGATATTTTCTTTTATTTCCATGGCTGACTGATTTTGAACGAAAATGTTAGATTTTATAATTTAATAAATCTCGTCTTGCAGACAAAATTACATATTTCAAATAACTGTGATCCATAGAAATAATATTCCCCAATATGCATACAAAATTTCAAGTGAATATCTTGCCCTGGGGAGATACTATTCATAATTAACTGATTTCCCATGTAAAACTCCCATGTGTCGGTCGAGCTGGGACACCCGGTATATATATATATATATATATATATATATATATATATATATATATATATAATACATACAAATAATATTGTAAGCTCATTTTCATTTAAATGGACATATACATACATATACAATATATGTAAAGCGAAGTGCTAAACAATCAAATCTAAATATTATTCCACAATTGCAAAATCAATAAGATTTAACCAATTTAAAAATTAAACATTTTTTATTTATTTATTTAAATCCTTATTTATAACTGGTTAAAAAAAGCAACAAGCAAATAATAATAATAACGTGCGAGAAATAACTCCCATTGGAATAAGAAGATTGAAAAGAACTAAAACTCTAGATTTGGCATCTAAATTATGAATAAAAACAACATAAAACTCAAACAACTCCAATGAGAGTTATTTCTCGCATGTTATTAATTAATTTATCACATTTACTTGTTGGGTTTTTTTTCCTAACCATTTGTAAATTAAGATTTAAATAAAAAAATATCTTTTTTCTTTTCATTTGTAGGATTTCTCAAATTTTATTGGGAGACAATAATTGAATATGTATGTCTATATATTATTCTTATTGTAATGAATATTTCATTGTATCATGTAGCTAGGTACCATATATAAACTAAAAAATTAAATTTAGTCTAAAGGCAAAAAAAATTGGTATAATTCTGCCACTGTATCTTCTTTATCCATGTATTGCAGAATAAATTTACATTTTTTAGGACGCAATTATTTATTTGTTATAAAATAATAATAGTAATTCAATAAGAGATCTTCATTGTTGCATTTGTGTAATGAAACAACATATCGTGTACATTAGTATGAATCTTGAACGAGTAGTACCTTTTTTGTTTGTATCCTATCGTAGAACAATGCAACATTTCTCGTGCTGCAATTATTTATTTGTGATGAAACAAGGCGTCCAGCTCGTATCTCATTTCCGTGACACAATGCTTTATTCCCACATAAAAACCGCGCGCTGTAATGGGAAACATGAGAGTGCTCAGGTGCGACAACAGCTCTACGCACCGCGCAAGATGGATTGAGATGTCCACGGGATACAGCACAATCTACACCGAATATTTTTCAACCCTTGGCTCAGACGATCATCTCAATAATAATTACAAACACGATTTATTAAATAATTGGTAAACGTTCAGTGAATTAGTTATACATTATTACAGAAATACTTAGTTTTTTTTTACAAAAAATAAAATCTTAGACCAGTTACACACGAAATAAACCAGAAACGAGAAATATAAAATATTTAGAATATAAAAAACGAAAAGGGGTTCCAAATCCATTAGAACTACTACTAGAGTTGCCACCTCTCCTGGTTTGACCTGGAGGTATCAGAATATATCTCCGGGAGAAATTTCCTGAGCAACGAATACGTTTTTTCATGTTAATTCCAATTATCCTCTAAATCAGTTCGGAACTGTAAGACGTGTCAGTAGTTTGAAAAAAACATTCGAACTAACTTTAAAACCCAAATGTTGAGCATCTGACCGTTAGTCAACTGTTTCTACTGATTTTCGACTGACTCCGAACCAGTTCTCCGATGGTCAAAACATGGTCAAAACAGTCAGAGGATCAGAGCATGTACTGTTAGTCAGAACTTCAACATTATATTTAAGTTTATAAACATGGTATGGAACTATCCATAGCTCGCGCATACGCAAAACACTATATATGTATTCGAAAAAACCTTATATATGTATTCGAACTGAATCGAACTAATTTTTGCCAGCACCAGAGAATAGCTCTTGACTTTCGAACTTATTTCCAATTTTGTGTCATAAAAGTTTATAAACACCGAACACACAAATTCCTCAAAAAAATTTGAAGCGAATTACTTCTCACTCTTATCATTTTAAGACCAATGGATTTTACGAAAGGATTATCAGAAATAATTTTTAAATTAAAAATTATTATGACACAGTAATGTCGTTTTCATAAGTAAAGATTTTATAAGAATGATCAATTTAAACACTGAAATAATGTAACTGAGAGAATTTGTTGGTTGTTGAGAATGGTATATGCACGTCCTCCGTCGTCTTTGTTTCCGGCCGGTGCGAGATTTACGCGGCGGGTTTGTTTAGGCGGCCGGATTGAGATTTACGCGGTTTCCTCCCGCGTGGACACTTTAAGATATTCTAATTGCCACGCTAAAATATTGCCCCGAATAACAGAAAGAAAATGGAAAGCGAAACCGAGGCCTAATGCACCATATATCTCCACCAACTCCGCCACCGGTGCTATTTATGGCTCGTCACACTACCGGAATATTCCACTGAGGGCAGAGGTCGCTACCCATAGCGACCTCTACTCAGCGATTCTATCCTTGTAGTCACTAACTTCATAATTCAAAAACAATTATGTAATTCTAAGGGCCAGTTTTTTCATCTCTGGTTACCTTAACCACTGGTTAATAGAAAAATATAGCATCGAAAAACTAATATACATTGTCAAAAATATACATTATTTACTATTTCGATGCGATATTTTTCGATTAACTGAAGGTTAAGGTATCCGGCAGTTAATCGAACCGCTATGGGTAGCGACCTCTACTCAGTGATTTTATCCTTGTATTTACTAACTTCATAACTCAAAAATAATTATGTAATTCTAAGGGCCAGTTTTTCCATCTCTAGTTAATGTGCTGGTTACCTTAACCACCGGTTAATAGAAAAATATATCATCGAAAAACTAATACCTATACATTGTCAAAAATATACACTATTTACTATTTCGATGCAATATTTTTCGATTAATTGAAGGTTAAGGTAACCGGCATTTAATCGAACCGCTATGGGTAGCGACCTCTATACTCAGCGATTTTATCCTTGTAGTCACTAACTTCATAACTCAAAAATAATTATGTAATTCTAAGGGCCAGTTTTTTTCATCTCTGATTAATGTGCTGGTTACCTTAACCACCAGTTAATAGAAAAATATCGCATCGAAAAACTAATATACATTGTCAAAAATATACATTATTTACTATTTCGATGCGATATTTTTCGATTAACTGAGGTTAAGGTAACCGGCAGTTAATCGAACCGCTATAGGTAGTGACCTCTACTCACCGATTCTATCCTTATATTCACTAACTTCATAACTCAAAAATAATTATGTAATTCTAAGGGCCAGTTTTTCCATCTCTGGTTAATGTGCTGGGTACCTTAACCACTGGTTAATAGAAAAATATCGCATCGGAAAACTAATATACATTGTCAAAAATATACATTATTTACTATTTCGATGCGATATTTTTCGATTAACTGAAGGTTAAGGTAACCGGCAGTTAATCGAACCGCTGTGTGTAGCGACCTCTTCTCAGCGATTTTATCCTTGTATTCACTAACTGCATAACTCAAAAATAATTATGTAATTCTAAGGGCTAGTTTTTCCATCTCTGGTTAATGTGCTAGTTACCTTAACCACCGATCAATAGAAAAATATCGCATCGAAAACCTAATATACATTGTCAAAAATATACATTATTTACTATTTCGATGCAAAATTTTTCGATTAACTGAAGGTTAAGGTAACCGGCTGTTTAACCACAATTGGAAAAACCGGCCCTAAGTAGTTATATGATTTGCCAGGAGGAAAAGGGGTACTAATTACGTCATCTTGATGGGTGAAATCATGTGATTTCCGAAGTAACCAAATGTCAAAATAAAACTAATACTATATGGATTTTGTTATTTATCAAAATTGAAATAATAAACGTATTTTCCCTATACCAAATCAATTGAATACTATACCATATACCCATATAATAATGGATGAAAAGTACAAAAATATAAAACTAACGAAACTAGGAACACAAGCACAAACTGTTGACGCCAAAATTATCTTCCTGTTTGAAGTACGATAATGCGATAGAGAATAAAAATTTAATCTATGTCATGCGTATACGACAAAGATGCTAAGTAAAACTTTAATAATTCTTCCAGCAGAAATAGATGATTTACCAAAAAACGGGAACATTCACTACGTAGGGCTGGTTTTTCCACCTCTTCGCATCGAAATAGTAAATAACGTAGGTATATTTTTCACAACTTTCATCAATCTTTCGATGCGATATTTTTCTATTAACCGATGGTTAAGTTAACTGGCACTTTGACCATACGTGGAAAGACCGGCCCTTAGTGGGGTCCTACTAATGGCTTAGTTTAGTCCTTCCTTTTTGGGGACATTTATAATAATTTATTCTAAGTTGAATAATAAGTTTCACCTTTTTATTCAATGTATAATTTAATTCTGGGGGGCTGGGTTTCTACCCCAAACTGTTGGATTCCGTCCAGACCGTCGACAACAAATAAAAGTGAAGATGAAATTATTAGCAGTTACCTAGTAATGATTAATTAACTATTTATTGAGAAATAAAGTATCTATGACAAGTTGCACAATGGGAAAATATTTTACGTCCAAGATATTCAATGTGGTAGCTTACTTGCTGTAAGTTAAGATTTCTAAAATCTTTAGTTTATAATATCGACGTCGTGGTTTTTATCCTTTTGGATAAAAATATATTATTACCGATATCTGCGATAAATCAGACAAACACACCCAGCCAGGGTAATGAGGCATTGATGATATATTTATTTTATATTTATATTTAAAAGCAGTTCGAAAGTTTGGGAATAACAGCAGTATGCGGAAATATTCCGTACAATTTATCTTATTTATGAAGTTGTAATTGTAGTTGTTCATCAGAAAGTCAAGTACATAGCCGAAACGGTCTGAAGAGAAATAAAAGATTTTAAAAGTTCGCTGGTATTTATCCGTAGCGGAGTTTTTAAGTTTTATATTTTAATGGAAATACAATGTTTTGTAATGAAGAAGAATGAAAGAAAGCGAAGTTCTCGCGACAATAGACATAGTTTTTGCTGCGAAGTGCAGTTATTGTGGATTGACTAAACTAACTTTCTACTCAAACAAACTTTCCATTGATGTTATTAATTTTTGTGACAAAGATTGGAATTGATGTCTCAGTGAAAGAAAATTCTTTCGGGATAAAAGAAATTGCTAAACTGCTCGTATTGTTGTACTTCTCGAATGAAGTCCATCATTCGTTTCAAAATACTGCAAAAGTGGGTAACTTCATGTACAGTTAGTAATAGCTTACTCGGTTAATAGTTGTTGTTATTAGAAAGTGAGATCTGGAGTTCGATTAAAAATGCAAGAATGATTCGGAATTTACTACTAAAGCTATAGGTCTTGTTGAGAGTTTATAGACTGAACAACGATTCCACTAAAGTGCAAATGAGAATGTCCAGATATTTTTCATATCTACATGCTTCAGCTAACGGAATATTTGGAGAAGTTAAGAAGAGAAAAACTGATACCAGTGCCAGAACAAGTGCGTTTAGTACTTGGAAGGTCATAGCTCAATGGCCCTACAGGGTGCTGTGAACTTTGACAAACATTTATTATATATTGTATCATTACTCATTAGTAAAACAGACATATTTTTAGTAAACAAATTATTAACAATATTTTACTATTGGACCAAATTATATTCGTAACGCGACCTGCAAGTGTGCCTACGGCTACGTAGAAATATTAAGGAAATTAAAACTCACTACAGACGATTAATCCGAACACAGCTTTGACCTGATTAATATCGACGAAAAACCATCGCCTAAATTTAATTATTCACGAATTCCTTTAGTTATTCTGTTGCGTGTATATATATATATATATATATATATATATATATATATATATATATATATATATATATATATTTTCATTAATGTTAGATGTAACCTTTTTTAATTCAATGATTTTATGTTAATTCATAGTTCATGACTTCCTTGTACACTAAATTATGTACAATTTTTACTGCACTTCAATTAAACTTATTTCATTGGAAAGTGAGATCATTCCACGGATAATCCTTCTTCATCTTCAATTTGTTTCACATCTTTGAACTTCCCTTCGGAATGAATCAAGTTTTCATAATTTTATTAAAATGTTTATCACTCTACAAGAATCCATTTTAATCGCTCAAAAACTTGCAAAGAAAGATATATTTTCATTTATGTCATACATATTTCTCACGAAATATATACTGCCAGTTGTCAATGTCAATTTATTAACAAGAAATCGAATGTTTCCTACAAAAATTAAAAGTGAACTAAATTATTATATTTATTAAGTTTTTGCTAAAATTAAAGTGCTCTTTTGAAGAATCAGATTGGGACCAAAATGGAGATGTATAACTAGATGTTATAGCAATTCTATAAAAAAAAATTAACATTCTATGGGTAATCGTTTTCGAGTTAAGCGAAAAATTAAAAAAACACTACGAGCAAGTGGCTTTTTGTATCCATGTCTAAGTACAAAGTAGTCCCAGAAAAATAGCTCTGATACTGATATTTGAAAGGCTATGGCTCCAATAACAAATTGGAATATCTACAGACTTTGAAGGTAACTGTCAACCAACAATAAATCCTTCAACAACATCGTAAATTTTAAAGTATACCCCTTGCTGCACCTATTTATCTGCAAAGTGATTCATTCAAGTCTTCCTAGTTGATTTTTATTTAAAGCCCTCTGTAACCACTCTCATTTTTCTCTTCCCATCTCTCTTTTGCTCCCTGTGGATGTATATCACTATCCCATTCTAAAGGGCATGCGTAGCTGTTTTGGGAATCCCTCTATATATTAGCAGTGACGGGGCCAAACAAATGGAATGAATTTTTAACAACTCAGTTGGTTCGTTTAGAAGAGCGTAATTTAAATAAGATATTGCAGGGCGAGTTATTTAGCGATGTACATTATTTAACACTATAATATATAGCACACAATTCAGGGCTTTGTAAAAGTTTAAAACAAATATTTGTATTTATATTTAACTGAATGTTTTTACTAATCGCCACACATAAACAAGAGAGGTATTGTAGGTCAATCATATTGATTGTGACACTGCGAGATTTTAATGGATGTTCACAAATTTATAAACGTTTTGACTAGTTGTAATGATTTCTTTCTATCTAAAATTTGACTGAAATTATTTTAATGATTATTCTAGACATTTTCGTTTTCACCCAATCAAAATGCTTCATTTGATAGCCATAGATAATTTTTCAGTGCAACATACGAAAAAAGGTGTAGAGTAAACTGACGAAACTATCAACACACAATGAAGCACAAATTGTCGACGCCAAAAGCATCTTCATACATGACAGGAATAACATGAACGACATATTTAAAAATATACGTTACTGCGGTTATACTACTATTTCTATTTTATTTTTGTCGTTGGTTGGTCACAGATAGCATATATAGCATATACAATAATGAGCGAATAAAAGTCTCATCTATACCATGCGTATACAACAAAGATGTAAGATAAAACTATAATAATTCTTGCAACAGAAATTAATGACGTGAGGATTTACTGCAGAAAATATAGTGAACATATATTTTTTTATGTACGATTTTTGATTTACTCGTATATACTTTAAACATGTGCCACATCATGGCTAACTATAATAAAATTTTATTTATTTAAAAAAGACAAAATATGTTCATGTTTTATCATTCCTGTTGTTGAAAATATCAAAGTTTATATTAATTATAATATACATACTGTCAACAAGATCCTACCTTACAATAATGTAGTCAACAGTTTTGTAGCAATGATATTTGAAGTCTTACCTGTAACAAAAAAATATATTAGCTTTATACAACAATACAAAAGCATTAAACTAAAGTACGTACAGAAATTAATATAAGAACTATTTACACTTAAATAGAACATATAATATTGCATTCTTTACTTGCAACAATCATTGTGATATCGCTTGATATTTCTGCAGCACCAAACTATGTCATGTACAGAGATCTGACGATAATATATCAACAAAAAATATATGATGATGTTTTACGTGAATAATAATTTTGGAAACAATGTTACAGTGTAACATTTGACGCATCAGCCGAAATAATAAGCAATAAATAACGGGGTGACCTTTCAATATCCCGAACATCCGTTCCCTCCTGCGGGACTGGAGCGTTCGGGATAAATTAATACATGGAAAAATAAATACAGCGCTGTCAGTGCAAATTACCCACCATGATACATTCGCAAAAATTCACTCGTTCGGTTTCATTTCACTAACGGGAATTCCAGCTCACGCTAAATGAATATATCAATGGTATTGAACGAATTGGTGGCAGTGCTGTTCATATACAGATCTCTGAAGGTGCTAGACTAATATACTCATTTCACAAAACAGTGAATTCCCAACATTTTTAACCTAAATGGCTAGTTTTATGATATTTATCAGATGGGTTGAATCAAGAGATCTTGTCATTGTCACTTGCCCTTGTCACTAAGTAATATACTGTTATATTTCCAGTCTTGTTACATTCTCGGAATCAAGGTTGATTCGTCTATAGAGTTAGCGAAGAATTAGAATGAAAGGAATTTTGTAAAATTACCCTCGTCATATTAGTGCATCCTTTTTGACTTTTTATATTAATGTTTAACAAGAAAATAATAATACGTTTAATTAAAATATAATACTACAAATTCTATATTAAATATAAAAGAGTGATAATTGTATATTATAATTATTACAAATATTAAAGTGCAATTAAACGTCTTACAATTTCCTTGATAATCTTTAACTATTTATGCACTAAATTCATTATTTATCGCTTCTTAAAAATTAATGGTTTTTAAATATATATTCTTTTAATTACGTAAATTAGCAGAAATGATTACTGGGATAAAACAACAGTAGTCTAAGTCTAATATAATAAGCAACATCCATCGCATAGTGTATGCAATAGTCAATTGTGGTTCTAAAAATCTGAATTTGATTCCTACAGAGTTACATTCTTTACCATTGATTTCCCACGTATAAATGTACCCAGTACAGTGATGTACTCTACACGCCAAATAAAGTACATATTGATAGCATATTGATAATAAATATTAAGTGATATATTTAGAGTGGCCAAAACACCTCCATGGGGTTGCGCTGCTTCCTCTGAAGCTTTCTAGATCCTATTTTTGTTTTCCTTCGTTCCTATTATTTTGCGTTCCATTATTTTTAGATATTCTTCCTTTTTTCTGTCAATGTGTATAGCATATTAGTTTTTTTTTAATACTTTCTCGATAAAGAAATTATCTCAAATAGAGAAAGCATATATTTTTTGATTTAATATAGATAGGTACATTTGCATACGCCGATTCCAAATTGCAGAAATCTCTTTCCATTCCTAATTAGGCTAGACTAAATATTGGGATGTAATTTAAATATAAGTATTTTTTTACATATTGTCAAGAATATTCATAATTTGTAAAGAACAACTAATTCTTTGTCGTTTTTTGTTTTATAGTTATATTCAGACATCTTCTTGTGCAGAGAAAATGAGTTTCATGTACAAAATTAAGTCGAATTTTGAATTATGCTTTCGAAATTGTTCTCGTCTATTACATCCAGTAATTAAACAATATTACCAAGAATGATTTCTGCTATCACTCCAAAGTTACTATCAAGGTTGAAGGGTTGTAAACTTGCACCACTTAAGCCAAATTGTCTCAAACAGGAGTTACTGCTTGGGTTATGTTCCAGGATTGAGAATAATTGTAAAAGTTACACATGACGAACAGAGGGAAAAGGGAAATAAAGATTTATATGCAGTATTAAATCAACGAAGCAAATAATTTGTGTTTTGAGTTATCTTAACTATTATGGGTAGTGGTGGCTAAGTTGAAATTCTGGGATTCAATTTCCAATTCCCAGAGTCGCTTGACCAAGTAAAATAGCACTATGTTCAAGTAGTTTGAAAACCACTAGAAGCTTGCAGAGGTTATAGGTTTACAACTTATACCAGATACCATTAAACTATTTTGATGATCTGTTCCTTCTAAGAATATATTCTACAGTAACTGAAATGTGAATCAGGTTATAACATTTTTTTAAATTTCGACCAATGAAAATAGAATATCAATGAATATATTGCACGTGTGCATAACCTGAATATATTTGAAGTTTATCGAATATTTTAATGTCATAAATGACGTTTATAACACAGTATAAAATAAATATTAAATATTTATGGCAGTACTTGATATGTATTTAATATTTAATGTGAAATTTTTCTCTAGAAATATTCTACTAATATATCACTCTTGCATGGCAAATACATCAGAATATTTTTCTCGTACACTTTCATGCATTCGAAAAATATTCAGGTATTTTCCTTACACTTCTGACATAAACTATTGAATATTCAAGTGGTTTAGAAATTATTATTAAGCAACTTATACTATCGCCATTATTATAAAATAGAAATATAGTAATAAGACGATTTAAGAAATGCCCCAATATAACTAACAATGCAGTCAAAACTTCTTACAAAGTGGCTGACCATAATTCTTGCGGTAAAAATAGGACAAAGGAAAATTTTATATGTACAGAGTACAGATATATATTTTAATACAATATTATTATAGATCACAAATAAGATTGAGCAGAAATAGAAGTACATGACCTGTCTTCTATATTTTGCTTATTCTTATTCCAAGAATATTTTTCTGATATACTTATTCGTTGTTCGTCTCAATAAATTTTCATCAATCTTGTCTTAAAAGTCACACTGTATATTTCAATTAATAAGCGGCAATTTTTTACTTGTTTAGCTCGCTCCGACTCGAATTGAGTGAGTCTAAGGTTCGAAATGGATTGAAGGATGGTCAAAACTTATATTTTTGTTGAAATCCGTAATACAGTAATGAGTAAAACAGTATTTAAATAAGTTAAGCCTCTCTTCTAACATAGAGGTTCGAAGTTATCAACTCTCAGCTGTCCTATGCACTGAAGAGTTGAACCGAATTGTGATCGAATTAGCCTCCATAAAATAATTGCGTCGAACGTTGACATTAAATATTACAACAGATATTTTTTATTTTAGTATATTCAAAATTTTAAACTAGTGACTATAGGAACACTGAGCCAAAAAAGTAAAAAGTGTTAGCAAGCCATACGAACCAATTACAACTTGTTTATCGGTAATAATTTAACAGCCAGATTCACAAAACAAGATTAGCTCTTAAACAGGTTAAAACATGTTAAATTCAACGTAAATTCGACATGTTTAAACTAATTTTGAGCTAATCTTTATTTGTGAATCTGGCTGCATGAGTTTAAATTATCAATCCATCATCCAAGAATCAGCAAAATTTTTCTCTTTCAAACTAAAATAAAAGTAGGACAGTTTGGAAATCCTATTTTTTCACCTTCTCAGGTGTTCCTATATTCCTGCTGGTCGCGGGATTCCAATCATTTCCAGTCTCCCGAGCCGAGCCCGGAACTTGTGCCATCCAATTCCGGGAACAATCGCGGCTCTGGGACGCACCGGGAGCAAAGTTGGAAAGTTTGTAAGCCCGGGATAGGAAGTATGAATTAAATGTTACGGAATTCTTATATCGACAGGGATAGATTTCTCACTGTCGGTGACTTTGTCTATTGTAGTACTAGTATCATAACATTCCTAGAAAAAATATTATATTCAGAAAAAGAGTTTTATCAAAAATTTAAGAGTAAGTAAAAATGTAAAGGGTTTCGCCGAATAAGATAGTGAAAAGCAAATCAAATTTTAAATCTCAAGATATTTTTTTAATTCATTTTTGCACCAAATTAAAATATAAAATGTTTTCAAAACCGATTTTCGTATTGAAAGGACTTAAATACTATACAATTATTTTTCCGTAATGTATCTGAGAGAAATCTATAACATATTTATTTTAAAATATTGAAAAGAGTTTTGAGCAAATTAAATATTTTGAAATAAAAACATTACTATATTCATAAAAACAATATTACCAAAAATTAAATTACCACATGTTTCTGAACTAGAATTACAAATATTAAATGTTTTAATAAAGTCACTTGTACAATAACTTATAATGAATTAATGATTTTACGTAAAAATAAAAATTGTTTGCTTTCTTCCCCCATGATAAATACAAGTACTTGTCGCAAAACATGTATCTTATATATATCTTAGGTCTATCTAGGACTATTATGATTATGCTATAAATATTGATGATGAGAACAGGACCTCATGCATTACAGATGTAGTTGTTGTAGATGTTCAAATTCATGTTTCACAGTCTATAAATTATTTTTGACATTTATCCCTTATTGAGCTCTATAATATCTTACAGCTAGAAAATCCTCGCTATAAATCATAGAAATTATAGAAATTCTATAACTTCTTGCTCCAGAAGCATACAGAACAATAATTTTCTTAAATTAACTAAGAACGTTATAGAACTTAAAAACTTAAAGTCGCGTACAGGATAGCATCATTTAAGTGTCCTAGACCCTCGCCGTATATCATAGAAATTATAGAAATTCTATAACATGTTGCTCCATGAGCATACAGACCAATAATTTACTTAAATTAACTAAGCAACGTTATAGAACTTATAAACTTGAAGTCGCCTACAGTATAGCACCACTTAAGTGTCCTAGACTTGTTTGAGAACTGCTGAAGGAAGCCGCAATTCGACCAATTCCTTGCGTCAATCACAATAAATTATATACGGCGGATATTGGAGAATTGACCTGGGCACTCCCAGATTACGGCTTCCGAAATCTATTCTTCACCAGAAAACACCGAACTACTTACAATAATTGAATGGTGACGTCGTTAGGCCAAGCACATCGTTAGGCCGTAAATGAGGCCTTGGAGATGGAGACGACAGGATTAACTCAAAAGGACAACGATTCACAAACGGTTTCGTCGATTTTAGGCGCAGATAATAATAATTATCATTGGCATATTTCAAGAAGAAACAAGGCCTCAAGTGTCACTTACTTTCTAAATAATAATAACAATAACAATCAGTTATATGGAACAGCCTTGCCGGGATTTAAAAGTAATAGTTATTTACATAATAGTCAGGAAAATGATACATTACTGTCGAGGAGCCATATTGACATACAAGGCACTTTTGTCAAATATTTTAATTAATTCGAGTCAACTAAAAAATTTTCTGACGAATCATGTATTAATTTTTTTCTGAAACCTTTGATTATAATAAAAAATAATTTTAAATTTAAAAGAAAATCAGATTGTCTATAAGTACTTAGTAGCGTGCTCCTTTAGTTTCTAAGGAGACAGAAAAAATAGTATATAAACAAAAACCAAACTGATAGGTTTGCATTTTTGATGCGTGCGTGTATAGTAATTTGCAATGACTTCCGAAACTAATCACAGCAACGAGGTTCCTGAATATACAAAAGAAGCGACAGCAGAGGTTGTAACAGATCTACTACCCAGAAAATCAAAAATGAGGTACAACAAAAATGTTTAAATATTTTCATGACTAGTCAGGGAAATGCAACTTTCGCGCCGTATTTTAGGAGCGAAAATAGTTTCAGAAAAATATAATAATACAAATTGCATTATATCATACTATAGGGTACTCGAAACGTCGGTTATTAAAAATAATTTTTATATACTGACTGCTACAAATCATATATAAGCATTGACACAATTGTAATTTTAGTTTAAGAGGATAATCTACCTACAGAAAAGTGTCATTCGTCGTTTTCTCATCTCATTTTTTGTACATTTTAAAGAAAAATGTTTTTAAAATAATATTCTATAAATCGAATTGTTTTTCAAATTTTTATTTTGTAATAAAAACCAAAATTTTAATTATATTTTATTGAAAATATTTATACTTCTGAACTGTTCTACTTAACATAGTTTCATTGTTATTATCATAATATGAAGAATTATTGCAAATTTCATAAATAATATTGATTAATATGAATTATAAGTGACACTTTTTTAAATGATTATTGATATTTACAGTTAAAATGAGATAGACTTAGTAAATATCACTAATGAGTAGTGAAGCGTAATCATATATTTATTTTAACCTATATAGTTTACTTTTGCAGTGTCATCTTTTAGTAAGGCAAACCTAGTCCTGATTTCGTCCTGCGGTATCCTGCTAGCAGGGTATCGGAAAATGTGTTTACATCTGCAGTTCCTGCTGAAATAACTTAGTGAAGTAACGGCTCTTATTATGAATTCAGTTTCGCTGAAGACTGCTATTAAATTTCTCGGGAAATTCTATACAAATATTTTGTTCAGCTACATCAGCATAAAATTAGGTTCTCTAAACAAGCTGTAATTATAACGTAGTTGGAGGGGAGGGGTTACATTGCTATGTAAGCATAGGGCAGGATTAAAATCCTGAAGGAATATTCACTTAATATGCGGACATGTACACTTGTATGCTTCATAAAATAAAATTGAAGTGATAAATACTGAGGGAATATTATGGTAATTTGAGGATACGTAGACACGATATAGGGTGCAGCAAGGATGAGCAAAGTTAACTCTAGGATGGATAAATAGAGAGTTATTGTCCTTATATTGTAATTTTAATTATTATTTTTATAACACAAAAAATAACGACAAGAGTGAAATATATCGTGCATATTCTACGAAAAATTGACAAATGTTTCGAAACACCATATTGAATTACATCTGTCCAGGAATAGTGTGTTAGCATCCTTTAATCTTTTTTATAATCGTAGAAAAAAGATCAGCAATTTCTGATCTCATCTAATAAAATACATAGATCTCAATACAAAAAATGATCTTTGATCTGATCTACAACATTTAAGACGTGAAGATCTTGGTCTTGATCTAGATCCGTTTTAAAATGATCTGTCACAGTACTGAATTTAAAGATATGTTGACTCAAATGTCCTGTAAAGGGCAGCAAGGGAGAGTAAAGTCAGTACTTGGATGGGTAAACACCGTTTCACAGAAGAAAGCTGAAGTGATAAATACTGAAGAAATATTACAGTAATATGAAGATATGAACATTCTCATTTGCAGCGGAGTGCAGCACAAGTAAACACAGTTACTATTTGGATGAGTAAATTACCGCTTTCACAAATAACTCTGAAGTGTGAGATGTTAAAGGAATCTTAGAGAAATATTAGAATTTGTGCACGAAATGTGGAGTTTAAATCTCAGCATCGCAATTTTTTAACTGAAAATATGGCAAAGAAATTTGGACAACAAATAAAAGGCAAAATAGTAAAGTACAAGCCATAGAAATGAAATGCCTGAGAACCATAGTAGAAACAACGAGACTAGATCGGATTAAAGATCGAAAATATCAGAAACAGATTTGAGGTAAAACTCGTAAAACAACTAATCGAACAAAAACAGCTAAACTGGTTCGAACATCTTGCAAGACTACCGCAAAAATAAAAAGAGAAAACAATTGGACATCTAGGACAACAGAAAAGCGGAGCAGAGGAAGACCTGGGAAAACGTGGGACGATACAACAGAAGAAATTCTTACAAAGAAGAAAATCACAAGTAGAGCAACACATCAATTCGTAAATGGCAAACAACTATGAAAGAACTTTGTAGAAAATTAAACAACAGAAAAAAACAAAACTCAACACCCTAAGAGTAGGAAAGAAACCGGTTATACTTAAAAGTACCATTATCTTCGAATGGTTCGAAACCCACTACAAGCTGTAGATCCCTTGCAGAAGTTTTAGGCTAAAAACCTACAACCAAAATAGTCTTGGAACAGATAAAGTTCACTTCTCAATTTTACCTGCAGTCAAAACACGCCTTGGGTTATAAAACCAAAGATGATGATGAATACTGAAGGAATATTACACTAATGAGTGGAGTGCAGCACGGATGAGCATAATTG
The DNA here is from genome assembly GCA_035578165.1 of Stenolophus ochropezus. Classification (NCBI taxonomy): domain Eukaryota; kingdom Metazoa; phylum Arthropoda; class Insecta; order Coleoptera; family Carabidae; genus Stenolophus; species Stenolophus ochropezus. Next base: position 15,434,001 of record JAQOWZ010000018.1, on the reverse strand, counting down.
GAATTTAAAAACCATTATACCAATAATCTAATATTTCCCGATTTCCCCTTTTTCCTGGTCCCTCTCTGTACGGTAGCTCTACCTGTTCATCCCTCGGGATCTCTGATGATGCATAACTACAATTATAGTTACATGCGTCCCGGTTTGTCGCACCTATCCCTGGATACACGTATTTCAAAGAGATTTGGAAAAATAATGCATATGCGAGAACTATGTTTGCAATACTCACACTCTACATATCATACTAGCATTAGAGGATATGAGGTCATGTTGTTAATGTTCTGTGGGTAGATATACAGATATACAGGATGTTGTTAGCCGAGTGTTATAGTCATGAAATATTGTTTTGAATTAATACTAGGAATGATGTTAAAATAATTTAAATTGTATTATTGTTACAAAATGATATACAACTGAATGTATGTTACCAAATATGCTAGGATATACACCTGTAATACTGTTCACTTCCAATTACATTGCATGTATACAAACATTACCTTCCGTATTTAATTTGTACATCTTTATATATCTAGTACGTGTTTTTGTTACATTTTACAATTTGAATGATAGTATTTTTATATATATACCAATAAAATAATCACTGATATAAAAATAATTATTTGTCAAACTCAAGAGGAAAGCGTACTTTTATTAGTTGTACCTTTTTACTACTTGAGCTCGAGTTTCGTATTCGAGTAAGAGTAGAAGAAGTGCTTTCGTTTTGTACCGTATAAGACCTTAGATCTTAGATTGATTACCATTAGTTAAACACACAAATATAATCATATAAAGTATGGTCATATATAATCTTAATAAGTGATTTTTAGCAGGATTCTTCTACTACATAGCCATTATTTATTATTTATTGTATTATTTTTTTTATCTATTGTAATACGTGAATCATTTTGTTAACAGTACAAATACAGTTTTCTATAACTGTTGAGGACCTCTGATTCCCGGCAATATTTCTAAGTGCCTCGCCCTGGCCTCTGCGATTTTATATGACAGTTTGATATCCGGACAATTGACAATCGGACTGGGCGTATCGGATATTTAATTCGATTCCGACTTGACAAGTGCTGCTTATTGTTGACTTAATCCCTTAACCAGACAAAGAAAATCCTTTCGCTGTGAATTAATATTGATTGGTGGCTAAAAGATTATAATACCTTAAGTAGGTTCCGGGCTCTATATGAATATAAATCGTCTGTCTATAACCATTAACTGAATGAGGCAAATCAAAAATTAAAATCCTCCAATGCACATCATCACGATTCATATCTTTCGAATTATAATTCATTTCAAATTAACATTAAATATCTTTAAGTACTACACGATGAGATAACCAGATATACGTTGCCACATATACTAGACATGCATGTAATGCTGGTCACTTTTAAATATATTTTTAATTCATCAGTCACAATTACTTGTACCATCATTGTTGTTTGTTTAATTTAATTGTTTTATTGATGTTATCAGTTTCATTGTCGACGGGCTATGTTTCATTTGTATCGTTCCTTTCTATTACACCTTTCTGTATAAAGTGACAGGTAGTACTATTTCTCTGAGTACCAAATAAAAAACTGAAAAACATAACTATGGCAGAATTTTATGTTACTTACGGCCAGTTGCACCAATATTACTTAAAGTTTAAGTTTTCCTTACATGGACAATATCACAAAGGAATAAAGTGTCAACTGAACTATTCAAAATTGCTGTCAAAATTGTGAAGACAATTCTACTAATAATTGAATCAATCAGAATCAAATCTCACTGCCAATACCGAATACCATTTGTAACTAGGATTTTACTTGTAATTTATGCCTAACTCACTACTGCTTGCTGCTTTGGAAAATCGTCAAATTTCAAGTAAAATTCTAGTTGCCAGTGTAATGGTCTCCTGTACAAATATTAATAAAATTTTAAGTTTCCGTAAGTGGACAATATCACATCGAAATAAAATATTAAATAACTATTCAACATTGCTGCCAGAATTTCAATAAACATTTTTTTTTTGGTTAAATTTTGCTTAAAATTTAATTCTTGTTGGTGCAACTGTGCATAAGTGAATGATTTATCGTGAATTTTATGATTCGAACAAATGAATTCGATTCCTAAATGCCATTGTTATAGATAAAATAATAATTAGATGTTATCCTAAATTAATGCAGATCTGTTAGAAATTTATTGCTTCGTAGATTGTTTGTGCTCAAATACTAATTGAATATTATTTACTCGATTAATGGAACAAATATACGAACATTAATAATATATCAATATATTAGTTTACCCTAAATATATACCAGAGTTCAACGCTAGTGCATGCCTCAAAACAAGATTAGTACAGAGGTCATAGTTCAGTTTGTAAAATATGTTCATAATTAATGTTATTTTACATCACATGTGTTACTACGTATACTCGTATTACTATAATATGCCTTCAGTATTTATCACTTCAGCTATGTTTTCTGAAGCGGTGTTTACCCATCCAAGAACAAACTACGTTCGTCCTTGCTGCTCTCTACATCACATATCCTCATATTACTGTTTTTTTTTAAATATTTATCACTTCTGCTTTGTTTTGTAAAGTAGTACGTACCCATCCAAATATTAACTATGCTCACTCTTGCTGCACTCTACAGCACATATCTTCATGTTACTGTTTATCCATCCAGATACAATCTGTGCTATTGTCATCTGGACTCTATTGATCGACCACCCCCTCCCTCCCTAATTCATATTCCAGACAGCTATTAGTGTTTAATTCGGCTCACAAATTGAAAGAGAATATTAAACAATGGCATCCAGCAAGAAAAATGAATTGTCATCCTTTTAATCAAATCATCGGCACCTTCGATCACCGGTAGAGGACAGAGACAGATAGACACCCACTCTGTGTGCTAGATAAAGATAGGTAGATACATCATCCACACTTGCTCCGAATTGATTCATTAGGGCTGGGGGTGATTAATGACGTCACAAATGGGGCATTTGGGGAAATTGGGGGGAAGGTATCCACACGTATTACACGGAGAACATTCCTGAGCTATCGTTGTAAATAAATAAATATAACATCACAGGTTATTACCCAATTGTTGGAAATAACAATTTGCTTTATTCAATAATAATTTTATATACAAATATTTGTAAATGCTAAAAACATAGTGAAGCAGAGAGCAAAGTAGGAGAATAAACTGGCGAAGAGACCTCGCGCTGATAAAAGAAGTGAGAACATATAGCGACGACTTGAAATTCGGCATAAATTAAGAAAAAAATAATCCGTTTATGCATCAATTGTAATATTGGAATTTGTGAAGTAAATATATTCATTTAGTCGTTAGGAGTAATGATTTTTGAAACCTTGTTTTGTGATAAATGATAAAAATTGAAAAAATAACATTTCAAATCCTATTGGGCCGTTGTAAAACGGTATAAGGGTGTTTTTTTTCTGGTTACAAAACTCTATTACACTGGCATTATAAACCAAGGTTGAGAAGACTCATTATTGACCTAGCGTCAAGTTGTGTCCCAAGGTGCAAAGCAACCAAATGACATAAGGCGCTGGTCAATAATGGTCTTCCCAACCGTGATATATACCCTACTTAGAAAAATTATATTAACAATAACAAATATATTGACATGAACTTGTTTCTTAATAAATTCAATTCAAGAAGCTATTGGTTCTCGGTGAAAAATACATGTACACTATACAGATTTTAATAAGATTTCATTAGATTTTCTTTCGCTGCTTTGCTCTCTAGTTCACTATGTGTTCAGTCTTATTTATTAGCGATATTTATTATAAAAGCAGATGTGATACACCCAGCAATAGGTAATAAAGCCATATTTATATATTTTATATATCTTCTTTGGTCGTTAATATGAACAGCAAAGTAATGGTCCATTCCATAGCGCTACACAAATTACCAATATTGGAATAATTTCTCAATATAATTCTCTATAAATCTTGGAAACTCTGCTGCTTATGTATCCTTACCATTTACCAAGTTCCGTTAAGCCCTAATTTACCAACTTTCAATTTCGGGACCACAAATCATTACAAATAATATTACCATTCCCTTAATTGCACCAGGGCAAGATATTTCATTGTTTATTATCCAGAAATACGTACAAGGCATTAGCTTCAAATTACTAAGGATAACTTGCTTATAAATTAGAAGAGGATGATTAGAGAAAACATTTTTGAAAAGGAAGAAAACATAGTAGTAAATTTTTCTATAACTATAATTTTTTTCAGCTAAAATATAGAAAATTGTTATTAATATATTGAAAAGGTGCATATTTTAACTGATCCTAAGTGTACTAACCGAGTACTGCGTCTCAAGTAAAGAGACGATACTGTTAAATGCTCTTTTTCCTAAGGAGTATAATTTTTCCATTGGCTACCACTAGATCTATAAATAAAGAGGTAGATAATGGACTCCACCACTTTAATTTAGTTGTTATTTTTAAGCCGTTAATTCATAAAATATTCTGTAGATTTCTGCAATTTTGTTCTCAAACAGTGGAGTTCTCTAATAATTACAATTATATAAATTGATTCATTTCAACAGTTATAAAAAATATAAATATGTTATAAATAACTTTTGTGTTCATTACTTGAAAATATGTATACATAATTAGCATTTAGTGAAATTCATTTGGCAAATGACAATGAAATGAAACAATTCCATAATTATGTTATCCTGTATCTACTATTTCTGTACATTTGACATTAACAATTTTTAATGTACCTAAGTTTAATTTCATGTAGTTTTATTTGCAAATAATTAAATAAAAATTTAAATCTTTTTATTTAATCATTTGTTATTTGCATCACGGTAAAACACACGAATACAAAGGTAAATTTTGTCTTTTCGAATAAAAAATAAATATTTGGAGATAAAAGTAATAAACTTCAAAAAAGTTACAATCACACTAAAATACGGGAATAATGCATTTTTTGATTCGAAAACACACCGGAAAGGTGTTAGTGATGATTTTCCAAAGGAACAAACAGGAGTGAGTTACGCCAAAATTACAAGTAAAATTCTAGTTACGAATTGTATTCGACAAGGTAATTCCTCGAAATAAATATAATTTAAAACACAGTTATGTAAGTTCCACGGCAATTACCAGTAACTGACAATTTGTTAGTGAGATTTGAATCTGATTGGTTCAATTCACCAATATTTCCCTATAGCCGAATGTATGCGTTAGTGAGTCTATTAGTTGAAGGTTTAATTTTTGCTGTATTAAGAATAGAATGTCACAGTATACAGTGCCACAGATGATGATAACTTCTGTTATTGTGTTACGACTATACGAAGTGCAAGTGTTGAGTTCAATGGATATAATTCCGCAAATGTAGTTATATTGTATAGAAGATTGTTTATCTAATTTGATATGGAAATGCTGGATGAAACAATTTCGTCTTCGCACAGTAATATACATGCAAATTTATTAATACTGAGTGTTGGGAACGCGTTATACTTTTCTTATTACACATCAGAAAAAACTACTTTCCATATTCACAAGGCGCTGTTTCACAAAACTTTACGTTTCTAACACATACAAATTTATTCGGGTAGGAAGTCTACTAGCTTACGAAACAAGTACCTATGATACTTGAAACCCTGTTCCTTCTAGGAATGTCGTCAGATGTAACTGTTTACAGATATTAAAAGTACTCATATTTATAAAAATATAGATGTGTTCGAATGGTTTGGATTCCAAAATAAGTATAGGGAGACCAAAAACCTGCAATACTAAAACTGTTATTATATGTACGTATCGCAAGTATTTCTTTTTGAAATATTGAACTACTAACCAGTTAAAAGTGTTTTTAATGATACAAGTCTGAACAGCGAAGGTTCAATTGGATTATTCTTTTTCAAACATAAATAATATTTTATAAAAAAATATAATAAATAAGTAACAGATTAATAAAATTTTCATAACTTTACTATCAGCACAAAAGATATAACAGAAACAGAAATAGTGATGTGATAAATACTTTTTTATTGTCGTGATCGTTTTGTCTTCTCGGATATCATTTGACTGTGCATTGATGTACAAACTAACAGTATATAAATTATTTTTCAAATTAATTCGAAGGCAATGGTTTACATCGGTTTGGTCATTGCCAGTATTTTTCTTTGGAATAACGGCTTTCCTAATCTCTAGATTTTCCAGCCAATTCATTGTTAATTCTTTTTCTGCTACATGTAAAATTTTGAAACCTGCATTGCATTTTGTTTATTGTATTTTTACGTTTCTCAAATAAAGTTTCCTCATATGAACTAGTAACTAAGTACATCACTAGTAAAAAACTCAACGGCGGGTACCTTTTCTCATTTGTTCCTCAAAATATGTACGAAAATGCGCCGGTTCATTTCTATATGAGACTAGTTACAAGTAATCTGTAAATGAAATTGCTTTCATCGACATTTAATCCTATTGTGAGTATCAGTTTGTTGTTAATTGTAATAAAAGATAGTAAGGTTAGGATAAAAACTGTTTCTTGAGGCGTTGTCCGTTTTAGGAATATGTAAGCACGAACGCGAGCGTCAAATTTCTCCTCGAATAAGCTTCACCTTAAAATTCCTGCAGGTTGTGGGTGTTCCATTAAAATGGAAAGTGTTTACCACTATCTATAACTCGTTGATATTCATAGCTCCTGCCTTCCTGCTGAATTCCTGCACCTAGCGATCTCCCATCGGCCGGCCATTTATCAACGTCCTGCCTGACGGATACACTCGCAGGAGGATTAATCCTGCTGCCCTGCTTTTTTCGCCCTAATCAGGAATTGATGATGAAATACCAAAATAAAATCAAGCCATTGCGAAAATGAAATTTCTTCTGCCAACGAGACGTATAAGAAAAACAGGAGAGTGAAATTCACTTCTAGATGAGGTCACTTTTTAAGTCATACTGGCACAACATTCTTAGAACGAAAATGCTATCTCAGCATTTTACCTTATGATAATTTTAATGGTGCTACTTGTCAGCCAGCATTTGCGACCTTATAGTACCAAATCATTTAAATGCAATTGTACTTTACGAATTGGACATTAGGTATGACATAAAATACTTGTGATTTTTAATTTTAATGTTTCTAAGTATTACATACCTATATGAAGCGTCTAGTACCACTGATTACAGGGAATTATTTCGTAACAATTTAAAGGCACAGGTTGTCAGCTTAAAGTGGGTTCCAAACCATTAGGACACAGCTGTAGTATTTATGAATGTTAGTAAAGCAATATATTATCATGTGTTGTACATAAGTGCAGAAGTTTATATCAAGATCTCACCACATGATAATGAGTGAATTGAGATTTAGTGTTCAAATTCTAGCATCACCATTCATTAAACAAAATAAACACTGCTGTGGCCTAGATATTCAGTACCCACTAATAAAATTTAGGTCTTTTGTAGAAGATATAGGCTGATAACACTAGAATTAATGGTAAGGATGATTTAACTATATGCGTTGAGCACAATATTATCTAAGAAAGGTAAAGAACACAATTATATTTAAAAAATATACATTAAAAAGCAGAAAATATTAAAATTATGATTTTCTCCAAATTATTTCCCTTCAATATACACAGTAACCTCTCTATTTTCAGTAGGTAATTGTGAAGGGAGAGTATGTAAGAATAGTCGCAAAAGGAGCAGGTAGTCAAAAAGTTATGTTTATAATTCCTTTCAATCATAAATATGGCGTGGTACAAAAAGCAGCGCACTTTTTCCATCAAAACTTTTTTTTCGACAAATTACTGATTTGCAACGGTACAGCATGCGTTTCGTACTCACTACAAAATCTCTCCTCGGAGTTTAGTTGCCGACCGAAAATCTATTCTGTTGGGGGTTAACAACTCTAAAGAAATAGAAAGTGTGTTTATGAAAGAAACTGATGACAACGAATCTTTCGAACCCCAAAGCATTAGTACTTATTTTTTATGAACGAAATCGCACGGTACCGTGAATTCTGTTCGGTATGTCAACATGATGCAAGAGTTTTTGCGCCAGCTCCTGAAGAATTTAATGCAGGAAATATCTGGTTCCAACTGGATTGAACCAGAGCCCACACAGCTCGATATTAAGGGCTATTTTGAGGAAGATGTTCCCCGGCCAACTTTTTGTTGCCCTGCGCTCGCCGGATTTAACGCCCTATGACTATTTCTTGTGGAGGATCTAAAGACTGAAGTGTTTAAGCATCGTCCCAGAACCCTACAAATCCTGGAGGATGCAATCCGCTTGGAAATTACCCTCATATGAAAATATATATGTACATATAGCTATGCAAAAGCCTAGAATCGACCAGCACTTGCAAGAAATTATTTTTAAAACTGTGTTAAAACTTCCCGTGCTGTAGTTGAAGAAACTCAAAATAAATTTTTAAATGTCTGCTACTGTTTTTTAATTCATCTTCAAATCTAGGTATGTTGCTTTGCCTCACCCTACCTAAATAAATATGCACATAAAGATTTTTTATGACATATCAATTCACTATTTTTTAGAACTATACCTAAGGTTTTGTCCCACATAAAAATTTTGTGCCACAGATTATGAAGATTTAGAGAGTGTTGCAGTTCATTCACAGATTTCTGCACATGTAGTTTAGCGCTGAAGTAATACCATCTTAAGTGTATGACTGTTGCAAATTTTGGAATCAGTTAAAACGAATTGTATGTTCTCTGATTTAAACCCTATTCCTCATCTTAATTCCTCCGCTTTGTGGTACTTAACGCAATGCATTTTATTCGTAATGCCTTCCGAACTCGTGATCCTCTTACTCTCTAACCGCCTCTAACCTCTAAACAGTCTGAACAAACGTTTCATGTACGAGTGTGTCGTGCCGACAACGAATACATTTTCCGACTTCCCGGGTCAGGTAGGGAGGGGAGCTAGTGACCAGCTAATGGAAAGCACAACATGAGAAGTGAATTTGAATTAGGGCCAGTCGGATTATAGCAGGGTAATGCCGTTTGTATTGTTCAATCGTGTATTGTAACTAAAAGGTGTTTACGGTAATACGACTCATATTAGGACAGGCTGAAAACATCCCAAATGAATCAAAATGTCTAACAGAATATGTCACAATTGGTTATAATACACTCGAGTAATAATGGTCAGTTAAATGTATAACTATATACACAATAAAATAATCTAATATAGTCTGCTTAGGAAACTGCTTCTAAATGCATTTAATAGCCAGATGATAGTAAAAGTGATATTATTTTTGGTTTTTGTTTGTCCGTTACATGTTTTTAGATCCGATTTTAAAAGTTATTTCGTACCAGAATTCGAAAAATATCTTAATTATTTTGTAAAAATCAATATTTTTTTTTCAATAATGAGGTAATTATTAATATCAATCATTTTAAAATGTTTTAAATTATATTTTAGATTTACTTCAAAACACTCCCGTGAAATCTGAAGATTATAAACTCCTCTTTTCATTATTTGTGAAGAGTAGCGGTTGTGTTCCTTAGTAGAATTAATTATTGCATTTGATATTGTTTATAAAAAATAAAACTTTGGACAAAATGTATTTTGTTACCGAAATATAATACCATACGTCTAAATCATTCGACGCGAAGTTTGCAGAAATATTATTTTATTATTTAAAATAAATCCGAATTATTTCACTACTGCATCTCTTTTTCTATAAAAACTATATAACAAATATTGCTTTTTTTTAAATTTTGACATATAAAGTGCCACTTTTCAAAACTGACTAACGTTTTGAAACGCTAAATTTCTCATATCCAGTTAGGAAATAAAAATTTTTCATCCCTCACTGATAAAAAATAATTTTTTTACACTGAAAAATGTGCCGCTTCCAAACATAAGTCAATTTAAAAAAGTGGTAGTTTATATGTCAATATTCAAAATTAAAAGAAAAAATTAAAAGAATTGTAACAAAATTAGAAAAAATCTTGTAAGAAACACATTATAAAATGCAACTTTGTGCAACTTTTATGACTTTATGGGTCTCGCTTATCTTGCTCCGCAAATATCTTACCGTTACACAAAATGAGGTATTTTATAGCTTCTTACATAAATAGCTATTATTTTGGATACATCAAAACAGTTATCATGTAGCTTGTTAATTCCTAATACCGATCAGTTTGGTATGTGGTTGTGGTTAGCGTATAATGTCCTAGATAACTAACTAAATTCCACGTGTAGTGTTTTCTTACATATTCCCCTGAATGCACTCTATATTTTCCTAAAACCCGTCTTCCTTTCAATATTCCATTGTATGTCCTAGAAAACTGACGCCCACGTTGTAGTTTTTCTTTTCTTGCACCTTCCCATGAATTTCCTCTATTTCCCAATCTTGCCCTTTTCCCACAAACCTCCCTTTAGTTTCCCACTGTCCCAGATCACCACTACTTGCCCTGCTTTCAGCCCTTTGGAACCTCCCTTACAACTACATTCGCCCCAGTACGGGCCTGGTCCCAACGCACCAGCGCGCCACCTACAGGGGAGTAAATTACACGGAATCTAAATATTGCGTGAACGTATGAATACCGGATGCCCCGAGCTCCCGTCGCTCTGTGATTGTTATAATTTAAACCTCACGCCGTTATCACCACCCAGCGCGTTCGTGTGTGGAAATGGAAGATAAATAAATAAATACGTCGTGGAATAGTTCCATGTTCCACCACTATTCTCCGCCGAATTTCCTAGCAGCGAGCGGCATTCTAACCCACTGTGTACAGACTATTCACGCCCTTTGTTGTGATTGCTACTGGAATGTGTGTACAAATACGAGGATATTGTTGTCCTTCTACCACAATGTGTCACGGATTAAAGAGTTGGCCAAATATGAGTACATACGAAATTAAACATTTCTATGAACAGAATTATTATAGACATTTTAATGTCACTAGCAATGCAAATGCCACTACAATAAGTGTAACTATAAGATGTATAAGGGATAATAGAATTTTACATTATTAGCTAAGTAAAACAGTTTTTACTCCTGATAGGAAGAAATTAGTGGCGAACCGTTTAAATGAATCTGTCAGCTCCTTGAAGCAGTAAAACTGTTACTTTGCGTATATTTTACCATAGTTTATTTTTTATACACTTGTAATAGCTATTAACATACCTAGGATTGTTATGTGTATCATAACTGCCACAGATGTAGGTTTGATGTTAAGACATGCAAGGTCTGTTGTTCAATTGTTCACTGGTTTCAGAATCTGAAGACGTTACTAATAAACATTATTTTATAAAATTGTCTACGAAAACGTTGATAAGAAAATGTTACAAAATAATGTTTATTATTAACATCTTCATTTTCTGAAACTGGTAAACCACGGACATGATATTAATAGCTAGAAAATTATAACCAAATCCTGCCAGTTACAAATTGGGTCAAAAATTTGTCCGATGGGAACAAAACAGAACAATTAATAACATAAATAAAGCAACTACTAACTTGTAAAATTTTTACAAGTTACTTGTCAGTTTCACATGTTAGTTGCTTGTAAAGGTTAGTTTCCCTGATGAATAAACAGTTCAAGTAAACGATAATTTACAAATGAGTAACAAATAAACGATTTTATTAGAACATATTGGATATAAATCGAGTATAATATATATTGAACAAATGCTTACATATTAATTATTTGTTGACTAGCACTTGATTTGACAATTTACGATAATGATAGGTCACAAAGTAGTACATTGCTACCCATGCATTCATTCTGCAAATCATGGTGTAGTAAGACTGGTGATTAGCATGTGACTACACATTGATTTATACTCATAATAAATTATTAATACCTATCAGCTACTGATTGAACAAATATATATTTATGAACTATAAGTATATTCAAATGTAAGTATCATTACGAACATGTATTTTAGTACATGTTGGAACATATATTCAGATGTTTCTTCATAATAATTTAAGTATTGCAAAAAAAAATTGATAGTCTATGAATAGCGCTGCCACCAAAAAACATTGTTGACCTTTTATTAGAAGATATATTACAGTGTATAGACTATTGACCACAAAACGATATTAAAAATAATAATATTATCATATAGAGCCATTTATGAACGTTTATATTTTGTTATACATTCAAAATGACTAGTTGTACAAGCATGTATTTTCATAAATGTACAACATACCTACATTTTGATATGATTGTCATATTATAGATATTAAAGACACAAGTTTGACATAGCCGTCATAATAAAACGTGTGTGATGTTAATCACGAGGCCATGACACTAAAATTAGTGCTCTAGTTACTGAAGACACATAATTAAATTGTTTTACATATATAAAGAATTGCAGGCAGTTACCCATCCTGATACTATCTATGCTCACATTTGCTGCAGTCAGTATGAACTATTCTAGCTTTATTTTGTGGAGCGGTATTTACTCATCTAGGTACTAACTGCTCATTTTTACTGCCATGTACATCACATACAACATACAAGTCCTGTTTTCAAAACCGACTTATTAAAACAAATAGTTGTTAATTCTTTACACCCCCAATAAAATGTATATACATTCCAACCCTTTGTATCGATCACAGTCGCTACTGCATTATAAAACAGCTTTAATTACAAATCTAAGCACCTTCCAATAAAACTTGAGCGTTGCTGTTCTAGGGCGCTTTTACTGCCCTACGAAATGTCCCGCCTCGGCTCGTAAAATAATAAATACTGCCTCCGTGAGTGAAAATTAGCAGAAGAGTGGTTCGCCCACACTAGCGGGGGTGTTTAATGTCCTCCGGGCTCAAGCGCTGATGATGGCCGAATCTCAAGATTTAAAATTTAAACAGGGAAAGAAATGGTTGTTAAATTTCGCCAGTTTTATTGCAATGTTAATGGCGGATATAATAAGCGTAGAAAGTTTTATGGGAGAAGCAAATTGTTAATATATTATCATGTCTTTAAGTGTGGCAGTTCATACACAGATCTCTGTTCACAGTTTATAAAACAAAGATGTTATGAAATGAACACTAAAATGATATTACATAGTAATATACAAGTATGTATATTTAAAATGCAGCAAGGGTAAAATCTAGATAAAGCGTACTTGAAAAGTTTTGTCATAGTAGAAGTAAAATGGAATGTGAAGTGACCAGCATTACACATAAGTGAGAACGTATGTATATTCACTATGTAAAGTCATAAGTACTAAGTAGTCACAGTTATTTCGAATATTTTTCTGCTAATATAACGTATATTTCTTCTACATGAGTATGAATATAATGCAACCACAAAAATATTTTACTTCACTATGACCAATTAAGGTATACACAAATTTCTGTTACTTGCTAAAACAAATTTTATATATTAAAAATGTATTTAGCAATTTTTTTCTAAATATATAGAAATTGTACAGGAATTTGTTAAATATATATGGAGAATAACCTTATACAGAAATCGTTACCAATATTGTATTGTAAATAAGTAATTTTCATTTGTTTAAAATATTCATATGAAATTGGTACTAGTAGTATGTTCGATAAAGAAAATTACTCTAACTCATATTCATTATAATTAACTTTGATTGGTCATGAAATTTAATATCCTGTACTTTTATTAATTTTCTTTTGACAAAAAACAAATGAAGTGAATAGAAAGTAGTTTCGTGGTTAGTACAAATAAACAAAAATTATTTAGTAAATTCATTTATTGCTATTAAAATTGAAAGTACAGATATTAATACTACAATTAGTATATTGGTACCTTACAATGACTTTGACATATTGGAAAATGAAACGAATGTTTGAAAAATACCATGGAAACGGATTTCAGTTTTACATGAATGAATACTAATACACCTCATTTTGGACACTTTTTTGTTGATACTGAGGAAAATTAAATTTTGATCATGCGTAAAATTAAATAATTATAACAAATGATAAGGAATTCCGATCTCAGACAATAATTGGAGTGGTCGCTTGGCTAGTCTTTCAAACAATTGTCTTTGAACGTTACAATGTCCTTACGGTTCTTAATACTTAATGTACTATCTGCCCTTACTGTTCTCTATAATTAAATAACTTTCCTAGATAGGTAACCGCCCAAAACATATTTTCCCAAATGTATGACATATAGAATGAAGCACGCACAAGATTGATTATTTGTGTTGTATTTAAAGCATTTAAATTTATTAAATTTATAATATCTAAACCGGTAGGAAGTTCTGTTTTCTATAATTAAATAACTTTCCTGGATGGGTAACCGCCTAGAATATATTTTACCAAATGTATGACATATAGAATGAAGCACGCACAAGACTGATTATTTGTGTTGTATTTAAGCATTTAAATGGCTGCGCCCGTATGTCTGTGCAGGCTATTTATCTTGGCACTAATTGCCTAGTATGTCTCTAGTTCACGAGCCGTTGCACCGAGTGCTGGTCGCATTGATCAGCTATCGGGCAGTGCGGTCGCATTTAGTAGTTATAGTGGCTGGCTAACATGCTCCAAGGGGGTGCACGGGCCAATGGTTCAGGCTAGTTGTGGGCAAAATTGTACAAGATGTGTGCGATGTATTGCGGAACATGTTGTCGCAGATATGTCAATGTTTGTATATGGGTGAAGCAAGAGTGAGCATAGTTAATAACTGCTTCATAGATGTACTTATTATCATCTGCGGCACAACATTGTACAACAGAGACTCAAGTACCTAAGGTATTTGTTTTGTGACAGATTTTAATTGCCTTTTAATAATGCAAGTTGTTAAGTTACAGTTTCTGCAAGGACAGCAATCATAGAGCCGTTGTGCGGTAACCCATCCAATTGGATAAGACGAACTACTTTGCTCATCCAAACAATCAGACAAGACTCGCCACAACACTGTACTGGCTGACTTAGTAAACCATGGTTTAAGCAAGGGTGAACACAGTTAATAACTGGGTGGATAACTGCTTAGTATATGTACTTATCATCTGCGGCACAACATTGTAGAACAGGGCCTCAAGTACCTAACGTACTTGTTTTGTGACAGATTTTAATTGCCTTTTAATAATGCAAGATGTTAAGTTACAGTTTCTGCAAGGGCAGAAATCGCCGAGCCGTTGTACGGTAACCCATCCTATTTGATAAGGCGCGCTACGTTGCTTATCCAAACAATCAGGCAAGACTCACCACAAGCATACAACCTATACTGGCTGACTTAGTAAACTATGGTTTAAAATAATTGTGTAAAGCCCGTTTTAGACTAAGCTATGTATGGAACAATAAATAGAACAAGAAATGGTACAATATCTTGTACGAAAAATTGTTAGATTTTGACGAAGTTTTGTGTGATACTAAAAGTCGTTTTAGACTAGCCTATAAATTGTACAAGATTTTGCACCATTTTTGATACAGTTTAAACTGGCTAATAACAAACAGCAAATTGGTTGAAACATTGTATACGATCTTAAATGTGTTGAAAACCAGAACACGTGCTATATTTCAAACATTCTGTCAGTCAATTTGATTGTGAGCATACTTATATATGAAATTTATGATCTCACGCATTTCTAATGTTTATTTGTTTTCATTGTATGCAGTGTGGTTATAGAAAACTTAGTTCTACTATTGGTAAAGTTGTAAGTATTGCAAACTGAATTTGCGGTTAATTTTGCTTGTCACATTCACATATTCAAGGAAAGTGCGCAGAATCAGGGCCATTATATTCTACAAGAAATTACATTAATATCTTCGTCAAAATCTAACAATTTTTGATACAAGATATTGTACCATTTCTTGTATTGCACGCTGTCGCATATATAGGCTAGAGTAAAACGGCAATAACCCATAACATACCTAGTACTCAAATTATAAATAAATAATAACATACTAATAAAAAATAAATATATCATCCACAGCTTATTACCCAAAAACCAAATATTTTTATGCCCTGTTACAAAAAACTTCGTTAATATTTAAATTTTGGACAGCAATGAATTTTTCATACGTTACCATAGAACAACATCAATTGAATTTTATAGTTAAACATACTTTCTGCAATGAATACAATAAAATCATTACGTTACTCGAATCAGGAAAATTTATTTTGTTTGTTTTACTTTCCAACTATTTGTGATCAGTTACAAAATAATTGTTCACTAGAAAGCACTAAAAACAAACAATAAAATAGTCAAAAATGTCTGAATATCACACCACGAACGAGACATTGAGTGCTACTGTTGCACACGAACGCGAAACTCTAACTAGTTCATAAACAAACTAATACGTGTCTGGAAAATAATTAAACTTGAGCGGGCAATTTAAATATTAATATTATCCATAAAATATTTAATAACTCTTATTATACACTTATATTACAATGTTAAGCGCATTTATATTGTTTGGTGTGCCAATCTACTTCATCATAAATATAGGTAATGATATATTTTGTACGATAAAAGGCTTTTACCATGTCACCTTTTAGACACACTAACATTATTTTTTTTGGGAAAATAATTAAGTATTATTCAATCAATAACATAGAAAGGTCGTTTCAGAAATTTTAGTTTACGAATAAAACTTTTACGGTGAATATAACTAAAATTAACGATTAGAAATATTGTTCTACATAAAACTAGACTTTTTTACAAGTACAACAAATTATAAATTTGTTGGACGACTGTTAGTTTTCAGAAAAGAAACTTTAAAAAAATAGCTAAAATGGAAAATAAGCAAAATAAATCTGTACAGTGCTGATGCAGTTTTTGGAGTGTAAAATTTATTAGGACCTTATTTTTGTTACTTGACAATATATAAATATAAGCGTAAATAAATATTACATTTTTTATTGATTGAGGACTGTAGATATTTTTGTGTAGGTAAACGACTAATACAGTTCTAGGAGAAATTGCAAAATAGGACTATTATACATTTCTACTCGGCGGCAATCAGTCGGGATGTCGCTCTACCAACTGAGCTACGGCTCACTGTGGCTGTTCTTATCATGTCGGTTGACATATTCTCTCAGGATTCTACTGCTAACTTGTCCTATTTAGGACTTTACTAGTCACATGTTAGATGTGGGGTTGGTATACCACTACATTGAAACATCTGGTGACGCGTTATATTTTAATCAGACCGATATAACTGCCACGTATACATACATGTGAATAAGAATTGATTTAACAGTTGTAGATACACTGAAATAAATCGTGAGAAGAATATTAACCGCCGGGATTTGAACCGGAGATGTACATATTACCGGGATGTCGCTCTACTAACTGAGCTACGGCTTCTTGTTCATATAAATTATAACTAAGTCTATGAGACACCTATTTTTGCTATGAAGCGACAAAGTCAAAATATGGACAACAGGGTTTTTGTCCTCCTTTTTCGATTTAAGGGTGAATACATTTCTACTGAGCGGCATTGAATTTACAATATTTCAACAAAATCAAAGAGGGCCTATATTTATTAGGCTAATTTACTGTACTATGTACCGAAACCATCATATAAACTTCCAGAAAGCTGCTATAAGAAAGCTAATTTAGAAAAACATTGTAGATCAAGAATTTCTCCAGCTGTGACAAACGCTAAGGAGCTACTAGCTCTTAGTAAAAAGATCTTAGAATATACATACTGGCTACTACCCTGTGAACAGGACAAAGAATTATAGGACCATGTAAATGCCCAGTCGTAAACACACACAGACTTAACCAATTAGGTAAGTAATTTTATGGCATGTGAGATTATAAACTTGAGTCCTAGTGCTAATTAGATTCATTAAAAATCTGGAACGGTTTCTGAAGAACTTACTAAGTGCTGTGACACAATAGTTATTATGGATCACTACGACGAAAGCGACATAATACTTAAATTCTGTAACAAATTTTAACAACTTATTCCTGAGATCATTTTGAGCAAAAAAATGCCATATAAACATAGGTCATATCCATTATAGTTACCAGAATACAAGAGGTTTAAATTTTATAAATACAAAATTATCAAACTTTTGAAATCGGGGCACTTTCGAAAAACAATAGTTTCATAAAAAAGGACTTATTGTCTCACAGAAGTTACATGTTTCTATAAAAAGGTAAACTTGCTACAAAACACGTATTTGAAGTACTTACTTAAAGTTTGGTTTCTCGTAAGAATTTTATGTTTTAAATTTGGGAATTTTTATTAGAAATTTCAATGACACATTGAAACTTTGTTCCCGGAGTATTCCTTTGTCCGGAGCTCCGGAGTATCGAGCTGACCAGGCAGGTACCGGAGCCTGGACTCGATTAATAGAACCGGAGGATTTATGGATGTGATTGCGTGCTACCAACTTCGTTTAATTATTTTCCTCTCCCACTGTCTCTCTTCTACTTTCTGTACTTGTTCCGGAATAGTTACAGTATAGCTTGCAATAAGCTAGACAAAGAGAGAAATAATGTAAATGAAGTGGTTAAATATTATAACTTAATACAACACATTACTTAAAACGCAATTATCCATATTCTTTTATTTTTTCGCTTCAAAGAAAAATGGGTGTCTCATAGATATGGTTATATTGTTAAAAATTTATATACTCATATTAGAATATAGAATCGATTGCGACTCAGTAGATATGTATCCACTTTTTAGTTTTGAAGTTACAGCCTAAAAACTCCGTTATTATTTATCTCGCTCATTGTTCATTTTAACACTTTTCTAAGTATAACACGCCAAAAAAATTAAAATTTGCTGTACTTTGTAAAAATGACTGACAAATCTAGTCCAATCTAATAGAAAATAATCCCGTATTTAATTTTATCTGTATTCACCCTTAAACAGTCATAATCGTAAAGTAAAGTTTCTTAAATTCTTATTTTATGATTTAAAGACATTCCTGCCTATAAACCGAAAACTGAGTACTCCCAAGAATTAAAATATTTTATACTCATGTATTAAATTACCAAAGATTGCTTATATGGAATTAGAAAAATTGTAAAACCGCCAATTTATTAAATATGACTCCTTGAATATTAAGGTGATTAGTATATGACCAAAAATACTTGAGGAGTATTGTACATAAGAACGTAATCCTACTAAATTCTTTATGAATTCTTGAACTCATACTCGCAATGCTTAGGAACAAACAAATTAAATATTTCTCAAATCATAGTTTATTCTCTTACAGGTTTCTTGTTTGTCCTTTCATTTAATATTTTATTCCAAACTTTCATGTTTCCTATAGTTCATTATCTTTTCCACGACTGCAATTTAAATATTTACTAAAGTTCGATTTTGTTCATTAAAGCCTTACATGTTCAATACAGTAATTTCTAAAATCAATATTTCTTATATTATCAATTTATCACAAATTAATACTCAAACTATTCACTTTTGCTGTACTTCTATTTCTTCTAAAAAATATCAGGAATGATGTTACTCTATAACAATGCCAAAATCTTCTAAATACCTTACCAGACGAAAGAAAAGGTGACGTTACAGACTGGTAATTAAAATGTAAAGAAATTAGGGCAAAACGTCCCCATTCCTCTCTAAAGCTTCTATTTTAAATACGTAAAATAATATTAAATATTTGAGTTGTATTTAAGTTGATTTACTGTTAATTTAGTTAAATAATAGCAAACGTTTAAGATGTTTTCCTTTTTCGCAGCTAATTTTCATAATAGAATTAAATTAGGTGAATTAACTTAAATGGAATTAAAAATTTTGAATACACTAAAATAAAAAATGTCTTAATACTTAATGCGACGCGGGCCCTCCATAAAAGAAATAGACAATTGACTTCATTACTACTAAGCAGAGTTGAGAAAAACCCGGGTTTTTTTTTATAAAAAGCCCAACCCGCTTGAGTTTTTTTCAGATTTTTTGATTATTTTTCGTATATTTGGATATTTGGATATTTTATATATTTTTTGTGTTTCAAGTATTTTTATTCAGAAATATAGTTAATATTATGAATTTGAATTGATTGTTTTATTTTTCTTGATACCACAGTAGTTACAAAAAAACACATATATGAAAACAAAAGAGGAAGATTTTCCTAACATGTTTACTTAGAGATCTTAAATACAGTCCTGTATAATATTAATCACTTTTTTGTGTTTTGTGAAGTGGTATTTGCCCATTCTGATACTAACTGTACTCACTGGCAGCAGTCTACATCACATACGAGTCTACAATGAGCTATCGTTATATTACTGTACTATTCTTTCAGTATTCATTAATTGAGCTTTGTTTTATAAAGTGATATTCCCATTGCAAAGTATTTAATCGTGGAGTTTAATTTCCATATAGATGAGTAGCCATCCCAATCGATAGTGCGTCAGATACCAATCTTCATACCGGTTTCCGGTCCCCCCACTATTTCCGGTTTGTAATTAACTGGATCTTGTGATGTAGGAGTTATTAATCAACTAGGAAACATTTAAATACACCTCTTGGTCGTTATGGGGCACCTCTATTGGAATTAGTGTAATTGTGGGAATTATACGAGCAGCATTGAACGTTTCATAAAAAATGACCGGTTTGTGTAGGACTTAAGTAAACACGACTAATTGCCACAATAATTTGTACATGACGCGTATGATGGATGCGAGACCATCGATTTTTAAACATTTCCGAGAAATTAAATTAATAAGCGGGTATGAGAAAAATTGCAGTGAGTAATACAAATACATATAAACGTACTACGTTGTTTACTTTTGTAATATGGGAATATACAGAATCGCAGCAAGGGTGAGCATATTAATATATATCTGAAATGAACCGTAATGCGGTTATGGTTTAGCCATAGTTACTATTTGATACAGGATTGGATTAACCAATACGTATCTAGGGTCTGTATTTCGAAGGGGCATAGATTTAATCGGGCTCCGTATTTGTGAAAATTTATATATAGGTAATATATAGAGGTATCTTAATTTATATTATACGAGTATTTACTATGACAATGTAAAAATTATGTTGTCTCACTAGTATTGTAATTCTCGCATGATACCACAAAGTAGAATTTAGTCGAATGACTTATTATCTTTTTATTTTCTTATGTAATATAATAAGCGCCATGAATTTCTTGGAAAAATTTACGAATAATTGTTGCCTAGTAACAGACAAACGAATGTCAAAAATTATATTTAGATCGCGAAATCGAAGCTAGCGTGATTTAAGGTCAGTTTTGACCCGATTTGTCGTTACTTCGCAAGAATTATAAGTAAATTTTAGTAATTAAATTCATAGCTCGAATTATATTTGGTTGATTATTTCACAAATGACAACAGTTCAAACTTAAAATTCTTGATATCAACAATATGTAACCACGACTATGATACTGTGGTTTTATCAAATCTCTGAAGACTTAATCCGAACCAGATTTAACCTGTAACACATTTGAAAAACGGAACGCGTCTTGACTGATATCTAGAAAGCTGTCAAAATTTTAAAAGCGTGGTTCATGTTTCATTGTGCGTGTGCGTGGTTTAAGCAATTATTGTTCTGTAGATTGTGGAGAAGTGGTATTTTTTCATAATTTTATACTAACGGATAGAATATAAGAGAAAGATGATGAAAAATTTATTAGAAAAGATAATTATTAGTAGCGTATACTTGAATAGTATTTTTGAATCACGCATCTAACAGAAATACGCAGAAGAATTATTACCACAAATAACCACAAGAAAGTGATTGGGCGACATTAAATACTTATATTGTCAAAACTTAATAATCAACCTTTATATCGCCGTTAATTCTGGCCACTAAAAAGTAACTACGATCTTCAGGAACCGTGTTCCGTTGTTCCGTTAATGATGATTTCATCGCTTCACAAAACAAAACTAAAGTGAAAAATTAAAAGAATATTACAGTAATATATATAACGATATGTATACTGGTATGTGACGTAGATTACAGCAAGGAGTCCGGTTAGTACCTGGTATTTCGAAGCAAACAACCACCATACTATCAGATGCAGGAATAATTTATTTGCGGTGCTGATTCCTGCTGGCCGCCATGTTACGTCCTGCTGAGTTTTCAGCCTTCAGCTTTCAGCGTGACTCGTCGTTGTTTTAATGTCAGCGCCTACTGCATCATTTATATTCTCGGAACACGCCCATATATACCTGTCTTTGTTTATAGCAGATTAAGGACGGGGGAAGACAGAGATAAGGATATAATCATTAAAAAGAACATATTGTATAGGAATCTTAACGTAAAATTATTACCGGATATACTGCAAACTGAAAAATCGAATTCGTTTTTTACTTTTCACAATAAATCATCTATGGTACAACATTCCTGGATAGAATAGGGTCTCAAATTTCGAAGGTATTTATTTCGTTTTACTAAACTATTAACCTACAGATTCTAAAAGGAAAATATAACTTGTAGCACCTTATAGTAGGTTTCGAACCACTATACAGCAGTATTTTTATTTGATTAATAGGTAACGCCAGCAGACGTACAAAATATTTGTTACTAATTTTTATACAATGACAACGAATGGCGGATGAAAACTGGAGCCATTTAGGCACTGGCTTATTGGGGCGCCAAAAATTTAAAAACTAAAGATACAAATATATAAATAAACAAAGAAAATAAGTGTAGAATATGTATCTGTATTATTTAATTTTGGAGCCTTTCAAAGTAACCTATTCCTGTTATATCTACCACCTGCTTTACTAACTACGAATGAAATACACCAAATACAGCATACATTTACATAGCGCATCTAGAAGAACTGCTTAGAAGTAAAGGCTGTTATGGCTACGGCATTAGACGCATTAAGAACAACCCTGAATTATTTTCAATTTTGAAATAGAGTAGAATTTGTAGGAAACAATACAAACGAATTAATAATAAAGTACTATTAAATTTGTAATAAAATTCATATATGTCTATTATTTTGTTTGTTTTTTATTAGGTAGAACCTTGTTAAAATGTATCGGGAAAATAAACTTTCTAGATTTGAAAAAAAATTATGTTGATTTAGTAAGAAAGTGTAATATTTGTGTTTGTATTTTCATTTTTTTGTGTTGTTATTGCTGATTATAATTCATATGTATATATAAAAGTTTCTCTTATTATTTAATATCCGAAAAAAATTAGAGCCGGCCCTTATGACAAATGTTAACTAATACTGAATTATTTGTCAATGACAGCTAAGTTTAGGCTTCAGGTGGTTCAGGCAGTGTGTAAAGCGTTCTAAAGCCACAGGAAACCAAAATTCTAATATACTTTTCATTTCCTGTATACTATCCCATAGGATGTTGAATTTAATTAATAATACACCAGGAACTTCGAACGAGAACATCAAATTCAATTCTATTTTGTATGAATGTGTGAACAAACCAATGTTGTCTTTTCATTTCTAAAGGATTTTGGAATACGTAAATTAAAGTGGGCAATGAAACTGAAGAACAATAGAAATCTGGAAAAATATTTCCAAAAGGGCTTCATGTTGAGTCATGTGAGTTATATAGTAATGAAGTAAAAAAACTTACCCTACGTGTGTATTATGCAAATGAGACTCACCTGGAAAAGAAAACCAATATTAAAAATATTGTTAATAAAGGAAATAGTACAATAATATATCTAATAGGTTCAATTACTGTAAACATAAGAACTCAAGTACAGCAGAGTCAAATTCTTGTGTATTTCTCTTATAAAAAAAATAGTTGTTGTCCTCTTTCCTTGACAGCTAAACTGCACGGTAGGTGACGTTGTCTAAAGTAAAAATAAAGCAGATATGACAAATCTATTAATGGATAACAAGCCATGATTTATATACATATATAACAACGATGTATTATTTATTCAAGTGATTTTTTAATATTCAAAACATATTTGGTATATTTAAATGATTGATCATACAAAAAATATAAAATACAAAAGAACTAAAATATAATAAAAATGAGTATTACCAAAAAATTATAGCTTTTTTCATGCACTATTAACTTCTATATTTATTTAAACACATATTTACTGAATTGATAATCATTTGATAAATAACTATACAACTGAAATGTTTCAGAATATTTATAAATTTTTAATTATTCCAATCCTTTTATGGGTTTATGTAGACAGTGGCGGTATGTTTGTAAGTAGAATATAAAATTAATTACAATTATTTTACGAGTACACTAGTATTTAGTTTTTAATTTAATATAGTAAAACAAGAATTTTAGTAGCAAAGTGTTTTGCCACCCGTTTAAACAAATGACTTATTAAATACACTAGTATCTTACAAATAACATCATTAATTTTTTTAAACATGTCTAGGCCCGGTTACATAAAGCATAATTAACTTATCAATTATTTAACTTGTCGTTTCTACCATGGTAACGTATTAAAAATACATTGGTATCAAACATTTAACCATTGATAAAAATTAACAAATGTTTTATGTAACCGAGTCCTAGTGTATTTAATAATTATTTAACTAAATAAGAACTAGTAATGAAATACGGAGTTGCTCTAATTTATTCATAGGCTGGCAAAAAAATCGATTTAGATATAAGAGAAATACTGCATTGTGAAAACGAAGATGAACTTCCCGTAAAATGGAAAATAACAACAGAAAGGTACAACTCTACCCATCAGAGAATAAATGGTACAATGAATTCCCCAATAGAGTGGAACAAAAATCATGTGGTAAGAAAATATTCAATCTTTAATTTACTCCACATGACTAGGTATACATGTTTTCCTCACGTAAAGTATTTACTTTTTCTTTTATTCTTTGTTTTTTAAATTTTTCATTAAAATCGAGTACATACACTTTCAATAAAAACACGTAGTCTGCACATTTATTTTTTCTACGAACTATTTACTTATATTAAGGGCCACTTTTTCACCTCCGGTTAAAGTGTCGGTTACATTTCAGTCGGTTAATAGAAAAGTGTCGCATCGTAATAGTAAATATGTATAATTTTGACAACTATTTTGATTCAATGGTGTCCTATTAACCGATGGTTAAGGTAAAGGACATTTTAATAATGATCAAAATCGCCACGAAAGCAGGCACTCTTATGTATAATTTGGATTCGTTTTTGTCAGTTTTTATATATCTATGTATATACAGATCTGTAAGACTTACAGATTTGTTCAGAATTGGTATAATAATTTAGATGTAGAACAAACGTGACGTTGCTCATAACCTTGAAATAATATTTAAAAACATTTCTTTAACAAATAATAACAATAATAATGGCGTAGTGTAGAATGATTAAAATAAATATTTTTAAAAAATAAAGCAATAATAATCATAATGTTTAATAATAAACATTAATTATTATCTATATTATCTTCAATTTTACACATTGAAATATAGGTACAATATCATTTGAACAATTCTAGTGTAAAATTTAATTTACACTTTGGATATCTACAAATTAAATAAAAATGTATGTGTTATTCTACAAATATAGCGGCAGGAATTTAATTATTTTAGCTCTATGTGGAACTAAGAAGAAAAGTAAACAACAACTGGAAAGTAGAATTTAAACTGAAGAAGGATAATGCTTGCATATACGTTGTGTTAGTGTATGGCGCCATGGTCCGTTCTATTTTTGAAAAAGCTGGTATCTCAGGTTGTCCTGTTCCTCCTGTAAGTAACACTTTCCTTCAAGAATTCATACCTCAAATGAGACACATTTTGTATCAGTTAATAATATATGGCTTAGACATTTCGAGTATGTATAGTATGTTTATTTTAAGTGTTACACTATAATGGCTCTGTGTTGTCCCGGAAAACCGGGATTGTCTCGATTTTATAGAGTATGCATCCCGAAATTGTATTTTTTCATAACTCACTATTTAATTGTATTTTATTTAGATCTTTTGTCAATAGCGTCATTTTGTGATTTATTCTGATCGCTCTTTTTTTCTTTAATGGAAATTTAATAGACAGATGAGAGTAACTTATTATCTTGGTAGTAATTCATTTACAAAATATTGTTAATTTTAATCAGGGCATGTAACCGAAAAAATAGTAGTTAACAGATAACCTTTATAAATAACGTTATAAAAGTAAAGGTTTTAGTTCGAAACAACAATATAACAATTGGAAACTTGTTCAAACCGGTTAATATATCTGTTAAAAAAATTAAAAACAAAAAAAAATATTAAAAAAATGAGTTATAAATTTTTTTAAAAATATATATAAATTTTTTCCTTTGGCACTCTTTAAGTAAAAATAACAAATAATTAATTTTGTACTAAAAAAAAATGTTATTTAAAATATATAAACAGGATGTATCGTTAAAATCAGAAAAAAAAATATCGAATGAGGTAATAGAAAATATATTCTGTCATTTAAATTTCTATTTTTGTATAAATACATCCACATTATTTTAATTTTTTTAAGTAATTATAATAGTCATATTTCAGCACAGTGAAATTTCCAAGCTAAACTGATCTTCTCTAAAAGTGTTTGTTAAATGTCTACTATAAGAACATAATCTACTTATTTATTATAGGGTACTTACACCGCTAATAATCTATGGTTTGATACAAATCTACCTGTAACTTACGCAACTGGAGAATTTTTATTTTACACTACAAATTATAATAAACTAAACAATTCTATGATATTCTGTTTGCAAGCTAAAGTTTTTATTAGTGCAGTTTAGCAACATTTTTAATAACAGTATATTATATACAATAATAAACAGTACAGTAATAGTTTTTGTAGGGTGTAATTATAATAAATAAATAATATAGTATTATATTTATTTCCTGACATATTTTCTCTTTTAAATACTACATTGTTTTTTATTGACTTTACTTCACCTGTTCCATAAAAATTCCAGTTGCATTTTGGGGTAGATTGTTAGGGACCAACAGGTTATAGGCGAAAGGCGACATACTTTATAAAAAATAAATGTTTGTAATATTTTTTTATTACCACAAGAAACAAGTTTACATGATTCATCATTAATTTATAGAAATATCAGCTTCAACAGTGAGGCATAAATTGATTTGATTAGTTGGTTTCTTTATGAAATAGCCATAAAATTTAAATTTCCCTGCAGCATACACAATTGGAATGTCTTCAAGAGGGAGGTAAAAATGTTCAACCGAAAACCGGCCCTACAATAAATAATATATTATTATAATTTCAGAATAAAATTCATCTAATATTATATTAATGTTATGTTTTAGGAGATTAATATAAATAATTTGAGAGTTAAATATAATACTAAAAGATTTATTATAAAATGTTTAATTTTTATAAATAAATAATTAAAATTTGAAAAAAAATGGTGCGTGACGTCACACCGCTTTTATTCACTAATAGACGGAATCATTATTTCAATATCTCTTTCATGTATTGTGGTGATAATTACGTCCCAGAAATTTATTAACTGATTACTATTGGGATTTTTAAAAATATAAAAATATCTGCATCTCTTTTGGTTTCCAAACAGAGTGAAATGTGAGATACTCGTGCAAGGTCGAATCTAAGAAGAGGTCACAAGGTCAGAACAATATACATATTATATGAAAATAACAACTTCTATTACAAAAAGTATAATATTGTAATTGTAGCGACATTTTTTCAAAGATTTTTATAATAAAAAAACAAAAATATTAATAAGAATACATTTTCTTTGTTATTTATTAAATTTTGACTATTTTTCTTGTAATAAAACAAAATAAATATTATCTTTACTATTATTTTTTATAGTATTTTCATTACCCAAAGTACCTATATTTTATATTATAATAAGGTAATATATAGCTTTTGTCATTATTATGAGTGGTCACAATAGTTAATTTTTAGTTTTTATACTTTTTTCCCTTAAATTCGACAATGGTCATATAGCCAATTGGAGAAGAATTTTGTTCTTGTTCCACTTGGACCATGACTTAACTGGGGTATTATATCCTACATTCTGAATACAAGGGCCCTAGGCCTGAAGTGGAAAAAGCCTTACCGGAGGTACAGGACATCCTTTAATTCCAGCCTCTTTGATTAACTTATTATACAAAGGTCCTATTACAAATTTGAGAGTGTTGCAAGGATCATCTTTTTCGATTTGAAGATCTTTTTTCCATTTACCATTGACCAAACGGAATATTTGTATACGGATCTAAAATTAGTATTATTATATAAGTTTGTAATGCCGGTGACACACGGTATAAATAATGATCATTAAGTAAATTCTCAATTGAAGTTAATGTTCATTAGAAAAATATGTAGACACATGGACATTACTTGAAATTTCTTGCACATGCGCAAATGCAATGTACCCTTAACAAAAAAGAAAACAGAGAGTCATTAAAGACACCGTAGTAGTTTCTAGATTTAAAGTATTATCCATGCCACTATATTTCATTGTCAATCGTAAACCTAATTAAGAATAATTTAAATAGATGTCAACATTAACCTCAATATCAACCACTTCAACTGTAATTCGACTTGCGATGACGACCGAACGCTTCCGA
Organism: Stenolophus ochropezus; assembly: GCA_035578165.1. Taxonomy (NCBI): domain Eukaryota; kingdom Metazoa; phylum Arthropoda; class Insecta; order Coleoptera; family Carabidae; genus Stenolophus; species Stenolophus ochropezus. The sequence continues at coordinate 15,405,605 of JAQOWZ010000018.1, read as the reverse complement.
TCATCGGTTTTTAAACTTTACCTAAATGATCATATGACACATAGCAACTAAATTAAGTATTAACTGTTGATGATCATTAACTGTCGTCGTGTGTCTTGGGTATTACATCGTGCGTTCACCGTGGAGGCATTCTTTTCTTAACAATGACTGTTGAACATTTTCGTCAACATGGTAATGTTGCCCCAAAGACACACACCCTCCCCCCTTACAAGTGTTCCAACTGTGTTGTCATCAAACAATGTTGATCTTGTCCGATCGTCTTCAGGAATGCGTCACTAAGGAAGGTCGGCATTTATCGAACATTCGTTTTCAAAATTAATTTTTCTTCTGTATTACAATAAAACTTCTGTTCATTAGCTACAAATTGTGATTTTTATCCCGATATCTCAGAAATTAAAGGTATAGCGTCCATTTGAAATGTGGTCATTTAGTTTCTATGTTGTTGCTGTCTAGACAAGACAGGACTTAACTATGTCTTAAGGCCGTTTTAGACTAACCTATATTTAGGACAACATATAGTACAAGAAATGGTACAGTATCTTGTACCAAAAATTGCTAGATTTTGACTAAGTTTTGTGTGATACTAATGAAATTTCTTGTACAATACATTGGCTTTGATTCTGCGCACTTTCCTTGACTATGTCAATGTTACAAGCAAAATTAACCATAAATTAGTTTGCATTTAAAGTTTGCAATACTTACAACTTTACCAGTAACAGCAAACATTTTATTCATACAATAAAAACAAATTTCATATATGCGCATGTTCAAAGCCAAATTGACTGACAGATAGTATGAAAAATAGAACGTGACCTTTTTTTCAACAGATTTACGATCGTATACAATATTTCAACAAAATTTCTGTTTGATACTTTAATTCAAATTGTACCAAAATTGATGGAAGATCTTGTACAATTTATAGGCCTTAAGTCTATATTAGTCTAGATATCAAAACTCTAGATTGTTTCAAGACTCTAAATTAACAGCGCAAAGCCTTTATACAAGGATAAATAATTCTTACACAGCGTTCTTTTTCTATTTTAAAATCACTGTTTCAGCTCGGATGGAACAAGCTTCCTACGAAAATATTTAATTAATTTAGAGTCTTGTATATTGTCTACAATTTTCTCGTCTTGATCTAGAATAAGTTAATCTAGTCAAGACAAGACCGGAGTGTAGAAAGTCTAGATCTAGATGTCAACACTATTTCTGCCATGCGTATATTCACATTAGAGTCAATGACATCAAAATCTTGTCCTGTGTAAAATAAAAATTTTCTGAAGGTATGTTGCCACATGCATTAAAATACATGAGTGTAATGCTGGTCACTTATAGGTATGTAATAAATAAAACGTTTAACAACAAGAGGTATTTTTGATATACTATCGAATTGAGTTAGCGAACCTTATTGTAAATACTAGTTCATTACCCATTCAGCTACTAGTGCCAGGAAAACGAACCTTATATGTTCTATCCCAAGGGTCTACAAATGTCATATCGCCAGAAATAAGTTGAGCAGTACTGTTATAGTTTTCTACAGTAACATGAGTTACCATGGGTTGGTCAGGATATTCTTCACATGGATATATTCTTGTTATATTAATATGAGGTTTGCCATTCTATAAAAAATATTTTAGTTATTTACGTATTAAGGGCATCAAGATGATATTTATGGAATGGATAAGCATAACGTGGGCTACATGTGTTACAATCACAATTATTTTTTTCTACAACCATTAAGATATTTGTTTGTTGTATGTTTATTATTGTTTCGTATACATATTATATTGTAAACACATTTTCATTTCCCAAGGAAACCATAGGCAATGATAGGGTATAAATTGAAATCTCACAGTTCTATCAAAAATTGTATTGTTTAATTTTTGATTTGTAGCTATAGTTGCTGGAAAGTAGTAAAACGAAGACATCTTTATTATTAAAATATAAATGAATTAAGAAATATTGTGGTCATAGAAAAAGTATAGTGTACAACTCTGATTGTTTTTCTACACTTTATTCAAATGTCCATATAAATTTGTTGTTAATAAAATAGTTTGTTACAATATGCAATAAATTTCGTTTTTGAGAAAACAGATTCTGAATTATATTTATTCTAATTCTGAAATATATGGCATTTTCACCATATAATATATATATTTAGAATAGATTAGTATGTACAACAAGCTTGAAATGCTATTTATTTCATACGAATATGAAAGTTTGTAGCACGAGTCGAAGGGGATTCATACGGCAATGAAATGGACATTCGAAGCGAGTTGTATATTATACTTTTTCTACGACTACGATATTATTTCCTAATTAATTTATATTTTAATAATAAACACATCTTCATATCACTACTTCCTAGCAACTAGCTACAAAACAAAAATTGAACAATACTATTTTTAACAGAACTATTAGATTTGAATTTGTATCTCAACGTTGTCTATGAGATATGAAAATATGTTTACAATATACTATGTAATCGTAACAACAACAAATATACAATAAGAAAATATCCTCAGGGTCGTAGAAACACATTTCAAATTGTAAGCAAATGAATACATAAAATTATATAAATAAATAAATATAAAAAAAAATGTAAAAAAATCAAAACCGTATTATTACTCATATCGTCACACTTGCATTTTGTAAGAAATGATGGAAAATTTAAACAATAATAACTGAAAGTATTTTATTAAAGTTATAATAATAAAAATTTATGAATTTTATAAAAGAGATTACTACAATTTAGCAGAAAATAGGTGAAATTATGTGACGCTATATACATGATAATATAGTATATGAAAGGTGTAATAACCGGATATGGTGTAGATCAGATTTTTTATTAATATCTGACAGAATATTTTAAATTACAAATAAATAATGATATACTGAGATAAATACTTACAAACATACAATAGGAAGGCATAAAATATATTATTAGCAACACGAAAATCGGTCGTATCATGTCTGAACAGATTTATTTAAGTGTGTAAAAAATTAAAGGTAATGTTAATATATGGTTATAATATTGTTTATCTAATGTATCTGAATCATTAGTGACTAAATGAGACGGAAAATGTCATTGTAAAAAATCTATGTATAATATAAAAATCAGATAATAATTTGTAGTGTTATTTGTATTGCAACAATAGATAGTATTTATTTAATGTGTATATTATAAAAAAACAATTAAATTATATGTACTTGTATCTTTCATCACAAGTTATTCGTTACAGCATAACAAAGTGAGCAATAAAACCAAAACGATACTCCTGTAGATATCTGTTGGATGTTGAATGTCTACCCAAATATAAATCAAATGGCCCAGATATTTTCTCTTTTACCACACCGAATATCCAACCTATGGTTACAACAGGGTTTTTCTAGATAATTTTTTTAGAAGAATTTTACACTGAAAGTTAATTTTAAGTTAAATAAACTACGAGTACAATGATGTAAAAATATTTATAAATAAATAATTCAAATAAAAAAATATCGTGTGCCTCTGTGACGTCGAATTTTCGACTAAAATCACCTTCACAAATGAGATGGACGACATGAATTATATATTCAAGTATTTTAAATATTTGAAAAATATCTGATATCCTGGTTACACTACTGTTCCTATTTCATTTTTGTCTTTTGTTAGACGAAGATAGCATATATTCCTCTCTGGAACATGTATGATAATCAGATAGCGAATAAAAGACTCATCTATGCCATGCATATATGATAATGATAAAGATACCAGATAAAATTTAATAATTCTTGAACTTGATGACGTGAGGATCAACTGCGGGAAATATAGTGTACATACGTATTTATGTACATATATATTCCCTCATTTTTCCTTCCAATCGGTCTTTTCGAAAAGGCACTTTACTTTGGACAGAAACTTAATTAATAGTTATTTTTGTATTAAGTGTGGGAAGTTTGAGTTTTTAGTTCGTGAGATGTCATTTTTTTGGCGAGGTTTGTAGAACGCACTAAAAACATTTAGCGCACAAATACAAACAATTTACATGATTAATTATAATATTTATATTTATCTGTATAAATTGAGACAACAAATGTTTGCCATCGCCAAGAAAAAACGTTTTTCAAAAGAGTGAAGAAACGATTTCCCAATTATTTCGCGCACAGTGTTCAGATAACAACACAACTGTGAAAAAATTGCCTACTATATGCATTGTTAGTATAATAAAATGTTAACATTTTTTGACAGTTGTAGAAAAAATAATAATTTAGTTGTCTTTTAATTTTTAAAAGAAAAATTTTAATTCTTAATAAATTGAGTATATTATTGACAACATTGACAACAGTCAAAATTTATTTCGTGAAAAATATGTAGGAAATAAATGAAAACAATATATTGAAAGAAGCTTTCAGAACTCATAATTAATCAAAAGACAATATTTGGGTTTAAGTTCTGTAACCCTTTTGCTCAGTTCAAGTCGGAGCACGCTAACCAAGTAAGCCACCGCTGCGTATTACTAGAAAAACTTTTAGTATTTGCTTCAACACTGTTTTACGAAGGGCAGCGATATTTACCGCAGGTAATAACCGTGCTCTCATGAACTGGTGATTATATTTTAGTATAAGTGGGTGACCGTATCACATGCACATGTCCATGTATCACTTCCTGGTGTTCCCCTTCCCTGGGTACCCCCTCCAGCGATTGGACCGTCAGCTGTTTTTGTCAGGCGCCCCGACGCCAATCCCCGGCTGGATGATAAACGAGCATCGGCCATATGCCACGGCCAGAATCAACGCCATCGCGATCCACATCACTTAATGACTGGAAAAAACGGCGCAGGGGAGGGCGCGTAAATCCTGCGCTAGGAACAGGACACTCTTTATGTGAAGCTGTAGGGTTCAATCCTTCAATACCCTGTTGTATTCCATTGGTTCGGAACCTATTATAAGCTTGCTGATTGCTGATAGCCTGTACCACTAAATTGTCACAAAAAATAAATTGCAGCATGTCAGTGACCAGCATTACATGCTTGTACTGTAGTACATGTGGCAACATACATAACGGAGTAATACTTCAATATAGGTACAAGATGTGTAAATTAACATTTAGGACGAAGGACTTGTAGAGGAGGCAGGTGAACATGTTATATGTCTTCAGTATGAGTTTGAACTCACTAGAGTCATTCGATTGTCCGTAACGATTTTTTTTACGTAAAAAAGTTTTTTCTAGTCCGTTCTAAAAATGAGTAACATCAATTTCAAACAATGGTGTGTTATCATGTTTTGCTTCAGACTTGAACACAAAGCAATAGAAACTTTTATAAAACTTAAGCAGGGATACACTCTTTATGTGAAGCTATAGGGTTCAATTCTTCAATACCCTGTTGTATTCCAGTAGTTCGGAACCTATTATAAGCTTGCTGATAGCCTGTACCACTAAATAGTCACAAAAAGTACTTGCATCATGTCAGTGATCAGCATTACATGTTTGTATTGTAGTACATGCGGCAACATACATGGCGGTATAATTCTTCCATGTACGATGTGTGTAAATTAAGTAATGAGACTGGCAACGTAGCTTTCGATCTAACAATATTTGGGTGGGGGCAGGTAAACATGTTATGCCTTCAGAATGAAGTGAGTTTGAATTCGCTAGAGTCATTTGATTGTCCGTACCGATTTTTTTCGTGAAACAGTTTTTTTAGTGCGTTCATTTGCTTCAGACTTGGGTACAGTGCAATTGAAACTTTTACAAAACTTAAGCAGGCATACGGAGACAATGTTGTTTCAAGGATGGTTTTAAACATTTTCAAAAGAAAAAGAGGCGATTGAAGATGAAACACGCAGCGGAAGGCCTTCATCTTCAAGAAAATGTCGACAGAATCTGGAATCTTGCGCGTTTATATTATTCCAAATCCAAAATTCATTAAAAGTTAATATAGAAAATTTTAGTTTCAATGTACGAGTTGTTGACATGCTAACCAACAGTTCTTGTTATTTTAGCGAAAAAATTAAGAAGAACAAATTTAAAGCAAGTCAGTTACTGACCGTCCTACATACAAGTACATTGACTTTTGTCAAATCTATAATTCTGTTTGTGTTTTTCTACGTTCTTGCATCATTTTCTCTTTCCGTGATTCTTATACCTTTAATTTGTCATTCTTGTTATAAATCGTTCTGTTTGTTACAATCTGATTAATATTATTATTCTCGTTGCCTGACGAAAGTATTTTTTTCAATGGTCAATACCATTGTCTTACGTACTAAACACCTTGTTTAATACAATTGTTATTAAATTGATTGTGTTTTTGGGTCTTCTTTAACTAAAAAAGTGACCAGCATAACATGTAAGTGTTGCAGCAAATGTGGCAACATACATTGCAGTGTAACTACATAGAAAGACAGGTCGTAGAGCATACAACAGTACGACCTCATTAAAAACAATTTATGAAGGTCACTGCGACCAAATATTATTATTCTTGTTGCCTGACTAACGTTAATTTTTTCCATTTGTCAATACCAATGTTTCAAGTACTTAACACCTTATATAATACAATAGACATTAAATAGATAGTGATTTTGGTTCCTGTTTAACTAAAAAAAGTGACCAGCATAACATGTAAGTGTTGCAGCGCATGTGGCAACATACATTGCGGCGTAACTACATAGAAAGACAGGTCGTAGAGCCTACAGCAGTACAACCTCATTTAAAAAAATGTATGAAGGTCACTGCGACCAAATAGTATTATTCTTGTTGCCTGACCAAAGTTAATTTTTCCATTTGTCAATACCAATGTTTTAAGTATTTGACACCTTGTATAAAACAATACATATTAAATTGATTTTGTTTCTGGTCCTTGTTTAACTAAAAAAGCAACCAGCATAACATGTAAGTGTTGCAGCACATGTGGCAACATACTGCGGTGTAACTACATAGAAAGACAGGTCATAAAGCATACAACAGTACGACCTCATTAAAAACAATTTACAAAAATAAAATGAAATTATTGGTTTGTGATCAACTAATCAAATATAATTGATGTCTTAATTACATAATATCTTGTATAATACAATAGATATTAAACTGATTGTGTTTTCGGTTCATGTTAAAGTAAAAAAGTGACCAGCATAACATGTAAATGTTGCTGCACATGTTGCAACATACATTGCGGGGAAACTACATAGAAAGACAGGTCGTAGAGCATACAACAGTACGACCTTATTAAAAACAATTTATGAAGGTCACTGAGGCCATTAGATGAAATTACAATAACAACAATTAGCATGAGAAAGCAAACAGTTATATAAACCAATAGATATTAAATTGATTGTATTTTTGGTCCCTGTTTAACTAAGAAAGCGACCAGTATTACATGTAAGTGTTGCAGCACATGTGGCAACATACATTGTGGTGTAACTACATAGAAAGACAGGTCGTAGAGCATACAACAGTACGACCTCATTAAAAACAATTTATGAAGGTCACTGCGGCCATTAGATGAAATTACAATAACAACAATTAGCATGAGAAAGCAAACAGAGCGTAATTACCCCGAGAGTTCCGCGAATCCGGGCAGTCCGGATCTGTTTCCCATCCACACAGCGATAATACTCTAAATAAATTTCCCTAAACAAACAGCGCCAGGCTCGGATTAAGGGGTTAAGAAGACAAATTGAGGCCCGAGACGGCTTAATAATAGCGCGGTGGGCAAGGACAAATACTGGAGCTAAGGATCCGGACTGAACACGTACACGTATTTATAAATGGGGGGCTTAGTCGTATGTGGAGACGGAATTAGAGCAGGAGGCTTCTCTTTACTTGTATTTCACTCATAGATTCATCAGCAAACCTCAAGTTCATTGACAAATATTCACGGAATATGCAGACTCGTATGTGATATAAGATGATTTTACAGTGGCTTAACTAGGAAAATCCATAGGTGGCGACCTAATAAATTTACTATTTATTTAACGTAAATTATAAAGAAAAAAAGAAGTTCTTGGGGAACCGGTTATTACGTTTTAGAGATTTTTATATACTAATTATTTTATTTATTATCATTACAAAAATTAAAATATAATTATACAACACAAAAAGAAAAAAATATGATATTCATTAGATTAATACATAAAGGTTCCATAATTATAATTCAAATAATTTTTTTTCGGTAATATTAGCTCTATCCGAGGAGAAAATAAATTTAAAGACCTAAATTACTTTTTCAATTGTGACTCGAGTAGATGGAACAGCAATTACATTCATTGCTGCCAAATATAAATCTGGATATTATAGAATAGAACAGAACATCAGACATATATTATTTAAATTCTTTAAAAATAAAGTAAGTATTAGGAACAAAACAAAATGTTATTAACCAGAATTTATACAATTGACTGGATTACGCAAGATAAAACATAAAAATAGTAACTAGTACTAGATTATAACCAGATTATAACCAATCACAATGAGGAAGTTAAATAACATGTTTGTAGAATTATAAAATATATCACAGATAGAAATCATTGGCAATGAAACACAATAATTTCACAATAAAGCACAATAATTTTGTTAATACCCCAATGTAAATAGTATTAAGGTTTTGTATGTCTGTATGTGAATTAACAATTTTTTGTCCTTGTGTATGCAAAGTACTTCTAAGGTCAGACGTTTTAGTCTTCAAATTCGAAATGGTGATCTTCGTTGTAACTGTAGCGTACATGAGCGCATCTACCAACTTTGTTGCTTTTTCACAATACCGTTTATATTCCTTTAATCTAGTCTCAAAGTTTTAAATCTACCTTAAAAAAATACGATGAGGACGATAATACATTGTATCAATATATTTTTAATTGAGATGAAGTTAAAAAAAATGAATTAAATGAATTAAATTTATAAGACGTCTTCATCTTGAAAACCTTGACAGGAGAGCGAGCGCACCCAACTACCCTGTCCTCTAGTTACGCTATTGTGCTTTCCTGTTGAATTTAGAAACAGGGGTAAAGTCGTAGTTTAGGACCTGGATCAATTCAAAGTCAAATTAGCTCCGAAACTTTAGGGAAATAAGTAATATGCACAAAAACCCGCCAAATTTGAATGATGATTACGAGATTATGATAACGTTAGATTAATTAAAATTACAAAAAGAATCTAAGCTAAAATAATTATATTCAATGAATTCAATATACAAAAATATGAAAATCCAAAAATAAAATCACTTGTAAAATAAAACAGCTTGTGTCAAAAAAATGACAAAAATAATAATATTCTTCAAATCATAAAAAAATTAAGATATAGGGACATATTTAAACATGTCATCAATCCTTACAATTAAAAAAAAAATCTTATTTCTACAATTATTTTTAGCAATTCTGTTGATTCTATATTAATATCGATAACGCAAAGTAATTTATTTGAACAATTTATTTAAATATATTTTGATTGATGACATCTAAATACTCCTTATTATTACAATAAACACCGTAAGTATTTGAGACCTTGTTTTATCTAGAAAGACACTCGTAATGGTAATGTTGCAAAAAAAGGAGTTCTTTAAGGCTCGAAATTAGGTCCTCTTATATAAAAATTGCTAGTCGATCTTGTAAGATATTTTTGCTAAAGTGTGTAAACAACATTGGTTTGTTATGTAGGAATACATTTTATCGTCTTTTTTATATTCCTATTTTTTGGAAACCTATTTTATTAGGGGGTACCCTTCCTTTGTATCAGAGCCTGGAAAGTAGTCGATTTTTTTTTTAAATCATTGTGAATTGTTTTAATCTAGCTAAATGGTGTAAACAATTACTTGTACTACAAGTAACTTAACCAGAGTAAACGTTTCTGAAGATAACAGTAAAGAAGATGATGGAAGAAGAGTACCTAAACCAGTGAAAACATTTGTTAAGATAACAGCGGAGAAGATTATACAAGAATGAATCAGCGAATGGCAAGTAGTGGAGTTTTTTTTAAGTCATTGTAAATTGTTGTACTTGTACTACAACTAACTTAATGAGAGTCAGCGTTTCTTAAGATAACAGTGAAGAAGAAGAAGGAAAAAGAGTAAACCATTGTAAACATTTGTTAAGATAACAGCGGAGAAGATTTTGGAATAGGAGTGAATTTTGAATGTTTCTTTTTGTGGATTAGACAATGTACCCCCCACCCCAATGACCGGAGGCCACCGCAATTGAAACCGCTCCTCGTGTAATGAAATGAGCGGAGTTTTTGCGCGCGGGTAATTTTATTTTTAAGGCCGACAATGGTAATTGCTAAATTGCATTTGCTGCTGTGGTTGCTCGTGATGGATTTGTAATGTTTTCAGTTTATTATGTCTATTTGCCGAACGATATTAAAATTGATGGATCTGAAAAATTATTCAGCGCGTGTTCCCTCAATACAAATATCGCAAAATATCTGTTTTCCCACGTTTTGTATATATTTTTTATTTTATTTACTCTGTGCCACAACATTTTGGACATCAATAGCCACCAAAATGGCAAGTAGAGGTTATACCTCAAAAGTAGATCGACTTGACCAGGAGTGGCTACGCATGAAAACTTCTGCAAAATTTGTAGTTCCATTTATAGAAATTGATTTTATAATATCATTTTTGATTAAATGAATTTTAACAATATATTTTAAAAAACTGTATATTTTTTTAAAGTAAGTCTTTCTAATGCATTTTTCCTCTTTGTGTACATTTTGTGACGAGTTGTTTTCAAAAATGATGGTAGGCTCTACAATAAGACATTTTGAAATACAATCAAACAAGGAATCTAAAAGCCAAAAAATATCATGTTACTTTACAACACTGCGATTTACACTTGATTATTCATGATGACATATCAACATTAGATCGTTTTCTTTCCTATTTAACCATGAAAACTAGGCTTATTAATTTTAAACAAGGAAGTTGTTACACGGACGAGAAAAGATCGATTTCTTTACCTACGCAAGAAAACATTGATAATGTCCATGATATGATTTTCTACGCTAGACAAATCATCTTAAAACGCAGTTAAGAGAATTTAAATATCTCATCGAACACGTTTTTTATATTTTCCTTTATGAAATGAAATGAGAAAAGTTCAATTCTAACATATTCTTCGTAAGATATTCAAGAAGCTAGAAATGTTCTATCTGAAAAATATACAGGGTGAAAATGAACTTCATGTCATAAATTTAAGGGTGAGTAGTATAACATGGTAGATTACGAAGGTGAAAGAAATTAAAAAAAAATAAAATATTTTAGGTAGTTTTCATTAAGCTAACATTTTTTATACTATACTGGACTACTGGCAACGCATTTGCATTCTTCTGTAAATAAAAATATAATTTTCGTTAAAAATACTATTTAATTTAATTACAGAAGAAATATGAATTAAAACAGCATTAAAAAAAAGTTTCCTTAAGAAAAGTCGAATTTTCGTTTTTCGACTTTTTTTTAAATTCTTTCACTTTCGTAATCTACACACTACACATGTCATACTAGTCACCCTTAAATTTATGACATTAAGTTCATTTCCACCCTGTATATAAAGTTTTTATATATTTTGTTCGCTGTTTAATATGACGTATTTGACTGGTATCTCCGTTGTGTAGCGTTGACAATTGCCAGCAATTAAAATCTCGTTTTTATTCGGTCACGCGGCTGATGTGCTGATAGCGTAAATGACAAGGAGGATTCACCGTCAAACGACATTTAGATTGCTTAGATTACACAGGCTAATCGCTGGTAAATGTTCACCTACAAAACCCTACATATCACAGAATAAAATGCTTATAAAAGTAAGAGAATTCGTAATATACTAATGCAACCGACCGGTTGTGTAGTCGTCAAGAGTCCCGGGTTCGAATTTCGAACAGGGTATGGATGTTTGTGTTTGTCTTTTATCGTTAAATCTTCATCAAGAATGCATAACAACGAAAAAGTAATTCTAATTGCATCCTCACCATAAGCATATTGTAATAACTGTAGGAGTTGAAATACAATAAAGATTATTAATTTAAAATATAGTGTCAAATTGGCATATTTTTGGATATCCTTATAATAGTTATTAGTTAACGCTCAAACTTTATACCCAGATGTCGTGCAATGACTGCATATGAACATGAACTTTATTATGTTCGGGACAGGTAATTATTGTCTCGGTTGTCATATCCGATTTGAAAGTTAGTTTGTAATAACTGATGGACGGATTTTTAAAAAATATTTTGATATAAAAAACAAATATCTCACTTAGAAATTTTGTGTAATTATTTATTTGGTACATCCACACAAAATATCTCTATAATATTTAATATTAAAAAACAAAATTTATTTATAACAACCTATAATCTAGGCTTACTTATAAGGATAAAGAAATAAATGTAACAGTGTTGAGAGAACTAGAGAACTAGAACAAAATATTTTATTCGTGTCCAACTCTCCTCCACTATATAGGTGAAACGGACCAAGGTTATGAGAAGATGAACTAGTTAACCGATTCTTGGCATTTTTCATATATGGAACATTCATCGTGCAAACAGCGACCACAAATTACACATTTTATCCAATCATCCTTCTTTATCGTTTCTTTTTTTTAATAATCTTCTTTGCATCCCACATGTTCCATGTTCGTTTTCATAATATTCCTTTTTTTTATTATCATCATCTTTTGATTAACCATTTAACATCAGTTCTTAGAAATTCGTGCAGTAGAAATAACAACTAGATCAACTACCTCTCTATATGCACATGATGTTTTTCCTATTTACTGGTTAGATTGATCCTTTTAACAATAACAATCCTCTGGCCCATTTCTCTTCAAAATATATGATAAATCTAACCTCAGAGCAGAGGTTAAATGGACCACTAAATTACTTATGACAGTTTACAGATAGAACCACGTTTTTAAGTTACGTTAAGTCTTACGCACATGTTTATAAAGTACGTAAATAAAAAAATTGTTTAAACCTATCGAAGTAGTAACTAACTAATTGTGTCTATAAGGTATATTTTTTTTGGCAATTTCTAAAGTAAATCTTTGGTTATCCAGTGCTGATTGCATTAAGCTTTAAGCGGCTACTTACTCTGTCTCTAAACAACAAAATTAACATCCTCTGTGAGTGTTATCAGTCTAACCAATTTTTAAAATCAAAAGCACATCTCTCCCCCACTTAGTCTATCTTATTCTACTTATAATATAATATAATGATTTAATTATATCCCTAATGAGAGATATTAATGTTTTGACGACATTGGCAAAGGTATAATTACATAGTTTTAACCGAAAAGTGTCTAACTGTCACTGAACGAAACGCAAGCATAGTATTCTAGGTATGTTGTGTTGTATACTCGTACACTAACGTTTCTTATATCCATCTTGTTTGGCGGGTTGTATTGAATTTACATAAGTATTCAGCAATCTCAACAGTGGAGATTCTCCAAGGCTGATCACAAAGCAAAGTGCCTACTTCCACGACACTATTACAGAGTTATTGGGTTTATTTATACGGGGTGCCAGCAACCAGCTAGCACAACGCACCGTCGTTACGTGGATATGCGCTATAGATTTTATCCCAGATATATTCCGAGCAAAAATAGAGCTTACAATAAATATGGATTTGTATATTAAAATACCCATCCTGGTACTGACTGTGCTCACTCTTGCTGCACTCCACATCACATAAGTCTCTACATGTTTATATCTCTTTCAAATCAATAATTTTACCACGTATAAATCTACATTTGATTTGATTATTCCAGATTCTTAAATTGTGATATGTAACAATCTGAATTGGCGGATGTAGATTATTTTATCCTTTGTGCTTTTGATCGAGTGATTCGTGTTTTTTGTGACACACAAGAATGCCAATAATTTGAGTTTTTTTAACTTGTTCTTATTACAGCACGACATGAGCTAAATAAAAATAGGGATTGAGACCCATTCTCTTTTACCCAGTCAGAATTATCTATATTTATTATTGAATCGATCTCGCTGATTCCTTCGATTGTTGTTGCTATCAGTATAAGTTGCAGACCAATTTCGGAAAAAATATTTTTTAATAGGTACATCAAATAATATATATCGCATTAATTTTGAAGCACCCTTATGGAGTTGATACACATTATACTTTAATTTGAATTGTATAGATACTCGTATTTTAATCGTGATGATTAAAGTTCATTTTATTTTGTTTTTGTTGGAATATCATATTTGAGCACAACAAATGGGTAAATAATTTATTATTTCAATGACACTAATTTTATTCTGCAATCAATTTGACCAATATGGAGACCGCTTCTGTTATCATTACGTTCTTGTTTTTATCTCTTGCGGAAGTCTAATAAATAAGTGACAGTGGTAGTAATCTCGATCTTCTAATAAATTTTGCATTTGTATAATTAGTAAATTTCTTCTGGGTCAAGTAAATTATGTAACTAATTTTGTAGGTGCATATTTTGGTAGCGAGCGATGGAATAAATAAATTAGACCCTCTACAAACTAGTATAAGTGTTGTAAATATATAGAGTTGGCAACAGATATTTGTCCAGCAAATTGTCATTGATACAATAAAATATTGTGCTTCTTTTGAAATCACCTATACTAGGTAGTGGGGGTCTATTTTTTATCCCATTGCTTGTTACTAAAATGTGTGCAGTTATCTTGGATGTTAGTACCTGACATACGAAATTAGTTACGTAATTTACTTGGCCAAGAAGTAATTTACTAATTACACAAATACAAAATTTATTAGAAGATCAATAATACCACCATTGTCATTTATCTATCCAAATTAGAATAGTAGAACCCCAGGTGAGGTGGTTAGTACTTTTTTATACTTGCTGCAGTCTCCATTACAAACAAGCCTGAAGATTTGATTAGTCCCCAACCCCTAATGTGACTTTTCCCTGTTTTTTTTTCCCAAAATATGTACCTGTTACTGTCATCTTGGACGGTGACATACAAATTTAGTTACGTAATTTACTTGGCCCAGAAGTATTTTACTAATTAAACAAATGCAAAATTTATTAGAAGACCAAGATTACCACCACTGTCATTTATCTATCCAAATTGGAATAATAGAACCCCAGGTGGTTAGTACTTTTTGAGAATAATAAAACCCCAGATGGTTAGTACTCTTTTTAAACTTGCCACACTCTCCATTACAAGTGATTATCCACTCATCAATCCTTCACATGATAACTCCGCCTGAAGATTTGATTACCCCAACCCCTAATGTGACTTTTCCCCGTTGTGGCCCAGTGTGCGGGCATGTGCTGTCGGGGTGTGTGGCTGACCGGTCCCCGAGGACGTGTTGTGCATGCGGCCATTCCGTGGGATTATACAGGATAATGCCGGGACGTAATTGCCGCGGCCGTCTGGGATGATACATGGCAGGAAGCCGCCGGGATAAACACATGCGCGGGAGTACGGGATAAGTGGGGGGAGGTGCAGCAATGATGATGGTGATCGGAGTATGGACATAAGGTGAAAAATTCACAACTGTCATCAAGATTTGGGAACAGGGCAGGATGACTAGAAAGGGGGGTGTTGATGTTTGGGTTGTACCGTTTATTGAAAAAAATATAAATAGGCAAGTCTGTATGTTTTTGCGTACCGCTGTTTCGGAATCAGATTCGACAGAACCATCTCGTTCGTGATTCCATGAACTACTTTGTGGAATTAAACTGACAAAAATATCAGATAAATAAAGATGTTTTACATATTTACTGATTTTTTGGTATCTATTAAAATGTTTTCACTATTTCATTGGTATGTTTTAAAATAGAATTAATTTTTTACAATATTTAACAGAAACGCCTGTTATTAACCCAAATGAAATCAGACACACAGTTATGTAAACGAATTTTCTCATAAGCCTGGCTATAAATATATATTTTTCAATCAACGGTAGATTATATAAATGGGCTATCACTTGACGTATTACAATTGTTATTTTACTCAGGGCATCTTAATTCGCCAGGTGAAGTAAATAACTATTTTATATATCTAAGATAAAAAGTGTAGCCTCTTAAAATACTGCTATTAGATACACTTATAATATACATATGTAAGATAGGAGTACATTACCTACAATGATAGACATGGCAAAATTTTGTTACAACTAAAGGTGTCTTAAGAAGGAATAATGTAACTATATTTAATAAATAATGTAATGTACTTTTCAAGATACCAATAAGCAATATACGTTCTATGTAACCTAGTGTTTCCAACATGTGGAACATACTTTTTTGCACTATCTCTTTCTACAGTATGTACATCCGTATCTTGTCATCTCTCTTGCTATCCCTAGTTAATTATCACTGAAGTTCATGACAGTTCCTGTTCCCGCTTATTTCAGCCTAACTCAGCTGTTTTGTTAATGCTGTACTGAATTTTATAGCGTGTTTTGACTGGATTGAGGCAATATACTTTGCTTGAAATATCTTGCAAATGCAACGTACCCTTGACAAAAAATTAGTAGTATCTAGATTTATAATATTATCTATATAACTATTCTTCATTTCCAATTGTGAAGCCAAATAAGAATAATTTAACTAGATATCAACATTAACATTAACATCAACAACCTCAACTGTCATTCGACTTGCTATGACAACTGAAGACTTCCGATCCTTGATTTCTAAACGTCATCGTCACTTTTTACGTTATGAAGTTTAAAATGATCATTATATAAATGATCACAAGACACGTGGCAACTAAATTGAATATTAAATATTAATGATCATAAACTTTTGTCGTGTGTCCCAAGTATAATTATATGTGTATGAGTTCAGATCCATATTTATAATTAATTAATCATTTATTTAATACAATCAGACATTTACCTATCCAAGTACTAATCATGCTGAACCACACAATTATGTATTATTTGTAATAGATTTATTATTGCTTCAAGAATGTCCCTACAAATTGCTTATCCATTACAAGTCCCGAGTCCCGCACTTGTGAAACTTGGCCAGGACTTCAGACTTGGTCTTGGAAGTTGGGTAATTGTGACTGTAACCAGAATGGAAGACGCATTTCGGTTAATGTGTGCTCCCGACATCGCCAATTATCCCGGGATTATCCGGGGGACCCCTACGAATTGGGAGAAGCGAGGAAATAAATATGTGAACTCAACTGCTACAAATACAAAGGTCACGGAGAGAATAAATGCCGAATGTGTGTTACCATATACGTCACAAGCGGAAATACTTCCACAGCCCTTGCTTAAAAATGCAATTTTCAACGAGGGGTGGTTTAAGAATCAAAACAGAACTGTAACTAGTCATTACCCTCAAAAATATAATTTACACAAAATTGCTAAAATTGAAAACAACATCTGATAAATATAAGAAGAAGAGAAAATTTCCGATAACTTACTGTAACTATCTATAGTTCGGAAGGCAAACAGTAAGTTTAGTGAAGTGATATTTTTTTTTTAGTAAAACTAACGAAACTAGTACGAATTTTATTTCCTCCATTGCCTACACTTTGTGTACGCCTTTGAATATTAACGAATATTATAGTTACATACATGCCACTATCCCATGCCACCAAGATAAATTACTTTCATCTCAAAATATTACTGTCGCTAATATAGAAAAAACCGAATGAAGAGTTAAAATCAAAAAAGCCACTATAAAACATGGCTGCGGACACATACCGGTATAGGGCTGTGTTTCATGGAATGGTAGTGGTGGGTTCTGAATTTCGAAAATAATAATAAATAAACCTGGAACGCAAAGGCGTCTCATATACACAGATATTATAAAGGTTTTTTTGATTTGGAGTAAAATTGTCAAGAACAGAAACTATTTGCCGAAATATTGTGGAAACACAAATGGCTAACTTATAAATTATAAGTTATAATGAATCAGTGCAAATGCAGTTCTGAAACAATTTGGTGTTGATATTTATTTATTAGTAAAGAAATTATTAAGAATATTAATAATTCTACCTGCAAGTATGACTACGTTTTTTCTATATTAAGGAAATTAAAACTCCTGAAAGTTTTTCTCCGTACAATTTTAATTTTTAATGATTATTTGTTAATTGATGAATTTTGTTTTTAATATTATTATATATGGGTATTATATATTTCAGAAATTTTAAATTAAGTCATACATATGTTGCTGCATGTGCTACAATGTAATGCTGGTCACTGGAATATGTCAAATGAAATTTTACACTTTTTGACAAAACAAAAGAATTATAAATGAATACATGTATGATGTGTACACAATGATTGACGATTACTTTGTTATATCTTTAGCACTTCAGCTAACATGGCGAGTTCACCCGCGGGCTATTTAATGTAGGAAACGATAATTATGTGTTTATAGTAATGAATATAATGTTCTTCAGTGAATAAGAAACGCAGAAGTTCATCCAACTTTTCATTCTTCATTTTAAGAAAACTCTGTCTGCAATAATTAAATATCCGGAAGAATACAATTTAAAACTTAGACAATAACTCCTCTGAAATGATATTCAGCCCGGAGTAAATTTAGTAGAAAATATAAATTAGTTTGTTATCTGTACTATACAAATGCTGGTGAAACTTTAACTAAATTTTTACTGCTCATTTTAGATAAGTTCAGGATATTTATACTCTTTCAAGTTTGCTGCATTTTTCTGACAGCGTAGAACTTGGGTCGTTTGATTCGTGGACGTGTGGTGTATTTCAACTTGCAACTGACGTGCACATCAATATGGTTCACTACGAAACAAATAGAGAAGCAAAAACTTATAAAATCAACATCAGATATTACAAGTAAATAAATATATCACTCATGGCTTACTTCCAATAAATGGTTGTGCCAATTTGTTTTATATGATGTATTTATACTGAAGACAGCGTTTATCATACGTGCTTCCGGGCAGTTTAGCTGAAATGGGGAATTTACCACAAGGGCCACTTTAAGAATAAAATAGATGGTGAAAATTTTAGCTCTGGGATTTAAACTTATGTTGTCAGAACAATAACCATTCCACCCTCTAAACCAGTGTTTCTCAAACTGGGGTATGTGACGGGTTTTGCAGAAGTTTGCAAGAAATTTTGAAAAAAAAAATGTTTTCCATGTGCCACTGCAATTATATAAAGAAAAATAATAGTTCATTACATTTATAACGACAAATTTAAATTGATAACCTAAAAATTATATACGCCATCTAACAGTAGTAACAGTGTACCATTAATAAACAAAATCATAAACCTGAACTTTCATCATTGTAATGTGTTTTTATATGTCTATATGGTACGCAAACAAAATGTACCTGAAAAAAATTCTTCCCAATAATATTTATTCCATAAATAGAATGACAAGGGTTGGTATATTACTCTTGTACACAACTATATTATCCACAGATCCATCTATGAACAAAACTACCAATCCTCATCTTTTCACTCTGTGGTGATACAAATACAGCCTTCTAAGACGAAAGTATGATTAAATAAAGTTCTTAATAACTGCCAATAACTTTCTCCAACTGGTCATCTTAAAGGCTTTTATTAAGAGTGCTGTGAAAACAAACACGTAATTTGCCGACGTCACATCCGTCCAGAAAACTCCAATGACTTCCGGTAATGTCACCGGAAATAAACTTCCCAATCTCGTCGCTTCCAGAAACTTAGTTTGTCAAAGTATATGTGTGGACACTAAATAATTGTAAGTATTTCTATGGACGTCTTACACTCTCTACCTCAGTTGTCAATCTGTACAAATCTGAGTACGTGCCTTGTGGCCAAAAGAATATAATAAATCATAAGAAACACCAAATTAGGATCTGCAAAATTGTCCTTGTTTTGAAGCTATTTTCGACAGAAAAATTTGCTTCTAGCTACGCATTACGGGATTTATCTTTTGTACGAAATATTTTTGTATTTATACACTAAAAAAATTATGATTGTGTTATAAATTTTGTTTAATTCATATAATAGACGACCTAATCCAAAAGCGAATTACATAAAAGTTGATTCTCAACCCTCAACATTAGATATTGAGTATGAAATCTACGGGATTGAACTAAAGGTTGTCATTGCTAACAAGATACATTTATGACCCTAATTACAAAACAATTTTTTTTATGATCTTATGTTTTCCATAAAATTCTGAGCAACTTTTGTTTGTAACAATTATTAATCGATCATTTATTTCACAGAATATTAATGAACAATTGTACCATTTGGTATCATAAACAGAGCAATATCTGCACACATTGCACGTTGCAAATAAGATAGTATTTATCACAAAAACGACTCACTTTCTGTTTCTGGATGTCGGATTTGGGATCCGTAGTACAAACAGAGAATAAAATAATATTCAATCACAAATACTTCACTTGTACTTCTAGTATATTTTCATATTCTAGTAAGGAATGACAATAATCTGTGAAATGAATTGTGATACGAGAAATTGACGTTTCGAGTCAAAATTGTTTAGAACTTTATGGTAACAGGAAATCCTAATAAAATTTTCCTTAAAGTTAATCAATTTAAGGTTACAAAATCTTATTTTAAAATTAATATTTTCTTTTACAATCAATCACTAGAGACAACACGCAACCCGTTAGAAATTGAATATTTGAGGCTAATTTTATGAAATAAATTTGTAAGTTAATTTCAATAACAATGTTTTGTAAATAGAAATATTTTTTTAAAAATAAGAAGAAGGTTTAAAGAATATTTTTTTTATTCAACAACAAAATATAAAATAAAATTTGGATTAAAAATAAACCCGGAAATGCGGAGCCGGAAGAAGAAACAACCCCAAAAACAAGCCAGAATTTTGCAGATGCTAATTTGATGTTTAGGTTTAAAAGGTTTTATTTCATTTTACATGATGAAATTCTAAATTATCTGAAGAAAATAAATAAGATATGTCATCCCTTATTTCAACCCTGCAAATTTAGATCCCTGTAAATAATATATAATATTTTTAATCGCTGCTGTAGAAAATGTACAACAAATATTATTTTGGTAAAATTATAAATATGTTGTTACTTTTTGTACCCTATTATTAAATATGCCAATAAAATTGTTAATAATCAAATGACATTTAAAACTAATTTAGAGAGTTTTTCAAACATTTCTTATATTATAAATATCTAAAATAGTTTTCATTTTAACTTGAAGACAGCCGTTCAATACAATAAAGTGTTGTATTCTTAGTATTTCTATAACTTTATCTTTTAATATATTAATTTCCGTATGTCATGTTTCTATATATTATCATTTTCTGTCATCTATTTCTATTGTAATATTATTTTGTACTGCGAGAAAAAATACAATGCAACAAATAAAAAACTGTGATAAACAATAAAAACAAAGAATAAGTACCTATCTTTCGATATTTTGTGTCGAACTTACCTCTGTGTCGATTTGTTTGTTTGTCGAACATGAGCATCGCGTCCTCAATCTGTAACAAAAGCCTCAATTAGTAAAGGAAGGAACCAAACACATAAATACAATGAAAAGAAAAATTCTTTGTATGTGGGTAACAATATGTATTAATAGTTATGTCAAAATCTTTACTTGTCAGTATTTTATTATTGTTACTGACACGATATTTCTGTGAGGAACAACGTTAAGTAAGTCTTGTACCTTTTAGATATGATGATGTATTTATTTCTGGAACTATGAAATACAGACGAACACTTTAGTTTATCTAAGGCTTTTTTTACAAAAACGCGTCGTTTTCTTTGAAATATCCGCGTATAAAATTCAAATTTTCGTGGTGTGGATTATTTCTTTACAAGCTGAAGCTGAAAAATTCGCCTTTCAGCGCTGAAGGGCTGAAAAGGAAACCGAATGCAAAGTCGTCACTTTGCGATGCAGATTCCCTGCAGGAAACAGAACAAAAGCCTGCCGGGGTACCGGAAACACACTCCCTCCCCTACAATGCTCACGGTTCACAGATAAACAACAGATCACTGCCTACAATTGCTACCCATGTAGAAAAACATCAAAAAAATAACGCATAGTTTATCCAGGTACTAACCGAAATGTGTTTCAATGTATGTTCACATGTGTAATGTTGGTCAACTATGAGTCTTCATATTTTTATATTACTGTAATATTCCTTTAGCTCTCTTTTATGAAGCAGTATTTACCCTTTCAGGTACTAACTGTACTCCACATGATATACGAGTTTATATATCCTCATATTACTGTGTAATAAGTTTAAGTCAGCATATTCTAGTGACATCAAGTTAGTAGTACTAGTGTTACTATATAAAGAGTAAGGTAATGTGTAAAGAAGCAGAGAAATAAAGGGTAATAGTAGACGGCGGTGGTGGATAGAAGTGTCAGCTATTAGAAAAAAGAATTGTAAATCATCAGTAATTATAATTATCTATATTTTCATACAAATGTGAGTAGTTGTTTAATTGAATAACAATGTCTTAGTACTTCTTCCGTTTCCGTTGTTATAAAATATGTGTTCAATATTAATAGGACATGGAGAAGAAGTCAAAATAAAACTATTATACAACTTGTACCAAAAATGAACCGTTTTAGTTATATGGGAGTTTTAATTTTAGAGGTAATTCTAAGTACTGATAGCCATGTCTTTTTAAATTTTGAATACCTAGTTCTTGAGTAGAAACCGATATCCATGTAAGTGTCAAAGATAATATTGTTAAGTAAACAATAAACATTAAATTTAAAATTAACACGAATTTTTACACGAATGCAAAATTGCATTAAATGTACGGACGTTGTAACAGCAACGCTCTTGAAGCACGTCATCTTTATGTCGAGACTTTTCCAAACCGTGCATTACCGTCTCGATCCGTTTCTACGCAACAACTATTTAAAATTTACAAAAAAATATCACGGCTATCGGTATTTATACCGGATTTAATCTAATTTAAAACTCCCATATTTCTGAAGCGGTTAATTTTTGGATACATGTTGTATAATACCTTTCGATTTATTTTGACTTCTACTTTATATCCTACAAATCTTGAACACTTATTTTTTAACATCCTGTGTAAGGAGGTAAGTATTGTCGAAAATGCTCAACGTTTGCAAATCTGCAATCCTGGTTACGCACTGAATATTCCTCCAGTATTTAACACTTCAACTTTATTTTATGAAGTGGTATTTATTCATTTAGATACTAACTGTGTACTCTTGCAACACTTTACACATATCCACAAATTGCGATAATATTCCTCCAGTATTTATCACAATACTTCAGGATTTCAACAGACATTAATTTATATTTTATAAACCTATATTATCCTTTCTACAATAAGGACGACATCCGTTCCTATTCCAGTTTCCAATATGCAATCTGGAGCATGTTGGAGTGAGACAGCGCCACCGCTCTCTCTGTAAGGTAGAGAGAGACGGGGACGTTTGCATACAAAGATCACAGACCGCGGCCAAAGTGGTTTTATTCAAACGCAATATTTCCATCAGGTGTAGAGGGTTCTTTCAGAGGCATCTGGCGGTAGATTCTGCCTGGTATGCTAATGAAATGACGCAGGGAAACAGAAACAAAAATTGCCATCATTTTTAATAGTTATTGCAAAAATTCAAATTCTTGTAAACATATCTTGCAATAACGTCAGTCCATTTCTACATTGAGGTGTGAGGGTTCGATTCCCGATTCTTATAAACATTATAAAACATATCTTGCAATATCTTGTAACTCGAAGTGTGAGGGTTCGATTCCTGATTCTTATAAACATTATGGGGGGTAGTATAAATGCTTTACATTATAATGGGCCTAGTGATTATATGGTTGTCAAGTACTAATCATTGTGTAGGTACTTGCTAATTACCAACTCTACTATCAGCCTGTATGTCTTGCCAATTTGAACTGAAGGAGTGTGAGATCTAGGATTATCGAGTCAATTCCTGTGGTATTTGAGCTCCTATTGCTTATTCTTAAGATACTTCTAAAATAGACTACTCCACGATATTTTTATCGAGCGCCACATATAATAAGAAGTACACCTGTCTTTCTGTATGTTTACGTTTAAATGAAAAGCAAATTCAGCTGAATGGATATTACTAAAACTTCACATTAATGGCACAAGTTAATCAACTTTGGTAAAATATCAATCGAAAGTGATACTTTACACTAGTCATTTTTAGGATAAATTTTATATTTGAAAAAATTGCTACAAAATATGCTAATAGCAAACATTGATGGGATTCTATAACTCATAACAATTACAAATAATAAATGCACTTGTTAAAATATCAATTACAAACGTCAGATGCAAAGGTCACCATAGCTGAAATTCAAATTTGCAGTGAATTTAAGACGTTCTCACATCAGTATATAAGTGTATTAACAGTATGTATGTATATTTAAATTGTATTATTGTGAGCCATTATTAGGTGAATAAAATAATAAATTGCTAGTAACTTATAATTTTTTTACATAATCATATTGACAATCCCAAAGTTGATTGATGACACTAGTATTATTAAATATATCACACGTAGCCAGTTGTATAATTGTTTTGTTTCTCAGTCGTCGTTTAGTCATTTGATGGTTGTTTACAATATTGTTCGTTTGTTTACTGTGTTTTCTTAACAGTGTATTTATACTTGTACATACAAACATGCAAAGAGATGAAAATAAAAGCCGAACAGCAACCAAACACCCCAAAACATTCAAGTAAGAATATTCTTAGTTGATGTCATCTGAGATTGAGTGTTAATATGATTTGCTATTTGCTCATAGCAAAGGCGGTACCACATTTGGCACATCATTTAAAAAACAATGATGCCTTGATGTTTTCATATTTATTAATGATCAGCTTGAAAAATCTATTTTCTCGACTTTAAACATATTAAGGTATATTCAGACCATTTTTCTTAACAAGTAGCAATCTTTAATAAACTTTTAATATTCCTAACAATAATAGCCTGTTTGAACCCGCTGACTAAAGTATTTCTAAAGTATATTTTCCTTCCCAATTTCATCCAGAATTCCAGAACTATCTGACCAGCCATCCCTAAGGAGATCCATACTTATAATTGCTTCCCTCACCCGATCGGATTCCTATTCCACATCCCTGGAGGTCCTGGGGGAGCCGTTACACTCATCCAGGAGCTAACAGCCCTCCAGAGACTCCTGGAGGATCTCACACCTGAGGGAACACCGGCTTCGGGGATGAGGAATATATGTATGTGTATGGGAGGGTCTATTATGGCATCAATGAATTTTTATTTTGTATTAATAGGATATGCTATGTTTATACTTAAATTATTGAAACGGTGTCAATAAGATAGTATGATGTAGATATGTCAGTATAACATAATCCTTGTCAGCTCAGCTCAATCTTATACTAGAATATCAGTAGCATGTAATTTATTGTTGGTACGATTCAGTATTGTGTTAGTTTCACATCAGCTCTAACTAATTCTGTTATTCTGTATCATTTTGAATCAGTCCATTTTATTAATTACGTAGACTCTCTTTCATAACTTTATAAATCAAGTAGTCAGTTCAATAGGCATGTCTTATACGTCTGGTATTTATTTATTTTCTTATCTTATTGTCATTAGTCTGGTAATAAATGTCTATCAACTAGTAGATATAGTATGAATAAGTCTTGTCAATTCAGTTCTTAATTTGGCAGTACCTATCACTACTAACAGTACACAATATTGATTAATATCTGTCCTGGTTTATGCTCTGATAGATTGTCTTCATATTAAATTGTTTAACTGAATATTAAATTCATAAAACAATACTTTTAAATTGTATTATTGTAGTCAATAACTTCGTCAATTGTACTATAAAAAAGTTAATAGTATACTTTCTTTAAATATGCATACAAAAGCAACTTACCATAATAACAAATATATTCTTGTAATCAAGAAAAATATGACCTATTTAAAACAAAATTCTTTTTAGAAAGTTGATAGTAATTCAATGGTAAAACAATATATGTCCTTATTTATAAAAACATAAAAAATGCCAAGAACTTTGATTCCATATTATTAAATTTGTAAATTATACCTCTCTACCAGCTGTACGGATGTACGGTATAAATATATCATTACTGATTTCTGAAATAATCAGATTTTTATACTAGGTGTGGGTAATAAGTTGTTAGTGATATATTTTAAAAGCGATGCTTATTATTGCTATTGTAATCAAAAAGTTTTTATTATTGTAATCAAGACAATTTTGACATAATTACTGCAAATTCATCTTGATTACAACAACGTCAGTTTAACCGTTAATTTAGTGTATTTGCAACACTCCCATCCATCCTTAATTTGTGAATGACGGTTCAGATTTAAATATTAACCCGGCGTGTTAGCTGATTTCCCCTGGCTAGCTCTATTCCTTGAGATAATCCGCATCGTGATGTCTGGAGTTGGTAAACTCTGACGTCCCTCAGGACGAGATGGTAACGACATCTGATGCTCGGGTGCTCCACTTCTTCAACATAGTTCATTATCATTCGCTTATTATTATCTGTATAGTATTTTACTTTATTAACAAGGTAAAACAGTTTTACTGTTGATAGGATGAACTATCGAGCCTGTCATCTTAATAGAGAATGAAGCGAAATGTAATTGATACATGAAAAACCGCTGAACTCTAACAACATAAATATTTTCTTTTATTTCCATGGCTGTCTGATTTTTAACGAAAATGTTACTTTTGATATTTAATAAATCTCGTAATGCAGACGTCTTCTTGCATCAATTTTGATCATATCTCAAGTATAGAATTTAATTTTGAACAACTTTGAACTCTTGAAGTATTACTCTAATTCAGAACAGAAATTATCAACAATTTTTTGAAATTCCATGTTAAAGTTGTATGATCTGCCTGTGTTTCATTGCACAGACTGTATATACCGTGAGTATTTTTTGACATGAAACATGGAATTTATCATGTCCATGGTTACAACTTGATATGTGATTGACAGCAATGTATATTTGCTTGTCTCATTTAAAATTAAATATAGGGAACGAATTTGTCATTTGGTTTTTGGGTTATTCTATGTTTTGACAGGCCTCCAAGTGAAATAATAATTTTAAGAATCATTAACAATTTTAGGGGAAATGGTAGAATAGTAGAATGGTGTCTGATACACAACAAATAAATATAATAACGAACATTTAAACAATTTTCAAAAATTATCTGCTAAGCAATGACTTATGCCTGCATTCAAAAATCCAAAAGCGTTCGTTATAGTTATAACAGTTCGTTAAATATTTTCTTCAATAATAGAATTCATCTTTAAGTTTGTCTACTGTTTTATAATTTGTGAAAAAAATTAACTAAGCGTTATATCTATAACGAACGTTTTATGAACAAGATCATAAATCTATTGTAAAACTTTTGAATTACATATGATTACAGTTGGGCAACTGTAATATTTTAAGAAATGTTTCGAATTTTAACTTTTAATTCATCAAAATTTTGAAGATTTTCCCCAGTACAAACCAATAAAAAGAATCTAGATGTTGTAAAATCAAGTGATCTAGTTGACCATTCTACTATTCTACCGTTTCCTCAAAAATTATTAATGATTCTTAAAATTGTTGCATTTGGTGTAGGTCTGTCAGAAAATTTTATAACTCAAAGAAATGTCAAATACGTTCCCTATGTCTTATTTTAAATGGGACAAGCAAATATACATTGCTAAATCCCAGGTTTTATTGTTAAATTGAAAGATCTATGATTCATAGCATATAATTTATGTTTGAAATATAGTAATCATCATGTTTTAAAAATCAAATAAAAAAAAAAACAACTCTGATTTTTTTAGGTTCATTGAAAACATTTAGGATAATTCTCTGCTAAAAACAGATACTTAAATCCTCTTAATCTATATTGACTATATTTCTGGTAGACTATACTATAATATTGCGAATATTGCAGATACATATTTGCTGATGCCAACAAATATATCTGTATCTGGGAATAGCTAATCATGGGCAACGTGCACCGTCTGCGAGTCCTGACAAGCACAATGTAATAATGAAGTTTTTAGTGATTTGGAGTAGTTTTGAAATTTGCAATGTAAATACCACAAATCAGTTTTTCCTCCATGTTAATATGCAAATAGCTTTCTCAAGTGTTCCCCTGGAGAATGGAAGCGCGCTGTCTCTCTCTCGCTGCAGCCTCTGGGCTTGCTCTCTCTCGCTCGCTCTTGCGGCTCCAGCCTTTTGTTATTTTAAACATATTCAATTTGGTATTCGTATTTGTTGACAGCAACTCCAATGGCGCTACAATAACGAACGAAATTTAATAAGGGAAACGCGAGGGATAAATATTTCTACTTTATATTGATATTTGGGGGTATTCCGCATAAATGCAGCTTTATTAACTGTATTTCTACAGATACAGAATATTAAATATTGCTCATTCCTTACACAACACAAACTTCTGATGTCATCTTTTGATTAATATATTATCATGTCTTACATTTTATTCCATACACAGAGTTCTGAATGTTGCATTTGTTTATTGATTACAATAAGAAAATATATTGTTATAAAAACTGTATGAGATATTCTTAAATGTATATTGGTATTGCCATTTGCCATAATACACGCGTGTAATGCTGGTCACTTCAATGTGTACATAAAGGAATAAGGACAAAGTCAGATTATGAATTATAATAAACCACAAAATTCTAAGCACTTAGACAAAATATATTTATGTTAAGATAAAGTAAATATTTAAGAGTCAGCTATATAAATATTTAGAAAATATATTGTACTGACTGAGTGTTCGACATTAGGATGTTTGGTTCATTTGTGTCATTTCAAAACACATTTTTTTACTAGAAGACTATTTTCTTAACTGGAAATTTGGTTAATGTAGGGCTGTAATTTTTGGTTACTCAGTGTTTAATTTTTTTTTATTTCGCCTCCATCCAGTTTTTATCTAATAGAGAGTTTATTTAATTAATTTGCCTTTGATATTCATTTTAGCAAAATTTTCTATTACTATGGATGAATATTATATAATAATAAACTGTCAAAACAGGGCATTATTAACTTTTCATAATTGAAATACTAACATGCACTGGTATTTGCGCAAGTGTGTTTGAAGCCTTTTGTTTATAAAAATTATGTTATTGTTTTATTAAAAAACCTACATAAACTGTTAAGTGTACATAAGTTCATTTGTATTTTCTTTCAAATTCCTTATGAAAACTTACAAAACCCAGCTTTATATAATATTACTTCGATTCAAACTGAGTGCAATTCGAAATCAGGCTTCGATTATGGGTGCCGATTTTTCAAAATTTCCTTGGGGGCAAAATTTCTTACAATGACCAAAATTAAAACATAAAATTACAAAAAAAAAAAAGAAATACTAGAACAAACACTTTAGAATCCTCTAATTCTTGACCCACTGAAACCAGAGCGTAATGTGTTTTGGTTTTAGTAGGACAAGAAATAGAGAAGAACCACTGACTGAAACTAGAGCACTATCCAAAACAGCCAAGACTGCTCCAGAATTTGCTCTGGTTCTATTAAACCTAGCATTAGAACAAACACTTTAAAATTCTCCAATTCTTTACTCATTGAAACCGGAGCACAATCCAGAGTAACTAAATCTGCTCCAGATTGTGCTCTGTTTTCAGCAGACCTAGAATTAGAGCAAATACATCTGAGTGCTTAAATTCCTGACCCACTAAAATCAGAGCACAATCCAATTTGGTAGTAATTTATTTCATTATTAAAATAAAATTATATGTCTTAAATAAATCAAAAAATATCTTTAGATGAGTAATCCTTCCACGTATTAATTATGCTCACAGCTGTTTTTCTTAATAAACTTAGTAGGTTTTATGTACAAACAATTTATGGAGTAAATCAATTTATATCTCAAGAATAAAAACATAAGAAACTACAAGTAGTTTTGTTCCACATTATTAAATTAATAAATTGTTTTTCACGAGCAGTTCATTTATAATTTTTTCCCCGTGAAGAATAAGTTTGAAAACAATGACATATAGAAGTGGTCTAGATTCAAGCATAGAAAAACGTATCGTTAATCAAGTTAATTTTTCGTTACGGATTCCCCGGCTGGGCCGTACACTAGCGCTCTATAATAACGGAACGAAACGGAACGAGTTGCTTAATCTGTCAGTGGGGCACCGAGCATGAAATTTTAATGGAGAGTCTTCTTTTTCCGCCGCCAGCCAATATCTCCGAGGAACGAAAGAGCGGAGAACAATATTTTAATCTGGCCGATTCCACAGATTTAAATTTTAATATTGCGGCCAATTTTACTCTCGGTTGAGCGCAAATAAACTACAATTATTACCCAAACGAAAATTATGCGGATTTATTGTGGGGAGAATAGAAAAGGAAAAAGGGAGGAATGACTCTACTAAATATTGTTCTTGCCACAATCATACCCTTGAGATAGCAGCTGGTATTAACTTCAGAACTCTACTGTAGCATCTATAGATTCTTTCTTATATTCTGGATTAAAACAAAATATTCTATTTCATCATATTGTATCTTTGTAATACTTTATGGAAAATGAATAATAGATGAATGGAAAATACGTTTCATAAATAACAATTTATTAATTTAATGAGAAAAAGAAATTATATATTACGTACAGAGATCTCTGTACGAACAGAACTGCTACATTTTTGATTACAACAAAATATTTTACTAGATGTAAAACAGCATAATAAGTTTCAGAAATGGTAACTATTCAATACATATAATTTGATTATAATTCCAAAAAAATATACTTATTTCAATAATTACTCTGGCGTTAAATAAGAAGTACAGTGCCACTCGAAAAATCGAGGCACTGTTTAAGTGTCAGATCGAGACGAGACCACAACAATATTATTAAAAATAATTATGATTATTCATAAAAATTTCCTGGTAAATGTTAATATTTTCAAAATTAACAGCAATTTCATTCCAATCAGTGCTACCAAAAGAGATCTTATATAAATTAAGTACAAATTTTTATATGTTTTATAGTCATAGGTTAATTCCTGTTATTAATAAATGGAATCATTTTTAATTTTTATTTTTATAGATATGTGTATGATATATTTTTAAAATTAATTTCTTATGTCTATCTGTAAATCAAAGTAAATACCTGTGCCTAGTTTTTAAAAACTATGAATAACTACTTTTGGAACTTGAACAAATTAAATAAAATTAGAACTAAACTGCGCAGACTCCGTAATGTTACGGATAGTTTAGTACTGTTGTAGGAACAAACCTCGTATCTCCAAAAATATACAATTATTTAAATAGTTTTCAACTAAATCACAGACAAATTATTGTCTGTGACTAAATTAATTTACATTCTGAACTAGCACAGTAATTTCATATAAAATTGATTAAAAACCTAATTTATTATTATTCACGTTTAATGTTTAACACATACATTTTTATTATTTGCATATAAGTATTAATAAACAAAGACAAGTAGACAGTTTCGTCGAGAATCGAGACCAAGACAAAACTAGATTAGTCGAGATCAATTCGAGACCAGTTCCAAGTCTCGTCACGAACAATCTTTGTAAAAACTACCATACATGAACACGTGATAAGTAATTCTCTACATGCAACAATCACATCCTTGAGATATCGATTGATATAAAGTATGCCATCTACTGAAATTCCTGCAGAAAGCCTTTGATTTATTCGTGAATTTTTGTCATTATTCTGGCCTAAATTCAAATTTATTGGATGTGGGAAAAAATGTTTGTGCGGTGTTTAACATTTGCATATTTGTGGAATGCCGCTATCAATCATATTTAGTTGAGGAAGGAGTCGGCAGGGGCGCTGTTCTACGATTATTCGCGCATACATTAATATTATTTTTTGTTCTGTTTGCTTTCAATTATGGTCTGTTTTGTCAAGAAGCACAAACACAGAGTTTTCTGGATTTGAAAGAATCATTCAATCATTTTAAAATTGATCGGAACAATTCTACAAAAATGAGATGTTGCCAACACAAAACCGACCACTACTAAAGAATAAGTGAACATTACTATAAAAATGTTCTTTTTTAAAAATATAAGGTAGGTTATTACTTCCTTATTTTGTAAGAAGTTTCTTCAAATATTTTTACCAATCGATACCAATACCAATATCAATTAAGTACAAATTGTTAATGCCAAAATCACCATCATAAATGACAGGAATGACATATTCAAATATTTTTAACATTTGAAAATATCCATTACTGCGGTTATATTACTGTTTCTATTTCATTTTTGTCGTTGGATAGACGCAGATAGCATGTATACCCCTCTGTAACACGTACGATAATGAGATAGCGAATAAAAGTTTTAACTATGCCATGCGTATACGACAAAGATGCAAGATAAATTTTAATAATTCTTGCAACAGAAATTGATGACGTAAGGATCAACTGCGGGGGAAATATAGTACACTTGAGGTCCTGTTCCATGTAGCAATGTTGTGAAGGCAGGGTTCTTCTTATGTCTTATCGAAAATAAAAATTAGAGAATCTCACTTATAACAAATTAATTCATGATCGTCTGATTAAACATGTTATATTTTCGCCTCACTACGAAAGTACCAAAAAAAAAAAACAAAGTAGGTATTTTCAAAATAGTTCAAAGTCCGATAAAGATGCAAGATGAAAGTTCAGTCATTCTTGTAGCAGAAATTGATAGTATCATTAAATGGAGGAACCCAGTATTGATGAAATCGAATTGAGAATTCCATCTGTTTCAAGACAGTTTTTATTTGCATTTTGGTTAATTTTTTGTCAACTTACAGAGGTTGCAGGGGTCCTACCAGCTTATAGTATGTAACGAACCATTTGGACACAGCCGTTATTTTTAATTGAAACTTATGAACCAAAAATATGCCAGTGGTCCGGAATTCAACTTAGCTTGTAAAGGTCAAGACCAATTACCGACTTAAATTTGTATTTGTATTTGATTACTTTAGACAAGGCGATATCTTAAATAGTTTCAGATCCCAATACAATCTTGTAAAGAGTAAGAACTGTTGTTGATTTCAATATCTTCTGTATTTGATTACTTGACAAGGTGGAATTATAGAACTGTTTCTCGGATGCATCGCAAATTATTAATCAAAAGTTGATTTGAAGACCTTCTGTATTTAATAACTTTAAATAAGGCGTCATCCCAGATCAGGTTTTCGGAAACACCACAAATTATTAACGAAACGTATTGCTGTATCCACGTGGTTGGTAACTCAATACAAACATGAAAAGATCAAGAACTGTTGTTTACTTAAATACTTTCTGTATTTGATTACTTCAGATAAGGCATCATCCCAGATCAAGTTTTCGGAAACACCACAAATTATTAACGAAACGTATTGCTGTATCCACGTGGTTGGTAACCCTAACCCAATACAAACTTGCAAAGATCAAGAACTGTTGTTGAGTTGAATATCTCATGTATTTGAATACGTTAGACAGGCAGTACCCAGACCAGGTTTGAAGGAGCAGCGCATTGTAATTCCGGGCGCGGGCGCTGTAATTCAATAGTTGGCCGTCGTAAAAGCTCGGCCACTAAATCTCCAGCACAGCGTGTACGCATACCAATACCCCGTGTGAAAGGGCCTGATTTCTCTATACAGGAGAAAGTGTAGTTCACAGGTGCACTGGAAGCTGGTGCTTTACATTAGGATTAAACACTTGCAGTTGCCACGTGAGGCAGTGTTTCTTCTGCGAATACCGTGCCATATGCCAACTGTAAACTAGAAATATAAGTGGTGTGGTGGTTCCTTTTAGAAATATCGTGCAAAATTTAGAAAAAAAAACATTTATCGGTTTCAGGGTGCCTTTGTTTACATATAGAAAAGTAAGCTGGTAATGGGACCTATTCTGTAACTCAATGGTTAATTTTTAATGAGTTGCTAACATTTTTGACTAAAACAAAACAATCATTACAAGTCATGTTTTAATATTTTCTACAGTGCTATCTATTTTCATTGGACAAAAAAAAATTGCACCTAGTTAAAAATTAACCACTGAGTTGCAGTATAGGGGGAAATAGCTATTAACATACTTAGGATAGTTATGAATGCCATAAACGCCAAAGATGTCAATAGGGTCCTGAACCATTGTCAAAATAATACCATTTTGCAGAGAAATATGAAAATGTACAACAATTAATGAGTATTAGTGAAAAATTTTTATTTAAATATTATTTCGTTCACGAATTGTCATCTGTCTTTAGCAATTTCAAAAAGACAATCGCGCGTCCATATTTATTAAAACTTACGGAAGGGAGACATGCATGTGGCCTGGCAGTGTTAAAATGTTCCTGCATGTTCTGGTTTCTTTACAAAAATAAGTTTTATTTATGCCTAATAATAACTTTTTCATTCATATACCTACAAATTTGTATATAAACATAGTTTAGTTATACAAATATGATAATTACCCATACCTTATAAGTCTAACAGTTTGTTCATCACTGGCGAAGACAGATGAAGAGGGCAATATTTTCAATTTAAAAATTGATATCTCGCTTATGACATATTGTTCACTCACGTTTTCACTACGATGCTTATATCAATCTGTTCTTTCAGAATAAAAAAAGTATGGTTCAGAACCCCATTGAATTCCGAGCTCGAAAAGGTATGATTCATAACATCTGTAGTTTGTTTAATAGTTTACCGGTTTCATGTTATTAATAAATATTATTGTATAAAATTATCTAGCGAGTAACGTTTTCGTGATTTGTCCACTGTTATTTTGACAATTCTTTACGGTAAATATTAATTACCATACTGACTTGCCAAATTACTTGGTATACAATTATGACCTAGTTACACTGCTTATTTATGAAATTGAGATCATATTTTAAGCGACAACCTTTCCAAACAACTCAGAATACCAAAAAGCCTAAAAGGTTATAATTTTTTTAAACATCTATCGTTCCCTTAACTTCAAATTATCTCCTATAAATACAATAATTCTCAAAATCCATTTAAGCGAGCTTATACAATAGACTAGAATGAGATACACCCGAATGAATATTGCCACATACTAGAATACATTGCCGTAATGCTGGTCACTTAAATTCTCTAGCACAATCTAATCTCAAAGTCAAGTGTTAACTCCTGGAATCCCGTTAATAGAAACTTATCGAAACATTGGAACCGTCTCCATTTAATTACCCTCGGTGTTTCGTTCGCGTATCCGGGGGACATGGTTTACCTATTCGCAGGGCGCCTACGGAGCGAGATTTTGTGCTTGGTTGCGTTTTAATTGATCGAACGAGATTGCCTCCTACGTGAGAAGAATTGGAAGCCGTGAAAAATGCGCCGCAATTTGAATCTTGGCTGGGGAGAATTTATAGTTAACTCACAGGAGTTGTATTAAGTGTTTTTAGGTTTTCTTCGGTGTATATTACAACACTTCAACAAATATAAACAGGGTGGGAATTCAAACACCCGAGCAGAAGGATTTAACATGTAAAATCACATTTTCGTAATTTCCTTGGTTCCCTACTTATTTTAGGTGCCTTGTTATATATCTCAGAAATTAAGTATGAAAATGATGAAAATCTCAAAAATAGCTGTACCCATGGAACTGAAACAAAAATTGATAATTATTTAACGGTTTATCTGTCAAGTTACGCTACGTTAGTTTATTTTTATTATTATTTATAATTACTGTTAAAGTGAACAATATTACATAAATTAATTTTGAATTTAAAAACAAAAAAAAAAATTGCTATATTTTTAAAGTAACTTGACAGATAATCCGTAATACCGGGACACACGACAAAAATTGTGTAGGTAAATTATTCTTATTTGGGTTGACGATTGACAATAAAGTATAGTAGCATGAATAATACTCTAAATTTAAAAATTACTACGGTATATTTAATGATTCTTTATCTTCTTTTTTTCAAGTGCAACAAATTTCAAGTAATGTGCATGTGTCTGCATATTTTTCTAATTAACATTAAATGCAATTGAGATTTTTTTTCATAAATCTAGGATTAGAATAATAACCTATATGGAATCCAAGGTCTCTAATTCGATTCCGATTTTGGAGGTTCCTTTTTGTAATACTTTCTGTTTTTATGTTAATACATATATAGTGTGCATAACGAAACGTGGAACGTAGGACTTTAAAATGGAATTTAAAAAAATCGCGGATACTCTCTTTCCTGATAAATTTAGAACAAAACTACAACAATGCACAGTTATTCAAAATTAAATTAAGGATTAAAGATCATTATTGATGCAGCAGCACGTCTGCAGTTCGAGATATATTAAATATAAAATGTAACACTTTCGTTCAAAATCAGACCATAGCTGTGACAGCAGATATTACGCTTGTTAGTTATCATTTCGGACTATATAGTGCTGGACAACATAATTGAGAATTGGATTACATCACCCCCTACTAGCGGTATGCTACATGGGATTATCCCCAAATTTATGGTACAGAAATGCAGAGACTGATTTCAAATTTTTAAATAGGTATATTGTATATATAATCAAGGTAAAAATGTTTGGTTCATACGTACTAAAACAAACAAATTTTTATTTTATTTATGTAAAAACTAATCCAGCCTAATGGTGAATAGTTAATTTTCTTTCCATTTTTGATCCTTATCACAGTTATAAGAATGTGAAATTTTTATTAATACCGCCCCTACATATTTAAGACTCATCACCCGTTGTGAGGGTTAGCCGTATCTATTACCAAGCTTAAGGGATTAACCAAATATCTTGTCCTGTACTATACCAAGATTCATGAACATGTTCGGAAAGAAACAAGTGAAGACGAGGTATGGCAAACGATTTGGGAATTGGCTTCTGGAAAAGACAGAATTAAAGATTAAGAAAAATTATTAAGAATAGGAAGGTTAGTGTTCATATTGTAAATAACTGTGTATTACGAGTACTATGCATGTTAATTAAATTATAAACACAAATGCAATAATATAAGTAAAGTATGGCGTTATCTTTTCTTAACCTTCTTGCACTTTACACCATTTACTACGTTATATATCCAGCGTTTAGTTTAGTTCACCGTAGATATTTTAATTTGTCTTGCCTCGTCTTTTTTGTGGGATGTTTGTGTGTGTTTGTGGGCGAGGTAAGAATTTGCAAGCACTCGGGTTGGTGTAATTTATCAGGTGAGCG
The DNA here is from genome assembly GCA_035578165.1 of Stenolophus ochropezus. Classification (NCBI taxonomy): domain Eukaryota; kingdom Metazoa; phylum Arthropoda; class Insecta; order Coleoptera; family Carabidae; genus Stenolophus; species Stenolophus ochropezus. The sequence continues at coordinate 15,368,524 of JAQOWZ010000018.1, read as the reverse complement.
ATAAGCAACGCTGCCACCGCTTGGCAGCGACGCAGTCGACGGGAAAATAGCCATGCGTGCTGAGGAATACAGATAGCCATGGACCGGAGCCTTCTGCGATACAGGGTGAGCACTTTGTACCGGGGAACCCTGGGGAATGCTTCATAGCTTCATACATAAGTATATAACCATCCAATAATAACTACATTAATAATCAATTATTATAGGCAAGTGTGACCAGCATCACACGCGTGTGTTGTAGGCGGAGGACAAATTATTTGTAATTTTGTTGAACAACATTCTCATCCATTATGGCAATCAAATACAATTATCTCTAGTGGGTTGAATACAAAGGGTATCAGTATTATAGAGACTTATTTGAAACAAGCAGCAATAACAATGAAAATTTTGTTATAATTAAACAAGTGCATTTAATATTACTAGGTTAAATAAAACTTTTTTTACATTTTGCATTAATAATTGCTCTATTGTTATATCAAAAACGGTTTATTAATATGGGATATTGTTAAATTGTTTTTGGTATTTTTTTTTTGTTAAATTGGTACTTCTAACTAGTGTGCCCCACGGTAAATGTGAAATTGATAACCTCAAATATTTTAAAATATTTATTAATACTTATAAACAAAGCTAATTTAAAAGGATTTAAATTTTTTTTAAACTTAACTTATAGTTTTGAATTTTTTCACAATATTATAAATGAATAATGACTGTTTCACTTCATACAAAAATAACTATTATGAACTCTAAGTAAACATACCAAGTATTCGAGAGATTCCAAATGTGAATTTAGTGATCCGGGCGATTCGACATGTTGGTGACTGCTGTTTAGTGCATGTGTATGTTATATTTGTACAATGGTATACTAGTTCCATATTTTATACCTATATTCCTGTTACAGGTAAGTTCTCGAATAAATATTTTTTTAAAGTACGTATTTTATCATTCTATGAGTAAGTTCGAATTTCTAAAAAGACGTGCACTAGTTTTTACGATATAAAATCGGAATACGGAATGTAATATTCTAATTCATCTTAAGTGTAATACACATTATTGTTTCTTTGTTTCTTGTTTGTCCAAAATTATTTACAAATTTAATTATATATTTTTTTGCAATACCTGCACAGTAAGTTACCCATTAATAACAAAATTTAAACACAGTAAGTGGAACTTTTATTGCAGATTTGGTTTCCATGGTTATAGTAAACACTTCCCGTGCACGGTGGACCGTAAGTGTGTTACTTACAATTCATGGTGGATGGTAAGTATTTAGTTTCCCCATCATCATAAACATTCATGGCACTCTTACTCTCAATTGCAATTCAACTTTTATTTTTGACATCAATCTGACAGACGTTAATTTTGAAACCTATTTTTCTTTTTCTATTATTTTTGTAGGTATTGCAAAAAATAGCTTACTAACCTTGAACTGTAAGTGATATTTGAAGTTTCGAATTAATACTTGTTATAAAAACTTTATTCATCAGTAATCCAAATAGTAAATAACGTATATTTTTGACAACTTGCGTTAGTTTTTCGATGCGATATTTTTCTGTTAACCAAGGTTTAAGGTAACCGGAATATTAATTAGAAATGAAAAAAATGGCCCTAAGGTGGATATAAAATATAATGTAATTTTCGTACGAGGATATGTGGACATGTACGTGGTACAGACTACAGAGTGCAGCAAGGGTGCTGTGGTACTGAAATTGATTTCGAGCAGTGGACTCAGGCCCAGTGATTAATACCAGTGACAATCCGCACAATTTGCGCCGTGTTCGGGTTCAAATCCGTTTTTCACCCGTCATCCCTTTGTTTCGCCGCGCTGCAATTGTCCAAAATGCAATTAATTTTGCGCTATGAAAAATGTAATTAATTACTTTGATAATTAATTTAATAAATGTTGTTTTTGTGCGGAAAGATAATAGTGGACGAAAAAATGTTAATTGAAAATTCATTTAAAACAATACATTTTTGGCGGCGTTGCTAAATTACATTTTGTGCTCTAATAATTTGATGTTTAATTCGGGGTGAATGCGATACTCATATGAGGTGCGTGTATAAATTACATATTATCATAGCTTTCAACTATGTTACGTATTCCAGTGTGTGTCAATATTCAGTAGAATATTATTAAAAGGCAGGCAGTAATGGCTCATTTGGTTAGCTCGACTGAGTCCGTGAATTCAATATCCACTATGGTGCAGTTCACTTCTCAACTTTACCTAAAGCCAAAATTTTCCAGTAACCCGTGCCGGTCATGGCTTTAAATAATAGGGGCTGCTGCAACTTAAGAAATTCTCAAATTAATTGTAATGTCCAAATATGTAAAGATACGGAATAAGGATGAAAAATATTTTAAGCATACTGCTCCGTTACTGATTTAGCAAAGAAACTGCTTGTTTTGCAGTGCCGAATTACTCTTCTCACTACGAGTATAAATGCTTGTGCGCGCATCGTTTAAGTTTCGACGCCTTTTGCGTTTTCCTTAGGCGGTGAAAATTATCAAAATTACAAAAGGAAAAAAAATAACTACTTCACATTCCAGTCCAGAAGTATCAATATTTGATGCTTAGTAATAACTATGTTTTTCTACTTTTGGAATATTTCATTGACGAAATAAATTTGGTGTAACTGAGTAGGAACAATGTCCTGTTAAAGATTGTGAATTAGAAAATGGATTTATAGAAGATACAAAAGAAGCATCAGCCTTACTTTTGAAAGTCTACAGACGATCCTGAATAATATAGAATGTTCGTTTGACACCTATTTATGAAAAACTGCCGAATTTCACTTTATATTTACAATATTCCAGTTACTGTTTTATAATTGCAAAATATCTACTCCTTGCGGAACATTCTAACTCAACAATTTTTGTTTGTCACATTATTAAATTTAGTTTAAATTTAACAACTACATATAATGATATGATAGATAACAATCCATGTCTAAGTTACTAAATTTGCTACTCCCGATTTTTGAATGTACGAATTAACAGTGTTATTACAAGAGTGTGCGGCATGCGCTTGTATGTATTAAAGCGAGATGGGAATATTATGAGGTAGGGATTTAAAAACGCGACATAATTACGAAGATAAACCCTTGGCAATGCTCGGAACAGCTACCAGATAGCATTGGGGCTGCAGTTTTTCAGACGGTTTTGTTTTACACACTCGAATACATTACAGATAATATTAAATGCTATATTGTACTTTTTATGAACTGACCAAACGATTATTGTCAAAAGAAAAATATTAAGCCTTGAGATATCAGCTGGTGGTACATACTAAAGCAGAAATTTCTTTGGTATTAGTAAATGGGTTAATTTGTTGCACTATTATCGTTCTAACAAGAATATACCGAATTGATCTCACTCAGTAATTATCTTTCGGAATAGACTGGTAGTAGAGATGAAATGTAATAATAATATTAATGTATTCCTGTAACTCCCAAAAGGGGCAAAGGACATCCGACCTCACTTGCTTAATTACGAATTAATAAAAATAAACAAAAATAACCGTCATCTCTACACATTTGACAAGTTTAAAACTAGACACGTGTTTCGAAAACTAAGTTCTCGTCATCAGAATTGGATACAAAAATAAGGATTATTTAGCATATAAACCGTACCATAGGTTCGAGCAAGTCTAAGGATAGAAGTGAAAAAACTGACTTTGAAAAGGGATGTGAGACATGGTTTGAGAAACACAAAACTAAGAAAGGTAAGACTTCTCAAATATTTAAGGTTGACTGATATTTTTTTTTTTAATATTTTTACTTCCTTATAAGAAAAAAGTATTGTAATTGCAAAAAAAAATCGGTTTTCAGACCCACTTTGATTTTTTCGCGGATATATAAGTTATATGAAGCCTTCCACTATTTACAAATGTTGCCACAATTAATGATGAATGGAAATCCAGGAACTGAACCTCGGATCTCGTGTTATTATACAATTTCCACTAAAGTGGCCAACATTAAAGCATTGTATTCCAGCACATGTGGCAACATATATTGAGGTATATCTCCCTGACCTACTACAGAAGGTAGAAAGGCGTATTATTTGGAAGAATGTATGTGAAGCAATATTTCAGCGTGTGACTTTTATCCATTCACTGTGTATATCCGGTATAATTGTCCCCACACAATACAATTTCCACTTAAACCGGCCGGCGGTCGCTTATGAAACGCTGGTATTGTCCTTCCGATTAAATTCCGAAACAATAACGGGATAAATGATGGCCTGAGACCGCGCGTTTTTCCCGTAATGGAATACTTAAAGTAATATATGCGGCGCGGTATTAGGGCGTTCGAACGGCTAAGCCCGGATTATCCCCGTGATGTACTGCGAGTGTGGGCTAGGTGTTTATGCGCTCTGCTCCTACTATAGACAACAGATAGATAAACAACAAGTGATTACTGCTCGAATACTTTTTTGCAACCATCATTGATCAGGACGTCGTTGGATTTATTCCTCTTAGCGACGTATGTATCTTTTTCATGTCAGTATTACAGGCAGTGAAATGGCGCATAACTAGCATTAATTAATTATCAAAATCCAACAAACAAAACTGTAAGAACTGTGATCTACCATGCGGTTCTCTTTAGAAATAGCAACCTTGAGCTTTCAAGTTCACACTACCAACATCCAGGTACGGTGGAGTTCAAAATCCAACAATTCTATTGGTTCAATTTCTCGTACGACGTTTTTAACACCGCAGTGAAAATGATACTATAATCGTATTGGTTGGTGTAATCATTAAATAAGATGTATCTACGCCAGTCAACAGTAATTTAATATTATCGTACATTCCTGTGCCTTCCAGTAAAAGTATTTACAATATTCCCTTATCGCTCAGATGGGACAAACCGGCAATATATTAATTTGTTCTTCGGAATATCTTAATCATTTATAGGTCATCCGACGAGTAATAGCCCTACTTTTGAAGGTCTATCGAGAATGCTGAAATTTAAATTGTATAGGAAGATTTGTAGGTAACTAAATAGCTTGGATAAGTATTAACTTGGCTGTGCTCAACGAGATATTAATATTTGTTCCAATACTTGCTATTTCGGTTTGCAATGATTTAGTAGCTTTATACAAGTCCTGTAGGGCACGATATGACTTTTCAAGTAGCACGCTAAGATTTTATCTCAAATCAGTGATGCCAGTCCATTTAGGAAAAAGATTTACAGTGAAAAATATTTTAATGGATTTTAAAGTTAGATATCCTGAAAGATTTAATTGTTTATATACATTAAGTAAAGCGTTTCTTGGAATTCCATCATATGTTTAATAGATATTCTGATTGTATTTGAGTCCTATGCAAGATCTTCCTTCTCGAAAACCTTATTCTTTATTCCATTTACGCTCAACCTTTTTCTTTATTATATCGAGTAAAATTTTGGATAGTATTTTGCTAGAGTTACTGAGCAAGGTTATTCCTCTCCAGTGAACCTGGTTAAAGTCACCCTTCTGTGGTATCAAATGAGATAAGAGTAAAATTTATTTTTTTACTTCTATTTCTGTGTGACACATCATGACATAATGGTTGCCTACCGCTGCTCTAAGGCCATAGCTTTTTAATTATCAAATCTACTTTTTTGGGACTGATTCGTACTTAGATAAAGATAATACAGTTACTGTTACTCCGTTATCAATTACCCAGTGTTTATTGGCTTTATTAGTACTATAAGTACAACAGCTCCTTTTTCTAAGACTAATTAGTACTTAGACATGGGTAATAGTGTAGCTAAGGTAGTCATGTAACATTTTATCGCAATGTTCCGACCTGTTATCCTACATGTGATCCGAAATGTATGCATTCCCAGTATCAACGTGACAGGAAAAAATAAGCCTATATTTCTGTCTGTTAATATTTTATTTTTTATAATTGATTGCTTTATATACGGCAATTATTCTAGTTTGAGTGACAGCAATACGGGTAGAATATTTTACAGTATTGGATGATGGACTATTCACAAAAAATATATCTCCTGTTTAATCGACTACTACACTTTTACCCGTATTTGAGCAGTTTATAGACATATCTCTGTAGATATTATTGTTGATATTGTCACAAAGTGGCGAATTATATTCATTACAGACAATGAAACGAATGGTTAAAATAAAATTAACTGGAAATGCAACAATTATAATTGCATTACGAAAACAGCAAATGCGTTATTCCCTATGGAGTTAGTATATTTTGTTCCAATTTTAATTTGTGTAATGGTATGGATAACTATAGGGAATAAATTAAAGTGACACCAATATTAAGTTATTAGCAAGCTCCCAAAACATGATTGTTGACTACGGCTTGTCAAGTTAGGAAAAAAAAGTTATTTACCTTAAAGGAGAGGCAGACAAAACATATGTTAGGTTTGCTTGATAAAAAAAAATAAGAATTAATTCTAAACTACCATTCAAACTGGCATAGCTTTGTAAGCAGGAGTTGTGATAACTTTATTGTCAGTTTTAAAAGATTTTAAATCTAGAAATGATAACATAAAAGTAAATTTTGTGGTCGTAAAGTAATTATCATGGTAAATAGAAAATGGTAATACATATTTCTAATATTCGTGTATGTATGCTGCACACAATTGTGATACAGAATGTACGTATTATTTTTAAGATTTTGGGATGATGAACCAGTGAATGTACTAACCTACACTATACACTATATTACATTATTAAAGATTATATCAAACAATCGTATGATATGCCAAGCTGCTAAAAAGGGTAGAGAATTATTTTCATTTCAAACTGAACTCCTAATTTTAATCTTCAAATTTACAAAAATTTAGCTGTTTCTAATTTAGTTACATCCATTCCTTTAAAATTATATTAAGCATCTTTTCTAAAAATCGATTATGTTCAAGATTGATCTATACTTTTACGCCAAAATATTAATAGCTATTAATATACTTAGGATAGTTATGAGTATCATAACACGGAGAAGTCAATTGAATTTTAAGACATCTAAGGCCTGATATGATTTGTAACATTGCGTGGTTTGTTAACTAGTTTATCGGTTTCACGTTATTAATTAATATTATTATTAAGTCTGTATTCGATGATATGGTATGACAATTGTCCCATGTTATTTTGACAATTCTGTAATGTAAATATTAATTACTGAACTGATTTACCTAATTACATAGTATACAATATTAACTTAGTTACCCTGCTTACTTTTGTTTATATAAACAAAAGCTTAATATCCTGAAACCGGTATTATTCATTAATTAATTCTCTATAAATTGTAAACCAGATTGATGAAAATCTAATAAATCCAATTATTAGATAGTTGTAGTAGAACAAGGAACATTTTCAAGTGTTATCCACGAGTCTATTACGTATTTATCCAGGTGTAGTAGGTCGTAGATGTGTGCGTACAACAATGATACAAATTACATGATAGAATATTCTATGCAGCTTGACGCACTGGCACATATGTGATATGTAGTTGAGCATGTGGAATATACATTAACTTGCATGGCGTTATGAATTGTTTAGGAGTTCGCGTGTACGAATTTACTAAGCTGCTCCAAATCTCCTATATTGTTGCTTCCAAATTTTCATCCCTTATCATTTTCTTCAAAATTGATAATCTCTAGCTTTTAATTTATGTTCCATGCACAATTCCTTCATTTACTTGTTGTGGATTCGATTCTCATGATACACTTTCTAAGTTACTAAATTAAAATGATACTATATAACACTAGTAGGTATATTTTCATTTTATTGTATTCGGTCAGCAAAAGCCACTGTATAAATAAGCAAGAATTCGTAGTGTTCACTAAGACAAGAAATTTGTATTGCAGATTATAAACTGTCTTGATTAAAATTATATGTCATGAATTATAGCTTTGTTCCAACTAACCTCCAAACCAATTCGGAACTGTACGACGCATGTGCAATTTGAAAAAAGTGTTCCAACTAACTTCAAACCCAAACTCTGATTGTTAGTCGGCTGTTTCTACTGGCTACCTTAAGTTTTTTTTTACAATTTGAACCCCAAATCTCACACTTAGCTCAATTCGTGTCGGAGACCGTTAACCAATAGCTGCCCGTTTAATACAAAATATAAATTTTAAATTTGTGTGTAATTCTTGCTGTAAATATAATTTTAAAGGTTATAGTACATATCATAACAAAAAACAAATTATTGTTTTATAAAAATAGGTTAAATGTTAATGTCTTTTGACTTTTGATATATTGTCTACCTTCATATTTTTTTAACTTTCAACTACTTACATCTAAGAAAACGGTAGAAATTGCGTTGAAACCTACTTATAGAATTTCTTAAACATGCATATTGCCACATGTGCTAGAATACACGGTCAAATGTCAAACTAAAATGAGAATAGGGGTGGGAATCTATAACTTATAACAACTGCACTCGTTACATTACAAATGTTAAATGCCACCATACCGGAAATTCAAATTTGCAATGAATTTAAGACATTCCCACATCAGTGTAGACTTGTAGAGTGTACTTTATACATGTACGAGTATATGTAAGTACGAATCAACCATAAATAAACATTACTGCTATAGAGTAGCAAGTATACTTTATAGTTGATATTTGCTTATTATTCATAAGTAGTCCAAATGATAACAACCAAAGTTATAGAATCGCACTGTAGTTAGCGTTTTGGGTGACCAACAAGTCGTTCAAAGTGGTTTCAAACCAACTACAAAGCTTGTGGAGGTTGCAAACTTTTCTCGAAATAAGTACCCGTTGTCCACGAGGACATATTTGTTTTAGGAATGTTGTGGTACTTTAGTTAAAACCTACAACTCTAACCCACCTTCCTTAAGTGTTTTAAAATTTCCACCCCAAAAACGTTTTTAAATTTCCCTTAATCCGTTCACCTGGAAAGCCATTATTTGTAAATTCACTTCCATATTGCTTTAAACGACACAAAATGTCAAAATGATGCTCCGTGTTGAGTAACGCCAACGCATTATATCCGTGTTGTGTGGAGCTGTAAATCTTTCCAGGGGCGGACTGTGCTAGGCGCAGGCCAGCACTAAGGGGGCATGCATTATTGCGTAATTTGAACAGGAGCTATCGACTCATCAGATTCTACTATCAAATATTTATTGCCCGAATCGATAGCAAACGGTTTTGGGAAGGTTCATCATATTTTTATAAACCGATCAATATTGTGCTTCACCCACATTCCACACAATTTTTATCGTTCTCTATTCATTCTAGAATGCATTCAGAAATAAAACTATACTAAAACTCTATTATAAATACAATAGCAAGAACGAATGTTGCCACATGAATAAAAATACACGCGTCACAAAATTTCTTTCTTATTACTGTAATCTGTAATGCTTGTATTCAGTATTTATCACTTCTACTTTGTTTTTTAGTTACCCTTGCTGTACTCTACATTACATACGAGTTAAATATCTTTATATTAGCTGTATTCTTTTCACACATTATCGCAGTTCACATCAGTAGACTCACTTATTTTGACCCTTATATTTGCATAACTGACTTTGATTGAAGTGTATTAGATTATATTGTTATTTTATTTATTTATTGTCAATAATACGAAGATACTGTGTTAGTAACCTTTAATTTTATTTGTAACGAAATAGTTTAAAAAACGACAGTTACAAACATGTTTTGAATTTATCGTTAAAAGCAGTTATTATATTAAGATGAAAATGAAACGGAAATTATTTTCTTATTTACATATTATTCGAAGGATAGTATAGATTTTCAGAGACAGTTCTGTAGCTGTTGTTCTAGGTCTAGGTAATAATAGCAGTGGCGACTCGTCTGGGGAGGTAGTTGAAGCAGTGGCTCATCATACAAAATGAAGAGAGGAGAAATTTGCACTGTATTTTTAAATTCCATTCTTGTAAAAATTTTAAATTTAGCGTGCACTATGTCCACAAGATTTAGTTTTTAAATTCCCACTGTTTTCCTATCCTTCATATACAGTCAAATAAAGAATTCGTACGCGCAGCGCAATGTCGACTAGAGAAGTGCCGAGGCAAAAATTCTCCTGCGTCAAACTTCATCAATGTGTGTGTACGAGTGTGCTGTTTTTACAATACTCACAGAGTTTATCTACTGTTCTCTTACTGCATTACCTGCTTCAGAAAAGGGAGTCTTGAGGCATGCCTCAAGAGCTTTCTGATTGGTCTTTTTTCATGGGGACGCGCGCGAAGTTTATTTTGTATAAGTGACCGAAAGTGGATACTGGTTATCTTAAGACTTTAAATTTAAGTTTACTTTTATATAGTTCCTATAACCTGCCTCGTCAAAATTTTAGTTCATGAGTCGCCACTGATTCTACACTTTAACACATACGAGTCTACATATCCTCATATTACTGTAATATTCCTTCAGTATTTGTCATTTCAGACTTCAGATTTGTTTTATAAAGTGGTGTTCACTCATTCAGGTACTAACTGAGATCATCCTTGCTACACTCTACATCATATACGTATCTTCATATTACTATAAATTTATTTCAGTATTTTATTTTCGGGGTGAGCACAATGATTACATGGATAGGTAACAACTGTTTTTATTTCCATATGTTTGTTATATCAATACAACATCTAGAACAAGGGTAACATATTCTTATTGATTCTTCAGTTGATAGCACTTAAGCATGTAAACCCCTCATAACATTGTTCCTAACATCTTGGAAGTCCTGATCACGAGATTCCTGCCAACATGTCGTCCTGATCACGAAGCAGGAAGACTTGTGCAGGATTTCAATTCGTCGCGTGATCATAGATGGCTGAGATAGCAGCTAAGGTTTTATTCTTTCAAAACATGAAGCCATCGGGGTGCAGTGGTACGAGTGGGACGAGTGGATCTCAATGGCTCACTCTAAGGGGGAATTTAAATAAAAGTGGATTGCCAATGTGAGAGCTTAGGAAATACGCTTTATTTGGATGGGTAACCGCCTGGGAATAAAGCTATTATGATAAATACTAAAGGGGTATTGCAGTAATATAAGGATATGTAGACTTGTATGTAATGCAGAGTGCAGCAAAGGTGAGCACAGTTAGTACTTGGATGGGTGAACAACACTTCACAAAACCAAACTGAAGTAATAAATACTGAAGGAATATTAAAGTAATACGAGGATATGTAGACTCCTATGTGATGTAGATTGCAGCAAGAATGAGTACAATTAGTATCTGGATGGGTCAACAACGCTTTACAAAATCAAACTGAAGTGATAAACACTGAAGGATTATTACAGTAATATGAGGATCTGTAGACTAAGAGGGAATTTAAATAAAAGTGGATTGCCAATGTGAGAGCTTAGGAAATACGGTTTATTTGGATGGGTAACCGTTTGGGAATAATTCTATTATAATAAATACCAAAGGGGTATTGCAGTAATATGATGATATGTAGACTCGTATATGATACAGAGTGCAGCAAGTGCGAGCACAGTTAGTACTTGGATGGGTAAACAACGTTTCACAAAACCAAACTGAAGTGATAAATGCAGAAGGAATATTACATTAATATGAGAATATGTAGACTTGTATGCAATGCAGAGTGCAGAAAGGGTGAGCAAAGTTAGTACCTGGATGGGTTAACAACACTTCACAAAACCAAACTGGAGTGATAAATACTGAAGAATTATTACAGTTATACGAGGATATATAAACTCCTATGTAATGCAGAGTGCAGCAAAGGTGAATATAGTTAGTACTTGAAGGGGTAAACACTTCACAAAACAAAAATGAAGTGATAAATACTGAAGGAATATTACAGTAATATGAGGATACGTAGACTCTTATATTATGCAGAGTGCAGCAAGGATGAGCACAGTTAGTACTTGGCTGGGTAAACAACGCTTCAGGAAACCAAACTGAAGTGATTAATACTCAATGAATATTATAGTAATATGAGGATATGTAGACTCCTATGTGATGTTGAATGTAGGAAATGTGAGTACAATTAGTACCTGGATGGGTAAATATAATTTGGAAAACATAACTGAAGTATTGGCATAATAATCCATTGAACTGAAATGGTGTAGGTTATTATGTATTTTTGAACATTCAGCCAATTTCAGATTAATATTTTGGCGTCGTTTTAACACTAATGCTCATATTCATAAACGTTCGTTATATTTATAATGCTTCGTTAGCCTTTAAACGAGTTATTAAATTGAATATTAATATTAATAACATCTGTTTTCAATAATTTTCGTTAAATTATTCATTATATATAATGATTGCATTTTGTTTCATCATATATATTATTCATCATTCTGACAAAAGTGTTATAGAAAACATATTGTGGACAATGCCTAGAACACGATCATTTAGAAATTAAAATAATTTAAACATAGATACAAATTAGAAAAGAAGCTTTGTAGTAATCTAGCCTTAGACTTAGTCAAGTTTTGTCTTGAAACTAAAACCACTATTTGATGATAACCTATTAAATCGATTCAGAAGCTGCATTTTGTGAAATATTACCAAATGTTTTATAGTATATTAATATAAATAAAAATGGGATTTGACAATAAATTTCGTTATATTATTTTGATAATTTTTGATGAAAATAAGATATAGATTTATTTTAAAAATTACATAGTGATTTGTCACTTCTTAGATTGAACAAGGCCGTAAATATTTGAAGTACTTGTTTCGTGACATGTTTTACAGTTTTGAAGCTTGTAGTTTCGAACCATGCGAACTTAGCGGTATTTTTATTTAGTTAATAATTGGCGATGCTGGAATCTCACATTTTACTCAATTCGAGATGAAATGTGTTAAATATATGTATTTGTGTGCAGCAAGGGTGAACACAGTTAGTATTGGATTGTATATCTATGTGTAGTATATTATGATAAAAATATATACCGAGTCTTATGTTCAGTTTTCAGCGTTTCACTTCGTATAACCCCTGAAATATTTCAATAACGCTCTATAAATCTTTTCTCAATTTGTATAAGTCGATATGACGACCCGTTTACTTCTTTCAATGTGTGCGCCCGTCGTTTATTTTGGGTTTATCAACATATATTTAAATGAACGCTATAAATTTTCTCTATAGCGGGGCATGGACTGATATGTATTGATTTGTATGTTGAAAAATAGAGCAATTTGTACATAAAAATAAACTGACGAATATATATTTATACTGATGCATATTTTCTTGGGTTGGTCCTACCTTATACCAGGAGTAATAAGAAGTAAATTAGAAGGTATTGACACGTACCTGAAACAATAGAAAAACAAATAAGTTTGACAAATAAATAAAGTACAATACAAAATTGAAATATTTAAGAACTACATATTAGAACTAGTAAATATGTATATATCGATTCTTGTTGTATTTAATATAAGGTAGGCAAATAATATGTGACTTTTCACCAAACGCTAACATTTTTTCTTAAGTTGTACTTCTTTGAAATCATCCTATAATACATTTTTTTTTGGACGAAAAATTTTCTTGAGATATTTTTTCTAAATGTTGCAACACAAAAGTGTGTTTTTATGGGTGTATTCCAAAAATGTAGTTAGAGATACAATCTTAATGATTTTTCGATTTGATTCTGCCGAAAAAGTTAGATAAAAAGAAATATTTTCTCGACATATGTGTAAGTTCTTTGAAACGATTACATGAAAAATAAGCATATTGAAAAAACTAGAATTTCAATTTTTCGCTGTGGAACTTTTTCTCCAATACTAAATTTTTTTGACTAGAATAAATATAGATACATTGATTTCAAATTTTAAACATCCCTTTAAAGGAATAAATATACATAGTTATGTATATACAAATGTATAACAAATTTCAAATATTTATACCAATGTCCGGGAATGTATTACTTTTTTTACTAGATAGATATACAATATACTAGTTTTCCAGTGTAATTTTCAAAATAGATATATCGAGAACAAAAAGTTATATACGTATCAAAAAACTTCATATGTTCAAATTAATTTTACCTACAATATATTATAGTAGTTAATTTTAAAATTTAAATGTATAATAAATAACATTTATCATTTGATAATAAATACTGAATTAAGACATTGAATTTTCCATTCTACATTATGCTCTACTAAGATGAGCAACTTAGAAAGAACATTCCTGATTATATTATTGACTCATCCCAGTCCATACATGTTATCTTAGCGTAGAGCTCGTACAACAGCACACTGTCCATAACATGTTATGACCGCTCAACACGTTATGTACAGCACACATGCTACACGCCGTGGGGATTGACATGTAATCACGCTGCTAATTGCCAGAGAGTTAGTCGCAGATTAATTGCCGCCACGTGTAGGGTTGCCGTAGGCCTTGTAGGGCCCTGGCCGCCGGACAGACAGGGGTGTCCCTTGGAATTTGACTCTGCGTGGTATGCGCCAAGTAGCTGATGACAGTTGTAGATCGTACTTTATGTGCAAACAAAACAGTATAATTTCCACTTTCCATTTTAATTTTTCATGATCGTATATGTCAACACAAACTTGTTTATTCGGATTTCATAACGATTTTCACTTAATAGACAATTGCTTTGTAAGTTTTTGTTTTGAAAGTTCGGCCATTTCAGGTTTAGCTCAGTATTTAAGTGTTCCGCAAGAATTTGTCGTTGTTTTGGCAGAATTGAAAAAAGGTTTGGCAGGTCTTTTAGGTGCATTTTGATCTTTTTCTATCTTTTTAGATTTGGAACTTTTGTGCTTTGTAGATTTGATAGGCTTTGCTTTCTCTTTTTGTTTGCTTTGTAAGATTTTGCTTTTAAAGTTCGGCTATTTCAGAATTCTAGGTTTACGCTCAGCGTTTTAATGTTCCGTAAGAATTTGTCGTTGTTCCTAGTAGACTTAAAAAAAAAGATTTGGAACTTTTGCACTTTATCTGTTTAGCAGGCTTTGCTTTCTCTTCTGGTTTCATTTTCGTCAGTTCTTGAAGATGAAAGCCTTCGTGCGCGTGTGTTATCTTCAATCGACTATTTTCCTTCTGAAAATGCCTAAAACCACCGACTAACCTGACTACTTAAAATAACATTGTCTCCATAGGTCTGCTTAAATTTTGTAATAGTTTCTATTGCACTGTGCCCAAGTCTTAAGCAAAACCTAATAGCACACCGTTGTTTGAAATTGACATTACTTATTTTTAGAACGCACTAAAAAAACTGTTTCACGAAAAAAATCGCTACGGACAACCAAATGATTCTAGCGAGTTCAAACTCACACTGAAGGCATATAACATATTCACCTGACTCCCCTCCAAGTTCCGCGATCCAAGTGTTACCTAATCGAACAGTACGTTACCAGTTTTATTACTTAATTTATACACCTCATAGGTACGTAATACATACTGAAAATAAATATGATATCCACAATACAGCAAATTAGCAAACAAACCAATGGTTATTATAAGGTATACCCAAAATTTTTTAGATTGACTAGCTCAACACAAACAGATTCTAGTACGTGTGGTAACAAACGTGCTGTGACAGATTTTGTTTTTTTTTATTAGTTGTCATATTACATAAAAAAGCTTTTGTCCTTACAGTTTAAAGGCTTGAAAGGTTGTCCCGCCCTTGACAAAACATCACGGTACAAACCAGCACTTGTTGTTTTGTATGTATATTTACGGCCGGCCGGCACATTAAAATAAACAAACTGTACGCGGTCGTTTTAATGAGCTATTGATGATTGCGAGTGAAACACACACACGCACATACACTAACACAGATTTGATTCGCGGGTTCAGCGTTTATGGACCACTAATATGAGGACGGGTTGAAAAAATGTGTTACACGGCTAATTACCTCACAATTATTTTACACGATGAAATATTTTACACGAGAGATATTTATTTAAAGGATTTCTTCCACATTGTTTTAAAACCATTTCGCTTTTTAATGTTCACTCGTTTTAGAAAATTGGAAACATTTAAAATGTTTGCACTAATTAATTCTTTGCTCTATTCGTATATACCGATCATTGTATATTCCATATATTTATTTATTTAATTTACACTGTCGAATAGTGGGTTCCAAACTACTCGAGCACAGCTGTATTTATTTTTGGATACTGGTTTGGATTTGAACCCCAGATCTCATTTATACAATCTTTTCCTGACATCAAATCGTCAAATCATCCAAGAAAAGATCATTTTCTTCTTCTTTCCCTGCATGTTATTCTTAAATGCATCAAGAATTTTTCTTCCATCTACATAACTTAAACCATCTTTCGTCTCTTGATAATATTGACTATTTGTTGTTTCTTACTTCGTTACCATATTTAAATCTCGTATTTATTTCTTCATTAAAAGTAATGTTTTAAATTAATTATAATTAATTTTGCCTTATTGATACCCGTAACATAATTTTGATATTTCAAAAATTCCTTAATTGTGCGTCCACGTACTTTACCCACGGCCTTTCGTAATGTGACACTTAGATAACCTATAAATTGTACAATAATGCCTATTTACATAAGTAGTCGGTGAAAAAAGTATAAACATATCACTAACCTAAAAAATTGTTTTCTAAACACAGATAAGAGTTAGGGTTAAGGTTATATTTTATTTTTTACACTTCAGCTTTGATTTTCCCATCCAGGTATTAACAGCGCTCACCCTTGCTGCACTCTACACCACATACGAGTCTCACATTCCTTCACTATTTATGATGATGTTTATTTGGTTCCATTTCCGATTTGAAGGATACTCCCCCAGCCCCGTTGACGTAATAACCGTTTAGCTTACTCCGTAATGAAGTCGGTACGCAGTGCGATGTTTTATGAGCCAAGTTTCGAGCGAGAGGGCAGGAGAAAGTTTTATTGTCAAATCGGCGAAATGAAGTTTCATTTGTAAATCAGCTAACAAATCTTTACCAACAACTGATTTCAAAGCGAATAAATCTACCCGGACTTATTTTCTTCACAACTTTGTGTAATGGTTGTTATTGCGATGTGCACGAAAATGCAGCCTTGCTAAATAAATCCTAAATAGAGGGAAAAACTTTATTGGAAATACAAATAAATAATGTATCTTGTTTTTGGTAGACATATTCTGTGACCAGCATTACATGCGAATAATACCAATATATAAGCAAAATTTGTCACGAAAATAGTATATTGGGTACTTGACGGCTCCTAGGGTATCAAATAAATAAATCAGATGTAGCTACCACAAAACAGACTGCTAGTGCTCATTATTATATTGTATGATAAAAATGTCAAGACACTGCTTTTTTTCAAATCATTGGCATTAGATTAGTCAAAACGTATTATAAAAACATTTACCGGTTTCAGTATATTAAGCTTTTGTTTACATAGACAAAAGTAAGTAGGATAACTAATTTTTAATTGTACCGCATGTAATTTTAACAAGTCAGTAGGGTAATAATATTACCATACAGATTTGTCAAAATAACGTGGGGCAATTGAATAATACAGTTGCCATATCAACCCATACAGACTTGATCACGAAAACAAAATTATATTTATTAAAAACATGAAATTGGTAACCTATTTAACAAACCACGGATATTATACCAGGCCTTATATGTCTTAAAATCCTCGCTCTCCGAGCTCGGAATTCAATTGACATCTGCGGCGGTCATGATACTCGTAACTATCCTAGGTATGTTAAAAGCTATAATTCGTCAATATTAGCTAAATTTTTTAAAATGTTAATATCGGTACGATTACATTAACTCTCTTATTATACGTGACGTTTGATCGTCAGTAAAAAATCGTGGGTATTATAAAGAGTTATATCTGCCTAGTATTAATATTTCTTTAGATATGCAAGTTAATAAATATTGTAAACTAGTAGCATGTACAACATACAACAGTAGCGTATTTAAGGGAGAGGCAATGGGGCAAAGAACCCACCCTTGAGAAGTAGAACATGCTGATAGCCAGTTTATGACAAGTGTCTTCCAAATATCGAAGGGAAGACGTTCGGATCTTGCTGTTTTGTATTTGCATCAGGAAAAGGAGTTGGATCCAAAGAAAATTTTGACCCGATTTGTATCGACGAAAAGCCATCGCCTAAATTTAATTATATTTTTTTAAATAAATGATTTTGGGGTAATTAATGGATTTTGTATTTAACATTATTATATATTTTTTAGTATATGATCAGCTAAAAAAAAGTAATCCTCTCCGTAAGAGAGTTTCTGGATCTACCACTGCTGCCCCATCTCATAATTATAGAATAACATGAAATTCATTGTTTTCATTCGAAGTTATGGTGTCGAAAGAACGATGTAATGAAAGACATTAATATACATCCATGTCTCTATGGATTCGAACCCGTAATATGTTGATTGCGAAGCTATTATTATTTAACTTCTGCAATGTTAAAGATTGTGAGTTCTAGCATTCAGTTTTCAGTTTGTGTTCGCAGTTCCTCGTCGCAGGAAGTCGTTCCTGATGAATTGTGAAGTACATCAAACGTTCGACTGCAGCGCCATTTGAACGCTACGTGCAGTCTGTGAACTAGAATGACGGAATTGTTTCACTGGTACGTGCCAACAGCTCGGGTTAAGATCCGAGGGTGAAACACAGTTAGAACTCTGTCGAATGAAGAATATGATCCCTGCATTAGTTGGTTTGTAATAGGTGGTGGATAGACGTCACTGCAGCAGGAAAATGATTAAAAATTCGTGCATTCCTGCTTGAGTGACATTCTCCTGCTGTTGTTTTCCTGCTATTGTTAATGCATTCGCCCAGGGAAGGACTGCAGAATTTTTCTGCTCTCATCTGAATTTCTCTTTAAACTATATATTTGCAAAATGTATCATTGATTTAAGATGATTTCAGTTTTTAGTGTTTATATATTTGAAAACATTGAAAATGTTGTTTTATAGCTATTCCGAGCTCAGAGACATCATAATATTCGCGGTTTGTTCAATAGTTTCACGTTATTAGTAAATGTTGTTTTATAAAATTATCTGGTATTTACCAATCCAGGTTCTAACTGTGCTCAACCTTACTTCACTATATAGTTTATCCGAGTTTACATATCCTCATATTATTGTAATATTATTTCAGTATAGTATATAACTTATTGAAAATTGTACCTGTAACTCTCTCAATAATTCGACATTTATCGAAGGAACATGATTTCAGATAATGGAGGTTCCTATCTGGATATACACTGATATTATTTTATTAGAGCTAAAAATACCAAGGACTGCTTAATTATGTACATTACTAAGTTACTACCACAAAATTTTTGGTTCTCGAGAAATAATGATCTCATTCTTTTATTAGTGAAATAATGGAATGAATATCCTAACTGAAATTATTATTAAACGGAAGTAGAAAAAAGCGTTTATATTGGTTAAGGTACTTCTACTAGTTACATGTTCTAGTAGTGGACCAAACTAGGCAACTGGCAAGTATATATTTATTTAAATTCTTGAATCTGCTTTGCCAATACAATTTTTGCTATTGCAGTAACAGGTATAATTTTATGATCTTCAAAAAAAATTGTTAATGCTTAATAATTTTCTGTTATGACTTTTGCAGTATTTCATTGAAGTCAAGATTGCGAGTCAATAAATGAATTAGTTAAAAGGACACAAGAGGAGCATCAAGCTTACTTTTGAAGATCTATAGAGGATTTTAAAGAATATAGGTTATGTCTTTGTTTAGTTAAGTTGACATTATTAGAGGAGTAAATATATATAATAGTAGGTAAGTAAATATATCAAGTAGTATTAGTAGTTTAAATTGGATTAGTAGCTGCCTTGAACGATATTGCTACAAGCAACTAGCTTATTTACTAAACCAATGTAAAAGCCACACATAAAAATAAACCTTAATGTTAATAGAAAAATTATTATAGTTAAACGTCTGAAGAATTTCCCCGTTTCGGTTCTGTACTAGCAGGTGCATTACATGAATTAAAAACTGCACAAAGCGTCAGTCGTTCCGCAGAACGTGACATGAGACGGAGACACACTGGGGCTTTATACCGACGGATTTCTCCAGCAATGCACACTGCTGTAGTGTTGCAAGTAACACCCGGGGAGAACGCTCCGATACACTTGGACAAAAACATTAGCTTGCGACGGAAAATAGCACTGACTATACGTTATGACACAATAGAAATTACGTGATTAGTAATTCTTTATTCCTAGGAATTATTCCCCTGAGATATCAGCTGGGGTTATTCTAGTACTAAACTACATTGAACTTTCGAACCGTTCTAGGGTTCGATTTCCAAAATCGTCAACTATTAACTAAATAGACATATAGCTGTGTCCGAGTAGCTCCGAACCCATTATAAGCTGTAGATCCGTTATGGACGATAGTATAAATTTAGTTCCACTCTTGATCTTAGTTTACAGAAATTCAATAACTGAAATTAAACTGATGGCTAACTTGAACGATCAATTTTGCTCGTTCAAAGTCAAGTTCATTTCAAAATAGGACGTTTGCAAATGTCACAATTCAACTGTTCATTGATTATTACTATTTCATTTTGGTAAAGCATTTTACTTTACAGTACAATTAAAATGTTGAATTTTGATTCATCTAGATCTTTTTTTGTCACAAATTATCACTCTCTCATAACACAATTTTATTTATTAATTTATTTTGTGACATTTCATAAATATAGTTAGTTATATAGTAAATTTACCGGCTGAGCCGGGTTAAACTTAGTTCAGTTAAACCCAATTTTTATATTATACAAATTAGTTCAGTTGACTGTAGTTCAGACCGATACATCAAAATTTAAACATTATTATTTTGGAACAGAGGGTGATCTACGAATGAAAAGTCAGGATAGTATAAATTAGGAAATTTAAAATTGAACCGATGGATTTCACAGCAGACAACATTAATTTTGTTTCTGATACAGCACCAGGTTCTTCAAGTTTACTAACGACAAATATAAGTTTGAAAAATATAACCGAAGAAAATTGATCAATTATTGAAATAGAGGACTACTACTATTTTAATTATAATATGTATTTATGTAATTTTATTGTTTTAAACTTGAGTTAAACTATGGGTCTGGCTGGTTTAAATGTTAGACCTGGTTTAAATCATAGTTCAGATACTATATGAATACGACTAATTATGTACAGAGATCTATGTATGAATTACCAAATTGATCACAGAAGTAGAACGCAGAACACATAAAAATATATGAATTCTTTACTTAAGATATCGAAGGGTGTTTCTCCCCTATAAAAAGATCTGTCTATCTAGTGTAATGCTCACATTTTTGATGATACATTTACTTATTTAAAACCACCCCCACCCCTAACGAGTGCGCATTTATCACTTGGTGTCGGCTGACATGTACCGGAAGTGCGCCATTACTCCCACTCGTTCGCTTTGTCACCGATAGAGGCGCTCTAGTTGTAAGAAACATTCAGGAAAGACGTCGATGTGATGTAGAATCAAGACGCGTTTCTTTCTTGCTGAATCAATCAGGGCACAGAGGGGAACGAATTAGGGGGGAGGGTTTCAAGTATGATAAATACTGCAGGAATATAACAGGAATATGCGAATAGGTATCTGCTTCTTAGGTGTAGAGTGCAGCAAGGGTTGGTACCTGGATGGGAAAAAACTGCTTCACAAAACAAAGCTGAAGTGATAAATACTGAAGGAATATTGTAGTAACTTATGTAACAAAAGTTTTTGAAAATTTTTTTTTCTATGAATGAATTCAAAAAAAGTAAATCATCTAACTGTCATTGAAATCAAAAGTTTTATATTGTTTAAATTTGAAAAGGACGTATAATATTTGATAAATATTTATAAAGTTTGGTTGATACTCGAAAAGAGTATACAATATAGAAGGACGGGTGTCTAAATCTGAAATAGTAAATATATTGAGGGGACAAAATATTATTATAATTCGGCCATTTGTAACACTAGTGAATATGAGGAAGGTACATCATGTGTATATCTTCTAGAAAAAATTGACCGATTTTATTAGTGTACAGCATCCTAAAGGTGAAATTATATTTTGGCTGGATTTAGTATCTTGCAACTACGCTACAATAAGCAGATTAACTAGATCGCTCGCCATTAGTACCAAAAAAGTATAACCTTCCAAATGTTCTCCAGGCAAGGCCCAATGAAGAGTTTTAGTCATTATTAAGTAGAAAGGTTTATGAGAAGGGTTAGGAAACTCAAAATGAAGAAAAGCTATTACGGTGAATATTTAAAAAAATCGCGACCTAGACTATGTTATCGTCCAGAACATGATACGGCATATTAATCAAAAATTTTGTGCTTTTGAAAATAATGGATCTTTTCTTATAATTTAAAATGTATATTAAAATATGTTAATCATTTATTGTTAAAAAATTGCGAAATAAATTATTTGAATACAATGCCGAAAACTTTTGTTAGATATATGTAGACTTTCATATGATGTAGAGTGCAGCAAGATTAGGACATTTAGTACCTGGATGGATAAATACCGCTTTATAAACCAAAGCTGAAGTGATAAATACTAAGGAATATAGACCCATCCCATGTATGTAGAGTAGAATATGGAGAAATACAGAATGTGACCAGCGTTATACGCGTGTATTCTAGCACATATGGTAACCTAAATTTTGGAGTAACTTCCTCTTATGTAATTCGAATCCTTCTATTCAGCGCCCCCAAATATTAATTTGGTTATAAAAACAAGCATAAAAGAAAAACAGCAACTTGCTTGTGTTCTGCTGTTTGTATTGCCTCAAAGACTTCATCTTTGCGATGTAAAGAATTTAGACTTCTAAACATGAAATGTATAAAGGTATCTTTGTAGCAGGCACGACGATATGTTGATTTTAAGAATGTTTGACTAGATATGTTTTCCTTTACTCTGGGGCTCAAAGGAATGACGTTCTTCATATTTTATATCCTGTTTCTCCATTGCTTTTCCGGGGGTATTACACACAATTATAAAACTCATTTATCACTCTTCTTATCAGCAGTAAGTACCCGCAAAAATAAATGATGAAAAAACTACATCTTTGATTTATTGTATAATTAAGAATTTTCTTAAAACGCAGTTAGTTGATAGTTTCATTACAATTTCGATAGGTTTCGACTACATTTAGATATTCATTAAGGAGTAAAAATCGTGATTTAGGTATTTATATCTAATATCTGTGATCAGTAATAAAATATGATAGAATATATGAAAAACAGAAGTCAGTGTTTGTATTTTTCATCAATTTTTACCTCCCGCCTATTCTTATATAGATAAGGGAGGTATTGCTTTGGTCAAATTTCTCGAAAGTGAGTTTTCAACATAGAGTCCCTAGAATTTCTGATGAGCTGTATATACTGTCCGCAGTTGATCCTCACGTCATCAATCCTAACCATGTGATTCATCGTTGGTGAGGATTGATGACATCATCATAATTTGATTTCCGAAGTAAACAAGTGTCAAAATTGACAGTATTATGTACAAATATAATAATGGATGAAACATACCAAAAGAATTGTAGATTAAACTAACGAAACTACCAACACACAATGAAGCATAAATTGTCAAATCCAAAATCACCTTCATAAATGACATTAATGACATGAATTACATACTTAATTTTTTTAAATATTTGAAAATATCAGTTACCGCAGGTACACTAATGTTTCTATTTCATTTTTGTCGTTGGTTGGACACAGATAGCATATATACCCTTCTGTAACACATACGACAAAGATGCAAGATTAAAGTTCAATAATTCTTGTAAGAGATATTGATGACGAGAGGATCAACTGCGGGGAATAGAGTGTAGTTGTATAACAGTTGAAGGATTATCAAGCCAATGATAAGCCGATAAGAACTCACTCCCCACCTCTTTTGCTAGTACAACATTATGTTCCATCTCCGGTTTCCTCCTCACTTCCTGTTTGTGAGAATTTGTATTTGTCAACAATTATTTTTTGTCAGCCAAAGCACAAAAGATGACTGAATGCGAGTGAAAATGAGGTTCTTGGAAAAAATATCCCATCCTCCGAAATCGCTTCGGTGACCCAGTTCTCTACATGTGTGTTTTATTTATCACATGTTCAATATGTGGATAGGATCATCTCCTAGGTAGCAGCTTCATTATTGACAAAAGAAACTGCCACCAAAAAATTATACACATTTGTATGAATCAGAAAGAAATTTGGGGTTCTTCTCGGCAGATTTAGTTTCGAGAAGGGTAGGAAGGATAACACAAAAAATGTGCACAACATATTATCCCCTGCTCTTATACATTTGTTTTACTACTACATCCTCCAGACTCCTAAAAGTAAACCGCTACTTAAATTTATTTAACTTTTAGGAAATTGGTTACTTTTATAAAAACACGCCATGACTTTTTAATTAATTTAACCCCACGAAATATTTATTTACGAGGAAATTGCAAGGAATGTAAGTAAATTATAATCCTTAAAGAGGTAGGAAATGAGGCGGGGCTTGCGGAGTCGAAGTTCTTGGTACCGTATGAGAATAATTGTAGTACTTAAGTACTTACATTCCGAGTCGCCTATTATATTTTTTACGCCAGCAGCATCATTTAACTTCAAATAATGTTAAAGTATTTGTAAAATGTGGGCCACTTAACAATTCAGCCTTTGGAAGGAAACTACAGATTATTGTGGGTTCAGAACTATTCGGGAAAAACAGTGCTTTTTTTTTATAAGACTGGCGAAGCTAGGATTTGGATCCCAGATCTCACACTAATTGTAAATCGGTACACGTTAAGTATACTACACATGCCTCATACTAAAATTATAATTAAAGCCATCATTTCTTTTTATTCTAATTGGAATTGAAAGAAACAGTAAATTGAACAACTATTAGCGAGAGGTAATTGTGGAATCAGTAAATTTTTTATAATATCTTTCCTGGCATATTACTCAAGTAATTGTGGCCTTGTTTCTCCTTTAAATGTCGTGTAATTAGAATAAGTAGGAATAATACTTGCTTCAGTCCTTGAAGTATCGATTTAAGGTAATACATTTTCTATATACTTTGCCTATAATAAAATATTTGCAATATACATGTCGTGCGCCTATTTCAGACTGAAACCTGAAAGCAAATCCGTCTCTTTCAGCGGCGTTGAAGGATTTGCACAGGACTAAAGCCCGAAGGACGTGGACACTGAATTGATGTGGTGCATATTAAATGACGTGCTGAAGATTAGCAAATAGGGCTTGTTAAATATTCTTTTCATCCAAATCATTTTTGTAGGATACATGTGTATATGTAAGGTTACATGTATGGATAAAGAAGTCTTTATACTGACAAGAGTAATTCTAAAGGGTAAAAATATATCCTAATGTAAGTGTAAGTCCATCTAGGATAACACGGAATTCATATCAGTAAGTCACTAAATTAGTCACCAACTTTTTCGACAAACATAATAAGGAAGATATTGTAATCATAATGATTTTAATGTTTCAAGATTTTAATGGCCATGAATTAAAGTTTTTAAAATTTTTACTTTTTAGCCTCATATCTGTGGTCCGATTGTCAGTTAAGTGTATGTGTTTAGATTGTATTGTCAACATCCTCTAAATTTTGTAAATACGATTTTTCAATTTCTGTTTAATTTATAAAAAAAAGATCATAAAAGAAGCAAATATTTTGTTTTTATAAATTTCATAATAGTCCATTACGTTGCTTGAAGGAATGAGCCACTCCGCTGTCTTAGAAAATAAAATGAAAATAAATTATGAAATTCTGTTTATATTATATTTTTAATTACTGTTTTGTCAAGTTACACTAAATAATATAGCAAATTTATTTTGTTTTTTAATTTTTAAATTCAATGTTAATTTACGTAGGTAATACATATTATTTACTTCAACAGTAATTACAAATTATAATAAAAATAAAGTAACGCAGCTAACTTCATAGATAAACCGTTAATCATTTGTTAATTTTTGTAATAATTCTACGACTATCGTTAGTTTTGGAGAAATTTAAGTCATTTTCGTACCTAATTTCTGAGCTTACAAGACAAGTAAAATTAATTTTGCCAATTAATTCAGATGCAGAATTATATGCTCTACAATTATATGAAGCTTTTTTTACCTAATATAATTAGGGAAGCAAGAAATTACGAAACTATGATTTTACATTAAAATCCTTGTTCCTATACTTCTAATTGTTTTTAATGCGTTAGTAGCCCGTAATTGGATATAAATAATTAATATATTTTTCTATTGTTTCAGGGACTTGACCATGTCCTCATATTGTCTTCATATATCATCAGGTAGGATAACTTTTTAAGAGAATTAATATTTAATTAATTATATATATTAACATAATAACAACTGGTAATTTTTTACAACATTCTTAAATGTTAAAATATACTTACATATCTCAAATAGCAATTATTATATGGTATAGCCTTAGTAGACCTTTTTATGAAAACTGTAGCATATCAAAGTGTAGTACTGTAGAATTTTATTTAAATATCCCTGTGTAGGTTTTTCCGAGTTTATGTTCATCTGCATATTTATTTAAAGGAAAAAACTTCTCGCTGTGAAAATATATTTTCTTTATCGAATTCCAACTTGCAAATTGCACGACAACTCGCTGCAAACAGTCGCAGCATTTGTAATATGAAATTTTGTTTAATCTTCTGAATAAATATAAAATTCGCCCCACGGAGCTGGAGAGGGAGGAAGAAACGCTGACGCGCACTGATCTTGTTTTCAAATTTCAAGTTGAAAATGTAAACAGTCACGGACTATGACTACAAAGTTTTTATGGGCGAAACAAGTTTACAAATACATATTTTGTATAACGCAGTTCATACACAGATTTCTTTACTTGCTAGCAGGGCCGGATTTACCTATAAGCACAGAGAAACACAGCCAAACTGCGTATAGACTGCATTAGTGTAACGGTCATTTTGTGGCGCCAAATTCAAACTGAAACCCTAACTCGCCTCTGCCGATTTATACGCCCATGTTATTCTTATGGGAATAAAAATATGCTATCTTTAAACTGCTAGAAAGTATTGTAAAATGCAAATCTTAACTATTAAACCTTATAAATACTAATCTCTAATGTTTTATCTATCTTCTAATGTAATATACACATCCAAAAAACATAATATTATTTAATAAACTTCAATTTAAACAGTAGGTGCAAAATTCTGAAAACGTATGTCGTAGCTGTCTTAGTATTCAGTTGCACCAAGTAACGACATGTTACTATTTGCGATACTACTTTCTTTAAAATTAAATTTTTCTTATTTTATTCTTTTATTTGTACTTTTTTTGTAAGAAAAGCAAAGAGTAATGTTTTAAAATATAAGAAAACCCTATGTTATAATTAAGAATCGCCTAAATGCTTTAATATCGTGAATTGAAAATGTACTCCCATAAGAAATACATACACTCAGATTTGAATTAAGATTTCGCGCCAAATGAAAATCTTAACCTCACTAATGTGGTCTATTCCGTCCACAAAATTCGAAGTAGTTACCACGATTAAACTAGATGGTGCTAGTGCGGTACTGCAGATTACATGCGCCCAGTTGTAGTTTACCGAAACCACAGACAAACGTCATTTTAAGTTTCAGGAAACTTTAACTGGGCGCATGTAATCTGCAGTTACTGCACTAACGCCATCTAGTTTAATCGTGAAAACTACTTCGAATTTTGTGGACAGAATGCGCCATTAGGCTGTTCATCTGTTTATGTTTGTCTGTGCTAAGCTAAGTAAACTATAGTTTAGGCACAGAATAGTTATATACAGAAGCGATACTCCGTATCGGTACCTTTCATATTCCCCTATTCAGTTCTATGACCTTGAAGCATTATGTAGACCTTTAAATTTGTACCCTTCCCCTATCTCTCTCTAAGATGTGAGAAAACTTTCCGATTTTAAACAATGAGCTCTTTAAATTTGTGCACATTCCCCATCTCTCTCTAATTCTCGTTTCTTTGTCTTACTGTCGCTTCTGTATAAACCTATTCTGTGGTTTAGGGCTGCATAATTTTAAGGGCGGCAAATTTTAAATGAATTTATTTTTTAAAGTACGTACAACATTCCATATGACATGTCTTGGAATTAGAAGGGTCCGTATCACTTCGGTGCGCATTTGTGATTCCCCGAAAATCCAAAGAACCGATCGATGTAAGTATTATTGTAATTCCGCGTATTTATAAATGTTTTGAAATGTGTGGGGAAGATTAAACATTTATAGAAGCTGTGCAGTAACCTGTAAGTCTTCTAACAAAGTGTATATGCATACTTACATGTTACGTGCTTTTTGATTATTTGAGACTACTCGAATATTTCACAGTGATTATAATTAGAAAAAGATAAAATTCATATTTTGTCACAAGTTACTGTTAAGTTCAATTTGACAATATTTTAAAACATAAATTAAATAATTTGTGTCTTTATTTAGAAATGAGAGATGGACGAAAAGGCAAAAACCTAAATCTGGCTCTCCTAGCTAGGTTCAGCCGACATCTCAAGGGTAAAAATGTTGCAAATAAATAGCTAATTATTTTGTGTTCTATGTAATTGTAATACTTCATAAACAGATTTCTGCCCCGAGTATTATTTTTGATAGTAAGCGCAATCCATGGAAATATATCTGTGTGATTTTATGAAATGCAAAGTGTAATATTTTAATAACATTTTCAATTGGGTAAATATAATTTTAAATAGAATTAGGTGCTGTATATGTGTAGCAAAAATATATAGCTGTAAAATTTGCATGGACATGATTTGAGAATTGTTTCAGTTGTAGCTTTCAGCGGGCGGTAAAAACACGGCTGAAAATACATGAAATGTAGGGAATAAATTCAATCGCTACAGGCTTTTATTAATGCCTGAAATTTCACGATATAAATTAATGCTTTCAGTGCTAGTTCGGCCATACGCAACATCCACTGGAAAAATATAAATATCATTGAAAATATCGACTGGTACGAGTATTACTCCGCTACTAATTTACACCATGTACAGAGAACTCTGTATAAACTACACACTTCAGTAAAACACATGATACTTCATTTTTTACTAAGGCGACAAATTCGAAGTGCAAAATAATAAATAAAACAGTATTCACTCGTGAATAAAATAATAAATAAAAAAAATTCTCTTGTTTTTCCAAAAATTTAACACGTACTATATCTAGTGATATATGATCTAAGAGAATCAACGAATAAGAAATAAATTGTACTATAGAAACCTGTGATATCGCCCTAAATGACGCTATAAAACTATCAAGACTTTCAACAACTGACAGATTTAAATTGATAACCTACAAATTGAACGTCAAGTAGTAAATTATTGTTTAAAATAGGTATCTACGTTTGAAGAACATTCAGAGTAAAAGTGTCTTTTACTCTTGGTAATACAGTATACTGTTTACTTTAATCTGCAATTACTTTATTAAAGTACACTTATATTTCTTTAAAGCATGAATGGTTCTTGGAAAATTTGTTTTTCTTTTTGATCAACAACATTTACTTTGGTAATTGTTGAAAAAATAAGGATTAGAACCGAAAATTCAAGACTTTTCGCTAAACTATATCAAGTACAGAGGTCTATGTATTCACTGTTTTACTTAAGTAGAACAGATAATAATTCATTCTTTACTTTTGCAGCAATCATAAGATATCGACTGATATTCTTTCAGTACTATGTACAAAATAACAATAATAATCTTGTTCCACAGGACATGTTAAAATTGTTTGATATATTATCTTCAGAAAATGTTTTCCGCAACATTTTATTAAAATTTGTGATTAATTTAAAATGTTTTTCCCATATTTCATTCGTTATCAATTACTTAGCGAAAATTAAATCCTTTGGGTGAAGCGGCGAAAAAGAAAACCGCTCGCTACTTATGTATATTGTGACACTTTTCATCTCCTGCTATAATAAGCATAATTTGTCTTGTGACGTCACGGCCTGTCAAGCCGAAGGATAATGAAACTTGTGACGTCACACGGTTTAATTATTAATATTAAAATCATCAATTATTGCGGGTAAACAGGGCGGAAGGGCTCAACAAGGGTTTCAAATTTTCACCAATACAACCGCACAATATACCCCTACAAGTTTAATTCCATTTTAAAATTTGAATAAAACAATATAAAGTTGCTTTTAGCTTATCCACAATAATTATTTATAAAAATAAATAAACGATCATTTCCTCATTTCGGATGATTGTTGCCATATATGTTGTCACATATTACATTGTGGATGATAACTCAACTCTGATCACAAATAAACTGTGTAGCTAAGAAACTTCAGTGGTCTATCTGAAAGAGCGACTAATTCTCACCTTACAGCGGTGTTGAGGAATTCAAGTAAGCAATCTCGGCACAAAACTCACTGTGCATCTGTCTATATCCCTACATTCTCGTTTGACAATGATCCAGGATCATCATTTGTGGTACTGGCACAACTTTTCTATACAGAATATGCCTCAAGTGTCTAACATACTTTACTTTACTTGACTTTTAGTAGTGTAGGTTGTCACAGGGGTATTTATTTGTCGAAGTTGGGATTTGAATCCTAGATTTCACACTTCTATTAATTCAAGTCGGAGAGCCATCGTTGACATTGATCCACATTGACATACAATGACAGTTCATGACATTGTCACATCCACACTGTCATTATAATTATAATTCACATGCCTATCTCGTCAGATCTCACCTACAAATCTGGCACGCCAACGAAACGCGGAACATAGGACTTTAACATGGGATTTGAAAAAATTACGGATATCCTTTCTCATGATAAATTTTACATATAAGATCTTAATTCAATATCTAAGAAGAGTTAAAGGAGTAATAATGTTAAGGAACGACTCCATAACAAATAAATAAAAAAAAATCGAAAAAGAACATACTTGGAAGTTATTTGTAAAAATTAAAACCTGAAAATTTTACATTTCCTCTCATACGAGGGCGGTCCGATAAGTACTTAGCCTCACCGCCCTATAGCACAACAATCGCAAAAGCAATTTTTTATTGCTTAGAACATGATCGCAGAGAGCTACTGTCAAATTTTCAGCCGAATCGGACGTAAAGTTTTGTTTTGACCGCGTGTGGAAGCGAGCGTGTCCGCAGATTTGAGAAAAATGGAAAAAGATCAATATCGGTCGGTGATTCGATTCTTGTTTTTGGAAGGGAAATCGCTCAGTGAAATTAAAGAACGCTTGGATGCTGTATACGGTAACTCTTTTCCTTCGATGGCGACCGTCAAAAATTGGTTTAACGAGTTTCAACGTGGTCGCACGTCGGTTTTTGATGAGCCACGCCCAGGTGCCCCGAAAACGGCTACCACGGAGGATAACGTAACAAAAATCTACGATCTCGTATTCGCAGACCGCCGGTTGAAGGTGCGCGAGATAGCTGACACAGTAGGCATCTCAAAAAACTGCGTGGGTCATATCCTGCATGAATTATTGGTTATAAGAAAGCTGTCGGCGCGATGGGTGCCGCGTTTGCTCACTCCTGACAACAAGCGCAACCGTGAGACCACTTCAGAGCAGAATTTGACGATGTTTAGGCGTAATCCGAAGGAGTTTCTGCGTCGTTTCGTGACCGTCGACGAAACATGGGTACACTGGTACACACCAGAGACCAAGGAACAGTCGAAACAGTGGACTTCACCCGACGAACGTGCTCCAAAGAAGGCGAAGGCTGTCCTATCGGCCGAAAAGGTGATGGCCACCGTTTTCTGGGATTCAAAAGGTGTGATCTACATCGACTATCTGGAGAAGGGTAAAACGATTACAGGACTCTACTATGCCGAATTATTGGGCCGATTCGACGCCGAATTGCAAAAAAACGGCCCCATTTGTCGGAGAAAAGAATGCTCTTCCAGCATGACAATGCACCAGCCCACACCTCCGCCGTCGCCACAGCCAAATTGGTAGAATTAGGCTACGAAATGCTACCCCACCCACCGTATTCTCCGGATTTGGCCCCGTGCGACTTTTTTTTGTTTCCAAATTTGAAAAAGTCACTCGCTGGGCAGAAATTTCAGTCGAATGGGGCAGTTATCGCCGCCACGGAGACTTATTTTGCAGTCCTTCAAAAAATGTATTTTTTAGACGGGTTAAAGAAGTTGGAGCATCGCTGGATCAAGTGTATAGAACTCAAAGGAGATTATGTTGAAAAATAAATCGCCATTTTTCAAAAAAATTTGTTATTCTTTTGTAGGCTAGGTACTTATCGGACCACCCTCGTATTTATCGATTTTTTAAATAGGCGTATGGAATTTAGAAGAAAGTTATCTTATACATATGATTATCTGTGGATTTTTTTTTTGAGTAGTTTCCTAATGGGGTGATTTTTTCCTAATTAACCAAATTTGTATGTTTAAATTGTTTAAGGTCCTTACGCAGATTGTATTATTTATGAAATCTTTTCAAGATTTACACGTGTTTTACCCACCTAATTTATGTTTTGTAACTTCGAAACTTTAACATCGTGAACGTTCAAATTAATTATTATTATTTTATTTTAAAAAGGACCAATACAGCGTTTTTATTTTATACCTCAACGCGGTAAAATGCAAAACAATGTTAGAATTAGAAAAATGTTATTTAAAAATATAAATGGGAATGGATTTGATACAATAGTTAAAATCAGATCTTGGCATATCGTTTGACTTTACAATAAATTAATTTTACAAAAGATATTTTTTCTTTTTTTAGAAGTGAGTTTATAAAATTAATAATTGGTATTTAATAACGACATTAACTGACAACCAATTTTAAATGTCTTTACAATGTTAAATATGCGAAGAATTCGAAGCATAATTTTTTTCCTTTTAATAAAACCGGTCGAAATGTGAAACAATTTTTTTTAAGAAATATGTCCAAAAAGGATAATTTTATAAGTTGCGGAAGGGAGTTATTTGCCTTACCGTCAGCCCTGGTTCTTAATCAATACACAAAATACCTCCAGAAATTTCCATTTAATTATTTCACTTGTCTATTGTCTACCAAAGCACGCGATATTTTTAGTTTGACATCTGCATCTGCACATCACTTCAATACCCAACCCTTCATCCCACAACCACACCGCTGCATCACACAACAGTAACAACCTCTCGGATTCTTATCCACTATGCATGTGAAGAGCAGGTTCGTGCCTGGACAAAACCCGCATGGCCTCTTGACAATTAGATGTCTCCACACGTGTACTTTAGCACGCTTCTTGCATTGTTCTTCCTGAGAGGCCGGGTCAAGAGAGCCCGCTAACAAGCCGCACAATGGGATGTGGCAAATTAGGAACTGGGATACAGGGATAGAGGGGAGTGGGAGAAAAGAAGAGAGAGTATAAAGGTATAGTGGAAAAAGCTGATAGGTGATGTGTCTATACAAATTTGTCTTTGTTATGAAATGGAAAATAGTTATTTAAGTCACAAGGAATGTAAGCATCTGTTTATTTATGAGGTAGTTGTAACAGGCTCACAAGTATTGCGAAAAAGATATGTAAGGGTTTTCTTTCTTAAAATTTTGTAAAATAAAAATTATTAATAAGTTACCAGTATTGTGCATGCAAGAAATAAATTGTTAAAAAAGGTAAAATAGATAAAAATAGTAAATAATAGTAAAATAGATAGAGAGGATAGGGGGATACGAAAAGAAGAGAGATTACGTATAGAGGATATAGTGGAAAATCTGATAGGTGATATGTTCATAAAAATTTGTCTTTGTTAAAAAAATAAATTGTTATTTAAGTTATAAGAATTGTAAGTACGTTTTTATTTACGAGGGAGTTGTGCGAAAATGTTATGTGGGTTTTTATTTCTAAAAATTTTGTAAAATAAAAATTATTAATAAGTTACCAGTATTATCCATGCAAGAAATAAATATAGAGTGCAGCAAGCATCTAAATATAATTTTAATTCAACATTTATCTCTGTTTTAAATTCATAAAAGGTGTTAAGGGGATAATCTACTTACAGCAAAAGTGTCGTTTATACTTTTCTAAAATCTCATTTTTACTACATTACAGAGAAAAATATTATTAGAAAAAAAGGAACAAGTTTCTAAAATAATATTCTTAACACTGTTTTTCAAATTTTAACTTTTCTGTCAATTTTGGTTTTAATAAGCAAAAATTATACCTTTCTAATAGTTTTTTTATGAAAAGGATATTCATTCCAAAAAAAATCACATATATTCTGACATTATTTATTTTAACATTAGACTGTTAATTTTTCTAAAATATTTTGTAATTAGAAAATAAAAATAAAAACTAAAATTTAAATGATATTTTATTGAAAAATCGAAATTTGAAAACAATTTGATGTTAAGAATATTTTAAAAACTTTTTTCTTTTAACATTTTTCTCTAAAGTGTACCAAAAATGAATTATAAGAAAAGTACTAATGACACTTTTGTTCCCTCAAATAAATGTCCTTGGAAATTTATAACTATTACAAAAAATATTGTCTAATGTATAAGTATTGTAATTTTAATATATTTTGTTATCTGTCCATACTCTGTGAATCCAAGGAAATATTGACATCAGAATGTATGTTTTGTCAATTATTATTTTAGCTTTGCAATTTAATAGACTTTTTCTAGTTTTCTCACAAAAGAATCTTTTTACAGCAAATATGTTTTCATTTATGAGGTATTTTGAAATCGTCTGCGATAAATTGTTACATACAGTGAATAAAGTTTGTAATTTGCAAATTAACCGTAAAATGACATACTTTCAATAAATGTATGCTACAATACGTACATGTATGTAGGTTGCCATATTACTTAAATAAAATGAGTGCAATACTGTTTGCTTTAAAATTCTAAATTATATATTTGCTTTTATTTTATACTCGTATAATGTTCCCAAGTGGTTATCCATCCAGGTACTAACAGTGCGTACCCTTGCTGCACTCTACACTACATACAAGTGAATTCATTATGACAAAACCATAAATTACTCCCACGCGTAACAATTACAGTTAAAAAGCGGGCGCCAAAATAATAATCTGCTGAAATTGACTGAATGTTCGAAAGTACATAACGCCCAGGGCGACGGCAATAAAAATCATGAATTTATTATTTTAATTCGCTGTGTACTAAAATAAAAATTAATTCGCGTTACAGTTGCGCCCGACACAAATGTATTTAAATGTTTTCATTCGGCGGTAATGTTGCCATAAATTTACTCGCAGAGAATAAAAATTTCCAAATTTAATTATTTTTTCGTGCATTCTGGTTGTGCCATTTGCCTTCTACTAAAAGTATGTTTTCTAAGGCTGTGAATTCATCAAGCATTTAAGAATTCTATTTTTTTATCAACATCTGTGGCAGAACATTCCTGGATATAATAGATCATCAAATACATAAAGAACTTATTTAGTGACAGGTTTAATTTGTATTTTAGTGTTAATGGTTATCAGTCTCTTCAAGGGACGTACAGCTTGTAGTGGATTTCTAATTACTCGGACACAGCGGTATTTCTATTTGGATAACGATTGGTAGATCAATTCCAGTACAGAACTGACGACTACTACACATAGATACACTATTTGATAATGTTATATTAACTTTTATCGAATACAAAATAATCGCAAAATAACTTGATTTCACAAAAGTAAATAGTCGTGGTACTTCCGGAGGACTGATTTGTACCAAAAGATGATTAACTTGTGTCATTTACGTCAGAAAATATGCACACATACATATTATTATTATTATATTTCGATTCGATCCACTCGAAAAAAAAGGTATTTTAATTTGGTTTATAGCTGGCGATGCTGGGAATCGAACTCCAGATCTCACGCTCCACTTAATATGAGTTGGAGTACGCTAAACAACTAAAACACTGTTTTTTCCGTTGTTCTATTTAACGATGTGACCACCGATGTAGTTTTAATATAAGACCATTTTTTATCGAAGAAGTTAATTTCTATTTTATATTTCATTATTTTATTGAAACTTACCACTAGAAGACCAGATATAAGAAGTAAAAATAAATTATAAACGTACCTGTAACAAAAGAAAAATATATTAGTAATAAATACTTACTGCATCAATATACGAGGTATGTAAATTAAGTAATAAGACTGATTAAAAAAAAATTACAATTCAATAATATCCCTCAAAATAATTTTCTTGGGAAGCCACACAGTGCTGGATATGGTACTTTTTAACTTGGATACTGGAACCACCTTCAGTTGTCGGTTACAGTCGGTTAAATGTTTTGACATGTCCCAAAAGTGAGTTACCTTGAGATGAATTTTCAGTGAGCAGGCTGAGGAGATACAGGAATATATTTACTGGCGAAAATCACATTTTTTTAAAACCATTTTTGCGCAGGTTTTTCTCATCTTTAATGAAATAGCCAAAATATGATGAACGGTGGTGTGAATCAAATCGAACCCTATAAAATAACACTGTCTCTGTAGATCTGCTCAAGTTTTGTAAAAGTTTCCATTGCACTGTGCCAAAGTCTGAAGCAAAACCTGATAGCACACCGTTATTTGAAATTGACGTTACTCATTTTTAGAACGCACAAGAAAAACTGTTTTACGAAAAAAATCGCTACGGGCAACCAAGTAACTCTAGTGAGTTCAAACTCGTACTGAAGGCATATAACATGTTCACCTGCCTCCTATCCAAGTCCCGCGTCCCAAGTGTTATCAGATCGAACGATTGGTTTAGATGTGTCTTTTCATGTTTGTTACAGAATTTAAGTATGAATTTTGTGATCTTTTTAACATTTTCTTGTTTTATATATTGTATACCTTTTATATGAATCTTGTTTCTATTTAGAGTGTAGTATAAGTGTGCTGTTCAAATATAATGTGTACTTAGCTAGACATCTGCAGTAGTATGTCTATCGTAGAAGCACTAACTTCTGCCCTTTGCGTTTTACATATTTGAGTCAATTACATCTCGTATCCTATGCTAAGTCCAAAGTCAACCATTTCATCGACTTAGCTTGCTGGTTGCGTTATTTATTTACGCCATCGGCTGCAAATGTATTTGTGTTTACCGAACATCGGATGTGCAGAATCGAATGCTCATGTATTATCTAGCAGGCTATTTGCGATCGATTGGATATTGTTTAAGACCAGCGCACATGATGCTCTGCTGTTTACCCGCACAACGTCATTAGACGGTCTAACTGCCCGTATTATACTACGCTGATTGCTGTCAGGGATTCACTCTAAATTAATGGGAATTTAATTCATAAAGAAAATAATAAATGAAGGTATGTAGACTCGTAAATGATGTAAGTGCAGTAGGAGTGCAGTTAGTTTCACAAAATAAATATGTAATCTCTCTGATGTAAAATACAGTATATACTAATAAATGTACAAATGAAACTATCTTTCATGTTTTTATGATATTTAATATTAAAAGAGTTTTATACAATGCAATGAAACAGAAAATAAATAACAGTTTTAAATAATTGTGAAATGATAAATATCGGTGCATTGTTTAATGGGCTGACAAATAAATATGGAAGGTAATAAATTTAATGTAAAATTGCACGCATACTTACGTATCAATTAACTAAAATGTGCTTTAATAATTTAAATCATTTTATAAATAAATATATAAATTAAAATTTAATGTCAACCAGGATAATTCCTTTAATTAAAATGAATAATTAATATATGGAATAATCCCTTTATACCATTAAATTGTAAAAAATAATGTTGTCAATCAACGCCTGTATGCTAATTTTTACACTGTATGTTTCATTTCGACTATTGACATACGGGCGCGATATAATTACAAAATAAACTCTATTATCTGAGGTTCGATTCCCAGTTTCGTGTATTATTAAATTAAACCAATGAAATTGGATGAAATCCAATATAAGCTTATGAAAAAAATGGAAATAGTGAAAACTCGTTATCATACTGCTCAGAGTTGGGCATAAGTACATCAAAAAAGTATTTAAGTACAAGTACAAATAAAATCTACTAGAAAGTACTTAATCACAAATACAAATACTTTTGTAATTAATTACTTTGTATAAATATTACATTCTGTAGGCATTTTATAATAAAATACAATTCTTCGAGAAAGTATCTAAATTTTTCGGTGCATTCTACATCGCGTACAAGTTTATACTCGTATATGTTCTTGTTAATGTCATATTTATTATATTACTCTAAGGGATATAATTGTTTCAATGTGAAAAGACAGTGTAAGAAATTGGTGTATGCAAATTAGAGGAATATACGGGCCGACCTAAACGTTGGGTACTAAAACGAAATAGAAATAAAATATAAAGAATGTGTGAGAACCGGTTTTATATCTCATTCCATTCTGTAGGATTATGATCTGAAACTTTTATACTTGGCAATGAAATTAGCATACGTAAGACGCTCCACTACTAATTCAACACTATCCACAATAGAAATATCCGGAATGTATTCTTTTACACAAATTTATTTCATATCCCACTGTTTTAAATTGCTCTTTTTTAGTATAATCCTTTTGAGATGCCCTCTATATTCTAAATTAATTTACCCTGACTGCATTTATGTAGGGTTTCTTTATTTTTCTTTATCTTTTCCTAGGTAGTCCCTTTCAGATTTGCTCTAAGTCCTTGTTTAATTTGAGCAGCTATTCCTGCTGACATTAGCGTCACGTAGTCCTGCTACGGACGCAGGAATTAAACACTGTAATTGCGCAGGAGTCCTGGCAGGATACCCGCCTTTATACTCAGGATAACTGCCAGGATTGTAAGGAAAATAAACTAAAAACAGTAGTTCTCTCACTAAAGAGTGAAGCTATGAAAGGCGGAGATAATAAAATGATGGGAATCTGTTTTATTGACACTTTTTTTTTCTTTTTCTCAAGGTATTTACGGGCTTCCAAAATGGTGAAAACAATACTTTAATGGATGCTACATGTTTTTGGCATTCCTTTATTTTTTAATGTTTTTAACAACGTTTTTAGGTTTTCATTTTCCTAAGTCTATCTAATATATGAGAAAAGTATTTTATTTGCTATTTTCTCAGGTTCTTTTCACGTATTTATGTATGTTATTGAAGCAAGGGTGAGAATAGTTGCTACGAAATGGTTGAGCAAGAACCTACAAATTAAAACGTCTGATGAAGCTCTTATATGCGAAACGAAATTAGTATTGATCTCAAACTGAGAATAGAAGTCTTAGAAAGACTAGATTATTATGGAGAGTGCTATAAACTTCATGTACTTCTGTCACTGCGACCTGTAACATCTTTTGTGGGGTAATAAAATATTTCTTAAATTATTTTTATTAACCCAAACCTTAGTATCTTTCCAGGATTAAAGTCTTTTGACTTTTCTACCCTCTATACATTCCTATCCTAATTTGTTTAAATAATATTTTAGAGGATAATTATCAGTTTTTATTATTTTTGAAAGTTGTTAGTTGTTCTGCATTTTTAGAGATTTCGCTTGTTTCCTATATTATTAAACGAGTATGATGCTATTATCCTTTCCTCATCCTCCTATATTTTTATCACCCTCTTTATGTGGCTTAGGGCCGATATTATACAAGATCATAAACATGTTTATTTATGCAGAGATGTATTAAATTTAATCTTTACTTAAATGTACGAATTTTTTCAATTATCTGTTATCTGTCAATAATCGAAAGCAAGAAACGTGAAAAAGGTTTGGAATCTTTAAACTGTGAACGTTGAGCTATAATATGTGCTACAAGTTACGGGATAAATTTTTGCTGCTGTTGCCGTGCTAATGTTCTAATATATTGAAATGAACCATTCGTATAAAATTTAAGTGTGAGCAGAAACTGATATATTTCAGAAATTCCAGGATGTCATGAGTTAATATGTTCCCGAATTTGTTCCAAATTATTGCAGTATGATGTTTACTCAATCTAAACCGATTTCGTAATTCGTCATCTGACAAACAATAAAATGGATTTGATCAGTTTTGGAAAACTTGTAGTGCTCGCCTCACAATTTTCAAATCTGGGGTGGGATTCTACAACTTTAGTTTCTATCGTTTGGACTTGTTATGATATCAATTGCAAATATCAACTCCAAAGTATACTTGCTATTCTGTAACAGTAATGGTTATTTATGGTTGTTACCTTCTTATATATACTCATACATACTTAAAGAACACGTTACTAGTCCACACTGATGTGGAAATGTCTTAAATTCATTGCGAATTTGAATTTCCGTCTTAGTGACATTTGACATTTGACGTTTATAATTGATATTTTAACAAATGCAGCTGTTATTTGTAGTTGATATGAATTATAGAATTCCTAAGATATTTTTCAATACTGAAGATGTAGATGAAACAGATGAAGCACACCGTAGACACATTTTATCGAATATGATAATTTCTATTTACAAATTTAAAGTGTCAAAAAATGGTACATTTCTTTAAGTGAAGATCAAATCAGTGTATAAATTAAAATAGCTTTTATAATAACTGAATCGTCACTTAAAATTATTTAAGTGAAAAATAAATAATAATTATAATGAGATTTTATAATATCGGTCTTATGATCCTAGAGTAAATATATACATGATAGTTGATTTAGGGAAACTCCATGAAAGAATTGATGTCACCCTGAGTTTCCTTGCACGCCTCCTTGTCCCAGTTACTCCGGGCTGCAGCTCCTCACCAAATTAAACGCGCGCGCGGACTTTAGTTTTATTTCACTATTACCCTCTCGCGACGCTGAATAATCACACGATGATTTGATGGGGGACCCGCCTGGAATGCCCGGCCCGGCAGCCAACGTGATTGTCGAGATGAACACTAAAGTGTTTTAATTACTAGCCCGCCTCTCCTGCAAGGGAGGTAACGGCTGGAGAAGGCTAAGGTGGGACATTCTTTTACATAATGACCCAGAATTTTATGCTGTCTAAGAACTATTGGTTTTCTCACTGTCTTCACCCTTACTTCTATAGGCTTATGTTAAGTATTATTTCTTTGGAATTTACTATGAAAAACTGTAACTATCGAGGTAATGATTGCGCTCACCACATACGAGTTTACACATCATTAGAGTAGATATAGTCGCCGGCAGTTCATATAGGAGTGACGTCACTTTGAAGATTTTTATCATGTACATTCAAAGTATTATTTATCTTTGTGTTACTCATTACAGTCGTATAAGTCTATAACTTGAAATTTGTCTAAGGGGCAGGGCTTATTTGTTTTTAAGGTTATGTCTATTTCTTTTAATTAATAATAACAATATTTTTCCTAAAATATAGTAATTTTTATTTATTTTAGTAAAAATGCTGAGAAATATTGTTAACAGTTACGTGTGTAACAATGTGACAGTTCGGTTATTTATTTTGTTTTACATTGTATTAATAATTATTAAAATTTAAATATTTAGAATAAAATGTAATTATATTTAATAATCGGAGTGCCATCTTTGAAGCTTAATATTAACTGAAATGAAATATTTATTCATACAAACATTCACATGACGATCGAGTGACCTGACTTCTGTATGGGCTGGCAGCGACTATAGTTTTGAATTTTATGCTGTCTAAGAACTATTGGTTTTCTCACTGTGCTCACCCTTTCTTCTATAGGTTCATGTTTCAGCATTATTCCTTTAGAATTTACTATGAAAAACTGTAACCATCCAGGTAATAACTGCGCTTACCATATACGAATTTACACATCATTAGAGTTGATAGTTTTATGCACAAAAAATATGAAAAATATACGCATAATTTGCACAATAATATTATTTGCATAACAATAATCATTTATGTTTTTACATAAATTTATACATTTTATTAAATACTCAGCTTTTTCTAAAATATGTAAATGTTTACCAAAAAACAACAATTATATTACTAAATATCTCCTTATTTGTAAGTTTTTGTACGGTAATATTCTAAATATTTTTCGACATTAACAAAATTCAATTAGGGTATTAAAAAAACCAGCCGCACAACAATCGGTATCTAACGTAAAATTTTCTTTTCAAAACAAACTTGTTATCTAATTTAGTGATGTTAATTCAAATATAAAATTATCTTTTGTATATTTTTTTTATAGTTTTTATAGATTCTTTCTTAGATTACGAATATTTAGTTGTTCAAGGGCCTAAAAATTATAACCTGTTCGTGATTGACAAAGTTTTTGCCTTACGTACTGGTATGTATTTGTATCTTAAATACCTATTTAAGTTTTACCGGCTTATTAAAAGTTAAATTTTACTCAATAAGTATTTACGTTAAATGAACAATTTTGTTCGTTCATATTTACGAAAGGTGAATCTCATGTCAATTAAATTTTTTTTCGTTCTTATGGATTCGGAAAAGGAGGAAAAATACAGAAAATCACAAAATATGCAAGAAAGTGTACAAAAACTCAAAATAAGCAAGAGGTCATAAAATATGCATTTCTAATTCAAAACATAAGTTTCTAAGTACATATATGAATTGGCAGAAATACATAAATTATCAGCCTCGTTATCAGCTGTACACATCGTTGTATTACAGTATATTTTCTTAGAATTTTTACATTCAGTTTTATTTTTTGAAGCAATATTAACTCTTCTAGGTTCTATCTGTACTTAGGTACATTGCTGTACTTTATTTCACATACGATTCTATGTATTTAAAATTTCGACAGGCATTTTTTGTTTAAGTGTTGCTTAAAATTTAAGCCTTGTTGGTGCAACTGGGCATAAATATTCTGACATTCTACTTTCAGTATTTATCATTTCATCTTTGTTTCATGAAGCAGTATTGACCCATCCAGGAACTAACTGTGCTCACCCTTGCTGCACTCTACACCTGATATGAATCTCCATATTCTCATATTCCTTCAGCATTATTCTATTGTTTTATTGTGAAGCATTAGGTGCAGTGAATCTATTCGTATAATTAAAACTTGATTTGCTATCGACAGCGCAGAGGCAGAAAAACATCAAAAAGCTTTCGGCGGTCGATAGGCTGTAATGACGTTACTGCCATTTAGCGCTTAACCCGGCAATGCAAACGAGTGCCGCGCACATCCGATGCAATTGCAGTCTTGCACTTCCAACACAATGCAATCAACATAGAAAGTAAATCAGCGAACTCTATATTGCTATCATTACGAGCTTTGGCAGCGTTGCTCATACACAGATCTCTGTACGTGTACGAGTAGTTTAGTGCTGGAGTAACACCAGACATCTCAAGAATATTCTCATATGGAATTAATATGCTGTTTCGTTGTAATACTACACTTACG
This sequence comes from Stenolophus ochropezus, assembly GCA_035578165.1. Lineage (NCBI taxonomy): Eukaryota > Metazoa > Arthropoda > Insecta > Coleoptera > Carabidae > Stenolophus > Stenolophus ochropezus. Next base: position 15,325,369 of record JAQOWZ010000018.1, on the reverse strand, counting down.
AGGGTGATGTTACATTGAAATTTGATACATGTATTTCGATATTTTGTTCCAAACACTTTTAGCATAAATTTTGATACTTTTAGAATAAGGGCAGTTAAGGCTAACTGGTTAACGTGCTTCAACTAAAATTAAATGTAATATAAACTGTAAGGGTCATTTCTAGAGTTGCCTTCGTAAAAATAAAAACAGTGTAAAAATCCTGAAACGTAATGCAACATTCAAAACAATATCTTCTTTAGCTATTGACAGAAAAGTAAAAAATTCTAGTTGAAAAATGTATTCTTCCTGTTCTGTTAGTGATGTGCAGTCGATTGAGGAATATACGACGGAACGAAACACACTCCTATCGGTGAAACAATTATAGTCAAATTACTTTGAATATGAATATATTCTACAATAATCCATATAACAAATTGCGGTAAACTTTAAAATGATAATCATTCTTTGCTTGATATATGAAAGATAAGGATTTTTTAAGTACCAGTCATTTAAAAAATAATAGAATAAAAAGACAACATTTTTTTATACGACTTCGAATATTAGGAAGTTTAACTTTAAATTACTGATGAACGGGTAAATTATGAATACGATTAAAATAGCTTCATTTTCTTTTGTGAAATTAATACAATATTCTTAGATTTGATGTTTTATAAAACATATTTTAATTTCAAGTAAAACCGATGAGTAGATTTCTGAATAGACATTACTTATTTATAATTATGTCAAATAAACCATTATTATGACAAATTATACAAAAATTAATGCACTTACCAAAAGTATACTATATAAAGAATAATATGTAAAAACCTTTTTTGGTTTAAGAACAATATTAAGTATAATAAGCATGTACAAAAAAAAACTGTATAAAATACTGATCATTTTGAATATTTGTTTATATTACTAAAAATTTTAAAGAGGACTCTTTAGGTTTTTATTTGTTGTATGATTTTTAAAAATCGAACGCCTACTGTAAAAGTTATTGATGTTTATTTCCTACTGACTATAAATATTACTTCAACAGTTGTAGGGGTTTGTTTACGCGTTGGTTTAGGAAAATAAGTGGACTGTATTCATTGACTTGACATAAAATATATTATATTTTTTATATTCTGTTTTTTACAATGGTAACTCAAAAATTATATATTTACAATGGTAACTTAAAAATTATATATTTACATATATTCTGGCTGTAACATTGCCCCCAGCCTTGAAGATATTATAGCTTCAACATTTACAATAAATTGACATTATAAGTATATAATACAAAAATGTTTAAAACAATTATTTACTATAGTTTAATATTTACAATAACACTTTTTCACACAACTGACTCTGATATATTTTCACTACACATCACTCTATGAAGAAGGTAATGGACACACTTTAGTGATAGATCGTCTTGTGCATTGTCCATTGGGTAATCGTAACGTTACGACTCTAGTGATGCCGTCAACTCCAGGATGTAGTTGTTCAACTCGGGCAAGAATCCAAAATAATGGTGGAAGGTTGTCATCTTTTACGAGAACAACAGTATCGACTTGTAGATTACGTTGAATGGTTTTCCATTTCTGTCGTTGTTGCAGTTCGGAAATGTACTCTGAAGACCAACGTCGCCAGAAATGTTGTACAAGTTTTTGTAGTCGCTCATAGCAGGATAATCTATTTTCTTGAATTAATTGTAAATTTGAATCTGGAATTGTAGTTAAAGGTCTTCCTACTAAAAAATGAGCAGGAGTTAAAGGGTTATGATCATTAGGATTATTTGAAAGAGGAGAAATAGGACGTGAATTTAAAATGGATTCTATTTGGGCCATGACAGTATAAAATTCTTCAAAAGTTAAAGCTGCATTCCCAATAATTCTTCTCATGTGATATTTCGCACTCTTGATTCCACTTTCCCATAAACCACCATGATGAGGTGAATTAGGTGGTATAAAATTCCAATGAATTGACTCATTTACACAAGCATCAATCAAATCTGTTTGATAAGTTATTAAAAATTTTGCTATTTCGCGTAATTTATTATTTGCTCCGACAAAATTGGTTCCATTATCGGAATAAATACGATTAGGTTTACCTCTTCGTGCAACAAATCGTCTTAGAGTCATAATAAATGCTTCTGTTGTTAATTCAGATACTACTTCTAAATGAATGGCTTTCGTAACAAAACAGATAAATAAACAGATATAACATTTTAATTGTTTTGCATTGCGACCTTTCTTTTCTTTTAATAAAAAAGGACCTGCATAGTCAACTCCAGTAATTATAAAAGGATAATTAGGTGTCACTCGATCTGATGGTAAGTTTCCCATAAGAGTTTCTAGAGGTTTTGGATTAACCTTGAAGCACTTTACACAATTTTTTACGATTGATCTAGCAAGGTTTCGTCCTTTAATAGGCCAGTATTTTTCTCTGATGTAGTTCAGTAATAGTTGTGGTCCGGCATGCAGCAATATTTCATGTGCTTCTTGGAACAATAATCTTGTAAACAAATGATTTCCATCAAGTATGATTGGATGCTTCTTTTCATATTCAAAATTAGAATTTTCCAATCTACCTCCTACTCTTAGTATATTTCTTTCATCAAGATAAGGAAACAATTTTGATAATTTTGATTTATTTGGTAATTGATTCTTTTTTTGTAAAGAAAATATTTCATCTGGAAATGATTGCATTTGAGACAATTTGACTAATTTAATGATTGCATCATTCAATTCGTCTAAAGTAAGTGAACTTGTGTTTTTCAATATTTTATTAATTTTTGGATTTATATTTGTTAAAAATCGCAATATATAAGCCATTATTCTTTTTAATTTATTTAATTTAGAATATTTACTAAATATATCAAATGAAATATTAATTACATGAGATATTTGTACTTGTGGTTTTAATTCGGGTAGGTCATTATTATCATTAAAATAAGGTTTTGGCCATTGTAATTCGTCTTTAACTAACCATGGGGGTCCATGCCACCACAATGTTGAATTGGGTAAGTTATTACCGTATGATCCTCGTGATGCAAGATCGGCAGGATTGTCCATTGTAGATACATGTCTCCAATCAGTAATTTTTGTATGAGACTGAATATCTGCAATTCTATGGGCTACAAAACTTTTCAATAGATGTGAAGAAGTGTTAATCCATCCAAGAACAACTGTTGCATCAGTCCAATAAATTGTACGAAGTATTGATAATTTTAATGCTTGTTTAGTTTTGTTCATTAATTTGACCAAGAGCAATGCGCCACATAATTCTAATCGTGGGATTGTAAGTAATTTCAATGGTGCTACTTTTGTTTTCGAACATATAAGTTGGGTTTTTACACAATTATTTTCATTTGTTGCTCGTATATATATGCACGCCGCATATGCCTTTGTAGATGCATCACAAAATCCATGTATTTCTATAATACTATTTTGAGTAGAAAAAATAAATCTAGGAATTTTGATTTTATCAATTTGTTTTGCGCTGTGTAAAAAATTACGCCATTCGGTGTAAGAATTTTTATCTAATGGGTCATCCCAATCTAGTTTTGCTTGCCAAAGTTTTTGCATAAATAATTTTGCTATAATTATTATCGGGCTTACTAATCCTAATGGATCGAAGATTTGGGAAATGACAGATAGAACAATTCTTTTGGTTGTTATTATTGAATTATCATTAATATTTACTGTATATTCAAACACATCTTCCTGTGAATTCCATTGGATTCCTAATGTTTTTAATGAAGCATTCTCACAAACATATACAAAATTACTTTCTGATTCAAATGAATTATTAATTTTATGTAATAATGATTTACTATTACTGCTCCATTTTCGTAAAGTCATTTTTGCTGTTGCTAAAATTTTACATAGATGTTCATATAATTCATATGCTTCATCTTCAGTTTCAGCACCTGCTAATAAATCATCCACATAAAATGAATTTTCAATTATGTCACATGCCTTTGGATATTCAGTTTTATTGTCAATAGCTAATTGTACAAGCGATCTTATAGCTAGAAATGGTGATGCAGCTTGCCCGTAAGTAATTGTATTTAATTGGTAATGTGATATAGGTTCATTTGGATCAGATCTCCAAACAATATGTTGTAAATGACGCTGTGATTTATCAATTAAAATCTGTCGGTACATTTTTTCTACATCTGCTATCAAGGCTACAGCATATGTTCGAAATTTTATTAAAATTGAAAATAGATCATTTTGTATTGTTGGACCTATTTTCTGCAATTGATTGATAGAATATCCATCTGATGGTTGTGCAGAACCATCAAATACTACTCGAATTTTAGTAGTTAGACTTTCTAGTTTTACAACAGGATGGTGTGGTAAATAATAGGCAAAATTATTTTCATTATAAAGAACTTGAGTCATGTGTCCAAGTTTCTCATATTCAGTCATAAACTCTTCATATTTAATTTTAAGTTTTGCATCCTTTTGAAATCTTTTCTCAACTGCGAATAATCTTTTTTGAGCCATCTCTAATGTACTACCTAACATATTTTCCTTGTCTCGAAGAGGCATTTTTACTACAATTCTTCCACTAAGGTCTCTGGTAGTGTTTGCTTTATAATGTTCTAAACATTCTTCTTCTTCTTTAGAATATTTATTTGAAACTAGAGATTCCTCCAACTCCCAAAATTTTTGAAGCTGATGTTGTATATCCAATTGTTTATGATTAACGCAAAGTAACGATTTAGTTATATTTAATGCTGGCAAACAAATATCACCACCTACAACCCATCCTAGTTGTGTATTTTGTAGATGAAGTCCTTTGTTTAACTGTATTTTGCCATTTGTAAAAATTTCAAATACCATACTGACATTTAACAATATGTCAATTGTGCTCGTCATGTTAAAAGTTTCATCGGCTAATATCTTGTTTGATGGAATGTTAAATTTAGATATATCAAGAGCTGGCATTGGTAATTCTGTTGTGATGTGATCAACAACGATACAGGAAATATTTCTTGAATAATTGTTATGCCTTGAATGAATATATAAATTAGTTTTAAAATTTGTTTTAGAAATAGTATGATTAAATCCCGAAATATTCATTGTTGATTTGATCATTTTTAATTTTAGTTTATTGCAAAGTTCAGTAGTAATAAAATTGGACTGAGATCCGCAATCTAACAATGTTTTTACTATATATGTTGAGTTTTTGTTATCATATACTTTTACTAAGGCAGTAGGTAAAAGCACTTGTAATTCTGTAGAACTGCAAGCATACATTCCAACATTTTGCGACGATTCTTTCTTGACTGTTTCTTTTGAATTTTCTTCCATATGCAATAAGCTATTATGTTTTCTATTACATATTAAACAATTTTTTCCATTGCAGTTTGCAGTATTATGTCCCGTTCGTAAACAGTTGTTACACAAATTTAATCGTTTAGCTTCTTCTATTCGAGCTTGTATAGGCAAAGATAAAAATTTAAAACATTTATAAATTTGATGTTTTGGTTTTTTGCACATCACACAATTATTTTGGTTCACTGTTGCTGACAGTGTTACATGTCTTTTAGTTGAATTAATTTTAATTGTGTCTGATTTATAATAGTTTTTAGTCATTGCTTCAGATATTTCTAAAGTCTGGCATCGTTTTGATAAATATTTAATAAAATCTTTAAATAATGGTTGTATTTCATCATCGCTATGATTTTCCCAATCCTTTTTTGTTTTATTGTCTAGTTTAGAGGACAAAAGATAAATTAATATTGTGTCCCAGGAATCAGTAGGCTCATTTAAAGATTTTAAAGCGCGAACATGCATTTGAAATGTGTCAATAAGTTGACTTAAATTTGAATACGTTTCTTTATTAAGCGATTGCATATCAAATAAAGCCTTTAAATGTGTATGAATAATAATTTTTTTGTTTTCATATCTTTCGTTTAATAATGACCATGCAATATCATAATTATCATTTGTCGTTTCGAGAGAAATAAGTAAATATGATGCATCACCAGTTAAAAGACTGCGTAAATGTCTAAGTTTTTCAATATTCGTTAACGAATCATTAAAATGTATTGCAGATTGATACGAATCTTTAAATGTTAACCATTTTGAATATTCACCATTGAATTTAGGTAAGGTTAACGTAGGCAATTGAATTTTTGATTGTTTGACACCTGTCAATGATGATTCATTACAAGATGTATTTTTTAAAACAGTGCGTGCTTCAAGTATGTCTCTAGCTCTAGAAACTGTAGTAAAGTATGTTTCTTCAAAATCAACTCTAACTTGAGATGATTCTGTGTCATCCTCTTTCCTTTGATCTTCTATTTTATGTTGAACGGCATCAAAATTTTGCCAAGTATCTTCTATTTTTTCTAATCTTAATTTTAAATTTGAAACACTTCCTGTTTCAATATCAAAATTTGTAACAAATTTTTCAAAATTTGTTAACGTTGTTATTAATGTACAACGTTTTCGTTTTAATGACTCCATTTTAATAGATTATTGGAAAGATCTCACCTGTTTGTCGAGTTGAAGTCAAATTGCTGGAATAACTATTCCGGCCTTACCACAAGATGAAACACCTTCTTGTCGGAACTTGAGGTTGTAGATTTCACAATGAGTGTGACTTGCTTGAAGCTGTTTGCTTTAATTGATTATATATCACACTCTGATTGAAACTGTAGTTTCTTTCTTCAATGATTTGAAGCTGTTGCTTCTCTTTTTAGTAACTGTTGTTACACTACCACTGACATATCCGGCTCGAAGGACCAAAAAATGTAGGGGTTTGTTTACGCGTTGGTTTAGGAAAATAAGTGGACTGTATTCATTGACTTGACATAAAATATATTATATTTTTTATATTCTGTTTTTTACAATGGTAACTCAAAAATTATATATTTACAATGGTAACTTAAAAATTATATATTTACATATATTCTGGCTGTAACAACAGTATTCATGGTTTCTTGGGATTTGAATCCACTACTCCGGCAAATGATATTAATATTCTGTTTAATAAAAATCCAATTAATACTTGTTATTATGTTATGCATTCTTGTGAAATAAGTGCATGTTCAGGTGTTGTACTAGATACCATGACTGAGTTGCAAAGTTTAAGAGGTAACAACTAGTTCAACATCACCGGAGAAAAGTTTATTGCTTGTAAAGTTACTTAAGATTCCACCTGAAATCCATTAAATCTACATACTCGTAGTTGTAGGTATAAATATGTGTATGATCAGTTCACCAGTTTAAAAGTATTAGAAAAGGAAAACGATTTCGATTCCCTTTTTTTCTTCTATCAATCCACCCGTCCATTCCTCACAACATTTCCATCCAGCAAGCTATCGGTAAACTATAATTTAAGGGCGCAGAATCGATACGAGATGGGGGTGGGAGAGAGAAGGCAAGAGCGAGGTGCATCGCTTCTCTCCGTCGCACTCGCAGCAACTCGAGGCTGTCTTTGCTAAGTAATGCTCTGGTGAGAACATCCATTCGAAGACACCTGACGAGCGGGAACAAAGTTTAAAGTGGGGAAAATTGGGGGATGGCCAAATTTTACATTTGTCGCAGGATGCAGTTTGTATCTATAACTTTCTTTCCGAAACTTGCAGAGATTGCAGATAACCTACATCACTAAACTGCAAGTTCGAGCTTCTGTTATTCCACAGATGTTTAAGATGCTTTCTGAAATTGAAATTTTGTATCTCCATTGCAGAAAATGATTAATTGATGGATCATCGAAATTGTCCATTAAATGTAAACACATTCAACAATTTTTTTTTACACTGTAAACTTGATATTTAAATTTTAACAATTCGTCAAATATTAATGGTAATTTGTTACCGGGCACAAAATTTATAGACATTGTAGGAAGACAATATACATGACTATGTTTCTCCCAAATGAAATAAAACGTTCTATATACGACGGGCATGATCAAGATTATAGCCCTCAAGAAAATTAACATTCCCTCATGCTATAATGTTTTGATTATGCCCTTAATATATAAATAACTATTCTTGAAGTATTATGATAAATACTGAAAGAATATAGGCAATATGAAAATGTATTCAATAAGAAATTCGTCCCTGTTTTGAGTAATTTATTTCGGTACCCGAAGATCCTTTTGAAGACACGTAATTGTCCTGGTTTTCATATCCTATTCATTCATTTCATATATAAAAGTACATCATTTATCGCCGCTTATAATACTTACTATATTATTTAAATTGAACATCAGAAATATATTCGTATATGACTTGATAATAAAACTTGTTGTGTCCGATACATATAATTTTTTAGGCTTTTTAATTTCGTATTCGTATTTAACTTACTGTTAACTTAACTATGATTAGATTTAACCGTAATAAGTTAATCATGGTTAAAACAAAGAGCATATGGTACTCCGGTTTCTAGCACAGGTTGGTAAGAAAAATAGACGACTGCTCTCTTCATATTACTAGATTTGCTTGTTCATAAGTGCTTGTTATGACACAATGTCGAAAAATGACAGAAAAACGTAGCAGAAGTGCAAATTTTTCATGAAGAATGCATTATTAAGGTCAATTTGATAACATGACAGTTAGTGCAAAAAACAGATGTACCGACAATTAAAGAAAAAGAGAACAATTAGGTTCGATGCAAAATTGGTGTACTTAGAAGAACTTGCAAAGATAGAATACGATAATAAATTTGGACTTGTTTCATACCTGGAACTACATTATTTCTGGAATAAATATCGATATGCAATACAATTTATAAACCACTGCATATACAAATTTATAACAGTAATATTTAACCACGATTAGCAATTGAACATGATTATCTCTAACCGATTGGAAAACCGGCCTTAATTTAATAATTATAAAAAAAATTAAAATGTCTCGATTTGTGATTTATAAATTTCGTCATCCTAGTTGTAAAGAAAATGTGAGCAAAGTTATTAACAGGATGGGTAAATACCCCTTCACAAAACAAGCTGAAGAGATAAATATTGATGCTGATATTGATTAATGATTTTGAAGATACGTTTAAGTGTAGGGTGTATCAATAATAAATACAGTTGGCACCAATCTAAAATATGGAAGAAATATTATTGTGTGAGATGAAGAGAAAAAAGAATTTATTGTATAATTTGTAGCGATTTCTTTCCGAATCCCTTTTCTATACATATTTATATCCTTCGATTTCCCGTTTATTAATTCTCCTTTTCCTTTTCGTGCTATAAACAACATCCCTGTCTGCGTGTGTCCAGGGCTCCAAGGACTCCTGAATCCTTGAAGTGGGACGCGATCCTGGTTTGCATCAACACCTTGGCTCGGCCTTGCCTCACAATCACACACGGTATTGATCCGGAGGTAGCTTTGGATAGGAAGGAAAACGCAAAAGCTATCACGGGAACTACCAAATCGGAAAAGAGTCACAGATGGACTTTAAAACTCTTACAATTTATGCTACTTATTCTTTCATTCATAGCACGACATTTGGTTATTAAATTATAAAGTGACCAGAATTATTGTAAATCTTCAAAATTGATATATTTTTTTATAACAAATAATTTAAATCAATAATTGAAATTGGACAGACATCACAGCTTTTTGTGCTTTTGAACAAAAATTCGTAGGAGGATTTGTCTATTAAAAGATAATCCAAGAAATATCTTCAATAGTTGTTGTAGATCCTACATAGTTTTAATTCGTAGTAAAATGGTTTTTTTGTAGGTTATTTGGATCAAAAAGCGAAGTTTTTATAAAAAAAATCTTTTATTTCTTTGGACGTTTCAGTGATTTTAAACATTCACTTTGTAAATCTCCACCGTGGAGGTTAGTTCTCCTTCAACGTTTTTAATTATTATACCAAACATGTAACAATAATATTGTATAATAACCTAGATTAGTTATATCTAAAGGTTGTTTAAGCTGAAGATGGTGAATGTTTAAAATCACCGAAACGTCCAAAGAAATAAAATATTGTTTTTTATAAAAACTTCGCTTTTTGACCCAAATAACCCACAAAAAAACCATTTTACTACGTATAATCCAATAGAGTAAATGAAATTGGTAGTTCTTTTCGAATTATTGCATATGTAACCACTAACCCAGGCGACTACGTTGTTTTTGGATAAAAGATCTTACTGTCTCTTCAAATACTTGTATAGGGTGATCTCTATTATACTACTAAATCATTTACAAAAATGTTTTCTTTTATTCATTTTGTAGCACTATGTTCTTAGTTTATTAATTTGAAAAGTGATTATTGCATCTGCCTGGGTAGTTCTTGAACATTGTAGTATTTTTCTTATCGAGTAATTTAAAAGAATATTTAAAACTATAAGACAGGCAGATGTTTAATAAAATTTATATTCTTTTGCATTTTGAACATAGTGATTTCAGCAAAATTCAAGAAAATACTGTTTCTTTAATACATAGTGGATGCGATGAGCTTTAGTAGCAACAAAAATAGAGAATTACTAGATCTAGTTTTACAGTATAATCTTTCTCTCTCATTGTGTCCTTCAAAATTGCTGAAGTTTTGACTAAACGTCAAACTAAACTCTGGAATTTATTAGTGAAATAGCAAACTAGTTTTTGTTTTCAACTGTTTACACAGCTGTCTTATTATGTAGAATATTGTGTACTCATGGTAAGTAAATTCTATTGTGTTCTTTGTGAATTCATAATTTATGTAGATCAATGTAAAAAGGCTTTTTGTATTGATTTATATAGAGTATATTATATTATATATTCGTTTATTTTTTTCTAATAAGGTATTGCCACTTGCTTTTTAATACAATTTTTTAATGATATGTAAGGGTGAAAAGTTTTTTTTTATAATTTCCTAGATAGGATTGTTAAAGAAGGTAAAATGATAAAAATGTTATTCCTTTGTTTGTCAAATCATTTGAATCAATTCAGATAGATCAGTTGTTTCTATTCACTTATGCAAATGGAATGCCTTTGGATCACTTGAATCCGTAAAACGGTTGTAACGTTAGTTTTATAATTATTATTATTTCGTATAAATTAAATTGATTTTGTCCTGTCTGTCATCTCCAATGAAAAGTCGAATAACATATGTAATGTTGGTTTCGGCATTATAAATTTTAATTTGTCCATTTCTTCTTACAATATTTAAAATTACACCAAATGCACGGTACAAACCCTAATGGTCTTTCTGATCTATCTCGGCGAGTGGATTACCTAGTATCAGTACATTTAATATTGGGGGTAAATTAATGTAGTCAAATGGAATGAAAAATAAGTGATTCGGATTCAAAAATTTAAGTAAAATCAAATCAAAGTGGCAAATGGAAGACGCCTAAAGACGTACTAATACATTAATATTCTGCTTGGGATTCGAATTCAGGATTTTCGGCATATGAAGCAACAACATTACCATTTCGTCACCTTGGTAATTTATAATATCTATCTATCTAAGGGCTTATATACAGCTGAACACTGCTTACTCTTCTAAACGGATTCACCGAGTCACAGTTCTCGAAACTGCCGTATTACCGGTTAAATTTCAACCATTACATTTAAGATGTATAAGTGACAAGCCTACAGCATCTGAGCATGATTTTTATTTAACGACAAATCACACTGTCGGTCGACGTGACTTGAACCAGCGACCTGTAATTCTCAGTGACGTCGCAACAAGATAGTAGATGTTTGCTAACCCACTCAGCCACCGAGCCGATCTATTTATAATATTTGAAATAATTATGAATGAAAATTAATGTATTTGGCTTGTTTACAAAAATTATTTTAATTAGCATAATGTACATAAATCATCCTCTGAATTTTTATATATTTAAAACAAACCGAGTAGATTAATTTTATTTTTAAATTATACCATATTTTTATCGTGGTTGATTATTAAAGATTAGATTCATTCATGGAATATCTTGTATAATTATATTACAATATTTGTTGTAATGATGTAAAAAAAACAACGCATAAGTAAAATTCTGTAATCTTAGTAACACCGTCGTACTTTTTTGATCAATATACAGACAGCGTATGTTATTTCTCATATTCTATGTCTGTTGTCTTGTCTCTTATTAAGGTTTTCATTTAATTATTGATCTACTTGTGCATTAGGTAAATTTTAAAAATTTAGTATGTGTGTTATAATATATTGGGGATTCTGAAACCGATGGTAACAGGTAACAAAATTTGGACAAAATTTATATGTTCTTTTTGTTGTTGAAGCATCAAATACATTTTTCTTTACCGCGGTCATAAATCCACAATGTTTTCGCTGTTTTTAGAAGCGCCCATTTCTCCTCGCTGTTTTGAACTTTCAGATCTACCGAGAGAACTAGTAAACTACCGACAAAATATGAGTCTATTACAATTTCAAATCCGCGTCGTGAGTGTTTTGTTTTGGATATTAGTCGCTGCGTAAGTCGCGGAAAGTTCCTCAGAGGAAACTTTCATTCGCAACTAATTTTAAATTTAATACTCGCGATTTTTTAAATCGTTTTAACTGGAAACTTTTCCAAACAAATTATTTCGAAATCGGAAAAGCGATTTGGAGTAATTTGTAAGTACTTTGCAAAGTTTGCACATGGGGTGAATTTACTAGAGACATTTCATTATACACACACTCCATAAGTTGCACTCACTTGTGGAACTAGAATAAGAATTCCGAGCACTAGATTACAAGTGTTACAAGCATTAACTGTTTTCTATGTCACAATCGAGTAAAGTTGCCAGGAAACTCAGTCTTATCACTTCTCGTCTTGTCACATTTCTTCAAGACGAAACATTTGTTCAAATTTCGGCATTAAATTCAATACCATAGCAGACCAGTCAATATTGTTATTTATTAAAAACAAGCAGAGGGAACTCATTTGATTAGCGCGCTTCGACTCGCTGAGCTAAATTTGAGATTTGAGGTTCTAATCCCAATGTAAATATTGATATTTAGGTAGCTTTTTGTAGCTTTGACAGTATAAGCTTAAGGTCATTTGCACTCTGACAACCACACCACTAAAAATGTGAATGTCAAGTATCTTAGATACTTTCAAATAGAAATATTGTGTCATACGAAGAAGACAATTATTGAAAATTAAGAAAACAGTTTAAAATAAGATTAAAGATTTTGAATCAGTTCAATACAATTTAAATGCAGAATAGAAAAATATTAATTTTAGACAACATACCAAAATTACTTTAAAAATACAATGACGATCCGGCGATACAACTTAGTTGGCTAAGGCATTTATATAGGGGAAGGAAGAATTAAGAGGAAAATCTTAGAAGAAAACCGACGGGGGAAAGAAAAAGCAAGTTAAAACATATACTCAAGATAAAGGTAGGAAGTATGCAAGAAAACTCACAGGAGACAGAAAAACCTGGAGATTTTTAGAAAAAATACACTAGAAGACTATTCATTACATCAAGCCTGACATCGAAAGGTCTAAAGGTTATGAACTTACGTAAGTATTTAAAGAATTGTAATCTTTTTTCATATGTATCTTCAATTATTCAACGTATCATCAACATAATTTGTTTTGTCCTCATACAATATTAATATTTAGTAATAAGGAATTAGATACGAGTACTTTAACAAATTGAATTTTTATTTTATTGTAAAAATTTTAAAATATTAAAATGTACTTTTGAAAAGTAATGGATATAATTTGTTAAAGTAAACAATATAAAATTCAGTTGTAGTGAGATACAGTCTAAGCCATAGCAAGTTTTTCGGTTATTTATTATATTTTCAAAGATAACATAACAAGTGGTGAGCTTATTGTCGATAATATTCTCAAAATGTCACGAATGTTAATCTCAACGACGAAAATGCATCGCTGTGAAGAAAAAGTTGCATTTTCCAAAGATTGGGATTAAGATGAGTGGCATTTTCTAAATATTATCGATTTTTGAGCAAATCACGAATTATATTTAAGTAGATAATACAAAGATTACTAAAAAACCTGTTCTCAACTGTCAAATATTATTTTGTTTATATTTACATTGTTACTAGAGTTGTTATTGGAAATATCAAATTATTATAGTGGCAATAAATTAACTCCACTTATTGGTACAACATGAAAAGAAAATCATAAGAATTGTATTCTCAAATAAATTAATATCTACTTCTGAACAGATGGTGATATTTGTACTTTCGTTATTTTAAATAGTGATTTTTTTTAACGACGCACTACTTCAAATGAAACAAGTTAATTTAATTAGATTAATGTTTAGTAGGTAAACATATTTTGATTAATTGTAAATTATTATTAATAAATGCCAAGTTTAAACGAGAGAAAACGTGACTACAGCTTAAACCACATACTAGGCTACATATTTTCATATTACAGTAATTTTCCTTACGTATTTATCTTAATACCTAAGCGGTATTTATCGAGAATGGCACATAAAGCTGTAGCATCTTTGCAAGCAGTGTTAATACCAACGGTAGAAACCTCTAGCCTTGCAAAATCAATACTAACTCCTTTAACAAGTACCGTACTCCTACATCCTGTATTTAGCAGCGGACGTTAACGCTAACGCTAAACGTTAAAAACGTCTATAACTCGCGATACTTGAACGATATGGATAGCGGTAACGGTTACCCGATACCGTCTCGTTACCCCTATCTGCTCAATCTTATGTGCCACAGATTCTGCAGTATGTTGGGGATATATTCTAGCTTAGGATAACGGAAAAAATAGGAGACATGCATTACCTCTTACCGTTGTATATTTAATTTTCTGGTACGAGTGTATTTATTTTACCATTTTGATTTCTACGATATAATGGTATATTACATATTAATGCCCGTATTCATAAAACGTTCGTTATATTTATAACGCTTCGTTAAGTTTTTTGACAAATTATAAAACAGTAGACAAACCAAAATTTTTATTTTTGCTCAAAGACAACTTGTTTTATTTGAGAAAATATTTAACGAAACGTTTTATGAATACGGGTATAAGAGATGTAAGTTGCATATTACGCATGAAGTGGAAAACATACACAAACAGGCCCGGAATGGAGAACTGGTGGTTATTTAACGCATGCGAAAATTACAAAACGAGACGAAGGCGAGTTTTGTAAGAGAAGAAGTTAAATAATCACCCAGTTTCCTGACGTGATTCATACAATACTTTTTCTACTTCCGTTTGAATAAGTACAAAAATGTATTTGAAATTGTAAATTTTAGACAGTTTGATGACATTTGCAAAATAATCAAAAAAGACAATACTAAGAACTCCTCAATTTTGTGCGTTACTACATCAAAATTGTTGGTTACAAACAAATAAATGATATTATATATAGTAAATATTTTATTAATATTTTTGAAGTTAATAAGAAGTAAATATTTCATTTTTGTATCTCAATAACCTAACTGAAATTAATGAAATGAAGAGTTTGTTATTAAAAGGAAGTAGAAAAAAATAATAATTTAGTTAACTTTTAACTTTTGTAGGATATATTTGATATTAAATTGACATTCATAATTTTTAGAATATATGAAATAAATTAAAACAACATCTTTCTTTGCAAGTTTTTGAGTGTTCAATATAATTTTGTGTAATGCAATAAGAAATAGTGATAAACTGTAATTAATTCTTGCAAACAAAATTAAATAGAAAATTTTATTATTTCAGTATTGACAAATTATTAAAATCGGATTGTAGGGATCTTGAAAAGCGTTTATTCATGAACATTTCCATATGCAATTTTTATGACAAATACAATACCTCCCTTGTTTAATCTAGATGATGGGAGGTAAAATAAGTTGTCATATGTAACAATAAATATAATTAATCTATTTACATGCAACACTTTATACAGAATAAATTAATATATTAATTTATTAAAATTTCATTCTTTTCATATTGATCTATATTTTTAATTTGAGTATCAGAATAATTAAAATTTTAATACAAACGCTAACAATAATTACGCATAATGTAATTAATAATTAAAGCTTGTAGCTTGGCCTTAATTATTAAAACATGGCAGGGATTATTGTAAAAATAATTAATTGCTGTCCATATGTGGAGCATTCTTTTCACTGCAGACTAGATGGTGCATTCAGCCGAGAACTTCAAAGGATGTCACAATGAAAGAAATTGCAGAGAGAAACGTATAGTTGTCTGAAGGGAGAAACTGTTTTATCTTTTAATGAACACTGCATTTTTTATTTCTAGAAATTGTTTACTGTACTTGAATGGTGACACTGTTTAACATTCAAATTAAAATTACAAGTGGTACTACCATACTAGTATGATCGCTGTATGATAATCACTTTTTTTTTTTAAATAAAATTTACAAAAATTTATGAAATATTTTTAAAAAACCTAATATGACACGAATAAGGTAGGAAAAGTTGTAGGATTGTAGAAAGTAAGGAATCGGATATTATGTTGCCTCACATATGTTCATAATTATTTACCCTCGTTACTTATTAAAGTAAAAATCCAACAAGTTAATATATAGGTGTTACGCGACTTATGGCCAAAGCTTAAGGTTATATTCCGTAGGTAATATTACAGGTATTAAATTTAGAGCAGACCAAGAGTAGATATACTTTTCTATTGATTAATGTAATCATGAACTGTACTACTAAATTTAATATCATCCATAAATCCTGTAATATTGAATTTTGGACATAAGAGTTTAAAGGCTAATGGTAAGAATTATGTATTATTTGTTTTAATAATTTCTGTATAGTCGGTACCAAATCAATGTGTTTAGATAACGCTTAACCCACTGTAGGAACACCTTTGATACAATAAAAATATATATTCTACATTCAAGTTGAAATGAAATGTAAAAAAAATAATTACTTATCGCAATCTATACAGGATACAAACCCATGAATGAGAATAAATGAATTACGTATTGTGCATTTTAATAATACTTCTACAGTATTTTTTTCCAGTAAGTCTATAGAGATAAATCAAATTGAGATAAAAAGAACTTTAAAATGTGTGAAATGTAACAGTCAAAGCTTCCAATTTAGACGGAAAGATGTGCAGGTGTAAAGTCACATTTTAAATTCATAATTTTATAAGGTAATAAAAGAGAAGATAAAATCTCGTCTGTGTTTCATAACATGTAATTTAATACGGCAAAAAGACATCCTGAGCTAATTTTATAGATGATATCTTTACGAATAACCCTAGAATTGAATTTTAAATATTTAGCTTTCCTCCAAGTACGCTGACGTTCGGAATATCGTTTCATTCTTCTATTTATAAGCTCGGAGGCGATTTATTCGCCCGTTATATTCCTCATTTAAACACTGGAAGAGATTTTGGTTTATATATAAAGCTGAGAAAACTTTCATGGAGGAATATAACAGTTATACGAGGAAACGAGGATATGTAGACTCGTATGTCATGTAGAGTTCTGTCAAAAATATGCTTACTTTTATGACTTGAAAGGAAATATCAATTCATAAAACGTTTATAATCATTTTGTTTAATGTAAAATTTGTTTTTTGCTTAATTACATAAAATGAATAACTATATTAAATGAAAATATGTAAATCTAACTCTAGTTTCTAAAGTATATTGTATCCGGAAACATTTACAATAATCTTGTGTTAATAACATACAGTTCTCACATACATCAATCAATCTAGAGGAGCAAGGCTTTAAGTTCCTAAGGCACTTGATTTATCCCAAATTTTACTTGCATTTTAATGATATAAGATGTGTACCTACTGGCCCTGTAAAAGCCTACAGCGCTCAACTTATAGCGAACTTCGGACCCAACGATTTTTTTATTTGGTTAATGCTTGACTTTTTAAGTCGGAGCTCCAATTAGTCACCGCTGATCAAAAATTAGTAAAAAAACACTTCGAAACAAAGCTGAAGTTTATAATAAAGGAGAGTGTTATGTATAACGACATTTCACTCACGTGTGATGTACTATGTTTTATCTTATAGTAGAGGCTTCTTATATGTATTACATTAGTTTAACGGCAGAATTCATCATTCCGTAATCAAGTCTTGATCAACTCTAATCCGTGAATCAATTCAATTCACCATTAAAAAAATCAAAGATCAACGTATTCCTCGTATTCCATTAATCAAGCTTTGATTATCTAATTTGATCATCGTCTTGACTTTTTGAGATATGTGTTTATATACACAAGATTTTGACTTTTAAGATTAATTTAAAATATTTTAATTTTCACAAATCTATATATGAATCGAATTGCAATTTTTATTTTTTCTCAGATATGAAATATATAATTATACGTCATATGTCAACAAAAAATGACAGAAAGCTTAATTCACATTCGTAAAATTTTTTGAACTGTCAAAAACATAAACAAAACTCTGTATCAAGTTGGTGAATTAGAACAAATGTTGATCTACAGATACGCTTGATTCTTGAATTAGTTGATCGTTAATGAATGAACTAATAGTGAATTAGGTTGTAAGACTAAAAAAATTACGGTTCATGAAAAAAAGTCAAAGTACGTCATGTATGTTTGCTATAGACTATGCAAAGATTTATCACATATTAAGAGTTTCTTATTTTAAATAATTACAGCTTGGTGATAACTGATCCATTGTACATTGTTTTTTGCATTTACAAAGGAGAAAAAGCTTTTTGTAAACCTGCGGCTGAGAAATGTCAGCTATCGAAAACAATGCTAATTCTTATGGCAATAAATAAAATGCTACTGTTTCATCTTCTCCGCATTTGCTTTTACATACCCTAACACAAAAACTATTATTACACACTTTCTACTTTGAATATGAGCTCATTTTTAATGTAGTTATCAAAATTTACATTGACATTATACCAAAGCTAACTCACAATGATGTCACATGGCGGCGCGGCGATAGTTACTTGTTTAGCCTATGGTTATGCTATGCTGTGCTATGATTTGTTTCTAAATTTTGTTCAGGATATAGTAAAGCATTTTAGTCACATGTAAATAATAGCTGTTTTAGCCATAAAAAAATGCATGAAGTACCTGAAAAACCGCTACTGTAAGTTAAAAAATGTTAAACAATTATGTCCCATAGAATATTTATAATTGTAAGCGATCATGAGCGTCGAAACAATTGGTGTAATGAGGACATTGTCGGGCGCCTTCGCCTTCAGCGCTGGCGATATCGAGCCGCGGCAGGAACCTGAGCAGGAAGCAGTAATGACGTAATGACTCTCGACTCATCAGTAATTCAACAAAATCACCAAGTTATACACCACGTTATGAGCAAGCAGACAGAGATGGAATGGCGGAAACTGCGCCTCTCCAACTGTGGCGCCAGTCGATATCCTTACACTCGCTTTCATCTCAACCAAGGTGAAGGAGTTTTTGTTTTTCGTCAATATTCTTAGCGATTGTTGTTATATGTTTGTCCCACTATAGGATTTAGTTTGTTTTCAGAGTCAGTTTACTATTATATTATGTATCTCTTGGTAATTTGCAGTTGATTCGTCATACTTACACTAAGAACCAGTTTTTCGATCTCTGGTTAAAGTGTTGGTAATAGAAAAATATCGCAAATATTGCATCGAAAACCTAATGTAAGTTGTCAAAAATATACGTTATTTACTATTTCGATGTGATATTGTTCTCTTAACCGACGGTTAAAGTATCTGGCATTCGAACTAGAGGTGGAAAATCCGGCCCTTAGAGAACAGACATAAGTTCGAGTTGTGAAATAGCGAACTGTATAAACTGTAGTCCTTTTGATTATATTTACGTAGTACCTGGAGAAAAATCCTGCCGATTGATTATTATATTGCATAATTTAGGTAATAGAACATAAAATTTCAGTGGCCTGTAAATAGAAATACCACAAGATTACCACGTCGAGTTTAGTAAATTAATATGTTTTATGGTTATGACGTTTATCAAACTTACTGTAGGCTATATAATATTTTTTTATTACAGGTAAATAACAATAGTAGCTAGTAATCATAAACATTATGCACGGGCAGAACGGATTGCAATTAGCAGAAAACAGCAATCATCGTATCAAAATAGCTAACCTAAAATAATTTTCTTATATTTCTGTTGTCTTAATTTGCAAACACCAGTATATTGTGTGTCTAGTAGGAAAAGTGATATATTCTCGGACGATGGTGGAAAGCAACACCAGAACTCCAGGAAGTCACTTTTTCTACGTGATACCTATACTATTTTTTTACGGAAAACAATGGATTGTGAACTGTACGGAAATGCAGAAAGAAATATCCTCGGACTGTTATTCTTCGTATCCTAGCAACTACACTAAAATACCAGAATAATGCACTTTCCAGTTCAAAAACACACCGAAAAAATAGTATATTGTGTATCTAGTAGGAAAAGTGATACATTCTCGGACGACGGTGGATATTGTGGGACGAGCCGAAGGAGAGGCCAACAACACCAGAATTCCGGGAAGAAACTTTCCCTACCTGGTACACATACTATTTTTTTTTGATTGGTTTATATTTAATAATTATGAAATAAATATGATTGTATTTATATTTACAGAAAAAATATTTCCAGACTATTATTTTTCGTAGTCTAGCAACTACACAAAAATACCGGTATAATGCACTTTCCGATTCGAAAACACACCAGAAAGAGATTAGTTTTCGTCCGATTGAAAAAATGTATCGTATATGAGTCGTTTATAAACTTTTCATATTTTCGATTTTTATACCCCCTTCAAAAAAGTGATGTATATCGAACTTGTTCCAAAATATAGTATTATATATCAGGAAGGAAGGTGTTTTATTTGCGGGTGTTTGTTTTGGGAGCGCTGGTCGTCCTGCGAAGACCCGCCGAAGCCTGAGCTCTTGTCATTTATTTTGTTTCGCCCGTTTCCCGCATATCCATCGTGGCGCTGCGGTCGTGCCCACGTCATTAGCAACTTGAATTATGGATTGTTTGAAGAAAGACACACGATGTAGTGGAAAAATGTATAAATTCCACGTCAATTCCCCGTCGCTGCATCGTCCGCATTAATCTCCGCGATGAAGCCGCGTTTCAGGATTTGTTGCGGCTTCAGTTTTTCAGTTTCAGGAGGTGAGCACATGCCGTGACAAACAGCTAGACAAATACACAAGATTAACGAGCTGCTCTATTTATTACTTTTTAATTATAACAGCTGACATAGTTATACACATTTTGCTGCTAACTGTGCTCACCCTTTTTACGTTTTGCATCATATACGAATCTATGATGTGTCCTTATTACTTTGTTTTATAGAAAATATCCGTTTTTATAATATTTTTTCTTTTTTGTTTTATCATATTTAAATTTTAATTGTCTATTTAAAGCCTTCGTTAAATGTATATTATTTATCTTTTATTTTATTATTATTATTATTTTCTTCATATTTCCTATGTCTTATAAAATTTGCAGCAATTAAAAAGCAAAACAAATGTTTAATGTACACAGTCTAGACTCTAGAAGAAAACCTTATTATATATTGCGATAATTTTGTAACAGCGTCCTACAAATAATTGAAAATTTACAAATTTCTTTACAAAAAATTCAGACTTTGTCGAAACTAAAAGCGGTTTTATTAAAACACCCGATCTATTTTTCTGTAATTTCAAAATTATAATATAATAGTATAATTAAATTCATACATTCTTTATGTACGTCATATAATGTCAATTAATCATTTTCGAGTTATAAATTCTTATTATCAGATGGGCGTCACAATTTTTCACCAAAAAATATGGAACTTCTTATTTGTTGCTGTATTTGTAATAAATTATTATATTCTCAAGAGTGTAGTACTTTTCTTTCTTTTTCTAATAAATCTTTTTTTAATCTAAATAAAAAACAAAACCTTTAAAAACTTATTTAGTAACTTTTAGTAACCTTTTTTGATTTCTTTTATGATCTAAAATCCGGTCTCCAGTTCTCTGTTCCACTCTACTGAATGTATTGTATTATTTCAGTTTATTTTGGAGGCACTACAAGCTGCAGCTCTTTGATTGCATTCACAAAATGTTAAAAACAGACTATTTCGCATTGGTATAGGTGAAAAGAAATTTTAATGAATGTATTGTATTCTAGCAGTGTGTTTAACAATTGAATTCACCCTTAGTTCATTGATTAATTATAAACTGATTCAAGAATCAAGCTGATCCGTAGATCAAACTTTGTTCTAATTCACTTGAATGAACTTGAATCACAATTTCGTTTATGTTTTTGATATACATACAATTATACGGGTGTGAATTAAACTTTCTGTCATTTTTCGTTGGCATATGACGTATAATTATATTTTTCATGTCTGACAAAAAAAAATGGCAAAGAAAATAAAAAATGGGAGAAATTACGTCGAGTCTTATAGATTTGAGAAAATATTTTAGGTTAATCCTAACAGCCAAAATCTTGTGTACATAAATACATATGTCAAAACGTCAAAACAATGATCAAATCAGATGATCAATGCTTGATTAAGGGAGTACGATAGATCAGTTGATTAAGGATTTTTTTTAATTCGGTCTTTCGATGCTTTATAAACTGCACCTGTATGCTCTATAGCCATTACAAATATAAGTTAGAAATATGCTATTCCAAATAGAAAGAGGAAAGAAAGAACTCTAATGATGATTGTAACATAGCGGTGTGTTTGGGACTTTGGGAGGCATTGCAAGCTGCAGTTGTTTGCTCTATTTCGCTACAAGAGAAAAGAAACTCGAATGTATTGTAACACAGCGATATCTTTGAGAGGTACTACAAGCTGCAACTCCTTTCAATATATTCAATTAGAAAGAGACTATCCCAGATAGGTATTGGAGAAAAGGAACTCTTCTGAATCTATAAATTATTTTTCGCAACCCTGAGGTATCGGGTATCATTACCCCAACCCTTAAATTCTAATCACCCTTAACCATTATAGGCGCTGTTAATAGTAACAATAAATTGAGTATTGTTGTAGCATAATAAATATCCCAACACCCCAATATCTTACGCTGTAACAAATACCTCTGGAGCTAGTTGGTAATTGAATGGGAAAGTTGTGTTAAGTTGCGCAATAAGTTCCCGGCCCCAGTAACCGAGCCTGTCGATAAGGCTTCGTCGGGCTTACTGCCCGCAAAAACCCACCCGGCCAACCGGCACAAATAACAACGGAGAAAATTATAAAATTCACTAACGAACACTCGCTGATTACGAACAGATATTCTGCAGTTGATAAGTTCTGATAATCTCAGTTCGAATCCTGCTAGATCTTTTAAATATTTCTCATATAGAAATGGTAGTACCAGATTAACGACTAGGACACATAGGCGGCAAAATTTGGACTTTTTTTAAGTAAGCTTAAATTGAGCCACAAAGAAAACAAAATAAAGCGGTAAAAATAATTTCAAAATTAATATTTATTAAAAATCTAAAGATTAGAAAACGTTTTGATAAATTTTATTTGGTCAGAGATAACTAAACAGTGTCCAGAGTCGATTTAAAGAGGGTGGCGGAATTTAGTGAGTTATACGTCATATACGTTCAGGGGTGGGATTCTATAACTTCGATTGCTATGGTTGCTAAAATTTGGACTTGTAGTTAGTATCTACGTAGTAATATAAAAAAAAACACTTTGTAAGTCTATACTCATGTAAAAATGTCTTAAATTTAATGCAAATTTGAATTTCCGCCATGGTGACATTTTACGTTTGAAGTACAATTGTTATTTGTAGTTGTTATGAGTTATGGAATTCCACTATAGGTCGCAATTGTACAGACAAACCACGGACTAACACTTATGGCCGATAGTATAAACGTAGTTCAACTCTTGATCTTAGTTTACAGAACTGATGGTCAATAAAGTCGAGTTGATTTCTAAAATACCGTCAGGTTTACCAGTTGATTAGTTAATCACGCTTTATGAAACCGGGCTAAAATCTCGCAAATGAGAATTCTTCTAAATTCGGTACTGGCTTTTTAAGGTACTTAGTTTACTTGCTCCGTGAATATTTCGTGCTTTAGTATTTGGTTTGCTACAGTGTAAACCCCGTGAGTTTGTGATTTAAGTTGAAACAATCGGCAAACAACACGTAGAGTTTATTTTACATCCGCTCGCTCGTTAACGTTTTACAGCGTCAGATGCAGCAGATAAAGGTGACATTACAGTACATTGTTACAATAAAACTAAAGATTTACCTCACTTCCACAGACACACTAAATTATACCAAGTTTGCACAACCTTCTCTGAATTATAAGACGGGAACATTTTTAGTGGCAGCGTTTTTGCATTAAAAGAGAAGTTGGGTTTAGACTGAGGCGTAAGACAATGACCTACGGCTGCTGTGTCTTTGAGGCCAACATAATTGTTTGGTACACACTATAACATTATTTTTTTTATCTTTAGCCCTGCTTGATAAGAGAAGTAGAGGCATCGTGGTAAAAATAGTTTTATTTTTTTTTAATTCATAAGTACGGTTCAAGATCTCCCCAAAACTATATTAAATTTTTACTATGATATCTGTTAGCGTTTGGTGTACTTAATTTCTATACAGCAAGAAGAACGTTTTGTTGTAGTACCTCGAAGAATTTATTAAAATTTCATTGTAATTATTTAACCGGAAGTGGTACTTATTTGTGAATATAACCTTATCTTATATCTTAGAAAAATACCATATTTTTGCAAATTATTTTAGAGTATTAATACCTTTTTTGCAATACCTCTTCTGTAAATTACTTACAAATATCAGAATTCAAACACTGTAAGTGGAATTTTAATTGCACAAATATTTTCCGTGATTACATCAGTGCTGTAATATTTATTTACCATGTACAGAGGATGGTAAGTAAATAATATATACATAGATATAATACACCATCGCCAAAAATCAATTTTTCAAGAAATATTAATTTACAATACTTTCATTTGTACAGTTTGATAAAATCCGATAGATGTTAATTACAAATCCTATTTTTATTTTTCTTCCATTTGTCCATGTATTGCAAAAAAAAACTTGCTAACCTGGAACTATAACTACATTCACGACTAGAAAACTTACTTTTAGTTATTGGTATGTAATTTATTATAACATGTAACTTCGGTTAACACTTTTTTTATTGGTTTTATCCATCGTCCAGGCTTAATTTCAATAAAACTCACGTTTTTTATTTTTGCAAAATTTGTAGAGCTTAAAAATATACATTTAATTAATTTAGTAAAATATTTCATTACTTTAGTAAAAAGCACACTTCTACTACAATATAAGAATGTATTTTGGAAATCTGGCCACTCTGGAGTTCTCTCGAGGAACAAATGACATTAACGCGACAATCTTGGAATGAGGTGCGGTAAAAACCTAATCCAATTGTTGACCCGCGTTCCCTCAGGACCTGAGCGGAGCTGATGTAATTAATAACGCGGAGGCAGATGGCGCGGGACCAGGTGTGGTGCTGTCACCACCAAACAAACAAACCAAATACTTCCTTAAAGAAATGTCATCAGTGATAAAGAATAACACGCGTATACTAGGAGTTCCTTCACGGTATCAATAGGGTATTCTAGTTTCGAATTTTTTATATTTATTAAATTTACACTATCTAATAAACCAGAGTCCACTTACAGGACAGGGAACCTACAATTTGTAGTGGGTTCCGAACTATCGGTACATAGCGGTATTTATTTCTGGTTATTGGCCTTTACCGGTATCAATAGGGTATTCTAGTTTCGTGTTTCTTATTATTTATTTAGTTTATTTATTTAATTTACACTATCTAATAAATCGAAGTCCAATCACAGGACAGAGAACCTACAACTTGTAGTGGATTCCGAACTACTCGGAAATAGCGGTATTTAGTTTTGGCTACAGGTTTGTCGTGACTGTCATTTGAACCCCAGATCTCACACTCCGCTCAGCGAGTCAAAGCATGCTAACCAAGTAAGATCGTTTACCTTTACTTTATCACTACATTTTATATATTTTTAGTAACGGTCGTTAGGTAAAACTTTGTTTTAGTATGATTTCCTAATAACCTAATGAATAAATCAGTAATTTTGAATAAAATTTAGGAAACAATGTACAAATGGGTTGTTTCTTTTCTTCATTTTATCTCAGTGTAACAGAAAAAATAGTAAAAGCGATGAAATTAAACTATTACTTAAATATCAAGATATAAAACTGAATGAAACCAAGAAAATATAGATTCTGCTACCAACAGGATGTTTGTTAGTAAAAATAAACTACATGAATTGGAGAACACTGGAAATATAAAGCGTTTAATTACAATGTTTTACTTTTCTGTTTGTCGTACTAAATAATATCAGTTTTATGTTTTAGCTATTTGCTTTATGATCAGTGGCAGATCCAGAAACTGTCTTATACAACAAAATTTTGCAATCACACAAATCTTTATAATGTATATATACAGAAGATGTTTTGCATTCTAGATTTAGTTATTAGTTATTATTATTTTATAAATCCAAGAATAATACCTATCTGCTGCCTATGTTGGTATTCATGTAATGGAACTCGTACTCACGTCACTAATAAACATAATAGTAAGAAAGACATAAATAGAAATATATGTTTGATGCATATACATAGGTATATTGTGTACAATAAGAACACCGAAATGTTCTTTATGAAAGAGGAAAGTATTTGCCGGGGTTAGAGTTCCGCTTTCCAGATTTGTCTAATTTCCCCCCGGATGCTGTAAATATTTAAGTGTGTGCAGCGGAACGACAGGCCGTGGAAAAATAACATCGCGTACTGGAAAAACTGGATAAATATTGAAATAAGCGTGGTTTGCGAACAGCAGATTCATCTCCAGCAGCGACTAATGAAGATAAATACCCCCGGACAAAAACGGACATCACTCACAGCGCCAGAAAGAATTCGCACCGTTTGTTTTATTGGCCCCTGGATCTTACAAGGAGAGAGACTTGTTCGTTCAGCGTACGGCGAGAAAGGTCGTGAAGGAAATTATAATCGAAACTGTTAATGAAATCATATCTTGCTGAAAGCCAAATATGTATTTCTATAATAGATTTTTAATCTTTATACAAAATCAACGGGCAGCGGTTGCTCACTTGGTTAAACAGTTCGACTCGCTGAGCGAAGTGTGGAATCTGGGATTAAAATCCTTAAGAAATAAATAAATACCGTTGAAAAACCTAATCCTAATCTTGCAGAACCTTATAAACTAGCAACAAAATAAAATGCAAGTAAAATATCACAAAACAAGTACACTATATACTTGAGACCTTGTTCCACATAAAAATAACAATTTTTACTTTATAATGTGCCAAATCGCATATCCTAATTTTCTTGGATTTTGATAAAGGAAATATTGCACGGATACAGTAAAGTTTAAACAGTTTGTAAAATATTTACTTTAGTGTGGTTCATAAACTATAGACAAGATTTGGCCATCAACAAGTACTCAATACATCCATCAATGTTCCTGTAGTCCAATATGAACATCATGTATACACTCTCGCTAAATTACTATCAAATAGGAGTTTTATATTTTTATTGAAACATTTATACTTATTGGTGACAATTGATTAGCTTTGGATACATTGGAAGTATAACCAGTCCATAGTTTAAATTATTTAGTTTTTTTATAACATCTTGTAAATATTAAAATTAACGATTTCTTTATTACAAAAATTAATATTTCGAGTATTGTTTCTGTTGAGGTTTAAGTACCCAATAATAATAAATTATAAAATTCATTTATTTCTAGGAACTAAAATTTTCATTAGTATGTGGAAAGACATAGTTACAATACAGTATAGTACATGAAAGGGAATAAAAAATACACACAAATATCAAGTGTGTCAGTTTTCACATTTTATTTGTCCTTCAAAGCCTTTAAAGGTACACAAATGATCGAATTCCAACGTATTATATTTTACTATATTTACGAATTCAACATTTAAAAATATTGTTTGAGTGGTTGCTTTAGTAAATAAACTTTGTATAAGATTTTTTTGGAAGAACGCACGAGATTTTCTACATTCCCCTATTCCTTCGTGAACACCTCAGGAATCCTCAACCCTCTCTAAACTTGGCAATCCTATGAATGCATTACATAAACATGAAATGATTTAGCCGTATATCTACCGAGTTTGGAAAGATTTAAGTACATTTACAATTCATCCGACGCGGGACGCACCGGCTACGACTTTAAAGTGTAAATCCAGCTTTAGAAACTAGAGTATGGGTTCATAAACGCATAAACAACGTAGGGAACTTTATAGTAATGAATTTGTAAAATATGAGTACAAAGTGGAAAATTAAAAATTGACTGCGTAGTAGACAGTATCTTCCGCTTTTGTACGTTGCTTGTTTTGTTTCATACGTATTTCTTTTGTTTTTATTCACTTTTTGAAATCAAATATGCATATATAAAAGAATATCACTTACGGCTTATTACCCATTGCGGAATTTAGACTCAATTTTGGTAAAGTCAACAGAGGACGAAGTTAAAATAAAATTTTCACAATGGAATTGTCCGAGAGAATTTTTTATAGAAATCCAAAAATAGAGAACAATGAAAGAAATATAATTATAAAATGACCAATATTTATAAATAAGTAATTATATTTAAAGAAGAGAACGGTTTGTCTGTTGTGTTGATAGATGTCAAGAAGATTTTATAAATTACTTGCGCAATATTTTTATCTGAATTTTGTCCGGAAAAGCTTTATTATCCTATTCTGTAAATAATATGTCAAGAAATTTTATCTTTTCGTCAATATATTTTTATTACATTATATAATATAATATAGTTTTTAAACATAATATCATTTACCAAATTATATTCCAAATACCTATATTATACTCTTTCCGGTTTTCTAAAATCTTTAATTACAAGTAAGTACCTACACAACATAAACAGAATTGAAATACTTATAAGTTTTCCCTAACTATGAATAGCTTTTCTCGTGCAGTATTTTCACCGAAGTTCTCCGTTGGTATTGGAACCGGAAAAAACCCAATTACCCTTTAATGGATCACCCGGAAGCGGCGTACACGAATAATTGAGAAAAATGAACTCATTAATGTATTATAAAACGGTAATTTTCAATCCCCTGCTTGGCTGATTCATTACACTAAGTGCGCCCTTATTTCACAACATGCATACCGGGAGTTAAGAAAAATTATACTTGCTGCAAACCTTATTTTCATTCTACATCAAACAATTTAGATGAACATGTTCTTACGGACAGACAGCGTTCCGACTTAATCAAATCTTAGCGTCAACAATTATTAACTAAATAAAAATATTGCTCTGTTTCAATAATTTGGAATACTCTATAAGCTGATCATTTCAGCAACATATTCTGTGGCACAACATTTCTATATGGAACAGGACCTCATCTCAAGTACCCCATGCACTTGTTTCATGAGAAGATATATTTATATTTTAGGGCCAGTTACACAGTTATCACTTAAGTTTTTTTTTTCAAGCTTAAGTTTTAGTTTATGGTTTAGTCATTGTACAGCCTTTGTTTTTAGTTTAAACTGTCACTTAAATAATAAACAACTTAAATGGTACATTGGTACATGTGATAACGCATAAAATAAGGTTGTATATTTTTTTATTGCTACGTTGTATTTCTTAATATGGAACTTGTAAATATAATTAAAATTGATAATGACCAAGATGGAGAAATTATATATATTGACATTTTTATAAGCGTACTGTTTCTTGAGTATTTTTTTAATATTCTCCTACATTATTCTCAAGCAGACAGCGGCTATGAAAATTCACTTTGCACATAATTCCAAATAACAGTTTTCTTGCATTCAATAATGTGTTTAAATTTTCCCAGTAAATTTAATAATAATGCTACTTCGTCTTCTGTGAAGATTGAAGCACGCTTTAACATTATTATTTATTAAATTAGCCATGTTCTTATTTTATAATTAATCATATACTCCACAAAACATTTTCTGTTAAAATTGTTTATTATTTGGTTTTGTTTTGCTTTTAAGGATAAATTAAGTTACAATGGCGTCTAGGTTTACCAACATTGACTTATTTTCGCTTTGCTACATATTTTGTTATTTAGAACCGTGCAATATTTGTAGCTTAAATATGTGTTCAGTTTAAGGTTTAACTACAGCAACTATGCAATTGGCCTTAAACAGGGCCTACAGCTTATAGTGGGTTTAAAACACTCGGATATAGTGGTATTTTTATTTGAAGTTTGCAATGGTTACATACCGGTTAGCTAGCTACGATTTGCTGAGCGGACTGTAAAATCATAAATAAATAACGCTGTATCCGAGTGGTTCGGAACCCACTACAAGCGGTAGGTCTCCTGTTGTGTTACTAGATTTCGAATTTTTCGACTATGTAAATTAAATAAATAAATAAATAAATTTTTAAAAACCTGGGATTTGAACGCCAGATCTCCCATTTCGCACAGTTTGAGTCGAAGCGCGCTAACCAAATGAGCCACCATTGCCTGTCAAACCTGATAATTTAAACCATTATAATACGAATGAAATTATCTAGAAACACATGGAATTCATATTTCTTTTTCACATGCCCTACGTTCCTCAACAAAATGATGAGATAAAATATTAAAACGTTTAATATCTGCACTATTTTAAATGACATTCACTCTATTTGTAAACATAAAACAACTCATTCGTTCTCTTAAAAAGACAATGTCTAAACGATCGATACAGCCATAAAATTCAAAACCGAGTTATGACCAAAAATATTAATAACAAATCAATGGAAAACTATTATTTTTCAATACCATACAGAATATTTGAAATATTAAACAAAAAAGGGAGTTTTCAAAAGAAAAAGAGATTAGAGAAGTCAATCTATACCCATAATAATAGACGTTAACATAAATTATTTCAATATTTATTTTTAAATAAATTTTGAAGTACAATGTGTACGAAATTTTCACATTCAGACATCATTGTAAAATGTAAAGGTCCTACCATAATGTAAGCTCAATTATCAAATTTTCAATAGGCTATTTCTGACATGATCCTTTGACATTACCTAGACACCAGAAAAAGTTTATTTAAAATAATATCTGTGCAATATATTTCGTTTTCAATGTCTCTTTTCAATTTTGTGGATTTGGAGAGAAGTAATGCTGCATTAGACATTGGTAGATGACCAACATTTGTAACTAACTGCCGTCCTAATGTCCCGAATTACCAATGCTCATTACAGACCAAATACTCCCACGAATGTTCAAACCATTATGGCTCTGGACTCTCTACATTTTTATTTTAAAACGCATTTCATCATTGTTTAATAATAAGTGTTATTTACTATAACTTACCACAGTACACTAAGTTTAAGAAGGAGTAATCAATGATGAACTTACCTGTAACAAAAGAGAGATACATTAGTAATAAATTCATTGAAATATAACATTAAGTGACCAGCATTATACATGTGTATTCTAGTATAACTGGCAATATACATTTAACGCTACTTATTCTGTGGCACAAATATCTTAGTAAAAATTTGTATTTTAGTGCTGCAGGCTTTTACGAACACCATTTGCAAGCTTATAGTGGATTCTGAACTACTTGGATACAGAGGTTTTTCATAACTAAATTATAATATACCACCCTAGAAGGAACAGGACCTCAAATAACAAAGGTATTTGTTTTACAACAATTCCACTCATTATTTGCCATCCAATTAAATCACAGTATTTTGGTGAATTTAATCAATCACATCAAATTACACTGCAATTAAACTAGTGCTAATTATAGCAGAATTTACAACTAAATAGGCGTTGCTTAGATAAAACGACCGTCTATTTATGTAAGTGTCAAGTAATTGAAATAAAATATATATTTCGAGGAGTTAAGAGAATTTCACTTATAATTTTTGGTAAAGTTCTGTTCACTAGAGGTATTATATTAGACAATTTTACTATACCTTTCCCAATTGAAATTCAAAAAGTGACATGTTATTCAGAACGTAGCAAAAACATCATACGTTTTCAATTGTTAAATAAAATTTCTACAATACAACAGGAAAATGTGTATACTTAACCTTCAATCTTTATAAGTTTGTACTAAATTTCAAAATATTTAAACACACCGACATTTTATTTTTTGTTGGCTCTAAGAATTGAACTGTAGATCTTTTACTTAGTACAATAACCTGCTAATACTGAACAACATTACAAGCGTGTATACACTAACATTCAAAATATTTAGATTCATTATTTTCATTTCGGAAATATTGGATTGTAAATTAACTTATTATGTATATTTTCATTGGAAACCTGCAGTTCTATTCGTTATTGCATATTTTCTAGTGACATTTTCCTTTGTCGACATCTTGTGAATAGTTTAAACGAATTCATCTGTGTACAATATTCTGTCGAGACACAAATTTTATAAAATATCCAAGTAAAATACATACACTCGAGAAGTGTTAGGTCATTTGGGACTGCATAGAGACAAAATACTAGCACTCAGTTTACTGTGGAAGTATATAAAGGGAAGATTGTTTTCAAATTGAATTAAGAGTGAAATAAAGGAGAAACGTTGGAACACATATTTGCATTTTTGAATCAAGTACAACATTAGAAAGTTGTTACAACCTATCTTATAATTTAATTTTTATGGTTATGTGTACACCAAAAACTACCAATCTAGTTCCTCTAAAAGATGTCGTTTGTTAGTTTATTTAGTTTAACCTGTGTTGACTATTACACTAGGCTTCTTACAATAGTAAGCAAGAGATGAAGTTCCGTATTACAAATTACAGAGTTTTAGTTCAATATACGAATTTATAATTTCAATTGTAATGTTAAAAGAGATATTTTTTAAACAAAATTTTTTCATTCCGTTTATTCATTAAGTTCTTAAGCGTATTATAAAACTCGTTAATTAGGTAAATGTCCAATTAAATTTAAAAAGCGGTTTTATTGTTTCGAAGTTTCAAGTACTCATACGTATAAAAACATGTTCTCTAGAATTTCCCTTCAATAATATAATTCCAAGGGTAGATGCATACGAATCTTATTCATTGTTTAGTTTTAGTCTGTACATGACGGTTAATTCACATAAATTTGAATGATTTAACGATGTGTATGAATGTGTTATGTCATGAAATTCGAAGATATGTAGAATAATAGATAATAGAATAGAACCTAGCGTAGATGACATACGGTTAAATAGTACACAATAGATGATTTAAGATTTCGAGTTCACAGGTCTATACATATCCCCATATTACTATAATATTTCCTCAGTATTTATCATATTACTTTTGTTTGTACCCATCTAGGTACTAACTGTCCTCATCCTTGCTGCACTCAATATATTCTTTCAGTATTTATCACTGCAGCTTTGTTTTCCCACATAGGTATCACTAAATTTATAAATTTTTCTTCAAATAAGAAATTTACATGCAATGCTATAAGTTAAATAATTCATCCTATTTCTAAATACAGTTTAATTATAGCGCTATTAGAAACTACTCTTAATAATTCACCCTTAGATCAATAAACAAACATAGCTAATAATACTTGGTATTAATTTCCACACAAGTTGATAGACACATTAAAATTAGGGACCAGGGTGTTTGCTATTTGAAATATAAATGATGTATTGTATAATTGTAAGGGTGTAAGAAATATTACCCTATTTGTTACACCTAATTAAGTAGGAGTTATTAATAACGCGTGTGTTAATATTTCAAGATCAACACGTTCACACCTGTATTATGATACATACTGAAGAAATATTACAGTAATTTGAGGGTATGTAGACTTGTACGTGGTGTAGAATTCAGGAAAAGTGAACACAGTTAGTATTCTCTTACAATAAAATATGTTGATTTTCATCAAACAACGTCAGGAATCTCAATTTCCCACGTCTCCCTCAGTTTAGCGTGCGGAAAATTTTGGAAAAAACATTCCAACTTCTAAAGCATTTATTAAAAAACTGTATTTATAACAAAAAAAAATAAATTGCCTAAACATTGTTTTACATAACAATGAAAGGAAATAGTGGATTATAAAATGAAGTTTAATTAAAAAAAAAATAGTGCATTTGGCTTACAATGTTGACAACAATTGTTGTCATGTTGACAGATGGACAGCACTTCGCAGTTTTGAAACACATAACCACAAAACAGTGTATGTGTACACTAATTAAAAATATTTGCACAAAAATAAAAACAAATTATTGAATTCATGATCTTTGTACAAAAAATATTGTTAAAACCTCTTGCGTGAATTTTTTTCCCAGATTCGTTTTATTACAGCACTCGCAAGCTCGCGCCACAAAATAATCATCCGGGAAAATGACGTTCCCACACTTGATATGTAAGTAACTAGTTTACAAAATAAATCTCAAGTAAAACTACTAAGTGAATATTACAGTAATATAAGGATATGTAGACTGGTATGTTATTAATTAGTATCTGGATAAATAAATATATACCGTTTCACAAAAGAAGTACAAGCAAAAATGCTGAAGGAATATTAAAGCAATACAAATATATGTAAACTTGTATGTAGTGCTTAGTAAGAGTAGATGAAATTATTTTCAGTTTTAATTTCCTGAAACACAAATTTCAAATAAAACTGAAGAGACATTACAGGTAGTTTGTGTGCTAAGGACCCGTGTTCAAACACCTCCGAGTCTTTCATTAGACAGTGATTTAGTTGTTCTCGCACCGATATTGCAGTTGTCGCCACTGAAATAACACCCTTGTTGACAGAAGAAAGTCAAGATGCTATATTAAGACTCGGACGAGTTTGGGTAGAAATTGTCGATTTCAAGAGATTTTGATTTAAACATTTCGTTTCTCAAATATATCTAACAATGAAATAAAAACCCACAGTAGATGAGCTAGTTCTGTGTTTTTGTTAATCGACTGGAATCGCTCAGATCATGAGTTCCTTTTGCGTTTTATACTAAGAAAATATTTTAATCGGTAGATGCAATGAACAGGATAGTTTCTGTAAAAACTTTATTACTTGGGCAGTCATTTCTGTTCCTTAAGCAAAAATAAGATCAGACAATTGTAGAATATAACATGACTAGACTAAAAGTCAACACACATTACACTAGAACACTACAAATAAGTTCCTATAGCAGAGAACATACATAACAAGCAACCATTATTAATCCTCAAATATTCCTTGTAAAATTTCAACAGTTACGAGTTAAGTAACTGTAACTACGAGCAGTGGTAGCTCACTTAATTAGTGTGCTCCGATTTGTCTACTGGTCAATATAAATAACAAATAAAACTAACTATAGTTAGGACAATATTTGCATCCAAACAGAATTAGTAGGTGGGAGTTGATAGAACATAATAAGTCACTGTAAATGTAAAGAAAAGTTCCATTATTAATTTATTCAAATATATAAATAAATTTTTAATTTCAATATGTCGAAAAGAAGAAACAATCGTAACTACAAGTGTACTACGTCATTGTTTCTTTTTGCAAGTTCGAAGGTTGATCAACACAGCTTCATATCAACATAGAGCGGAACAGCGGTAAGCCTCGTCTTTATGAATTTCACTCCCGGATTGCATAGCCTCAAGAG
The DNA here is from genome assembly GCA_035578165.1 of Stenolophus ochropezus. Classification (NCBI taxonomy): domain Eukaryota; kingdom Metazoa; phylum Arthropoda; class Insecta; order Coleoptera; family Carabidae; genus Stenolophus; species Stenolophus ochropezus. Next base: position 15,289,926 of record JAQOWZ010000018.1, on the reverse strand, counting down.
CTACACTTTATTAAGTTAAAATTACATTCCTCTACAATTAAACGAGAGCGGAAATTTATTTTATTAATTTAGTCGCTGTAAATTGTCTCCGTTTAGCGTTGGCGACATTTTTAACGAACTTGTGTCGCTGGGAATTACTTGATTTTTCACGGATTTTAGGATTCAATATTATTTCCTATTTTCTAAATTATACTTATTAGTGACTATACTTCAAGGAGCTGCATCTTGTAGTGTCTCCCATCAATTCGCTAAATTTCATTAAATTTAGTAGAGTTCCTTCTTCTATGTCTATCTGGATTAGACCATTGGAAACTTGTAGTGAATGTATCATAACGAGCTGCATCTTGTAGTACCTCCCAAATATTATCGCTAAATTAGAATCAGGAAGTAATAAAAATTTGTGTTTGTGTTTCGTTTTATTTCTGCCACTTCGTTTGTAAACTAATTAAGAAGTGAAAAGGTACAGGTTTGAGATTAAGTTGATTTTAAAATTTTGATTTTTAATGTTTTCAATTCATGTTCAATTCCAGATTCTTGGATACTATATATTATGTAGAGTACCTTTCCTGCTACGCTTGGCTATGATGTAATAACCTGTAGTTATCTATCTATCACTTTTAACAATCTCTTCCTCACAGAAAGATTAAGTTCGGTTTTACAGAAAAAAATTACAAGACAAAGATTTGACTTGACAAGATACATATATTAAATAAACAAGAAAAACAACAAAACAAAGTTCTTAGTGAACTGTTGTGTATATAAGTACAACAGACTGAAAAATATAATGAAACTAAACTAAACTTATCTACAGTCTTTGGACGTGGTGAACCGGTTCATTTCTATATTTCTTCGGTTCTTGTTTTTGATTACACTGTAGTACCTATAATTTTATATAACTGTTCTAAAATGTACTTTCTATTCATTGCACGTAAAATACAAGAACTCATTTTCCTTCATTCAGCTACATATGAAAATAACAACATAATAAATACTTATAATAATTAAAGAGGTATATATAAGTTTGGGGTAGATAAACTCAACTTCATGGTCAAAAGTCAAAATTTAAGTTAGCCATAATGTATCAAGTTTCGTCTGCGTAGTACCATTTTATCGTTTAATGTTTGAATGTTATATTATGTCTTTTTTGTCACGTCAATGTTTAAGTTAGATTAAGGTAGATTAGGTTAGAAGATTAGTTAGTTTTTTTTATTAAACTGATTGTAAATAATTACGTAAAAAGGATACCGCGTTTATTAGTTTCATTAAAAGGGTTCAATTATACGTACAACAAATGTAATTTTAAACACTTTTACAAAGTAATTATTTATATTTATGTTTTATTTACTTTTTTGAGCGTTGAAACGTTAAAATTGTATAATCCAGCTCACAATTTCACAATTCGCAAATTTCTTTTTGTACATATTTACGTATATGTAATGTAATTTTCTCGTTTTTTTTGTGTTATTCAGTTGATACATTCTGATTGTACTGAAATTTCCGCAACTAACTTCAGGTTAGGCCATAAAGTTGAGTATTACCCAGATATATTACCTACACACTTTTTTGCTACTAGATAGTTGTCTGTAATAGTATGTTTCTGTTAATAGCTACTATCGTGTCTAGGATAGTTATGACTATGAGTGTCTTAACTGCCATGTCAACTGAATTCCGAGCTCAGAGAGCGAGGATTTTAAGACATCTAAGGCCTGATATGATTCATAACATCTGTGGTTTGTTCAATAGTTTACCGGTTTTACGTTATTAACAAATACTATTTTATAAAGTTCTCTTGTGAGTGATATTTTCGTTATCAAGTCTGTATTATGGTTTGGATATATGACAATTGTCCCATGTTATTTTGACAATTCTGTACGGTAATATTATTACTATACTAACTTGGTACACAATTAATACTTTTGTCTATGCAAACATAAGTTCAATATCTTGAAACCCGTAAAAATATGAACATGTGTAGATTTCTAGACTTATGCAACGCAGAACGGGCGAAGGATAACAATATTTTGTGCAGTTTGTCTCTTATGCCCAGGGCATGTAACCAAAAAAAATACTGGTTAACGGTTAACCCTTATAGAGAACGTTATAATAATAACGGTTTTAGTTCGAAAACCGGTTTTTGAAAATTGGAAACCGGTTTAAACCGGTTAATATAACGGTTAAAAAAATAATTAAAATTAATTAAAACAAATTAATTATAAAAATTTGATTAAAAAAATAGAGAATAATTAATTAAAAATTTTTTTTTTTAAATATCATCTGAGAAAAATATCACAATTAAAAAAAAGCAATTTAATTAATGAATATTTACAAAAATTCCCGTAATATATCTCCAAGTAATTTACAATCATAGTTAATCATGAAAACTAACAATATTTAGATTTGCACCTTAAAATTTTGATTTTACAGCCGAAAAAATCCAAAATGACCCATTTTTCGGTCAAAAATTTTGATAGTCGCCGATGAGCTGATTCTAAATTTTCAAACCGAATTTAATTATCTCTTCCCATTCCTGAGATATTAGGCTTCAAATTTGCACCTCAAAAAAGTGTGTTTTTTGACTATATCTCTAAACTGGATAGAGATACAGTCTCAACGATTATACCAGTCGATTCTACGCACAAAGTTACATAAAGAAATGTTTTCTTCGCATATATGTTCTTTGGAACGATTTGGTGTAAAATGAGAAAAAAGAAAAAAACCGGAATTTCAGTTTTTCGCTGGAGAACTTTTTGGCTCCAAATCTTTTCATTTTTCAGACTTAAGTAAATACAGATGCGCTGATTTCAAATTTTCAAACCGATTTCAATTATCTTTTACCGCTCTCGAGATATTTGGGTTCAAAGTTGAAACTGAAAAAAAACGTTTTTCAGGAATATCCCTGAAATGGGTCAAGATACGATCTCGACGACTTCACCAATCGATTCTACGGGCAAAATTACATAAGTGTACCAATTTTCAGATTAATATTCCAATGGATACAATTTTTAGAGCGAAAAAACGAAAATCGCGAAAATCGAAAAATCGCCTGATGAACCCCTTGCGGTTTTTTTCGATTTTTGACGATTTTCGTTTTTCTTCTTTAAAATTTGTATCCATTGGAATAAAAATCTGAAAATTGGTACAAAAATGTAATTTTGCCCGTAGAATCGATTGGTGAGGTCGCCAAAGTCGTATCTGAACCCATTTCAGAATTATTCCTGAAAAACTGATTTTTTCAGGTCTAACTTTGAACACAAATATCTCGAGAACGGTAAAAGATAATTGAAATCGGTTTGAAAATTTGGAATCAGCGCATCTGTATTTACTTAAGTCCAGAATATAAAAAATTTTTGTGACAAAAAGTTTCCAAGCGAAAAATTGAAATTCAGGTTTTTTTCGTTTTTGTCATTTTTCACCAAATCGTTCCAAAGATCGTATATGCGGAGAAAACATTTCTTTATGTAACTTTGCGCGTAGAATCGACTGGTGTAATCGTTGATACTGTATCTCTACCCATTTTAGAGATATGTTCAAAAAACACACTTTTTTGAGGTGCAACTTTGAGGCCAAATATCTCAGGAATGGGAAGAGATAATTAAATTCGGTTTGAAAATTTGAAATCAGCGCATCGGCGACTATCAATTTGCTTTTTTCAAAAAAATCAATAAATTTTACCTAAAAATGGGTTTATTTGGGTTATTTCACACCCTGGAATGGGTTTAAAGTGCTTAACAATGATTTAGGTGTTCATAATTAAAAAAATAAGTTTAAGATGATTATGTGTTGCATTTTATACCCAAAAATGAGTTGAAAAGTGTCTAAACATATTGTATAGTACATTTGGAAATTTGTCACACCTTAAAATGGGTAAAAAGGAACCCAAATTTGACCTAAAATTGGGTTTAAAGGGTGTCAACAATCAAAAACCAAAATTTTGGACTCATACATGGGTATTTTTGGAATATTTCAGCTGTATATGAAAAATTTTACAGTAAAAACCTAAAAATTGTAACTTTTTATATTCAACTGTAATTAGAAATTACTAAAAGTTAGTTACAAACAGGGAATGTAACCGAAATAAATACTGGTTAACGGTTAACCCTTATAGAGAACGTTATAGTAATAAAGGTTTTAGTTCGAAAACCGGTTTTTACAAATTGGAAACCGGTTTAAACCGGTTAATATATCAATTTAAAAAATTATTAACATTAATTAAAAAAAAGTAATTATAAATATTTGATTAAAAAAAATTATAGAATAAATAATTTAAAAAAATAATAAAAAATTACCATCTGAGAAAATATAACAATTAAAAAAAAAACAATTTAATTAATAAATATTCACAAAAATTCCCCTAATTTATTCAGAAAAACGCAGGTCACTTTTCAATTTTAAACTTGCCTGTGTTGACAAAGGCCGTATTTATTTGGACTTTTTAAGTAACATGTTACTTAAGGTGCACCTTAACGGCCAAAGAGACCTACATTTATGACTCTCCAATAAAATGTTAATTGTAAAAACTGTCATGACTCATGTTCAAATACAAATAGAAAACACAGATATAAAAAAAAAAATATTAAATTTTTTTCTCGCTAAATGGTATTAAAATAAAGGTTAATGTTCGCTAAAACCGGTTTATTTTTTTTTGGTTAACGGTTACCGGTATTTTCGGCCTGAAAAATATCGGTTAAAATTATGGTTAAAGTTCGCAATTTTCGTTAAAAATATCGGTTACCGGTTTTTATTAACCGGTTTTTTTAACCGGTTACATGCCCTGCTTATGCCTATCTGGAATAACTGTTTATAAAACATCAAACTAGTGTAGAGGCCTTAATATATGTTTCCAAGTGTATCTGAAATAATATTTGTAGAAAATTCCTACAAGGAGTATATTACAGTGTTTTCTTGTTAAAGACAAATAGCTATTGAACTATTTATTCCGACATAAAACAAGTTACATATTTCCAATACAATTCTCAGTGTTTATTTGAAAATTGTTTGTTGAATAAAATATAAAGATTGCTCGGTACTGCACATATCGAAACAAATTTTATGGCCCCCGTTTGCGATATATCAAAATCTGTATATGCATTCACGTATCATATTATGTTTATTTATTTGCCGGCATTACCGGAATTTATTCTTCTGGCGTACGTGAATATTTTTCACACTGTTTGGCTTTTATAGCCTATAAAATCTCGTTCACTGGAGTTGCAATGTAATCATGGCCCTGGCTATTTACTTTAGGAGAATAATGGTACTAAGATGCATACAAGTAATCAAAGTGATGGATCGGCCATTGTACTAGGATTATATTCATATATGCTCAAAGTTTTTAATGGATGCACATCACAGATAATTTAATTATCAATAAAGATAATTAATGGGAGAACTGGAAAACGTGACATAGATATTTCAATATTAATATGTAAATGTTCAGTTATTGCAAGTTATAATGAAGGTTTTCAGGTTTTTTTTTTATATTACACACATAGGATAAGTAGAGGAGAGATGGACTGTTGGTTTGACAAGTACAGTAGAGTGAGATGTCGTTTAAGGAATGTTAATTTTGTTCTTTAGAGACAGTGTAAGTATCCGCTTGAAAATTAATGCAGTCAAAACTTAATAACCCAAGATTGCAAAAAAAAATTGTATCTTATAAACATAATAAATTAATTACTTCTTCGATAGGTTTAAACTAATTATTTATGTACATACTTCGCAAACATGTGCATATGACTTAACGTAACCTAAAAATGTGATTCTATTTGTACACAGTCATAAGTAATTTAGTGGTTCATTTAACCGTTGCTCTGAGGACAGATAGACCATCTATTGCTTAGGAGAGATGGACCAAAGGATTTTTAATTGCTAAAAAGATCAATTCAACCGGTAAAAAAACATTTGCACATAGAAAGGTAGACGATCTAGTTGCTATTCCATGAGTTTTGAAGAACTGTTGTTAAATGGTTAATCAGAGGGTGATGATAATGAAGAAGCTGAAAATTATGAAAACGAATATGCAGGCTGCAAGGAAAAAAAGTAAGGCATTATATTCTGGATTATGATCATTATTCATCTTCGCGAATAATGACTATCATAATTCCTTATATAATAATATACTAGTCTTGCAGATATTACCTACTAAATCAATGATATATTTGTATTTTTGTGTTATTTTGTAGAAAGGAAATAACCAGAAATGAATTATTTTCTGCTAGAAATAATGTAATCTCTTACCAATATCTGGGAGGAATTTACTGGCTATAAAGTATTTTATTTGTAAAGTTTATACGGGATTATATTACGCGAGTCGTTGAGGATTTTACTCCCAGTGATAACCAACTGGTAACAGTAGTAATTGTGACGAAATCTGTACTTTATTACTTCATAAAAATATGAATTAGATAAAGGGATTGGGGAATGTATTATTGGTTTTATTAAAGGCTTAGGCCTTGCAAGTATGAAAGCAACTTATTGCATAGGCAAAGAAGTACGGATTTTCACCAGCAAAGTAACCGAGGAATGAAAGGCGCTGGTCAATAATGGTCTTCTCTACCATGATATATATTTTTTACATCTAGCATTTAAATTCCAAATCCTACTAAAAAGAATTATATTGACCATAATACACATTTTCACATGAAATTTTTTTTTTTAATATTCACAAAAATAAAGTAGTTTTTATATTTGATTTGACAAAATTATTCTATGTGTATGTTTCCACGTATAGCGTATTTTAAAAATTAGAGTTGGATATTGTTATTTGATGATTGATTTATGATGATGAGAATATTCCAAAATGTGCATTAAATGTCAGCAAAAACAATCAATATGAAAACAAATAGAATATAGTGTAGTATAGTATATTTTATACAACCGTGTTTATTTACTAAATACATATATACTAGCACCCTGATTATACTTCTATTAGGCCTGTGTCAAAATATTACCTGCTGTTCATTGGTTTTACTATCCCTGATTCAAATTTAGACATGAGTATTCTAGGGTACTTCTACGTACCACTCCCTAAGACGTACAACTGGTGTTGTCTATCCATTGGTTTTACTAGTCTTTCCAAGTTATAAATTTACTTGTTCTAGAACTATATTTAGACAAGCTATATTACAGGAATATTTCTATATTGTCAGAATTATATTTATTAGTCTAAATACATATTTTATTATTTATGTGATAAGTATTAAAATCTAAATAAGTACGTTCTTTCAATATAAATAATTTAAAAAGATAAATTGATTTCTGTTATAAATTATACATTTGAATAAACAATCAATAAGCATAACATTGATTCACAAAGAGTTCTATAATGGACAGTATTTCAAACTATTCGATTACTTATTACGACATGAATTAGTAATATATGTACATCATTAAACAACAATCTAACTATCATGTGTATTGTATGAAGGCTGTGTTATTAGATGTGAAAAGTATGAGTGTAGTTAATTAAATACATGCTGGCATGCGAGAGATGTGATCTGAATTATGCAAAATTATAAAATGCAAAAGAAACATGCATTTATGCAAAAATGCATCTGATTTGGCGCTTATAATAATTTAATTAATCTTTCTTCTCATTCTTTATTAATTCATTAAGTGAAATAATTCTTGTAATCTGTTTTTCATGAACCTCACTGGGAGTTGAACTCAGGACTTAAAAATAAAATATGAGACAAGTTCGTGTACTTTCTGAATCTTTGTAGCTCAGTTGGTACAGCATCCTATTAGAAATAGGAAGGTCCTGCTTTCAAATTCGACTGAGGTAATAATTTACTGCTAACACTGTTAGGATATTAATATACGTTTAGACTTTTCAACCTAAATATTGAGGGTTCGAATCCCGTGACGTATAGGTAATTACATTTTAAATACGGACAATGAAATATTTTATCAATGCAAGTTCTTAAACCAAGTTTACAGTGTTTTTAAAATCACTCAAACACATTAATATTTACAATGAAATAAATTGTGAAAAGAACATGTCAACCTCCGGGATTTGAACTCGAGACCTACATCTTGCTGGGATGTAAGAACAGCTACAATGAGCCGTAGCTCAGATGGTAGAGCGACATCTCGGCAAGATGTTAGTCTCGGATTCAAATCCCGGCGGATGACATATTCTTTTTACAATTTATTTCTTTTGTATCATCGACTATTAAAGTCATCAGTATTCTTACACATGCACTAGTATTTGTTCGTCAAATCGCAGTTATGGTTCTAAGACCTGATATTATAATTTGACTTGTATTTTCCAGGTCCGCGTTTTGTTAGTTTGTACTTCCGGGTAAATTTGCTGTGTCAGCTATCGAGCCTGGCCTCTGCCCCCTTTGTTGCCCGGTCCCTACGCCACTGGTCGAAGTCGTTGCCGACAGCTGTTTCTTTATGATCCCAGATTTGCATATACTTTGCTTATATAAAGCACTGAGCGGTAAGGGGTACCCTCCCACATATACATACACCGGGAGATAAAGGGGACACGCAGTGGTTAAGAAACTGTTGGCGAAGAAGTTCGCTTGTAACGAAATCCAAGTAGTTATAAGCGAAAAAATGTATATTCATGAGTTCTACTTAAGTGGCAGTTCAATCACAAAATTCTGTACAAGATGTAGTGTAGTGCTGGAGTAATACCAGCCGATATCTCAAGGGTATGATTGTTTCAAGTTAAGAATTACTTATCTTGTGTTCTACGTAAGTGTGGTAACTCATACCAAGATCTGTGCCCATGATGTAGTTCAGTACTGGAGTAATACCAGTCGAGATCTCAAGAGTATGATTGTTACAAGTAAAGAATGAATTATCATGTGTTCTATTTAAGTGTGGCAGTTCATACTCAGATCTCTGTACATGATGTAGTTTAGTGCTGGAGTAATACCAGCCGATATCTCAAGGGTATGATTGTTGCAAGTAAAGAATGAATTATCCTATGTTCTGTGTTCTACTTAAGTGTGGCATTTCATGCACAGATCTCTGTATGTAGTTTATTGCCGGAGTAATACCAGCCGGTATTTTGACAACCTCTGCTTTTTGACCTTTCACCCTAGGCTGTCCTTCTCGGCTCGTATCTCTGTCTCTGTCGGGGTCACACGTAGCGTATCGTGTAGTCCAGTAGTTGAAAGCAGAGCGCACTTTGATTTTAATACACTGTCCTTCCTAAGCTGCTCGATAGACTAATTAAGTCTGTTTATTAAAATGCCGCTACTAATTTAAATGCGGCCCTTTACACAAATGAAGGAACTGTTTCGTTGGAGTAATAGCGTACTTAAGGGCCAACTAGGGCGTACGGGTTTCCAAATTAAATGGGAAGGGCTTTGTGTATGTCTTCGACAGACGTTACAATTTGTACAAACTAAATCAAAGATATAAGTATTTCAACTCGTACTGTAGTGAACATCAACTACGAGTCTACATACCTTTATATTTATCACTTTTGCTTTGTTTCGTAAAACGGTATTCAGGTACTAACTATGCTCATCTTTATTGCACTCTACACCTTGTAATAGTCTACATATTCTAATAGAACTGTAATATTCCTTCAGTATTTATCACTTTAATGATGGAGATGAAAATTTGACTGTAGAGGATAATGAGGATAGTAATATTCAGGTATTCAGTCAAAAATCTTTATTATCTTCGAAGCCGACGACACCACTTGTGTCTTTTTCAGGGCTTTTGACGCCGTCTACGCAATTCTGCAACATATTTATCGTCACTTGAGATTCACTAAGTTTACAATTTTTGTATTTTTTGAAAGAGTTCACACCGAGCTGTCGTAAAGGTAACACGTTTCGAAGTAGTGTGTTCAATATCTAATAAATGATATTTAGAATTAGTGCAATAGTCACGAAATTTGTATCATTTATCCAAAAACACCTTAAATACATTCCAATTCTCCTAATCATTTGAATACCTTACATTCGATCCTAACAACCCATTTAAATTATACTACATTTTTGGTGCTTCGAGCCGAATACATTAAAGTATCCTAAAAGGGCTAATAGATGTTAATACATAAAAAAAACATCTATTAGCCTTGAAGAAGATACAAGTGGCGTCGAAACGTCGGCTTCGTAGATATTAAAGATTTTGACTGAATACCCGAATATTACTATCCCCATCTTTACCACTTTAGCTTTGTTTTGTGCAGCGGTATTTAACTGTTGAAGTACAATTTTTAAAGTGTCGTGCTAAATTTCTTGATACAATATATCGAGTGGTGTCGAAACGTCGGCTTAGTAGATAATAAAGATTTTGACTGAATACCCGAATATTACTATTCTCATCTTTATCACTGTAGCTTTGTTTTGTGCAGCGGTATTTACCCACCCAGGTACAATTCTTGAAGTGTCCTGCTAAACTTCTTGATAGAATTTGCGTTAGTTTTGATTTGCGCGTAATCTGCCGGTGTTTATTTATTCATGCAGCACGCGTGAGCGTGAGCGTAAACGTGAGATGCATGTCGGGCCCACGCGCTATCACACCGCGTGAATAATATATGCCGCGCGCTCACGTAGCCTGGCAACTCATTTCCGAATTAGAACAATCGATAGCGGTTAAGATTGCATGAGGGAGACGAGAATGCCGGCTTAATTAATTGATTCTGTGGACTGTGATGAGGAAACACTACCAATCAAATCTTCTATTCGATCTATCAACGCGTTACTCTACGTTTATTTATTTATTTTTTCGGCTGGTGTTTTTCCAGCAGTAAACTGTAATTTTTACAGAGATGTGTGTATGATCTGCGCTGCCACCAAAAATGTTTACTTCAAAATATAGTTAGTATTAGTAAGTAAAACGATCTTCGACTGGGTAGTGAATTGATGTTGAGGAAGATAAGAAAACGGACAGCAGTCTTATAAATTAAATGTTTTTATCTAAACCAAGACTATTGTTTAGTCGAAACCTGACTGCTTTCCTATTTCTTATATTTCTGAACATCATAATTAGTTTTAATGTGAGAATATTTTTGAGTTTATGTTTTCATTATGGCTATTTACACAAATTAATTTCTCGGTGGTACTACTTCAAGTAAATAGATCAGCGTACATATTGTCACATTTAAGTAAAATACATAGGCTAGTAGAATGATTGATGATTAGCAAATAGCAAGTAACTACACGGTACATCTCTTGATTAGAATTTGATGCAACATGTCATAACCTTATAATTATCAAAGGATCAGCAAATAAATAGCTAATAAAGCATATAACTACCGGCAATTATAATAAATAGTTTATTTATAACGATTATTGAGAACTTTGCCAGATACAAGGCTACAACATTATCAGTACCACTTCTGAAATTGTGGTGACTGGCAATTTTGAAACATTTTATTGAAAAAACAAACAGTGTAATTGTAATTTATGAGGAATAATGTCGAGTTAAAATATTCTGAATCCGCAAATGAATTAGTAGAAAAGGCACAAGAAGGGCATCAGTTCTGTTTGTGAAGATCTATAGAGGATCCTAAAGCAAAGATTGTGTATTCGTTTATTTAAGTCGTGCGAAGAGGGAAGGCTAATAGGTAAACGAATAGCACGTGGAGCTATTTATTTCCTGATCTCAGAGTGGTTAGGTTTGTTCCAATTAACTACCGAAACAATTTGGAACTGTACGGGGCATGAGCAGTGCAAAATGTGCGTTCCAACAAACTTTAAACACAAATATTGACCATATGTCGGCTGTTAAAACAGTCAGAGGATCAAAGGAGAATGTCAGATATTGTGACAACTGACAACAATAACTTCGACATTGTTTAAAGTTTTTTTATTTGTTAAGGACAGTATCGCGAAATTAGATCATTTTTGATACCCCCTCCCATCACAAAATATAAAATTAAACATAGTGTCAATAAAAAATGACAAAAAGTTTAATTCACACTCGTCAAATTAGGTGAACTGTCAAAAATATAAACAAAATTGTGAATCAAGTTGGTCAATTAGAATAAATCTACAGATCAGCTTGATTTTTGAATCAGTTGATCATTAATCAATTGAGTAATGGTGAATTCGGCTGTTACTATACTAAAGTTAACTCTGCTTAAATACGAATCAATCCCAATATCTTTGGTACTTGAAAGACTGTTTCCTTACTAGGTTACTAACTAAAGCCCTTTGTTCTTTAACTACAGCGAAGTACCACAACGGATTTCTGGCATGTTGTCTCTGTATACAGTGCTACTAGTACACTAGTAACAGTATTTTCCTGTCGATGTACATTGGATTAGTTACTAACCCATTTACTACCAATGCATCGCTCCAGTTCTATATCTTATAAAGACCTGCCACATTTAATACACAAGCCATTGAACAATTACCCTTTTCAATATAAATAAATCCATGTGAAGCAGATTGACACCGCTATCAAGGACAATATCTCACTCCCCGTACCTATAACTCCGGGAGTTTTCCGGGTAGGATACCACAGCAGGCGATTACCCGTGTCATTAGACTTGGCCGAACCCTGGCGACCGGAGCCGAGCGCTGCCGAGCGCCTCATTACTCCGGAGTAATGAGCTGACCTGACGGATGACCCCGGAACACCGGAGGATGGTCGAATCTGGACTCCGGGGATGGAGTGTACGGAATCGTCGCGGAGAAGAAAAGTATTAAAAAAACATTATTAAGACTAGATTTGAATGAGAAGTTATTATTTGTATGTAGAAAAACGAAAAATTTGAAAAATCCTGCTTTATCATAAAGGTATTTATATTAAATTTTATTATTGTCCTTCATTAATTCTTTACATTCCTAAGTTACTTTCCTGTGGAGTAATATCAATATAAAATTAGGTTCAAACTGAAAAATAAATAATTGAAAACTGTTTATGTATTTAGATTTTTTCCGATTTTCGATCATCTTCATTTTAACTTTCTAACTCCTGCATCCTTTATGTAAGCGAGTCGCTAAGATCGTAACTCGCTCTATTTAAAGGATATTTCTGTAATGCCTATTTCTAGGTTTAACCACAGATTACTTATACTACGTAACGTTACGAAGTATAAGTAATCTGTGCATATATCCTATATGTACCGAAAAATAGTTAATTTTGGAAAATGTAATTCAGTGTAAACACAGTTTTAGTTGAAAAGTTAATCACATAGGTATATACTGCATAATGTACTCATACTGGCCAAACAAAAAAATATCGAAACTAATTATAATTTACTTATATTATTTTCCCTAGTCCGGTTTCGATAATGATTATTTTGTGATTTATTAATAACACGTTTAGAAAAACTATGAATGTGTACATATTGTTTACCTAAATCAAAGTGATATAGATTTTCTTATGTTTAATTAAAATATGACGTGATATTTCTTCATTACTTTTGTTGAACGGCAAAAAAACAAACACGAATTTATTTAATAAATACTTAGCTGAGATCCAGGTCAAAATGTACGCAGTATTAATGACGATATTACTGCGTTCTCGATCTATAACTAATATTCAAACTTTCACACAACTAGGTCCTTCAATAATTATAGATATTATAAATTAATTTCATAAGGGCAACTATAAATTCTTCTGCAAAATATTACTACATAGGTGTATCAATTATTAATATTTTTAAATATTAGTTCTTTATTTATAAACTGAATAGCAACATCATAACTTTAAAATATCACAAATTTTACTATTAGTTTTATGTAGAAACTAGATGATAGAAAAAATGAGTCAACGAGATTTTAATTGAGGGTTTTGGAACCATAATCAATCATTTTATCAACTAGACCACGAATCTCATTTAATACTATGATTTTATTTGATATGAGATATCTACTAATATATTTTTGGAGTAAACTCAGCCAATATCTGAAGAAAATGTTACACCATTTGGAAATCAAATTTCAATGTGTCTTTACGATGAAATATCCAAATTTTCTTGTGCATCTGTTACCGGCTCCCTAAAGATTTAATTACTTCTCATTCGGAATTTAATCTGTGATGATTGACGAGGCTGGTCGCGCACACCTGTCACCAGTTCGAACCCCGGGAAGGCAGCAGCTGACATCACGAGATAATACATCAGCCAAGGTAATGGGCTGTTACCAACAGGAATATAAGTGTGCCAAATTCGTTACGCATTAAGTGTAGGTTTTGCATTTTGGAATAATTGCAAGCGCGTCATAGAGTTAATGTTGTAGGAACGGAGCGTCAAATATCACATGCATTTGTTTTTTAATTAGTATTACTGGTATAGTTTTTGCAAAAAACTTATCGTAGGTTTCATATCATTTGAATATAGCCATGTTTATATGTATCGCGACATATCATTGCACAACATTCCTATGTGGGAATAGGCTTCGAATACCTAAGTACTTGTTTAGTGACATGTTTACTTGCATATTGGTGGTACATGTTGTTAATCTAGTGTGTTTCTGCAAGGTTAACACACAAATAGCCGTAGTGCGGTGACCCATTCAAACGAACCGGGTGGTATTTGTTGCTTATCCACATGATCAAACAAATCTCGCCACAACCTCATAACCATAATGACTGTCAATCGCTATATATACTATTCGGGAAATGAAAGATAACCGATGCGGCAAGAGAGAGGTAGTGACGATGTCGTGCTATTCCATCAACTATCTACACTATTATCCACTGTGTTTTCGTTGATTCTTTATTTCTAGCTTCGTATTGATAGTGTCAATAACTTACATTTTTAAGACCAGTATTTTTTTATTTCCCATACATAGAGAAAATCCGGTTGAACGGATCTTAAAGAAACTTCATTTTGATAATAACACAAGTTTGTCAATTTTTAATAAAAATCAATCAATTGTAAATGACAATTTTATAAGGAAGTAAGAAAAAGTATATTTTAAATTTTATATAATAATTTGTGCACATTTTGGAAGAATTTAGAATGATACTAAAAAGTATTGTGAGTAAATATATAAATCGAAGTGCGGTTAATAATAGAAAGACGCAGATTAACAAAAAAATAGAGATAAATTTATTTACCGCTAATGTGAATAACGTAATTGTTGAATTGTGCATAAATGTTTTCATTGTACAAAATTTAAAACATACCATATGTTTTTGTCATTGTCACCAAATTTGACATTCCCAGATTTTAACGGATGTCCACAAATTAAGATCTTCCACTATTTTAGCACGGCAACTGTCCGTTCTTCTGTCAGTCCGTTCGTCTGTCCAAAAAGAGTTGGGGGTTGCAGCAACTGTCCCAGCATATCTTAATAATATACAGCGCATTACAGCACATTGCAAGGACATTGTACCAGGATATTTTTTTTCTAAATTTTAATTGGGGGCACCGTAATAAATCTGATTTTACACTCTACTCAGCTCGAGTGCAATCCAGTAGAGATACCACTGCCGGTATTACTTAATATTTATTAATATCCACTACTTCCTATTTGAAGTTGCCCTTCGATATATGACTACCTCTTCCCAATTTCGCCCACCCCCACAAAGTATTAATTAAAGCACCTCTAATCCTTATCGCAGTGCTAGAAGTTCGAGCATCCGGTGGAGTTAGATGCCGTAATTTCCGGAGCAGGATCAGCACGGGCTGAAACAGTCGATTGCGAATCTTTGATTATTGATTCGCGACAAACAGATATATCATCCCGGCGTTTCCTCTATCCTGGATATCTGATCTTATCGCGAAGATAAACTGCACCTAGTTTCATAAATTCATTCGTTTTCCATACCCTAACTATATATACACAAATGGAATATATAATAAATAATAGCGGCATATACCGTGTTTAACGAACAGGACTATAACATAGAATTTCAAAAAATTGTTGATAGATTTGGAACAAAACTTCAACAGTACAAAGTTGTTCGGAATTAAATTCTACATATTACAAAAATAAATATAAATGTTGTTATCCTTCATTTACGTTTATAAACAATTGAATATTATTCACTGTCACAGTTGTCTGAAATTTAAAAAAACATTAACATTAAAGCTAAAGACGGCGGTATTACCAGAAAATAAAATCTCATAGATGTAACAGGAGGAACTGTGAAAACCACTAAAATAAATCAGTTGGTTGGCTTGTATAAAGAATCTTGTTTCAAATAATTGTACTATTAATTTTCATATTAATAAATAAATGCTATTAATTTAGTCCCACTTAATCAATATTATGTATTTTATTAAATAGTGTTTTTATGAACAGGCGTAATTAACAGCAGCCATATTGAAATCCCTACTTTCAGTCGCTAATTTCTGGAGCTTAATTTTAGTACCTCTGAAGTAATGACAGACAGTGGGCGGAAGTAAACTTTCACTCACTACTTTTAACCACCCCTTGTCACAGAGATAATTTAAATGTACACAACAAAGGGTTTCATGGTCTGTATCCAAGTAAGAAACAACAACTTTCATCAGTAGGATTGAACAAAATCTATTTGTGTAATGTATGATCACTTGATATTTTTAGTAATGTTTCGTAATAAGAAATAGAAAAAACTCACCGGTCCAAACTGCTCGAAGTAGTTCTTGACGTCCTCCAGGGTGGTCGGTGCAGAGAGACCCCCTACGAATATCTTCTTCGTCCTTGTCACCATCTGCAACAATCAGAAACACCGTTAGTTTCCTATACTTCCAACCTCCATTGATGTAAAATACACTAAAATAGATGATATTGTTTATTTAATGCTCATTTCATTATCATTGAAATTATTACTTTTGATGTTGTGACAAAAGCTTTTAATGATACGTATCAATATCGAATTATCCAATGTGCGACGAACGCGATTGAGATTAAGCTACGATCCGCGATGATATATTATTTATAACGGATAGTGCGGTATTATCTATTTATTGTTTGACGTTGAATGACAGGTTATCCTAGATTCTGGATAATTTAATACTGAGTGCCGGATTCTACAAAACCACAGGAGATGTTATCTAGTCTAGTCTATGATATTAGAGGACTGGCAATTATCTACTCATTCTAGACCGATGCATAGATAAAGCAAAATACAACTAAGATAAATGATTGTACCGTAATTGTAAAATGTTTAATGATGTTTGATAATTGATCATTATGGGATTCTACCGAATGTGGATGGGAATCACTAAAACTAAAACAGAACTTTTGAATTACCAGTACTGTCTAATTATTCAATTTTCAGAATAATATGTGTTCAATTAAACAAACATTTAATTTATTTATATTGTTTTTTTAACGTCTATGTCTATTGGGAGTCGAACCTAAGTTATTATATTTCGTTCAGTTTTTACTTTATACTTTTCCTAAGGTATCATTCCTAGAAAGAATCAAGAACGCAAGTACTTATCTAAGGTAAGTTTATATTAGGTTCCAAACCACTCAGGCACAGCGGTTTTTTATTAAGTCAATAATTCGCTATTTTGGGAACCGAACCCCAGATAAACTTTTCGTTCAGCACGATATTCTTAGAAAAAACAGGATCTCAAGTAGCACAAGTATTTTATAATAAGATTAGTGGCGTATCGAATATATTTCAGTTAATATTAGTGTATTTCGGAATCGAACCCATAATCTTGCATTCCACTAACCAACTTCTATTTAGACGTAAAGGTAATGATGATAACGAATTTGAAGTTTTGGCAAAGCATTGGTTCGATTGATAGGTGTAGGTAAAAAACAGGATCTCAAGCAGGACAAGTATTTTATGATAAGGTTAATGGCGTATCGAATATATTTCAGTTAATATTATTGTATTTCCAAATCCAATCCATGATCTAGCATTCCACTAACCAACTTCTGTTCGGGCGTAAAGAACGTTCTCGCAGAGCATTGGATCGATTGAAGGGTGCAGGTAAAAAAACAGGATCTCAAATAGCACAAGTATCTTATGATAAGGTTAATGGTTTATCGAATATAATTCAATTAATATTAGTGTATTCCCGAATCGAACCCATGATTCAACCTATCACAAATTTGACACACGTAAAAAAAACGACTTTCGGGTACCTTTAGCCAGATATGATTTTTCAAAAAAGGCTCCACATATACAAGGTTTACTGATTTTTAATAAATTATCAGCTGAAATCAAATCTTGTAAAAATCTAAAACTGTTTTCATTCAAATTAAAATCTTTTCTTTTAGAATACTGTTTCTATAACTTAAAAGAGTATTATGATCTGACAAATTAACTTCTTTTCACAAGACTGCCTTTTATGTCGTTCATAGTTGCTTTCTCTCTCGGGATCTACTGTACCTTTTTTATTATATTATTTATTAGAAAATAAGTAATCTTACTGTTTTATAACTTTATACGTGTTTGTATAATTGTCATAATTTTATTGTATTTTTGACGTTTTCCATACATGTAAACCATGTCAATGAAATAAAGATTATTATTATTATTATTATTATTATTATTATCTAGCATTCCGCTAACGTTAGTTCTATTCGGAAGTAAAGCAATGATGATGACGAATTTGAAGTTTTCGCAAGGCATTGGATCGATTGAAGGGTGTAGGTTTTTGGGAAGGGTGTAATAAACCTTCCACTACCCGGCCCTTAACTCCCGCTCACAATCTCATTCCCCGCTCCGCCATTTGTGTAAATCACATTTCTTTCGCTTTGAACTTTTTATTTGATTCTTGCCTTTCGTCTTCTCGGTCACTCACTATTGTTTTCGTTTAGCCGCTTATCAAATCCTCAAGATCAATATCTGTAAATAGTGAAACCGCAAACCGTTCAGTGAATTTCAATTGCTTTGGTTTAATGTTCATCATTGAACAGAATTCATTAGAGATATTTTATAATTTTAAGTAGTATCCCATTATTACATTGAAAATCGTAGGATAGGTGTATTCTGTATTATAGAAATATAGTTTGTTAGCTTACAGTCTCTTCTAATAATCTACATCTTTTAGTGGATTCAGAACTGGCCACAGCGGTATTTTAATGGGATTCAACCCCCAGTTCTAAACTTACTAAACTAAATTTGCAAAGTAGTATATAAATGAGATTGCTTCTTTTTTACACTCTACCCACGCGCGAATGCTATGAGTATATACCTAGGATGACCAGACGTCCTGGATTTCCAGGATTCGTTCCTATTTCCAGTCGTATGTCTTGGTACTCCAAAGAATTTTTTCGATTGTCCGGGTTTTCATATCCAATTGGAAATTTTATGCGTTTGAAATCTAGGTTTATAATAAAAAAAATATATGAATTGATCAAAAACTTTTGTTACCGATGGATTTTTAAGATTTTTAAACTTCAGGAACAAATTTCTAAATTATTAACACAAATAAAGAGAATCTTCTTAAATAATAGCTATTAACATACCTAGCTAAGTTATCATAACCGCAGTAATTGTCAATTGAATTCCGAGCTCAGAGAACGAGAATTTTAAGACATCTAAGGCCTTATATGATTTATAAAATCCATAGTTTTTTCAATAGTTCATTGGTTTTACGTTAGTTATTAATATTATTTTTAAAAAATTTCTAGTGAGTAACGTTTTCGTGATTATGTCTGTATGAGTAGATATGACAGCCATATATCAAATTGTCCCACATTATTTTGACATATCTGTACGGCTATATTAATACCATACTTACTTGTCAAAATTACATGGGAAACACTTATGATTTAGCTACCCGGGTTACTTTTATCAACGTAAACAAAAGTTTAATATCTTGAAACCGGTAAAATACTAATACATAGCTCTATCAATTGCTAATTTTTTAAACACCTAATTCTTGTTATAATAATATCCTGAAACCGGTAAATACTTAAAAAGGTGTAGTTTAGTTTTATCTACTGTGAATACTACAACTGCAAATTTTAATTTATGTATTTAAAGCGTGTGTTTGTGTTTTTGCAATTTAGCGAATAAAAATTATATTCTCTGTCAATTACTAATTCTCTGTCAAAAATTATATGAATTTAAAACTTACCCATTGTACACCCCATCATATATCTTGCACTCAGGTAATTAAAAAATTATTATATACAAGTAAGATACTTCACAATTTACAAACTGTTTTAGTAAGTAATATTTTTTAAAAAATAGATTATTTTAAATTATTATTTAAGCAATATTTTTTGAAACTTTTTTTCTAGAAATGTCCAGTGAGTTCTATCAATTTTTCTTCAACTCTAGTAAGACATCATCATATGAATGTTTAAATTTTAATTATTTGCCAAACAAGTTTTAGTTCGTCCGTTAACCAGTTAGTTAGTGTTTCATGTACTCGTTCAGCAGTAGTACGCGTGGTGTCGATCGTGTTGGGTGTTTAGACATTGTTAATTATTTTATTGAAGTTTATTAGTGTTTTCTAGTGCATATTTAGAGTGTTAAAGATTATAGTGTATTAGTGTTTGGAAACAAAGTGCCTGATTTCAATAAGGTAATGATTTTGTTAAACAATTTTAGCCGTTTTAAGAGATTAAGCTTTTGTTTATAAAGATAAAAGTAAGCAAGGTAACTAAGTCATAATTGTATACCATGTACTTTGATAAGTCAGTATGGTAATATTTACCGTACAGAATTAAAGTAGAATAATATGGGACAATTTTCATATTATGAACTTTCATACATGCAGAATTGATCATGAAAACGCTACTCAAAAGAGAATATTATAAAATAATATTTATTAACAACGTGAAACAGGTAAACTTTTGAACAAACCATGGATGTTATGAATCATACCAAGCCTTAGATGTCTTAAAATCCTCGCTCTGCAAGCATGGAATTCAATTGACATCTGCGGTGGTTAACTATTCTAGATATGTTAATAGCTATTATATGTAATTGTATATATGTGTGTTAACTAGTGCGACATACATTATATTATTAGTCGATATTATGTTACCAAATGTTCTAGAATACATACGAACAATGCTGGTCATTACAAATATGTAACTATGTACAATAAAACAAGTGTTGGCTCTCTGGTTAGCATATTAGTATGTAATCAAATAAAATACCTCTGTGAATAAAAGAAAAAGACATAATATTACTTTAAATGTTCTAAGCCGTTCAGTCAATATTTTTAGAACAGATTTCGAAATTAATTAACCTTATTACGCATTATTATAAAAGCCAATTAAAAATGAAAATAAAAGGCATTTGTAAAATCAAGGGTAAATAATAAATTTGTTTATAACTTTAGAATCCCAAAAGTATATCCGCCAAAATCAATGATGTATGTACGAACGGATATGTAGAGGAAAATAATTTCTCCACGTCAAACCCTTCTTACTTCTTACTCTTACGCTTGTACGTTTGAAAAAGTTTCCATTACATGAAACAAACTCTAAAGCCGAGTGATTGATTCTCGTAGCGGAGGAAATAAATCTCATTCCTACCCTGGGTTTTTACTATATCAAATTTATAGAAATTCCTTAGGGGATGGATTGAATTAGGGGATACTGTGAAGGTGTGTGTATCCACCATATCGCGACAAATAAGTAACATTAAACTACATGTACACAGAGCTGTATACGACATGCTAAACTTAAGTAACTTGATAATTTTTAAGATATCGGCTGGTATTACTCCAGCAATAAACTAAATCTTGTACAGGTATAGAAATAGAATGTATAGTTTGAATTTTTGTGCTAGGCTTTCATGTCATCACAATATTCGTACGAAATATTTTGATGTGACATACAACGTCATAGATAAGTTCAATTGGGTCTGAAACAGTCGTGAAATTAATAAATATAGAAATCTATATATGTATTAAAATATCTTGAAAGGTCTGTACAGCAAAACGTAGTACTTAAATATACCGTAAAATTACTAGTAATTGAGAAATTATTACAATGGGATCCGCCACTATTTTTTTTTATATTTATATTTGAAAGCGAGGTGTATTTTCAGAAAGTCCTTTTTATTTGTTAAGCCGTAATATATTTTTAAGTGTTTTGTAACGTAGATGTTAGGTAATTCGGTTCTCAAACAGTTACATAAATTTATCTATTTCATCTATTATAAAAACTTATAAATATGTTTTAATAACTATTGTGAACCTTACTTGGAAATATACATAAATAGTAAGCATTTTAATAAAATAGTTTATAAATAATTACGAATATTATAGTACGAGTTTTGACAGTCACTGGCATGATTTGATATCTTTGTCGTTCAACACATTTTTCATTTTTCATATCGTGAATATTTTTTTCAAAAAATTTTCCTGATCGCATGGTTTTTAAAATTATTTTTTTCTAAATTTAGATTAGCTCTGAAATATGCTTTGTATTTTGTATCTTATTACCAGTTATAGATTAATTGTCAAATATGACATCTGACACTGACAGCAAGATTAGCAGTAACAAGAATTTAAAATTGAGTAAATGTGTGAGAGAGAAAGATGTATTATTGTGACGTAGATGTGAAGGGCGCTAAAAAACCGAATAACTTAAAAACGAATAACGTTTTTTAAACTTTGATAGTTCTATCATATAGAATTAAGGTCTGGATTGCCAGTAAGTGATCAATTTCTTAATTTGCTACTATGGTGAAAGATCCATTGTATATTTATAAAGTAAGTTATCAATGTCGAAACTGATACAGGCCGAAATAAATTGTTGCGACTGCCATCCTGGAATTGTTATTTATTTTTAAATTACAAATGTTCACTTACTCCATTGATTGAGGATCCCTAACCTTAAATCTAATATTTGACGTTTAGCAATTCCGATTGGAAAATATTTGCCCCTCCTTTTCGCTATCACCTTTTACCTTATTAGTGAGAAAAACACAAACTCTTAATTTTTATGAAAAAATAAACTACTTGTTCTTTTCTATATTCAGGAGATAATGACGTGAAGCCTAATACAAAATTCAATCCATACGAACTAGAACGTTATACTTATATAACATGATAATTTTTTTACTTACGACAATCACACTTTTCGAATATCAACTGATATTACTGAACTACATCATGTACAGATTTTTCCCATTTTCGATTTATTTATCTGTTCTCATATCAGGTGTGATCCGTGTTTACACCTAGATTCCACATATCTCCTCCTACACATAACACAACGTTTTTCACACGTACGGAGCACGCAGTATCTCTCCTTCAGCTTCAGGCTTCAGGCTTCAGCTTCAGGGAAGGGAAATATATTTGGAAGGTACGCACAAGAGACTCGAGTGAGATCAAGCATAAACACACGCGGAAAGATACGAGAGATTATCCGAAAAAATGATACAAATGTTTGTAAATATCAATATAGACATATTCGTTCTAGATTCAGGGTTTCAAAAATTGGAGAGATACACAAGTTTCATTGAATTTGTTTTGTCTATAAAATCATGTGTTCTTTGCCTAATTTCTATAAGATAGAACAGATTTCATTTAAATTTTGTTAGTTAAAGTAATACATTTTCGTGGTATTCACATTATTAGTAATTAAATATGAGTATGCAGTGAAAATCGTTTCTCCCTCTTTAGTCTGATGATGTCCAAAAGAATAAAACGGTAATCAATCATTGTCAATACAGCCCTAGGATAGTTTTGGCCACAGGTGAAATTGAGAAGTGAATTCTCAAAATACATTGTACAAAATCCACATTTTGACAATATTATCAAAAACTGTCAAAAGTTTGACAAATGCTACAGAATATTTTACATTCAGTATATTTATCCTACTGGAAAAATTTTATCGGCGGTATAAAGTAGCTGTTAGTTTATCCTCCTGTCATCTAAAATTTATCCTCTTGGTAAAGCTAACACAATATTGAAAAACCTAAATTCGTGGCTACCAGAAGGATTATTTCAACAGAGACTTATCAGACACTTATTAAGACATTGAAAAACCAGTCCACAAAGATTATTTTTATGTATCGTGTAATTAGAAATATGTTTTGCTTTCAACGACATTTGAATTCGGTTTAGTTGATTCACAGCTGGCCATTTTACCCTCTAGCTACCCTATTAAAATGATCATAAACTTTATTAGCCCTTTAAGGCCATAGTAACATTGACTAAATTAAAAACTACAAACGGTCATTTAATATTCTCAGTTAAAAAGACTTAATAATGAAGACATATTACAGTAAATGAAATCCTTCAGTAGCTTCAGGTGCACTAAGACTTTTCTTTGTCCATAATAAGAAATTCTAATTCCTATTGGAAAAATCCGAAGTTCAGTAAGTGTTCTTTCTTAATCTCCCCTTGGCTCTCGGCTCAAATTTGAAAACAAAAGTTTAATAAAGTGTTCGAGCTCACAGCTTCAATTAATTGGAAAGTGGAGTTCTTTGTCTGGACTCCCAACGACCTGGCACGATGGACAATCCAAACTTCAACACTTGTACGACTTGCTATACAGCCGTAGTAGAGAAGGTAATGGGCTTGTAGAGAATATGTAGGCAATTATAAATACTGGAGGAATATTACAGTAATGTGAGAATATGTAGACTAGTACGTGATGTAGAGTGCAACAAGGGTAAAAATAGTTAGTACCTGGATGGGTAAATACCGCTTCACAAAACAAAGCTAAAGTGTAAAATACTGGAGAAATATTATAGAAACATGGAGATATGTAGATCCATATCTCATATAGAGCAGCGGTTGGCTACCATTATGTAATGAATTGTCACATTCATAGAAGTTAAAGTAAAAAACATGTAATAAAATAAATTCTCTTTCGGGACATATTATTAAATCTCATTTGGTACCACAAAAGGTTAACTATTGAGTAAATGATGGAATTCTAAGAAACAGTTTACCTAATGTTTATAGACAATATAATCTTTCAAAATACCCAATCCTTAAAAATATTTACTATAAACTTTTTCCTAAATGGACTTGGTAAATTCTTAAAATTTTAAGGAAATTAGTTAGATTCTGGCAACACTAATTTGAGCTAAAATCTTAGTGCCACATATGACCGATAGTATAAACGAAGTTCAACTCTTGATCTTAGTTTATAGAAGTTGACTGACTGTTTTGACCTAGCGTTGAGTAGTAAAACATTGTTTTTAAATAAGTGAAGTTTAACTGATGGTAACTTTGAACGAGCAATTTTGCTCGTTCACAGTCAAATTAATTTCTACACTGACCTTTGCAAATGTCACAATTCAACTGTTCATTGATGAATTATGATTATTATTATTTCATTTTGATAAAGCATTTTAATTTATAGTAGTATTAAAATGTTGAATTTTGATTGATATCAATCTTTTTTTATCACAAATTATCACTATCTCAGCACAATTTTCATTATTTATTTATTTTGTGACATTTCATAAATATCTGAGAAAAGTTATACAATAAACTTACCGACTGAGCCGGTTTAAATTTAGTTCAGTTAAACATAATGTTTGGAAGTTTTATTCTATGCAAATCATTTTAACTTAAGTTCAGGTTAAGATTTGACTGCGCTTTATACGTGTCGTTGGTTGTAGAACACTGATATGGAGTACAGCAAGTGGAAGCACAGTTAGTACCTGGATTGGTAAATGCCGTTCTATAGAACAAATTTGAATTGATAAATATCGAATGAATATTACAGTAATATGAGGACATGTAGACTAGTATGTGATGTAGAGTACAGA
Organism: Stenolophus ochropezus; assembly: GCA_035578165.1. Taxonomy (NCBI): domain Eukaryota; kingdom Metazoa; phylum Arthropoda; class Insecta; order Coleoptera; family Carabidae; genus Stenolophus; species Stenolophus ochropezus. The sequence continues at coordinate 15,264,402 of JAQOWZ010000018.1, read as the reverse complement.
AGAGTGAACATTGTTAGTACATGGATGGGTAAATACTGCTCCATAAAACAAAGCTGAAGTATATAATACTGAAGGATTATTATACAAATATAGGGGATAAGAACAAACAAAACTGAAGCGACAAATACTGAAAGAAAGTAACTGTAACATGATAATGTTCAGCAGGGTTGAACATAGTACCAGGATGAATAAGAACTTGAAGAATTGATATATTTATTCCTTGCACCTCCGTAAATAATTTCCCCACATTGCCCCGTTTCCCTACTTTCCTTGTTCCTCGTTCCTGGTCCCATCTTCCCTCTCTTCCCAGTAATCGATTCGGTCGTTTTATTGGGAAAACTTTGTAAGTTTTAATGCGGTGCAGATCAACAAACCAGCCAGGTTGAGGGACGCCCAGGACCCCAGTTGGGAGTGTTTGCTCCTAGATAAGCTCGTATGATTTATTTACTCCGATAATGAAAGATGGAAACGGGATTCTTACTTTCTTCTGTTGTTGTTGGTAAACTAATAGCATCTCAGGAACTGTGTTACCGTTGATGGATTATTATTCAAGAGAAAATATGGTTTATTTGCTGTTAGATATTGTTGAAGAAATATGTCTGAATATACACGCCCGACGGAAAGTTTCAAGCAGGTTGCAAATTAATACTTTCAATAAAATAGTTTATGGATCAAAATTTATCTTTTTGAAACAAAGCACTGAGTTTAGGTTGGAAGATATTCTAATGATTATTTAACACACGTCATATTCACCCAATCAGAATGCTTCATTTGATGGCTATAGGTAGTTTTTTAGAGAAGAAATTTGATAAAACCACAGTATCATTGTCATGGTTACATTTTGTTGATATCAAATATTTTATGTTTGAACTGTTGTCATTCGTGAAATAATCAAACAAATATAATTCGAGCTATGAACTTAATAGGTAAAATTTACTCATATTCCTACGAAGTAACGACACGACAACTTGGGTCAAAAATGACTGTTAAATCCCTCCAGCTACGCTGTCGTGATCTAAATGTCATTTTTAACACTCGTTTTTCTGTTACTACGCAAGAACTATTCGTAAATTTTTCCTACAAATTCATGGCTCTTATTATATTACTTATGAATATGCTGATGAATATTTGGTACCAATATTAAATAAAGGAATGGATTAATGATTCTTCAGGGATATTGGTTTAGATAGTTTGATGAATTAAAATAATTAACAAATTATAAATTTTTAATGTTACTAATAAAATGTTACGAACAATGATTATGCTATATAAATAACAGTAATTTAAGTTACAAGGAATGTAAGTATAAGAAGAAGCGAGCGCTGAAGTCCTCGTATCAGTCGAGGATGTTAAGAAGCATTTACATTTTGTGTTGCTTATTATATTTTTCTTGTCGTTTAACATCTATCACTATTATTATTTATCTTTTTCGATCTATTATTTACGTATGTTTGTTGCTATGTTATTATGTTAAACGTATGCTATTATTTTCTAGGAACGTAAGTGAAATTATTAAGTTCTGTCGTTAAGGAACAAATATAACTAAATGTAACACTAAAACTAATAAGTAAATACGCATAAGTCTGTTAAGTATTACATGTTTCATTATTTTATAAAATTCAGTAGCCTGTCTCAATCTTTTGTCGGTATTTCTACTTGTATTAGAGGAACTACCTGTGTTCACCCTTGCTGCACTTTATGTAAAAGACTATAACATGAAGTTTACGATTGTAATTATTATTACATCAGAAGAGCAGTATGTAGAATCAGAGTAATTTTGTTATAAGGTACAGTAGAGTTCAGAAGTGTTCGATTAAAGTTGTTGCCCGGTTTCATATCACGAGATTACGGCTTGGTGCTCGCCCAACTTAAGTAATTAACTATAAATAGTTTCAGTTTCATTAGTGGCTACATATTGTAGACAACAGTACCACTACGAGTATGGAATATGCTTTCAATACTTCCAGGAAATATAATAGTTCAATAGTTAGCAAGAATTTATATTTCGATTATGAAAAATACTGAAAGAATATTATTCATATAGTCATATGAGGATATGTAGACTCGTACGTGGTGCATTCGTAGAGTTATAGTCGCCCATATAGCAGCCCATATAGGAGTGGTGACTTGGAATATTTTTATCATGCACATTCAAAATATTATTTGTCTTTGTCATACTTATTACAGTCGTATAAGTCTATGACTTGAAGTTTGTCTAAGGGTCAGGATATTTGTTTTTAGGTTATGTCTATTTCTTTTAATTAATAATAACAATATTTATACCTAAAATGTACTAATTTTTATATATTTTAGTAAAAATGGCGAGAAATATTAACTGCACGTGTCAGCAGTTAATTTTAAATATTTTCGAGTTTTTGAAACTTTTTATGTAAATATGACAGTTGATTATTTATTTTGTTTTACATTGTATATTTTTTAATATCCTATTTTATTGAGTTTTAAATGAAATTATATTTCTGTTACTTTTGAATGAAATAATTATAATAATCTTAGTGCCATCTTTGAAGCTTAATATTAACTAAAACGAAATCTTTATTCATACGATCATTCACATGACGATCGAGTGACGTCACTGCTATATGGGTTGGCGGCGACTGTAGCAAGGGTGAGCACAGTTAGTTCTTCGTTGGGTACAGTTTGAGAACAGACATTTTTTCAGCCGGGATATTATTTCTGTGTGTGTTGTGAATATGATGCGGTGTCTTTGGACATTGTGTTTTGGTCATTTGAGATGGGTCGACATGTTGGAAAAATGCCGCGTGATGGATCGGCGGAAAGTTTACTCAGTTGATGGCCGTGCTGCCAACCCTCCCCCCCAAATATCCCCAGAATGCCACAGCCTTTTATTATTATACCCGCATAATACACCATTTCAAAATAGTCTATTTGTTATAATTATACCATCTTTGGTATAACATTTCTAATGCGACAGAGTCGCAAGTACCAGATAGATTAGTAATTAGCATCATCTTACAGTTTTAATACATTACTAGACTACTGGTCAGAAAGTTGTTTGAATTATAGTTAGTTAAGGTGCAAGGAATGTAAGTATATCATAACCTCCGATGTTGTATGACTTGATGCACAATTTCGGAATTGGAGTTCATAGTACCGAAGGTACGATAATAATTACATTCCGAGTCGATTATTATATTTTTCGTGTCGCAGGTAGCAATTGACTTCAAATAATGTTAAAATATTTATAAAATATGGACCACTTGACCTACCAAATGTATATGAAATTTGTATGATTTTCGTAAGTATCCTACTAGATGGACAGTTATTTTCTACAACATGCCACTGATAATGATAACACAATAATAAACAGAAACTTACAGCTTATGTTGCTAAAAAAAGTAAGTTATATTTACGTGAACAATGGCACGAAAATGAAATTTGTATTGACTTAGTAGTTATACTATTTTTCGCGCCACCGTTCACGTATCTTTAACTTACTTTCATAGCAACATCAGTCGTAAGTTCCTGATAACATATGTTATTTGGTTACAATTGTCAACAGGAAGTTACAGAAATTACTGTCCTACTAGCAGGATAATTATGAAAACATAGGAATTTACTATAAAAAGTTGAAAATAAATAAATCTAAGCTGATAAGTGAACAGTTACATTTTACAAATACATTAACATTATTATATAAGACTCGGAATGTAAGTACCCAATTCGTTATTCTCGTTCGGTAACATGAATTTCGGTTTCGCAGCTCCACCTCAGTTCATACCTTCTAAAAAGTTATAATATACTTACATTCCTTGCAGCTTAAATAACTATAATTTAAGATTCATTCTGAAACCCTTGGTCATAGCGATATTTATATTTGAGTCTCAGATCTCATATTCAATTACTTTAGTAAGAACGTCCTAACCTTGTGAACGACCGCTGCTTGTTCTTTAGAATAGGTACACTTCTGCTTTCAGATTATATCGAGTTTTCTTTTTTTTTTTTGAAATTTAATTAAATTTACACAATATCAACCTAAAGAACTTAACAAGCTAGCATAATATGAACATGATGTTTACTAGTAATTCTAGAAGTATTTTATAAAGATGTATTTTTACAACCGAATGGTGAGTTTCAATGTGAACTAAGAAGAGTAAGAGATCTGGGATTTGATTACCAACATTGATATCTATTAACCAAATATTTGACTGATTAGTCCTAGTGTTTTCTAATTTTGCGTAGGCTGTAGGCTAACATCGTGCACCATTAAAATGCAATTTAAACATATCACTACATAAGTACCCAACATACAAATTCCATCTAGGGATCATATATTATTCTATAATTGACTTTATTTTTTATTAATAATGAAATCAAATTTTCGTGGATTATAAGTTAATGTCCCTTTGTAGTATCCCCCAAGTTCGGCGCTTTCCCGGGCGAGCGCTGCCATGCGCACTGGGCCAGCGTCGCGGCGCTCCGCGTCGCACAGTAACAAATGTGTGTTTCTCAGGAAGACGCTCGTATATCTGCAGCACGCAACCCCGGCCATTCCTGCAGTCGGCACGCAGCAGGAAATATTCTCCCCGTGCAAACAGACTCCCCTCCTATAGAAATGTTCCAAGTAAACGGTGATTGGGCTAAATTCTCTTTAAAAACTCAATAAAATTAATATTTATGTTAATGTTAAAAGAAGCCTTAGTGGTTACCTATCTAGGTATTAACTGTGATCATCCTTGCTCATAGAAATGTTCCAAGTAAAAGCACGGTGATTAGGCTAAATTTTCTTTAAAAACCAAATAAAATTAATATTTATGTTTAGCTGTTAAGGGAAGCTTTAGTGGTTACCCATCCAGGTATTATCTGTGATCATCCTTGCTCATAAAAGGCTACATAATCATTGAATATTTCTTCAGTATTTATCACTTAAGCTTTGTTTTGATAAGCAGTATACGTATACCAGTCCAAATACTAGTTGTACTAGAGCCTTGCTACATTTCATATAGGTACAAGTACATATACTCAAATTGCTGTAATATTCCATTCCAGTTTTGTTTGGTAAAATCATCACTTCTGCTGCACTTTACATCACATGAATCTGCATATCTTCAAATTACTGTAATATTCGTTTAGTATATACCACTTTACTTTGTTTTATAAAGCGATATTTATCCATCCAGATTCTACTAGTGGTCATTCTTTCTTTTAACTTTTTAACGACAATGTTTCATTTTATATATAATAAATCTCGTACTACAGACGTGCTGCTAAATCAATTCTGATCTTATCTAATGTAGAATTTAATTTTGATCAACCTTAAACTCTTAGTTTTGCGCTAAATCAAACAGGAGAGAGTATCCGCAATTTTTTTAAATCCCATGTTAAAATCCTATGTTCCGAGTTTCGTTGCACACATTGTATATTACTGTAATATTTTTTCAGTATTTATCACTTTAGTTTTGTTTTGTAAAGCGGTATTTACCCATCCAGGTGTTAACTGTGCTCACCCTTGCTGCACTCTATAGCACATACGAGTCTACATATCCACATATTACTATAACATTCCTTCAGTATTTATAACATTTGTTTTCTTTTTTAAAAGCGTTGTTTACTCATTCAGGTACTAACTGTGGTCACTCTTCTTCATACCAGTCTACATATCCTCATATTACTGTAATATTCCTTCAGTATTTATCTCTTCAGCTTTTGTTTCGAGGATATTTTCCCAACCAGGTACGGCAGATCATATACAAGTCATAACAATCATGTTAGCACCCCTGCTCATTCCTAAAGGGCGGATGAAAGTTACAAACAATAACAACCTTCACGAGAAAGAACGCAAAAGATAATGTATATGAATTGCGCACACAATGCGCTGTGTCTTTAATAAATTAGAATGTAATTTACATACATTCTTCTTTCTTTATGTCGTGTGGCGCTAGTGTTTTGTTTACCCTCAGTATATCTTGTTAATTATGACGCGAATCTAAGGGTAGTAGTTGCTTTGTAATACACAGTTAACTACTATGGACAAATAGTCGAAAAATAAATAAATTTATCACTTGCGGCTTATTTTTTTTTGCTGCCTGTGCCAGATTTGCTCTATCGTAGATATCAAAAAAACAAAAAATAGTCTTCTTACACCATATAAGTGTCTAGCTGTGGAGAATGTACCACGGAGCCCATTTTATTTGGGAAATAAATGGTAAATTACCTCGGTGTATTTCAAATTCTGAACTGTGAAACTAAAGAAGAAATGTTAATGTATGTATTTATTAATAATCTATGTTATTGTTTCAGATACGTTTACCAATTATATCTGCTTTACCAACAGTTTTTTGGGGTAAGTTACTTCAATTAACATTTTGAAATATATGTTTTAAACAATTATTATTTAAATAATAAAAATATGAATTATAGTCTACTTACATATATGTATGCTTATAGTAACTCTATAAAATACATACAATTATGATGCAAAATAATTTAATAAAAATAAACTACAAAATAATGAACTCTGAATAAAATGTGTTACAAACTGAAGCTAATTTGAGCAAATTCCGCTGTTTCAAGTACCGGAACATTCCGGATTTTTTCCGGGAAATACACAACGTATTCCGTTTTTACTAATTACATATGCACTAGTAAATAAAATATGTTTTATTTTTTATTTTATCATGTAAAATATAACTGGTAAGATGGAAGATTATTATATAAAATATAACAACTTATTAGTAGGTACTAAATATAACATCTCAATAATAGTAATTTGTACAACAAGCATGGAATGGAATTCATTTCATTTATGTATGAAATGAACATTCCAAGCGAGTTGTTCACTATAATTTTTCTACCGCCACGATATTATTTTCTAATTCATATTTTTTTTTAATAATAAACATGTCTTCATTTCTCTACTTTCTAGCGACTAGCTACAAAACAAATTAATCAATATGATTTTTAACAGAACTGTGAGATATGAATTTATACCTTAACATTGTCTTTGGGTTGCAATATACTATTTATATAATGTACTTTATACTAATATGTTTCTACAATATGAATATACTACATTCAATATCTATTGATCTATATATCTATTTATTTCCAATACCTATTTAAAATTCAGATAGTTATTTTCTATTAATATGAAGGTTGCAAATAACAATGTTTACATATTTGTATCTACTTTTACCAGCTATGAATTTCTACACTACAATTTTACTGTTTCCATTCTCATTTCCTGATACATTTACCAGTAAATTAACCAGTTTATTTAAAAAAATCATGCTTCCTTTTTATATATTTACATCTACTTACATTCATTACTAAAGTGTTCTTTGTGTACTATTATACACAATTAAATTTTCTGTTCTCCTAATAAAATAGTTTAAATTTTGCTACGTAATCTACAAAACATATTCACTTTTTTTAAACACTTATCTGTGCACTACTATTATACTAAAGTGTTTTACTAAATATATAAATTTAAAAGCAGTACTTATTCTTGCATAAATTTTCATATTTCAGGCTGAAATTTTCAATTCACTACATTTTAAACCTACAACAACATATCTACTTTGTATGCACTACATTTACCACGACTTAACTTTGATATAAAACTATGTAATGCAAACATACCAATTAGTATTTTCTATTTCTACCAGTTTATAAAACTAAGATTTTTATCTTCATCTGTACAATATAAGTAACTACTTTCTATTATATTTATCTACACTTAAGTTTTATCATCGTATGTTATAGTTTCTGCTATGTATTTTAGCGATTTATAAATTGCACAATATTACTTAAGTATGCAAATTTATTTCTTCCGATATTTAATAAACGTACTGTGTTTATAATGTAAATATTAAACTACTTTCCATATTTTTTTATCCTAATTCATGCACTAATTCAAATACAACTACATATCTATTTTTTGTTGGTCTGTTTTCTAAAGCTAATTTATTTTGTAATCTACTGTATTTCTAAATATAATGTCTAAATTTTATTCCTTTCTAGTGCATTTCATATTTAATTGATATGGCAAGGCATTAATTTATCGTTAAATTATACTTTAGTATTTGGTCTGATTTTTCCGTTAAAAATTTACTTTATCCTCCATGCTAACTACTACTAACTACTGTCATACTTAACTTCCTAATTTAGGTATAAAATTGCTATTGATATTGTAAACATTCTAATTTTATTTTGTTTAAAAGAAATGTAATATCAACTTTTTAGTTTACATGAACCTGATTTTTTGTATTTCTGTAAGTAACTACCGTGTTTCTTCAAGCGACATAAATATTTATTACATCTAATGAGATGCAAGTGAATATTTTCATCGCGTACTTTTTCTTTTTTTACTGATTAATACTAAAGTTGAAAATCTGAATTTTGCCCCGTTCAAAAGCAGCATTACATCTTGTAGTAAATTTTGAAAATCTTGAAACTATAATATATTAGCGTGTAAGTCTGGTACTTCACCTTTTAAAAAATATTACGAATATTATAAATATTACAAATATTGTAAAATATAATATTTGTATTTCGGTCTATACTATAATAAACATTTTGTGATTGTATTAGCTTGAACAATACATCTTCATTATTGAACGCGTAATGCAACTCCGAATTATAATCCCACTATTTTTTGTAACTATTGTTTTATATTTACATGTTTAAAATTAATTTTGATACCATACAAAAACATTATTTAGAGTTGCAATAAATATTGCAATTAGCCGAAAATCGTACTATTATATTTATCAAGATCAGTATTTCATCTTCTAATAATTTTTATATTTTAATTAACGTTTTTCTATTATTTATTATTATATTCCCTACAAAATAAAATAGGTCTCGAATTTTTAAATTGTAATTAAGTAGAAACTATCACGGAATACCCTGGAGTCGATGAAATATTAACTTAATTCGTCGTTCTTTATATTTTAGTAAATATTAGTTCATTAATTTTCGCGTTTTCTAAGTTTTATTTTTGTACTTGCAACCCGTGGTGCAATTTTCTATTCCCGCACTTTTCTGCATTCATTGCTCTATTTTAGTGGTTTTACGACTAGTTTTAATATGGGAAATATCAATTAGATTTAGATTTGTAGAATTGAAACAATCCGAAAATTTTACTACATTTTTCTCAAAATAATATCGGAATCAGGGAAATATTACGTATAAGTCTATTAAAATTTGATAGAATATAATAACAGTATTTGTATCGTAGTAAATAGTTAAATATCTTGAAATATTAGCGCTTATATTAAGGTTCAAACGTTTCCAGAACATCTCTGAGTTGGTGAAATAATAGTGCCCAATAATGTAGTAAATATTCACCCTTATGCAATGCTATTTATCTACATATCATCAAGCACTTTCTAATTCTACAACATCTAGAGTAGGTTTAAAATTGTTGCTACTGTATCTAGTTTGAAAAAACCGCAATCGTCGGAATAGAACGTTCTAAGCCTCTATACAATAAATAACAATAAAATTGTTTAAATATCCCGGTTATAGTTTAGCAATTTATATCATCCTGTGTTTTTTAAATCTACAATATCTAAAATGAGTTCCGCACATTTACAGTTAGCTCCTTGAAAAAATCCCGGAATCGTTGGATTATTATCGCATAAGTATCTACATATCATAAATTACAATCGTACTTCGTGTTATAGTATTATATAAGTATCTTGGTGTAATTTAAGCGATTATATTTAGCTTAAAACGAACCCGGAAGACCCCGGAACTGAAAAATATTAACGCGTAACTCCGGTACGTCTCTCTTTTGATAAATAATAATGTTTTAGGTAATTTAGGCAATTTCTCTACATATTATTGCACTTTCTAAACCTATTATATCTCAAAAGAGAATGGTATTCGGAATTACAATTATATTTACTTTGACAAAAACAAAAATCGTTGAATATTATCGCTAAATCTGTATGTTTTATTAATAACATTCGCAATTCTTTTTGTAGTAGTTATATAAATAACCCGGATTAACTTAAGCGATTTAAACGAACCCGGAAGAACCCGGAACTGAAAAATATAAGCGCGTAAGTCCGGTATTTCTACTTTCACTAAATATTCCAAATGTATGCAACGTTTTATTTGATATCATCACTCACTTTTTGTACTACATCTAGAATTGGTTTTTAATTTTTTAAACTATATCTTCCTTGAAAAAAAAACTGAATCGTCGGAAAATACCGCGTACATTTGTAAATATCATAAATTACAATAATATTTTATTCTGTAGTAATTATTCAGATATGGTTTTTGAATTTCGGCAATTGTGTTTAGCTTGAAATGACCCCGGAACTGAAAAATATTAGCGCGTAAGTCACGTAAAGCTCCCGCTTGGTAAATTGGCAAACATTCCATCTTTACCTAATTTTGTATAAACCACGCACTACATCTACAACATCTAGATCATTTTTAGCTATATCTACCTTGTAACGTAAACCCGGAACTGGTTTGGAACTACTCGTACACCTTGTGCAACGCTACCGCTATCGCTTTACTACTGCCCGCACTTTACAGCTAGTTGTACTAGAGGTAAGATGTACTTACTGCGCTGTGTTACTCTGCTGTGTGCTACACTACAGGCGCGTCGGGGTTGTGCGGTGTGCACTGTATCGACGAGGACGAGCGGCAGGCGTCTGGCACCGGGCGCCCGGGCCGCGTCCAGGCGCCGGCGCGCGCCGACGCTCCGCGTCTGCGCAGGGCGAGCTTGGTGGGGGTGGCTGGGATGGGGGAGGTGCACGGATTGAGGACTGGGGGGAGCGAGGACTAGTGGTAGTGGGTTACTAGTGGTGGTTGGTAGGAAGAACACGGATTGAGGACTAGGGTAGGTGCATAAGGGTAGAAGGAAACAGGTTATTTGGATCATAGTTACCGGTGTCAATTGACTACTAATATCTACCAACGTTAATAAATGCAACCGCTTACTAGTGGTGGCTGGCCAGAAGAAGAATACAGATTGAGGACTAAACAGGTTCGGTTTCTGGATACCGGCGTTTGTCGACTATCAATATTAATAAGTGCAACCGCACAATAGGATATAAGTAGATAGTGACAACTAACTAAGATTACAAGGAAGTACTTTATATAGCGGAGAAATGCTGGTATATAGATTGTTAATAAAAGACTGTTGCCCATATTCATAAAACGTTTGTAATATTTACAACCGGCGTTAGTTGAATACTAACATTAATAAGTGCAATATTTATAAGGCTTCCTTAATTTTTTTGACAAATTATAAAACAGTAGACAAACTAAAATTTTTATGTTCCTTTAAAGACGAATTGTGTCATTGGAATTTTTTTTTTTAACGAAGTGATATAACTATAACAAACGTTTTATGAATACGGGTATGTGTGTAGTTCGTTTACTACTACAAAATAGTATAACATTTCCACATGGATGACACAGGGTCTCAAATATAAGAGGTACTAATTTCAGGACAAGAATTATTAGATAATTAGTCTACAGCATTTGCAAGCTTAGGATAAATACAGAAAAATAATTAGCTATGTTTCATTAAGGGTCTAATAGAAACATACTTTACTCGATATGAAAATAGCTAAAGTAACCATATTAACAATTTAGCTGTAAATTTATTAAATAATTCCTCAAAATTAAGAAGAATGTAAAGAACTAAATCTCTTGATTTAACATCTAAATTATAAAGTAAGTACAACATAAAACTGAAAGAACTCCAATGGGAATTATTTCTCGCACGTTATTATAATTAATCACATTTGCTTGAGGTTTTTTTTCCAAACTAGTTGTAAATATATCATCCGCCATTTTTGGGCAAAACAACTTCGAAATTTAAAATATTATTATCATTTTTATCCTATTTCATTATTATTTTTACAGTTCAAAATACAACAAGCGAGCATTTTCACATATTTTTTATTTTCATACTTGATCACACGTGGAATTGATAATACAATTTCTCGTATGTCAAATTATTGCCAATTTGCACGACTACCTATTTATATTACCGCCATATTTGGGCAAAAATATTGTTATCTCTATTTCACGTATGGGCTCTATAATTGTAGTAGGTACTTTATATAATTATATAGGCGATAAGGCCGCACCTGAAATTTTGTAACGATGAATTTTGAATTTTTTTGCAAACCAGATTTAACTGGCAAATCATGAAACATTAGGGCAGACATTTTAAAAATAATCTGCTATGTCAATTGCATGCAAATGTTTATCAAACTTACCTTTAACGTTAAGATAAATACATATATCCGCATATATTGAAAAAAAACAGTCAATGTTTTATAAAATATCTTATGATAGTCACTGATTTTTTCTCGATTTTGATTTATTGGTCATTTATCTAAGAAGGTAAAAGCCGATCCGAAGTGACAGGTGTCAGCTTTTATTTTGTGCTACTGAAAGTGATATTAAGAGGCAGTAAATCGACGCCGACTAGTAAGCAGACTTAGTTTCTTTCTGAGCGTATCCCAAAGAATGAAGCTTATAATATCAGCTAGAGCAGCACCAACCCAAAATGTCCTCTTTTTCGGCAAATGAACAATTCTTAAATTTAAAAAATTAAATAAAAAAAACTGGAAAAAAAAATGTACAATATAAACAGGTAAATCATAAAACTTCTGTATTTATCTTCCAAGTTGTTGAACAGCAAAAGTTGACAGTATGATGGAATTGATATAGGCAATGTAATAACCCTTCATTATCCATTGTTTTAGATCACTCTGAAACACTAGCAAAGAATCTGTCAGCCAAACCAGCTTGCTAAGAATTAAAACTTCGTTCCGGTAAAATTACCGGTACCGACTTCTCGTGCTAATCACTATCAACCTGCGACCTATCTTCACGTTTGCACTTATTAACGTGGGTAGATTTTCAGTACCTATAACTACAACCAGTAACCCGGCAATCTGCGTTCTTTCTGTTCTGCGTATATGAAATTTTACTGCGTAAGCAATTCAGGTAAGAGAGAAATGGACAAAATATAGAATGGCAACCTATGGGTGAATACGAAACAAGAATCAGAGTATTCTGAATACTTTCTCCGATTTTTGGTCTACTGAAACTGGCACACAATAGAAAGCTTTATTGCTACAGATTGTGTTATGGTTTCAGCAAACCTAAAATTAGAGCAAACACTTTAGAATGCTCTAAATCATAACCCATTGAAACCAGAACATAATCCAGAGCAGCCAAATCAACTCCAGAATATGATCTGCTCCAGAATAAGCCCTGGTTTCAGCAGATCTACAATTAGAGCAAACACTTCTGATTGCACTAATTCCTGACCCACTGAAACAATAACACAATCCAGAGGCAGCTAAATCTGCTCGAGAATATTCACCGGTTTCAGCAGACCTAGAATTAGTGCAAACACTTCTCAGATTTCTAATTCTTGACCCACTGAAATCAAGAACTAGAGCACACGCTGAAGCGTGCTCCAATTCCCTGCCGGCTGAACTAGACCACCTTCAGGACATCAAATGCCCTGAAAAGTAATCTAGCCAGATCACCGGAGCCCTGTACAGTGGGACTTAGTGCTACCGTCTCAGGATCTCCGGTATATCCTGACAAGCGAATTATTACCGGTCATATGGATTCCTATTGGCTGATATTCAATCAGTAATTGTGCCTGTACTAGTAGGAATTTTAAAATGAAAATTTGTATACATAGATACTTTGATGCGATAAATTCACTTGTAATATTTTGAAGGGTATAACTAACACCCATTTAAGGGTAGTAGTCAGTTGCTAAAAATGGAAGGATTTCTAACAATTCAGGGTTTTATTGCTGATGTGAAAACGATACGCTAAAGGAAATGTCTCCTTGGAGGCAATGCCCTTATGAAATTTTTCCATGTGGGCATGGGTCTCGATGCCCCTATGTAATCGGCGCCTATGATTGCTACAAGTGCTAAATACATTCGTGCAATGTTGGTTGCTTAATATTAATACCCAAAAATACCGATCTTTCTAATAATTCAATATCAAAAAAATAATATTCATTAAATCAACCGACTGATTTGAATTTGTGGTAGTTTTCTCGTTTCACGTACCAACGGTACTGGGTTTGAATCCCGGGTAACGTATGGATATTGTGTCTTTTCATCTGTCACCCCCATTAATATGATATAGGAAACAAAAATATTATACAAAAATGTATGAAAACTATCACCCTCAATAAAATTTATCGCTTTATATACAATAATGTAATAAGAAAGCATAATAAATATATTCATTAAATCATTAGATTTAAATTTCAGTGTCCCGAGTTATAAAAGCTCAAAAAATAATATTGTTTGCACATATGTAGTAGTTGTAAAGGTCAATATGTGTACGTAGTACGTATGACCTTTCACTATTTACCTTTTAAGTCTACTGCATTATTAGAAAAATAAATACTGCAGTTGTGCTTAATAGTCTATAAAGATCATTAATAATATTTATCGATTTGGAAATAAAAGAATAATTAATGTTAACAGTTATAGTAAATACACAAAACAATCTAATGTGGTCATCACATTACGTCCCACTATTATGTTTTAAATAATATCAAATAGATTAATTATAACTTTTTAAGTAATATTCTTTAAATTTTATGTATAATGAATGATGCTTAAGTTGAACTACAAGTAAATATGTATGTGGTTGTTTTTGTTTTAGAAATAACTGCAAAAATAAATTAATTTACTAAATACTTAACATTTTCTTAGACGTAGCAATTAGTTAAAACAACTTACTCCCTTGGAAAGCCAATCGATAAAACTTTTCTAATGCCCGATCATGCAAAAAATCATAACTTTGTTAAATCCATTTATTTATTTATATTATAATATATTTGATGTACCTAAGTTATAAAGTTTAAATTATAGTACTAACTTTAAAGCATTATAAATCTAATTATTTGTTCACATTATATACATTACCATAAGTACTTATTTATATTTACATGTACGCATATAAAAACATATGTTATTAAAATCGTCATAAAACTTTATTAAACAATAAAACTAATAATAATGAAAACCGTAATATGTATTTCATTTTGTAAAGAACTAAGTTATAGGGTGTACAAAGGCCAAAAGTACATTAATTAAGATTTTATTTTTGTTATTGATAGATAGTTGTAAATTATTCAAAATATAGTATTATTATGTTGCAATTATTTACAATATGATAGGTTCATTGAAATTTTTTTATCATAAGTACTATTTTCATTTTTATGCTTATTATAATTTGAACAATGCGAAGATCTTTATTCTTAAATGTGAAGACAATAGACCTCGACGCTCGGCGTCGTTTCGTTAAGGACTTGGACGTCGGCATATACGTTTTTCTACGAACATTACCGAAAATAACTATAAAGTACATATGTAAATATATGATTACGCACAATTTTTTTGTAATGTAGTACGTAACACTGTTAAACTAATATAGTTATTTATGCAACTAGTGCGTAAAGTGTGTTTTTTTTTTAGTCAAGTGCTATTTAACAGCTGAATGCGGAAATTATAACACGAGATAAAAAAACTATGTTAGATTCATGTTGCATAAATTTTTCCTATAACTGAAATATTAATAAAAATGAATTTCAAAATTAATAAAATCATTGATAAATGTGTCACTAGTGTATAAACTGTTCAAGCACACAAAGCGTGAAATTGACTCTTTATAAACTGTAAAGAGTGCGTTAAATATGTATTTTATGTACCGTAGTAGGAAAAAGATATTTTAATCTTATATTTGTTTACAATAAATATTTTCAAGCTTATTTAATGGTATATTTATACCGTAGAAGTTACTATACGGGCATTCAAACTGACGAGGAGACTGCACCACAGAGACAATTTTATATGAGAAATAGATGATAAAGAATTTGATTCTGCAAAATTTTAACTAGGATTCTCTGAACACTGGATTACAAATTTAATTTATTCGAATAATAAAAAAATAAATATGTATTTTATCATATTTAAACTCAAATATGTATGTATTTCAGGTTGTTCATAATTATTATGTTAATTTGTAATGTTATACATTAAATTGTAAGCATTATAAATGTGTACAATGTATAGAAACAAAACATAATTTACTTCTATTATGAAAACTTTTTCGTTTTTGTAACAAATTAAAACAACGCTCAACTTTAGTTACTATATGCATACAGCATTATGTGTAAAAAGTCTATATAGATGAACAGCTATTCAAGGTACGAGTATATATTTTCAATTAACATGAACCATATTGAAAATAGAGCCATTGTAATGAATTGATTGCTATTTTTACTAAATAACCAATTTAATTAACTATTATTCTATACTTCTATAAAGAGATAATTTAACTATATACAAATTTTTAACAAATATATTAAAATGAGATTCCAAATAGAAGATAGTATATTAATTTAAAATGTATTATAACTTTCAAATTAATTGTAGTAAATCTACATTGACATTACAGTAGAGTGCTTTTTCCGTGAGGCATTTATTAAAATATTGTTTGGTATTATATTTTATTAAACTGTGGACAGAATTAGATACGATAAGTTAAATACATTATGTTTTTTTTAAGATCATTATTTCTCTAATCATGTTTCATATTGATTATTAATGACATTGATTGTAAATAATATTATTTACTTGACTAATAAATATTGACTAACAATACTCAACACCTCTCGGCCAATCACAGTTGTGAATTTTCATTATTCAACATTCGAGAACCAATTACATTTCGGAATTTTTATTACTGGTCATTAGGTAAAATTACCTTGAATAAGGTACGTATGCTGTATAAATAGTGACGCATGGTATTGTTAATTATGTGTCAAAATTTGCTGAAATATATTATAAAACATTTCTTTCAATTCATAGTCGTAGATTAAGTACAGTATTATACTCGCATATAATTTTTCGTTTTCTCTAGTGTTGCAAACTTCATTCTCATAAGTATTAGAATACTTTACATGGTCATTGAATATATTATTATTATTATAGTTAACAAAAAGCCACTTCATACATAATTTATTTTTTATTTGTAATAGTCATACCCTTGAGATATCGGCTGGTATTACTCCAGCACTAAACTACATCATGTACAGAGATCTGTGTATGAACTGCCACAATTAAGTAGAACTCAAGATAATTCATTCTTTACTTGCAACAATCATACCCTTGAGATATCGACTGGTATTACTCCAGCACTAAACTACATCATGTACAGAGATCTGTGTATGAACTGCCACACTTAGTAGAACACAGGATAATTCATTCTTTACTTGCAACAATCATACCCTTGAGATATTGGCTGGTAAATAAATAGTAATTTTATAAGGAAACTTGTATTAATAATCCTGAGAAAAGCATCCTATTTCCGGTAGATTGAGGCGGTTGTTTCTACCTTTGCCACCGTGCGGCTTTCTCTTTCCATCCCGATCGTCGTCTCTGTCTAGCCACTATAAAGTGACGTGCCTGGCCTGCGAATGCCTTTATAGAGGATTCCCTTTGACCTTGGCTGATTCGTTTGTTTTTCTGGTATTTTCACTTGATTCTGTTCTTTTTTTGTTTTTCTTGCAATGCCCAGCCTGCTTCGCCGAACAAAGAAATTTTATTGAAAAACTCGTTCGTATAATGGGAAATTGTGTTATATTACACTAGATTGAGGAGGAAATCCTGCATGGGATCCTGCAGCGTTATTTGTCCTGCTTTATGAAAAAACACCGCAGGAACATTCCACGCACGGAAGGATAAATAAATATACGACCCATCCCCAAAGTAAGGACAATGGATGAATACTTACTGTAGGGGGAAGGACAATGCTTATATTAAACACTACACATTGTCCTTATTATTAATAAATGAGATAATTCTTGTCTCTGTTGATGCCGTACTTTAGTGATGGATAGTCGATATCTCTAAAATATTATATAATACTTGTTTGAATGTATATTGCCACATATACTAAAATGTATAACTGTATATTTCCATATAAAAATCCGATAACCAAATTAAAAACTCTGTGTGATATTTCCTCTTTTTTATACTTATAATTATATTTTCTCTAATTTCAAATGTTTAATCATTTAATGATATGGGTTAAACGAAATACATTTGTTAATGTTCACATTAAATAAACATCTCATTTGTATTATTATAATTCTGTCTGTTCGAACAAATGATTCGTATTAGCAAGTGACTTAGCTCTTTACTATAGCACAGAATAGGTTTATATAGAAGCGACAGTAAGACGGAGAAACGAAAATTAGAGAGAGATGTAGAATGTGCACAAATTTAAAGGGCTCATTGTTTAAAATCGGAAACTTACCCCACATCTTAGAGAGAGATAGGGGAAGAGCACAAATTTAAAGGTCTACACAATGCTTGAAGGTCATAGAACTGAATAGGGGAACATTAAAGGTGCCGACACGGAGTGTCGCTTCTGTATGTAACTATTCTGTGACTATAGTACTTGATTTAATTTTCACCTGACAGGCACAATTTAGTACACTATTAGTGAAACATTTAAACGAACAGCCAGTAATAACTAGTTTAAATTAATCTTTGTCTTGTTTTTTTTTTAGTAAAATAATTATTTATGCTGCTAGGTAGGAAAGTTGTGCTTTTCTGGTCCGAAGGATGTGTATACAATAATATTGAGCAAACCACGGATGTTATGAATCATACCAGGCCTTATATGTGTTAAAATCCTTGCTATCTGAGCTGGGAATTCAATTGACATTTGCGGCGGTTATGACATTCATAACTATCTTAAGTATGTTAATAGTTATTAAAAGCACGTTGATATATTTTATTCTGGTTACTTCTAGCGCATTAGACGCCATCTGTTATTCCGAAACGAACTGTTTTTTTCTTCCCTAGAGAATAGTGAGATTTTGTAGGTCTAAGCCGGAAAATGTCTACTTTCTTGCGCACGCACACGCAGGAAATCTTACTTTCAATATGTGTAGGAAGTAGGATAAAATATATATTTAAAAGTATATCCTAGGAAAACACTTTACAACTTTAAATATAAATATGTTGTTGTAAATGTACTTCTAGTGGACAACTGTGGCTCAATTAATTAGCATTTGGGTTCAAATCCCAGCGTTGCTAATCATTAACCATATATAGTGTTCAAAGAATTGCAAAAAAATGTTACAACCTAACAATGTTGTGCCATAGGAAAAATATAATTAACTCTTCCTAGTATAATGAAACCTTTAAATACAAATATAATATTGTATTAGTAACTGAACTATATAATATATTAAGAGATCTTTACATAGAAATACTCACATAGACATTATCTTCACAGTGTTAATATTAGATTATGAGGACTTTGATCGACAGTTTTTAGCACGATTATAATATGTTTTTATTGTTTTTTATCAAACTTACAGAAATAAAAACGTTTAATGAAGTGTCTGAATTCATATTCCAAAGAAATAAAATTAAAATGTAGCAAGTATTTATAGTACTTGAAGCTCTAATAATTTTAAAATGTCATGTCAAAATAGTGATGAATTGTACAGAGATATTTTCTTTATCTAGCTAGCGGAAGTTAAAAATAGAACAGCAACAAAACACAAATAGATAAATAGATAAAGCTTTGAAATTAATATCAATTGTATTTAATTGCATGTAACAAATGCAGTGGTAAACGATTTGAGACAGTTACATTACTATAATTGCCCCATATTCGCCGCTTCATACGGCGCGGAAATAAAATAAATCCAAGAGTGCGTTGCGTGAGTATTACCCTGATTGGTCCATTAATGCAATGAAATCCGCGCATTGATCGGCCAAGGCTTATACGACTTTACATAAAGTTATATTAATAGTAATCCACTACAGGCGAAATCACCCGGGTTGCCAAACACGGCACTGGGCTGGAATCGGGGAATTACCGTTATTAAGTGTTATGGGGAGTACAAGTCGAAAACAATATTCATATATGATGCAGAGTACCAGTGCAGCAAAGGTGAGGACGTTAGTAACTGGATGGGTAAACGCTGCTACCCAAAACAATAGGTTTGTTCCAACTAGGGCCGTATTTATTTGGTATCTTTAGGTTCAACCCTGAACTGATCTAGATCTAACTCGTTTCGCTTCCAAATGGCTTCATCTTACATTAGTAGTTATAAAAATTAGCGGTAATTTAAAATAATGTTATTTTTGGTATGTCAAAATAAATGTCAAATCCTATATCGTTTGTTTAATTTTATATGCTTTATCTACCTTTCAATATAAAACTTACTTACAAAACAAACCGCTGTTCTGTCAGGCCTGTTATGGGAAACAAGAACATAAGTTGAAAGAAAGAGATACCAAACGGGTTGAACCTGGGTTGAATCTACCAACCTTCCAAAAAAGCTAGGGCAATTGGATCAGTTCGGGAACTGTTCTAGTTTACGTAAATTGTGCCAAATAAACAAAACTAATATATCTGGTTACTTAAAAAGTCCCAAATAAATACAACCTGGATATTCGGAAAAATAATTCCAGATTAATATCAGCTGGACATCAACATCCCAAGAAATTTATTTCCCTATACTATTCATCGATTAGTCAAGAAAATCATTTTATCATTAATAATTTTATTTAGTCTACAAAAGTAACCATCTTCCCTCTTTACCTTATGTTTCAAAATCTAATCGGTCAACGCATTTTTCTCATTACTCATGAGGATAAGAGGTCAACGCTTATAAATTTCTATATTTTTTGCAAATACAATACTTGAGGTTACCCCATATGAATATAGTTCACTCAAAATTCAGGCCTGAAGTAATACATAAGTATAATGAATTTAGTTCAATCTCATCAAAAATAAAACGAAAAAAATATGTATTATTTCAAAATTGTTATATTTTACAACAAATTTCAATCTTCATGCGTTGTCCTTCTAGCGGATAAAAATGCGACCAGGCCTAAAAATTAATATTCTTACCCACACTTTTCTGTATTCTATTCCCCAAGTTCTACTTCCTTTACACAAGAACAATTTTCTTTTCCCTGTCTCCGCTGTTAGTGGTAATTGTCTCCAAGCAGTGTGTGTTTAAACAGAAGTGTCTTTGTTAGACTCCATGTACCTGTAGTTACCGCATCTGCAGTCCTGCTAATTTATAAAGGATTAGGCCAAACTTTATCCTGCTGTTTGCTCTAAGACTCCAGCAGGGTAGTGCTAACTGCAGGATAGTTGGGAGAACATGTTTATTCTTGTTTTAAATAGAGACAGATCTCTGAGGGTGATATAGTTTAATTTTAGAGGCACATCCTTGCTACAATCCATACACTATAAAACAGTATATAACTATCATGTTACTGTAATATTTTTTCAATATTTACCACTTCAACTTTGTTTTGTGAAGCGGTATTTACCCAGCCCAAGTACTACTGTGCTTTCCTTACTTTACTCTGTATCACATACAATGTTACAGTAATGTTCCTTCAATATTTATTATCAGCTTTGTTTTGTGCAACGGTATTTGCCCATCCAGGTACTATGTAAGCACCCTTACTGTACCGTATATTAAATTCGAATCTATATATCCTAATGTTACTGTAATATTCCTTCAGAATTTATCACTTCTGTTTTATTTTGTGAAGTGGTATTTACCTATCCATATAATTTACTTTTCTAATCCTTGCTGTACTCTACATCATATTCAAATCTATACATCTTCGTATTCCGATCATGCAACATTAGTAATACAAGTAAAAGAAAAGTTTTTAGGAATAGCGAAAAACTGGTCCAACATTTTTACAGAATTCATGAAAGGTAATAACTCGAAAATCAGGTTTTTTATTAATTTCTCTTTTGTCGCAATGCTGCGATATTATTGCTCGTTGCTCGTATAATATAGGTTTGTTCCAACTAACCTCCAAATCAGTTTGGAACAGTACGATGCATGCGCTGTTTAAAAAAATCGTTCCAACTAACTAACAAACCCAAACTCTAACCGTTAGTCTGCTGTTCCCACTAATTTCTAACCGATCCCGAACCAGTTTTCTGACTCAATGAAAAAACCCAAAACCAAAATCGCTCGATCTATTTCATACTCAAGATATGTGAATTTGAAATTTTTCAATTTGTCTATATTTTGTTTATTTCACCCAGCGATGTATTTTAAGAACTTAGAAGAAGAAGGTTCTTATATACATATTTTTTTTTTTGTGACGTTGAATACGAATTTGACATCAAAATTATACTAATACGATTCTATTGATTATTTACATAGTACTGGTATTCCTGACCTTTAAGAGCTGTCCGTAAAGAGTCGGCCTAGCTCGGATATTCTTTATAATGTTTCCGTGCAGAGCAAGGAATATAGGGCGCGTGTAATCCAGGTAAGGAAGATGCTAATTGGAATTAGGAAGTCAGGGACAAGTCTCGCGTTACTTTCACGGCAATTCCACCTCGTAATCCACTGCATTACCCGCAAAACACTCCAAACTTAGACACCCCCAGGGGGGAGGGGTTTTTATACGCATAGGGGGACGCATACTGATTGTTGGGCTACTAGAAAATATCAACCAGAAAGACAAGAACTACCAGCAAATTATAAAACCTATTCGTATTTCAAATATTAAAATTTTTAATTTGAACTTGATTTATCCACATTTATTTGTCAAAATTTAATGAAAATCTTTTAATTTTTTTGGACATCATGAAAGATGAATTCGCAATCAGAGTTTTGATTAGATCATTGATCATTGGAAAAACATTTCTAAAATAAGAAAAAGAATTCTTAGTTGGAACTGTGTTTCTACCTCCCGCCTATCAATATATAGAAAAGAGAGTAATTGTTTTTGGTCAGATTTTTCGAATGTGAGTTTTCAACATATGAGCACCTATAATACGATTTTACTATTTTTATCGTGATAACTCGAATACGATACATGTAAAAAATATATTTTGACTACAATTGGTTAACCGGAAGTAGTACATTGCATGAAGCATTAAATTTTTATTCCTAAAAAGATACCTCTAAATTCCTTTTCTTTGCAAATTACGTTATTATTAAATATAGAGATTATATAATTTTTGAATTACAATTTATATTTAACGTCTGCCTAAATAGAAAATATATTAATTATATTAACTGTACACATCGTTCAAGCTGAGGAATTTCTATAAAAAGACGAGATATTCATATTTTTACAAAATTAGACATATAAGCTGTTGTCAAATTTGAGGGAAATAATTTTCAAAGATAAAATACGTAAATATGAAGTTTTTTTATTGTAAAATACAAAAAGATGAAAAAAATATACAAGGAATAGATTTTAGTTTCTTCGGTTTCTGATACAGTATTAGAAAACAAGGAAATTTCAGGTATGATTTGAATTAAAAATATTTTGAACAAACTAATTTTGAAACTAAATATGTATTGTACTAACCAATTTTTATAGAATATATTACTACAGTAGCAGGAAGTAATGTGTTGGACATATCAGATTTTTTACATATTTAATATAAACAATACACATTGATATTTATATCATCCACATTTATTTATGAAATGATGGAGATTCTAATGATAACCACAAAGACGAAATTATCATCAGTAGATTTTAATGAATCGATGCAAATAAACCAGATGCAAGTTTGTATCGTTTTATTATCGCCAGCACCAAATATTAATTACGAACTTTATTATTGTTATTGATTTAATTAATTGTGAAAGCGAATATATTTTGCAAGGATTCGAAATCTAGTAAACAAAAGTTCATTTATGGTTCTCGATTTCATATTTATTTCATTTCCACACACAGTTATTATTATTAAGAATATTCGTATGATCTCTAGCTTCTAGTTCTAGTGCTGGTTTTTGAAATTAATTTAACTTGAATCTTTTTTTTTCTTTCGATGTTTACGATTGTTGTCGTTTTCTCATTATACATTTTCGCCATTTTTTTCTATTTTTTCTACATTACTTCTTCAAACTATTCTCATCATTCAATTTGCAATTTCTACTTCCAAGTAGAAGCGTTCGCAATTACTACTTAATTAGAGAATGGAGGTATACACTCCCTATGAACTGTTTATCGTTATAAGTAGTTCTAATATTGCCAACAGTTTATCAAACTAATCAGTATTCTTAAATGTGTACTTAAAGAAAATTTTTAGATCTCCCAGTCTACTATAATATTAAAATCACCGCTTTCTTTATTCTGTTAGCATTTATAGGTCGAACCCACCAACATTTACTTCGATGTTTCTTTTTGTCGTAATAAGAGCGCTATCGATATAATTCTTTGTAGAACAATTTTATCATCTATAAATATGTGCACAGCCAAGTACCTTATCCTCAAAGACCTCAAATGTAAACGAAGAAACGTCAAAAATGTCAAAAAAGTGAAATTGGAAAGTTTGCAGCTTGCTAGCTGTGAACGTACAAATTGGAAAGTGAAATGATGTTGTTATGAACGCGGGTATTACATTACAACAGTTTAAGCTGAACTGCAAAGTAGAAATTGAAATTGACACTTGAAATTATTTAGTTATGAATATATGTTGATAATAGTGTTAATTGCATAATTCATTTAACACTAACCGTTAACCGATTATAAGGACAATATTTATCTTACCACGAGGTTGCAGAATATCAAACCCCATGTACCCTTTTTAATCAATTGATGGTGTTCTCCATATGATGAATGGAGCGATATATTAACCATGGAATTCCGGAGCGCTAAAGCAGGATTCCGGTGCAGGTGAAAAATGAAAACATGCGTACGAATAAATAACACACGAGCCCCAGGCGTCCAGTTAGGAACATTGATGCATGTACACATATGGAGCTACACATCCCGCACACATATCCTCGATTACATTCGCGCGCTAAATATAATAGAAACAGTTTAAAAGTGTTACACATTTATCATTTATCCATCCAGTTTTCTCTCCTCACTCTTGTTGTTCTCTACACCACATACGAGTCATATTTGTTTATTTATTTGGTTTGATTATCCAACAGTCGGAGCCAATAAATATGAAATATTTCTTCAGTTTTTATCACTTCAGCTTTGTTTTGTGAAACGGGATTACCCGTCCAAGTACTAACAGTGCTAATCCTTGGTGCCCTACATTTTAATGTAATTTTCTATCAGAATTTTTAGTCCATCTTTGTTTTCTGAAGCGGTATTTACCCATCCAGGTAGTAATTGTGTTCAACCTTGTCTACATTCATTTCCTCATTTTATTGTAAAATTTCTTCGGTATTTATTAGTTTAACTTTGTTTTGTGAAGCGTATTTACCCATTCAGGTACTAACTGTGCTCGCCCTAAGTGCGTCACATACGAATCTACCTAATTATGTTAATGTAATATTACTTCAGTATTTATTATTTCAGTTTCATTTTATTAAGCTTAGTGATATTTACCCTACATTTATTTTTAAAATAAATATTAATAAAAAAAGTACAGGCTATCTTTTATTATAGAAAAGGCATAAATTCTGTGTGGTCTGATCGTTAAGGTTGGTTTATTAACACTCTGTAAGTATTTAAATGAGGCTTTAACTATTACAAGAACTCATAACTCACAGAATTACTCATTACTGTGTGAAAGAATACGAAATACTTCCTGAATTATTTTTTAGTAACAAATAACATTGGTAATACAAAAAGACAATTGACCTGAGAGTCATGTTTGAGTTACTAAGATGCGAATTGTCTATTGGCTTTGTTTGTCCTATACGTTCATGACTTTTAAAGTACCAAAGCGACTTTTTTTAACTGTGATTTTTACCTAGGTACTACAGGATTAATTCTGTGTCCAGCAATATATACAGAAGGATTCATTGTGTTTCTCTATCCCTTGGCATACCGGATCTACTTTTTCGCACTTAGACTACTACAGGGATATTCTAATGCATTACTAGAGGCAGACGGACAAATGATTAGAGAATCGTTAGGTTACTCTTTTCCTTGGCATTTCTAACCCTGCAAAGCCATAGCTTTACAAGTATCAGAGCTATTTTTTCGCACTTAGATATTGCTACTACAGGAGTATTCCTACGCACCACTAAATGTAGAAGAAGAAATGATTTGAGAGTCGTTATATTTCTCTTTTCTTTCACTTTAACTAGCTCTGTAAGTCCAAAGCGTTACATTTACTAAAGCTACTTTTTTTTAACTGACTTGTACATAGGTATACAAGAGTCTACAAGAGTATTCGTAAATATAGAAGGACAACTGATTAGAAAGTCGTTTCTAAACCTGTAGGATCAAAGCTTTTTCATTTACAAAATTTAATCCTACTGAGACATCCAGTATTTAATTGTAACAGTATACTCTCATATAACTAGCACTTACATATAATCGAACAACTGCACAAGAAGCTACTGAGCTATCTTTAGTCTGTTATTCATTATACAACCCGAGTTTATTACAAAGTTATTCTTAAGTAATCACCATTACATACAGATGGATAACTATATTATTTGTTTTTAATACCTGTTTGTAGAATCGTTAACTACTACATTGAACCAGTATTTGCTAAGATAGTAGCATCTACAAGCAAATTTGTCAATGAACAGAACTGCTACAACCGATATATTTATTTGGAGCGAGTGCAGCTATAAATCCACTAGTGTTGTGTCCTGCTGGCTATTAGCCACATCTGGCGCACGCCACTGGTTTATGTGGGGCGCGTGGACATGCCGCCCACCCCACATGCTCATTTGCCGCCCGCCAGCGGACATAGAGTTTCACGATGTCGGGAAAGGGGAATAAATACAAATATACATTCTTCGCATATACAGAGATACAGATTTCTTCCCTGCATGGTGTTTTAAATGAATGTAATAATATTATAAAGAGTATTTTTATTTGATTCTGAATGATTTCGATCTATTTGAGTCTTCTCTATTCCATGACAAACAAATGTTATATTGTATGTATCTCTTTGTGCATACACAATAAAGTGTAACTTTTCATCTATCTAATCGAAAATTTGAATTTACTCGTTTTGTTACACTAGGCAGAATTGATAAAATTTTGGCTACAATTAGACAATCGAAAGTGGTTTTTTAATTAAAGCTCTAATCTGTTTTACTGGATAAGGATATCTCCAAATATAACTTTTTTACAAATTTTATTACCAAAAGTAAAGATTATTCATTTTTCTTTTTACTACCTCGAAAAGATCAAGACTTGAATTCGAATACCAAAAATGTACTATATCATATTAGAGAGTTGTTTATTATAAAAAAAAAATCTTCTATATCATCCATATATGGGCAGCAGTGATTCAATTGGTTAGTGCAGTCCTACCCAAACTGAATAGGGTTCAAATCCCAACATCACTATTAACTAAATAAAAATACCGCTGTGTCTGAAAGATTTAGAACCACCATAAAATTACGCACAGAAGGAAAATAGATTAATACGAGGGGTTTCGAACCTTCTTTTTATTTCAGTTTCACTTTGCTTCAATTAAAAAAGTATCATTTGGATTCCAGTTTCGTTCGGGCACATACAGCGTTTTTTCGATTTTCGATTCAGTTACGAGTGATTTTTAATTTTTTTTTATATCTTTATTTATCTTAAAAATTTGTCTTCTATCATAATGTATAACATTTTCTTCCTTTTGCCATAAGCACGGTATCTTACAAATGAGGAAACAATTATGACAATTGAAATGAAGAGTTAGATTGTATTAAGACGTTTTTTTGAACATGTACCGAACAGAATTTTTAATAAGTTCCGTTTTACCTTCCGGCAAAAATAACGAGTTTCATTTCAGTTCTGGTACAAATTAAAAGCTTAAACCTACAAGTACACCGATTCTAATCAAATCAATATGCCCTTTTCTTCTGAAAATGATTAATTTTTTTGTTTTAAACATGAAAAACAAGAAACGTTGTATTTCAATAACAAAAAAAAAACCATAAGGACCAATCTTTCCAATGCATGATTCCAAATGAATCTTGAAAGTTTTGTAATAATCTTGTAAGTGGTTGACAATAAATTGACAAATACTTGATGGAATTAACATGGACGTACAGTATATTATCCATTATTTTAAAATATTTACTAATACTTACTAAGAACTAAAATTCATTCCAGAATAATTGCAGGTGTCGACTTCTAGCGCTTATTTCTAGCAACTTGCACCCTTATTGAACTCTTGAACTTGAACTAGAACTATCGTAGATAATCTATTTTTCTGTACGTACCCTAAGATTTCAGAAGATGTAAGCAAATATTCTAGTAAACTTGTTTCGAAATAGGTACCTCTGGTACTTGATTCTCTGTGCCATCTAGTAATGATATACCACAGATGATGATGACGAATCCATACGTTGACATTTGTATTATATTTTATTAGTCAGCAATGTACATATTCCAGTCACGTATTAACAATCCTAATTCCAGTAGTAAAACTTGTCTCGAAATAAATACCTCTGGTACTTGAACCCCTGAACCATATAGTAATGTTATACCACTTGTGATAATGACGAATCCATACGTTGACATTTGTATTATTTTGTATTAGTCAGCAATATACATACTCCAGTAACTTATTAACAATCCTAATTCCAGTATGCCGCTATAAAGTGTGCGTCGTTGGCAATGTCTAACGTCCGCCCTCACCACGTAGTTAATTCGTTCCGGGGCCTTATCTCGCGTATCTGGCCTCATCTGGGCTGTATTTAAAAAGACGAATAGGGCCATTCCGCTGATTCAGTTATCTCCTGCGGCTGCAGGGCAAGGGTTACGCCATGCGAAATGAGACCGAGTCGCACCCGTAAATCACCCCGATGAGGAAAAGATGATGAGAGAGAGTTAAACAAATGTAAGAAAAATCTTAACGACATACAAATTCACTCGCGACAAGTAATTAACTTAAATATCACTGTCTCTGAGTGGTTTGGAATACACTACAAAGCTTAAAGACCATATATACTGACAATCTTCACAACAAAAATGAAATCATAAATATATTTTACTAGATACCACTTTCCTTATGCTATACAAAGCAGGGTTCATTTGATTTGAATCAGATAATAAGTGTGGAACAATGTAACAAGTATTTAAGATACTTGCAGAATGAATTGGTGTATATTGTCAGTCTACTACTTCTACAAGGAGCCTACATCTTTTAGTGGATTTCGAAGATAAGCAAAGGCAGAATATAAACCCCAAATCTCATACTCAGTTCAGCGAATTGGAGCACAATAACCAATGGACTTTCCACGACCCGTAGCTATAATTAACCACAAATGAGAAATATGAAGTGCTTCAATTAATTATATACTGGAAAATATTTTTAAACCTACATTTGTAAATAATATTAATTAAAAAAAATCGTTACAGTAATTCTTGAACTTATTTATAGCTGTGATACCAAAAACTAATTGAACTTAATATACTTTTTTTTTGTACTATTAATTACCATTATTAACAGTAGACAAATTCTAATAACCTTTCCTTAACAAAACATTTAAATTTTTGAAAAATTCATTGTCCTCACTGGGATTTGAACCCAGGGCCTTCGTATTGCTAGTATGATGCTCTATGAAAAACGTATGTACTTGATGGGTTTTTGTAGCTTAGTAGGTAGAGCATCCTACTAGCAATAGGAAGGACCTGGATTCAAATCTCAGCGAAGTCCACGAATTTTAAAAAGTATGAATCGTCGTACGGTTTTAAAACAGTTTCATATTTTAAACTTTTTAATACAAATTGCAATAATAATTTCTTTAACATTAATTTAGTTTCAGAATGGCCCTTAAATACACAGTTAAACGTCATCGTAAAAATGTTCAAATGTCATTAAATTTACAGTACCGATGATTTGTATACAATTGGACATACCATCAAAACAGAATCAGAATTTATTCTGCATTTATTAATAGATTAATTAAGATTATAGTACTATGGAGTACAGTAAGTAGTAATTATTATTATTAGACATTTTCTCTACATTTAGTAAACATCTTTATGGTATAAATATTTCATTACCAATAACTGTTACATACAGCAGATTGGGATATACAGCATTGGATTATAAACTGTCCCCAATAAATTTATTTATATTTTCTATAACTGTTTTCTATTTGTGTTCTTTTTATTGCAATTCTGTTTGATTTGGTGAATGGTTGCTACAGTCGTACCTGGGATGCGCATGCATTTGGACACAGGCTGTTGAGCGCAGTAATACAATGGTAATTCTTCCTGCTGGCGATCCGCCAAATACAGATGTTCAGCAGGAATAGGACTCCTGCCAACTTCATCCACACACACAATAAATATTACATTTATTACACCACAACCTGCACAAGGATTAGTCGCCTGCTCTTAAAGACTTAATGGAGGAATGTGGGACACTCATTCATTCGTTTATAACTCGATATTCTAACCAGGAATAAGGCCTTTTTACCACAAATACTGAACAATTGATTATTGCTCTTCTGATAACCATAGACTGAGAAATCTACAACTGATCATTGGCAAAGGTAAAATTTCGGACATTCATTCGTCGTTTATAGTTCGACATTAATACTACAAACAGTGCCTGACCTCAAGACCGCTTCAAGGTGCATTAACGCAGGGGTGCCAAATAAAATTTGTCGCCCCCTAAACTACTTTTATTGTTTATAAATAATATAAACAAAATATAAAGATAAAATAGAAATAGAAACGTATTGACGAAATATAATAAGTTATTGATAAAATTTACAAGAAAAGTTGCTATTCAACTATTTGTAAATTTATTTTCATATGAGTCAGGTTTAAATACAAACAAACAATCGTTCTTGTTTCATTGTTTGTTAGTCCAAAATTTGAAAATGACCGTTCAGTTGTTGTTTGGTTTTAATGGAAAAAAAATGTAAAATAGTGTACGTAGCAACTTGCTATAATGTAATATGCCTACGAAAATAATAAAAAAAAACTACAATATTAGAAACAAAAATAAGACCCAAAAAATTCCAATAACTATTCCACTAATTGATAATACAGACACAATAAAAAATAAAATAGAAACATAAAAGAGAAAAGAGGGCACGAATTTGCAATGTAATAAGAACGGCATTGAACAATACACTTTATCTAAACAAAATAAGAGAGATAAATTAATTATTCATTGCAGGAATTGTTTCTACGGTAGTAAGGTAATATAATAAGGTCTGGCTGTTACAGATAGACTACCATGAAGTCAAATTATGGATCTATTGAAATTTGAATATATAATAAAGATGTATATCTGGATGGTTAAAGCAACAAAGTTGTGTTCATATAACAGCCGCAATATAAATACGGAAATGTAAGAAATAACATATTTCACGTATGTAGAAAACCGCATAATTCCTTAATTCATATGTTAGAGTCATTATGGGTTGTAGTGCGGTTGAAATTAAGGCCGAATATATCACGACTATTCCATTAACACACATCTGTAATGGCGTTTAATCCAGCTAAATAATTGAAACATACATGGAACTCCAGCACGCAACTATGTTACTGTTAAATGTGGGAAAGACACTAAGATTAGATCAAGATTAAGCATAATTCTATGACAAAATGTATATAAATTCTTGGTAGTTGTACATATGTTAAAATAACCACTGATTGTGGGTTTCGAACCGCTCGTTACAATCACATTTTTAGATAATAATTTCTTTATTTCGCAAAAATCCCAAATAGTAAATGATTAATATTTTTTGCCGATGTAGCTATCAGCTCAATAGGTAAAGGAGAAGGAGTAGTAATAATATTTTTTTCAACAGTTTAAAAAAACTGACTTTAGCCCAGCATGCGAAATCAAAAATACTCTTTTTTAAATGTATTTATAATTATGGAATATTTTATAGCGTTTTCTACACCATTATATTCCATTTACTTCAAACAACTGACGTTAATACATTTGTTCTTTCGGAAAACCTCATTGTGTCTGGATAGTATTTCCACGAGTCTCGAAGGAGAAAGCAACACTGGGTCTCAGCGACACCTTTAAATCTCGTCTGCATTTAATAGTATATTAAGTACTGAGAAAGGTAACGACATTCTACCGATCGAAGTCTATTGTTTGGAAGAGGAGCGAAGATAAGAGAAGCCTGAGATCGATATTCCTTACCGTTCGTTCATGAAAAATGAAATCCGTTTCTATAATATTTTTCAAACACTTCGTTTCATTTTGTAATATGTCAAAGTCCTGTCATTTGTAGTTGTGTTTTTGTGGAAGAAGTAACTACGAAATTAATTTGCAAGGTACCATTATTTGTCAATCAAGCCATGAACTAAATTACCGTTCTAGAACTAAAACAGTATGAACTTCTTGCCGTCTTGTTAAACGTAGAAACCAGTAAAAGTAACTTACTCTTTTGGTAATCCAATCAATAAACCTTTTCTAATGCTCGATCGTGCAAGAAATAATATTAGAGGATGTTATAATTTTTAAATTAATTTTTAATTTAGTCGCACCTCCAAATGGTTCCATTTTAATGTGTCTTAACTTCTAAACTGATTCAATATTTTAAGCAAAATTAATCAAAAAACTTAATTAGTATTATTAGGGATCATATTCACCGTATAAATTTTGATTATTTGAAAATGAGACAAGCTGACACCAAACGAATTGAGACCAACTCAATACTGAGACGAGACCAATCTCATGACAAAGTCTATGGTCTATCCCAAAACTATGAATCCATGTTCCTGTTTTCGTCCTCGCTTTCAATTTGTCTTCCCGGTCTGTTTGAGCCGGTGTTTTGATCCTGGATCGCAGACGCCTTGATCCGTCCTAATCCATTTATTTTTCCGCTGAGCCGCTTCGCTGCTGTTTTCCACGCACACTTTGCTTGTTAGCGGGCGCAGGTGAGCTGGATAATCACCTCACACACTTACAGGGCCCGTACTTGGTCATGCATGGCTTACCGCCTCCACTACCACGTAAGAAATAATTGGGGATGTGGTTTAAATTCTAAACATCTACTTTGCTAGGGTGGTAACAGAACATTTCTTCAAGGTTGATTTCAGTGACAATTTATGTGGAGCAGGTAGTCTCTGCAATTTTATTCTGGTTTCTAAAATGCGTGGATATAGTGGTATGTTTCATTAGTAGCTGTCGATTGTCGAAATTCAACTCTATATCTGACAATTTGCCCAATACATGTGGTAACACTACAACCACTTATTTCTCTAAATCTTTGCGATTTCGTAACAAACTAATTTTCAATTTCCCTATTATTACAACGGGCAACGGTGGCTCACTTAGTAAGCACACTTAAATGAAATGGGAAATCTAGGATTTGATTCCCAATGTCGCCAACTTAAAAAAAAATCCAAGTAATTTAGTTCCTACTATCAGCTGTAGGACAACAGAATTTTTATTTTACAAATTGTATCCTCTAAAAGGTACCTACCACAGGACGTTGTCGTTTTGATAACATTCCTGAAATAAATATTTGTTACAGTTGATCGATACTATAATCTATTTAATAACTAGGAGGAGTGATCTGAAGTTGGCGCATTAAAATAAATATTTCTGATTGGCTGACGTAACTCCAGTTTTACACTCAACAATATTTGTCACTTTAGCTATCGTGTAAAAAAATGTTTCAAGTTTCGATTCACGATTATCAATTTTTTTAGTTCATTATTCTTATCACGTTATTATTGTATTTTATATTTCTTTGTGATATTTCACAAGTTTTGTGTGCTTCAAACTTTATTGTGATCTATCACAGTGTAAATGTGGCTACAGCATTTACTCCTCGTAGTTTTTAAATGGAGTATAGCCCTCCGTTACTTTAAAATTTGTCAAAAATTTTGTGTCAGACGAAAAATAATTTCATCAACATATTTTTACAAATTTGATAACCGATGCATGGTATCCTACAACACAGAACTTGGGCCTTTATATTTCACTTATTTTATTTACAAGAATTTTTACTTCGGATTTTCACAGTTATGCTAACCTTTGTATAATGCATACGAAACATAAAAAATTAAATTAATATCTTAATACAAGTATAAAGTAATGTTGTACCATATACGATAATTATTTGTTTTAGTTAGTTTAGCCAGTAACGATTTCCATCGTCTTCGTGTTCGGTATTTGAATAGTCATCTAAGAGCTCAGACCTCGTCCCCCGCATCCATTGATCTCCCCTGAGCCCTGTGCGTGCTACGCAGGACATGCAAAGGGCGGACTCTGGTTACCCACACAGTTTTTCCGGCTAATTATTTGTTGGACGAATGATGCAGGTTTGTTGTGCGGTTCTGGACGATTTATAGGCACTGCAGTGTACATATGGAGAGCTATTTACTTGTAATTGCTTCATTAGTTCAAATAAAATTACTATAGATCATTTTCATTATGGAAACTTTTGGAAAATATAAATTATAAAATATGCCCGACATACCTAATTAAAATTAAAGTGAATTAATTAAAAAAGAATAGTTATTTATTTGTATATTAAACTGCGTAAGAGCACTCTTATTTTAAACACCGATTTAGGGTTTCACAGTTTGTTTTCATATTCAAGCTATTTGACTTGACTTGACTTGAAATGAAGTCAATCTCAATCCAAGTCATGTAGTAGTAGCCAAATTTAAAGTCAAGCTGAGTAATAAAATTTTAAGTACTTGAAAAATCAAATAGTTCTTCAAAACTACTTGATTTTTCATCAATTTTTATTATGTAGTTTAAAGAAATTACCATGAGATTTTCGATTTTTATTTACAAAACCAAATCATAATTAATTCTAATATACAACTTATTTACAAACAATAATATAAATGCAAAATACGAAACACCAAATATAGGTACATGAGCCTTCGAATAAAGTTATCATCCAAAATATAGCGGGTTTTTGTAGTAATTAGGCAGCCTTGCAAATTGTCTTTCAACAGGAGCTGAGGATGCTGGTATTAATAAAAAATCAGCCATTTACATTAATTTTGTTAAAAAATACCTGGTTACTCTTTGTCACATTGTATATATGCCCTTCTATTTTTAATGTTGTTAAAAATTTTTATTATAGGTATTTTAATTTTATTTACTGTAGAAGTTGAAGCTTCTGTAAGCTTATAGTGCGTTTCGATCCAGTCAAATACAGTTGTATGTTTTGTTAAAAATTGCTCTACCACTGAAATATCCTATCAGGATTTTTTATGGTCTATTTATAGTGTTTAGTGCAGTAATTACGTAGGGTATTACTGGCGAAGTTCTATTACTCTTCATTGGAATGTGAGAGCCGGTCGGCCGACTTAACGACCTCTTAATTGGCAAATCGTCGTGTTTCATTTATTTCAATTTAGGAGACGTGGACATGACACTGTGAAACCAACTCTGACAGAAGAATTTAGGTTACATTAAGATCCAAAAAAGTTACACTTTGCGCAAATGTGAATACACTTACATTGGCTGGGATTACTGCAAGCCTAAAATATAACAAGTTCAGACAAGTACATATGATTGTATGTAAAAGAATATACAGTATTTCGTTCTTTATTTGCAGCAATCTTACCCTAGAGATATCAGCTAGTAATATTTCAACACTAAACTATATCTTGTCTCAACTGGATGACTGAACAAGCTAGTACATCTAACTCGCAGTGACGTCCAACTTAGTCTGTGAATTCAAGTCCCAGTGACCGACAATGTGTGACTTGTGAAATAAAAATACAGCTACTTGTATTTATCTTAAACCCCTGCTTTGGACAATCAGAATCCACAGATTTCACCGAAATGTCGCTTTCGATAATTTTTGATTAAGTAGGAATAAAGATAAGGTGTTCAGACACACACAGTCAGTGACTTATTTTTTTTTTTTAGTATTATTGAAATTTTCTATCATATTCAATAAATCAGCTATCAAAATTAAACTCTCTAAATCATCTTCTATGTTGTTTGATTATGATTCTGTCAGTTAAAATTAATTGTTACATGGTATCTAAGAACGTGTTTTAAAGTTTTAACGTCAACGTTATTTATAAATTTAACGTTTACGGTATTTATTTTGATCCTGCATAAAAACTCCCTATTAATGGGAGATGTGTAATGTACTGTCACACTAAAGGCCGATTTTTTCATCTATGATTAAAGTACCAAACTTTAACTATTGTTTAATAGAAAGTATCGCATCGAAATAATAATAACATATATTTTTGATAACTTACGTCAGGTTTTCGATGCGATATTTTTCTATTAACCAACGTTTAAGGTAATCGACACTTTAATCAATTGTATAATACTTGCATAATATTTTTACGTCAAATAAACCAACGCCTAAAGTAACTCACCTACAGAGCTATTACTATCAGAATACAACCCCAAGAATTCTGTATGACTGGTACCCAAGAAGTCTTTACCAAATTGAATTTCCCAGTTATTCCGCCCTTCTTGTTGTTCTTTCCGACGAAACTTTGCACTTTGGGATTCTTTGTAATTGCAGTTAAATATTTCATTGTCTAATTAATGTTTCACACGTCCAAATCACGAGATTTCAGTTAGTCTTTCTGTACAGCGCACGGAATGCACGATAGGTGAAATGCGTTGTTGAAAGTGAATTAAAAAGAGAAATATATAGAAGGACTTACCTTTGGGTGTGCACGTCTTGGGAATGCAACTTTGGGATCAATCTGAAAACAAAACAAAAATGGTTAATATAATCATGTTACAATCCACCAAAAATTGCTCTGAAGCTCACAGCGATATATTTTTCGCCGTTATGCGCTTCAAAAATAAACAATAATGAAAATTTGCCTTTGATATTTGACATATCAATATTCAACAGTTATTAACAGTTTATATAAATCATTTAAAATTTGTTCATATTTTTACAATCTAGCAAAATTTAAACGATTGAAAGTAAAAATCATATGAATTAACTAACAACTATTACTAAAATCATAATCCTGCAGAGCACAAAAACTAAAGTTTAATAATTATATATTTTTATTTGGATTTTTTCTTAGTTGTTACAGTAAATTAACGTGTATTGTTAAGTATATCCATCATTTATTCAACCTTTGAATCTAAACCGCTATACCATGTTAATGTTAAATAAATAAAAAATGTACTTGAAGTATGAATCTTTCATTATTTCGGTTATGAGGGCAAATATCATGTTTTGTTTCCTCTTAATTTTCTATATATTAACCCTAATATTCATAAACACTATTCGGGAACGTTGTCTTAAAAAGAAACATAATAAGTTTCAGTTTTAACTTCTTCTTTCCTTTTTCTTTTCTAAAGCACTAAAATTCTTGATGGATTTTGGCTTGCTCTTTTATTTCCTGCCATTGTTTTTTGTTTTCCACCTTCACAGTCCACATTTTATTATCATTTTCTTCAAATTATTTTTGACATCAGTCTTCCATGTTTTTTTTATAATTTATTATTGTACAGTTTTAAACAAAAAAGTTATTTTTAAATAAAAATAAACATTTTCTTTGTTATATTCAAAAAACTAGTATAAACAAAAATTAAATTACAATGGGATTTTGAATTAGAATTATATATAATATAATTATTTTTATGGATATGTATTTATTTTACTTTTACTACGGCGGCGTAAAAGTAAAATCTTCTACTCCGGCACCTGATCTATAACTACATCAAATAAAAGTACCAGTGGCAATACAGCAGTTAAAATTGTGGCTCGGTGAGTTCGGTTGCCCTATGCTTCTCTTAGGAGATACAGAAACAAATTCATTTATCCCTGCAGCTTAGATTTGTGAATTTACCTATCCAGGTACTGGCTATGCTCACTCTTACTGCACTCTATATCTCTTACAAATCTACAAGTCCTCATATTCTTTCAGTATTTACAACAATTAAAAGCAGACTGACACACCCAGTAATTGCTAGTAAGTCGCGATGATATATTTATATATTCCACGTTATATTACCCCATAATGCCCACAAATTCGTGTCCAGTAACTAAGCAATGGCTAATGCATGTATGTTGGTAGCCCTGCCGCATCCCGGAATCCCGGAGTATCCCCCGGGAAGACCCGGAGTTCCCGGAATTGCGGCCGGAGCGACTGATAATGGTCCAGAAATGGGAAGCACTTTGTAGCAAGTGTAGGAACTGTACTCTGGATTATATTACATGGAAATATATACGAGACACAGCGAATTAAACTCAAATAAATTTCACTTGTTATAATTATTTTTGCGAGAAGCAGTAACTGAATAGTTAGTGCACTTGCACTCTTAATTGCTCTTAAAATGGAATCTCGCTACATTTTTTTTGTCTTCTTTTCGTACCAAATGACAAGACCTAAAGCCAAAAACCATCGTTCTTTTTGTTTCTTATGATATTTGATTTTGAAATTTAAAGTTTTCATAAAAATTGAAGCATTTTAAAATATTTGGTCGGCCATATTGGATCCGCCATTTTTTATTTTATCATATTTATATCAGATTCGTATTCAGCCACCTAAGGAACTTTTAAGAATCTACTTTCAGATAATTCGTCATTAAATGCGTCATTTAAAGGATGAAATAAGCAAATAGAAAATTGAAAATTTTAGAATCACACCTTAAACAAATCGACTCCAGAAATTGAACTTTTGCGAGATCTTGCAATCCAGGCGTGTGATACATAAGAGTTTTGCGTCGATGATAGTTTTAATTTTTTAAAGAAATATTATTACTATTTAAAATTGTATTCACTATGAGTTTCTATGGTAGTACCATTTTCGATTCATGTGGATACATTAATAATTCACTTGTTTTATTGAAAAAAAATAGTGACATTTGCTCTAATCTAAAAAATAAAACGATTATGAATTGATATTTTTCAGCAATTAACGTAATCATAGTCGTAAAACGCGAGTATAATAATATGAATAATAAATCAAAAATAATGGTTTTAATTAACATTTTACATTTTCAATGAAGTAAAATTAACTTTACATCGAAAGCGAAAGGAAAAAAGGTTTATGGATTAAGTAAGTAAGTAATGAAGTAAAATTAAAAAATTTGACAGAATATAATGCTAAAATATTTAAATTGGTATTTATACATTTTGCCGGCCTAGGCCGGGAAACAGACAGTTTCTAAACGATTTTGAGTTCTGTAATACTCGTCATATCGTACGGAGGGGCGAAAAAGTTATTTTTTATCAATATTGGTTTGACATGTAGTGAAGTTCCCGGTAGGTCACATATAAAAATAAAAAAAACTTGCAGAGGCTATTCGTTGACAATCTGTAGTACCAAAATTGTCAACAAACTGATACCTGTACTACTTAAGTCCTTGTTCCTTCTAGAAAAGCAGCATCAATGTTGATAGCAAAACATATAAAAACATATTTTTTCTCTGTGCCTTTTCTTCTTTAATTAGAAATAAATTCCAACAAATAAATTTTATTTTCGGTACAATGTTTCTTTCAAGGGTAGAATTATATTTTTACGATAATGAAGGGACGGTCCTGAAATTCCAGAGGGGAATTAGAAATAATTGAAAGGCTTTTTATTTGTCGGGCAGTCGATCTCGTAAATGGCGTTATAGGCAATCAAATCCAGGAATAAGTAAATCGATATCCACCCTGAAATACTCGCCGTATCCTGGCCTAAATATATCCAGGATTGTAGGGATATGTAGACTCGTATGGGATGTCGAGTGCAGCAAGGTTGAACACAGTTAGTACCCTAATGGATAAATACCGCTTCTCTAAATAAATCTCAACTGATAAATACTGCAAGAATATTATTATAATATGACGATAATTAGACTCGTGTCATGCAGAGTGCAGCAAGGATGAAGACTGTTAGTACCTGGATGGGTAAATATCGCTTCGTAGAAAAAAGATGAAGTAATACTTACTGAAAGAATATTATAGTAATATGAGAACAAATACGCTCGTATGTGATGTAGAGTACAGCAAGGATCAATATAGTTAGTACAGGGTAAGTCAAAGCAATCTCTCTAGTTTTGAAGATGAATTAAGAAAGATACTAATAGACATTTAAAATTTAATTTTTAGTTTCTTCAACTACAGCACGGAAAGTTTTAAATCACACAAAAATAATTTCTTGCAAGTGGTGATCGTTGCTGTCAATATACTGCTACAGGCAAATTCTAGAATTTTGCATAGCTCCCTGAAGTATATATTTTCATATGACGGTTAATTATAAGCGGAATGCAACCTTCAGGCTTTGTAGGGTTCTAAAAAGATGCTTTAGTCTTTAGATATCCCTACAAGAAGTAGTCATAGGGCGTTAAATCCGTCAAGTGCAGGGCCACGAAACTTTGCCTCTAACAGAGGTCAGTTAAATGGGGAAAATCTCCCTTATTATAACCATTTAATATCGAACTGTGTGTACTGTGGGTCAATTCTGTTGGAACCAGATATTTCCATTAAATTAAAACCAACATACCAAACAGAATTATCGGTAACGCGCAAATTCCTTCATATAAAAAGTAAAGGCGAATTCTTCGGTATTCGAGAGGTTCGTTGTGGCCTATTTCTTTCACAGACACACTTTATGTTCTTTTTTGTTGTCAACCCCAAACAGAACAGATTTTCGGTCAATAACTAAACACTAAACCCGAGAGAGGATTTGGTAACGAGTACGAAACACTCGCTGCACCGCTCCAATTCAGTAGTTTTTTTTTCGAAAAATAAGTTTCGACAGCAAAAGTGCTTTGCTTTTTGGACCACGCCATATTTGCGATTGAGAAGAATTATAAATTTAACTTGGCGACTGACTATCTGCTCCTTTTGTGACTATCTTCACTCTTCTACGACATACCCTCCCTTCACAGTTACCTATTAAAAGTAGAAAGGTTACTGTGCCCCACCCTGTATATGGACAGGTACATACGACATACAATGCAGAGCTCAAGTAATTGGCAAACAAGCTTGTATTGTAATATATGTGGAAACATAATTCTGGTGTACCTATATCTTTTCAAACATCGGCTGGTATTACCTCAGCACCGCACTATATCATGGATAGAGATCTTTTTATGAACTGGCACATATATAATTAATTTATAGTTTCATGTAAGTGTGAAACTGTTGAAACATAAATATAAAATGCTAAAGGGTGTTTATAACTGCAACTTAAATATTGGAAAATTCAACACAAATATTTGAAAGCAAACACAAGGATCAATAACTCAACTGCATTTACTTTCTTCTAGTTTGTAAGACAAACTATTTGTTTCAATAATAGATGAGGTTCCGTTCCTCACAAAACGATAACAACTCCGTAATTACTCCGGCGAACAAGATTCTATTATTTATCTCTGTAGTTTAATCCTTCAGGTTTACACCTGGTATTTGCAAATAAATATATCATAATATTTTGATAGCAGTTTATATATAAATAATAGGTTTCTTCCAGTAATACGACTCTGAATAATATGTAGTATATAGCACAAAATTTAATAAATATCACATTACAGATCCAATTGTATAAAAATAGAGTTATATTCTATACTTTTTTTACAAGATTTATTTGTTATGCACATGTAAACCATCATTTACCTTACATTAACTGTTTATTCATTAGGGAAACGAATTTTTCAAGCGACTAACTTGTAAAACTTTTTCAAGTTGGCGGCCAGTTTTACAGATTAATAGTGTGTCATTGTTTACATTATTGAAAGATTACACTACTGACTGTGGTTATAATTTTAATTTTATTTACAATGAATATCAAATAATTATACAATGACATCTGTTTTCGCTTCTAATCAGATTGAACCGTTTTTATTTTGTTTTCCAGATAAAATATCATCAAAGCGTATTGTTCATTGAAATAAATAAATATATGTGGACAGTAATATTAAAATCTGGTCATTCGGAACTGAACCAAAATCCGTTATTTTTTATTTTTAAAACGAAGAAAACAATAATTTGAAGTTATGTGCATAATATTAATAATATAGCTAAGGTCATGTAGGTAGGAGACAGTCTACCTACAGCAAAAGTGTCATTCGCCCTTTTTCTAGTAGTATACCTTCGAATTGCCCGGAAAATCATTTTTATCTAGTGATATTTGTAGTCACTTAAAAACTCAAACTAGAATGACATACATTATTTATTTAATAACTGTTTCTAAATCGAAATTCCCATCCCTTTTATCCCCTGGCAATCGCAGATCCAGTTAGCTATGAACTGGTGAACAGTTGAGCATCGCAGCGTCGCGATGCAGTGACAGTTGCCGAGCGGTCATGGCCTCCTGCGTCCCACAATAAATTACATTCTGTTTGTTTGAACGCAAACAAGGATGGACAT
Source organism: Stenolophus ochropezus (assembly GCA_035578165.1). Classification (NCBI taxonomy): domain Eukaryota; kingdom Metazoa; phylum Arthropoda; class Insecta; order Coleoptera; family Carabidae; genus Stenolophus; species Stenolophus ochropezus. The sequence continues at coordinate 15,222,179 of JAQOWZ010000018.1, read as the reverse complement.
ACCGCTTATTCCACATGTAAACATACAAGAGACAGAGACAGCGCATGGCTTATATGTATATTAACTTGTCATGTGGATTTAAACATTCTTACAGGTAATATAAAAATAGAAACTATAAAGTGACCAACATTACATACGTGTATTTCTGTACATATAACTCCAGGTTGATATATTTGCAATAAACTGCTTCTCACTTTAATTTATTAATAAAATTGTACAACTTATAGATTATGTAAGTGTCACTTTACCTAAGGCCGTGTGTAAAGTACGCGGGTCGCGAAGTTAGGGAATTTTTTATTTATTATGTTAGTAGTATAAATAAGAAAAAATAATTATAATTAATAGTAATGAAACGATTAGCACTTTTGCAATTACGATTATGATTACGATATATGAAACTATAATCGTATATAATTAATTTTTATAAATAAAACAGAAAATAATAAAATAGTCTTAAAATGTAGGTATTAAGATAATAGTCTGGTATTATGAAATGTACATATTTGCCGGTAAATGTACATAGCTTCTAGTAAGGTAAATGTGCATTAAATTTTATTATTTAAAATTAAATAAACAACGAATAATGAAATAACTTTATAATTCTACTGTAACCTATAAAATAATTGTACGATGAAAATTAACAAATGACTGCTTCTGATTCCAGGTATACCCCTAATTCCGAGCGCGGATATATTCAAACGCATGCGTTCAAGTAATCGATAGCGTTATAATCGTATTAATCGTGTAAGATAATCGACGATTACGATTGATCGGAAAATCATAATAATCTGCGATTACGATTAATTTTAATCGTTATCGTTTCACCTCTAATAATTAATTTAAAACCGACTAATGAAGAAATAAACAAGTAATGTTCTACATAGTATTGTTTTACAGGGTTGTAAATAATTTTAATTTATTTTTTGAGGTTGACAATTTGACATAGTTTGTATGTTATGTAGTTGGCGCTATTTACTAGTAATGTCAATTCTTTCAGCTCATTGTATGATCGTGGTATGATCGAAATACAGTGAAATAGTCGTAGAAAAAGTATAGTACCTAATTCGAGTTGTAAGGTTATTTAATTGCGCAATTGTGATAATTACAAACTCTTGTGTAACTTTTTTACTTCTTGCATAATATGCATCTGCCAAAGATTTGTCAAAACATGTTGTGGAAAAATTATTAGTGGAAATCCGTTAAATCTGGAAATGTCAAAATCGGTATTATTGCAACATCCTCTTGTTGTATGTGGTGGTTGGTAAAATTTGTAAAACATCGTTTTGGTTAATAAAAGATACAATAATTTTTCAACACTGTTGGTTTGGATTGAGTGATCACAGTAATGTATCTACATTCGCTGCGTGTGTGTGTTTATGTGTGTCATTTGAAGTAGTAAATCAGTCCGGTATAGAACTATTCAGGAATTTATGTAGCAGAATAATTTATTTTTCAATTTCCTCGTTTTCACAGTTGAGTCATTTCATTACTTCATCATTTTTCAATATTCGTACTCGGCTCGTCCAATAACCCAACTCTTTATTCCCCCCTCCAAATCCGTCCCCCCACTCTCCAATCAATTACGGCAAACACCAGAACAGTTAACATCCTAGTGGATTTATTTGTTTCATTTCATTGTTCAAATCTCTACATTATAAAAACAATAAAAAAGATACTTTCAATAAATGCGCTTCAATGTTGCCACATACATGCATGTAATGCTGGTCACTTATGAGTCTTCATGCGCTCAAAGTACTGCAATCCTTCAGTGTTTATTATTTCAACTTCGATTTGTGAAGCGGTATTTACTCATCCAAGTACTAACTACATACTTGTCTACATATCCTTACTGTAATATTCCTTCAGTATTAAACACTTTGTTTTATGAAGCGATATTTACCCATCGAGGTACTAACTGTAGACTCAAATTTAATGTAGAGCGTACATTAAATTTGAGTCTACATATCCTCATGTTATTTTAATGTCCCGTCAGTATCAATAAATTTATGACCTATGAGTCTGACAATTTGTAACTGTCTATAAAGATGAATTGCGTTTCAAAAAAACTATAAACCTTCTCGTTAGTCTAAATACCAGTAAATATATTTATTGAGACTTATTGATTATTTGAAATGAGTGACGGAACAACAATTTTATTACCGTGTGTTTCTTCTTTATGTCATTAGTGACCCTATCTACATTTTATTTGGTATTTACTACTATTAACTTTTGATATTCGTGCTGAAGTATAGTAAATATTATAGGCAGGTTGTCGCTTTTATAGCAGGTATAAATGGTATTTTTCTCTAATAAAATAATATGTTTATTGTCTGCCACACGTAGGGAAATATATACACAAAAAATAAAAATATGTGTCAGTGATTTTTTTATTATTATTACAGAATAATAAAATTTATTCGTTTCGAGATATCGGCTGGTATTACTCCAGCACTAAACTACATCATGTACAGAGATCTGTGTATGAACTGCCACACTTGTAGAACACATGATAATTCATTCTTTACTTGCAACAATCATGCCCTTGAGATATCGGCTGGTATTACTCCGGCACTAAACTACATCATGTAAAGAGATCTGTGTAAGAACTGCCACACTTAAGTAGAACACATAATAATTCATTCTTTACTTGCATAATCCTGAGATATTGGCTGGTATTACTCCAGGATTTTAATATGATCCTTGCAAAAGACACCTAAAGTTTATACTTCCGGTTATATCTGCCCGTCCTTGACAACATGTCCCGCTGTAGTTGTCCTGTCACGTTTAATTATTTCGCATGGGAGACGTGACTTGTCCTGCAGTCCTGCTGTCGTCCTGCGTCACCTGCAGGAGCTTCCGCGCACTTGGGCAGGACACGACAGCGGACCCCGTTTTAATTTGAATTTAGTTTTGTACAGCGGGATTATGTGGTTAACATGAAACTTCATATTTTATACAAACAGTAGTGGGTGGATGAAATTGTAACTGAGCTTAAAAATCATATTTAAAGTCAGGTATTTCGTGTTTTCACTTTTCACTTTTGCTGCACCCTAAATGTTATAAGAGTTTATCTATCATTTACTTATTGTATAGGTAATATACCTTCAATATTTATATAACTTTACCTAAATATTTATCACTTTAGCTTTGTTTTATGTAGCGGTATTTATGCATCCAAGTACTAAGTGTGCTAATCCTTGCTGCACTCTACATCACATACGAGTTTCCATATCCTCATATTACTGTAATATTCCGTCAGTATTTATTACTTCAGCTTTGTTTTGTGAAGCGGTATTTACCCATCCAGGTACTAACTGTGTTCCCCCTTGCTGAACTCTACGTCACATACGAGTTTACATATCTTTCTACCAGGGAAACCCTCCAAGTGTTATCCAAGGAACTGTATGGTAGGTACTAGGGCATGACGCAATCCTAAAAAACTAGAAAGTTGACGAACTTGCAAAAAAAGGAGCTTAACTTTCATTCTATGTACCAAAACCTTCATGTGGTCTTCCGTGAAGCCACTAACAAGAAGGAGGCCAAAGAAATGGGATGAATCTGCCATATCCTCATTTTGAAAAAAAATTCCAGGCGTTAGTCAAGCAACCAAATTCTTTTCTCCATCTACGATAAACGGCAAGGAGCTACTAACTCTCAGCAAAAAGGATCTTAATATAATGACAGGAGTAATCACTGGCCATTGTCCCTTAAAAAACCATTTGTACAAAATTGGTTCAGCTAAAAATGGCATTTGGCGACTCTATGAAGAACACAAAGAATCGTCGGAACGTATACTGTGTGATTGCCTAGCCATAACAATACCTAAACTCAATCAACTAGGTAAGAAGTATGTTACGGCACATGAGATGAAGAACTTGACTCCTGGAGACATAATTGGTTTCACCAAAAAATCTGGAACTGTTTCCAGAAAACTAAGTAAGAGCTGTGTCTTCTAGGTCGCGTTGACAAAAACAATAAAACGCTTAAACCTCCGTCTACATTCAAAAATACATACAAATTTTTATTACTGCAATATTCCTTCAGTATTTGTCATTGCAGATTTGTTTACCCATCCTAGTATTAACTGCGCCTACCATTGCTGCATTCTTCATCACATACGACTCTTCATACCTTCATATTATTGTTGTATTAGTTATAATATTTCAGCTGTATTTTATCACATACAAATCTACATACCCGTATTTTTTAATAATTAACTTTTTTTGAATATCCACTGATTGAATTGAGTTGCCCCAATTATTATTAATACAACCCCTTTAAAATACACTCTTGTATAGTTTAACCTCCCGCTCTTTTGTATGGTTGCACCGATCTGGTGGCAAGTGTACATACCACACAATTATTTCGTCCAATTACTACTGGATCGAATTTTGAAGTACCGGAGCAATGGAACAGATACTCATACAGAACACACAAATTCATTGATTCCTGATTCCAAATACGCAGTGTTGAATCGTACTAATGATGAGTATTAAAAGTTATACAGATAAAAATTGATATATACACAGTAAAATATGTACTTATAAAAATATTTCTAATTATATGTTATCAATTTAATATATTCGACTAATTTGGGTCACTAATTATGCTAACCTTTGCTGTACTCTGCAGCAGATACGAGTACATTCATTATATTATAGTATTTGTCGATGTTTTAGCGATGGCTCACTTGGTTAACACGAAGAAAAGTGTAACACCTGCGCTTCAAATCCCAGAGACAACAAACATATTTTATATAGTAAAATATTGCATTTAGGAAACATAAGTCCGAACGAAGAAAAATTTGTGAAACTCCTCTATTTGGATAAGAACCAGAAAACCTAAAAACTAGCTGATTTTAAAAACACATTTGAATTTTTTTCAATTGAATCTATGTTGTTTGATATAGAGAATTCCAAATTGTTGAACAATATTGAAAATGTGGTCTAACTAAAGACACGAACAAGAGCTTTAACATATTTAAATTATTAAACATTTTGGAATTGCGAATAATAAATGCTAACATCCCTATACAATGATGTGGCAGAATTTTTGTAGCAAAAAAGCATCAGAGAAAAAATTAAATTAAAACAACAAAAGTTGGCTCTGGCTTTATTTTAAACAATTGAATTATATAAAAAGCTTTAAAACAATATTTTGAAATTGTTGTACAAAACATTCGGATTTAAAAATTAAAATATTAAAGGACTAATACGAACATTTTCTACTCGATTTAAAAATCGCTTCCATAACCATATTAATAATTTAGCACGATGCACGAAATTTATTAGATAATTCCTCAAAAATAAAAGTATTGAAAATGACTAAACCTCTAGATGTAGCATCTAATTTATGAAGGAAAAGCAAAATAAAACTGTAAAACTTCAATGGGAGTTATTTCTCGCACGTTATTTTAATTAATCACATTTGCTTGTTGGTTATTTCCTAACCAATTGTAAATACAGATTTAAATAAATAAATAAAAATAGTGCAAAATATTATATGAAAACTATTACCTAATTAATTGTAATATCCATTATATTATTATAAATACTTCAGCTTGGTTTTATGAGTCTTATAGCAGCCACTCATCCATGTGCTAACTCTGCCTATCTTGCTGTACTAGACTAGTGTATATTTTCTTGTTGTTTGTGCATAATTTTCGCTTATAATTCCTTGATTAAAGTGCGTAATGTGGGTGTAATTGCCAATGACAGTACGAGGCGATCAATAAAACAATAATGAAGATTCAGTTTCATTTGTGGTGCCTCTATTGACTTTATAACTACATTATTCGTGCTTCACACTTATACGATCAAAGTTTCTTTACAGATATTATTAGAATAGGGTTATTGAAATGAAATTAATTTACCTATAGTTTGTCAATATTTATTTGTTTCACTGCACGATTGTTTTCAAAATTACTATTTGTCCATTAAAATAATGTTTCAGTACCATCAATAGTTTGCGTAAAAATAATAATGTTGGTTCTTATTTAATGGATGAGATGAGCCCGGTAAAAATAGAAATTGAAAATCATTGGATTTTGCTCTTAGAGCGTATGTATTTCGTGGTCAAATTCGAAGTCCTTTCTTGTTGCGTTCTTCGAAATTTTTGCAGTGTTGACTGAGTGTCTGACTGAGACTGAGGTAAATTTTAATTTTGATTATTTTATTCTATTCTACCTAACTATAAAATACTGTAAGTTTTTTCCTAAATGGACATGGTAAATTCTTAAAAATTTCAGGAAAGTCCTAGAATCTGGCAACACTAATTTGAGCTAAAATTTTAGTGTGCCATTTTAAAAGTCATCTCGTATCATTTAGTGGCATGCGTGCCGTTGGTTACCGACCGTTGTTCTAAATGAATATGTAACAAAACGCCTGATCCAGTTAAACAAATACCTACTCGTTTTGTTATTTATTTTGTTGTTGACTTGTTTCAAAATTCTTTTTGGTAATAAATAGTTCAAAGATTTGTAAAGATTTCCGAAATTTCGTTTGGCTTTTAAGTTTATGGTTATATAGCTTTAAAGGTTTGCTTCGGACGGTAATAAAACCATCAACCCTGAACGGAACCGTTTTCTGATTCTCAGAAGACGCCAACTTTCTAATTTTTGTGCATCTCAGGGTGTTGAGAATGCACCCGGTTAGAGGCTATGGAGTGCAACTTATTTACACGCCCATGTAGTAGACGACCAGTGAAATTACGAGAATCAGAAAACGGGGATGAATTCTGTATCTTCAAGTGGGAGGACCATCTGCGGTAAACTTTTGAAATTAGCAAGTTAAGGGAGTCAGGGACAGATAGTCAACGAGTAAAGAAGTAGAGTCAAGCATGACTCGTTGTGTAAATAATATTTGTAAGTAAGTTTAAGTTTTATCCTCATATGTAACTTGTAATCCATTTATTAGTAATTTTTAACTTGTTGTATTTCTATTTCATTTTAATATATTTTATTGTTAAATTTTCTTATTATCGCTTTGTTTATCCCTTTTAATTAATTCTTTCCCTAAAATTAGTTTGATTATTCTAATTAAAAATAATCTGGTGGCAGCAATTTAAATTCTACCAATTTCGACATTTATTCCAAATTAAATAAATAACATTTTATTAAAATTAAACCTCAAAATTCAATAATTCAAATTTTCGTTTCTCATTGTTACAAATATAAAAAGTATCAATTGAGTTTTTTAAAATCTTCGTGGTCTTAAGAATTAAGAATTAAAAGCTTCGTTACAGTTTTCTTTTAGATCGTAAGTTATTGATTGCGGTTGATTTTTAAAGCTTAAAAAAAATATTATTGACTTAATGAATGGACTATTTTTTTACGAATTTGAACTTACACATACAAATATGGCCAAATTGTATGTTTCACACCAATAGTTAGAATTTTTTAGTATTTGTTCGAATTTGGTGTCTGAGAAACGTCGGGTAAATAGAAATTGAGAAATTCTGGATTCTACCCTTAAATTGTAGTTTAAACATCGAATCTCTCTGTTATGCTGCGATCTTCGACACGTGACAAATGATTGAACATTTCATTAGTTTAAAGAAACGTCAAAAAATAATCATTAATATAATTAATGGATTACTTTGTGGCAAGTAAAACTTATAAATTAATGTCGTATGACAGGTACTAGGTTTCGTCCTAAGCGACAATATCTGTTACATATGTTATAATTCATGTCCTTTATCTGCTTCTATCGTAGTCGATTATTAAATACATGTTATGATAACGATAGTTTTCCATTAGTTTAATTAGTAGTGTATGTTTGAATAAAGTATAAAAGCAAGCTTGATTGTCAGGAAGATGATCGGATCCGTTAGTGTAAGCTGTTCAGTAACAAGCATGTACGGGTATCTATTGATCCCTGAATGCTGCACCCCGTACTTATATATCGTATAAATCGAACAGAAGTTTCCATAATTGGTGGGACTATAATTGATGGATTACTTTTGTGGCAGTAAAAAATATAATTTTCCATAACTCATAACAACTACAAATAACAATTGTACTTGTTATTATATCAATTACAAACGTCAAATGTCACCATAGCAAAAATTCAAATTTGCAATGAATTTAAGACATTCCATTATCAGTGTAGACTTGTAGAGGGTTCTTTACATATGTGTGAGTATATGTAAGTACACATCATCCATAAATAATCATTACTGTTATCGAATAGCAAATATACTTTGTAATTGATATTTGCAATTGATACCGTAATTAGCCCAAATGATTACAACCGAAGTTATGGAATCCCACCCCAGGGTGCCTATTCTGTAACTTTTAAATGATTTGAAGTGTTATATTGATTGACGTCTCGTGTCAAATGTACAATGTTGTAATCTTAGGAACTTTTGTATTTGAAAGTTTTATGGCCGGTTGCACCAGTAGTACTTAAATTTTAAGCTTCCCTTAAATGAACAATATCACATCGGAATAAAATGTCAAATGAACTATTTAACATTGCTGTCAAAATTTCGATTAGCATTTTTTTGTTTAAGTGTCGCTTAAAATTTAAGCTTTGTTGGTGCAACTGGGCATTAATAAAATAATTTTTAAGTTGGCACTCCTCTCTGGCACAACTTTCAAAATTTGCAATATTTTGTTTATTGTCAATTGCGTACATTTGCAAAATTTGTAGATGCAAGCATCCTTGTTTAATCTAAAATTTGTCATATATTCAACATCACTAATGCTGAAAGGATCTTGCATATCTCAAATATGCCGTCGGAATAGTCTGTCAGCACCCTGAAGCCCACAAAAATTGTCCAACACTACAATTAACCTTATAAAAAATGTTACCACTTAAATTTCAAACAATACCGCCAAGCGCACAAACCAAACATCACTATAACACTAGAGAAATGGATATAACACTACCCTTTGCGCTAGTGAATCGTTTACAAAATGAGTGACGTTATATTGCCCTGTTGCACTCAAAAACCAGTAGATGGTAGTCAGAACACTTTTGAACACGTATCACTAGTGTTATAAGTTACAGAATAGGCACCCAGATCTGTTACGTGTTATAATTCATATTCTTTATCTATCTATCTGATGGAAGATGACCGGATCCGTTAGTGTAAGTTCAGTAACAAGCATGTACGGGTATGTATTGATCCCTGCACGCTGCACCCCGTACTTATATCGTATAAATCGGGCAGAAGTTTCCATAATCGGTGTGGACAAGCACGCAGCGCGCATATTAATGCCGGCCGGGCATGTCCGTGTCACTTGCAGCCGCCCGCTGCAGATGACTGCCTGCTAGATACTGTTATTGTTATAATGTACCATAATGAATAGATACACCGTGTCCGGAACATGCCCAACTGCTATCCTTACCGGAAAACCATCATTCTAACAATACATTTCATTGTTATTTCAATTCACCATTTTGTCGGTACATGATTAACTATTGGCTCTCAAACCCAATAATGCAATTTTAACTTTATCCTTAAAATAGCTATGTAGAAAACTCAACAGATAGATATATAATAGATATATCACGTTCGGAACATACTAGACTGATATCCTTACCGGAAAATTATCATGCTAACAATATGTTTCATTGTTATTTCAATTCATCATTTTGTCGGTACATTTATTTATTTATTTATTAAAAATCAATCCAACAGGATACGAGATCCCAATTATAGGATGATTATACAAAAGATAATATCATAAATGTCACAAGTAAACATGAAAATAATCAATATATGAAATATACAATAACAATCAAACTATACTGAAAAAGTAGCTGTGACTGTTTTTTTAAATTTAATTAACGAGTCGTTAAATATATCTAACATGCTTAACTATTGGCTCTCAAACTCAATAATATAATAGTCACTTTATCCTTAAATCATATCTGTAGAAAACTCAACAATATGATTTGTGAAAGACGACAAATTAATACTATAATGTTGTATATTAAGATACCAAAAAGTAAATAGGATCTTAAGATATAGCTAATACTATTTAATCTCCGCCATTTACAAAGGCAAGTAAGTTTATTCCTACTAAATATTCCTGACGATTTTTGATAGTTATCTAACTAGTTTTGGACCATGCTTTTAACGAAACCAATTGCGGACTGATTCTAAACAGTTAAATATATTTTGTTAGTTTTATTTGTACCTGAAAATATACTTATAAATAGGGAAGATAATTAAAAAACTCATTGAAAATTACTAATTTTTTAATTTGAATGCATTTACGTAAAATTTTCACAAGTTCTGACTAACAATACATGCTCCGATCCTCTGACTGTTTTGACTGTCAAAGTACTGGTTTGGAATCGACCTGAAATCAGTAAGAATCGTCGACTAACAGGTCAGAGTTTGGGTTTGAAGATAGGTGGAACGCACTTTACAAACTGTACTTGCGTTGTTCAGTTTCGAACTGATTTTGAGGTTAGTTGAAACAAATTTTTAGAAATCATTGGTCTTTGTGTATAAGCAGTTTGAAAGGTCGCAATAATATTACTGTAATATTTCCACAATGATAACTGTCGATATGAGAGGAACAGTGGAAGTATATGAAAGAATCATGTATACAAAATTACACAATTTCTATCAATCATAGAATTATAAAATCAGATTTTTCGCTGGAAAGACATTTTTAAAAGGGGCGAGTAACTTGTCAATTCAAGTGGTTGAAGAATGTCAGCCTACGATCTCTGCAATCTTGTAGTAGGTACTGAATCAATATGGTACAATTCATGAATAACTGTTAACTATAGGGTTCCAATTGTACCTCAAAGGTAATACTGTAGGAGTTGAAATGTTGTAACCACTCGGACATTGCAGTATTGTTGAATTTATATTTGTCGAACCCTGCTAGATTCGATTGCACTCCGTGAGCTAATACCGCTGGAGTTGAAGCGCTATTTTCATCTCGCAATGAACAAATAAGTATTCCACGGCGCTGGCTATCCTCGTGGAAGGATAAACAATCTTCTTTGCAATCTCAATTACTTTTAAAGCAGTGCGCCTTTGAAGCGCCGAGACGCCGCACAAAGCTTTAGCGATGTGGGCGTCCAAGCAGAAGTGTCTCAAAGAATCTACATGCAGTGCCGCTGAATTACAGCGCACCATTCAAACAGATAAATACACTCGCTACACTGAGGTATTGCCCATTGTTGCCACTGCCAATATACCACTACTTTATCTTACCAAAATTATCATTATAATCACAACAGATATATTAACAGTGTTTCAATAAAATAAGTGACATACTATTCTCCAAAGTAAAAGTAAACCTGACGCATAAACTTGCAGAAAACTTTTTCTCATACTTTATTTGGTGACAAATCAGTATTTTTTCTTCTTTCTATGGTGCAACATGTCTATATAGAACAAGGCTTCAAAAACTGAACGTAACTTGTTTCATGACATTTTTGTGGTAGTCAGTCTACAAAATGAATAGTCCTACAGCTTTTATTGGCATTCGAACCACTCAGACACAGCGATATTTATATTTGTATCAAATTAGTGATGCGGATGTTTGAGTCTCAGATCTCACACTCCGCATATCGAATCGGAACGTGCTAACCAAGTATATTACCGGTGTCAAATTTCGTTCTTACATCCTTCGAATTATACAAAGTACAGATTAAAAGTTAAAAAAGAATATAGAAAGCTTTTTGTTAAAAATGAGTAAAGCGATATTTACCCAATCCAGGTATTAACTGTGCTCATCCTAAACATTATAGAAGAAATGAGTCCACATATTCTAATCACCATCTTTGGCACAACATTCCTAGATGGAATAGAGCCTCAAGTACATAAGGTATGTACTCGTTTTATTACAAGATTTACTTGTATTTTACCCGTAGATTATTAGCCTACAGGCTCTGAAAGGGACCTACAGCTAAGATAGATGAAGTTGGGATTTAAACTTCAGACTTTACACTTCGTTTAATTCGGTTTGCAGTTAGTTAATTAGTTACTTAGTAATTATCACTTCAGTTTTGTTTTTTGATGCGATATTATCCATCAAGTATTTATCATTCAGATACTAACTGTGCTCACACTTTATTGAAATTTACACCACATACGAGTCTACATATCCTTATATTACTGTAATATTCCTTCAGTACTTATTACTTTCTTGACACGTTATTTACCTACTTAGGTACTAGGGAGGTATTTACTGCATTTGAGTTGAGACCGAAGCCGAATAATTACCCGGTATTCGGCCTATTTGGACATATTTTCACTATTCAGTATTTGGCCTATTTTAATACCGAATATTCGATTACAAGAAATACGTGAAGTAAAATTATGTTTTATTACGTTAAAATATATAATTATAGATAGATCTGTTCCTTCAGTATTTATCTATATAGGTTTGTTTTTTGAATCGATATTTACTCATCCAGGTAATAAATGTGCTCACCCTTACTGTACTCTACATCACATGCGAGAAGTCTACATTATCTATTCCTTCAGTATTTTTGACTTCAGCTTTGTTTTGTAAAGCGATATATACCCATTCAGTTACTAACTGTTCTCACCCTTACTGCACACTGTATGACTCAACATATCCTCACATTACTTCAATATTCGTTGAGTATTTATGTGGCTGTACTTGGAAGTAACTGATGTTTAATTACCGAATTTCGCCTATCAGCAGAACAAGTCTTTTTGCAGCAGCACTTTAGCTATGACTGATTGACATTAGCAATGTGAATCAACATTTGTCATCCAGGTATTAAACACATATGAGGATTCTACATTATCTATTCCTTCAGTATGTAAGACTTCAGCTTTGTTTTATGAAGTGGTAGTTATCCATCGAGGTACCAACTGTACTCAGCCTTGCTGCACTCTATATGACTCTCATATTCTTCAATATTCGTTGAGTATTTATGTGTGTGTACTTGGAAGTAACTGATGTTTAATTACCGAATTTCGCCTATCAGCAGAACAAGTCTTTTTGCAGCGGCACTTCAGCTCTGGCTGATTGGCATTAGCAATCAAAGTTGTGAGATTCCTGTAAGTTTGGCTGGCGTGACCGCGGCTGTACACATGTCCGCTTGAGTTCAGCTCCACGGCTGAATTATTCACAACGGTACAAGGCACTGTTTATTGATTACGCGTACGGATACTACAGCCCTCTATGCCGAGGGTAAACGTTTCGAACAGGGGGAGAACTTCAGGATAGGCGATGGCTCAGGCCTTGAGATATTTGTTAACTTGTCATCTCATACAGTTGATTAGATTATGGCCAATTGCAGTAATTATTTCATTAAGAAAATATCAATGCACTAATTGCGTAATAGAAAACCTTCAAAAATAAGTGGAGCACTGTAACAAGAGTCTTCTCGTTCGTTTGTTCTTTTCTTAGATAGTTTGTCCATATAGAGAATATGTATGTCTTGTAGAAATAAAAAATGACAAATTCTTCTTTGCCCAAACTTTTACAAAAATTGACAGTGTAGTATTATTGGTACTATACTATAATATTATAGAAAAGTGCCTAACGGAGTACCTAATTTAATATGAAACTTGACTAATACGTCTAAGAAATATACTACTTCTAATATCATAATTTAGTAATAATTGAAATAAGTGTCGTTCACTGTTCCCAAAACGGGAAACCATTAAAATTAGTAGGTACATACAAATTCGCAACGTAGAGGATTCAAATTGGGATATAAGATTATTCGTTTGGTTAAAATATAGAGTAGTTAAATTTTAGTTTCATCAACATGAGAAGAAAAAACATTCTTATGTAGGAAAATAGAAGAACAAGAGTATTTTTTATTAAAACATAGGAGACTTAAATTTTTACGATTATGAATAAATTAAATAATCGATTAAGTAATTATCATCATTCTTTTATATTTTGTTTTATTTTCTACAGAAATTTAGTCTTAACTAATATTTAAGTATTTTTAGATCACATTTAAAACACTATGTTTATGAAATTTTCACAAGATTAGGTACCTATTTATTTTTATACCACAAGTAATATTATGCTGGTAAAAATAAAAAAGTTAATAGATAAAATAATTAAAACGAAAAAGAATTATGACTTTTTTATATGAGACGCTAGTGGTCGAGACATAGAAACTGAATTTAGGCTAACTAAGCATCTAAATAAATTTATTTATTTAATTTAATTTATAATATCCAACAGACAAAAGATCAGTAATAGGACAGGGGACCTACAGTGTACAGCGATAATCATTTTTAGTTACAGGTCTGTCGTCACAGGAATTTGAACCCTAGACTTCACACTCCACTCAACAAGTCAAAGCGCGCTAACCAAGTAAGCCACCACTGCCAATAAAATAGAATATTCATACCAACTATCAAAATTTTATTGCATCTAATTTTAGTTATTAACAAAAATATTTCCGACGAAGCACCTTCTGTAACTGTGCAACAAAACGATTCCGGACATTCCATCATCTAATATTTTTTACCCAAATTAACCCTCCCGATTAAGATTTAATTACGTTTCACCCGTTGAAAATCAGCCTGTATATGAAGAAAACTTATTTAATAAACAAAATATCTTTGCTATCCCCAATTTTCTGATAGACATCTCCTATTCTCGCCGTTGGAATAAACTCCGCTAACACTTCTTAATCTTGGAGCCTTTCAATTCGGTCATAAAAATTTCACGGGGCGGATTAGAAGCGGGGCTGCCATTGGTCGGGGAATAATTATCCCGAACTTGAATAATCCTGTCGCTTGTCCGACCTCCAGGAGACGGAAATGGAACTATGGATGGCCATCATAATTAAAACGAATTTTATTTAATCCCACAATTCAAATCTCATCCAAACGGATACATTTTTAAATTGCGAATTCAGTTTCAACTTTGTTGTAAATTTTCATACAATCTTGGGTATTAAATCGTTAAATCTACTCTATAGGCTGGAAATTTGCACTACTAAAATCATCAGGCTCCAGTGGCGTCTTTCGACTATTTTTGTTTGGATATCCATCTTCTCTGTTTTATAGTTACATTATTTTTATATATCAATACACTCTATTTCTCGCAATTGATCCTTAATTGTACCCACGTGATTAAAATCGTTTGGGGATGAGGGATTGATGACATCATCTTGTCGTGTAGAATCGTGTGATTTCCGAAGTAAAAAATATGAAAACTGACAGAATTATTTACAAATATAATAATGGATGTAACATACCAAAAGAGTTGTAGATTAAACTAATGAAACTACCTACACACAATGAAGCACAAATTGTCAACGCTAAAATCACCTTCGTAAATGATATTAATGTGGTTACACTACTGTTTCTATTTCATTTTTATCGTAGGTTGGACGCAAATAGCATATGTACCTCTCTGTAATACGTACGATTATGAGACAGAGAGTAAAAGTCTAATTTATGTTATGCGTATATGACAAAGATGCAAGATAAAAGTAAGTAATAATCCTTGTAACAGATATTGATGACGTGAAGATCAACTGCGGGAAATAGAGAAAATATTCCTATATGATGCTCCCATAACAACAATAATATCATTAGTTATTAATAAAAATGAGGTGTTTGGAAACAAAAAATATTGTTCCCCCTGTTTTAAACAAGTACTTGTTATTTAAGATCTAGATTCTGCCACTGATAAAGTTCCTTTGTCTTGCCATGTAACTCGAGACCAGTCTCGAGCTCAACTTGTCTCATTTCGAGCACTATTCAAGTATCGACATCAAAGTCTATACCGAGATGACAGAGAATGTACTTATTCAACCGAATTTGCTTCACAAGTGCACAAATAAATACGGACTGACGGAGCAACCGACAGATATCATACTAAAATAAACAAATAGTATTCTAAAAACTTTAATTCTTTTAAATCACGGACTGGCAAAATGTTTTAATATATGGAAAATAGATAAAATGTAATTCCCATAGTTATTTTGTGGTAAATAATAATGGATATTGAAATTTTCAAATTACTAATATGTACTATAAATATAAAATCCTAACCAAAATCTTGACATGATATTAATGAAAATATTATAATTACGGAACGCGGTTACTGAAAAATAATTATATCAATTTGCCAACCAAAACAACCGAGCTCGAAGTTCGGTTATTTATTGGTTTATTATTTTATGTAATTGAAATAATACAAGATTCATAAACATATGTTAACAAATATTCATAAACAATGGCATATTGGCATATTTTCTGAAAAATTTAACCTATATTTTTTTTTCTTTTTTGTCATGGCACACTTAGTTTCACATTGTATCAATATATGACTAATGCAAATTATATCATATTTGAGAAATTATGCCGGACAAGAAAAACTTGCTTCATTCGTAATTCTTAAAACAGGGTTTGAAGAAGCTAAATATTTGTCGCGGATTGTGCAATTAATAAATTTGTTAACGAATTTCATTTGTTAAAGCAATTTTATATATATATATATATATATATATATATATATATATATATATATATATATATTGAGTTTGTTGTTGAATCATTAGTTGTTTTTTTCTTTTACGGTTGATCTTAAAATGTATTTCTGTTTTTATAGAACCAAAGTTATTTAGCTAGTATTTAATTTTAATTATTTCAGAACTATTTCTTGTTTGTTGTATGGTAAAATTAAGTACTTATATTTTTCTATTCTTCAAGTTTTTTTTTTTTGGTCTAATATATATTAAACACAGATATTACAAGGTAAGTATTGTCTAAAATGCCTTCTATTCTTCAATCCTAGCTACGCCACAGATCTTCCGCTGATATACTTCCTTATTTTATTCCATGCTAAGCTCTGTGAAAGCTCAGCTCTGACTGAGACGCATATACCCCTTGGAAGCACAAGGGAAAAAGCTCGCCATGACGTGAAGTGACAGCGCTGGGAGAAGCTGCAAGCGTGAGCTTAATTGCAGCGCTTTTCCCCACCTTCGCGAAACCAGTGTCAGAAAACGCCGTTTAAATATTACTGGATTATGAGTTAAATATTATCTACTATGCCTAGAAATTTAATCTGCATTCTAAGTCGAGTATATAAGATGGATTTTGCCACATGTGGTAATGAGATCTTAAAGTCCATTGTACTCACAATTTTGAATCCAGCGAATCACAATTTTTTTAAAAGATACAAACACTTAAAATATAATCGCAAAAATTTCAGTTATTAATATTTAATATGATATGTACTTGTTTAATTATAACAATATTTTTAATGTTACAGCAATAAATAATGTTGTCAGAGCGATTGTTGTTAGTTGTCGATAAAGGTTTGTTGCAACTATAAAATCGGGTTGTCTGATAACAATAAAGCCAAATGATTGTTTTCAAACTTTTAATGTACCATTGCGAATGAAATATACAAATTCTTTATAGTTTTTGCGTGAAACTATAACTTTATATTATACTAGTTTTTTCCATTTTATTTATAAAAAAATTCTTACTGAGTTGCTGTTGTACATTTCAAAGGTTTGATATTGGTCACTTCTTAATAATCTGAAATGCTTTTTTCGGATCAAATTTTACTTGCAGTTTAGTGAAATAAACTGTCAGTCTTCAATCTTTGCAAGTTTATAGTTTCGAACTAGTCAATAGTTAGCGACGCAGGGATTTGAACCCTAGATCCTAGATTTCACACTCCACTATGCGAATTATATGGAATTCCACACAATTTCATTTTCAACTTTAATGGTGTGAGTAATCAGCACCTAGCAAGAGATCTAAAAATTCTAGTTGATTACGTAGTACTATACACAACGGTATACAAGTAGACGATAGGTAGATAGATGGGTTTCGAACCTCAGATCTCACATTCCGTTCAATTCTAGTTAGAAAGCGCTTGCAAAGTGAACCACTGCTGCTAGTAATAAAGTACTGTACCAATATATATTTTTTGAAAATTAAGCTAGAATGAACATTGTTTCATTTACCAGAATACATACATTTTATTTTAATTTACACTGTCCAACAGATCGAACTCCAGTAACGTGACAGAGAACCTACATTTTATAATGAGTTTCGAGCCAGATTTAGGTGTTATTACATGAGACCAATATCGACGACAATATGATACCGACAACTTCGAAATCGACAATTTTTTCTTTTACCTATGGAGTATTTAGTTCTTGTCGGTTGGCAGGACAAATGCCAAAAATTGACATTTTACTAAATCAATTAAAATACTTTTAAATTATTTTTCACTGATAAAAGACATTATTGTCACGTAATTGGCACTTGAAAGATTTTTTATCAAAATGGCATTTTTTTATTTAGCTGTCAGAATTGACAACTCTCACCAAAGTTTTCGAACATGACCGAAAACTAGTTGCTCGAAATGACATAAGTTTTCGAAAATCGACAATAAGTTATCGTTGTTAAGTTCCGTGGGATAACACCTTTGTAGGTTTATTGTCACTGGGATTTGAATCCCAAATCTCACTTCGCTCAACGAATCGAAGCACGGTAAACAAGTAAGCCACCACTGCCCGTAATTATATTAAAAATATGTGGTGGTTTATTATTACTGTACACAATATTTTCGATTACTAACTATAATTGTCCTTGCTTCAATCTACATCATATTCGAGTCTATTTAAACTATATTTTCCTTATTATCGATTATTTATCAACTTAAATTGATCATAACTATATATGAAGTAAATATATAGTATGTAATGATTGCTTACCTTTTTACCGTCTAATTCGTGTGTCCCTTGCGCTAAAACTTTATCTACACTAGCCGGGTCGGCGAACGTGATGAAACCAAAGCCCCTGTAAAGAAAGCACACATTAGTCGTCGTTCTGTCTCCCTTGGGCGTCCGTGGACAGAGACAGACTCAATCGGCATGTCGCAGCATGTTGGGTCACACACAAGCAATGCAAGAGAGAAATAACAGAAGGAAAAGCAGAAAGTGAGAAGCCTATAGGAAGATAGTGCCAAGAATGAAAATCATAAGGTGTGTACAAGGGGGTAGATTATCAAACGCTGGATTGAATGTTGCCACATTAGGGGGTATATATAACACGCCTAATATATGTTGCCAAATGTACAAGAATACATGTGGTTATTGTAAGTCAATCTAATGTATGTTGCCACATGGTTTGCCTATTCCAACGAATTGTAAATTATAGGATCTACATTACGGGTATATATAAAACGCCTGATATATGTTGCCATATGTACAAGAATACAATTGGTTGTTGTAAGTTAATGTATCTTCAGAAATTACTAACAGTACTCAACCGTACTGCTCTGTATATTACATAGAAACCATATCCCTCTATTTATGTAAAGCCTTATTTTAACTGTGCTTACCCTTGGTACTCTCTATATTATTTTTATTTTTATAATACTTCTTCTTTTTGTGAAAGGCAGTTAAATTACTAGTTCCCTGTTTAGTTACTACCTGTGCTCATCCAACACATTACAAACGAATTAACAAATCCCAATATTACTAAAATACCCATCCAAATATTTACTCTTATATGTTTAAGTTTTCTTTATACAGTTGTACTAAAAACTATCTAATTTTCATAAAATTAATTGTTGGGTAGAATGTCCATTTATTGGATTTGGCAACTCGGATTTGAATACCGTATAGGTCAAAATTCTTCCATATAAAAATGACAGTTTTGGTATACTCTTCATACCAGCTAACAATGATCATTAGCGAGTGAGTGGTACAGTTTTTAAATCGTATTAAAATTTGTATAATTAGAATTAATAATGCTTGAATATACTCACAAAATCTTATCTTTATTGTATAGAAGGTATTATGAAGATGTTTACGAGCCCCGAATAAAAAAATAAGGCTGAGTGTTTGTAAGACGCTCGAGTGTAAAAACATTAATGTGCTGTTATGCATAATACTTTGTTTACCTATTATTTCTAAATTTCAATATTAACAAATAAAGAAGTTGTGTTTGAATGCGATTATATTTCATCCCGATGTAAAAACTGTTTGTTGTTTTACCATAAAAAGTCGTAATACCCACGCGAGTTTTATCTACCCCTCACTCGAGTCATTTATAACTTTATTAATAAACATCAATTATTTGACAGAAAACTGTCTAGAGAAATGAAATAAACACAAGTTACAAGAGCCTAGCACGAGAACATTCTTTTTGAGAGGTGTGATATCGCTATTAAAGCATTACTTAAATCATTTTCAGTAAAGTTATCAGTTGAAAGTATATGTACTCTATTTACAAGGTATGCTAACCACACTCCGTTAATTGCAATATAAAACTATTTGAAACAGATTTCGGGAAAGTGATCAGTTTAAAATAAATACAATGGAAAAACATATAGATCATACCAGACCTCCTCTTATCCTTTTGTCAGTCACGTAACATTGTCGAGTAAAATTACCCCGGGTAAATTTCTCCGAATTCCAGAGTCAACATCCTCGGAAAAATAACTTCTCACTCTAATTTTTGTCCCAGAATTAAAGGAAATGTCATCAGACGGTATTGCTGCTTATTACTATGGAACATAAATCCCATTATTGTTCGGGAACTAACGGGTATTTCTCTTCTCCTTATATTAAGTTTCACTATAAGGATTGGGGCAATTCTAAATCGTACTCCACCGAATTATTATGGCTGTACAGTTATATCCGGACAAAACCCCCTAAGATTACTTCCCACTCAATAACCCTAGAAAATAACCCCCAAATTTAAATTATGTGTATATATAATATGTAATATAGGTGTTGTCACCATTACATATAAATACCCTCTGACAAATAAATCCCTGCTCGCTTATGAGTTGTGACTATATATCTATATAGTGGGACTATTTAAAGCAGAATTTCTCAAGCAATATACCGTAAACCAGTAAAATATTTAGTTTTCTTCTACGGATCACAAAGATTAATATTATTGGTACATTTTTTATTTTTACAAAATTTGAACTAATTTTAAATGTCTCTACCAGTCTATTATGTATAACTTGGATTTTTATGGGTACAATGAATTCTGAAATAATTTTCAGTCTTTCGAAGATAAAAAGTGAGGTTGTCAACATAACTGGTTGAGAAACTTAAGATGAAAGAAAGGATGGAGTTTATTTTTCTTCTCTTTGTATTAATTTTCGTATTTTAAAGATTGTGAGAATAGTGAACCGACCAGAGCAAAGCATAGCAATCAATTTTCCCTGTCTTTGTGTATAAAGTGTGTCCACTATATGGATTAGAACAATATTGCATTGTTTTGTATAAATATTCGCGGACAAACCACCCTATATTAACACCTCCACCAATTACCCTCTAAATAATAAGTGTTATTACCTTCCCTTTTAGAACTATGGATATTGTGATTTCACTACTACAGGATATTAGGATCGCTTAGAACAAAATGTATAGGCTATTTTCCCCTTCCTTTTATATCAAGTTTGGGTAATTAAGAAATAAGGGCAATACCGAATTGTTGTATACAATTACCCCCGGAGAAAATTCCCCCTTTATATTAATAACTTGTCAATATCCCCTTGAATAATAATATCTATCAACCCCCCGTTTGACATATTCTAGAACTATAGATATTGTGATCATTCTACATATATTAGGATCATTTAGAGCAAAGTGTAGTCTATTTCCCCTTCTTTTTTTTCTCTAACAAGATTGGAACAACCCTTGAATAACAATTTCTATTAACCCCCTTTTTGACATATTCTAGGATTACAGAGATTGTGATCATTCTGCATATATTACGACCGTTTAGAGGAAAGTATAGCATATTTCCCCTTCTCTTCGTACTGAGTTTTCTTTCTAAAAAGATTTGGAACAGTACTGAATGTTCTACAGCAAAGTATACAGTACTAAGTTCGGTACAGGGATTGAGGCAACACTGATCCTTTTAAAGTTTGTTTTACACATTCTAGAACTACAAAGATTGTGATCATTCTGCATATATTCAGACCTTTTAGAGCAAAGTGTAATCTATTTTACCCTTCTCTATGTACTGAGTTTTCTCTCTAACAAATTTGGAACAACCCTTGAATAATAATTTCTATTAACCCCCTGTTTTACATATACTAGAACTACCGTGATTGTGCTCATTCTGCATATATTAAGATCATTTAGAGCAAAATAGAGTGTATTTCCCCTTCTCTATAAAAAATTTGGAACAGTACTGAATCAGCTACAACAAAGTTTCAGTACTAAGTTTGGTAAAGGGATTGAGCAACACTGACCCGTTTAGAGTAGTATACAGAGTTTAGAATAGTTTACAAAATATGCAGGCTATAATCCCCTTTATTTTATATTAAGTTTGGGTAATTAAGAAATAGGGGCAATACCGAATTGTTGTATTCTTTATATTAATAACTTGTCAATACTTCCTTGAATAATAATTTCTATTAACCCCCCTGTTTAACATATTCTAGAACTATAGACATTGTGATCATTCTGCATATATTAGGATCGTTTAGAGCAAAGTATAGTTTACTTCCCGTTCTTTATAAAAGATTTGGAACAGTACTGACTGATCTACAGCAAAGTATAGAGTACTAAGTTCTGTAAAGGGATTGAAGCAAAACTGACCAGTTTGAGTTTGTTTGACATATTCTAGAACTATAGACATTGTAGTCATTATTGTTTAGAGCAAAGTCTAGTCTATTTCCCCTTCTCTATAAAAGATTTGAAACCTTACTGAATGATCTACAGCAAAGTAAACAGTACCAAGTTCGGTAAAGGGATTGAGGCAACACTGACCCGGTTAGAGTTTGCTTGACATATTCTAGAATTATAGATATTGTGATCATTGTTTAGAACAAAGTGTAGTCTATTTCCCGTTCTCTATAAAAGATTTGGAACCTTCCTGAATGATCTACAGCAAAGTATACAGTACTAAGTTCGGTAAAGGGACTGAGGCAACACTGACCCGTTTAGAGAGAGAGAGCTAGGCGTGAGAGAAATGATGGAAGCAAAGCACAGCGACACACACCACAAGCCTAAGCTACGGCTACGGCGGGAGGGGCGGGAGACGTACCTGGACGTGGCCGGCAGGGGGCAGCAAGAGTCTCCGGCGTGCAGCGTGCTGAAAACAACCACAACCGCTCTTCAGACAACCCCACCGACACTAGTGCACGGGGCAGTGTGCGACGTTAGTTTCAGGAGTGGAGCTACATATCCAGACAACCACAATATCATGTATATATATAAAAATGTATCTAATTATAGATAAAACACATAAAGTTTACTTCAATTCGCAGGACTAGATATTGTGGTTCTCTCAATATATAAGGACTTTACTAACTATTGCAATAAAGAGAAATATATACTTTAAAACTAGGAATATATATTGTAGGGGAAATAGGGCAAATGGTACAACAATTTTGATTTTACAACATTTTTTAAATGTCTTTTTAGTGTGACTATGAACACTGACAACTGTATTATTAAAATATTTAAGTGAAATTTGATTTGTTTTGAAATGGAGTATGGTATTTTTAATGAATTGGCAACAAATTTTTAAACTAGAACATTATACTTATCACTCATTATCTTACGTGTATGAACTTGCGATTTATAAACACTTGCTACCTATTATTCTGAGGTTGCTATAATAGACATAGTTTCATATTGTATACTACAACGATCCATAATCCCTCTCTTTCTCTTGCATTTTTAGGTACTACTCGTCAAGTCCTATAGACCTATAGTCAAAATGGTATCCCTCAAAATGCCTCATACTTCAAGTCACTCTCTCTAACAAACTTTTTCTCTAATATTTTTACGATTAACAATCTCTATAGAACTACAAAAACAATTTTCTAATGCAGTTAAAATTTTAGTGTACTCTCCACAATATTTTCCCATACTTTCAAAATATTTAAATTGTCAATGCCTGTAAGGTTACAAATATTCCAAGCCCTTGTTTGTACTATTATAGTTAATTAAAATCGTGTGTCTGCGAAAACCTCAATACGTATTCTCCTTAATTCTCCCACAATTTTATACTTTTTGATCGTCAACTTTTATAATAATTTAAACAAATTTCAAATAGTACTATTGCTTTAAAAATGTTACATACAAATTGAATATAAGACATATTCTCAAATGTTTATACAGTTAGTACTATTAATATACATTAATATTATGTCTCAAATTAATAGTACGGAGGTTAAATCGAAATGACAATATCTGCAAAGTTGTAAAAATTTACAAAATAAAGTTTATAAGAAACCAATCTCAAACCTTAAACAATTATCCCAAATATTTATTCAAACACTTTATTTTTGTGAAATTTGATCAAGTGTTTCTATTAGTTTATTAGAATTATAAAGTTAATTACAATTTTGATGATCAATTAGGGAAAATTCTACAATTTTATTATAAAATTCTGTATTGGTGTTAAATTTTACCTCACGAATATATCTAAACTAATATGAGCTAATACCTTCCTGCAATTGTTACAATTCATTAGATTTTCCTACGCAAGGATGCTAGCAGTATTATACTGACAATTTTAGCTAATTTTGAGAGTAGAATACATTGTAGTTATCCAAATAAGTTTTTAAGATATTAACACATTTTTATGAGAATAACATAACTGGATGACTGTATAATACAATCACTCAAAAAATAGTATTTCTTGTCGTAATGGCTGCCAATATTTTTTGACGTATTTAATACATTCTTCCCTACCTCTGAAATTAACTCTTTTATAAGGGAAAGTAGAGATCTAGCAATCTATATAACGTCAGGATCTCTATTGTTTAACTTACAAACCGAGAACGAATTCAATTCATATCGCATAATAAAATCTCCATCATTTTTATTAAAGAAACATGCGTCGCCTGTTTTGCAAATAATGCATTTCTGTATGAAAAGCGCAGAAAATGGATAAAATGTAGTGGTAGAGGACATTATTTTTATACACGAATTGAGTTTGTTCTCGCTTTCTAAGATACACAATACAGGTCCAATTAAACTAACTCTAACAATAAATATTATTTGCGAGTGTTCTCCCTAATACCTTCCATGAATTTTTACATTTGATTTTCTACAAAGATGTGACATTTCATTTCAAATTAACAGTGTCTTCACTACACCTTATAATGGGAGTAATAGTAATAAAAACTATTAAATTTAAGTGCAAAATATGAATACAACGACGAATCTACAACATAACATTTCATTATTAATTTATGTTTTTTATTTACTAGTTCGTTTATTTGTAACTGGTTTATAACTTTAGTTATGAATGACTATTGGATTATTCCTAGTGTATATATTTCTCATTATTGCAAGTAGACTCCCACTCCAATAGAGAATATGAGAACACAACTCAACCCAATCCCAGCACTGCAAGAAACAAGCAGTGTGGGAGAAACATTTATTTCCCTTGTTCTCCTCATATTCTCTTTGTATGTTTTGTGTGTTTTGTTCGTGTTTATAGGTTAGCTCTAGGTCAAGCTCTGACATCCTCGTTCTCTCTCTAACACAGACACACGTATACGACACTCACACAGATGTACGTCTTGGTTTAATCCGGAAAAACTAATCATAAATAACACCACTTCAAGTATTTTATTTTTAGTTTAATGGTTCCATAGTAAGTGGAATAATTGTATTTTAAGGGATCTTGGTTTACGCATAAAACATAACTATTAAACCGATTCATACTATTATTTAAATTGTGGAACAATCTATAGTTCCTGCCAAAATTGAACGACAAAATAGATAATATATTTACAGCTGAAAATGACTATAGTCGTTCCACGAAAATAGTGAATTCACGTCATCAAGAAAAGTAAATTAATTCCGTAAATGCCTGGTTTTATAATTAATCATTATTAGAAATAATATTTATATTTAAACATTATTAGAAATAATGTTTATATTTAAACATTATTTGAAATAATATTTGATCATGTTTCACAAAATAAATAGCTGGTTATAAGGGTGCAACTTATTGAAAGAAGTACTATTAAAAAAATACACAATGGCAAATCATCATCCTTAATACGAGCCATTGTTTCTACATCAATTGATATCTAAGGACTCTTGTTTTACTCGTTTTGGTACACATCTGTGCGGCGTAATCACTGCACAATGTCAAAATTAACACCAGTGCAGAAGTAGTCATAATCAGAGAAAAGATTATCTAGGGTCGGTTTTCCACCTCTGGTTAAAGGGCCGGTTTTCTTAACCCTCGGTTAATTGAAGAATATCGCATCGAAATATTAAATATCATATATTTTTCACAACTTACATAACTTTTTCGATGCGATATTTTTCTATTAACCGATGGTTTAAGTATCCAGCACTTTAACCAGAGGTGGAAAAACCGGCCTTTAGTATGTCATGATAATTTGTTGATTCAAAGACTTATTTTTCCTGAAACATGACCATGTAATGTGTAATAATTTTTAAAAAGTCAATAAATTAATTACTCAAATACTTTTGAACTAATTTGATGTAGTAATTTCGGTTCTTATTTGTTAATTACGAACATGTGGAATAAAAGTTACTAAAAATAATTTTATAAATCAATAAGAATCCTAAAAACGATGTTATTGCTGCTTATGCTACAAGACATGAATATAAGACTGGTCATTTTTTTTATCATTACCGTAAATGGGTCATATTTTAATTTTGACATTTTATTGGAACTAACAAATACGTCTAAATTTTTGGATTATACTCTTATTAAATCAAAATAGTGTATTATATTTCAAGGAGTAGAAAAATACATAATTTTTTTACCTCATATATAAAATTATATTTTTGCAACTTAATATTTCTCTATCAACAATTTATCAGACCATAAAGAAATGTGAAGAGAGTATATCTTTGATCAAAAATTTTGAATCGCATAAAGAACAAAGACTGATTGAAGCTATTAAAGTTGGAGTTTTAGAGCAAAATTTAGTTTGAAGATTCGGTGTTTCAGAGACCACTGCTTTTAAAACTATTTCCGGGAACAATATAATGTTTCGAAGAAGAAGAAAGAAACCAAAATATGGCCATTTAGAAATACTTCCTAGATATTACACGCTAAGGCAGATCCATTTTAATAATGAACTGTCCATTCAATTCAAGGATAAAGGGACGACATAGAAAACACACTACACGCAATGTCAAGTTCAAAAAGAAATTTGTAATTTCTGAGGCCGGACTTATCTTGCAGCGTTCCATTGGTCATGTTCGAAGAAAAACCTTCATAATAGAGAATAATTTTTTTAAAAATTCATGGGCCTCACTGGGATTTGAACCCAAGGCATTCCTGTTGCTAGTAGGATGCTCTACCAACTGAGCTATGAACTATATGAATTTTTATAGTTAGAAACATTAATTTATATTCGAAGAAAAAAAGTGCTTCAATTTCAATTATACGTCAGGTCAATAATGATATAATGTTTTGGTCTGATCTAGCATCATGCCATTATGCAAGAGTAACTAAATATTGCTCTAAGCACATATAGACTTTTTTCCTAAATTAGACAATTCTTCCAATGTACCTCAGTTTCAACCAAAAAATGAATTATGATCAATATTGACCAGAAAAGTATAAGACAGGGGATGGGAATCTGTAAATGAAACCAATTACGACGATGCGTTATTGTCAAATTTATGAAATCGATCCTGAGACATATCAAGAGAAAATTGAAGACAATAGAAGATAATGGCTTATATCTATAATTTGAATGTTTAAATATTTAATGTTAATTGTAGTAACATTTAGGGTATAAAGTAAAAGAGTTTTGAAAAAATTATAAATGTTTAAATATTTTCCAAAAACTTTGGAACAATATGTTATAAGCGGTGAATTTTTATATTTTGTATTTTTGATTTATACGAAATTTTAATCATTTACATTATTCTTAATAAACTACATCTGTGCTAAATGTCAACCATTTGTTTCTATTACTTCTTGGTCTTGCATTTCCCACGATCGCCAGTGTATATACGTTCACCAGACAGGCAGCTTAGGCAAATACGCTTACACCCGCAAAATTGATTTTATTTTGAGAGGACGAAGAAATAGTATAATACGAGAATGTATTTCGAAATGTAACTCAAGAGTTAATTCTTCTACTCATCCATAATAAGCTAGTTACATCCCCTAGTAAAGAGGTATTATAAATATACGGATTTTAATATTTTGAACTAAATTTCACGATTTGAGGTCTTTATATTTTTGTAGTTATATTGTTTAGAAAATAAAATTAAATGAATTTTACCGAAATATTCAAATTTCTGTGATCAACTGTTCAAGATGGCACCCTTAATAGCTATATTTATTACACCATGTGCTTCACAGAAGTATTGTCATAGGCATTTTACATGGCAAAACTGTTTTTGATAAATAAAAACTGTTCGGCTAAAAACTAGCTTAGGACAATACTACATGTATTCCTACATTTTATTTTGTACAGATTATTTCATTTTAATAGCACGATTCAATGAAATTAACAAAAAAAAGTATTAAATTTTTTCACGTGATGCTTTTAGTCTTAGGACAATAATCTACGGAATCGTAAGTCCTCAGTTTGATTCTAATTGTAGGACTTTTTTTTATATTGTTTTATATTTTTAAGGTGAATACAAATTATGAATATGTTTTGTAAAAAATATTTTGAGAAATAATTCAAATGAGTTAAGGTATAAAGAAAAAAACTGAACAAATTTATTAATAAATAACTTCTTAACAGGATTAATCAAGAATTATTATTAACAAATGTATTTATTAAATGCACAACTACGAAAAAAATATTAAAAAGAAACTACAACAGTTGGAAGTGAACCTACAATTCTGTAGGCCATTATTCTAAACCCATAACCACGAATTGACACCTGTCAATTTTGTATAGTGCAATAAAAAATCAGGCGTAAAAAAGTAATTCTGTTATGCAAATTTCGTTGAATTATGATATTAAAATGAAGTAATCTGTATTAAATAGCATGTAGGAAGAAATTAAGTAATGTCCTGGGAAATATAGTATTTAGTTATTTACCAGCCCGCTGTTATTTACCAATAACTGTTTTCCCATGTTAAATGCCTATGACAACACCTTTTTGGTATTTATAATACGATATATAAGTATTTTAAATAAAAAAAAAATGAAAAAAATCAACAGAATAAATTTATTGAAAGAAATAAAAAGTGCTTTTCAGTTTATTAGGTTTGGGAATGACGTGAATTCACTTTTATTGGACCGACTATACAAAAATATGTAATATAAATTTTTCTAAATACTAGTAATACAAATCAGATCTAGATACAATGTGAGACACAAGAATAAACATGGAATTTAGATTTAGATTTGGAATGTATACAATCATACAATCTAAACACTTTACACATTCATCCCTAAAAGCTTTGTACAGGCCCTTTATCTATCTAAGCGGCAGCATCTAGGATCTATGATCTATGTACAAACACTCCCATGCAGCTACTATTAGCTATGATCTAGATGTGATGATCTATTAGTTGATGTGTATGTGATCATGCATATGTTCATAGATATCGTCTGGTATTAGTCACATAGTCCTTAGTCAATTAGTTTACTGTAGTCAATGGAAAATAAGGTAATAGTAATTGTTTTTCATCTAAATTGTTGTCATATCTAGCATAATATTCGTAAATAGCTCTTAAGTACTTAAGGTATTGTTTCGTGTTTCACTTAGTATATTGCTTCTTTAAGTTTGTAGTGTGTTTCTGAACCACTCATATATATTATTTGGTTAATTCTTGGCGATTCTATAAATTGAAACCAATATTTCATACTCCACTTGGTTCGACTTGAAAAGCACTAAACAAATGAGCAACAGCTGCTCGCATTTTAAATTTTAGCTTTTGATAAAAATGAGTATATTCGTAGAACGGTCATTTTGGGATCGGATAATAGTGGTTTCTTTTGGTAATGCCAATTACAATGACAAAAAGTAGAAATATATCAGACGAAGAATACTTAATCCTTAAATTCTGGTGTCTTGTTGGGAGTATCATAACTGTTGTAGATGTCGTTACGAAATTTTAAGACATCTAAGGCCTGATATGACTCATAACGACCGTAGTTTGTTCAATAGTTTATCGGTTTCAGAAATTAAGACGTTATTAATAAATATTTTTCATAAATTGAATCAATAACGTTTTCGTGATAAAATCTGTATAGTACCTATATAGCAGGACATGTAACCGGTTAAAAAAACCGGTTAATAAAAACCGGTAACCGATATTTTCAACGAAAATTGCGAACTTTAACCGTAATTTTAACCGATATTTTTCAGGCCGAAAATACCGGTAACCGTTAACCAAAAAAAAATAAACCTGTTTTAGCGAACATTAACCTTTATTTAATATCATTTAGCGAGAAAAAAAAAATATTTTTTTATATCTGTGTGTCATGAGTCATGACAGTTTTTACAATTAGCATTTTATTGGAGAGTCATAAATGTAGGTAGTCTCTTTGGTCGTTAAGGTTACTTAAAAAGTCACAAATAAATACAGCCTTTGCCAACACAGGCAAGTTTAAAATTGAAAAGTGACCTGTGTTTTTCTGAAGATATTACGGGAATTTTTGTGAATGTTCATTAATTAAATTGCTTTTTTTTAATTGTTATATTTTTCTTAGATTTTTTTGACACCCTGTTCCATTTAAAATTAGGTGCAACCCCCATTTTAGGGTTGAAATGACATTGGAAATCCATTTAAGTGTCCCCCTTTATACTAAAATTGCCGTGTTCAAGCGTTTTGTGCTTTAAGTGTCCAGAAATTGCGCTGATAATTTTCATTGGACCACTCATAATCCGTCTGAAGGTCGATGACTAAAACTCGTTTTTTCTAGGAGGAGATGACTCTAACAGCTTTTCTCTAGTGACTAGACCTGGCTCGTCTAGTGCAGAACTATTGACTATGACTGAACTCGACTACGAGAGTCCTAGGAAAAAGTATGATTTAAGAGTTAGAGCAGCCAGTCTTTCTCTAAGAAGCGATGTTCATGTTGAAGTTATTGTCACAGACGTAAATGACAATGCCCCTGTTTTAAAAGACTTTCAGGTAAGAATTTGAATCCGTGTGGTGGTCGTAAAATAAAAAAATGTTCCTGGCTATTTTTATTTACTTTTTATATATTTATATCACTTTTTGAATATCTAAAATAGATCTGAATCCTTGTGGCGGTCAAGACATTTTTTGGAAATGAGTTTTGTCTTTACAGGCCAATAACTCGTAAATTAGTTGAGATACAATAAAAATTACACCAATCGATTTCTTGGGGTTTTTTCTATAAGATACACATTTTTTATATTTTTTTCTTGCATTTTTATGCCACAGCCGATGAAATATATAAAAAAATTGTACAATTTGGCACTTACAATTTTCAAATTTTAAGTTTATGGCCGCGTATCTCAAAAACAAGTTGAGCTATAACAAAAATTCTTGCACCAATCGATTCCTTGGAGATTTCTCTATAATATTCATGTTCCTTTATATTTTTTCTTGCATTTTTATGGCTCAGCTAATGCAATATATAAAGAATGGTATAATGTGACACATAAAAATCTAATCAATTTGGAATATGGGACGACATAAAAGCTTTACTGTCGATATTAAGGAATGTTCTGTCATAATATTCATTTTCTTGACATAAAGCAGTCCACAAATATTCTTTAGAGATAAAATCACCTTCTAAATTTTGTTTCTGAAATATTTTAACACTTAAAATATTTTTTTCGTAAATTGACAACTATTTGAGTCGGTCTGTAAGTCTGTGATTAAAAGATTTAAATCTGATAAGATAATTTTTCAATTAGTTTGAGAAATTATGAATTATAAACCTACTAAAAAAATACAGAAGATCTAGTACAATGTTAAATTACCTCAATTTGAGTCAAAAATTTTGATTTTTTAAAAGTCTATATTGATATTCCACAATGTTAAACCCAATGAAACTGATTTAATTTATTCCAAAACAATTTGGGACAATGTGAAACCTTACACAACTGTCTGAAATTAATCCCAATTGACTTCGAACAGTGTTGACCCTTATATAACGATGTTAAACCCTAAATAATTATATTAACTTTGTCCCAAACAGTTTGAAACAATGTTAAACCTTCCACAACATTCTGAAATTAATCCCAAACAATGTGGAGCAGTGTTAAACCTTATAGAAGTATGTAGAACATTGTTAAATTAGTATAACTTTCTTAACTTAATCCCAATTAACTTGGAACAGTGTTGAACCTTATATAACAATGTTAAACCCTAAATAATTATATTAACTTTGTCCCAAACAATTTGGAATTCTGAAATAATTCTCAAACAAATTGGAACAGTGTTGACCCTTATATAACAATGTTAAACCGTAAACAATTGTCGTAACTTTGTCCCAAACAATTTGGAACAATGTTAAACATTCCAAAACTGCCTGAAATTAATCACATACAATTTGGGATAATGTGTAACCTTGTAGAACTATCTAGAACATTGTTAAACCCTGTACAACTGTCTCATCTGAATCCCAATTATCTTGGAACAGTGTTGAACCTGATACATCTATGTTACACCCTAAACAAGTTTCTAACTTTGTCCCAAACAATTTGGAACAAAGTGAAACATACTGCAACTGTTTCTACTTACTCTAGAACACTTGAAACATCTTTCTGCCTTCTACAACTGTCTTTTTAAGTCTTCCTAGTAATTTCCAATAATAGTTATACATTAAAACTTATAATTTATAGTTTTTCACTCTAAAATTTTTCATATACAGCCAAAAAAATCCAAAAAGACCCATTTTTAGGTCCAAAATTTTGATTTTTGAAATAATTCCAAATTGATAGTCGCCGATGCGCTGATTTCAAATTTTCAAACCGAATTCAATTATTTCTTTCCGTTCCTGAGATATTTGACCTCAAAGTTGTACCTCAAAAAAGTGGGTTTTTGGGATATAACTCTAAAACGGGTAGAGACACAATCTCAACGACTATACCAGTGGATTATACAGGCAAAGTTACATAAAGAAATGTTTTCTCCGCATATACGTTCTTTGGAACGATTTTGTGAAAAATGAGAAAAACGAAAAAAACCGGAATTTCAGTTTTTCGCTTGGGAACTTTTTGTCACCAAATCTTTTCATTTTCTAGACTTAAGTATATACAGATGCGCTGATTCCAAATTTTCAAACCGATTTCAATTATCTCTTACCGTTCTGGAGATATTTGCGTTCAAAGTCAGACCTGAAAAAAAATGTTTTTCAGGAATAGTCCTGAAATGGGTCGAGATACGACCTCGGCGACCTCACCAATCGATTCTGCGGGCAAAATTACATAAGTATACCAATTTTCAGATATTTATTCAGGCGGATACAATTTTTAGAGCGAAAAAACGAAAATCGCCTGATGAACCCCTTACGATTTTTTCCGATTTTTGGCCATTTTCGTTTTTTCGCTGTAAAAATTGTATCCATTAGAATATAAATCTGAAAATTGATACAAAAATGTAATTTTGTCCGTAGAATCGATTGGTGAGGTCGCCGAAGTCGTATCTCAACCCATTTCAGGACTATTCCTGAAAAACTGATTTTTTCAGGTCCAACTTTGAACTCAAATATCTCGAGAACGGTAGGAGATAATTGAAATCGGTTTGAAAATTTGGAATCAGCACATTCTTCTTTACTTAAGTCCAGAATATAAAAAATTTTGGAGACAAAAAGTTTCCGAGCGAAAAACTGAAATTCCGGTTTTTTCGTTTTTCTCATTTTTCACCAAATCGTTCCAAAGAACGTATATGAGGAGAAAACATTTCTGTATGTAACTTTCCGCATAGAATCGACTGGTATAATCGTTGAGAATGTATCTCTACCCATTTTAGAGATATGGTCAAAAACACCCTTTTTTGAGGTGCAACTTTGAGAGCAAATATCTCAGGAATGGAAAGAGATCATCAAATTCGGTTTGAAAATTTGAAATGAGCGCATCGACGACTATCAAGTTAGACTAATTCCAAAAATCAAAATTTTGGACCCAAAAATGGTCATTTTTAAATTTTTTTGGCTGTATATGAAAAATTTTAGAGTGAAAAACAATAAATTGTAACTTTTCATGTATGTCTATTATTGGAAATTACTAGGAAGACTTAAAAAGAAAGTTTTAGAAGGCAGAAAGATGTTCCAAGTGTTCTGAAATAAGTAGAGAGACTTGCACTATGTTTCACTTTGTTCCAAATTGTTTGGGACAAAGTTAAGGCACTTGTTTAGGGTATAACATAAATGTACTAGGTTCAACACTGTTCCAAGATAATTTGGAGTAAGATGAGACAGTTCTACAGGGTTTAACAATGTTCTAGATAGTTCAACAAGGTTTAACTTGTTTTCGGAAAAAAGGTGGTTATTCCTGTGTTTGTACTGCTGGTTTTACCGGTTCAAATTGTGACATAACTTTAACTAAAGACGCATGTAAAAAAGATATTTGTAAGAGTGGTTCAACTTGCACTCCCCTTAAAAAAGGAGGGTTTATTTGTGAAGACTGTTATCCCAATAATGGGTATGAACTTTATACAGAATTATGTGAGCTTAAAAGTAGAAGCTTTGGAAAAAGCTCGTTTCTTACTTTTCCAAGTTTGAAACAGAGACATCGTCTACATTTGACTTTAAAGTAAGTACTAAACTAAAAGCTTTTTTGAATTTTTTTAATGGATTTTTCTGTTTTTTTTTATAAGACACATTTTTTATATTTTTACTTTAACTTGTACGGAACAAAATAAAACAACATGCAAAATTAATAAAATTAAGTTTTATAAGCTTGTAACTCAAAAACTATTAAAGATATAGTCTTAAAATCAGAGTATGTAACCGGTTAATAAAAACCGGTAACCGATATTTTCAACGAAAATTGCGAACTTTAACCGTAATTTTAACCGATATTTTTCAGGCCGAAAATACCGGTAACCGTTAACCAAGAAAAAAAATTAACCGGTTTTAGCGAACTTTAACCTTTATTTTAATATCATTTAGCGACAATTTTTTTTTTTTTATATATCTGTGTTTTCTATTTGTATTTGAACATGAGTCATGACAGGTTTTACAATTAACATTTTATTGGAGAGTCATAAATGTAGGTAGTTTCTTTGGCCGTTAAGGTTACTTAAAAAGTCCCAAATATATACGGCCTTTGTCAACACAGGCAAGTTTAAATTGAAAAGTGACCTGCGTTTTTCTGAAGATATTACGGGAATTTTTGTGAATATTCATTAATTAATTTGCTTTTTTTTAATTGTTATATTTTTCTCAGATGGTGTTTTTTATTATTTTTTAAAATTAATTATTCTGTAATTTTTTTAATCAAATTTTTATAATTAATTTCTTTTAATTAATTTAATTATTTTTTTAACCGATATATTAACCGCTTTAAACCGGTTTCTAATTTTCAAAAACCGGTTTTCGAACTAAAACCGTTATTATTATAACGTTCTCTATAAGGGTTAACCGTTAACCAGTATTTTTTTCGGTTACATGCCCTGGTATATAGATACAGTTAGTAATTTGGCAACACTGCCGATATCTACGATAAAGCCGAACTAGTACACCCGTACTGGATAATAAAATATAAGTAATATATTTATTTATATTTACGTTTACATAAATGTCAACAAACTATTTCTGTTTATTGTGTTTCATAACAACTATCGCTTCTAAATATAAAATCAGTGATGAAGAAATTATCAGCATGAAAATTTCCTCCATAATTTCGTTTGAAATTAAAGTGTTAAACATTAAAAAACGATTAAATCTGTGAATTCTGCAACTGTAATGAATTTTTCCTTGTTGGGAAAAATGTCACGAACGAAATAAAAATGAAATTAAAATTTCCACCCTACATATGTCGCGTGTGGAGTTTTACATTCATGTGTGTGTGCTCATGTTCCCCAAGCAACCCACATGTACTTTGCTTTCATTAAAATAAGCGCCGAGCACATAAATGTTCGCTAAAAGAATATGTGGATGTAAAAAACACAAATAAATGTATCGTCTTCTATTTATTCGCTGTTCTTGCTGCATTCTACGTCTCTTGCTACACGATTTCCAGTTTTATTTCGAAAAGCGTTGCTTGCATTTTAAATTAATCAATTCTCATTGAAATAAAATATATAGTTTAGAATTTACGAATCTATATTATATTTGATGTTCCCTGATTTACAATCTAATATTCTCAATAACAGTTGTTGTTTTTTGAATGAAAAAGTGCAATCTTATATACTTTCAAATTATTTTCATATTTTTTCAATATACATTTCATTTTGTTTTGTGAAATGGTATTTATCCATTCTGTTCTTACCCTTGCTTCAGTCTTCATCATATCCTCATATTACTAAAATATTCCTTCAGTATTTTTCATTTCAGCTTTGTATTTACACATACAGGTACTATGCCCACCTTTCCTAACATACCGAAAGCAATGAGAGTGATTTAGAAAAAAATACTTTTATTCAAAAATTTTGCAAATTGAATGTTATCGATTTCGAAGTAACACTCTTATAAAATAATACAACGGTTCACAATTATTTTTCCATTCGTCTTAGCAGTTTTGGACATTTCTTTTTGGAAGGTTGTAGAGAGTACTTGTCAAGGCTTTTTGGATGTTCTCAATGGGCCAAAAATGAGTTCCTTTAAAAGTAGTTTTAAATTTGGGAGACAAAAATAATCAGAATACGGTAAGTTGGCGCTGTAAGGGTCGTATGGAAGCATTATATTTTTTTTCTTGATGAAGAGACGATTCGTCGCCTGTTCTTGGAAGTCAATTTCCTTGAAATTAATTTCCACAAGTTCAGATTTTCAGTAAGAATTCTATGCATGATAGTTATCGGTTACCCGACTTTCTCAGAATCAGTACGATGCTCAAATGCGTGTCTATGTCCACATCAACTTTAACGTGGATAACAATTTCATCGGTTCGAAAACGACGGGCGCCCAGATTGTTGTTCATCTTCAAAACTTTGTCTTCCATCTTTGAAAAACTATAAATTTTTACCTGCGACAGAGCATTTTGTCCATAAACTGCTTTAATCATTTCAACCATTTTTCAATTTTAAAGCAATTTTTTTAAACTCTGCGTTTCACCTCGTGACGAATAAGCAAAACATGACTTATATTATTTTCAAGTGTCTATTGAAGTAATATCAACCCTTGAGGAATATTTTTCTGAAGATATTCCCTGGATCGTCGATTTTTAATCAGCCAAGCCGCCCATTAAAAAGCTTATAATTATAAATTATATTTTAATCACATCGGCTAGTAATTAAGGGGGTGAGGGGTAGAATTTCACGCTGAACTTTGCTACTTAATGAATTCAATTAGAATATTCGACAGCTGGTTTCCAGCCGTCTTACACCTCTACTACATCAGGAGAGATCCTTAAAATGTTCAAAATGTTATACTTCAGAGCTCATAATTTAGAAGATAAAAATTATTTTCTTTGCAATACTCTGTAATTCTGTGGAATAATGTATAAATATATTTATTCCTCTATTATTCACAATTAAATTGAAGTAAATATAAAAATGTAACGTATATAAAATAGCATCCCACCGATGTTTTGGTTTCGGTCAGATATTGGCCGAAACTAGAGTTTGTTCGTAACGGTTTCACTCGTTTTTTTTTAGTTAATAGTTTTGTTTTGTTCGTTATTTAATTTTCTTCCTTTCGAAAATATAATTATTATTTTTTTATTGTTATTCTAAGTTTATTAGTATAAAGGTATAAAGTACAAGATGAGAAGATCAAATTAATTTAATATGTAAACTTAAGACAAAGATTTATTGTTTAAATTAGAAATAAAAGTAATGTTATTCTACGAGAATATCATACGTTATAAAAAAACCTCTTAGTAATAAATACTTCTTAAAAAGACTGCTTATTTGATTGTGATTATTTGTGATAGATAACTAAAGCCTTTACTTATTTAGTAAAGTGGTATCTCTACAAAAATAAAGTGATTTTCTCATAAATTGAATTCTTTTATTTAATTAAAAAATCAAATAATACCTTAAAAGGTAAGAAAAAAAAATAACTAAATTTTAATATTCTGTTACGGTTTCGGTTTCGGCCGAAAATTGTATTTCAATGAGACATTAATATAAACATTCGTTCGTTGTGAATTACTTCAGAAGTCAAAAAAAATCTAGTTTATTTTCTTGTGTTCTTCGTACTTTTATATTTTTCTTTCAATATTAATTAATTTCTGCAGAAAATGTACCACACAACATTCTTTATTCAATTTAGGAATGTTACACTATTGACAACCTTTGAAGTATTTGGGGAAATATTTAGCTAGAAGCAAGCATTAAGAAAATGTATATTTATTCCTAAACGTAGAAATGAACAGCTCTCGCGAACGTCTGAATTACTTCATTCATTTTAGATGAGCAGCCGGCAATGCAGCTCTTGCAATTCTATTCTTTCTAGTTATGCTCAATTTTATAAATTAAATCATTCAAAATGTATCACGATTGTCTTCCGAATGGAGTCATTCCGCTGCTCCTTTATTCTCTATTAAACATGAGCTGTTGTAATTACTCACTGCATCGCAAATTGTTCCTTCATTATTTAATGTCCTGTATTTATGCTAATGGTTGCCCATAGATAGATCTATGTATAGATCATTAAACAATACTGAAGGAATATTACAGTAACATGACAACATGAGGATATGTAGATTTGTATGTCAAGTGGCGCCCTTCTACAACTTATAAAATGACGCCCCTTTTTAGAATTGGTTTTTAGTTCTTGTTTTGTATTTCGAACTGTTTTATTAAAAGGAAAAATGTATGCTTCGAATATTAAACATTTATTTAACTAAACTGTAAAGACATTTAAAATTGGTTGTCCAGTAAGTTATATATAGACCAATTATTAATTTTATAAACTCACTTCTAACAAGAAGAAAATATATCTTCAACAAAAAAATATTTTCTACGTTCTTCTACGACTAAATGAAAAAAAATGAGAAAATCGGAAAAAACGTAAATTTCAAAATTTCTTCGACGAACATTTTTTCTCAAAACCTCTTCATTTTCTAGACAATATTTCAAAACATGCAATCCTAATACACCATTTTGATCTTATTCTGTCGCTTTATTATCTAACTTTGGATTCAAAGCCTTGATATCTACTCAAATACAAAAAATGAAAAATGACAAAAAGTTTCGAGGCGTAAAACTGAAATTTAAGTTTTTTCGTTTTTTTTTATTTTTCACCTTGTCTGTGATATGGGGCTTAAAATTGTCTTTAGTACTATAAAATAGAGATTTTTTTTTCTCTTTCCAATGGTTTAAACTCAAGTACATTAAAAGGAAAATAAACTAAGAAATTAGAAATTTATGGATTTTATTTATTTCGGTTAAGAAATAAAATCAAAAATCTTTTGTTTCAAACAAAATTTTAAGTAATCAATTCAAGTAGTGGTTAACTGTGAAATTTACTGACAAAATTGAAACCAAGCGAGATATGTTGGAAGTTCAATATGCTGAGCATCGAAATAATTAATTACTTTAGAAACATGTCTTCAGCATTTACCAGAAAGACTATGTATTTGTTTTTGTTTTGTATAAATTTAGGCGAATATTGAAATAAACCGTTAAGAATTAGTAAACTATTATAATTATATATTTGGTAGAATTTATTTGGCACAGTATCTCATATTTGCGTTTACGGCGGTTGGCAGATTGTTAGAGCATATTTAACGCAGTATATAGCCCCGTGAATATTTAATAAAGGACCATTTAATGTCGTTATACTACAGTAGTTAAAGTTGAAAAATGAATGATAAAACTTGAATAGCGGTCGCCGTGCTATTATGTTTGTGTAATTAACAAAACTTCTATTGTAGAAACTTTATAACATGTCATTAATTAACGCTTCATTCTCATTGTGCGCCGCATTCAATTATGCATGATCCCGCTCGTGCAAATAGTGTTCTAGTTACCAAAATATCAAGCGGGTGTTGTTATTGAAGGACCCAGGTTCAAGTAGAACCCTTAAGCCGCTAAAAAGCAATTGCAAAATTGCTTTGCCTCCAAAAAACTAACATTATAGAATACGAAAATAGAGAAACAAATACCTATAATAATTCATTAAAAAAATACAATCATAATTCTGAATTTTAATCAAAACTTTTGCTGTTTTCGATTCTAGCGCTAAGATTGTGCCCAAGGTGCGAAGCTACCGAGGGATACAAGTCGCTGCTCAATAATAGTCAAGTTGCACATTGGAGATTAACATGTATCAAGTGACCCAAATGCATGTACATAATGTTGTATTTTAATAGTAGAAATTAATTTTTTAATTTCTTCAATTTCTGGCATTTGAACAATAAAATAAAAATATTTGACGTTTAACGTTTTATCTGTCGGAATTCAGTAGCTATGATTTTTTTAATTTTATATGCTTGAAGTTCATTTTATATTTACTATAAGTAAGTTTATTAATTTATGAACATTTATAAAAAAAATGAAATAAAAAAATCTTATGTAAATTTTATTTATTTATTACGTAAGTAATTATTTAAGAAATTATTTTTTACGAACAATTTCTACTCTAGTTATTATAAATTATTAAAATTACTCCTTGAGTTAAATACGTCAAATAATATTAAAATTTGGAGACTTGAGTTTCTTTAAATAGTGACAATTTGCATTATTGTCCTAGGTTACTATGATTACAAAGTAAACGGTAATAAAAACCAATTCCTTATGTCTAATAAATGTAAACAATGGTGGGTATCTAGGCTAATAGTGAAAAAAATATTTAATCACATAAAATTGAAACTAACATAGCTTATTAAAATTAGATCAAAACTGAAGTCAGCTTCTTTCAACTAATAACATATTTTAATAATTTTATAAAAAAAATTGAAAAAACCGCAATGTAATTGTTTTATACATTTAAAGAAACTTAAATTAAAAAGGATTAAATTATTTTACCTGTTTTAAATAAAACCATCTTTGTAGCACACTTATACATTATTTATTGTTACTTTACACTATTCTTTATCACTAGAAATAATTAAAATGAAGCGAAAACTTCGAGCAAGAGTCTACCGCTCTCCCAATCGTTGAGAAACCGTTACTCGCCTACTAGATGTAAGGGTAGCACGCCAAGTTTGCTATCTAGAAGGAGACTGTTTCTAACGGTTTTTTCCCAGCGCGAAGATTGGATGTACGTCAGACAGTTTGCCTCTGATTTTAGATTAATTATAATTGTTTTTAATTGTTAAAAATATTGTAAATCAGTAACAAACAGTGCAGATGACTTGTAAGACTTTATATTTTTTGAAATTATTGCCTGCTTATACAATGGCGAAATGCAATGTTGCCAAATCTTTTTTGACAATTATTTTTAATATTTTAATAAGAAATACGGTTATTTATGTAATCAGAAGTAAATTTTAAACTTTATTAACAACTAGTTTAAATATTAAATGAAATAAATTTAAACTAAACGAAATATTTAATAATTTATAGTCATAATTTTTAATCTCTTGTGTGTTCAATAGACACATATACTTTTGACGTCACACGCTACAGATAGCTCCGCCTTCTGAAGTAAAGGACAACAAGTTAGTAGAGAGAGTGAGTTGACAGACCAAGGCCCATCGGATCAATTCTTCGAAAGTGCTATCGTAATGGTCTTGGTATACCGCCCTCTTTACTGCACTGCTGCCCGCAGTGCCTAAGTTGTCGAATTGTTGTCGGCGATGGAGGTTTTAGTTTGCGTAAATGTATTATTTGTATTTATAATAATATAATGCATTGCTGTTCCCAAAATAAGTTTGTGTGGATTTATCTACATTGTAAAAATATGTTTGTGTTTCTTTGTTCATTTTATTATTTTTTAACCTAATTTAGAATCCTACAAATATATACGAGTATATATATAATTATAATAATTGTGTATTTGTATATCTTTATTTACTTCATTAATTTCACTATCATTCTCTTTTGGTTATATTTACATGACAAACGTCAAACGTAATTACTCCGGTACTCACCAGAATGCGCCACTCAAATTTTAATGTTATAAGTGTCTATTCGTACATGCGCAAAACAAACCACACAGTGTTGACTCATCTTAACCTAGTACATATGATAGTTATTAGTAAAATACAAATACCTAGATTATACATAACATAGGTAAGTACCTATATTATTAGGTTTCTCATTTATTATTTGCATCTGGTCTATGATTTGGCAAATAATTTCCACTTTTGTGAAAAGACTAACATCCCTACCATGTTGAGTAAATAAACTATTGTTAATTTGCATTCATTCAATTATAGTATTTGGCAGGGTCGGATTTATGTTGGTGAGGGCCTCTGGGCAAAGATTTTTTAGTATAGCTATGATAATGCTCTTTACATATCAGAAGTACTAAATTTATAATTTAGTGTATATTCTGTCATAAAAATAAGGCAGATTTTCAAGATAAATTCCACGATTGGAAAGCATTCTGCATTTTGTTTTTGATGATTAAACTATTCATGTTTTCTCTATTAAAAAAAATGTTATTTTATTCTGTTAAAAATTTGTTGTTGCATACAATAATTTCTTTCGTAGAAAATAAAAAGTCTATTGTATTTGTAAGTGTATTTTAGTAAAGTTAAAATTAATAGAATTTTAGTGATTTCCAGGCTCTTTTTCATTATCCAGCAGTGCATATAATTTGACATTTTTTTTTGGTAGTGGCCCTTTTTTGGTGCGGGGTC
Organism: Stenolophus ochropezus; assembly: GCA_035578165.1. Classification (NCBI taxonomy): domain Eukaryota; kingdom Metazoa; phylum Arthropoda; class Insecta; order Coleoptera; family Carabidae; genus Stenolophus; species Stenolophus ochropezus. The sequence continues at coordinate 15,179,490 of JAQOWZ010000018.1, read as the reverse complement.
TTGGGATGCAGCCCAGCGTGCCCCCCTTTAAATCAATTAAGTCGTTATAAACTCTAAAATACTCATTTTCTGTATATACTCAAAAATAACATTTTTATCAAACTTGTAGTAAGCGTCACGATTACTACAATAATTTTGAATTGTTACTATGCAGGTACTAACTTTGTTCACTCTTGATGCACTTTGTATGTCTATATATCCACATATTTAAGAAATGCGTTGCCAGAAAATTTCATCACACACAATATCTTTTTGTTCTATTAATATTCTTCAAATTTGGTATAAGATGAAGAATATCATCAATTTAAAACAATATATAGCCGTGATGATATATCTCCATAAAAAAATCTTGTTAAAAAAACAATTACAATAGAACTAATCGTCCTTTATTTTTATCTTTTTTCCAGGCTACTAGATCAGTGATATCTGGACTCGGCGTCGCGGACCGACGCTCCGAAGACGCCCGAAGATGCACGACGTCACACGAGGTTAGTTTTATTACCCATTGTAGCCGTAGACAATTATTGTTCTTATAACAGCCGAAGAAAAAAACCGGCTCTTTGTATTGAATAGAAGTAATTATTGGAAGTAATACATTTAGGGGTGAATAGAGGGATAATAAAATAGTTTTTTTAGTGGGTAATAAATATTATTTATTATAAAATTTATTACGGTCCTAATGTCGCAACTAATGATTTGAAAAAACTATAATTATGGAGAAATATGTCTCTATGTATGTTATCACATGTGCTAAAACTGTGAAATAAAAGTTGAGCTGAGTCGCAAGAGACACGATACCGATAGTACGACTGACGATAAGTACTGTTTGATTAGTTAAATGTGATATAGATACACGATTTTCCTAAAAAACGGAAAACTTAAAAACTTATTTGGACAACTATAGTTTACTTCTTAAACCAAAAAGGATAGTAGTAAAATATTACTACATAGGTTTAACAAAATTGTTATGCACCTACATCTCTTACTAATATTAGTTAAAATTATATTCTTTCTGTAGCTCATCTTTTATTTCGTATACAGTACGTTTCTGTATATATGTATCTATATTGCCACATGGATTTGAAAGTAGAATATATGTAAGTGAGTAACGCTGATTAGTTAAAATATATGACATAAATCATTTATTTATTTATGTTGGTTGCCTGATCAGAAATCTGAGATTCTAGATGTAGAGAACTATATAGACAATGTGAAATACTGTCTATGGTTTACAATTAATTACTAGCAAGCAGAGACTGTCACAAAAAATTGAAATATTAAACTAAAAAAAACGAACCTGTTACATGTATGTTTTTTAATAACTTTTTTGAAATAATATCCTTCAAAACATCTCAATTACGATATATATTCACTTCCAATTAAATATGAAGTTAAAATCCATTCAGCCGAATTTTCTCTACATGTGTAGATACATCCAAACGAATAGATGGACAGAATCACGCTAAAAATAATCAAAATGTATTGTAAAGACTCTTTTTCATGAACATCAGTAACCATTCCGAAATGTCAATGTCAATAAGACTACAAAATCTGCTTTATGTGCCAGTCGATAATTTTTTTATGCAGATTTCATACATGAATGTTGTAAGGCGTTATTTTTTTATTATAGATTTTATAGATATCTATAAATAAATGCCCGCAATGACAAAAAAATGTTTTGTAATTTTTTATATACTAATTCTAATAAAATATACTCTGAACACTGTAGCGCAGGCTCCTTCAAATTCGGTAAAAATAAGAGACTTAATGAAGGTAGAGATCCATTATTCCGGTGTTATTTAATATCGGACTAAATTGGTAACTGAATATCCAGAGGTCCGGATCTACTACAGGTACACAACACGAAATGATTATGTAGTCGCTAGGGTTAGATGTACATGTAAATTAATATGCGATGTTTCCAAGCGGTTCCCCGTCCTGGCAACGACTGCGCTTACATTTGCTGCAGTCGGTATCACACAAAAATCTACACATCCTCATATTGGTGTATTATTACTTTAGTATTTATCATTTCAGATTTATTTTGTGCTTTAGGTTATATAGGGATCTACATATCTCTGTTTTACTGTAATATTCCTTCAGTTTTTATCACTTTGTTTTGTGAAGCGATATTTACTCAATCAGGTACAAACTGTGCTTATCCTTCGGTACATACGAGTCTACATATTCTCATATTCCTGTAATATTCTTTCAGTTTTTATAATTTCAAATTTGTTTTCTAAAGCGGTATTTACTCATCCATGTAGGTCCTAACTGTGTTCACCCTTGCTACAATCTACATCACATATTGCACTACAGTGTACCATTATTGGTGAAACATTAGATATCGTCGTATTATTGTAATAATCCTTCATTAGTTCAGCTGAAATACCGAATAAAGCTTATTCCGCTTTACAGAATAGTTGGTATATTTTATACTATCTAATAGCGTGCTAGGTGGTCCTCGTTGCGAGGTGGAATTTGTTTTTGCTGAAATTCTTGCCATGCGTATCGAAACCCTTTTATTTGTTACGGTACTTGCTGTATTCTTTATCATTTATAAGTCTATATATCCTGGTATTACTGAAATAGCTCTTCAGTATTTATCTCTTCAGCTTTGTTTTGTGAAGCTGTGTTTACCCATCCAGGTACTAACTGTGCTCACCCATTCTGCACTTTACATCACATACGAGTCGACAAACCTCATATTACTGTAATAATCCTTCAATATTTAGCATGTCAATTATTTCCATGCTGAACTCTGTATCACTTTTGCGTCTACTTATCCTCATATTACTGTAATATTCCTTTAGTATTTATTACTTCATCTTTGTTGTAAAACACAATATAAAGATATAAGGACAAGAAATAGAGTAGACAAATTCACATACTTGGGAGGAATTGTAACAGTAATGGGACTCTGGACGACGAAATTAACGAAAGAATTGTCAAAATTGGAAGCAAATTTCTTAATCGAATGAAGATACCTGCAGAAATAAAGGCGGAAGTCGTCAGAAAATTAGTAAAACTAGCTTTTTCTTTTATGTATGAAAGTTGGACAATAACAAAAGACAAAGAAATAAATTATCTAAAAAAAATACAAGGAAAGACGAGAAGAGATATGATAAGGAGCGAAATATACAGAGAATAGTTAAATATAGTACCAAGAGTGTTGACAATAGAGCAGGTTCAACTTAGGTGGATGGGACATGTAAAAAGAATGGACTAACATAGGTTACCAAAAAAAAGTATTTGAAGCGAGGGAATCCGGAAAAAGAAAAAGAGGTAGGCCAAGACAAGCACGGAGATATGAAAAAAGAAAGGCAGAGGAGAGTAGAGGAATCAAATGGGATGAAATACCAAGGCTGGTAAAGGACAGGCATATGGAAGAAGCTACCATAATTTCCCTCATTTCCAGTAACCATATACCGAAAGGTAGAAAGGTTCAAGGACAAAGTAAGTAAGTAAACTAATTAGCAAACTGATAAATCTCATCTCCTGAAGAAGACCCATGTGGGGTCGAAACTGTCGAGGTTGAAAGAATAAAGTTGGCTGATTTCCAGAAACTATCGTCTATTGAATAAGTAAGTAAGTTTTGTTGTGTAAATTGGTATTTACCTAACCAGGTACTAACTGTGCTCACCTTGCACCTTGCATCACCTATCGTCTTCCTCATATTACTGTAATATTTCTTCAGTACTTATCATTTCAGCTGTGTTTTGTAAAGCGGTATTTACCCATTATGTGTTCACCATGGGTACATTGTACGTATCATGCAGCAGAGCATTGGCAGGGCAGTTTCCCATATTCATTACTTTTCTCTATCTTCGCTTCCCGTTCTTTATGTCAATCCATTGAGCATTGCGTGACCTGCGGGTCCTGCCCGCCTCCTCGCCGATTCCGATACTAATAACGGAGGTATCGTGATAGGTCTTCCTTAGATAGCGTTGTTTGGATAGGGCGGTTACTGCTAATGTACTTAAAGGCCAACAAATTTGGAGATTGCATTACGAATTATTTATTTGTAGATTTCATTAATTTCTTGCTTTATTATTCTGCTATACTCATTCATGTAGATTTGTGTAAGATTGAAATTAATTAAGATTATCGCCGACTCCCACGAGGAGTTGACGTATTTCCAAAGTTGATGTGATCTGAATTATTTCATTCACCAAAATTTTTTATCCACTACTGTCAAGTAATATAGCTAGAATTCAATCGTTTTGTCAATTAATGACCTTCGTTACTGTTGCTAATTGAATAGTATTGACAGTTCGATGGAATAATATTATTCAATCGTTAGGTCAAATTTAAATCTTCCCTGGCTAAAGAGTAAATCCAAATTACTAATAAGTAAGTTTTTCTACATAAAAAGCCAAAGTTACATCAGTTTTGTCATTTTTCATACTTTCCTTTTCTATACCTATAAGCTTAAACTGTAGCTAAATAACACTAGAAATAATTGTCTTGCGTTAAGTATACTGTAAAACAGTGATGCGAGCTATTATTATTTATCTATCAAAGTGTGCTGACATATTAGGTTATAATAAACATATATTTTCTTGTCATACTTGTGGATAAAGTATAGTATTCTATTCGCATGTAATGGCTATTACTCATTCGAATGATTTACAACACTCGCTTTCGGTCGTTTTGGCGAACTTCATTCTCATGAGTAATAGCACGCATTACATGCTTATTGAATAATGTAATATTTACACATTACTTGGATATCATAAAATCATGCTGAAGATGGGGAAAATATCATCCTCGAAACGTTTTATAAAGTAATAAAGAATATACCTCATTGTTACAAAACAATTGCGTTTTATTCATCGGATCTCCCAGACCGAGAAATCCCAAATTTCAACCAAATTCAGGATCCAAATAACTTCAAAATTTGTGTGAGATGTAAAGTGAAGCAAAGGTGAGCACAGTTATTGCAGAGTGGTGTAAAGAAATTGATCTCAGCTTGTTATTGTTTGCAGAATGGACATGTTTATTACAAGCTCGGATAATTGTGTCGTTATAGTTATTTAGCCTGTCGTGTGATTTTTTTAACGTGATTTTGTCGCGTGACTGCAACGTTCATGTAAGTGACGTTCCGCGTGTTTTCAAATTAACAAAACATGTAAATAATTGTCACGTTGCCTCCCACATATACTACAGTATCAATCATCTCACCTTATATATTTACCTTAGATTATCTCGCTGAAAAATTCTACAAAGAATCTAACATTTATTCCTATAGGTTATCGGCTGGTGTTGTGCACGTGAAAAATTGTTTTCGTTTTAAAGAAACGTATTGAAAATTTTATTGATGGCTCTAATATTATTAAGAAAAACATATAGCACGTGTCAATATATTTTGTTCTTCAAATGTCGTTTCATCTTTGGTGGTTGTTTACAATATTGCTCTATTGTTTACTGTGTTTACTTAATAGTGTTGTTTATATTAAAATATTTGTGTAAATATCAACAAAATAAACACGAAAAAATGAAAAAGTAAACCGAATGACTATTGAACAAACCAGAAATATTCGAATAAATACATTCTGAGTTGACGTCATCTGAAATGGAATAGGTTTCATACCAGGAGTGGGATTCCATAACTTCGGTTGCTGTCATTTGAACTTGTTTTGATATAAATTGCATATATCAACTACACAGTGATTTTGCAATTCTATAACAGTAATCGTTATTTGTAGTTCATACACAACAAAACAAATAAAGAATTCTCTATATTGATGTGAAAATATCTTATATTCATTGCAATTTTGAATTCCCGTTGTGGAGATCTTTGACGCTTCTATATACGCATTCTTTACAAGAAATGGGAGCTAGTTATTGGTGCCTATGTGCATGGTTTTAGTGTTCTGTGTGTAATTTGTAGACCGATTTTTTCTGCGTCTAGAATTAGCCGATTTAAATGGCTAATGAATATGATGAGGATAGATTTATTATTGAACTCGCCTATTCGCCGGAGTAAAAGTAAAACCAATAAAAAATAACTTGTTCAAGAGAAACCTGTAATACCGGCCTAAATGTCAATATAACACTACATAACCTAAGAATAAAGATACTAAAAATTAACAATAACTGACAGGTAACTTGCAAATTGAACGTCAAGTAGTAAAATATTTTTTAGAATATCTGCGTTCGAAGAAAAAATAGTATTTGTCATTCAGAGTAAAAATGTCTTTGTGTGTCTCGCATGCAATAGTCCGACTTGCTTCGGTCGTCGGGCAAACTTCCACGCTCGCCACATAAAGTACCATTTTTACTCTTAATAACACAATATACTCTTATTTTCCTTACAGCGATTTTCGTTTTGGGTTTTTTTTAGTTTTCAAATTTTTACAGGCGCTCAACGGAATTTTGGTGAGCCCAAGTACCTCCAAAAAATGTTCTAGATACGCCACTGGATTTCCACTGTATTCCTCTTAAGTTAAATAACAAAGGTCATAGTTTATTATAACTAGTTTGTGTATTTTACGTTTTTTTCCAAACCAGGGATTAAATATTAGCACGTTAAAAAACTGTTCTTTGAGACATACCCTTTTGCAACAACTAAAGATATATTAGAAATACTGTATTGAGTGTTCCTATGCTTGCGTTCTTCCCAGTGCGGGTGTTTACGTAATTTCCGCGTCACCCCGAAGTAATAAATACTGGTAGTGTTGCAATTACCGCACGCGTCTAATGGCGGAGATTTGGCCGGCCGCCATGCCCGGACAATGCCCACCGGATATCGGAATGCATCCACCCATTGTTGCCGGAAACAATCGCCCAGGAATTGGATAATTAAATACTTCACGCCTCGCGGGGAGGAGGCACTTAGCAATGCAAACAGAAACATATATATTCTACCCCAAGAACGGTCATTGGTGTTTTACTTTGTTTCCAAAAAGTAGCGTAAAGCTATTCATTATCTTAAGAATGAAAGGGTTCCGTTTCTCATTTATTTCAATTAGAACTTATGTTGTATTACATAACTGTTATATTTTTAATTTTGTCCAAATCAGTGTTACTAAATAACATTTTTCACATAAAAATAATAACCTGATTATTTATCTCACTACTAAACAATTATAAGCAGATTCTTCTTATTAATCAATCAATAATAATGTGGATCAAACATATGACTAATAAATAGATAAACTGAAGCATTTTATAGGGCTATAAACTAGAGAAATGACCAAAAATATTGATGCACATTCTGTAAAAATAACTAGAGCAAGAGTTTAGGTCAATTAGTACATTAAGATGTAATTTGGAATATCCAAGAGTGAATAAGGCTTTTCAAAAAAAAAAATTCAAATCCTTTTCCATAATAAATAAATTATTTGGCCTTTTAACAAACTGGATTTATGGGGCAATAATTAGACCAGAAATTAAATAACGTAAAATCAATTCTAATATAAGTAAATAATAAATACTAGAACAACATTACTATGAACTAGAACAAATATTAGAAAATATATGTGATGCAATTAACAAATCAAGGATAACTCAAATTAATGTAAATTTTGAGGTAAAAAAACCACAAGCAGTATGGCAGGACTAGAACAAATTATAAATAACAGTAACTATAAAAATTACTGAAGATATTGAAGCATATTTTTTGGTAAATAATTAGAAAAATTTCTGCAAACTAGGATAAATTCTAGAGCAAAAATGTGTCGCAATATATGTCAGGACATATAGAAATTAGGGTAAATAAATAGTGCAAGAATGTGAAAAACTTTATATTAAGAATAAAAAATAGGTAAATATATCACCTACTCGACTTATTATTATTAACATTAAAGAATCAAGATTAACCAATTAATTAATGAAACAGAATAAAGTAGAAAATAATAGAATAATAAAAAACATGAACAGTTAAATCTCCATGAATGACTAGAATGACTAAACCCAATAAAAGGCAGAAAAGCCCGCTCATACAAAGTTTAAAACAAATATCCCTTCCTTAATTCCTATGACTTTCTTACGTTATCTTCCTTGCGTGTTTGCGGGTGATACATAACTACGTGTCTACTCGGTAGTGTTCGGGTAGCAAAGGGCAGAAGGGGCACACTGCACCATATAGCTCAGCTAGCGTGTGTGGGGGTCGTATGTAACGGAGAGGAAACATACAGGACTGAGGAACGATAGAAACCAATGTGGAACACAAGCCAACAAACTTCACAGGGAAAGAATTTTATAATTATACGAATTTGTTCGTTTTATCTTCGCTGAAAAATTGTCTAAATATACATTGCTACATGTGCAAAATACATGAGTGTAATGTTACTTGTATTCCAAGACAGTTTTGCCGGGGACACACGGTATAAATCATGATCATTAAGTAAATTCTCCATTGAAGTTAATGTTCATTACAAAAATATGGATATTACTTGAAATTTCTTGCACATCCGCAAATGCAATGTACCCTTCACCAAAAATAAGATAAAGTGTCATTAAAGTCATCGTAGTAGTTTCTTGTTTTAGAGAATTATCCAAGCCACTATACTTCATTGACAATCGTCAACCCAAATAAGAATAATTTAACCAGATATCAACATTCACCTCAACATCAACACTCTCAATTGTCATTCGACTTGCGACGACAGCCGAACGCTTCCGATCATTGGTCTCTAAACTTCAGCGACACTTTCTACATTATGAAGTTTGAAATGATCATCACCTATATGATCATATGATATATGAAAACTACTTGTATATTTCTTTCTTTGCAAGTTTTTGAGTTATTATAATAATTTTGTGTAATATAATAAGGAATAGTAATAAACATTTTACAAAAGATTATCCATTTTTTTACTCGTCTAATAATAAGCAACCTCTGTGCTAAATGTCATCTTTTATTCGTATTATTTTTTGTTCTGATTTCAACAACTGCTAGTGTAATTCCAGCCGATATTTTTATTGAAAAACTTCTATATGTATGTTTCCACATATGCTAGAAAATATGTATATAATGCTGGTTATTTTTCAAGGTATACGTCCTCATATTACTTTAATATTCCTTCAGTTTTTATTTATTTAATTTGCACTGTCCAACAGACCGAAGTCCAGTAAGAGTTCCGAACCACTTGGACACTTTAGATTTGATTTGCGAAGCAATTTTTACCTACTACTATTTTGTTCACCCTTGCTGCACTCTACATCTCATATTAACAAGCTTCTATTAATACTACTTGAATAGAAGATCTACCTACGTATTATTATTTGCTTTTATCTTCTGTGTAGTTGCACCTACACTTTTATGGATGTGTATGTGTGTATGAGATTGTGGGTGTGTAAAGAGAGATAGAAGCTATCAACTATCCATCAGTTAGAAGGTGGATCGACCGGTTATAAATCATTGTTACGACAGAGATAGCACTACTTCCTGGTGCTGGATTCTGCAAAGTGTTCGCTTCTCCAAGGCTATATAAAGTTTGCAGAATGTTGCACAAATATTTTTTAATAAAAATATTAAATTTATACTCTATAAAAAAATATTACCTTACTTATGAATGGCATCTCTACTTGATGTTGTTTAGTGCTAGAATAATACCAGCCGATATCTCGAGGGTATGATTGTTCTAAGTAAATAATGAATTATCATGTGTTCTACTAAGTGTGGCAGTTCATACACAGATCTCTGCACATGATGTAGTTTAGTGCTGGAGTAATACTAGCCGATATCTCAAGGGTATGACTGTTCCAAGTAAAGAATGAATTATCATGTGTTCTACTTAAGTGTGGCAGTTAATACACAGATCTCTGAACATGATGTAGTTTAGTGTTGGAGTAATAGAAGCCGATATCTCAAGGGTATGATTGTTTCAAGTAAAGAATGAATTATCATGTGTTTTTCTTAAGCGTGGCAATTCTTATACAGATCTCTGTACATGATGAAGTTTAGTGCCGGATACCAGCCGATATATAATAATCAAATTGAAAGTTCGTGATGCATTTTCAATCTCAGTACAATTTGTAATCAATTAAATGAGAAATCTATTTCTCATAATTCATATTTCCATCCCTTAATGCCACTACGGTTTCATTTCCTGACTGCCCTGCCCTTCCCTGTTCGCTGTTCCCGACGCTGTCTCGGGATAGACGCCGTCCAGGATTGCATTATCGGGAAAAATAAGCGACAAGCGACGCCGGTTAGGGGCTGTTGAGATATCTACCCTCACGACAAATGCAGGGGCTGGAGACTGGAGACAGCAGACACAAAGATGGATTAAAAACTGTATCTTCATTCCAGGAACATTTCTACAAGTAACAACGACTCAACTACCGTAAATATCTACCCTATAATAATTTTAATTACGTTAGTAGCTACTCTATCGCATTTGTAATCTTATATTAGGGTTCAAACAACTGAGACACAATCACTTTATAGCAAAAGTTCAAAATCACTAAGACACAGCAATGTGTTACTTTAAAAGTTATCAACTGTAGAAATCAAACTCCAAAATGCTCAAATTAATAAGATGCCTTGTGTAATGAACATATTACAGATACCTTTTTAAATTAAAGATACCCTTGATCATTAAATTTATTTAAAACACAACGAAAACAATCGCCTCCATACGAATTTGTTTATAAAAAAATTGACAATGCTGTTGTTTTCTTTGTTTTGTGTTCTTCGGTACGTTATTTTCCCACGCGTTTTCCTAGCCGTCTAGATAGTGAAACATGCTATTATCAAAACCGCAAAAGTCGAACCTTTTTTTTTACTTTATACTCTTGTTTACATTATGGTAATACTTAAATTTATTTACAGAAAGTTAGTCAGTTTATATAGGACGCACTTTGTAAACAAAATATATGCTTGTAGTTCAAATTCAAATGAACCCATCTACAGAGAGAAAACTATGATTTGAAAATTGGATGTTGATTTTTGATAATGCGTCGCATCGCATAAGTGATTTCCTGCTGTGACACGTCATAACCTGCAGCAATCAGCGCGTGATTAGCAGGCGTCGCAGGCAGGTGCAGGATTGGATTAGCCGGCGCCCGGAAATCGAACGAAGATTGCCGACAACAAGAAACAGCCCAGATTGAAATAGTAAAGAGATTATCTAGTTATGGGGTAATCACAAGTTTTAATTGCGCTAATAGATCAGCTTCCTATTCGTCTGGGCCTGCGTTGCCAACTACAACAATCTATAATACACTCACAACATTCAGTAATGCAGGATAAACCATACGATATACAGAAATCAGCGTATGAACTGTCACACCTTGGGATATCGGCTGGTGTTACTCCAGCCACAAAACTACATCATGTACCGGGATCTTTGTATGAACTGTCACACTTAACTAGACCACATGATAATTCATTTGTTATTTGCAACAATTATACCCTTGAAATATCGGCTGGTATTACTCCAGCCCTAAACTGCATCATGTGAAGAGATCTGTGTATGAACTGTCACACTTAAGTAGAATACATTATAATTCATTCTTTACTTGCAACAATCATACCCTTGAGATATCGGCTGGTTTTACTCCAGCACTAAACTATATCATGTACAGAGACTGTATGAACTGCCACAGTTAAGAAGAACACATGATAATTTATTCTTTACTTGCAATAATCATACCCTTGAGATATCGGCTGGTATTGCTTCAGCACTAAACTACATCATGTACAGAGATCTATATATGAACTGCCACACTTAAGTAGAACACATGATAATTTATTCTTTACTTCAACAATCATACCCTTGAGATATCGGCTGGTATTACTTCAGCACTAAACTACATCATTGTACAGAGATCTGTATATGAACTGCCACACTTAAGTAGAACACATGATAATTCAATCTTTACTTGAAACAATCATACTATTGAGATATCGGCGGGTATTACTGCAGCACTAAACTATATCCCACTTTATTGAATATTCCGTTTTGTCTTTCCCGTCGTCTCTGATATTTTTGACAAGCTTTTAACATCGCGCCAGCTTCAACTCTAATCCGTGTAATCTTTGCTTTGTCCTGAGCGTAATTGTTGATGAATTTTAAGAAGAATTGACTTTGTAAGATGATAAGATGTAGAGCGACATTACCCCTTGTTCGCTCATTACGTACAATAGGAAGACCTGGATAGTAATAAGAACTGAACGAGGCAATCTCAAAGGTGCTCTTATAATTTTATTAATAAAGAATCCTTCACTTCCGCGAATTGCATGAGAAGGATGTCTTCATAAATTTTATTTGGTTTCTTAAACATTATTCATCATATTTATTCACTATAAATTTTATAATGTTGAGTTGACGTGAATATTGGAAAGTTTTATTTAAAATGAACCTTGTATTTCATTGCTTTTACTTCATAAATGTTACGGTAAATGTCTTAAGATCCTAAAGAAAAACTAGTATGTCAGGGATAGATAAAGAAAGATATGTATAGGGGTGGTTGGCACAAAAATTGCTGAAGTGTTAAGAGTAGAACAAGATAACACTAATATAAAGAAAAGAAGGTTTCAATCAATAAATTTAGGAAATATATACTAGAATATTTATTCAATTAACAATAACTAGTGGGCTAGTAATAGGTAATAACTCAGCTACTTCCTTCACTGGTCCGTCTATATATAGCACCTAGGAGTACTCTTATATCTAAGTACGAATCAATCCCAGAACAAGAAGTTTTAGTACTTGGAATTAGAAGTCTATAGCCCTGCAGAGGTATAGTTAAAAGAGAAGTGAATATATTTTGGTTAAGGAAAGAGGTTATTTAAATTAGAATGTATGTACGGTAAATAAGTAGAAAAGGAATTTACAATTGTAGAACGAAATTAGAATAGCAGAATGTGCATAGGTGTATATTACTTGCTAAATATAACGCCTGCTGTATCTCCTGCAAATTGGATGTTGTAAGAAAACTAACACATAAATACGGTTCCTTATTCCGGGCATATAAATACAAATTCTAGGAAAACTCTTATAATGAGGCGGTCTCTTATGTAGTAAGCATACAGACTCTAGTTCAAATAATTCGAGTTTGGTTTTTTAAACTGTGATATTTAAATATAAGAAAAATTAAATTTAAATCTTTAACTAATACCGTTCAGCTAGTACTTAGTACACAGGTTTAGAAAGCCAGGTATAGTAAATATAAAGTCTGCGGATGCGTGGATGTATTATGTACAGGGTACATTCCTAAAGTCATTCTAAGTAAAAAATACAGGATTTAGAGTAGATATTAAATTTAATAGAGCAGGCCATGATTACATTTTTGTTCATTAATTGCGGCAGCTGTTTCTTCTTTGTCTTTTCGTATATATGTTTCATCTTAACGGTAATTTGCTATGACTACATTTTCAAATCAAGAATATGCTAATTTTCACTTATTTCAAAAGTATGGTGCACTACTCATTTCAGGGGAATGTTACAACCTATCTAAATAACAACTTTGGCCACCAAAATCATTAGATCTAATTTTTCTCGATTTCTCAAAATATTTAGCTAGTGCAGAAATATACCAAACCAAAGATTTCATTTGGTACCGAAAGAATTCGGAAAAATATTCTAGATTAATATCGATTAGATAGGTAGTGTGGTTTAGTTCTCCATTACGAGAAGGAAGACATTTTTTCACGATATTTTTTCTATATTCGTTCTTCCTTTCTTATCTCTTAATTATTCTACTGGTACAGATTGTCTGACTATATCTTCTTCAAATTTCTGCAAGGTTCCGAACCACTCAAACACAGTGCTATTTTGTAGCTCATAGTAATTACACTAAAAAATAGTAAATTAAAACTACTGCAATAATAATGCCAGTTAGGAACTAAACCCTGATTGGCTGTAAAGGAACAAGTCTTCTCCGAGTTCTTCCCCCCCCCCTCCTCTTTCAGCCCCCTTTCCGCTCCGTAGTGTTATTGAATCGGGGTATAAATATCGCAAACGGTTGGTTTTAATTCCGCAACTTGGCGCAAATAACGCCCTGCGTTCTCTAATTAAATTTGAAAATTTAAAATTGACTTTGTAAAAAGTCCGCGGCTTGCGCTCGACTACAGCTTTGTTTACAAACAAGCGACGATCGATGAGGTGGCTGGGGAAAGGGGACATAGTTCGGGAACTATAGAAGCAAAAGTAAAAAGAACTCAAAAATAAATCGACAAATACCTCTGTTGTCAGAGTAGCATGCAACTCAGTAGAACCTGACAACAGTTACTGCATCCTACATCACATACAAGTCACATTATTGAAATATTCCATCAATATTTATCACTTGAGCTTTGTTTAGAGAAGCGGTATTTACCCATCTAGGTACTAACTGTACTGAACTTTACTGCATTCGCTAAAAGAATATGTGGATGTAGAAAACACAAATAAATGTATCGCCTTCTATTTATTTGGTGCTCTTGCTGCACTATTTTCAATAGTATTTCATAAAGAGGAAATTATCTTTTATATTAAATGTAATTGTAAAAGCATCAAATGTTTTATTAGACGTCAAATATTCTCGTTTAATATTAAATGTTTAATTATTCAATGAGATTATTAAATAAGAATCATTTATTTTAAATATTTTAGTCGCTATCAAAATTAACTTTATTTTTGTTAAATACTAAATAATAAATTATAATTATAACCGACTTGTTCTTTGTAGACAAACAAAGTTATTTTATAAAATGCAATAATTTAGTTCGTTATTATTACTGATCACAAAGCATAAACACAGATTACAACGCTTAAATTTCAATTTGACAGGTAATACAGTGTTCCCACATATTATTTTGCTTAGAGATCATCTTTTGCTAGCAGCGCTCTGTTACTGACAGTAGAATAACATCACCTATAAAAACTAACAGTCACCTCTAGCTAGAGATCGTCTCTAAGCAACTTTAACAGTGACTGTAGAATACCACTGTATAAATTTAAATTTATTGTAATCTAGAGATGAATAGATAATTATTAGAAGAGCGAGAAGCAGAAGATAATTATTTATTTTGTATCCGACGTGATCATACTATAGGTGACAGAGTTAACAAATTTACCAAATGAAATGATAACTAAATAAAGATTTCGATTGTCAAAAAAAAATATTTCTTTTACCCCTTATTGATAAAGAAATAAGATATCGTCGTCGTACCGGCAGGTTAACAATTTGACAAACACGTACACGTACATATGACTGTCATTTTCCTTCCGTAATTCTTTCATCCATTCTGCAGATTGTTAAATCACAAAGAGTCTAAATATCCTCATATTACTGTAAAGTTCCTTTTTTTTGCAAAGCGGTATTTACCCATTCAGGTACCAACTATGATCACCTTTGCTGCATTCTACATCACATACGAGTCTACGTATTTTGATATTACTGTAATATGTCTTCTGCTTTTCAAAACTAATATTATTATAACTGAAATACAGTTGGGGAAGTGAGTAATAGATATATTATTATTATTAAAATATATTACATAGAGAAATGTTCATAGCGAAACAATTCCGCAGAAGTGCAGGTTATTTGGTAACGTTCCACCGTTATTGGATTACAAACGCAGTACCTGAAGTTATTAATTCCGGGCTGAAGTCCGGAGCGACCGGAAGACTCCGGTATTAGCATGTGAAAGCCAAACAGCTTTGCATATCGTACCCGCGTTGCTATTGGCTGCCGCACAAGTGTCCTCCTTCGCTATTGGTTCGCGGAATTGAAAGTTCTACGCCTGAATTTGAATATATTTCAGGGGATGTATGGGAAAGAATACCGCACTAATTAACATAACGAAATAGTGGAAAGCTTTACCGGCAATGAATATATTTCTTATTTTAAGTGACCAACATTATACAAGTGCTAATATACAATCAGGTCTTTATAATTATAATAATATAATGATATGCAGAGTAGAGTTAATACCTGGATGGGTAAATATCTGAAGCTGAAGCTGAAGTGATAAATACTGACGGAATATTACAGTAATAAGAGGAAATAGAGACAGCAAGTTAGTACCTGTATGAGTAAATACTGCATTTCAAAATAAAGCTGAAGAATGAAAAAACTGAAGAAATATTACACTAATAGACATACGACGTAAAAGTTCAAATCCAAATCCAAAAATTAATAACATAAATTCACTATTTCTTTCTTCATTTCCGGTATTTCGGCATTTGATTTGATATCCGGGATGCAAACACTATTCCCTATATCCCCCGCTCCTGTAGGATTGCAGACGTGTAGAGGAGGGAGTCCCGAGTCCCAACACCGGGATATGGGATGTTTGTCCGCGATATTGAAACACGGAGTATTGCATAACCCGGATATGTTTTATTCACCAGCAGAAGGGTGAAATAAAATGGTGATTAAATAACGGAAAGAGAAGTGATTTCGAAGGAAAGGATTTTGTTGCGAAAATAATAAAATATCAAATTAGAAATCTCAGAAAGATCTAATGTATAAGCACGCATTATCGACAAATTTGACAAAATTAATGTTTGTGCCTCGCTATACGAACTGATCTAATTTTTCTAAGAGATGTATAATATGTGATTTGATTACTATTAGACTATTTTACGATGTCATCGTCTAATCGTTCTTGCACTTACACAGATAAAAGAGATCACAGTGATTCTACTCGAGCTGCAAAAGATTACGTCGTCTATAACGAAAAACAATACTTATCTCTGTTAGACTTTCAATAGGATGACCAGAAGTCTGGAATTTCCGAAATTTATCTCTGTTTTCAGTCGTTTGTCCCGGTGTCCTTAAAAATCTTTCCCGACACCTAATTGTGCCTGATTTTATATAATATTCGAAAATACTTTTATCATCTATGGACCTTTATTTTTGTACTCAAGTTGAAAGAAATAACAGTATATTAAGTTTTAAAAACGGACATGTTACTATCAAAGACAATTTTTTGAAATGCTAATACTAACTTTTGGGCAACCAAAATTAAATTTCTTTCAACATCAATAAAAAAGTATCTAAAATGAGGTTTATTAAAATTTATTCACGAAAACGAAAATTCGTTTCCATGGTATTTTCCAAACATACATTCCATTTCTCAGACTTGTCATTTGTAGTAGTGTTTTTGTATCTGAAATAACTGCTAAAATAATATTAATTTACTTATTGCTTTGTTAGGTAATTTTGACTTTTTTTCGTTGCGTATTTCATAAGTAGCTATTATGATATAATTGTGATTTTGCGAATGACAATAGTATGCAAAACATGATTATGTACGTATTCTAACCCTTTTGAGCTTTATCTAGTTTTGTAATTAATAAATCTGCTGATGCCAAATGTATATTTACATTCTACATATCCCCGATTAATGAGTACATGAAAGATGCTATACAATGATTTTTTCTCGGCTTTCGCGATTTATTTCCTCCTTCTGGTACGAATAGAATACAGTGCTGTAGAGTCGACGTCCAATGCGTGTGAATATCCGAGTGAAAAATGGTGGCATTCAGTGAACACAAAGCGCCAGGTACCACGTTAATCGATTCCTTACTCCACTACTCCAGCAGGGCTGGACAAGGGAGGCGGAAAGAAATCTTAGAAGAGCCCCAGAAAGCAAAAGGAAACAAACAAAAGCTGTAGCCTATGCTATACGAAATAAATACTACTGACGGAAACAATGACGCAGATTGTAAAATGAAATTGTAAGTAAAATAGCTTACGAGCCAAAATTTTAGCGTTTTAGAACAAATTTTAGAGATTGTGTTTGAAGATATTTATGAGACAAAATTTGAGCTATTTCGAATATATATTTTAGACAGCGACGGATATGGGGTTTCGAGCGGCGGTCGAAATAAATTTTGGCGCCCTTTTTATTCGATAATGTTATGTATAATATAATTATGCTATTTTGAAAATAAAAGCACTAAAAATTAACAAAAACAGAATTATATTTATAAAGACAATAAATAATTTAATTTAAGCAAACAAAACATATTTTATTAACAATACCAATTTTTAGCTTTTCTATACACAAATAATCAATATGAATATATAAATCAATAAATATTATTGACATATTTATATTTATTATATTTAACTTTTTAATTTGGGGCTCGGCGCCCCTAAAAAAATGGCGCCCCAGGCAATCGCCCATCTCACCCGCCCCTTTTTTCGGACCTGATTCTGAGGAAGATATGTTGTGCTACATTAGGAGCCTACTAAGAGGATAAAAAGGTACTCTGTCATTACAGTTCGTTTGAATCGTGCAGTTCAAATAATTGATGAAAGAAAATCTCGTATGTTGATAAAATTCATAAAAAGTAAATCACTTTTAGGGACTAAAGAAAATCTTGACAAACATTAGAGTGACTCAGCACCTTGGATAAGAACTGTGTATAAGTGATTTCAAAATTTTCGTTGTGACCATATGATCACAAGTAGCTCTGAACGTTCTAGACCTCTGTTGAGGCCACTATTTCCGAAATCATTGTTAAAATTCTTGATTTGATGATGAGTGGTAGAAAAAATGAACGTGAGATTACTTCTGCTTGTGGGTACTATGGTTGAACGGGTACATAATATTTTCAGGCATCATTTGAAGATGACAACGTTGTACGCAAAATGGAAACCGCAATTGGTTATAGTTCAGAAAAAAAATCGTGTAAGGTGTTTCAAGAACGATTTACAGCTGTTTCAGCAAAATCCACAGGTCTGTAGGCGTTTTGTCGTCACTGCGGATGAAATATGGATACACCACTATACGCCTCAAAACAAAGAACAGACGAAACAATGTGTTGCCAACGGAAAGTCTGCACCAAAAGAGTTGAAGACCGTTTCTTCAGATGGGGGGTGAATCGATATCTTTTTGGGGATGTTTTGATTTAAAAGATATTGAAATTTATTACAAATAATGATTAAACTATATAAATAATAAAATAAAGTTAATATATACTTATAGTGTTACAATTTACGCTATTTTCAAAAATCAACACTCTACTTCAATTTTCTGTTGGTAGTGTTTGTAACAAGTAGATACCATTTTGCTAGATGTTAACACTCAAGCTTTACAACCTAAATATTCTATGAGAAAATACTGCAGGCTTATAGCATTTATTATTCTTATAAATATACATGTCATCTTCATTGTATTGTAATTCTATTATATTGCTTCTTTAAGAATAGTTTTAAAAAGATTTATTGCACGATAAGTACATTGCCTGAGAAATGACGTCTGATAAACGCCCTCTATAGTATAAATATATCATTTCTTATGTCAACGCAGATTGGAATACCTAACAATAAGCTATTTTATTTATTTATAAAATTGCAGCTCTATGTCTCGAGAAGTTTGACGGATATTGACCTTTGGAATCAGCGTATCGAATCTATTACATTCACTCGTTGTTAAAATAGAAAATGTCTCATTTTATATGTGTAATGTTACAAAATGTTCAAAAGAATGTTTTGGCGTTTAATTTTTGTAACGTTGATATGTAGAATATTTTATTTTTATATCAAGCGTCACATATGCAATTAGTCACGTCTGGGTAACAGAGCAGCAGGAAATGTAGCAGGAACTGCAGCAGGAAAGCGGGAAAAGGAGTGCCTCAGGAATTGTTATAAGAGGAAATGAGATACCGCTAGCTATTGTTCCAATAAATTGTAGCTCGCTTTATATTTTAATCTGATAGGTTTCTATAAAAGTCATATCAAGGTTTCAACTATTCTACCTTACCGACTCGAGAAGTGTAAAACCGCAAAATTAAATGGTTTCCCTTTCTTATTTTTTTTTTGTTTTATTCCGAATATACATTGATTTGAATATTGTTACGCAATTGGGCCCTAAACGCTAAGCTTAGAGTAGATGGCATAACTGGAACATCGTTTGGATTTTTGTATGATTTGGATAATATCCAAAAACTGACTGAAGACGATCTTCGGAAGACTTAAATGCTATCTTCCAAGGTGATATTGATTGCATTGATTTATTTAATGAAATCAAAATTTGTTTTGCCTTTCCAGGATCACAATTTTAGAAATTACATTAGTTACATCTAAAAATGATTTATTTGTATTGTATCCAAATTTTGTTACTGTTCTGAAAATTATACTAACCTTACCAATTACCATGGTACCTGCAAAAAGATCTTTTTCAGGATTGAAAATAATAAAATCTTACGCCCAAACTCATAAAAGAAATAGGCACTAATCTCAATTAGTTAGTCCCAAAGTTGTACCCTAATATACTGAAATGGTAAACTAACTCCAATTCCAATTCATAAAAAATATTAAGTATATTATTTCGTTCCAAAGAATACTCCACTCGTTTGGTGAAATTAACAATATTTGTATATGATTATCAACATTTCTAAATGATTCAGAGGAAGATTTATGATCATATTTAACAACAAAAGTATAATACTTTGATTACACGCATCCGCAAAGTATTTATTAAAGTACGGTTATAATTGTTTTTTTTTTAATATATATTTTTTATTAAAGTTGTAATACATGGAATAGAAACATTAAAGTTAATCTTTTTTATTTTATAACACAGTAATTAAATATATATGTTTACTTATTTCAGTTCAAAATTAATGGATTTTTACAATGTCCCGTAAATATCGGGATGTTTTGTGAAGAGGTATTTATCATTTCAGGTTCTTACTATACTCATCCTTGCTATACTCATCACATACGAGTTTACATATCCTCATATTACTGTAATATTCCTTAAGTATTTATTATTTTAGATTTATTTTATGAAGTGATTTTTACCCATCCAGGTATTACCTGTGCTCACCCTTGCTGCATCACAACTGAGCTAATATGATCCACACTTGAAGAATACTTCACATGTCTTTTATCTTGCAAGTATTTCACATTATCCAATAACCGAGAAGTAGGCGATGCGAGCCATGAATATGCATAAGAAAACAAAGACAGCACCAAGGATTACAGCTCGAGCGAGACAGAGATGCAACATGCCAACTATGCAGATTTTAAAATAAAGGAAGCTTTATTCGCCAAGATCGCGTTTGCCTTGGCTTGCAACTTTCATATTGAATCATTCAAATTATGAAATTGAGAAGATTAAAGATATTTTTCCACCGAATGCGGAGATTTGTTATGAGAGCTTAGATGGAGAGTTTATTAAGGACATAATATAGTTCATCTCTATAATACCAAAAGGTTGAATGATTATTTCAATCCATACTAAAGAAATATTATAGCAGTCTGAAAGTGATGTCAGTTAATAATTGGATGGATAAATATTTTGTCACAAAACAAAGCTAGTAGAAAAAATACTGAAGTAAAATTAACATTAATATGAGGATATGTACTAATGTGTGATGTAGAGTGCAGCAAAGGTGAGCACAGTTAGTACTTAGATGGGTAACTACCGCTTAACAAAATAAAGCTGAAGGAATACTATAGTAATATACAGTCAACAGCCCACCCAAAATTTGCAAAATTTATTTAGGGAAATAATTTATACAAACTCGTATTATTTTTAGTGTTGAGCTAAAATTATCTCTTCCCTAATATATTAATAATTATCTAAAGTACTAGTTAATACCTTCTATTATTTTAGAAGTTTAATTTATGCGAAATATTTGGCGTATTAATAACAGTATGAAATATGCATAAATGTATCAAGTATCAAACTAAAAATCTTAAAAATAAAAATAATATTGTTAGTGCTCACTTTGAAAAGAAAATAATCGGCTTATTAGATACTAATAACAACATCAAAAATATAACAGATATTTTACAGAAGTATGGATTAGAAGGATTTGACATTGTCCTGGAAGAAGCTAATATCATAGGGAAGCTTTCCAGTTAAGTATTAATTCAAAAAAGAAAAAAATTAACTAATTTTGAGCGCCTAAATGAACCAACTTTTGACACACGTGATAAATTTTAATTTTTTGGCAAGCAATTAATTTCTTTACAGGATCTATTTACTCTATCATACAAATTCTGTTTCATTCTTATTTAACACAAAAAAATTTAATGTCATGGAAATTTAGAAAAATAGGTGCAAAAATGTAGAACTTAAGTTCACTGAAAAAGAAAAAATTGGAGGATTATACACCAACTTTTGTTCTAAATCTAATCCTGGTAATACGAGGATATTCAGACGCATATATGATGTAGAGTGCAGCAAAAGGTCAATACAGTTAGTACCTGGATGGGTACCGATTCACAAAACAAAACTGCATTGATAAATATTGAATTAATATTACAGTAATATGAGGATATGTTGACTCATATGTGATGTAGAGTGCAGCAAGGGTGAACACAGTTAATACCTGGATGTATAAATACCGCTTCCCAAAACAAATCTGAAGTAATAACTACTGAAGGAAAATTACAATAATATGAAGAATAGTAGACTAGTATGTGATGTAGAAAGCACAGTTAGAATAACTACTTTTGATTTTACAAGTTTGCAAGTTCCTAGTCCGTATCAATTCGGCCTGCACATATCTCTAATTATTCTGGGATTGCTTTGGGATTAAATTAACATGAGGCGGGCAGCTCAGACGTCGACTTTCTCGATTATAATTTACGTGGGAAACCAAGTTGGCACAAACAGATGTCCTGGACGGAAAAATGCGCCGGAGCTGGAAAGTTACCTGGATAACTGGATAACTTAATTGGAAGGAGTAAACAAAAGTATTAAAAACACTTGAATTGGAAACTTGGAAGCAGGGGGTTGTTTTCGGAAACTTGGAAGCGGAAGATTAAATATACTTCAAATTAACTCTGAGACTGATACAGACAAATGTTATAATACTTTATTAACATGTTCAGCCTTCCAAATAAATGTAAACTAATTCATCATTATAAGTGACCGGGATTATCCGAGTTTTTTATAACACATTTTTTATGTTATTTTTACCTACCACCATCTATAAAATGGAGGTATATGTATTATACTAAAAATCGCAGAGAATTTGATGATTTTTAAGGTCCATACATTTTTACAATGATATTTGAGTGTATGTGTGTGTGTGTAAGTGTAATGACTGTATGCACAATGGTGAATCAAAAGACGTATCGCATTTTGGTTTTACACAAATAATGTTAAAATTAAGGAAATATTTATTTTTAGTTTTTCTTATATCATCAGTGCTATGAAATATCATAAAAAGGAAGAGTTTTATAACTATGGTTGCTATAGTTTAACTTATTGTAATATCAATTGCAAATAAAGAACAGTTTACACTAACTTAACTGAAGTACCGTGTCACATCTTATGAGTAGCCATATTTTTTTCTATATTTGTAGCCATAATAAAGAAAGAGATATATTTATTTTTAAAAAAACAAAATTAAATATTTTTTTTTCGTTAGTGACTTTTTTGTTGGTGAATTTCATTTACTAAATATTCAATTGAAGGTTGTACTCTGTGCACTTCAAGCCCAAATAAGCGCTACTAACTCTAAATATCAGTCCGTTTCATTTATTGGTTTTAAAATTATTATTTAACATCGAGAATAAGATCCTACAAAAATACGTAGAAGGAAAAATTGTAAATAAAGATCATCTGTAAATAATGCATGTCATCTAAAATATACAAATTTGAATTGGCACCTTGTTGATATCTAGAATTTAACATTTGTAATTTATACTAAATAAGAGCAATTATATTCTGTAGTTTTTACAAGTATGGAATCCAATCCTAGATGTGATAATAGTTAAAATTAGCTAAGGTGTTAGATATTACGCTATTTTTCAAAATTCAACACCCAGCTTCAAACTTTCTGTCGGTTGGTAGAATCCCGAAAATGCTATTACAATTGTTTTGTCTTTTATATATTTAAAGCAATATATATGTTATAGTAGAGAAAAGTTGATAAGG
Source organism: Stenolophus ochropezus (assembly GCA_035578165.1). Lineage (NCBI taxonomy): Eukaryota > Metazoa > Arthropoda > Insecta > Coleoptera > Carabidae > Stenolophus > Stenolophus ochropezus. Next base: position 15,155,696 of record JAQOWZ010000018.1, on the reverse strand, counting down.
TATTTCACTTTTCTTTTAAGCTTTCCACGTCGCCTAGACTGCTGTATTTAAATGAGAAATTTGCAGCTATTTTTGCGTAGATCCATCACGGGATACAGCGTAGTTTTTGCATCTCCTTCGCTATTGTATCTAGATATAAACGAGATAAAAAACGGATCTAGTTTTTTCTCATTTTATCGAATATCACAGGCTATACAATCGAAAATGGATTTACATACACAGATGCGATAAAAACGCAGCGAAGAACAAGTGGGAAGAAAGAGATGAAGTGAATGAAATAGGGGTTAATATCCACTCCAAAAGAAAACCAATGATTTTTAAATCTACTGCCACATTGATATAAAATGTTACTACATTTTGCACATCACAAAAGTGTGCATATAAAATAATAAAACTATTTTACATATATTTTATTTTTTATATAGATATATATTCGAATACCCATATGTAGAATATTCTAGCTATTACTTAAACTATGCTAGTCTGTTATTGTGAAAATATAGCTAACCTAAAATATTTTTACTATATTTCTGCTGTTTCAATTTCTAATATACTCGTACTTTATACATTCGATGCGTTACTCGTGAATTACACACCGTTAGGTAAAGTGAAGTTTATCAAACATGATACATAATGTACTATAAAACATTGTTGCAATATATTCTTGACTTGTCTTGTAGGTACTGTAAAGCAATAAGCAAAAATTAGAAGAATTATCTTGCTATGTAGTTTCTTGTTTCCATAAAACAATCAAATATTCAATACATTTTAAATTAAAAACAATAACTGCAATTATGGGTAAAAGGCTTTTTTTTGTAATATTACCAAAAATTAGCAACAATTCTAGTTCTTGCTGAGTTTTGTCTTTTCACAGATTGAACTTATTTTTGAGCAAAAATCAAAACAAAAACAGTAAAGGAACAATAATTTCGTCGAACTCTAATTCTAAGTGAAATTTGTTTAACCAATTTGACTAATAATATAATAATAATGTCTTCTTAATTCCATTAGGAAAATAGGTACAGATGAAATCAAGATGAAAATTCTGTTTTTAGATCATTTAAATTGCATTTTAGTGGTATAGGTTTTTTATTTTTTTTATTTACTTAATTGTTTGCGACGCTGAGATTTGAACTCTAGATCTCACACTCAGTCTGAATTATAGCGCGCAAACTAAGTGAGCCACCGCTGCCTGTTAAATTATAAAGCTAAATTTTGTGTCGGTTTCTGTAGCTTGAATTCTGCCTGAATTCTGCCTGAGTACAGGCCTGTGATTTTCCATCTTCGTCGCCAATCACTGGGGCAATATAAAATTTATACGCTCTTTACTGTCATACAGACATAACGAACAAAACCACACGGCTCACATAAAAATATTACTCCTCCCTTGGGACGTGTCCGACCATTTCTCTACGAGCGGTTACTAATAAACCGCCCCGTGCCTAACAAGCAGAACGCCGGACAACGGTTCAGAGGGCACTTTGTTACAAACGAGGTTAGCCACTCTCATTGTCCAAAAGAATCCAAAAGAATAACTCAATTGCTTTAACATGTTTTCGCAAATATTACATTATAAGAAATGTAGATTATCAACTTCTTCATTTCAAGACTAAGAGAGCACTTTGTTACAAATGAAGTTTATTCATTCAGGGCCGGTTTTTCAATGTCCTGATAAGTGTCTGTAACTCTGTTAAATAATTCCTCATGGTAACGATGAATTTCGGTTTTTCAATATCTTGTTAACGTTACTAAGAGGATAAATCTTAGATTATAGAAGGATAAACTAACAACTAGTTTATGCTGCCGATAAAATTTTGCTAGAAGGATAAATTTACCAAATTGGTCCAAGTATGGCCGAATGTAAAATATTCCGTAGTATTTGTCAAATTTAAAAGTTTTTGATAATAATGTCAAAATTTTATTTATGTGGTCTATAGGAGACTTTACTTTGGAAGAAAACAGATCATTTTAATTTCTGGAGTGATCATGATGTTTTTCAAAAGATTTAGGTTTATTAAAAATAAAGCAATATATTTATTAGAAAATGTAGGTAAACAAAATTATGAGTAGAATATAATATGTCCTAAATATGTTTCATATTAAATACCAACAGACCAACACAGAAATTTTGCAATTACCCTGATGAACCGTCGTCGATCCAAACTGTGAACAGTTGATATTTTTTGGTTAAATTTAATACAACATTGAATATTGCAAATATCAGTCAAAATAATTACCAACTAAAGAGTTGAAAATTAAATCTGCTAGATAAATATAATCAGTTTGGGTTTGGTAGTTAACAGGAACTTTGAGAGACGATTTAAAAATGAAATAATGGTATATTATTACACTAGGATTATGATATTCATTATTCTAGAAGATGAAGTTGCAAATTATATAGTTTACCTTGACCTGTATATTGGGAAAAACGGATAAATATTTTAGAAAATTACACCATAAAAATACACAATGACAAATGACGATACCGTCAGCTATAAGACGGCCGTAGGAAAGGTGATCCGCAGCATGGCAGATTTAAAATAAACGTAAATAATAGATTTCTAGTCCTGTGGTTGGCCGACAATAGTGAATTATGAATCATATTTCAGTCTCCTGAAAAATGGCTACTATAATAAAGCAAAACAATTTTAAAAATGGGGATATAGGTATTTATGCAGGAGTAAAATTTTTTTTACCGCACTAATAATATTATAAGAATAACAAAAATAATAGCTTCCTTATCTTTTTTCATGATTTGTACCGGAATAAAAAAAGTTTATTTAAATAAGAATATCATTCTTTCTAAGGCACATTATTCCTGTACGGAAAAAAATTGTCAAATACCGAAGGTACATGTTTTGTGTCATTTTTCTTACATTTAGACATCTAGTTGTCAGTCTACACTGCCTACAACCAGGGACCTACAGTTCGTCTAAAGTTTCGAACCACTCGAACTCAGCAATATTTATTTTTAGATAAAAACTTGCAAAACTGGAAATTGAATCCCAGATCTTATACTCTATAGTAAATAGGAGCACACTAACTAAACGAGCCACCGCTTTCTGTACGCGAGAGAATATACAACAAAGTATTTTAATTTGAATATAAGTTGGTCCATGTCTTGCAGCGTGAAATTCGCAGCGTGTTCCCGGTTTAATATGCTGTTAATGGCGCTAATTATGAAAGTAAGTGACAAAATATCTCAAGTAATCAATTAAGCGGATGTCACAAGAACTTGTGAAGTTTTAACGGCTGTCGGACCTCTGACATGTATTAGTTTACTAACAAGCAGCCACGTTTATCTCTCAAGCGCTCTGCATGGATTGGAAGCTCTTAAATGTACAGAGGGAAAACACTAAAGAAATATGGGGGTTATCTAAATTCAATGTGATGCAGAGTACAGCAAGTGTCAGCTTAGTACCTGGATGGTTAAATACCGCTCATAAAACAAAACTAAAGTGATAAATACTGAAGGAATATTACAGTAATTTGAGGATATGTAGACTCGTACGTGATGTAGAATGCAACAAAGGTAGTACATAGATGCAGTGGCGTACACAGAGGGGTATTAAGGGAGGTAAGAACCCCCAGTCTCTTGAAATCTGTGACCTCGAAACTTTTTAAAATTAATATTTATATTATTTCCAACAAAACTATTAAATTGTAGCATTCTATATTTATATTGCAAGTTGCAATTTTACAAGAAATGTGTGAAAATTTGAAATAGATATACCTATTTCTCGCAGAACTTGAAGACAAATTCAATGATACAACGTAATAGCAAATACTTCAAAAATATATTGTAGAATTTCTGTATTTATACCTTTTCCTGGTTCTGTTATTAATCAACTTAGAGACCTTGCTTAAACATAAAACTACTTTGAATGTTTTTTGTTCTTTTTGCTAAATTTTCCATGTTTTACCATACAGGTATATGTGATAACACTAAATACGAGTACTTGTTGTTACCTACCGTGCTGTGACATTGATGAAAGAATTGGAGAACTGTAAATTTGGTATCTATACATTACTAATAGTAGATATTTATGCTGTTTGCTAAGAATGGGTAAATACCGCTTCACAAAACTATGCAGCAGTAATAAATACTGTAGGAATATCACAGTAATATAAGGATATGTAAAATAGATTGTAGCAAGTGTGAGCACAATTAGTACCAGGATGGGTAACTATCGCTTTACAAAACAAAGCAGGGAAGGGATTCTACAATTTCGGTTTCTTTCATTTAGACTTGATATGATATCAATTGCATATATCAACTACAAAGTATACTTGCTCTTTTGTAGCAGTAATGGTTATTTATGGTTGTTATATACTTACATTTACTCATACATAGATAAAAATAATAAAATGTCTTAAATTCATTGCAAATTTGAATTTCCACCATGGTGAAAATTGACATTTGATGTTTGCAATTGATATAATATTAAGTACAATTGTTATTTGTAGTTGTTATGAGTTATGAAATCCCACCCCTGAAGTGATAAACTCTAAAGGAATATTACAGTAATATGAGGACATATGTTGACTCATATGCGTGCTTTAAAGTATGTCCCAGTGATATATTTATCTATATTTAATCAATTCTATTTCCTTTTGTTACTCCGTATAATCCAACAATGCCCCGTTATTAAGTTCCGTTTCCGTCGAGGCAGCTATCCTGCTGATCCTGCAGGGAGTTTTACGCCTGGATATCCTGGATCCAGGGCCAGGATCGGGATATCAGGATAATATAGCTTTCATTTTGCATGTGTCGGCATTGGCAGTTGATTTGTGGACTGCCTATAGGACGGTTAAGTGGATTATGGAATAGAATGGAATCGCGAATCACCCAGAAATAAATATAGAGGGCAAAATATAAATTTGGATTAAGTATAATATTTAGGATTTATGATATCTATATAGAGAATATTTTTGAGAATTCTGCAGTTATTACACACCACCATAGTACATCATATACAGAGATCTGTGTATGAACTGTCACACACAAGTAGAACAAATGATAATTCATTATTTATTTGTATACTCTTGAGATATCAGCTAGTATTACTATAGCACTAAACTAAATAATATTTAGAAATTTGTCCATGGTATAATATTATTTTTTCTATGACTATTAACATATTTGCTTGTTGTATATTTGTTATTGCTACAGATCCAAAGTATATTGTTAACACATTTCTGTTTCCCACGGTAACTATAGACAACCTTAAGATATAAATTCATATCTCACAGTTCTGTCAAAAATCGTATTGTTTCACTTTTGTTTTACTACTACTTGCTAGGAAGTAATGACATGAAGACATCTATATTATTAAAATTTAAATGAATTAGGAAATAATATCGTGGTCGTAGAAAAAGTATAATGTACAACTCGCTTGGAATGTCCATTTAATACTCGCATGATTTGCCAATCTGTCATGCTCGTATGAAATGAGTACCGTTTTATGATTATTGTACAGTATATTATTTGTTTATACTGGCTGATATTGTTACAAAATTAAATTAAAATACGTATTTTACAAAGACCCATCTATAAATATAACTGCTATTATAAAGCAAATATAAAACACATACGTTATCGTATATCCATTTCCTATATAATTTCCGTACGACTTGCATCACAAACTACACTTTATGAACCAATATAAATTCGATTTAATTCTTTCAAGTACCCTATTATAATTTATCAAGTGCACATGTCCCATTATTACCAATGAAATATATAATCTATCAAACACATGTACCTCATTAGTTTGTTTTGAACAAGTGTTTATTCTTTGCTGTGCTGGTCTTTAATCTAGCAGGAATTAAAGCAGGAATTAGTATCAGGAGCTTCATTAGCAGGAATACTTCAAGGTTGATCGTTAGATGAGTCATGAAACACGCAGTCGTTTGTGATGTATAATTGAAGGAAAATGGCTTATACTATTTATAAAGAAATATATCATCAAATGTTTATATTCAAATAAAGTTTTTCTGTAAATAATACAGTGGAGTAATAATATTTAATTTCCTTATGAGAATGATTGATCCGACTAGTTTAGTAAAGTTTTTAACTCGCTTAGATAAAAGTATTAGAATAGATTTTTGGAAAATTAGGTATGTGCGAGTATATAATATTTATTTATTAAAGGCATAGTTAAAAGACCATAATATGAGGGAATGTTTAAAGCTCGACGCGGAACGGAGAGCTTTAAATTTCCTGAGGGCTATAATTTTGATTATACCTGTGGTACATACGTTTTATTTCATTTTGGCACTTTAAATGAAAAAATATATAACTACATATTCAATGCTGTGATTTCTTTATAGATAGTTGATATTGTTAGATTGTTTGTTCTTAAACAAATTTAATACAATCAAAGTGTCACTGTCATTGTCAAATTTATATGAAACATCACGTACTGACTATTCTGGCGAAATATTAATGGAATCTGAGTCTACACACAAGTTGGTTTCTAATAATTCAAAAGATTTATATGAAACGAAATTTGAATAGTTCTGTGAATGCTAAGTTCTTGCTGAATTAAAATTAAATTTATTGTGTTGTTTGACATTTACTCATTAACCACAATTTTAATTTCTTTGAGTAACTATTATTTAGCAAGTTTATGATTCCAAAATGAAATAAAAATTATTATCCTTGGTTTATTATCTACTATGCAATTTTAAAGGGAGTTTTAAATTCTACCATCAAATTTATAAATCCAAGATTGTTCCTCAAAGTATATTATATCTGAAAATTAGTGTTGCCGTCTAGATCTAGATCTAGACTTTCTTAGTCTAGATCAATTGTGTAGTAATAAACTGTCTCAAAGGTTACTATACTTCTGATAGAACTACACTTGGAACTATAGATACAAAGTACAACCAATGAACACAGATCTCTTTAATATTTTTTTCTGGTTGCGTACGTGGATTTGTGAGACATCCTGGTAGTTATCCAGACGCACATATGCGTGATGTAGTGCCTATTCATCCTTACAGGATAACATGTATTATGTGGGCGTCACTGTAACTTTGTGATACATTCCTTTCCTGAATATTTCATATACTTGTCGGGTTAGAAGTTTCTCCTTATTTCCGCTTTTTTTGAAAAGTATCTTGTATAATATGGTATGTCTTACGCGAAATCGGAGGATCGTCATTAAACGATTAACAGTCCTTGTACATTAAAAGTACAAAAGAACAGTTTATCGCTATACACCGCAAATTGATTTGGGTTTGTCAGAAACCTAAAATTTCCAAGTTTAGATCAACGGAAAAATATAAACATCTTATAGGACAATGGCTCTATGTAATCCAAATTAAATAACTACTCAAACACAAGGACACTTATTACAAAAATAAGGGATTATTTAATTATTTTCTATTACTATGATTCGAATTGGTTTTACTTACTTTATAATATTTTTATTAGAAAAGGGTGCATGACAGTGCCAGTGTGCCTATTCTTATTTGTGGCAGATTTATGTTTTTGTGAACTTACGTGAAGGGAATTTAAGCGTTTTTTAACGATCTTTGGACTTCTCGTGAGACATACTATACATTCCAGGATATTTGTTGACTCCATTAGGCTTTTACAACAGGTAACTTTTAAAGAGTTTATAAGGGTAAATGTAACACTCAAATAAAATAAAAATTTGGCCTTTTATAAGTTATTAAAAAAAAACATAAATTCAGTTATATCTAAGTACAAAACAAAATAAATACTTATATACTAACCATGGTATCCACATTTTAATTTTACTATTTTTGAAATTTTTAAAAATCCTAATCTAATCTACTTGCTTCGCAGACCTTATATAATTTAATTTATTTCGTGTAATTTAAATAATAATATTTTTCTGAGACCTTTACTGGAGCATCTGCTATCCGCTAATCAATATATAAATAAAGTTATATACTTGAGTATGTACAGAGCATTATATTGTTACTTATTTACTATCAAACATTTTGATATGTCTCAATTCACACTCTTATTATACAGAGTGGCACTATAAGAGTAGGGATAACATTTCTACAATGTGGCATTTATGCCGCGAGGAACTAATAGTAGAGGGGGGCAAGAATATATATGCCATGACATTTATTCTGCTTAGCATTATACCGTGTGGGATTCTTTAAATAGAATTAAAACTTACATTTCATTGACCATATAATAACCTGCAGAATGTTTAGTTAATTTTTTAAACCCTTTCTTTTTTCGTGAATTGAGAAATTTCGATAAAATTTTGGTAATCCTATCTCTAATATTCAGGTATTGAATCCGCCTGTTTTAAAAGATATTTCCCGTAATTAGTATGTCAAGTCAGTCCAGTTATATGTTGGCATAAACTATACGAATATATTTCTTTCATTATGGCACCAAAATTAACCAACTAGAAAGGTCTACATAATGCGCTAAAGAAAGACTGACACCACCGTCAATCATCGTAGAAAAAGACGAGCTGATTGCCTTTCATGGCGTAGAAGTGCGACGCATGAAATTGTTCATCAAATTTCAAAGAAGCTCTGTCCATCAGGCAATGTTGCAGCGCGCTAGACAGAAACGCCTGCGATGACAGTGTGTGTGGAAAAGAGATAGATGGACACATAATTCATCACTAGGGTGATCAATCAATCAATCACGTGACTGGTCACGTGACGAGACGATGAGATAAAAGCTGAAGGCTAGTCGCCGAGAAAGATGGAAATTGGAAGTTTCAAAGTTTAAGTAAGTTTCGTACATTTACCATATTTCACTGCCTTACAGATCTCGTTTAATATATTTTAAAATAATCCAGTTATGAAAAATTTACAACTTCAAATAAAGTGAAAGTATAACCGATACTGATACCGAGAACCTGTGTTTGAGTCCAATTCATTACTACAAATACAAATACTATGGTGCACTCTCTGCTTCACGCTAGTATATATGGTTAATGTTGTTTAGAATTTGAACAACAGATTTCACACTACTTGCAATTTAAGTTGAAGTGTGTTAAGCGAAGTAACGCTTTTCGTATATATTATCCTATATTTATCATATTTGCATATTTTAATGCCTTGCAGTTATAATATATAATTTAAAATAATTGAGTTACAAAATTCATTGACGTATGGTTTGTAATCTACACGTTCTCTACTTGTATTTCAGAAAGTGTCAGTTGTACGTCAAATGTAATTCAGATTTGTCAATTGTAATTTAGAATGTATCTTGGGCTCTTCCCGCATATTCAAATTCAACATATTTTGAATATGTTTTCAATAAATTACTACAATTGTAGATTGGTGAAACCTAAGTGTATTGTATAATAGAATGAATGAGAAAGAAAGGTAGAATCTTACGTCTTAAATACACTGTTCTCTCAAAAAAAAAAAATATTGTTACCGGTTTCGGTTATAGATTGAGGATGGTTACTCAGTAACCGAAACCGATCACAATAATAAATTTTTTTGAGAGAACAGTGTGTTTAAGACGTAAGGTTCTACCTTTCTTCCCCATATATTCTATTTACTACAATGTTAATAATTATATTATAATTGACTTAAAAAGTAGGTATATAGTTTATTTATAATAAATTATAAAGTTTTACCGGTTTTTCGTTGTGACGTATCAATGCCTCTGTAGAAATTGACATATAGGATGAGAAAGACGAATATACCTATAGCATAGCTCCGAAGTTTGACGTTTCATTTGTAAACACAGAAAAATATTTTGTTACATACTTACATTTTTGTTCTTCGTGTGTACTATATATTTGAACAGAATAGTTCTCATTTTCTTGTTTTGTGGTACCACAGATGTCTACTGTGGCGCTGTCGAAATGTCAAAAATAATAATAGCTAATTTCAATTTGTTGGGAATTTATAAAAAAATATTTCTCGTTTATTTGTCTTAAAACAAAAATAATAATATGAAAAATTCTGAATTGCATGAAATAAAATGTGTACTAATCTGAAATACACTTTCTGAATTGCAGTTGTAAAAGTTGTAGTGTAGTGGTACTAAGATGAGTAACGTCGACACAGCTTCTTTACCATATATTTCTTACATAAAATGAGACCATACCATGTGCATTGTATAAGTACATCATTACTTATAGCAATGGGTAGCCGTGAGTGATATATAGTTTCGTTTAACTATATTTCACCGCCTTCTATACTAATCTCGTTATATTTTCGCACTGATCGTATTGTTATTTAGTCGAACATAATACATTCTACCTTGATTAGTAGATAGAACTCTCAATACACTCGGTTCGAGTCTGAGTTTATTAATTAACTGGACCGTTGCTATCCATACTTAATGAAAATATCAACTCTAAATTGTTCATTTCGGCGACAACATAAAACATTAAATCATGTATTTCTCTCATACGAAAAACATGATTAATACATAGTGTTCCCGTACGTAGGTTCTCAAGGCTTTTTGCCTTCATTAGTTCTTCCCTTACCCATCTATCATTCTGGTGAAAACGAAATTAAAATACGGGGGTTCGCGAGAACATTTGAATAGAGATGGACATGTTGTCACGGCATTGTTCACTAACAATTGATGTAGGTTGATTTGGGAATTTAGAGATTTGGGGATACTTCAATTTAGGGTATTTAGACGGTTGGTAGTAGCAAAAAAGAATGATTCAAATATATTATAGATTGAATAAAAGTGTATCATTAATAACATCAAATTTGAATTTTATTCATTGTATATATGTACATTTTGGTAATAACTGCCAAGTATTAGTTTATGAATACCTGTCATAATTAAACGAAAGATCATTAAAAATTACGGAAAGTAGAATATAATGAACTGTAATAATTGGGATATCGTCTGGCATTACTCAAGCACTAAACTATTTAATGTACAGAGATCTGTGTATGAACAGACACATTTAAATGGAACATATGGTAATACATTCTTTACTTGCAATACTCATAACCGTGAGATATCGGCTAGTATTACTACTAAACTGGATTATATAGGGTAAATGGAAGTGAGATGGATCACATTTTGGAAAAATTATTGTTACAATATATTATTAAATAATATTTAAAATACAAGATTTATTTATAATAACATATATTCAAGGCTTACTTGTAAGAATAAAGAAAAAATTAAACTATTTTCTGAAAACTAGAAAAAGAATTTTTTCGGATACACAAACTCCAACTCTCCTCTATTATATTAGTGAGATGAATCAAGGCTTTGAGAAAATTAACAGGTTAACTGATTATTGACATATGTCATATGTGGTATACCCTCGTGCAAACATCGACCACAAAATTACTCATTTTATCCAATCATCCTTCTTTATCGCATATTCGTTTTCATAATCTTTAGCTTGTTCGTTATCATCACCCTCTGATTAACCATTTAACAATAGTTCTTCAGAACTCATGGAATAGCAACTAAATCGTCTACCTTTCTTAGTGCGCATGATTTTTTTCTGTGTACCGATTTGATTGATCTTTTTAACAATAACAATCTTATGTCCATCTCTCCTCAACATTACGTAGTCCATCTAACCTCAGAACAGAGGTTAAATTGACCACTAAATTACTTATGACTGTGTAGGGATAGGATCACATTTTAGGTTACGTTAAATATTAGGCTCATGTTTATAAAGTATATACATAAATAATTAATTTAAACTTACCGAAATAGTAATTAACTAATTGCAAATATAAGGTATAAATTTTTTTTAGCAATTTTTAAACACTGTTTCCTTATGAGAGTCCATCTCTCCTACTTAGCTTAGAAAGATAAATTTATTAACTGCTGCACTTAAGTAACATTAATATTATTTATTTGCAACATTCAACGAGATATCGACTGCTATTATATCATCAGCATATAAAAAAGTGATAATATATTGATTACATTTAAGTTTGCTTCTAAAATACTTATTTTAGTGCCCCGGGATAATTTGCCGCGTACGCCACTGGTTCGGTGTCGTCCTTTGAGCGGCAGGCGATCAAAGGCGTCGCGGTTTCTCGCTTCTTCTGTCTATGGCGTCGTATCCTCGGATCCCTGTGTCTGAAGACGGTGTAAGCGGAAAACCTACCCTTCTGGATAATATAATAGATTACGCCCAAATCTAAGATATTTATAGTTACGGAATATATTGTTCATATCCTCTTTCTTATATCCTTTCAACCAGAACAAGAACAAACTTGTTATTAAAGGAAAACCGCGCATTGTCTGAGTGGTTTGGAACCCACTATAAAGCATGTTGTACATTATACTTTTTTCGGCTAGATTATAGTTCTAGAATTATCCGAGAAATTTATAGGTAAAATTCATCCAATTTTTATCCCAGATTCTAAATAGAAATATATGCTCGACTGTATGTACACTCTATTTTCCGCAGTTGATCTCACGTCATTAATTGTAACTATGTGATTCAAATCATTGGGGGCATTGATGTCATCTTCTTGTTGGGTAAAATTATTTTCGAAGTAAATAAATGTCAAAATTGACAGTATTATATACAAAAATATTAATGGATGAAACATTCAAAAATAGTTGTAGAATGAACTAACGAAACTACCAACAAACATTGAAGCAGAAATTGTCAACGCCAAAATATATACCCTTCTGTAACACGTACGATAATGTGATAGTGGATGAAAAAGTCATCTATACGATAAAAATTTAATAATTCTTGATGACATGTAGATGAACTCCGGAAAAAAGAGTGCATATTTATATAGAGTTACATATATTTTTTTCTCACGCATGCGTGGTTACAAACAAAATTTTATTGCCAACTATTAGCTACATTTTTCCTTCTCGCGTAGGTTTGTTGTTTTCAATTTGCTTTTCTGTTAAGTTGGTATTCACGCATATTACGAAGTAACTCGGTAAATCTCCAACATTGTGCGATAAAATCAGATGAACCTCAGATAAAACTCTGACTAGAATATCTAGTATGAAAGTAGAGAAAAAAAGCATAATGTAAAACGGGTTTAAGCGTGTAGAGAGTCTAACCTGCACTAATAAAATTATTACGGAATATTTAAAAACCTGTTCAATCTAGGAACCTTACTGGATAGAAAACCAATACCTTTTATACAATTCGTACATAATTGAATAAAATTTTAATTTTTACCCATTTTTAACCAAATTTCTATTGGCCATTTAAAGACTAACAATGAAATTTTCAAGTTTGAATATTCATTACCAGAATCTGCAATTGCAAAGAGTTTGAAGCTTCAATTTAATTCAATTTGCAACATTTAAGAAAAGATTTTACGAAGCATATTCGATACAGTCTATAGTTTTTTGTACATAATGTAATTAGCTTATATGAATGTTCCCTGCAGTAAAAAGAGTCGTAAATTTGAGTTGTATTTCATACTTTAAGTAAGATTGTAAGTAATGGAACTAAGATATGTGCTTATCTACATACCCGAGAAAAAAAATATGAGTATATGATATATTACTAAGAGAAAACATATTAGTGTATTATTTCTTGCACTGTATATATTACATACAAATCTAGTAATCCATGTATTACTGTAATATATCTTCAGTTTATATCATATCTGAGATGGGATTCTATAACTTCGGTTGCTATCATTTAGACTTGTTATGATATCAATTGCAAATATCAAGTACAATATATACTTGCTATTCTATAACAGTAATGGTTATTTATGGTTGATACCTATACTTACATATACTCATACACATATAAAGAACACTCTACAAATCTACAGTGATGTGGGAATGTCTGAAATTCATTGCAAAATTGAATTTCCGCCATGGTGACGTTTGACGTTTGTAACTGATATTATAAAAAGTACAATTGTTATTTGTAGTTGTTACGAGTTATAGAATCCCACCCCAGCTTTGTTTTGTGAAGCGGTATTCACCCATCCAGGTACTAACTGTACTCACACTTGCTGCACTCTATATCACATACTAGTTATATATTACTATAATATTCCTTCAGTATTTATTATTTTAGCTTTATTTTTTTTATACGAGTCTAGATATCATCATATAACTGTAATATTCTTTTAGTATTATTATAATACTTTATATGATGTACGCATATTTAATTCGTGGATTTGCATTAAGTGCAAGACTCAATGTCAGTGTTTTTCCCGATGCAAATGCCTGAAGCTTCACAGAAATTCAAATCCGTAGTGTGTGTACAGCAATTCCTGCACTTACATAAATTTGAATAAATATCCAGCATTACGAACTCGCAGGAAAAATCTCAGACGTGCTTAATGAAAGCTGCTATAGGCTACAAGCTGTAGGCAGTGATGTTTAATTACGTACCGTCCTACAACAATGCTTCATAATTGGTTCGGAAGTTACGAACAAGTAACTTTGCAATTGTCTCCAGGTTAAACACACACAATTGTTTTAATATTTTTCCGCTTCATTCAAAACTTATTTGGAAGTTATTATGCGAAGAAGTGCAGATTAATGGCCTTAGAAAGTTTTCTGCTAAAGCTGACGAATTATGATTAATACTGAAGAATAATAATGAATACTTGTATATAAAATACTGTGCAGCAAATATAACATAATTCATCTCTTTATAATTTTCACAGATTGAAAGATTATTTCAATCCATACTTAAGAAATATTAAGTAGTAGCCTTTTAGTAAGTGAATGGGTAAGTATTGCTTTTTAGTAATATGAAACATATATTATGTATTTTATTTCATTTTCGAATCGTAAACTTATTGATACGCTCTCAAATACAGGCGAAATTTGCCCTTTATCGCCCGAGGGCGTATAAAGTTGTTACGCAATACTTACTCAAACAAAATAAAATTGTGGTTAATGAATAAATATCAAACAATACAATAAATTTTAATTTTGATAAAGAAAGTATTTAGTATTCGTAGAACTCTTCAAATTCCTTTTCATACAAATATTTTGAATTTTTAGAAACCAACTTGGTATGTGCAGCCTCAAATTCAATTAATTTTCTATCAGAATCAGTATGTGATGTTCCATATATATTTGAGAGTGACAGTGACACTTCGAGTATGGTAAATTTGTTTAAGAACAAACAATCGAACAATGCCAACTATCTATAAAGAAACTAGAACGCAGGAAATTTAAAGCTCTCCGCTCCGCGTCGCGTTTTAAACATTCCCTCGTGCTATAATCTTTTGATTACGCTCTTAATACATAAATAACTATTATAAATATATTTACATTCAAAAATACATTAGTCGTTCACCAAATTCAAAACTGTAAGTTTATAGTCCTTACGGTCCAAACAACAGGCAACAGTTCGTGTAGAGTGCAGTAGAGGTTGAGGTGAGCACAGCAAGTACCTGTGTGGGTAAATACCGCTTCACTCCCTGTGTCTGTTTTCCTTATTTAATTCCCGTGCACTTGGCAGTGAGAAACGACGGGGCACAGGCTGTTTACGTCGCGAGCTGAGCTGTATGTCGCCTAATTCTCTTATGATATGTTGTCGCTGAGCGCAGATTTCTGCGAGACTAATGGTTGTAGGAATTGTACTAGCGGAAGATCTGCGCAAGATGCTAGCACTTGTACGCTGGAGAATATATTGCCGCGTGATAGCTCGGTGGATTACTCCGTTGTTTTAGATGCTAACTGAACTTGAGAGTAAAAATACCGAACTTTAGTTAGACCAGGGATCAGGAACTAAACTAAATTTACTTTGAACAGCTGGTTTATAATAAAGAGCACCACGACTTAAATTTTCAAAAGCTATATTTGGAGCTTTCAGTGA
The DNA here is from genome assembly GCA_035578165.1 of Stenolophus ochropezus. Lineage (NCBI taxonomy): Eukaryota > Metazoa > Arthropoda > Insecta > Coleoptera > Carabidae > Stenolophus > Stenolophus ochropezus. The sequence goes on along the minus strand of JAQOWZ010000018.1, from coordinate 15,139,956 downwards.
ACTTAAAAGAATAGGAAATTGATTATATCTATTAAGCCACTAAGTAAGAGAGGTATTGGAATTATGCTAAAATCAGATGGTGAGTTTTCAATGGATAAGAATTTTGAAGTCCCTAGAACACGATTTTAAAATTTTTATGATGATGTCTGTCCGTGGATGGATGGATGGATGGATACTGTCGTAATGATAACTCAATACTAATAAATAAAAAAAGTTGAAATTTTGAATATATCTGATTAGATTTTGGTGTTAATCGTGTTAATCGTGCAACCACAAGTGGAGTTTTCATGAAGATCTGGATGTTTTTCTAAAATATCTTTATTAATTTTGAATAAAAGAGATTTTTTTTTAAATAATAATATAATATTATGTCATTCGCTAAATTGAAATACTTGTAGTCTAGCTCCATTTAACTATTATAAGTAATTGTGATTCTAAATGTCAAATTACAGAATTTCAATTTAGTTATCAGAATCAGTATCCAGTATTTTTAAAATTGTTTAATTAAGATTTATCTCTCGATATCAAAGTAAGGAGGGTATAGATATTGTGCTGAAAATTACATTTCGAGATTTTGATTTTGAAACTCTGGTTAGAGATTCGTGATCACAGTCACCATTCATTATTGTATATGTTAAATATTTCAAAAGTAACAATTCCGACTAATAATGAAAATTCATTATTTCGGTACTAAACTTTAAATTACGTTAATGCCAACTTTTAATAACGTTAGTATGTAGTAAGTAAGTATAAATTAAAATTAAAACATGTACCTACATAAATTATCTGCTTAAGCTGCAAGTAATAACAATAAACTATTTTCACCTTGTTTTTTAAACGGTACTGTACATTTTTCATTAGCAGCTTTGTCTCTTTTTTGTAATGAGAACCGATAACTTCATCGTGATGTACATGAATGCTGTGAATGAAGTAGCATATTCGTAAATAATCAATAATTAACTGTGATCACAATCATACTTTATAATTACAGATACTGGAACACAGCAATCACAAATCAGGTTGTGATTCAAAAGTAGCAATTTCACGCATCACTAAGTCTAGCTCTTACTATTTGTTTACCGAAAGTAGAAATACAAATTTTATCATCATGACACTTTTTACTGATCGCCACATATCAAAAGGGCCATAAAATCTTTTTTTGACATTTCTAGAGTTTATTAATATCTACTTATATATTTAATGTCCTCACAATATGTTTTCTATATTTAACATAATCTCTATTGGTTTGTTCGTCAATTAGGATGTACTGTATACATGAAAATATAACTACTTCGAATAGAGGGATATTAATTAATACTGAAGCATGTAATACCATCGATAGAAAACTTCTGACAGAAGTTGATCAGCATACGATAAAAATCAATCATCGAGGAAACAATCAGTGGTGACCATAACGGCAAAAAATTCTAGTAAAATTCTAGTTACTAGTGGTACTACGTATGAAAATAATTCGTAACAGATAAATATGAAAAAACATTATTTACATACTCTATGGTAGCATGTTGGATTTATGGTGGTCATATATGTTTTCTTTTCATTTCACACTTAACTATATTTCAAAGTTACCATTAACTGGTAATAAATCTAAAGATTAAATGAATTTATAATTACAATAATGAAACACATTGAGTAATTCATGTCGGTGTCTGAAAAACTGTTTGTTTTCTGTTTTCTTTCTGGAAAATTTCTCTATTACAACGTGTTCCAATTGAATCCCCTTTCCGAGTTGAAGCACGAAGCGTTGCTTTTTGTTTCTGTCTGCGAAATTTCTTTAAATTTAGTAAACAGCGGAAAGCAAACACCGCTCGTGTTAAAATCTCGCAGTCGTATGTTCTCCGCTAATATAATGAAAGAATAACACGAGTCAAGTGTTGCCAGGGAACGGACCTCACTTGTTTTGCTGCATTCGCACGACTTCAAAAAATATCGCAGGGATGTTTTGTTTCTTACGTCATCTTGGGGTAAACAACACAAACAGAGAACGATTCAAAAATATTCTTAAAGGGATAACATCAATTGTGACACAACATTTCTACAGGGAACACGGTGCCTGAGGTACTTGTTTTTTAATATATTTTGCTACTACACAAATTACTAAAGCAAGTCACATGAAATTTTATGAAAGTAGTAATTATTTATACAGTATGTGTAACGAAACGCGGTACATAGCAATTTAACATGGGATTTCAAAATATTGCAGAAACTCTCTCTCCTGATAGATTTTGAGGAAAACTACAAGAGTACAAAGTTGTTCAAAACTAAATTATACATAAGATAAAATAATAATTGATGCATACGTCTGCATTACGAAATTTATTAAATATAAAATGTAACATTTTCGTTCAAAATCAGACAGCCATGGAAATAAAAGAAAATATTTATGTGTCAGTTGTGACAGTTAATGGCATGTCAATATAGATAATTTTATATTTTTATAATATTAGCATATTGTTTAAGAAAAAATAATCTAAATTCATCTTAAATTATAATAAAATACAGACAATAAGAATTATAATCAATGATACTTCACTAAACTATCTCATAAATACATTCTTTTATTTCCATACTGCAGACGTATTGTTGCACCAATTATGATCATATCTGTTGTAGTTTTGTTCTAAATCTATCACGAGAGAGATTATCCACAATTTTTTGAAACCCCATGTCAAAGTCCTATGTTCCGCGATTCGTCGCACACACTGTACATTTATAGTTATGGTTAAATTTCACATTTTAAACGTAGAAGAGTTTAACTTCTTTGATCGTCTAAATCTACCGTTGCTTGGGTATATTTAAGGAGAAATGAATTGAAAAACATGTAATATCTAAAAGATCCAGCTGGAAGTAGGATCTTAGTGTAATTATAGCCGGTTGCTTCTCTGACTAATGTTACTTTAATATGACCTCGTCCTCCTGTTATTATAAATGAATTACTGTGTTATAGCATAGCGGTCACAGTGAATTCTTACGGACATAAACACACTTCATTTCAACATACAAATAAATGAAATAAATGTACTACTCTTATATCCACTAAGACTTAAAATTAAGCAACACTTAAGCACGTAAGATGCTAATCAAAATGTTGACAGCAATGTTAAATAACTCATCTGACTATCTATTTCGATATTATATTGTTTATGTAAGAGAATCTATAATTTTCTATTGATCAGGATTAATATGATTAATTTAGTTAATAAATGTACTTACCAAATTTAATGTCAGTCATTTAAATTTCCATACAGATTATTATTGATTGTTGGGCATTTCGAACCATTCAATTACAGCGGAGTATTATTTGGTTAATACGAGTAGTAAATATTTAAACATAGTACTGTGGTCAGGAGTAGGAATATGTTAATAGAAGAAAATTAAATTTAGTTTTCTGAGAACATTCGACTAGAAACTTAATCGCTGTTAAATTTAAATAAACAACACTATTGTAACGTCATTTAATATCTTGTCAATTCCTCTATTCATGCGTTTAGGTACTAAATTTTTAATTTAAACATAATACTAATCTTTTTTTAAAATAGTTGTTGATATTTGTTTTTGGTTTATGTAAATTTGATCCTATCCCTGTACAGTTCTAAAATTAGCCTTAATTTTATTAAAGAGCGAGTATCTCCTACTTTATAAAACAATATAATTTTCAATATACAATAATATTCCATTCAACTTAAACTCTCTACTATGTGGTGCTTTTAAATTTGGTGTTAATTATTTCTTCTCCAAAATATGAGATTAATTATAAATATATCTTAAGATGTAGATACTAAGAGATGATACTGAATAATGCTACAATGTACGAGTATAATCACTTATTTATTACAAATTACCAAGTGTCTAAGCTTGTTAGGGCTTCTACATTAGATATGGAGTTAATAGACGAATGGACCGTCATTTCGAAAATATAACGAAACTATATATTCAGTTATAATAATTTAGTTGCTAGTTTTTAGAAATGTAGTGTCTTCAAACGAATGTTAAATTTGCAACAATAATGATATGACCTTCGGTATTCCTAGAGTCACCAAACACAAATGTAAATGTTGCGGTAATTCTTATTAACTCATAAAGTATTATCAGTGAAAGAAGAAGCAAGTTACGAAGAAAGACTCCATAAGTATTGAGAACTTAGTAAAATAAAGCAATGATATTAAGATTGAATTTTTTCGTTAATTCTTGTCGCGTCTGTATTTAACCTCTGGCACGATGAACTGTTACCAATATTGAATATTTAGTGCAACGTGGTGGTTGACCGCATGTCCCAACACACATGCGCCGCATGTAGGAAATGTACAGGAAAATCACTGCATGTTCTACGATATGGAGATTAAATATATTACCAGAACAATTAATTACAGCTCTCGTTGATATACAGCCACTGGTTTTGATTCTGACAACCAGAATTCGAATCCGGTTGATGTTGATTATCAGTCAATTATTTCCCTCAGTAAAATATACATATGGTATACACTCTTCATCAGTTATGAGTGCCCTAATGGTGCCTTCTGACGAATACCCTTAAATATAATGTCATATAAATTCAAATATAGCCAATATATCATTAATAATATTCAATTTAAACTAACACTCGTGGTATATCCTGCATTATGAGTCTTTTTGATGCTTTAAAAATAAATCCTGAAATATTTAATAATAACAAACTGTTGATTACATTGAAAATGGATTTAGAATGCCAAAATACGTATAAAAAGAGACATAAATTTTGTGTTCCGAGTACATTCTTTTATAAAGTATTTATAGAAAAACTGAACTTATTGTCTCCCACTGTAGCTAACTTTGAGTTGAATTGTTATTTTTGGAAGGCACTATATTCTTTTTTATGTATCATCAAACAAACAGCACGTTTCGTAATATTATTGTTTGTGAGTTGCTCTAATTTTTTCAACGCTATAACAAAATATACTAACTGTGTTTATTTTTTCTACACTCTGCATCCAATACGAATCTAGATTTAAGTATATTACTGCAATATTGTTTCAATATTTATCATTTCAGTTTGGTTTTGTGAAGTGGAATTTTCTCATTAGGTATTGTATTAACCTTGCTACACTCTACATCACATATGTAATGTCTGTGACTTTATGGAATAAAAGACCACAGATATATTCATAACTCTGCAGGATTCGAACCCATATCACCTGGATTGTGAAACCTGAGCGTTAACAATAAACACAACAGTGTCTGCATTACTTTTTACCAGGTGTGTTATTTCAGTCGTTAAATTATTATTTGGCGTTTTAACTAAATTCCTCTAAAGAGCAGTTATGTATGTTAGTTTGACAATATAAATATGAAATCAATAGTAGTTAGCCATATCAAAAAGCAAATAGTGACAGTGTTTCGTGACTCGCTGGGTAATTGCCCTAATCTAGCTGAACATCTCTGTGACATGCAATTCTTAACATTCTATCTAATTGTAGGTGAACTAATAGTTTTTATTAGTTTGTCGTTATATTCTTATTTTATATAACAGACCATGATCATTAGAGCAAAGTTAAAATTGCTATAGATATATACACAGATGTAGATGATATATTTTAATGATGACTTAAATTTCACAACATTTTCTTATTTTATCTTGGAATACATTAAATTATATTACTAAATTTTATAAATATGTGAATAATTCACGAATTTTTATCTACTTAGATAATATTTTCAACAACTCATTTTCCTTTCAATTTTAGTCATTTTCTCCGTAATAAAAATTGAATTATTGTCTGTATAAGATCGTCACATACAAACATACACCCAGAGGCATTGTAATGCAAACGTTAAAATCGGATTTTACCTATACCTTGAAAGATGTTTATTCATCAAACACTCGATACGCGATTTTTAGCAGTAACGAAACATATAGTAAAATATCACTGTTTTAGGTATATATGAGAAAATTAAAAAGGCGTAATACATTTTTATTTATTTATAAAGTTTATAAATATGTATTTCTAGACGCACTGAGATGAATCACATGATTAGCACACTCTAACCTGAATTGAGTGGACTGTAAGTTCTGCAGTTCAAATCCCAGTTTCGTTCATCTTTACCCAAAATAAATACCGCTGTAGATTCCTTGAAGAGATACCAAAATTCAAGTAAAATTCCACGAAACAAGTTCCTTACGTATTTGAGGCACTATTCTACTTAGGAACGTTCTGTCTTGCAAAGAAAGAAAGAAATATTTTTAGACGGTAACTCATCTATTATAGGTATATGAATTATGTTCACTCTGCATTTAAACATAACAAATAAATGTATTTATATAATAAATCTATTAATATTATCGTTTTCTGGTGACTGAATTTCCGACTGAAAGAATTTTTGTATACGGCATTAATATGTAAACCGTTTGTCGTTTAATATTAAGCAAAGTATTTGAAATTCTTTTGAGAATTTCCTGGTGGAAATCTTGTCTTTCTTCGCGCACGAGGCTGTAAACTTGTGGTCTGCATACTCGTATAAATTGTAAAGCAAATAAATATTTCACCGAGCGGTCTATAAAATCCCGACCGAACTGCTTGCGGTAAAGAGCATACAAATAAATTCACTGCAGTACGCTGACCGGAACACATTCTACGGAATATCAAGCTGGATACACTGCTTCAGACAAACTGTTGTCAAATTCAGTAATAAGTTATAACATGTATTCATTATTCAGTTACGAAGAAGGTAAGTACATGTTGATATTCAAGGACGTTGTAATAGACAGAGCCAAGACATTAATATTTTCCGAGTTTGTAAACATGTCTGTACATCTCGTGTTGCTTATTATATTTTTTGCGTTATTATTCATATGTTACTAAACAAGGTCCGTGATCTAGTATTTAGTAGATAAAAGGATTACCTATGCCAAGTCTTTTGTCATCTATTTCCTACATTAAAAGTCCCCTGTAAATTCTCCTCATCAGCAAGAATGTCCGAAAGGTCACTTCTGGTATTTTGCTCTACTTAGAATCGTTCCACAACGCCAAAAGAACAGACTGGTAAACCATAAATGCCATTATTATTATTCCCAAAATATACAACTGTCTCATTCGAGACCCATTGAAGAATTTTGGTCTCTTTTTTTATCAGAAAAGTGTGGTAGTGGCTGGGCAGCTCAAAATGAAGAGCAGCTGAAAATTTGAGAAGTTGACGTAGATGCAATCCAAAAACTGATACGTCATTTAAAAATTAAATTACGTGCCAAAGAAGAATATGGGCCTTATTAGAGTATTACTAAGAATTGATATAACAATAACGTGTTATTGTAAAAATATAAAAAAAAAAATAGATAAAATTTTTAAGTTTTACTTTTTTCCGAATACTTTAAGAATCAGTTTTACCAACTATAGTTAAAGTGCCGGTTATCTTAACCAACGGTTAATAAAAAAATATCGCATCCAAAAAATGAATAACTTATATTTTGACAACTTGAGTCAGTTTTCAATGCGATATTTTTCTATTAACCGATGGTTAAGGTAACTGGTACTTTAAAGCGGCCCTTGGACATACGTTATACCATTACTGATAATTGTGGTGAAGCAAGTCTGCCACATCTAGTGTCCGAGTGGTTCGGAATCCACTATAAGCTGTAAGTTTCTTTCTAACGCTGTCGTAAAACTGATTACAAAACAAAAACCTTAGATACTTGAGGTCCTGTTCCATATAGGAATGTCGCCAGTAAGGCAAATTAAATTTGAAAGTTATAGAACAAGTAATGTCATTTAATTACTAGGCTTCTAAATAACTATGAACACTTGGCAACAGCAGCAATAACTCAAGTTAACAAAGCAACAAGAATAGCAGGATGCCTGAGTGATACAATCTGTAGAAACAAACGTTTGAGAGCAGAAAAGGAAGTAAAAATTTCAAAGCTATTGTGCAGATTAAAGGGTTTAAGTGAAGAAAACCAAATATAAGAACAATAGAGAGGACAGTGCTTAGACCAGTTGCAGGTATATTGCTAAGGGACGTAGAAAGTAGTGAGGCTATAAGAAAAAATCAGCTGTGAACTCTACTACTACTATACGATAACAGTACCTTAAAATTATTGTATTTTCAATGTGCTTGCATATTTTACAGCAACATTCTCCAAAATCTTTCGTTTTTTTATTACAAATCAACTGTAATGACGTTGCCTGTAAGGTAGTGATTGTTGACTTTTTAATGTCACTTGAAGAATTGGGTTATGTTTTGGTATCAGTCGACAAAACTGTTTCTTTATTGAATGACAAAAAGAATGCACTAATATTTCATAGTACTGTTCAAGTATATCATGTTTGACAGTATAGCATGGTGGATGATATATTTATTCCCCATAAAATTCACTTGCGCCCCTCGTGGTTTTATTTCTAAATCTGAGCGTCCCGAGCGTCGGTCTTGAGGCGTCGCTCGGCAGTTGATCGCGTCGTAATGAGACTCCGACTTATCCGATTATGGTAATGCCCGTCGCAAAATCGCGCCTCATTCGCTGTGTGGCTCTCGGAGATAACACTTGTTTATAAATAAATATCCGGGAAGTACCGGTCTGAGCAGCCCTACATTCCCACGTGCTACAAGTACATACAGGTACTAACTTGCTCACACTTGCTGCACTCTGCACCATGTACCAGAATAGGTTTATACAGAAGCGACAGTAAGACAGAGAAAGGAAATTAAAGAGAGATGGAGAATGTGCACAAATTTAAAGGGCTCATTGTTTAACATCGGAAAGTTTCCTCACATCTTAGAGAGAGATAGGGGAAGAGCACAAATTTAAAGGTCTATACAATTCTTCAAGATCATAGAACTGAAAAGGGGAACATGAAAGGTACCGACACGGAGTGTCGCTTCTGCATGTAACTATTCTGTGACCATGTACCAGTCTATAAAAACTGTTATAAATGAATTCTTTGTAAGTGGAAGACATTGAAGCAAGATATTGATGGAAACATCAGGATCTAATGTGGAAACTTGAGCGCTTCAATTCTAAAGAGGTTGGGGTGTGAAATATCGACCGGAGCTGAAGTAATTGTGCCTGAACACCGGAAGTACAATTAGCTGCTTAGAGTAATGTGATCGCGTGACAACAAATCTACTATTTACACCACCGGTGAATGAGGAATTGTTAAATGACGTACCGGGAAAAGTACAAGGCAATGACTATTAGTGTTCCTTGAAATGGACTCTATATGATGCAGAGTACAGCAAGGATAAGCATAGTTAGCACCTGTATGACTAAATACCGCTTCATAAAAAAAGTCGAAGTGATATAAATTGAAGCAATATTACAGTAATTGATAAACAACACTAAGATCGCAGCACCGCGGTGATGTATTTTGGAATTACAGGACGAGATTGGTATGAATTATCTGTGTATTTAGTGTTACATATTGTTTTTGTTTACAGAAATCTCTATATTGTTTGATAAAAATAATATTTAAACATTATTTCCGGCTTTCCTAATTATTTAAAATGGTTACAGTTTCTTGATCATTTTTCGGAAAGCTATGAAAACTTGCATTTGGATTTTTCCTTTGCAAGGAATTACATACAGTCGCAGAACGGCATATATTTCTCATAATTTTATATACAAAACGAGAAATTAAACAAATTATTACTAAATACCGCTTCACAAATACATTTACGCTAACATAACAGTTTATCTTCTGTACTTCTGTTTTTCACCGTAAGATAGAGTATTGCTTAATGTTATTTATCTACATGAAAATAGATAGACTCGTATTTGAAGTAGAATACAGCAAAGAGGAGCACAGTTTGTACCTAGATGAGTAAATACCACTACAGAAAATAAAGCTGAAGAGATAAATACTAAAGGAATATTAAATACTACGAGAAAATGTAGACTAGTAAGTGATGTAGAGTGCAGCAAAGGTGAGCACAGTTAGTACCTGACTGGGTAAACAACGATTCACAAAACTAAAATACTAAAGAAATATTACTATAATAAGGCAGTAGACATTAGTGGGTAACTGTTTAAAATTAATGTAATTAATGCACATACTGTCAGAGTTTCAAAAAATTGATATTAATAGAAATAATGATGTTGAATCCAGATATGTAATTTATGCATTTGAAATGATAAATGCATATATTTATTTACGCATTCTGTTACATAAGTCCATTCCAAAGGTGCAAACGAATACAAAGTGTAGTCCGGCTGCTCGGTACATCACAAACATCGGTTTATAAATAAATCACTGGATGCATTCCGTCCAGATGTTCGCGCCACACACGCACGCACACACATATGTGGAGCACACAACCGCACTAAGCTAAACATAGCCTGCCACTACAAAAACTCCTTCAGCTGTTTCTCGCGCTCATATGCGGGATTTGGATACATCATCTTTCATTTATCTAACCCTTATTGTTACTTACAATCCTAGAAGGCCAGTACTAACTAACCCTTACTGCACTCTACATCACATACAAGTCTATATATCCTCATATTACTGTAATGTTCCTTCAGTGTTTATCAGTTTAGTGAAGCGGTCTTACCCAACCAAGTACTAACTGTGATATCACTTATTGTTCTCTACAAAACTAACGACTGTACATATTCTCTTTGTAGTATAGTTTCTTTTAATAAATTTGAGATACTAACTGAGGTTGACCCAAATCTCTGGAAGAAGAAACATTGTAGAGTAGAAACAGTCGAGAATGAATAAATAAATTGTGGTTAAATTCCACTTATTACGTTTATTATTTAGTCGGTTTCCATGAGATGATCTTCACGTCATCAATCATAACAATGTGGTTCAAGTGACCAAGGTGAAAAGGGAAATTGATGATATCATCTTGTCGGGTGAAATGTGATTTCCGAAGTAAACAAATATAAAATTGACAGCATTATTTATAAATATAATAATGGATGAAACATATGAAACGAAACTACCAATACACAATGAAGCACAAATTGTCGACGCCAAAATCACCTTAATAAATGACATGAATGACATTTCCGTTTCTATTTCATTTTTGTCGTTGGTTAGGCACAGATAGCATACGTATATAACGTATATAACATGTACGATAATGGGATAGCAAATAAAAGGCTCATATATACTAAGAGTGCACGACAAAGATACCAACTAAAAGTTTAATAATTATTGGAGAATAAATTAATGATGTGAAGATCAACTAAGAAAAACTGACTTCACACATATGTAAATAACAATTATTTAAACCGCAAGGATTATAATTACATTTGAGAAAGTTCATATTACGCTATGAGAACAGTTGCAGTAGTTACATTCCGAGTTGCTTTTTATATTTTTGGCGCCACCGGTAACAAGTAAGTTCAAATACGATTTAAAAATTTGTAAAATGTGGGCGGCTTGACAGTTCACATTTTTTTATTTTCAACTTTTTGTAGTTAACTTTGCTCGCTACAATTACTCTATTATTAGAACTTTTATTTTCGTTAATACAAAATTAACCAAATAATAAATGTTAGCAGAAAATTGCGATTTCTGTGCCTAAGGAAATAAGTGATACTTACGTCAACGGTGACGTGAAAATCATACCTATAAAATTTAATTCTTAATAATTATATATATTCAAGTAACAATCTTTGAAGTTTATGAGTCTATGAATGTATTAAGACAAGACCTTATATATGTATTTATCACTTCTTAAGCTTTATTTTCCGAAGCAGTAATAACCCATCCAGTTTCTAACTGCGGTCACCCTTGCTGCACTCTAAACCACATAGAAGGACATTTTTCATTTCAATTTAAAATATTAATATTAATCCCAGGGTTTCACTTTAAGCGAATGTACTTTCCTCTTTTTGATATTTTAATTTATGGTAATTGCATCCTTCAAATTAAAATTCTTAAAAGCTTTGATATACGAAATAAAATTCAAATTTAAAACATACATTAAACTGAATTAATAATTCAAAATCTTAACCAGGAGAAATATTCACAAAAAATGAGACACATTTTTATTTTTGTATATTTATTTATAATTCCGAGTTTTTGAATGGAAAGATATATTATAGGTATTTATAAGATAAACAAGTTGTAATAATAATAAATATAACAGGTCAGTTAAATTTATTAAGGAATAAAAAATATATACATCATCATGTCTTCTATATTTTTAGTGGCAGTTCTATTCATAGACGAATTATTTGATATATTTTTGGAGTAATACCAGCCGATATCTCAAGGATTCTTGGGACACAACTTGTATGTGGTCATTTATCTCAATAATAACTGTAGCAAATATCTCTTGACAAAATATTTTATTAATTTTTTAATGAATATTGGAATGATGACGTGTGGAATCAATATTTGTAGTACTTGCAGCCTCGTTCCTTCTATATTTGTCGTGCCATTGATTATGAGTTGTTTTAATTATTATTGTATTTGAATAATTAATGTTTTATTATTGTCAGCTCAATGTTAATAAATATTAAGGAAAAATACGGTTGTGTTCAATTTATTCTGAACTCACTATAAACAAAATTTATTAGTACTAGAAAAAACAAAAACAGTTGTGGCTACCTACTGGCGTAAAGTCCATGTAAGCTTTGGAAGCGCCGCTTTCTATTTAACTTCTAAATATAAAAATATATATTGTGCGGTTATTTTCATATTTTAATGTACGATAAAATGCCATTAATTTTTTTTTTCGTAAACGTTTGTTACACTTAAGAGTAACTTTTACAATATATTTATTTTATTCTGAATTGAATGATATGAAAAGTCTTCATCAGGTCCATTATTTGCGAAAGTGATACATAACAATACCTGAAATATAAACTATCCATAATTGCAATAAAAGCGCGAGCTATACTGGTTTTTAAATTTTAATTTTCTCTCTTTATAAAATTTCTCTAATATTATTTATTTATTTGTTAATGTCATATAAATAATAATAGCTTTACATATTGTCCACTGCATATAATTGCATAACGCTGTGACATGTAGTGCACGTTGTTCATTCATTAAAAATGATGCGTATGATTGTGTGACATTTATTAAAACTCTGAATAATATATTAAATTTTTAGTGAATTACCCTGATCGCCCTAATGCATACTGACGTTTACTACATCATATTATTCATATGTAAAATCATTTTGTTGTACAATATATTATTTAGAACTTTTTGAAATTAATTTTACAAAATATGCAAATGTATAGTCATATTTTACTTGTAACAATCATAGAGATATCGCCTGACATTACTCTATTACTACTTCAGTAAATAGACAGAGATCTGACTATGAACACGTACATTATATTCACCAACTCTTCTTCCATTGTATAAATATTTAACTCGCGCGCATTTCGAAGTGTGAATATTTAAGTAGCTATTAAAACTCCGCTATTATTTTTACGATAAAATTTCGTTACTTCAATATCTTTTAAAAGCTCGACAAAGCTTTACACGAGCTTCACACAGATATTATAACAGGAAAATAGAGCAAAAGCTTTTGCGGGGAATTTTTCCTACAATTTATTTCGCGACAGTGCGAGAGCAATTTGCTGTCGGTAAGAAGTAAAAATACAACTTATGCAACAAAGATTTATGTCTGCATGTGTGCTAGCTCTAGGTATTCATTGGCGACACTTGAAGAGTATTATCATCCGCAAAATGTTCCGCGAATTCATGTAGGAATCTCGAAATTTATAAATAAATTCATAACGACATTTTGATGGCAGCGCAGGTCGTATAGAATTATGTGAACATGATTTAGTTTAATGCTAATAAGTATCGATATCTCAAGGGTATGATTGTTGCAAGTAAAGAATGAATTATCATGTGTTCTATTTCAGTGAGGCAGCTTTTACACAGATCTTTGTACATGAATTAATTTTTTGAGAAAACCTCACTGGGACTTTAATCATAGACCTTACTATTGCTAGCAGACTGGCATTACTAACTGTGCTACTCAGTCCATGAATTTTTCCAAAAATTTAATTCGTCTTTATTAAAAAATGAATTACCATGTGTTCTATTTAAGTGTGACAGTTCATATAGAGATTTCTGTACATAAAGTAGTTTAGTGCTGGAGTAATACCAGCCGATATCTCAAGGGTATGATTGTTGCAAGTAAGGAATGAATTATCATGTGTTTTACTTAAGTGTGACTGTTCATACACAGGTGTCTGTACATGACGTAGTTTAGTGCTGGAGTAATACCAGTCGATATCTCAAGGGTATGATTGTTATAAGTAAAGTATGAATTATCATGAGTTCTACTTAAGTGTGGCAGTTCACACACAGTGCTCTGTACATTTTTTAATAGAGACGAATTAAATTTTTGAAAAATTCATGGTCCTCACTGCGATTTCAATAATGGGCCTTTATATTGCTAGTAGGATGCTCTACTACTGAGTAAGGTCCATAAATTTTTCAAAAATTTAATTCGTCTTTATTAGATAATGAATTACCTTGTATTCTACTTAAGTGTAGCAGTTTATACACAGCCGATATCTTAAGGGTATGATTGTTGCAATTACAGAATGAATTATCATTGTAGTTCATACACAGATCTCTATACATGATGTAGTTTTGTTCCAAGTAAAGAATAAATTAACTATGAAACTGTTACATACAATAAAGTTTATAATATTTAGTACAGCAAGATTATTCAACATTTTAATAATGAAGAAATCGATTTTTGTAATTTCATAAACCTCCCTGGAATTTGATCAGGATCTTCCTGTTGCTAGAAGGATGCGCTACTAATTTTGTTACCCAATGACTTACATGAATTTTTCAAAAATGTAATTCGTCATTATTAAAGAACGAATTATCATTTGTTTTACTTCAGAATAGCAGTTCATACTAGATGTATGTACATGATGTAATTTACTTCAAGCGTAATACCAATTCAAGGGAAGTAAAAAATGAATTATTCTGGGTTCAACTTATGTGTGGCAGTGATCTCTATACATGATGTAATTTAGTGCTGGAGCATTATAACAATTGTATGTTTGTTGCACGTAATTATGAACATAAAAACTACTTGTATTCTACTTGCAGTGAGTTCATAAAGAGATGTCGGTAGGTGATATAGCTGAGTGCAGGGGTAATAGTGCGTCCCGAACTAATGTTTTTGGAGTAATAGTTGCTAGCTAAGTGTCTGGCACTTGGTACAGTTGTTTATAAGTTGTCCGGAGTTGGGTTGCGGCCCGATCAGATTCCGGGTGACCGGATAAGTCGTCCCGGATTACAAGTTACGCCCGAGTCAAGTTTAACTTGTGGCCGATTTGTCGCTATGAACAGATGGACCGGATATCCACGATAAGATACAACTCTGGATCTCAGCGAAGCACCCTTTAAACTAGCGTAGCATACATCATGTACAGAGATCTGTCGAGGAACTACCATGTCTCTCACACAAACACATTTGAGTCATTCTTTGTATATAAAAATCATGCCCTTATAATTCGGCTGGTATCAATCCAATAATATGGGCAGCGTTAGCAGATTTGATAAATGCATTCGAAATCCTAATGTCACGAACTATAAACCATTATACCGTTAATCCGAGAAGTACGGAACCCACTACAAGATTGACGAGGTTTGAAAGCTAACGACCTACCTCATCTCATACAAAGAAAAGTTGTAACTAAATAAATAATTTAATTACTTAAGATCCTGCCGCATATGGGAATATTGTGCCACATTATACTTTATTTAGCAACCATTATATATTTTATTCCTAGTGTCTTTTTATATTCTACTTATTTGATAATCAAATATGTTTTTAATATTTGACGATACCAATTTGTTTAGTTAATTTTTATAAAATTAACCTATTAGGCTTTGTGATGAAGATGCAAATGGCAGCGAAATTGCAGTTACATATTCATATTTTTTTTTCACTGCATTTCTGCTCACTAACTTAGTCATAATTACTACAAGTATATTGGTCCGTAAATAAAACGAAGTTTTTGTCTATATTAAACGAAAGCGAAAATCGAAATAGCTACCTATTCATGTGTTAAAATATTTCTCGATGAATTGCGTTTATCTTCAGAATGCAGATTAAATGATTTTAGGCTTATAATTTTCTTAAATAAATAAAAAGAGAGAGTTATAGTCATTACTATCAAGAGGGCTTTAAGCGTCATGTATTTCTATCACTATGGCCTTCAATACTTAACATATTATTATCTTAAACTTTCTGATGTATATTTAGATTTTTTTAACTCATAGTATCTTTCTAGCAGGATATGCCTTTCCGAAGTGATGCAGTATGCAAGAAGCTAGGCATTTGTACAGTTCTGATATTTCATCATTACTAATTTTAATGTACACCAAATCCTGTGAATTTATTTAATATATTCTTACAATTTAATTTTTAGATTTATATCATACATAAATATGTGTTGTTTTTTGTTGTTGTTCTATTGTTCTTGTGAGAATACATATTCCTTCATTGTTGTTTTCATATTATTGTACTTCATATACAAATACTGTTTACTGTTATTCAGGGTAAATACAGTACTTCTAAAATATATTATCTTTAATAATCTGTCTATGAATAGCGCTGCTACAAAAAAGTATTAAATATTTATAAATTTTGTTGTTCTAAATATATTATCATCATCATCAGTGGCGCTATAAAGCTAGGAAAGTTTTATCCGCAGGTTAAATTTAGAATTAAACTTCACTTGTTTTATGCCAGTTGATAGTGTATGTTGTCAGCATACAGCCTACAGCTTATAGTGGGTTCCGAACTTCTTAATACAGTCATATGTTATATATTTGGATAAAACCACCTCTGCCTTTATTCTAACTATGTGCCAAATACAGTTATGAATTCAGTGAATCGCTGATTTTTATACAGAGAGTACATAGTTCTATTCAATTCTCCGCAATTCGATTTCCGATGTCCAACTTGGCAATCCCCTAATAGTTAAATTCAAACTTAGAACTGAGCAGATAAGTAGTGTGTGATCAGAGCTACAAACGGCAAAGTCCTAAAGTCCGATGTAAGTCCAAGTCCAGTCCGCAAGTCCAGAGAAAGAGAAGTTGACTTACCTTGACCGTCGCGTAGCTGGGTCCTTCATCACCATGACTTCTGTGATCTCCCCGTATTTGCTGAAGTACTCTCGGAGACTCTCTGCAAAGATACACAAACATTACTTGCTGTGCGCTACAATACACTTAATCAACTCAAATTCTAATGTTGCTACATTATCTCAATAATAAAATAGGAAAACTAGAAGAAAATAATTCTATAATTCACAAAATAAGAAAAAGGAACATGAAGAGCGAATTGTTTTATAAATGTCACACTTTTTAAATATTTCTTTAATATTTATCACAATATGAACAGTGATGGATCAATTGTTTCTGAAAGTTTCTTGAAAAGACAGTAAGCTGACAATCTAGGGTAAGTCGGGGAGAAATGGACCGAAAATATAGATAGATTTTTGGTTTTAAAGTAGATTAGAGTAATATCTCTTCACTAGGAATATTAATTTTGTTGTTTAAAAACAGTGTAAGTAGCCGCTTGAAAATTAATGCAGTCAATACTGAATAAATCAAGATTTACTTTAATAAGTTGTCAAAAATTGTGTGGCTTTCCCGAGGAAGTTATTTGAGGGAGACAATATTGAATTGTAATGCTATTCGAACAATTTAAAAAAATCAACCTTACATATTATATACATATATATATATATATATATATATATATATATATATATATATATATTGTTTATTAAAAATTGATTTACAACTGGCCTTGTGTGGCCAACCAGCAAATTTGATATTATTAGATATACATAACATGTAAGAGACAAACACCCGTTAGTGTTTCTCTTTTTAAATGTGAAAGATCAGATTCAGGAATTTGCCATCAAACACCACAAAAACATAGACAACCATTGTAATCAACTAGCCATAAATTTATTCATAATGAAGAAAACGCCTAAAAAGAACGAATCCATTGGATTTAGTATTTTAATAAAATTTATTGTAATTTAAAAACATATAATATAAGAAGTATGATTTATCTGACATATTTGAATTTATAATACTAAGATGAGGAAATGTTTAAAAAAGTTCTTCTAGAACAGATAAAATCTAATTTTGTGAATTCGACTTTACCCTTCCGTTGCATATTCTAAGACACTGTTTAATACTTGTCAAATACCTGTCGAAATTGGTAAATTCTGCACAGCGCCATTCTAAATTACATCTGTCCTGAAATCGTATGTTAGCATCTTGAAATCTTTTTTATGTTCTTAAAAAAAAGATCAACAATTCCTGATCCTATCTAATATAACAGATCTCAACATAAAAATTGATTTTTGATCTGATCTAGAACATCTAAGACGTGAAAATCTTGACTTTGATCTGAATCCTTTTTAAAATAATCTGTCACAACACTACTCATAGCAAAATCTATCATGATGGTTAATATTATTAATAAAGGCAAGACATCTAGTGCATCGTATGGACCACGAAATTATTACAAATTTGGAATTTCCTTATGAGATTTGAAGTCTCATCGCCTGTAAGTGTATGAGCATATAGCCGGAGGTTATTTCTGCAGCTAGCGAGTGTTATTGTTTTTATGCAGTAATTTTTATTATCATTGTACAGCGTAAGAAAAAATTTCGAAACAGTGAAATACAACGTCATATATTCTATGATACTGTCTAATAATTGTCAAACACCTGTCAAAAGTGGCAAATTCTCCACAATGCCATTCTAAATTACATCTGTCCTGAAATAGTATGTTAGCATCTTATAATCTTTTTTAAGATCTTACAAAATGATGACCAATTCCTGATCTGATCTAATAAAATAGATCTCAACACAAAAATTGATATTTGATCTTATCCAGAACATCTTAGACGTGTAGATCTCGATTATGATCTAAATCCTTTTTAAAACGATCAGCCACAACACTGCTCATAGCAAAACCTATCATGTTAGTTAATGATATTAATAAAGGCAAGCCATCTAGTGCATCGTAAGGACCACGCAATGATTACAAATTTGGAATTTCCTTATAAGATTTGAAGTCCCATCGCCTGTAAGTGTATGAGCACATAGCCGGAGGTTATTTCAGCAGCTAACGAGGCGTCTTGGCGTCCAGGAGTCGTTAGCAGCAAGCTGGCAACGTCCACGCCAATTAACAGGGTAACGATATGTTAAAACGCTCCAGTTGCCGCCCTGGGCGCGCCTAATCACCGTGGAGGTGCTGATAGCCGGAGGTTCCAGGGACGCGTGGGAGGGAGGTAGTGGTGAGGTGAGGGAGGAATAAGGGAGAGGGATAAGCGCAGAAAGAATTCGTTCGCCAATAAACACCGCTTCACTTTACAAGTGGTATGGTAAATACTGAAAGAATATTACTATAGGTACATTATTTTTACACTAATTGTCATATCACATTAGATAATTCACTTCTTTTGATTCCTCTTTTGGTTACAAATCAACTATGATAAAGTGATAAAAAAAATTCTTTCCCTTAAGTACGTTGCCTGACCTCGTGAGATTGTGCTTCTTGATATTTTCATGCCACTTGAATAATTAGGTTATGCTTTGCTGTCAATTAACTTAAATTACAATATTTAAAATATTATTATTTTATTTGTAATAATAACAAAAATTTCAATATTATTGAAAATATTGTGTTTCTAAGTTTTAATTTTATGTAAAAACTAAAAATATATTATTATGTGAGTTTTATAAGATGGTACATTGTGCCATGAGTTCTTTAGGGGACGACGAGCGCAACAGAAGTGCTCCAAAAACACGAGTGGAACACACGTTGAATGTAACGAGTTTAATATATTATTTTTTGTACTTTGCCTCTCTTACTTTATAAAAATCTTAATAATTTAAATTAAAAAAATTAATTAAGTATATCTAGGGATTTATGTAAAATATGGTAAACTTGTTGAATGTAGTTGGACACTTATAACTGTCAATAATGCAATTACAATACAGTAAAAAAAATCTCTACGTTAGACTTATCAAATTTTTATATTATTTTGAATTAGCGTTGTTTAATTGGTTTTCATATTTATAATAATAATTCCAAATTTTATTAGAAAACTTTTAAAATATTTGAGGTTATCAATTTAACATTTACCGTGGGACGCAGTAATTAGAAGTACCAATTTTAGAAAAAAAAAACCGATTAACAATATCTTATATTATTAAACCATTTTCCATATAATAATAAAGCAATTGTTAACGCAAAGTATAAAAACAGTATTTTAAAATTTCAATCAATGTTTTAAATTTATCAGTTATTAAACGATTTTCAGAAATATTTCTGAAGTTGATCACAATAGGGCTCTAAACCATTGTCAAAATACTATCATTTTGCAAAAAAATATGAAAACATACAATAATTAATGATTATTAATGAAAATATTTTATTTAAGTATTATTTCTTCGCGAGCTCTAAGAGATTAAATTGTTGTCCTGTGATGCCATCTATCTTTAGCAATTTCATTGGTTGCCTGATTTTAAAAAGGCAATTACGCGTCCGAATTTCTTAGAACTTGTTTATTCATCACTGACACTTAACGTCACAAGCCAAAATTTTCATTTTAAAAATTGATATCTCGCTTACCACGAAAAATTTTTCAGTCGCGTTTTCATTTATATTTTTATTTCACTCTGAGTTTCCAGAAAAAAATACTTGAAGATATGTAATACGTGACTAAAGTACAATGAAACAAAGGTGTGTATATTTTAAACCTGAATTGGTAAATATCGCTTCACTACTGATACAGTTTTATTACCTACAATAAATTTGATTAACAATTTGGCTTTGCATTTTAAAACCGATACTTCATCTGCATAAAAGCAATCATATGAGATCAAAAATTCTATTAACTAAATTCTCTCTAAACCATAGTTCACAACATAAAATTTCACCCCTAAAAGTAACTATTTGCTTTGTGTCTCTTTTACCACATATGCGTGTCCTTGTTTCATAAACAATTAATTTTCACGGAGATTCATTTACTAAACTAGGTACAGGATTTAGTAAATTTTTAATTAATTAACCGAGACAAAAGTTTATTGTTAAAATGCTGTAATTTAATATGTTAATAACAGAAAAAAAATCTTTATAAACAAGTATTTAGTGCATATATTTTTTTCTAAATTTAGCCAATAAGAAAATTCATAGAAAGCACTTACATGAAACGTGGTAAACATTATTAAAGAAAGTTAATTTCATAAAATATGTACGTAGTAACAAATTTTTGAATATTATAGCAAGATAAAAATGATTTATTTTTTATTGATTCTTTTAATTTGAAAAAAAATGAAAATATTTTGCTTCTCATACCATGCCAGCAATATACAAATAAATTTCAATAAAAAAATAATGATTAATGAATTTGTAAATTTGTAAAATTTTAAGAATAACTATAAGGAAATAATTTAAATTCCATAAATAAAAATTAATTAAAATGCTTTGGAAGTGAGGCGGCTGTTTTTTCACCCATATCAAATTTCCATGTCTGCACGACATATTTTTTCGTTTCTAAATATCAAGTTACATGTATAAGAAATAAGTAACAGAACTACATATGTGTTATCTTAAAAATATGATACAGTACACCTTGTTCTTTAGATAAATAATTGTCTATTAGACAAACTGTACTGCTCTTAGATATGACATCGACTAGACACATGTGTGAAAAATAAGACATCTACATTAGTCAGACCTAGGAGAGGAGCCAAAAGTTTCCACATATTGAACTAAATATTTCGTTTATGCAGCTTTAGTTCAAAATTATGTGTTTCTCAAAAGAAAGCTGAAACGATAAACACCAATGGACTATTACATTATTACTACGATATGTATAGTCGTAAGAGATATAGAATGCAACAAGGGTGAGCTCAGTTAATATCTGAATGAGAAAATACCGCTTCATAAACCAAGCCAAAGTAATAAATACTGAAGGAATATTACAGTAATATGAGGATCTGTAGACTTGTATGTGATGTAGAGTGCAGCAAGGGTGAGTACATTTGATATCTGGATGGGTAAACACCGCTTCACAAAATAAATCGTAAGTGATAAATACTGGAGGAATATTCAGGGCTGTCGCTAGAAATGGGCCAGGGTGGGCACTGGACCACTCAGAAAGTAGGTGTGCTCACTAAGGCGCCCACTCAACTGCCAACTCCAAAATTTTGAGTTAAATGAAAAGATGAAATTTGACTATGATCTGATATATCAAGAAGCATTAACTACCTATACTGAGTCAAACTTAGGAAATTTCAATGGAAGTAATGAAAAATTACATGTACATATATACCATTTCTAGTATTATAACTGAAATTAAACTTAGGTTTAATGACAATAAAAATATTTTAATGAGTATAAGTTCATTTAACACTCAATGTAAAGTATTTTTTAACTAAATATGTAATACAATAATTAACAATGTTAAACCTTTTGTTGAATATTACAAAATTTATATAAATATTTATTACAAAACGTACTAGAAATTTTACCCACAACGGTTTATAAATTTTACTATGAATTTTAAATTAAAATAAAAAATATAATTCATTTTTAAAATTTATCAGAGACATACAAATTCGCTTTTTCGGAAGTATGTATCATGTGTAATTATTCAAGGGCAGGACACGAAAGAAATTTTTCTTTTTTATAGGAAGAATAATAAGAAATACTATGATCCATAAAAGGCTTAAAAATTATTACTATATAAGTATTGAAAGGCAATTGGCGAAAAATTGAACTTGGACAAAGTAATAGACACCTTAGCTCCAAGACATCCTAGGTGAATATTTCTAAATTGAATGTAATTTAAAGTTTTGTTCCGAATACCTTTACCATCGGTTAATAGAAAAATATCGCATTTAAATAGTAAGTAACGAACAGTTTTGTTAACTTACGACAATAATATATTAATCGATGATTAAGGTATCCGGCATTACAACCAAAGGTGAAAAAAAACCGGCCCTCAGAATTGTTTATAATATAATTTTCTTTTATTTTTTCCTAAAATAATATTAATTTATTAAAAACAAAATAATTGTGTGTTAACACTTGGAGCGTCCACCCTAAAAAAATATCGAACCGGCCTGTCCCCACCCAAATTGCCAAACTAAATTATCTAGCAACGTCACTAGGAATATTCCAGGAATATGAGGATATGTCGACTCATATGTGATTTTGAGAGCAGCAAAGGTGAATTCAGTTTGTACCTGGATGGGTAAATACCGCTTCACAAAATAAAACTGAAATGATAAATACTGAAGACTGCAGGAACTTCTAAAAACTTGATGTTATTTCGTTAAAATTAATAATTATGGAATGAGTCATTAATTTTTTCATGTATTTTATATTTTAGTATTCATAAATTTGTATTTTCATACAGTTTGTGTTTATATATCACATTTTATACTTAAAACTATTAAGTCAAATTTATTTTACGACTATTTCAAATTGTTAAACACGTAGAAATTTATAGACCGTAATTTATAATGTGTGTACTGTACAATTAAATAGTATGAACAAATAAAATATCAAATATGGCATATTTATTTGTATGAAAATAACTTACATTTTATATATTTGTTTTCCAATTGTACACATTTAATTAATACAATAGATATGATTAATAATTATTAATGCAAAAATCATATCAGTAAGAATTCGGTATTATTCTAGCACTAAACTATATCAACTAAAGATCTATAATGATGAAATATATTTAATTATTTGTTTGTAAACGATTACAAATTAATTTCAAGTGGTCAATTGATCGGTCACATTCCCAACGTCTGTAACCAATTCATATGCTATTAATATCAATGAGACTGTGATTGAGTCTTCGAAACAAGGTCAAATGAATTCTTCATCCCGTAGTGGTTTCGTTGTTATGTATTTATGAGCACAAAACAATTTTCGGGCAATTTCAAAAGTAATTTTATAGATTACAATCCAAATTAGAGCCTTGTATAATAAATGACTAGTAAAGGATATTATTCCCTGTTATTAATTAAGTAATGGTTCTTTAAATATTAATAAATTATATTCAAAAATTGTTGTTATTTGTGCAGCATAAATTCCTAAAGAAGTTGCTAAATTAAAGTACATTTAACCTAATAGTAAGACAGAACAAAATTACCGATAGTTGCCAGACAAAAAATAAAGTTGTAAACAACCACTCAACAAAGTCTAGTAACAAAAACATTTAACAAATAAAATAATTTATAAATGTGAATTAAATTATTATGTACAAATTTTATTATCCTATATAAAAATGAATTACAATTTGTAGACTGATTATAATGTTATTCAATGTGACAAAAAATATTTATTTTTATGCATGATTACAATACTGAATGCATTAACTCATATATAAATAATAACATCTAATAATCACCTCATTTCATACACGATCTACGCGTGTTCAACATACTAACCATATATAATCACATATTATTGTGCTATATTATTCATGAAATATGTCGCCTGCAGTGTATCGTTGTAATAAACACTAGACTAACAAATTAAATATATCACAGAAAATACTGAAGGCGTATTACTTAATAAAGAGTTAAAAAGACTCGTCAAGTAAAATTACATATATACACAGTTAGTACTTGGTTATAAAAATACTAGTTCAATTGATAAATACTGAAAGAAAATTACAGTAATATGAGTGACAGAGTTAACGGAGTGGCAATGGGGCGTTCCGCCACCCTTACCATTGAGAGAATATTTTCTTTAAAAATTTAATAAATCGTTGCCTGACAAAGTCCATATAAATAAACAACAAAATCTGCTAATGGATAGATTTGACAACGTTTTTTCCTTAGTTGAGAAGAAACCAAATATCGGACTAATGACTTTTAGGTCTTCTCAGTGCATTTATATCAGGATAACGGTTGGATCCGAAAAAAGTTTTGACCCGATTCGAATCGAAGAAAAGCCGTCACCTAAATCTAATTATATAGTTATTATATATTACTAAGGAACATTGCGAACAAGATGCCAAATAATAACTTATGCTATTATAGTTTTAATTACAGAAAACAGAAATATAATGATAGTTGTTAAAGAAGATCGTATCAGAAGATGATAAGATAGGACTAAAAATAACCTAATATGAGAGTTGAGAAAGACACAGAGAACGGACGGACAAAATAGGGTACTAACTATTTTGAAGAATTTTTTCAAATATTTAGGAATAATGCTATCAAATAATGAAGAAAGAGAAATGGAAATAACGAAGAAAATAATAGCATTAAATAGGGCATTTCAGGCAAATAAGAACCTAGTGCAAAATAAACTTATGTCAAAGAAAAAATAAAAATCTATAAAACAATATTAAGACCTATTGTAATGTAGTCCGCAGAAACCATGGCTATGTCAAAAAAAAAAACGAAGATAGCGAGAATAGCGGAAAGAAAGATACTACGCATTGTAGTAAGACCAGTAAAAATTGCAGAAAACGAATATAGACCCAAAATAAATAATGAAATTGAACAAGAATTAGAAGGAGAAGAGATAGTGAAAAAAATAAAACAGCGGAGTCAAAAAGCTGGGACATATATGAAAATCAAAAGAAACAGATATAATAAAATCAATACTATTGTGGGAACCAGGACGGAAAAGAAGACGCGGGAGACCCAGATCTAAATGGCAACAAGAAGTGAAAGAAGATATAAAAAGAATAGGAATAACAAAGTGGAAGAAGAAAACAGAAAATAGGAAGATGTGGGTAAGAATCAGCAATATATATATATATATATATATATATATATATATATATATATATATATATATATACATTTGATTTTTTTGTTCAATCCATGCTTAACATAATTTTATAATATTTTATTGACGATTTAAAAAAAATGTGATATGATGTAGAATACAGCAATGGAGAACACAATTAGTATTTATAGATGAGTAAATACAGCTTCAAAAAACAGTAATATGAGATGTACATTGGTATGTAACACAAAGTACAGCTAGGGTAAGCACAGTAATTACCTGGATGGATAAACACAAAACAAATCTATTACACGAGTAGGAAGATTTGTAGATTCGTATGTGCTGCAAAATGAAAGACTAAACGCAATTAGCACCCGAATGGATCTCAAATAATTTGGAATCTACATAGTATTCGTTGTCCCGAAGTTGCTTTTCGCAGGCATAATGATATATTCTGCTCTGCAGACTTCAGGATGCCTGTGAGTTGAAAATAGCTGCACTATCACCTTTCCAGCAAAAATTAAGATGAAATTTATGCGCGTTATCATCCAGCAGACTCTTGAATTTATTAACTCGTCGGCTAAAATTAACGCCCGCTGGTGAGCGAAGGAACGGCGTCTCCGGATTCTGACATTCGGCGCGTATTTTTAGCAGAACCGGAAATTGACGTTGAAAAAAATTCCCTACTTTTTACCGGAAACACCCTTCTAGATTTGTTTCCAGATATGGAATCGATTGCGGCTAAATTTATTTTATTTCACAAGAAAAACTTAAATCTATAGAAAACTTTCAGAAAGGAATTTTTATTTCGATTTATAAATAAATAAAATCATGATTTCTCGGATATTTTGATAGCAGTTCACAGAAATGTATTTGTACATGATAAGATTTAATCTTGAAATAATACTGATATCTCACGGGTATGATTGCAAGTAAAGAATGAATTATTAAGTGTTCTACTCAAGTGTGGCAGTTCATACACAGATCTCTGTACATAATGTAGTTTAGTGCTGGAGTAATACCAGCCGATATCTCAAGGGTATGATTGTTGCAAGTAAACAATGAATTATCATGTGTTTTACTTAACAGTTATATTTCACAGATCTTAGTAGGTTCTGTAGTTTAGTGCTGGAATAATATCTCAAGAGTACAAATCTTGCAATTAAATAAAACGAGTATATCTTTCTTGGATGAGGTACCTAACTAATCTGAAAGATTTATTCCAAGTGTAAATCCCAAAGAAAAGACATGATGACACATTTATTTTCTCCTTAATTTGTGACCAAAACACCTACTCGTTAGTTAGTATATTAGACCTGTCTATGCACTGGGCTTTGTTTATTTGTTTTGCAGTATCCTAGATATTAAATATAACCAGACATAAGCGCAATATTAATTGATTGTTGCTAGTATTTAGGGTTGACGCACGAACTAAAAACCGGTCAACAGATGCCAAGTTTATTTTCAGATGAGAATGTCGGAGCAAATGAATGAAGTCGTACACAGTTTTCCTATTTTACCAGGAAATACGGTTTGAAGTATTGGCTGGTATTACTCTGTACTGTGTACTAAAGTATTTCATATACATTGAAGTGTGTATTAACAGATAGTCGAGGTATGTTGCTTCAACTCATATGTTGCTGAATGTGCGATCTGGATTTTGACTTTCACAGTCAGTATTAATGAAATAAAATAACGTTATGTTGTAGTGGTAAAGACTTTACCATAAGCATATATTGGTTTTAGGATATCCTTGTTACAACTAGGGTAAGTGGGGGAGAGATGGACCGGTAAGATAGATGGACTTTTGCTTTTAAAAGTACATTGAAGTGATATCTCTCATAGAAATGTTAATTTCATTGTTTAGACACAGTGTAAGTAGTCGCTTGAAAATTAATGCAGTCAACACTGAATAACCCATGATTTACTTGAAAAATTGCCAAAGAATTTTTGTAGCTTGTATACACAATTAATTGTTAGTACTTCAGTAGGTCTAAACTAATTATTTATAATACATAACTAATAAATATGTGCATAAGACTTAATAATGTAACCTAAAAATGTGGTTCTATTTGTACACAGTCATAAGGAATTTAGTGGCCAAATTAACATCTGCTCTGAGGACAGATAGACCACCTATGCTGAGGAGAGATGGATCAAAGGATTTTTATTATTAAAAAGATTAATACAACGGTAAACAGAAAAAAATCATTGGCACATAGAAAGGTAGACAATTTAGTTGCAATTCCACGAATTCTAAATTTTTTTGTTATATAGTTAATCAGAAGATGATGGTAATGAAAAAGCTAAAGATTATGAAAACGAATATGCGGGATGCACAAGAAAATATTTTTGAAAAACGAAGGATGCTTGGATAAAATATGTAAATTGTGGTCGCTGTTTGGACGACGAGTGTACCACATATGTCAAATGAAAACAGTATGTTAACCAGTTCATCTCCTCATAGCCTTGCTCCGTCTCACCTATACAGTGGAGGGGAGTTGAACTTTTGTGAACCCGAATAATTTTTTTTTTGTAATTTTCAGAACACAGTTTAATTTTTTTCTCTTTCTTGTTATCCATCTCACTCCCACTTATCGTCAAATATAGTGTTCTACTCTCCTTAAGAAAAAATCAACATGCAAGTTTCATTTGTTTCTAGAACATACTTAAGTAGTTAGTTGTCAGTCTTTACAATCTTATAGTGAATTACTTGTCACTCGAACCCACCAATATTTTTATTTCATTAAATCCAAGATCTTACATTCCCCTTAGTATGAATTAGGATGTGCTAACTAAATGAGCCACCGCTGCCTTTTAGTAAAAATATAAGTATAAGATAAAGTAGATGTATTTTGAATCGCAAACATTAGAATGAAGACTCTTATTTAGGCCCAAGAAGAGACCAATCCAGGACATCTAATAATACTTTCAAAACAAGGTCCAAAAATACCCGAGTACCTCCAGTGAAATGTCAGTGTGTGCCCCGTTCAATGGCGAGCTCAGCAGCTGCTCCCGGTGAATAAAGCCATTGATACGCGCAGAATGGGCGCGCGCCAACTCCAACTCTGACTTAACCCAGTTCCACCGAGACGAAAAAACCGACTCATAACCGTGTCGTCCGCTGATTACTCCAGACTAAATTTATTGCACCGGGAAACTCAATGAATTCAGCAAAATACATAAATAAAGTCACTTAGTTCTGCTTGAATCTCAGGCAAATTAAATCGTTTGTTCTTTGTTTGTTTTGGTTTAGTAACTTAAGGTAGTATAATGCTTCTGGATGAACCAATGTATTTAGGAACCAAATATATGGATAAATCAATCAGTTTGGTAGAATCTCGCGAGTCTGTGTTCTAACCACGGATTATCTAAATATGAGTCAGTACCAGAACAAGTACGTTTGGTACTTGGAAGGCCGTAGCGCTTCAGGGCTAGTAAAGTATATGGAATACAAGTATTGCCGGGAATATTCCCATTTGGAAATTATTTTAATTTATCTATTTAAATCTCTATTTACAACTGGTTAGGAAAAAAACCAACAAACAAATGTGGTTAATTAAAATAACGTACAAGAAATAACTTCCATTGGAGTTCTTTCAGTTTTATGTTCGTTTTACTTTATAATCCAGAAGTTTAGTTGGTTTCAATCTCCTTATTTATGAGGAATTATCTAATATATTATATGCTAAATTAAAGTAAATAAATATGG
Organism: Stenolophus ochropezus; assembly: GCA_035578165.1. NCBI lineage: Eukaryota > Metazoa > Arthropoda > Insecta > Coleoptera > Carabidae > Stenolophus > Stenolophus ochropezus. The sequence continues at coordinate 15,110,498 of JAQOWZ010000018.1, read as the reverse complement.
ATATGTAAACAATTTTCTTATCGAGTAAAGTGCTTCTATTAGTCCCTTAATAATTTTAATTTTGAAATCCGATTCATTTGTGATATACCACGAAACATTTACAATTAGGCGTAGACATTTAAAAATCTTTGTATAATATTTTGATTTCTTAGCTCACCACCCTTAATTGTATTCCATATGGGAATAATTGACAGAATTTTAATTTTACGGTTTCTTTTACAAATTAAACTTTATTCATCCTTTTTATTCTTTGTAGCTTCAGAGTGACTCCACCAAAATTCAAATAAAATTGGAATGAAACAGGTGAATGTAGACTTCATTCACCTGCGGTCAAAACGGTTTTGACGCCAATAATGATGAGAACAAATATTAGACAACATTGGTATTTGAAAGGAAGAACAGTCGTTGAAGTACCATTACTTAATTACGAATCAGAACCAGTAATAGCTTTGGTACATGAAACGCCAAGGACAAAGGGAATCTATGTTTATATTGACATACTATTCTTAATTTGGAGGAATTGGCTTATTGCATATTTTTAACTAAGATGAAACGATTATAATTAAAATTTCCTTTAATTTACCTATATACCTGGGTTGGAATGTTTAAATTAAATTTAAGAATAATTTAAATATAACAATTAAGTAAAACCTCTACCATTATTAAAAACCAGTCTGTTATAAATGTTAGAAAAGCCTAATCTACACTAAGTTGAGACTAGACTAGAATATTGAACTAATGTGAATTTGTGGGAAAATATAAATGAACTAGCGTTGTTAACGAATTGAGGTATTTTTTCCGACAAACAATTTCCCCATGTATGTCCGTCTGTAATTGAAAACAGCATCTGTGTGTGGATACAGGATTAGATTGGGAATGAAAAAACATAAATATTGTCACTCCAAAACCACGTTTTTCAATTTCGCCGCTTGCTAGATGCACAGCATACAACCACAAGTTCCAATTGTCTGTCAAAACTTCATAGACATAGTACATTTTTTATCTGCACAATATATAAACATAACAGCAATAGTACAGCCAAAACTACAGAATTACAAACGAGATTTCTGTTTATAAACAGGGAGATATCGGTTGGTATCACTCTATGACTAATCTACTCCATATATAGAGATGGTTTTACTGTTTATGAAATGCTATGCGTCTTCGCTATTCATTTTACATATTAAGACTTGTAAGATATATATTATGCACAAAATGGAAAAGATACACAATAACCTTGAAGCGACGAGTTTGTAATTCCACAAGTGTGTAATTGCTTCACAACTCAAATTATGCATTATACGTTTTCTACGACCATTATTTGACTATTTTGACTATAGGACATAAAAACAAATATGTCAAACTGTCAACCTACAAATAATAAATTTAAAATTTTTACAAACTAATAAAACACTACTATGTAGAACATATCTTCTTTATTTCTTCATTCGTTTTTAATGTTTTTACCGGTTTCAGGATATTAAACTTTTCTTTACATAGACAAAATGTAAAAATATTTCCCTACAGAATTCTCAAAATAAAATGGGACAATTGAAAATACAACTGTCATATCAACCCATACAAAAAATATTTATTAATAATGTGAAACCGATAAACTATTGAATAAAACATGGATGTTATGAATCATACCAGGTCTCCGAACCCGGAATCCAAATGACATCTGCGGCGGTTATGATACTCATAACTATCTTAGGCATGTTAATAGCTATAAATTAATTAATTAATTTTGTCTTATTTATATTGCTAACATAATTTCGATAAATCAAAAATTCTCTAACTTTACGATAGCGTACTTCACACGGCCTTTCGTAATGTGACACTTAAATAACCTACAAATTAATTGAGACTGTATTTACACAGTAGAGTTATAATTTTTAGAACGCATGACGATTCAACATTTAATAATAAAAAAATATATTTCTGAAATATTCATCCCAGTGAAGTCCATGAATTTTTCAAAAATTTGTTTTGTCATTAACCTATAAGTTGTACAATAATAGGTACTTACATTAGGAGTTGCAAAAAAATCCATTTAAAAATTAAAAATTTAAATGTCAACTGGTTCTAGTACTAAACCAAAAAAAATGTACTTTTTCTCCCGATGTATTTATTGTTTGTACCCTACGCACTGTGCGTGTGAAAGTGCGTGATGAAAGGAAAACCGTGCGATTTATCACTAATTACGTACATGTGTTTACCGCACGTATGAAACTCATATGTGTGGCGTGTGATAGCTTATTAATGATAGGAGTCGGTATTTATTGTTGCATTTTAAATAGTTAACAACGATGTAAAAACCTGCGTAATAAGTGTTGAAATAAATAATATATGTATTGATATGTATCGCATACAAAGGTATTTATGTTTTATAATATGTATTCATTTTTTCCTTTATTGTTTAATGACTGCTCATTAAGAAACAAAGAAGAAACATACATCCATACATCCATGAGAGAGTTGGCCCAATAGTTTTGTATACAGGTTAACAAATTACATAAAACCATAAAACACAAATTAAACAATAAAAATAAAAACCAGAATATATTAGATACGGACAATAACTAAATTATTTAAAATGAATAACATACAAAATCGATAACCCTAGAAACCATATTAACAATAAAATCTAAAATAAAAACAAATCCAATAAAAGCGATATACTTCTTAAGCATGGGGATCTTGAGAACGGTAAAAGATAATAGGTCGGTTAAATTAGACTAAAGTTGCCAGATTAAAGGACATTTCAACGACGTGTTTGTTTTCATAGAAAATGCATATAGGGTACTATATAGGAATGAAAATGTAAATTTTACAGTTTTTAATTTTTGCTCATAACTTCCAAAATTAAAAGATTGTGACTATATCGAATACATTACTCATCGACGAGTTCATAACTGGAACGATTATTGTAAATAATTTAATTAATTAAATTTTTAGTTGAAATGAAATGCACTATACAATAAGTAGTTACTACTTAGTAAAAGTAGATAACGTCTAAAGGCATTGGAGCTCTAGAAGATAACTTTAAAGCCTGTAGGATCAACACAGAAAGAATACTCAAGAAATTTTTCTGAAATACATACTATTGTTTAATTTAAGTTTTCTTATTGCTTTTCTATCAAAAGTTATTTAATTATAAATTAAGAGCTTACCACTTATTGCTTAAGGGTATAAAATACTAGCGACAGTAGTGGAAGCAAGAAATGTATTCCTACATGGATTAAATGGGAGATAAATACAACCTTTTAAATTAAACGGGAGCAGCTATTGTATTTGTATGGTATAATGGAAAGCAGAAGTATTATAAATCGTGGTCAATTAAATCCTATAAGCACCATCGCCGCTTCCTTAATTCCTATTAAATAAACCCAAACGTAGCACCGGTACATAACTCACTGCACCTGCCAAGATAAATACCACCTATGTGCACTCACAAAATATATACGGCCCATTGCAATGAGATCACAGACAAGTATACTAGAATATGCTTGCTTTACGGTTCGGATTCACGTCATCATCCAATATCATTTTTACTTTCTGTCACTTTTATTTTATGATTATACATACACAGGAATTAATACTAATATGTTTATAAATATTTAGTATTTTGTACAATATAGAGTAAATAAAAAAATATGCCCATATGAATAGTTTAATATATGTACACCTTTAATTAACATGATATACCGAGATTCATAAAAGGAATTGCCACTAACCCGAAATAGTTAGTCCCAAATTTATACTCCTTGTTAATATCCTGAAATGTCAAACTAACTACAATCCCAATTCTTAAAAAGAATTAAATATATTATTTAGTTCCAAAGATAACTGCACTAGTTTGGAGAAAATAGCAAAATTTGTAGATGATTATCAACATTTCTACGTGATACAGAGGAAGATGTGTGGGATCTCACTAAAATATGTTGGTGGCTGAAAATTGACAATCTACAGCATTAAGTGAAAGTCACAAATAACAATGTGGGGTCGAAATCGGACAGAGCCGATATGAAGCCTTCTAAATACTAACTGAATTCCAGAAATTATTACCTTAATCCATTCATCGATTAATGAACAAAATATTTTAATCATTATAATAAAATGTTCAATATTTATACATGAACAATTACATTTAAAAATAGGACGGTCTCTGTGACTATATATCCTTCACTAGAAAGCGATTTGTATACTCATACGCACATATTCACTAAAGGAACATATCACTACGTTTGATTCTCTTTCAATTATTGTACTTATAAGATACGTTACTTAGTTTTAGAAAATATAAAATAATTAATTATTATTTAAAAAAAAAACATGGTAAACCCTATTCTAAACTCGATTTTAACTACCCTGTGTTCTTCAATTAAATTTTAAATAGGTTTACGTATAAGTGCATCAATTACTTTAATTAAGGAAGAATAAAATATTGGCACAGCACTGTTTTCCAACTCTTAGCACTGGTCATTTCACTTGATGAATTTCCTATAAATTACACAACTCGTGTTTTTCTATTGTGTAACAATGAGCAAACTATCTACTTGTCACTTCACGCTCGCGAGCATGTAGCCATGTCACAAATTAGGCCCGAATCCGCTTTCCAAATACAGAATACTTGGGAAACAGACTAACAAAATCCAACTTTGGCCGCAGTCGAGCGTTAAACAGTTGTCAAATGTTACGCTTCAGGGCCGATGTGTGATTGTTTGGCTATTTTTAGTGACAGGTGGAACATTAGAAACAAAACAGTACACATAGACTAAATGCTATTCAAACTTGCTATACGTTCTAAAATCTAAATTGAACATAGTAGAATACATTTTACCTTTAAATATACCTCATTGAAATTTGAACTCAAAACTGAGCTACAAAGATCCATAAAGTGCATTATTTTTTTTACAAGTCGTAGCTACCTTCGCAATTATACTGTTGAGTTGGCAACATTTAAAGTTCTAATAAAGATGTATTTGGCACTTCAAAGAAATATAATGACAGATTGACAGATTGTTAGTTGTTGAATGTTTTGACTTACGCTGCGAAAATTTTGTAGTTTCAATTTTCATAGATATTAAAAGAAAATTTTCTTGATTGATCGATCAATAGATTGGGGCAATTAAGTTCTGGGAATCAGTCAATTTTTAGACACTGACATTGCACTGACAATGACAATATTGCCTGGTACCGACATCTTGACATTGACAGCAGCATTAAGGGTAGGGGATTAATGCAGTAAGGGGAAATTGCCAATGTCAATATGGCGTGGTTCCACCACTTGACTATAACTCCCTAGGATTAAAACTGGGAGAAGAAGAAAGAAAACCTTCCAAAATTGACTGATCTCCAAAAATTAATTAGGTACACAATCCTATAGATATTATAAATTAATTTATAAGTCTTGTAATAAAATTCAGTACTTGAAGCTCATTCCAATCAGCAATTTTCTGACCAGTTATTCGTCTGTTTGCAGTGTTGATTGTACAGTAATATTAAGAACGAATTAGTCCAATATCAAGTAGCTTTGTTACTTGGAAGACCATGACCTTATAGGACAAATAGATCCTTTGAACAGACAACATACAGTAAAAATAAATAGCTTTTGTTCATGGAAGGCTAAGACCCTTCACCTACAGATAGGTACAAAATGAAGCAGAGCAACTCAACGAGTTCGTAACCAATTGTCCTTCTTTGGTAGTGTTGAACAGGAATATGCATATCGTATCGTATGAATTAGTCCCAGAATAAATAGATTTAGTACTTAGAAGGCCATGGCACTACAGGGCTAGTAAATCCAATAACGACATAAATAACTTCTAACAATTAGTAAATAATTTAACATGTATATGTGAATGTACAGAGTAAGATACATGTGTGTAGTTAAAGATGTATTCCTAATGAGCTCAAGGCTATTTTCATTAAGACTATTACTGCGCTCGCATAGAGATATGTGCGTCTTTGCTAGATAAAATGATAGCTGAGTTCCAAAGGAAAATAACGCTATGAAATATGAAAGCAATATGAAGATATGTAAACTTGTATGTAACGTAAAATACAGCAAAGAACATAGTATCTGGAAGGATACCTACTGCTACACAAGACAGAGCTGAAGTGATAAATACTAAAGGAATATTACATCAACAAAAGGATATGTAGACACAAAAGTGATATAGAGTGCAGAAAGGTTAAGTACGGTTAGTGTCTAGGTAGGTAAATATCAATTCACAAAAGTAAGTAAAAATAAGAAATACTGAACACATTACAGTAATAATGTAGAGTGCAACAAGGTTAAGCACAGTCAGTACCTGGATAAATAAATACCAACTCAGAAAACAAAAGCTCAAATGATAAATACTGAAGAAATATTAGTAATATGAGGTTATGTAGATTCGTTTATGGTGCAGAGTACAGCCACGATAAGCACAGTTAGAACCTAATTGGGTAAATACCGCGTCACGAAACAGAGCTAATACTGAAGGAATATTAAAGTAACATAAGGGTATGTCGACTCGTATGTGATGTAGAGTATGTAAATGGGTAAATACTGCTATACAAAACACAAATCATACTTAACATGTGGATAAGTAGTAGTATGTGATGAAGAGTACAGCAAGAACATAGTTAAAACTTGGATGAGTGACGTCACAAAACAAAGCTAAATTGATAAATCTATCTAAGGACTAAGCCGTAGTTCTTGAAACGGTCGTTACATTTAAGATGTGTAAGTGCTAAGCCTACAGAATCCGAGCATTATTTTTATTTAACCACAAATCACATAAATTGTCGTTCAGTGCGACTTGGACCAGCATCTCTGAGTATGAGTGATGTTACAGCAAGTTAGAAGATGTTTGCTGAACTGCTCAGTCACTGAATCGACTAAAATTGATAAATACTGAAGGAATATTACAATAATATAAGGATATGTAGACTCGTACGTGATGTAGAGTATATAGTTGAGTAAATACTGCTACACAAAACAAAGTTGAAGTGATAAATACTAAATAAAATTACATCAACATGAGGATATGTAGAGCCGTAAGTGAGGTAAAGTACAGTAAGGGTGAGCACCTGTCACCAAGCTAGTCAGCATTGCCCACATTGTCTGATGTTTACATAACCAGTTGGCAAGCACCAGGTTCCGCGGGGGGCGTGGCCCGGTATTGTCACATCGCCAGCGGTCACGTGACGGGTCAATCGCGAGCCGATTGGCGCCCGCCGGACCGCCCATGTGGGATCCACAGCGGCCGAGAGCCGGCCAATTAAACGGGTTTTCATTACCGAGATTTCATAAATTTGTTATTAAATCTGATTGACTATCTACGTTCCATGAATGTGATGCCTGGTGCAACAAGGATGAACCTTGTTAGTATTTGAAGTTACAAAACAATGCAATTATTATAATCAGCATTTATGCAACAAACATTTTAAGATGGAAAACAGTATCAAATACGCAAGGTCGTTTATTTTTAATGGTGTATGTTACCGGGATATATTCTTTCCAAAGGACTTATAGTTTATAGTGAGTTCCCAACTACTCAGGCTCAGTGGTACTTTTATTTGGTTTAATGATATACTAATCTGGTATATGAACCCCTGATTTTACACTCTGCCAATTCGAGTCGGGATACAGAACTAACTAAGTGAATCACCATGGCCTCTGAAGTATTATTATATTGCATTAATATGAGAATTTATATAGATTTCTAGGACATAAGTGTATAATGCAGAAGAGTTTATTACTGTAATCTATAGGTATTAGGGGTGGTAATCACAAATCATGATGAGACCCACGGGAATGTAATTGTTTATCAATTTGAACGTGAATTTTGACAAAGACTCACGCCCAGCATATCAATTTTGTTTAAAACGTGTATTTCCTTCGTTGAATAGAAATATTTATGCATTCTTGAACATTACTTGCGACACAATTAATATAAAATAATGTTTATTCATAGTATACTACTTTTCAGCTCTATTTTCTAGAATATGTTACCTGGATTGTAGATCATTTGGACATTAAAGTTTAATTTTCAAAATATAATCGAAAGCGAAAATTATATTTTTACAGTAACACTCGAATTGGGCATGTTGTTTATTGAAATCAATAATAATAATAATATTAATGATAGAATACTTCATTTGATAGCCGTAGGTAGTTTTTCAGTGAAGAAATTTGATATCAAAAATTTTATGTATGGACTGTTGTCATTCGTGAAATAATGAAGCAAATATAATTTGAGCTATGAATTTAATGTTAAAATTTATTTATAATTCCTGCGAGGTAACGACAACTCTGGTGAAAAATGACTCTTAAATTACTCCAGCTTAGCTGTCGTGATCTAAGTGTCATTTTTAATACTCGTTTATCTGTTACTGCGCAACAACTATTCGTAAATTCATGGCTCTTATTATATTACTTATGATAATTATTATAATTCAGCTATAATAAAATTTTGATATAATAAACAAATGCTTTAAAACAAATATGATGAATTAAGAGCATATACCTAGTAACATAAGTAATATACAATTTTTTAACTTTTGCATACTGTAGCTCTGCTGCTATTTGATATAATATACACAATTTTATTTTGTTTCAGAAAGCGAAACCTTTTCATATTGTACTTGGTAAGTGACTATTCCAACAACTTCGTAACTAGAACATTTCGCAAGTGTATAGAAAGAAAAAAGTCTTTTTCTGTATGTATTTCCGTATGGTAATGAGATGTTTTACGCGTAAAGTTCACATAACGATTTGTTTGTCTTGCGTGCGCTCTTATCAACATGTCATCCGTGTCACAGCCACACGTGCTCATTATGTATTCCTCTACACACAAACGCACACGCACGTACACACCCATATACCACATAGATCCTCATTTTCACTTTATATTTCTTTGTTAAATATCCCATTACTCCATTGGAAAATATGGAGCAGATGAGACTTTTTGCACTTCTTAGATAATTTTAATTGCATTTAGTGAGGGACCTGTAGCTTGTAGTGTGTTTCGATTGCGAACTATTCAAATAAAAGACTATTTTTTTTTGGTTAAAGGTTGAACCCTAAATCTCAAGTTATTCTAAATTCAAGTCTACTGCTTCCCGATCCTAAAAGTATCTCCTTATATCCATAATGTTTATTTATTTTATACATTATTCTATTTTATGAAGAATTCAGATACTTACTATACTAAGGACATACTTCCTAGAAAAACAAGTATCACACTATGAACTATCAAGTAATATTAAAAAATTACGGCAACTAAAATAGAAATTCAAAGAAATTTTAAAGTAAGATGTATGATTGGTTTTATCGACTAGATATTAATAAAAAGAAATTTTTTTGGAGTTGCAGTCATTTAATAAAATCCACTGATACACCAACGTTTCGACTGTAATTCGAATAATATTTGATTGATAACTGTTAAGTAACATGTATGTGTGTGTGTTTTATCTATGTTTAACGAAAGATTCCTGTAAAGGAATTTACATGTTATACTCGATTATATTTTAAAAACCATTTATCACCCTGATGAAGATGAAGGTTACTTTATGATGAGTGATTGTCTATCACTAGTTATTATAATTAAAACTTCAACACAAATGTAAATTCTAATCCGATAGATAATAATAAAAATATAATAATAATAGTACCGACCTCTCTTTCATTGTTACTAATAAAAATTATAGTAAATAATTCTGAACGAAATCCCCAAAGAAATGCAGGAATTAAATTATGAGATATTTTTTTCTCATAGGCTACTAAAAACGGAGAACACCACAACGAAAGAGTGAGTGATAATAGCACAGCTTCTCAATTTTAGAATGAAATGCTATTTCCCGATATGGAAAACTTATAATAAGTTACACTTTAAAAGCTCAAATACAAAAAGATATTCAACTTACATACAAATGCTACTTATTTTTAAATAACGATTTTCATTGTATCGTACATGCGTTGAAGAGTGTGTATTCTTACGTATGTAAAAGAAACATAAACCGAAAGAGATAAGTAGCTCATCACCATAAAACTTTATCTTTTACATAAACGCGTAAAATTTTTACTTATCTCATTCAAGTTATTTTACTGCCGGTTAAATCACTCGAAAAATACTTCTGCACTTTATGTTAAGTTTCATGAAAATGTTATAAATAAATACTAACATTTATACACTCGAGATATCGGCATTAAACTAAACCATGTACAAATATTTGTTGTATGGCCATCAAATATTTGTACCGATATTTATATAAATTTTTTGAATGATTACTTCTGTAGTACACTATTTCAAATTCAATTTCAAATAGGAAATTTGCTTATAAATGAATATCAATTTAATAAATATTATTTTACATATGACAAACTGCGCATTTCCATACATGAATTGTACATTTTAATATTTATATATAAAATGCAAACCTTATCATTTAATACAATCAAAATATTTACTTAAATGTTGCTAATGTGTAATAATTAATGAAACAGTATTTACTGATACTGACGACAATTTGTACCACTTCGCAAAACAAAACTGCAGAGATAATACTGAAGCAATTTAAAGTAATACATGTAGACTAGACTACGTGCTGTAGATTAGTGGTTCCCGAACTTATTATACCGAAGGATCCCTTCTCGTTGCAAAATTAACTTTGTAATAGTATTTTGTTTTAAATTGAAATAAAAAATCAAATTTAGATATACAAAGATTTCAATATAAATGTTTGCGACTAATTGTAAATACTTCAAGGTAGGTCACAAATGAAACAGTACATTTGGATTTAAAAATTAAAGAATTTTAATTTATCACATTTGCTTGTTGTTTTCTTTTGCTAACTAGTTGTAAATAAAGATTTAAATAAAAAAAAAAATAAAACACATTATTTTTCAATAAGATTGTCTCCATGACCACTAATTTGCAATCGATTTCTTTTTTGTGATGAGATTTGTACCTGCACTAAATCCACGTTCTAGCAAATAGAAAGATGAGAAAGCAATCAACGACTGCTCTACAGTGGTCCATACTGCAAAATATAAAATTGGAATCTGTTTTTGTAAAATTTGTGTTGTTCTTGTTCAAACATTGGTTGCATCAGCTCTTCATTTATGGATAATTCAATAAGTCCCTCTTGTATTACCGATGAATTCTGATTTTGTGAGTCTACTTGCAGAAGGGTCTAGCACCCAATCAGGGATACCCAAGTGAAGAATGTCTTCAAATTTTTGGTTGAGATAAGAATGAAGAGCTGTTCAGTGTTCCCAATAAGCAAGCAAATCTTCATCTAGTTAAAGCAGTTTGAAAGATTTGGAAACTTAAAACATTCTCCTCTCCCTAAGTTTTATTTGTGTATAAAGTTGTAACTTCAAATCACTTTCGTTAAATTTAGCTAATAAGTCAGTTAAATCAAATATGTCATTTTCTGAATTAATTAAATTGAGCCACAAATCATTGTCTTTCCCTTCTAAGAATCCCAAAATTTTTACTCTATATTAAACATTTCGCAGATCCCCTGTCTACGCACTTTCAAATTAATTTAATTTAGCCCAGACCTACAAAGTTGTTCCAAGAACTCCTGGGGGTGCGTAAGAACCAATTTAGGAACGACTGCTGTACAAAGTGAGCATATATGATTTAAAACCGCTTCACAAAGCAAAGCTGAAATAATAAATACTAAAAAAATAATAAGTAAATAAAATTTAAAAAACTTGTAGACTCGCATGTCCTGTAGAGTGCAGCAAGGGTGAGCACAGTCAGTGTTTCATATTATTTCTATATCGCATGATTTTAAAGTATTGTTTACAGCATAATTTCTCGACAGCCGTATATACCTGAGTGGCTGATATATTATAATATAAAAATAAAATGACAGGTTTTGAGAGAAGAATACAAGACTCCAGGAGTATAATTTGCTGAACGATCATCAAATATTGACACAGGCGTAGATATGTAGGCCACCAATCGATACGGAATCTAATATTAAAATGGCAATTTCACGTCGTTTCATTTAGAACTCTTATCGTTATAGTTAGTCTATTATAATAAGTGGTAGTTAGTTAGGATTATTTCATTCGGTACTACTCTCAATAATGTGTTAATGTATCTCATGCATTCTTTATTACCTAGCAAATCTAAGTCATCAATTTTATATGAGTCTACATATCCTTATATTAATGTAATATTCCTTTAGTATTTATCACTTTAGCTTTGGTTTGTGAAGCTTTATTTACCCATCCCAGTACTAACTCTACATTGCGTATGAGTCTACATATCCTCATATTACTGTAATACCCCTTTGGTATTTATTAAATTACTTAAATAAATAAACGGTATCCGTCATTCAGTGCCAGATTTACGCATAAGAAGTAGAAGCGATCGCTTCAAGTTCCACTAGCCAAGGGGCCCTACAGAGGCCTCTTGATCAAATCCACTGACTTCGTCGGCACGAAGAGTGAAACATGAAATAGTTCATTTCGTCGACGCTATAGACTTGTACGGAAAGGCAAGCATTTAGGGGGATAGGCAAAATTTTATAATAGGCTATCTTAACAATATCGATAAGTATTACAACTGGTGAACGATCTTTCTCTATTCTTAATTGCTATTTTTTTTAAGAAATAGTCTTAGATAATGTCATTTATAGTATTTTACGTTACTAGAAAGGTAAAACAATTTTTACTGCCGGTAGTAGTAACTGACTGGCGAGACATTTAGATAAGGTGATAAGCACCTCTTGAAACCAGAAACAAAAGACTACAGACGATCTATAAATTTCAAGACAAGACTTAACTAAGTTTAAGTCTAAATTAAAAGGTCTTTTCTAGATATCAGATTCTAGATTATTTCAAGTCTCTATATTCACCTGCGCGTACGCATTAGATAGGGACAGATAATTCTTCAGCAGCGTTGTTTTTCTATTTTACAATCACTGTTTTAGCTGGATGGAAAATTAAAATTGTTTACAATTTTCTAGTTTTGATGATCAAAAATAAGTCTTGTCTTTTTTTGAAATTTCAAGACAAGGCAAGAGTCTAGAAAGTCTAGATCTAGACGGTAATACTATGATCTTCGCAATTTTTTTCTGAGACGATTCTTTATACGTTTTAAAACTAAAAATGATCTCTCTCCGAAACTAACAGAAATGGGTACCTATGTTTAAAAAAATGCGACAGTTTCTCTCTCTTCTTTCTGACAGAGGCCCCTGGCAAAAGCCAGATTCGACACCCGTTAAAGCCGCCTCTTGTAAATTGTAGTTATTAATTTATTCTATCGAGCCTCAAAAATTTATATCGCTTCAGGCCCCTTAAATGTCAAATCCGTCACTGCCATCCTAGGTTTTGTTTCTATATTATGAAGCTATTATTTGCTATAAATAAGAACAGTGATATTTCCGACATATAAATCTTATAACTGTATATTTCCATAGTGAGTCGCGATTTCTATATTCACATGCAATGTCGTGATCAGATACCACGTGAGTGTTTGTGCGTGTGTGTGTGCGTGTGTTGGATGCCGTGTATTGTCTCCATGTATTCAGGCTAGATGAGCCATTATGTATTCATCCGTGTTGTTAATTGGGACATTTGTAATTTCAAATCAAATAGGAGGTTACGACCTTCGGGAATATGTAAATAAATAAGTAACCAATGAATTTGTGTCCAATTTGTTCTTAATTAATAACAGTAATTGAGATCAATACATGCTATATAGAGCAGTAAGGATGAGCAATGTTAGTACCAACGTAGTTGGGTAAATACCGCTACACACAACAAAGCTGAAGTGATAAATATTGAAGGAATATTACAGTAGTATAATGATTTATATGTATTCGTTTATGAGAAGTGCAGAACGGAATACCATAACTTAACTTTATCTAATTTTTAAGTAATTATAATTTGTTTAACATATTTAATAGCTTTTCCAATGTTTTCCAAAAGTAAATAATTATCTAGACATGACTAATTTCTGTCATCTTCCTTTCCTGAAATAGTGATTCCTGCTACACATCGGCAGTTTCCGGAAATTGTCGGCTGTTCTTGGCTTTTTCAGAAGACTTTCTAACGTCTGTACCGTTATTAATTATAATGAGATTAGTGACAAAGTAGAAAAAAATATTTTTCATGCCTCTTCATGTGAAGCTAAGCTATTTTCTTCTTCTTATATACAGAGGTGTACTTCGTTTAATCTACCGGAATAGCTTCCTACTCGTTATCTTGGTTCTAGTTGTTACACATGTAACTTTACTTCTAAATATATTAAAGAGGACTTTAAAAGCTCGGTAAATAAGTGGTGACATCCTAAGCAGATGTTCATTTGAATTAATTGCTCCTTTAGTTTAGCTTTTGATGACTTTGAGTTAGCATAAATAGAATAGAAGAGATGTCTGCAACCCTGGAAATCCAATGATGATAATTGCCTTTCTAAATTATAATGCGAATTGATCGTTATGTATTGATAATAGAATAGAGATTCTGACTTATATGAGCACAAATTCGTTCTAGAAAAAATATCTGTGTCTGAAAGTATTTAGATCTATCAAAAGTAGCAAAGTCAATGTTATTGTAATTGGCAATAGTTGTAGTAGTAAATTAATAACGTTTTCTTAAACATTTGTCGATCTGTATGTAGTGCCCAAATGATAATAATATTAAAATGACAAATAACCATAAGCACTTCAAAAAGTGAGACACAGCTTGAATGAAATATATTCTAACAGATTAAGTACGATGACCATGTTTTTATAAATTAATCCCAGAAAATGCAGTTTTTGAATTTACGTCTAAACCTCTACAAAGTGTGGAAGTCAATGATATGACCACATTTTCTTAAAGAACATATACTGAACTCGTTGACTGCTTGTATTGCTTCGAAATACTCCAGTAATATCTACACCTAAGTATAAATCAGTTCCAGAACAAGTAGTTTTGGTACTTGACAAGTCATGCCGCTGCAAGGCTAGTAAACACCCTATACAGACAGTAGGTAGCAAAGTAAATCAACAACTCCCTGACAAATTTACTCTCTTTGTAAAGAGGCAAAAAAATACCTTTGTAGTACCCATATCTGAGTACAAATTATAGTAACTTTGGCACTTGGCAAGTCATGACTGTACAAAGCTAGTAAAGCCGATGAAAAGACATTAGGTAGTAGACCAGTTGTCTTCTTGTAATATTCTTATTTAAGTACAAATAAGTCTCAAAATAAAATAGAAAAGTAAGTACTTGGCTGGGCACTGCCCTATAGGGCTAGACAATGAATTCATCCCTGACCAGCTATCTGAATTTAATGCTGTAGACGGGTACTCCTGTAATTTCCATAACTCAGTACTAATCAGTTCTAAAACAAAATGTTTTGATACCTAAAAGGCCATGTCCCTACTGGACTAGTAAGTCAATAGAAATACAATTGGTATTGCTGTAAGTCAGTAAGATAACTGGTACGGATCTCTATGTATTTTTGCTTAGAAGTACTCCTGTTGATCATCATCATCTATGGCACTACATTCCTATGTGGAATAGGACTTCCAGTATTTGAGGTACTTGTTTCCGACAGAGTTTACTTGCATTTTAGTGATGACTAAGTACGTATCAGTCTCAGAACACACAGTGCAGGTACTTGGAAGATCAAGTGCCCGTAGAGCAGGTAAAGAATTGGAAATATGAAGTTTTACGTTAAAAGAATCATCACCTTTAATAATAGGTGATATATTTAGACTTTAGACACTACAGTAGGAGTGTTTAGTATATGTAGATTCCCAGTATTTCCCCCTAGTTCGGGCCTGCACCGTCACACTAACGATCGGCGCTCGTCAGCGGAATGACGTGAAATTTGAGTTGTAATTCTGATACGAAACGAAACCATTACTCATTTTCCATTTTGTTCCGCTTCGTAGAAACGCGAAAAGGATTAGCCGCTTCCCATACACTCCACAATGTGCCGCACAATTACATTGTCATATCGCTAATTGTCTTTCCAGGCGGTTACCCATCCAGATACTAACTATTCCCGCCCTTGCTGCATTCCAAATCACAAACGAGTCTCATATCTCCATATTATTTACTATGTACGTAATGTTTATATTGTATTTATTATTTTGTATGCTCTATGTATTACATAGTTCTTTATTTATTTTGTTAATAAAAAACTAGTAATCCGGTAGCCATGCCTTGGAGCCTTTTGAGATCAAGTTACCTGTGAACATTCTCACTGGTATAATCATTCAAGCGAATCCATTTATAACAAGTGACCTTCGCTGTTGCATAACCGACAGCTGACGATCTGGTCCACAGAATGAGGAAGATAATTAAAAACAGATTAAAGAAAACAAAGTTACTTCATAGGTGAGAGTCTTATGAGAACATACAGACTTATATGTGATACAGAATGCAGCACCGGTAAGAATAGTTAACCTAGCTGGAAAGATAAATACTGAAGGAATGTAATATATCATTATAACATGAGGATATGTCAACTGATATAATGTGCAACAAGAATAAACCTAAGTAGTATCTGTTTGGTAAATACCGCTTCACAAAACAAAGCTGAAGTCATAATTACTAAAGGTATATTAGAGTAATATGTGGATATGTAGACTCGTAAGTGATGTAGAGTACAGAAAGGGTGAGCACAGTTAGTACTTGGATGGATAAATACCGCTTCACAAAACAAATCTGAAGTGATAAGTAGTCAAGGAATATTTGAAAACATTTATGTATGAAGAGTAAAGCAGGTGAAAGCATATTTAATGCCTGGATGGGTAACTGCCTGTCAATGTGGTAATGTCAATATTGGTACCACTGTTTGTTCGAACTATTAACACCTCAGTGGTTCTCATTAGTGTGGTTGTAAGGTAAATATATTACCCGTGAGTTTGTAAGTGATAATAAGGATAATTGGATAATATTTACTCTCGATCCTCAACCAAAAATGTGGGAAAAATTATAATCCACGAACTGTGATATAAAAAAAAATAGAATCATTATGTAGTTATAAACTCTTCATAAAAGCTGCCATAATAAGTATAATGTATCTATTCCGAAATCTACAATAAAACAAATAAAAACTTCATACATATGTATTTTAAATGGTGTTGAAATAAAATAATGTTTATGAATAATAAAAATGTAATAATGCAGTGTTATTATTCCGTAAATCACTTACACTTACGCATGTAAATATGTGATATCCGCTCAAATATGAGCTTGCATGTACTGTATGGGAAATATCCATTACATATGTTTAATTATTTAGGCGTTGTATTTATATATTAGTTTATAGAGTATAAGCATTAAATATTAAAAGCAGCTGTGGTTTTACGCATTACTGGTATTTATAAAATTTGTACCATTCATTTTTAATGGAATTGTTAATTCATCACACCTTATTTTGAGATATTTACATAGAAAAGTAGATATTTAATATGTAGGTGCACGGAAAATCACAAATCTTAATAAATATATGAATATACCGGTTAACATATAAAGTGTGTAAATATATTTTTTAAATATTTGCAAAAAAAAAACTTCGAACTTAAAATTTTTCTTTTAAAAACAATACTTAATACAAGCCAAAAATAATAAATAATTTAGGGTTTCACTGCTACGTTGTATAATAAACAAGAAAAGAGTTACCGAAAGAATATACCATTTGTCAATACCTATTACTATAAAGCGCTTGACAAGTTAAACAAAGACTATAATAATTTAAATGTACTCGGTATTTTTATTGCAGTTTTCTAAATAAGTTTTTTGATATTTTCGCGTTCTTCATGAGAATACAATAACAAACTAATTGTATTATTTAACAAATTAAGTTTAGGCGTTAATTAATTTTAGATGCCATCCTCTAATTTACATTAGGATATCAAAACTCCGTATTGTATTTGGATACGAATAAATTTTTGACCCGATTTAATTTGACAAAAAACGGTCGCCTAAATATGATTATAGTAGATGTTCTCTTGTTTGTATAATTTTTCTTTATTTATTTAATCCGCGATAAAATATTTTGTGATTATCTAAAAAATGTTAATTCGTTTTTCCGTAAGAGAGTTTCTGGATCCACCACTGATTAATTATGAAAATGTTGGTATCTGAAAAGTCTGTACAGATATAACTTTCCTCAGTCCTGCCCTGACAGGGCGTTGACACTACAATCGTACTGAATACCCCTCTGAGTAGAAGACATAATATTAAGTTTGCCAACAGCACGAGTTCTGAGTTAAACTCAAGTTTAAGAAGTAATCATCTGTAGAACTCAAGATATTAAAACACGCTTACCACACCGTTTTCATATGTCTACCCCTTACATACAACTATGCATGGAAAAGCGACATTTTATTAACATACGTGAAAGAACCGATCTTAAATTCCTACCTTGTCGGAAAAATAGTCTAGTGGGTATAATAAAAAAAAATCGCAGAAACAAATACTTTGTCAACTATTTCTCACATAAAAAAAGTTAGAATCTGGTAAACGTCGTCTATCTGGTAAACCATAAGTTGATATACATATTAAAATTGCTTGCAATACCTAACGTACTAATCACAGAACTGAAAGAACTTGAAATAAACATTTTAGTGCCACTGCTTTGATAGGTGTTTTTAATATTTAATTAATATAATGTGATTATGAAAGAAACCAAATAAATTGTATAAAAAAGTGCCTAAATTATAATGAAGCTACCACCATTTAAAAAAAAAATTATTATTCCGTAATCAGTACGTTTATTATTATACCCAATGCCACTACAATATATACCTCACGTTTTTACCCAGTGTATTATTACCAATGCAATAAGTAAGAAAACAGATTGACATACCCAGCAATGGGTAATAAACTATCAGTCATACATTTATTTAAGGGATGTATTGTTTTTGATCGAAATACAGAATATTTTAATATCCTAACTATCAGTTTTTACCAATTTTACGATGATGTCTGTATGCATCAGCGTATGTTGTTCTTTAACAATTCTTTCCCCAAACTTACAACGTTGAATGCATTTTCTTCACGTGTAAAACGTGTGTGCAATAAGAATTGACCACACACGAACAAATGTACATGTGCCATATGCAGTAGAATAAAATTCAAACAAAGAAAATTGGCAAATTGGCAGAATTAAATTGGCGATGTTTAGAAAAATTTACGAGGATGTGATGGTCATACCAAGCAGAGAGACTGACTCACTTGGGCTTTCGTTATTTTCTGCCCGAAACACTTAAAGGGCAGTAAGTGGGAGCACAGTTAGTTCCTGGATGGGTATACAGAGCTTTACAAAACCAAGCTAAAGTAACAAATACAGCAGAAATATTACAGTAATCTCATGATATGTAGACTGGTATGTGATGTAGAGTACTGAAAGAGTGAACACTGTTAGTACTTGGATGGGTAAATATTGCTTCACAAAACCAAGAAAAAGTAACAAATATTGCAGAAAGATTACAGTAATCTGATGATATGTAGGCTCGTATGTGATATAGAGTACAGCAAGAGTGAACACAGTTAGTACCTGGATGGGTAAATATCGCTTCACAAAACAAAGATAATGTTAAAAATACCGAATGAATATTTCAGTAATCTGAGGATATGTTGAATAGTATGTAGTGTAGAGTGCAGCAAGGGTGAATACTGTTAGTGCCTGGATTGATAAATACATTTTCCTAAAACAAAGCTAAAGTGAAAAATACTGAATATGTATTATTGTAATATGCAGATATATAGAGCCATATGTGACGTAGAGTGCAGAAAGGGTGAGCACAGTTAAAACCTGGATGAGTAAAGTACGTTTTACAAAATAAAGATAAAGTTCTAAATACTAAAGGAATATGACGTAGAGTGCAACAAGGTGAACACAATGAGTACTTGTTTGGGAACTCGCCAATAAAATATTGTACCATTATAATAGCTAATCTTTAACATCATAAACGTATCTTTTTGAAACTTTCCATATTCAAAGTCTCAAAGAGAGGCCTGAACAAATCTTGTTCACCACCTGAAAAAACTGATTCATTGTGATATTAATTATCACAAATCATTAAGCCCAATTTCCCTTCTTTGTGCTTTCTGTTTCCGTATGTTTCAACTCTGTTTTTTATTTATCTCTCTCTAGAACTAATATTTTTTACCTCATCCCCGATTTATCGTATGTGTCGGATTTGTAATTTTTTTTTAAATTGTTTGTTTAAATTGTTTCATTCAAATTAATTTTTTCGTTTTTCATATTTCTCAACTCAGGTGGTTACTAAAGTTCCAAAGAATGAAAGAAGAATTACGAAGCAAATCGTTGAAGCAAAACCGACAGGTAAAAAAAGGTGGGAGACCAGATAAAACATGAACTCAACTGATATAGATAACTGTAAAATCGGGAAGAAAAACCTGGAACAATATTAGGAAAATTTCAGAAGTCTTTAATATACCAAGCCTAAACCAAAAGGTACCGAAGAGCAAGTATTATGCTAATTATTTTCTTGTGCTTTTCCTCGTTATTAGTCATTATGACGTTGAACTTGTAATGTTATAGCTTTTAACATACCTAGGATAGATATGAGTATCATAACCGCCGCAGATGTTAATTTTAAGACATTTAAGGCCTCTCTTGTCAGTTACATTTTCTTAATCAAGTATGGGTTGATATGATCATACTGACTTATCAAAATTACATGGGAAACAAATATGACTTAATTACACTATTTACTTTTGTTTATGTAAACCAAGGCTTAATATCATGAAACCGGTAAAATAAATTAATAAATGAAAAATGATATATTTATTTTGAAATATATGTCCCTGTACATAGAATACTCCTAGGAGTATAATGTAAGTACAGATAGAGCTTGGAAACTGGATGGCTAATAGTCAGAGGGCATTGGATTTAGAGTTTAATTAATTATATTTTCCAAGTAAATAATGCGTTAATTTTTATAAAATTACGGTAAAAATTAAAATTTTATTAGCGAGTAAACTTATTTAAAGCACGCATTTGGTTCATTTAAATGAACAAATACAACAAATTACATTAACTGGTATTTACCTACGCGGTAAATATTGCCGTTAAAAGCGACCCGTCGCATCAATATTTAAATAACATAGCTCATTATTTTAATTATAAACTAAATTCAGTTTATCCATTAAAATATTTTAATCATGCGACAGACAAATATCAAAAATTAAAAGTATTTAATCCCTTTATAGGCTCGCATAAATAATTTTAATAAAATATTACAGATTATTTAATTTCATACGTCAATACTTGTTTTTACGATCGTGTGGAAAAATACAAATATCAACAGTCAATAGAATATTTAAAACAACACTTAGCAACATTCAGGAAGGCTGCACATTCAAATAAATGTGTTTAAATAATTTATTACATTACAATATGTTTTGTCTAAGATTATAGTATCTCAATAATATAGTTTAGTATTTTATGACAAATACATTTTTATTGGGATGAAAATGGGGCCGCACAGACTCATGCCATACGAACCTACTAGTTCCGGGTAGTGAAAGCCTGAGCTTTATTCATTCTGGTATAATCGGTCGGCTACAGTTACAACTACTTAAAATAATATTACAAAAAAGTACAACAATTTCTGAGACAATATCATCTGCGACATCTATATTTTTCTTCATTTGCGAATATTTCATCTAGCGTAAGTATAGAATTGTTTACTTGACGTCGTTTTCGACTTTGAGGTACACCAATTTTGTTATCTTTATGACAACTATCTTGGAACGATCTTAATTTTTTTATCCACCACTGTGTAATTATAATGCTCTAACTATGGTGGTTTTAGATAAAAAAGTAGTTTATAACTCACTAGTGGGTTATAAATAATAACTCATTATTTATTGATTCGTATCATAGAAACTACATTATAAAACCTTCTCTTATTTATTCTTCTTCAAGGTCATTTTGAAATGTCAAAAAACTTTAATATAAATATATTATATCAAATATTACAAGGTGATGGATAAAATGTTAGATGGCGCACGAGTGTTAATTACGTAAGTTGTTTGAGAAAAATATCTAACTCAGCCTAAGGGGCTAAGAGCTGATCATTTCTTACGTGACGTATTAGTAATGTAATATACTTGTTCCACGACCACAAGTAATTATTATTTAATTTGAAATAAAAGATGACAAGTGTTACATTGACATAATTATATTCTTATGGAGAATACACGTTACAAAAGGCAATTCAAGAACACATCGTCGTTCCTAACTTATGCTAGAATAAATTACCTTCTATAATAAGTATTTTAATTTACTAGTATTCATCAATAACTCGATATGCGATACCTTATCAGGTATAAATTTGTACCTCTTTTTTATATATTTTGGTAAGCCACGCATTTCTGGATATAAATTTGGGGGGTGTCGTGGGAAGAAAAGGGTGCGAAACACTGTAGAAGATGATCATTCATTATTTTCCTGTAACGATCATACATATAAACAGCGCTGCCACCAAAATTCCAACTGTATTATATATTTGATTATCCTTGTATCACTTATGCGGTGTTTATAAGTAATAGATCGTGAAAGTTCTATATCCTTAATAATTCCTCGGCGGCATTAATTCAATATGTATCGAGCGAGTTTTGCTTTCACCCTGGAATATGTAAAGCAAGCCACGTGGCGGCCACGTGATCTGGGTCAATGCTTTGCTCAATTATTCACTACACAAAACTCCTATACTTCCAAGAGACATCCCTCCAAAGAACATTCACTGGATCAGTATCAAAATTACAAACAACCATCGAAAAAGTTTCCACTGAAGGTGATGTCCGCATTTAAAAATTTTAGTTGAAAAGTACCTAAGCAAGCTAAAAGCCAAAGAAATTTGTGAAGTTTTACTAAATACTGGAATTTTATTCGATTTTGGTAAGCAACGTGGATATCTAATAGAACGTTATTTTTTTATAAATGTCATTCATTTTCATT
Source organism: Stenolophus ochropezus (assembly GCA_035578165.1). Classification (NCBI taxonomy): domain Eukaryota; kingdom Metazoa; phylum Arthropoda; class Insecta; order Coleoptera; family Carabidae; genus Stenolophus; species Stenolophus ochropezus. The sequence continues at coordinate 15,087,546 of JAQOWZ010000018.1, read as the reverse complement.
TACAACAGAGATGGTATAAGGGTTGTTTAAAAACGCTACAGAAAATGTTAACATGTTTAAAATTTAAATGAATTTTGTAAAATTGTACGAAATACATTAATTTTATACGATTAGTGTAGTAAAAAAAGTGAACACTTAATTGAATGGGTGACTCCAGATTGTGTAATCTCCAGCCTCCAGATTGTTTAATATTAAAATTCTAATAAAACTTGTTATGAAACAAAACAATGCTTGAGATACTTAAACCTCTGTTCCTGAAAAGAATGTTGTGCTTGGGATAATGAGAATTTGGTGGCAGCGCTGTTCATATACCAATTTAAGAACATATCACACCAAAATACAAACAGTGGTGGTTCAATTGATCAACGCACTCCGATTCGAACTAAATAGAATTTGAAATCTGAAATTCGATTTTAAAAATTCTGCTGTGTCCGAATAATACTAAAATATAAATCACTAAACAAGTACTCTAGATATTTGAAATCCTAATCCATTTACGATCGAAAAAGATGTTATAAAAATTTTCAAATTAATCAAGAAAACAAAATATTCTTCCTTTATCCTTATATGATTATTTTAAAGAGACAAATTTTGTTGATCAGTAACAAGACTACATTACGAAAATTATAACATCAAAAAAAAGAAGAATCTTAAATACTTAAGGCCCTGTTTCAAAATTCTCGGCTGCTTCTAATTTGTTCTTATTAATATCGTATAAGTTTTTTTTACTGGACTGTAGACAATCGCCAATCTTTATCTAAATTCCGCCGTGTCTTAGTGGTACGCACTATAAAATGTATCGTAAGATACTTAAAGTCTTGTGGTTCATATAGAAATTTTGTGCCACAGATGAAGATGTTAGACAACATTAGGATATTCACTCTCCTATAATAAGTGTTTGCGGAGTTCCACCTCAAAGGTACGAGCATCTCTGGAGAATTAACCACATCGAAGAGTTCAGTCCCATTCACATAGAGCTAAGTGCAGTTGTATTGCATTTATATTGTAATGCAGAATTCTTGCGTGAAGAAAGTTAACGTAACCGTTCACATTCAGGACTAGTGGTATTGCTGTTATACTGCAGTAGTAGAATCTTGCAAGCTCCAAGATTTCTACACTACACTACATCGCTCTAATGCAAAGACCGATCGGAACGATTCATTTCATTTTAAAGAAGAAATGCGAAATATTATAATCAAAATCATTGTCGCCTTCTCTTTTTTTTTTGTTTATAGGTTAAACCCACCATCGATGTGGTTGATGTTGTTGAGACTGTCGTTCTTTCTTTTTAGATTGGGGATTACAGCTAAGAGACCAGGATTGAAACCCTTACTTGCTATATAAGTTATCTGTCAACAGTTTAGCGCTACAGTTTTACGTGATCTTTTGTAATTTTTGGGTATTATTAGCAAGTTTGTTATAAAAATTTAATACAATGGCATCTAATTGTTATTTTCCACAGAGTAATTCTTTAAGAAAATGACATCCGACAATTCATAACCCCAAATTCTATTAGTTCATAAAGAAGTAAAGTTTGAATAAATAAATTAAAAATTAGTAAGAACTCTAGCCCGTATATGAGAGTTTGTTCCTTTTATATGACTGAACGGTTTTTTGGAGGTACAATAAATAATTATTTATAATCACGAATTGATAGGTTATCTTTATTAATAGAATAGAACTGCAGGTCCTGCAACTAATTTACCATCAATAATACATAGCAAATTGCATCATGATGAATCTACTTCGTCTAAAAATTATTTAGAAATAAGAAATAAAGTTAAGGAATCATCTGAAGAACCAGTTGCAGAGAATTTGTTTGTGAATATTGAAGATGAATCTGATGAAGATAATGATGATGGTTATCACAAAAATTTATTACTGGTGCTATTACAAGATGTGTCGAAAATGCACAATAAAGAAATTAAAGATTTTTCTGTCCAAGTGATTGGTCTATTCACTTGGACTACAAAATCATAACTTCATATTATGCGAATCAAATTGGGAGAATCTCTAACAAGATACGATAGACTGCACTGACCAAGACATAAACACCTTTTGGAAAAACGAAGGCACATTCTCCTCTCAGTAAGCGAAACCATGCGAACAACGTAGTGACCGCGCAACACTACAACAATAAAATACCACTGCAATACGCTCTCATTTACTGTAGAGATAACATGAGACTACTTTTACTAGTATACCACGAACCAAGACATTAACACCTTTTAGAAAAACGAAGGTACATTCTCCTCCTAGTAGGCGAAACCATGCGAACAACACAGTGACAGCACAGCACTACAAAAATACAATACCACTGCAATATGCTCTCTTTTACTGTAGAGACAACACGAGACCACTTTTACTAGAATACCAAGAACTAAGACATTTACACCTTTTGGAAAAACGAAGGTACATTCTCCTCCCAGTAAGCGAAACCATACGAACAACGCAGTGACTGTGCAACACTACAACAATACAATACCACTGCAATAAGCTCTATTTTACTGTAGAAACAATATGAGACTACTTTTACTAGTATACCAAGAACGAAGACATTAACACCTTTTAGAAAAACGAAGGTACATTCTCCTCCTAGTAGGCGAAACCATGCGAACAACACAGTGACAGCACAGCACTACAAAAATACAATACCACTGCAATATGCTCTCTTTTACTGTAGAGACAACACGAGACCACTTTTACTAGTATACCAAGAACTAAGAGATTTACACCTTTTGGAAAAACGAAGGCACATTATCCTCCCAGTGATCGAAATCATGCAAACAACGCAGTGACCTCGCAACACTACAACAATTCAATACCACTGCAATAATCTCTCTTTTACTGTAGAGACAACATGAGACCACTTTTACTAGTGTACCAAGAACTAAGACATTAACCCCTTTTGGAAAAAACGAAGGCACATTCTCCTCCCAGTAAGCAAAATCATGCGAACAATTCATTGACCGCGCAACACTACAACAATACAATACCACTGCAATAAGCTGTATTTTATTGTAGATACAACATGAGACCACTTTTACTAAATACTGTACACTCTAACGAATTTTTCATATTTCACTAAATTTAGTTACTTGACATATTGATCAGTGCAATGCTATTACAAGATTTTTTTTCTGTGAATGGATACTTGTTCATGTAATACCACAGAACAGCACTAGAACAATACAATACCACTGTAATAAGCTCTCTTTTACTGTAGAGCCCACATGAGACTACTTTTACTAGTATACCAAGAACCAAGACATTAACACCTTTTGGAAAAACGAAGGTACATTCTCCTCCCAGTAAGCGAAACCATGCGAACAACGCAGTGACCGCGCAACACTACAATAATACAATACCACTGCAATAACCTCTCTTTTACTGTAGAGACAACATGAGATTACTTTTACTAGTATACTCAGAACCAAGACATTAACACCTTTTGGAAAAACGAGAATACATTCTCTCCCAGTAAGCGAAACCATGCGAACAAAGCAGTGACATTTTTCATATTTCACTAAATTTAGTAACCTGACATATTGATTTTTTGATAAAATCTATGCATGTATCAGTACTTCAGTGCAGTGCCACTACAACAGTTTTCTCTGTGAATGGATACTTGTTCACTGCAAGACCACAACAATACAATACCACTGCAATAAGCTCTCTTTTACTGTAGAGACAACATGAGACCACTTTTACTAGTATACCAAGAACGAAGACATTAACACCTTTTGTAAAAACGAAGGCACATTCTGCTCCCAGTGAGCGAAACCATGCGAACAACGCAGTGACCGCGGAAGCGAAGCGCAGCCCAGGTTGCAAGGAGTTATGACCGCAGTTAATTTTATTTCTCTGGCTCGCTGCCCAGCCATAGAGATGCTGCATCGAAAGGTGACAAACACTAGTGACGACACAGTGCACGTAAACACTCCCGACGTTGTGGTATATCAACGGCTCTGGCTTCCATTTGCTGATCGTATCTGGCTTATATCGATGTTATCAATAACAGCGTTAATAGTGCTTTGCTTACATGGACATTACATTGGATAATAAAGAAATGACCGGCTGCCTAGAACCAGTATTCGAATCCTGGCGAGTCAAGTACAACATACAGACATGTGTTTCGACCTTCGTAGGACTCTTTTCATTAAACTAGATCAATAGCAAAATTATAATATTTTCATCTTTTCATTACTTTATATATGTATACGTGGCATGTGCTCTATAATCAAAACCGCGTACTGGAAAGTAAATGTCATATGTATGAAATAAAAAAAATAAATCGATACCAGTATTGGATCGAAAAAAATGTATCGATACTTTGAAGTTTATATACTTATATAATGGAACTTCAAAAAATTGCGGATACTCTCTTTCCAGATAAATTTCGAGCAAAACTAAAAAAATACAAAGTTGTTCAAAATTAAATAGATCATAAATGTTGCAACAGCACGTCTACAGAACGAAATATATTAAATATAAAATGTAATATATTACTTAAAAATCAGACAGCCATGGAAATAAAAGAAAATATCTACCTGTCAGTTTAGAGAAATATCACTGATTATAATTTTTATCGTCTTTATTTTAATAATATTTAAGTTGAGTTTACATTCGTTTTCTTTAACAACATAAAAACATATCTAGAACACATCACCAATATAACAAAGCGTCTGACCGTTAACATTGAATCTTAATTGGAATTATTACTTGGATATGTAATACTGTTTCACAAAATAAAATTTAAGGGATAAATAATGAAGGAATATTACATTAATTTAATAATATGTGTAGAAGCCAGCAAGAATAATTTCAGTTTGTAAACTGGTAGGTAAACACCACTTTATATAACGTAGACGTACACAATACGGTAATAATTACCCAATATGAGAATATGTAAACTCATATGCGATATAGAACGCAGCAGAAACATTGCAGTTAGTACCTACGCATCACCTCGTATATACAACACTCTTTTCTTCTATATAAACATTGTCGCCAGCAAGCCATGTTGACTCAGTTGGCCACGGAAGAAAGGACAGATGAACATCGCTCGTCCAATGTCCTGAAGCCCCATAACGAGCGCGACGTTCATGTGTCAATATACGACGGTGTTTTGTTTTGTTTTCTTACTTGCCGGGAAAGAAGAGTCATTACTGTGACAAGTGACAGGCGATTTATTGGGGTTCACATTGATTTATAAATAATTTCTTATTGGTTTTGTGATAGCTCTATATATACACACAACTTTAAAACAATGATCCTAATATTAAAGTGAAAAAATATAATTCAAAAAACAATAAATCGTGTTAATACTTACATAACTTACTCACCCTAAAATACACACAAGTCTACAAATTTAAGATGACAAGTCCATTTTTAAAACAAAAGTTACATTTCTATAACTGAGTTATTCTAAAGTAAAAAGTTAGGGTAAAAATTATAGAAATACAAAAGTTTTCCCTTTGTATCGCTGTACAGCGGATGCATCGAAGCTGAATCTTTTCTTATCGCTAATTAAATGAAAAATGAACTTGGCGATTCATAGAGTGCAGCTTTTTAAATATTCATTCAATTCTAACTTTAATCTGATTTATTTGAAAAGGTTAACTCTTGTGTTGCCTTAATAACTTCTTTGTAGAAACGTCACCCGTGCATCAAGTTGGCTTTGCGCTGCCATTTGCATTTGCGTTACTCATTTTTTATTGTCCACTTTATAACAGTATCTGTATCAGATATAATACTAACTAGTTGTATTTATAGCTATAAAAGAACTATATATAGCAGCAAGTATTGTTAAATACATATTCTCATATGTGAAGTAGAATACAGTACAAACCAGATTGTATATTCCAGATACTATAAAAATATGTATGTGATGTTGAATGCAGAAAGGGTAAGCACGAAATGTATGTGATTGGCTAACATGAAGTATTAAAATAAATATCGAAAGAATTTTTCAATAATATGGGGATATATAGATTCGTATGTGATGTATTTAGAGTACAGCAACGATAAGAATAGTTAGTACCTGGATGGATAAATATTGCTACAAATAGCAAAGAGAGAAACTAATTTTAGCAATTTGTGTCATTCTGTTCTTTATGGAGTTTTTTTGGCCAGGGGTGTAGTTAGGGGTAGTAAAAGAGGAAATAATAAAACGGAATGTTTTCGTGAGTGCCAGGACCGTATAAACACGGTTCGTGCAGCTGACAGTAACAAATGACGCCCGCCATAAAATTTCCATAATCTGGATTGGCCATCATTTCGCGACACACTATTGGCTCGGCCTAAAGCCTAAACCTACTTCAATAATACAGAGTGTACCAAAAACATAATCAGTTTAATCACTTCCAGAGCAGATTTTCATATTTTTTATAAACGGTCCCTAGTAATTCATTAATTAACACATTTATTATATACATGGGCGCCGACTATACTAGGGCATTGGGGTTCTTGCCTCCAAGGAGACTTTTCTCTTAGCGCAGAATTTTTTAAATAAAAAATAAAGCCCTGAATTGTCATTATTTTAAAGGTAAACTTAATTAACGTCGACTATGGGCACATAAATACATGCATAGAAAAATGAAGAATATAAAAATAGTTATAAATATTTTTTATTAAAAATTAGTTGTTTTGTTTCCCTTAATACCTTTCCAGTATTTTATGTTTTGATTTTTTCATTATTATAAAATTTGGCCCGAATTTTTTTTGAAAAAATTGGTGCTTCTTATCTTATCTAAGATTAGATTTCTATAAACATTTAATAATGAAATTTATTCATATGGTTCGGAATCAACACTATAAGTTTGCAGAAGCGGTAGGCTTCCAACTTTATCAATAAAATTACCAGGTACCAAATTTTCGCTACCGTCGGAAAGAAGGCAGGTGTAGAATTTATATTATAATTAAATTTATTATAAGCGTTGATTCAGATACATTTTGGAAAAAGATATGTTGATGTTTGGTGCCTACAATTGAATTTTTGTCTAAACACATTACAAGCTGTAGGTCTCGTAAAGAGATTGTAGGCTGATAACTTATGTTGTTAAAACACAAGTAAAATTTGTCACGAGACAAGTTCCTTAGGTTTCCTAGATGAATGATAGGAAGATGACTATTAAACTTTAATGTTTGATCAAATGAATATAAAATTCGTATGATTTTCATAGTTACCCTACTACGTAGTAGGACTGTTATTTTCTATAACACTCCGTTGAAAATAATAATCAAATAATAAATGTTATCAGAAACTTATAAGTTATGTTGCTACGGAAGTAAATTATGCTCACGTGAACGGTCAATTATAGTTAGGTATTATAGCTATTAACATACCTAGGAGAGTTATGAGTATCATAACCGCTGCAGATCTCAATTGAATTCCGATCTCGGAGAGCGACGTTTTTAAGACATCTAAGGCCTGGTATGATTCATAACATCCGTGGTTTTTTCATTAATTTACCAGTTTCACGTTATTGATAAATATTATTTTATAAAATTCTCTTGTAATAAGAAACGTTTCAATGTAATCAAGGCTGTATGGATTGATATGACAGCTTATCCAATTGCCCTTTCTTATTTTGACAAATCTGTACGGTAATATTATTAACACACTAACGTGTCAAAATTATTACATGGGATACAATTAAGACTTAGTTACCCCGCTTACTTTTGTCTAGGTAAACAAAGACTTAATATCCTGAAACCGGTAAATTTAATAAAATACAGCTATGTCTTAGTGGTTTTAAAGCCATTTATATAACCTTGCAGAGACTGTAGGCTTACAATTTATACCACTAAAATGGCCACAAAAAAACTATCTTTAGTTTTTGCGATGCTTTTCCTCCTAATGTCTTGCCAATGACGAGATATTTTCTCTAAGATTTATCCTGTAGGAAGCGATTATTGCAAGCTCCAGATAACGTGGATTCAAGCGACAAAGTTTAGTTTATTAATTAAACTTCACATAAAGGCTTCGTTCATTGTTCGAGATTATGAACTAAATTGGCAATTGTTATTGAAATTTCCAGAGAATATTCATTCAAATTTACAAACAAAATTAATGTAATAGTCGTCACCAATATTTAACTCGTTATATAGTTGCTGCACACTACATCACTTGTGAATCTATGTCTTATCGTATTATTGAAATATTCCTTCGATATTTATTGTAATACTTTATTTTACCCAATTACATACAAATTGAGCTTACCCTTGCTGCACTCAATATCACATACATATTTTTGTAGTATGTGGAACACAATCTGGTTTAGATAATATTGGCCAAAAATCCACGCTAAAAATACAGGAATATCTATTTATATTTCAAAAATCATTTGGCGATTATCCTAAGTTCAGTTGTACTTGATAAATCTAGTTTTTCAGACATTTCCTTGACGGAGAAATACATAACGTAAAGAAACATATGGCACAGGAAGTCAACTGCGTCTTTTATAAAGATAGTTATTATTGTCTACATGAAATAAGTAATTAATAATATTCCCGTAAAATCTAGAGAAAAACGATCCCAGGAGAATAACGGTATATGGAGCCTATTCTGTAACTCAGTGGTTTATTTTCAAACAGTTGCTAATTTTTTTGACAAATAAAAACAAACATTACAAATGATGTTTTGATATTTGTTCTAGTGCTACCTATTTTCATTGGGTACTGAGTTACAGAACAGGATAGTATAAGTCTTTTATACATATATGTGGATACCAAGTTCGAATCCCAACCAAACCTAACTTAACCCAACCTAAACTAACCTAACAACACCAGAAAGTATCTATTGGAGATTATTCATAATATCCGGCATATTTAATAAATTAAGCATAATCTCCTATACTAATAGAAATATACATAATAGTCAATAATTTTATATACTACCTAATTTATTTATTGCCAGTAATATGGGTATACGAGTATATAATTTAATTGAGACATTGTTTATATAGGGACGAGATTATTAAGTTTTAACTACAATATGTCAACCGGATGTGACACTTTACTTGACTAACTGTATTTCCTGGAAAATTACCACTAAATACATTTTTTCTAAAATTATTTTATTATCACATATAATAATAATAATCGACGCTATAACCCTACGAGAATTTTGACCGTAAAATTGAGTATTTTTGGTGTCGGCCTAAAGCCTATGCAATAGATCTACAGTTTATAGTAGTTTCCGAACCACTCGGACACGGTGATATTTTTATAGTTGTCAACGTTGGGAATCAAACCCCGGATCTCACACTCCGCTCAGTTCGAGTCGGAGCGCGCTAATAAAGTGAGCCACCGCTGTGCGTTATTATCAAGCAAAGGTAATTTATATACGAACCTGTATAATACTTTTCACATTTAACTTCTAGTTTTTAGTTTCAGAGATAAAAATTTATGAATTATATTGGTTTGAAACAGCGTTCACGCTAATTTCAATAAAACGAATGAGTTATTCATATGTTTACAAACATTTGACAAATATAATTGCAATTCTAAAGTAGTGACATCATTGTGTTTTTAGTGGGATCTCCTCAGTGGACAACAGTAGTTGGAATATTTTTAGTAGATGAAATGAGCCGGGTTTAAAAGATTGAGAACTTTTACTCTTAAATTGGACTTTAGGATTCGAAATCTCTTTCTTGTTGCGATCATCGACAGTTGTAAATGTCTTGATTTTCAGACCCACCTTCGTATTTCTGAGTGAAATAGTCAAACAGTTAATTTACCACAAGACTCTCTCATCGTAATGAACATGGTAAGTAGATTACCTATTTTATCCTTTGTGGATAAACATAATTATTGTAGACCTATATAAAAATTGTTTTTAAAACATAGTTGTAAATTAAGGAAACAAAATACTAGAGTTTACATAGAGACAAGATTCGCGATGTAGTTTAATTCGATTGTATATAATAGTTTTAATCACGGTAGATTATTAATTATTGTTAGAATATCGCGTTTAATTTAGCCCAAGCTAATGAAACCCTTGCTTTTGTTCCATGGCAACACAGCACAGGTAAAACTCTTGTTTTACTAAAATCACATTACACCAATTTGACTATAAAGTGACCGTGTCTATTTCTTTATTCTATATCAACTTTCTGTTCTTATAAAAGCTTTTCACTGATATAATTTGGCAGAAACTTAATAAAAATAATTTAGTCGACTCTTGTAGGGAACAATTGATTTCTTGTTAATAAATTGAGTATATGATTAACAACATTGGCAACTGTTGGAATATATTTCGTGAGAAATATGTAGGAAACAAATGTAAACAACGGCTCTCGTCTCTAACGTTAAAGAAGCTTCATTAAAGAAGGTACAGACGTTTCACCAAGATTTCGTATTCACTTGTCATGATTAGCGATAATGAAGTTTCTTTATCTGCTTAATACAGGTTAGGTTCTTAGAGATGACTCCTTCATTCAACATAAAGACCGTCTCTAGCTAAAGAAGGCTTAAAGATGGAGATAGAGACCAAAGGTCAATATGAGCCAATATCTGTTTATACAATTAAAATAATTTTATGTAGTACAGTAAGGTATTGTGATAAGCATTTAATTAAATTTGGAAAAGATGATCCAATCTGAAGAGAAGTTTGAAGATATAACGAATGGAAGTTGAAGATCAATTAGCCGTAGAATTATCTCACTTTCAGGTAAAATAAGTTTAAATGAAGTGCAGCAAAAAGGTGTATAAACGACTCCTTCATTAAACATAGAGACCGTCTCTAGCTAAAGAAGGCTTAAAGATGGAGATAAAGACAAAATGTCAATACGGGCCAATATATCTCGTTACACAATTAAAATAATTTTATGTAGTACAGTAAGGTATTGTGATAAGCATTTTAATTAAATTTACAGAAGATGATCCAATTTGAAGAGAAGTTCGAAGATATAAAACAAATGGAAGTGGAAGAACAATTAGCCGTAAGGTGATCTCACTGTCTAGTAAAATAAGTTTAAATGAAGTGCAGCAAAAATGTGTATAATTTAGCTTAAAAGAAAGTAATGTGGTGTCCACATCAGATTTTTAATCTTGTAACTATTTCATTACAATAATAGATGTCTCTGTTAGAATCAAATCTTGAGTTCTGTGCTAGCCATCACTTCTCTTGGAGTAATTCAAAGTGAGTTCCAATCTCCCGTCTAGAAGTGTAAGCGCGCTAACACTTTTTAATCTGCCGGCGTTTGTATTGATCAGCCGTTGTCTCCCCGTGAATAACTTTATCCCAAATCGAATTAAAACGCGAATATGAATCAGCTCTGCCGCCTGCCGCGATTCTTACTCGACTCTATTAACGCACGGATTCAATTCCCGTTCCCGAGTCTTATCGGAGCGCGCCAGCTCACAAGTTTTTGTATTGTTTCAGAGATCGTTTAGCAGAACACCGGCGAACGCTGAGATAGAATAAAGATGCTAATGATTTAAACATTGTGTAGTCTTCAGGTGATATAAGGAGAATACGATCTACAGTTTTTCAAGAATATAGTTACAGATATTTACACGTGCAAGAGTTTTACATAAATAACTAAATATATGCAATTAAGTTTTTTAGGAGAATTTACAGAAATTGACATTTAATTCCAGAATTAACATAGATAAAGGATATGAAATTTATTATTCTCTAATAGGTAATATAGAGGTGTTTCTATAACTCTGCATGAAACTTAATGACATATATAATTTGATATACAGTTTTGCTCTAAATATATAAGGAGAGAGTAACCGCAATTTTTTGAAAACCTATGTTAAGTTCTACGTTCCGCATTTTGTTTCACACCTGTATATATTGATTCTTTTCTAACGAACATTTTTGTACCACTGATTTAATAGTACCTATGTTTAATTACTTCTATTTATGTTATTAATGAAATAAAAGTATATAAGTACTGCTAAGCAATAATCATTTATTAATGTTAATATGTAGGTATTTAAAACCTTATTAAATGTACTGTCAAACCAGTGGCACTAAAAATGTTCACAACAATTACACTGCCTGGTGAACCAAATTACCTATATATCATTAAAGATTCGTCCAGAGGTATAGAAACACCTGTGTTAAGTGCAATAAAAATAATCGAAAATTCTGCAGCAAAATATATTTTCTATTAAATAAGTATCAAAACAAATGGAGGTGGTTTATTGCAAAGAACATGTTTGAAATGAAGAATTTTCAAATCATTTTAATACAAATATAGCATATATATATATATATATATATATATATATATATATATATATATATATATATATATAGCTATACGAGTACTATTTCCAAAACAATAAAGTACAAAATTATGGAAGTTAATTAATTCAACTTTTTCATTTCTCTTGTCTGATTAGTTAAAACATTTACAATTTAGATTATCATTTGGGATTTGGATCCAAATATTTTAATCTTAACATTTCATTGGTTATTAGATTGTTACGAAAATAGTCAAAATAATAAATAGTGTATATAAATTAAAATACATCTTCCTATTATATAGAAATAAGGAAAAACTAGGTGATTAATTTAGTTCCTTTTTCACATAAAAGTATATGAACTGTACATAAGGGTGATATATTAAAATATTCTCGGGCCCGTAGAAATCTAATTTTCCCTTACATTTCCATATATCTTTCAATTTTGACATGGATCCAGTATCCCAGCACCTTTCTATTATCTCTTCAATCCCTAAATCTCTAAATCTCTCGATATTGGAAAACTTAAAAGGTGCCAGTTTTATATTTTCACCGTTTTATCATTTGGGGCCGAACTTAAATTTACTTACGTACGTTGTTATTTGATAGAGCCTGATTTCTTACCTGTAACAAAAATTATAATTAGAAAAACACATTAATAAAACGATTAAAAGCAATTTGAATAAATCACATAAATAATGTTAAATTTAAAGTATTTCTACCGACAAATATATTACATATTAATATATTTTATAAACATTCTATTTGCCTATTTTAATGTTTAATAATATAAATATATACTACGTATACAGGATCTCAGAATACGTATACAATTTCACAATATAACACTGTATTTATATTGCAGATTCGTTTGTTTTCCGTAAGTCTCTCGTTGAGAATTTAAATAAAATTTTGATGAACCAGAACAATTCTTATTCATATCTGTAGAGGGATTTGTCTCATGCATTTCAAAATAATTTTCACTCGAAAAAGTCTTTTCTTTTCAATAGAAACTGTACCGTCAGTAGAGTGCACTACAGGGGTTACTATTATTTACTCTCTCCACACTGTGTGAAGTGCCCCTTTACTTTAATATTTCTTCAACATTTAAATTTAGTTTTATTTTATGAAGATGTATTCACCATCAATGTACTAACTGTTCTTACTCTTGCTGTACTCTACATCACATACGAGTCTACATATCCTTATATAACTACAGTATTCCTTTAGTATCTTTCACTTCAGCTTTGTTTTGTGAAGATTTATTAGAAATAGGGCACAAGACGAATAATTATTCGGTATTCAGACAATTCGACCTTATTTGAACTATTCAGTATTCGGCCGAATATGTTGTTATAATGCCGAATCAGAGTCGAATTTTCACAAAGATTACTCTACCTACGCTTCGACCCTATATCGAATATTCGATTAAAAGCATGACTGAAATACAACGGTGTTTTGTTTGGTTAAACTATAAAATTATAGTTATGTTTAGTTATTTCTTACGTATCTTCATTAATGTCAGGTATCATAAACGCCAGTTAAATTTAGTTCCCTAGTAAATATTTATTCCTTCAATTGAAAATTCAAATAATGACGGCAATATTATTTATGTCATTAATAAAATTGTTTTGATTAGAATTTATTTACTTAAATAAATTTACTATGCAAGTAACTAAATAAATTTACTACGCAAGTAAATAAATAAATTTACTATGAAAGTAAATTTATTCTGTTCTTTATAATACCGGACATAAGAGTAAAGAATTTAACTAGCAATATTGTTACTTATACCATTAATTTTTGTTTTAAAACTTAAATAATTAAATTTAATATTAATCAAACAACAAAGTAACTTAACAAATAAACGAGTTTCGACAAGTAGAGCGAGCATTTCTTCATAAACAAAAGCCACTTAGCAACGATTAATCCGAACTTTTGGTTTAAATTTAACCGATTATTCGTTATTCGACATAATTGAACTTTTATTCATCACAAAACTAGTATTTACCCACCCAGATATTAACTATGCTCACCCTTGCTTTACTATACATAACAACACATCTTCAGTAATTTGTATTTATCACTTTAGCTTTGTGTTGTAAAGCGATATTTACCCTTCAGGTATTAACTATGCTCACTCTTGCTGCTACATCACATCCGAATCTACATATTCTCATGTTACGTAATATTCCTTGATTATTTTTTATTTATCAATTTAGCTTTGTTTTATGAAGCGGTATTTACCCATCCAGGCACTAATTGCTCAAACTTGCAATCGACATCACGTACGAGTCTACATATTCTCATGTTACTGCAATAAGGTTTCAATAATTATCATTTCAGTTTTGTTGTGTGATATTGTATTACCGTAATATTATTTCAGTTTTTATCATTTATTATAAAGTACTTTTTCATTTAAAATTTCTTTTCTATTAATAATTTAGTCATTAAGCAGTTTATAAATATGTACCTATGCTAATAACCCAATTAAAGTATTTAAATATCTCACACTAAATTTATTAATGATGTTCTTACATTTTTAAATACATAACTAACGAGAAGTTTAACATCACTATCAATTTACTAAGTGTTAACAGATTGATATATGAATATTATTCACTATATAATTACATACACGGTGTTTAGATTTTAAAATTAAGATTCTGTTGACAAGCTGTTAGTAAGCACGTTAAGTGAAACACATATTACACCTGCTCGTTACATATACATGACGTATGTGCGTGCCAGGGTACATAAAGGGGTGGGAACATTGCTTCATTATGTGTTAAGAATAGATGGACTACGGATAGAAATAACCTACGCCATACTTAGTACTTGGATGGCTAAATAACGCTTCATTCCATAAAATAAAGCTGAAATATATATTATTTATAATTGATTTACCATATAGAATGTTTATCAGTCTTAGCTGGTAAGGAAAGTGCACCATAAAATACATGCAATTTATGTAATAATATGTCTAATAATATATGTTCACAATATTAAAATATTTGGAGTAACAACTTGAATTTGAAATGTATTTATTCCTAATTTAAAATTTCAAATGTTCAATTCTTATTCCACTCATTCATCTTTTATCCACGTGCTGTTCCACGTGTTTGTATACTCGTATAACATACACAAAGACATACACGTACGCACACACAAACGCGTACACATACGCACACGTACTCACGTAGAGAACATATGTTACGTAGCAGTATATGTCGGCTCATTATGTCATATTAGTAGAGCAGTTTAGTTAATTGCACCTATGGAATCTAGGGAGATTTCAGCTGGAATGTTGGTGGAATTGGACTGGATTCTAGGGGATTTATGGTTGTAAAGCTGAAAGGGACGGAAACCAAAAATATAGGTGATCAAATATATGATACAACTTTGTACTGGAGTAAAACCAGCCGATATATCATGGGTATTATTGTTGCAACTAAAGAATGAATTATCATGTATTCTATAGGGTGAGGCAAAGTAACCTACCTAGTTTTGAAGGTAATTTAAAAAAAAAATAGTAGACATATAAAAGTTCTATTTTTAATTTAGTTAACTACAGCACGGATAGATTTTAAATCACCTACATTCAAAATTAATTACTTGCAAGTGGTGGCCGTTATGAGCAATATATAGCTGCAGGCGGGTACTACCATTTTGCATAATTTCATGAAGCATATATTTTCATATGAAGGCTACGTCCAAGCAGATTGCATCCTCCAGGGTTTGTAGGATTCTGGAAAATTTCAAGACAAGACTTTTGCCAGTCTTATCTGGATAATCTAGACAAGACAAGACAAGAGTCTAGAAAGTCAAGATCTAGACAACAACACTACGTCTTACAGAGGTCCGTTAACTGGAGAACATCTCCCTTAAAAAAGCCATTAAATTTCGAGCTGTATGGTCTGTGGTTTAATCTTGTTGGAACCAAACATTTTTGGTGTTCAAGAAATCCGTTTTCGCCAATTTCTTTCCATAGTCACAATTTCTGTTTCTTTGAAGTTTTCAACGATCGTCAGAGCCGTTTTTGGGTCGGTCGCTAACCTCGACGGGGGATTTGGTAGCGATTCAGTAGTTTTTCAAAAAGTAAGTTTCAACGACAAAAGTGTGCTGCTTTTTGGACCATGCCATATTTACGATTGAAGGGAATTATAAACATAACTTCCCGACTATCTACTCATTTTGAGACTATCCTCGTCTTTCTGAGACATACCCTCCCTTCACAATTACCTATTAAAAGTAGGGAGGTTACTGTTCCCCACCCTGTACTTAAGTGTGTCAGTTCGTACGCAGATATAGTTTAGTACTGGAATAATTCCATCTGATATCTCAAGATTGTTGCAAGTGAAAAATGAGTTACCATGTATTTTACTTAAGTATGGCAGTTTAAGTTTATGCACAGATCTCTTTACATAAGATGATAATATAATGAATTAATAATTAGTCTAAACTCAAAAGAACATAGTAGCAAGATATAAATTAAATAATGGCCGAATAGCTACTAAATGTTGACGCAAAACACAGGCATATATATAAAATATATAATGTACATATGTATGTCTATAAACTGCGCTACCACCGAAAATAAATATTTCATGTAAAACGTGATTTTCTGTTTCCCTGCCGTACTTTCCGATTCTGCCCGACAGTGCCCGAACTGTTGGAGATTTTATATGGCACCGAAGCAATCATGTGTGACCTGATGTGTAGAATTCAATTCCGAGTCTATTCATACCTGCGCTCGCGTTTTTTGAATTAAACTTAGTTAATAACAACCCTTCTCTGAACTGAAATGGTCTTCGATTTGAATACCCACATACACACACATATACACGAACACATTGCCCGATGAGTAGTTCTGTTCTTTGGTGCTTGACTGGCATCACTGAGATCATAAATTCGGTTCCCAAATTATATACAGCCAAACATCCATAACTCGAAACGGTACATTTTATATATTTACAATGTATTTGGACTTCTCTAACACGAATTTCTGTAACTGGAGAATCTCCTTAATTCGAAACCACTAACATGCCCCAGTAACATTGTAGCCTCTACACAATTAAATTTTCAGGCACAAAATAATTATCTGTTAAAAGATCTAGACGGCCAAGGAGAAATCTTATCACTAGGAAATGATAACTATTCGGAACAATTCAAGTTTTTTTTACTTTGAATGAAAATACAACAGATGAAATATTTAGTTTGCTCAATAAAATTAACAAATTTTATGAGTTAACCATATAAAAAAAACGAACATCAATCGTCAATAATTGATTATTTTAAAAATTAACTTTCTTGTTTAACAACCAATATTTTCTTTTAAAGAATGTTTAAATTTTTTTCAGAATTAAGGCAATATTAGTACATGCAGAAAAAAATATAAAATGTGAATGTAGAAGATTTCAGATAAAAATCAAAGCAGCCATCTTTCTGGACAAGTCTTCACTTCTTCCATATTTTATCTACTTCATGGTTTCGCCTTATAGTAGTTCGACTGTACTATAAATAATAAGTTGGTAAAAGGGTATTTCTTCGGTCACTCCGTAGCTACATTGAACTACTAGTGAACAGACTAACCTTTATAGTACACTACTTTACCATACACGTCCAATGAGACAATGGCAGACTAATATAAAACGCCTACACATTACACAAATTACACTGAAACTTATATCACCCTCTGAACTAAATAATTTCCTATAGAGAGCACCACCACAATAAACAACACATTTAGAATTTCCTAAGCTATCGGCAATGCAGCTTCAGCAATTATATTGTGTAAATCATGCTGAAAACCTCTGTAATGAAACTATGTCATGTGTGTACTCTTTATTATGTAAATTCACCTAAGTCCTACCCGCTATGTGAGCTAAAGTTCACGCCAAGCAGTACAGGTAACACGTACATGTAGAGGATCTAGGGGAATCCCATTTTGCTCTAATAAAGTGGCAGCCCTGAGCATTACACCCCACAGTCACGACGTTTAAATAGCAGGGGTTTACAGGAATTTTATTTGTGTTATGTTGGTAGCAACGCTGATAATATATTGTAGGAAATAGTGCGTTTCATTTTCATTTAAAGTGCCGGTAGATTTGAGACGATTATAGTATTGCCCGTATACACTTAACAATATAGATACAGACAAAACTCACAATACAGGGTCGTACTGACAAAAAGTTTCTTCAAATTAGATTCACAAACAAATACCCCTTAATACTTAGATCGTCTCTGTAGAGACAAAATACGTGAGTCACTTTCTATTCACGCTCCAGTCACGACTAAATAATTTGAATCACGAAAAAAGGTCATGATCACACCCACTTGTCACGTTAGTTTTTTTGTTTATTTAAAAATAACGATATACATACATACATTTGTGACAAAGGAATTGTTGGCAAAAAATCAAAACAGTACGAAATTAATTGAATTTCGAATTTTTGCAGGCGTGAACTTGAGTATAAGATAAATTTACGAACATTCACGTTCAAGTATGATCACAACTAAACAATTAAAAAAAAGCCCTTAAAAAATTAATCACACTCACGTAGATCACATCGTGACCCCTAAACAACCACAACCCGTGCGATACTGAGAAAGTGAAAAAGTATCGGTATTTGGATACCAGAGATATCGAATAAAAATTATCGATACCAGTATCGTATCGAAAAAAAAAAACTATGAGATACATTAAGTATCGAAAGAAAAATGTAGAGCTTGAGCCTCCTCGAGAACACTGAACTTTAATTGTTTAAAAAGTGTATTAGGAAAAAATATATCTAGCTCTATTGTCTAAAAACAAATCTTTAAGTGATAAAGAAAACTGACTGTGTTAAAGTATATGTGGGTTCCCAATATAAATTTTAATTTTCAAACAACATATTCAAAAGATAAAATAGAAAATTTTGTTATATGTGTCTATAAGTAAATGTCTGACAAATTCAAAAATTGAAGACGATGCTTATTGAACATTTTGTATTCCCAAAAAAAAAAATTTTCATTAAACTGCCACCTGAAAAAATAGATTAGGTCATATTTACAAGTATGTAGCATTTGTAAAATATGCGCACCTACTTATAAAAAGTATATTTTTTCAATATAACCGACTCCAGAGACGTTCTTATGGAACTTATTATATTTATAAAATGTCGAAAGATTAGTATCGATACTAAAATATCGTTATCGAAAGAAAAGTATCGACACTTACATTGTATCAGTAGTATCCGAACATCCCTACACGTGCGCACCTATAATGTTTCCCTCGGAAAACTTCAATGAGAACGAAAAAGAGGAAGTAGCTAAAAATGGAATTATTAAGTGTTTGATTAAAATAAATATAAATATATGACTCACAGCTTATTACTCACTGCTGGGTGTGTCAAAACTGTTTAATCGAAGATATCAATAAGAATATGTTTATACCGCAGAAGAAGTTTACCAGTTTTATAACTGACAAGGAGAATGCACTAATAGGACGCTTACATTTTTATGAAAAATGTATGATAAATTTGACGCGAAGACGGTTTGTCCGAACCTTACTGGTCAACGCAACCACTAAACTACGGATTCCAATTTAAATTGGTTTAATGTTCAAGTGAACCGCACTAACCAAAGCCCGCAACTCTCAATCCGTGTGATGGTCGACAGCTTAGGGTAGTTCCCTCACGAATATGTTTTCATCTTTCCCGTCTTTCTATATTTTGTTGGCTGTAAGCCGTTACAAATCAATACGGTCCCTGTATTCGTGTTTACACGCCGAGGTATTTCCCTTCCAAGTATACCTCGCTGCTATAAATTCTTTCATATGTGGAGGTCATAAATTCTCCAATTCACATGTAAATCGTGTCCCAGGTCGCCTGCTCAAGCCGCCCCTGTAGCAGGAACTCGGCAGGAAAATAGCAAAAGAAATCGCAGGAAGAAATACCTCACCATTCTTCTAATTATTCATTTGGAATTAAAAACGTAATTTGCTTACAGGAATACAAAGATATATTAGATCAAATTTATGTCCTCAGTTAGGAACCCAATGTATATAATGACAGGAATTCTCACTGGCCACTGTCCTTTAAAGTACCATTTGCACGTAATTGGTATAGCTGAAAATGAAACCTGTCGACTCTGTGAAGAGGACGAAGAATCGTCGGAACACATACTGTGTGAATGCCCAGCCGTAACTGTGCAGAGACTCAATCAACTAGGTAAGAGGTATCTTACGGCAGATGAGATCAAGAACTTGACTCCTGGAGCCATTATCGGCTTCATCAAAAATTTGGATCTGCTTCCAGAAAACTAAGTAAGGGCTGTGTCACAATAGATCTTCTAGGTCGCGTTGACAAAAAGCGACAAAACGCTTAAACCCTCGTATACATACAATACAATACAATAGGAACCCAAAGTGAAAGTTCTGTAGATTTGCTGCTCGACTGGCATCCCTATGATCCTCAAATTATAAACATCATTTAGTAGAACGTTTTTACTCCGAGTACTCGATAGTTACGTTGAACCATTAATACGCTACTTCTAAAATATGGTGTGGTTTCAGTGGCTTAAGAACCAGAGTTTTCTGAAGTGTTTGCTTTCATTCTTGATCAACTGAGATTGAAACTAATGTACAATCCAGGTCAAATAATGGTGTTTCAGAATGTGTTTTGATTTCAGTAGGTTAAAAATAATAATTTAAGAATGTTCCAATATTTCATCTACTGACAGAATATGCTCTAGTTTCAGCTGATTAAAATTTGTTCTAATTCTTAATATTACTGATTTAAAAATTGAAATTCTGCTGTAGAAATTCAGCCATATATTATTATTTTCAGCATCTACTAGTTCTATCAAAGTGCTTGCCTTCTTCATGCAGTGCAAATTAATTCACTGGGAATGTAAATAAATTATATAATTTTCGCATCCTAAAGAAGGAAAACTACTTGCGAGAATTAGTAGCGAACGATACAATTATATGAATTAATACCCGTACTTTTCTTTAGAATTAATCTAACAAATTGACTATGAACTTGAACCCATCTCTACTGTCCTTAAAAGCTGCGGTAAATGAATTTAAAGTCAATTTAATTTAAAGTAAACTTTTATTTTTTATAAGATAAAAAATTACTTTAAATTGAAATTATTTTAAATTGATTATGAAATGGGCCATCATATCAAAAAAATTATCGGATATTTGATGAAAAATAGCGTTACATTGATGGGGTTCCTGACCCAATATAAGTTTGCAAAGGCTGTAGGTTGATAAAACATATTACTGAAATGATGTACCTTCTGAAAATATTATGCAAACGAACATGTTATCATTTAAATCATTTAAAACTGAGATCATTCTACAGCTTATCGTTATTCCAACTATCTCCCAAAATATATTCTGATAGTTTTCATTGTCAATGTCAATGAAAATTAAAAGCCAGCTAAATTATTATTTTATTAAGTTTCTGCCGAAAGTAAAGTGCCCTTTTGAAAAGGCCAATTGGAACAAAAAAGGGATGTGCATAACTAGATGTTATAGCAATTCTATAAACTAAATTTCAGCATTCTTCGACTAATCATTTTTGAGTTATGTGAAAAATTCAAAAAACCGACGAGGAAAGTGCCCTTTTGGTATTGTTAATTGAAACAGAAAAAGATGGTATAGATAACAGTCCCATAATATAAAACTTTAATATTCTACGGCTAATCATTTTTGAGTAGTGCCAGAAACGTACGTACATTCAGGCGTTATGCCGAAACTAGCAAAATGGAATCAGGAATGGTAAAAATTGATATTTTTTCATGGAAATAAAAATTCGAATGGTTTCAAAACCACTATAAGCTTGTACAAGCTGTAGGCTTGTAGGCTGACAACCTGTACGCAGAAAAATAAAGTTTTAGATTCAAATATAACACTTTGTTTCAAAACGTTTTGTACATTCCATATGTGCAACGCGTAATTCATCTTCATTCAAGATAAATAAAGTTTTAAAAAATAGTTTTTTTCTGTTTTGTATGAAACTATTATTAATTACTAGTTGAACAAAAAAACTACTAAATAGAATTGAAATCGGAAAATATTAACTCAAAACCTATTAAAGTTGAAGTTTTTTATTGAAATTATTAAATCTTGAATTAATATGTAAAAAATTAAAAAGCACACACGTTTATATTCAATTCAAATATTTCTTCTTTCTCAATGTAAAACTGAGTAACAATGCTAATAATAATACCTTAGATATTTGAGACTATGTTACTTCTAGAAATGTCGTGAGAAATAAACTATAAATTAATCAAATCCTATAGTAATGTGAGAGTAGTTTTTATAGCTACACAGCATCTTGTAAGTGTAAGTTGCGGTATAATACATTGGATGAATTCCAAGATCCTAGACAATAATTCTACTGACAAGACAGGACAAGAGCAAGGTCAGAGGTCACACAGATGCTATCTGGCTAACAAACACGTGGTTGTATTTACATACATAAATACATAAATAAATATATCACGGCTTATTGTCCACAGCAAACAACGAAAATGTTAATGGACTTGTTACTGCATGTGGAGACACGTATGTGTTGCCAGAAGCTAGTTCCTGGATGGGTAACCGTCTAGATACAGTATTGTATTTTGTGAGGATCGAATCCCAACTTAGTAAAACATCATTGCTTGAAGTCTAGGAGTAATACCAGCCGATATTATGGAGAAATATACTTTTTCATCCGTTAGCAATCTGTATTAGAGGGAAATGTATTTTTCATGCTCGGCAAATATGAAGTTAGTGGACTATAGGCTTGTTGTCGACAGCAAACAACGAAAATGTTAATGGACTTGTTAGTGGATGTGTAGACACGTATGTGTTGCCAGAAGTCAATTCCTGGATGGGTAACCGTCTGTATACTGTATTGTATTTTGTAGGGATCAAATCCCAACTTAGTAAAACATCATTGCTTGAAATCTAGGAGTAATACCAGCCGATATTAAAGGAGAAATGTACTTTCTCATTCGGTAGAAATTTGTATTAGAGGGAAATGTATTTTTCCATGCACGACAAATATGAAGTTACTGCACTATAGGCTTATTGTCCACAGCAAACAACGAAAATGTTAAGATACGTATGCGTTGCCAGAAGCTAGTTCCTAGGTAGGTAACCGTCTAGATACAGTATTGTGTTTTGTGGGGATCGAATCCCAACTTAGTAGAGTTGCTCGAAGTCTAGGAGTAATATCAGCCAATATTAAAGGAGAAATGTACTTTCTCATCCGGTAGCAATTTGTATTAGAGGGAAATGTATTTTTCCATGCACGACAAATATGAAGTTACTGGGCGGAATGAATTGTCGGTGGTCGGGTACAGGACTTGTGCATTAGAGCCATAATGGCAGGACTTCTTGCAGGAATCCGGCAGGAGTATTGATTCGTTATCCTGCTGTAGCAACCTGATGGAATTATCCACATTATGTGATTTCTTTCCTTCATAAGTATTCCAATATACACATTTTCCATGTATAAATTCTAACTGTAATATTCCTTCCGTATTTATCATTTCAGTTTTATTTTCTGCTGTGGTATTTACCCATTCACGTACTTTATGCACTCTACGTTACATGTGAGTCTACATGTCCTCATATTACTGTGATATTCGTACATTATTTATCACTTTAGCTTTGTTTTGTGAAGTAGTATTTATTCATCCAAATACTGGCCTTCTATTTGTAAGAAATAGGACATTGGTAATTGCTTTATTTAGGGCCATAATAGAATATGTAGGCTCCTAGCTTATACTTTTGGTGCGGTCTCTAGGGGAAGGGTGATTTTATAATTTTAAGTAAACATGTTAGGAAAATACAAGATAAAAAATCTAATGTGGACACCACATGACTTTCTTCTTGAGATCATTCTAAATTAAATCATTTCAAATTTATGCGAAAAGTGCATAGTGCCTTTTAGTATTGCCAATTGCAATAAAAAAGAAGGGTCTACAACCAGATATAGCAGATCCACAATCAAAATCCCAAATAGGGTGTCCTTTTGGGATTGCCGATTACAAGAAAAAAGAAAGATACACAATTAGACGTTATGGCAATCCCATACCTACAAAACTTCAACATTCTACTGTTAATTGTTTTTGAAGTATTCAAAAAATTAAAAAATCTCTTTGACAATAGTGCGATTTTAGCACTGTTAATTGCAATAAAACAGAGATGTGTACAACTAGATGTTATAGCAGTCCCATATTTAAAATTTCAACATTCTATGGCTAATCATTTTTGAGTTATACGAGATACGTACATAAGTACATACAGACGTCACGCCGAAACTTGTTATTTCCGTTGAAATCTTTAATACAGTTATGAGTTATACAGTATTTAAATAATCAGAATTAGAAATGAAAATGTAAAATAATCTTAGTAACTAATTGGTTTGCGCCTACACTTAATACTAATGAAGCCAATGCTAATATCTTCATAACTTATTTGTCTTAAAATATCACTTTCTATGTTGAGTAAAGCCAAAACATTGAGTCTGTCTTCCAACATGGAGGTTCAAAGTTATCAGCTATCAGCTATCCTATCCACTGAAGAGTTCAATCTAATTGTGACCGAATAAGCCCACATAAAATAACTACATCGAACGTTGACGTCTTTTATGGATCCACACAGCATTAAATATTAAAACAGACATTTTTTATTTTAGTATATTCAAAATTAAAAAAAAATAAGTTTGTTTCATGTGGATAAATGCGGCTCTGGGCTCTGGCTTTATTATAGTATATATAAAATAGTTTTTCTTCTATAACCTTGATTTTGTAAATTTAAAATCAGGAAAAATACAATTTTCTTTCGCCAGATAAGTTTATGATTGATTGTATTTCCACAAATTTAATAAAAAACGTTTTATTCTTGAAATAGAAAACTTAAAAACTAAATCTATATACGAACAACACGAAACAGAAAAACGAAAAAATATTACAGGTATTTTAGTTTTATCAAATATTTATTTACGTTGAGGAAATTCTTTACTTATAACAATAATATAATGGGTATATAGTCTGATATTACTTCAACAGTAAAATGTGTATGGACTGTATAATAATTTATTAATATTGACTTTCATCATCACATATAATAAATAAAACATATACGAGCGTAAGTAGAATAAATATATCACTTAACAGCTTATTACCCATTGTATGGTGTGCAAAATCTGTTTTATAGCAGATATTAGTAATATCATATTTTCAATGTAGAAAGTATTTACTAGACCTCACCTCAAAACGCAAGTGTCATTTTATGTGGCAAATATTTTGTAAAGAATTAACACTCGAAAAAACTCAAATTCGAACTCGAAAAAAATTAGTATGTTTACAAGAAATTTAGAATATTTTTTTAATTTTGAGTATACGTATTTATAATATTATTATATTCTTATAAAGAATTATACAAATAAAGATAATAAATAATTAATTGTACATAATTGCAGTAAAATATTTCAATTTAAGTTGAAAGTAAAAAAGTTAATTTTTAAACGAGTGGCAACCCTGTTTTAATCAAACGTCAAGTAACGTTTGCCCTTGAAGACCGGAATAATGTTTCCATGGAGAAAATAAGTGGAAATAGTGTTTTTAAACAAACTATTAGTTTTAAACAATGTATAATAGTTGAATGTAGTGCTTCTCTATAAACTTTAGCCATTTTCTTGAAGGTAAGAACCAAATTCACTTACAGTAGAAACTTTGCTTAGTCTTAACAAGATTTACAAAGTGTAGAAAAACGAAATTGTGTGTTGTAAACAACAAATTACATTAGTTGTAAGTTACACAGAGCTGGGAATATACTGAGATTCGTTTCATTTTACGTTTAACAAAAAAATATTTATTTTCATGTTGTAGTTTAGCTCTAGCCATTTTGTTCAAATATATTCATAATGCAATGGTTAAAATAAAAAAGTGTATTTTCTACAGCAGCTAGGAATGCCTTGTGGTGCACTTTGTACAATAATATAACTGTAAGATATTGTTAACAGTAGTAGTAGTAATAGGTATTACAAATAGAAATGATATAAGCTTTATTTATTTAAATTTAAGAAGAACTGATAAAACAGATTGACATACCCCACAATAAGTATAATATATTGCATTGCATATAATAATTACACAATTATTAATGTATAACTTGAAGAAGGTACAATATATAATTTATTGTATAATGATTTAAATGCTGTAATATAAATCATAAATCAACCAAGTTTGAGTAGAGTTACTCCTACGATGGGTAACCGCGTATATAATATTTTAATTAAATATATATTTTTTTGAAACTTTGATGTCTCATTTTACAATCGTAGAAAAATTGTAGCGTACTTTGTATTCTGTATACGAGTATACTATATATGAACATATTATATTATTATTTAAAAAAACGGACTGGCACACCCAATAATAGGTAATAAACTAGAATGTTATATTTCTATTAAAAAGGTCAAGAACTGCAATCATATGCAAATATATGCAAAATATAAAATATAATAACAATCTGATGGTATCTTCAAACTGTCCAGTTACATTGTATGTTAATTCCTTTCTTTTATAACTTTTGTTTAAAAAAGATTTCAGTTTAGAAATTAACATACATCAAAAGTTTCACTTAGCCGGAGTTGTAATAAAATTCAAATCGTCTCCAAAACGAATGGGCAATGACAGTAAGAAGTTCATAAATTTCTTACGACGGTTTCTCTGAATTGCCGAAATATTATGTCTGTAAACAAGCAGTAGATAATATAACACATTTAGTAGGATACTTGACACTTGTACTTAGAACATTTATTTGTGCCACACCAATCCTAGATGGAACATGGCCTGAAATATCTAAAGCACTTGTTTCGCGACAAGTTTTTCTAGCTTGTTAATCTACAGCCTCTACAGCTTATAGTGGGTTCCAAACCACTCGGACATAGCGGCTTTTTATTTCGATAATAGTTGTGATTTCAATCCCGGATCTCACACTATACCTACTCAGTTCAAGTAGAGTACCTATCCAAATACGAGTACTAAATGTTAGTGTCCGACCGAAACACGATTTTCAGTCGAAACCGTAACCGAATATTCGGCCCCTCTTCTAGTTTCGGCTGAAAACATAACCGAAACCGAAACTTATGTACTTAGTTTTATTAAACAGGGAAATCTAGTATTTCTCTTACCTGTTAAGGTATTATTTGATTATTAAATTTAATAAAATACTTGAGTTTATTAGAAAAATCACTTTATTTTTATGGATATATTGGCTCATATTACGAACGCTCTTTTATAATAAAAATCCCTTTAGGATGCATGTTTTTACATTACAATCTTATTAGGCTAGACATCATTGATAACAAAAGCGCTCTAGAAAAGTGAGCTCGTAATACTGAAGAAGTATTTAGTTATCTATTACCAAACAAATAATTACAATCAAATAAGTAGTCTTTTCAAGATGTATTTGTCGAAAGGAAGAAAACTTAAATAACGTACAAAAAAAAAACTATTAATTAAAAAACAAAAAAAAAACCGTTCCAAACAAACCCGACAGGCCACGAACACTAGTTATAGTCAAAACCAGAAAGTTATAGCCAAAATCAGCATTTTTGGCCAAAATCGAAATTTCAATTGGACATTATTAACTGAGCTTTCTACAGCTTCTGTATTGTTTTGTTCTTTGTATATAGGGATTGAAAAAGGTCATGTAGTTGGTACTTGGTGAAACATGTTGAAATTATATAATATATAATATTATATAGCATCGTCAGACTGTGCATTGTTAAACAAATTGACAGTATGTATGCAAATTATACAAATTAAGTATCACCTAATGAGTTACATCTATTTGGTCATTGGTTACAGTTTTCTTTGAAATGAGGGCTTTCTTAATTTCTAGATTTTCTAGGTAATTAATTTTTGATCGCTTTTCTTTTGAAGTATCTATTGTTACTTATTATATAAAGAATAATTCTAGACAGTTACCCATTCTCGTATAAACTGCTCACTCTTGCTGCCCGCTACACGAGATGATAGTTCATTTATAAAATAGAGTATAAGATTACATATAGTACCTACTGTTAGAACTGACAGGTACTGATTATCAGACTAGCTAGACTGTTACTGAGAGGACTATTCCGTACTGACTACCAGACTGGTACAGATTTACTATCAAACTGACATGAACTGCTTGACTGTTATAGTACTATTGTGTCACATGTTATAGCGAATGTGACAGTTTCTTTCAAAAGCAAATAGTATTATCAAGTTACAAGCAAAGGTTAAATCAATTGTTTTAGTACTGAAATCCCGGTACAAACCCTGCTTACACTTGGAGCACCCCTTCCTAATACCGTGCGCTATCTACGGCACTGTGTTATGCTAGTCTCTAGCGACCGTTCAAGCCATTCCACTTTTCATCGCAGTGTGCTGTGCACTAAAGCAAGCGCTCTGATACCATCACAATATCATCTTGTTTTTGTTTTTGTTGTGTTGCATCTACTCGGCCGTGACTACATCCTTTCAAAGCCTACCGCGTCGCAAAGAAACTAAACTCTAACATCGCTGAGATTCGCAATTTGCTTTTCAATTGAATTGCTGCCCAAAATATTACGAAAGGTCTCTGTATACGATATGTTCGTAATGCTATAATATTCCTTCAGTATTTATCATTGTAGCTTTGCTTTGTAAAGCGGTATTTGTCAATCCAGAAATTAATTGTGGTGTATACATTCTTATTAACAATTGGAATATATAAAGCCAATAATCAATGTCCATTCCCTATTTGCTGTATGCGATGTGATCATGTAATATGGATGCATCCGAAGCCAAGCCAGAGTCTGTAGAATGATATAATTACAGCACGGGATTGTCATTGGACAGAGGAAATTATAGTAATTTAGTAGCTACGTACCAAGTCGCAGTGGCCTTGGAATCGTCGCATGCTAGATTCTCTTTACGTTACTAACATTCATACAAACTATACCCACATACATTATAAACAAGATATATCAAATATGCATTACTTATTCTATTATACATATTATTGTGTTTTAATTTAGTGTTATTGTATTGAACATGTATAGTCGTAGTTCAAGTAGTTTGCAACAACGGTGAGCAGTTGTAGTATGCTTCAAGATAATTGCAAATTACTTGGTTTCATAATGACTCGGAGTAGCATTACAGTAGGGTATTTATTTTTTCTCTACATCCCACAAATTAATATAGCTGCTTTTATTTATAATTTGTGAAAATTTGATGTAATATCATTCGATTGTAACTTGTTAACGTGTTTAGTAGTAGTTGCAAGCAAATTTAAATGATATTAAAGAAAATATTAACAATTGTAATAATATGCTACATGCAACTGAATTACAATTTTGTTTAGGTTAAATGGGGCAGAGACGGACCTTTGGTCTTCAATGTATATTAGAATGATATCTGTCATGGGGAATATTAATTTTGTTGTTTAGAGATAGTGTAAGTAGCCGCTTGTAATGAACACTGAGTAATCCAAGATTTTCTTAAAAAATTGCCAAAAAGAATTATATCTTACATATACACAATTAGTTAATTACTAATTCGGTAGGCTTATTCTAATTATTTATATGTACATGTTATTAACATGAATAAGTATTAAGCTCGGTATTAAGGTAACCTAAAAATGTGGTTCTATTTCTACACAGTCATAAGTAATGCAATGGTCCATTTAACATCTGTTCTGAGGACAGATGGACCACCTATATGCTGATGAGAGATGGAACAGAGGATTTTTATTGTTCAAAAGATTAATTCAGTCAGAATTGAACTGTTGTTATATGGTTAATCAGAGGGTGATGATCTCGGTGATGATAATGAAGAAGATGAAGATTATGAAAAGGAATATGCGAGATGCAAGGAAAATTGTTTAAAAAACGATAAAGAATGATGAATGGATAAAATGAGTAATTTGTGGTCGCTGTTTACATATGACAAATGGCAATAATCTGTTAATCAATTTATCTACTCATAGCCTTGGTCCGTCTCACCTATATAGTGGAGAAGAATTGGACTTTTCAATCAAAATATTTTTTTTTGTTGTTTTCAGAACATAGTGTATTTTTTTCTTTATTCTTATAAGTAAGCCTAGATTATATGTTGTTATAAATAAATTTCATTTTTAAGTATATATTAAATATTATTAAGTAATAATTATTATTCCAAAAAGTGGTCCATCCAACCTCCAGTTACCCTACTGTATTTCTTAAAATTTAAGTGATACTCTGAACTCTAAACAAATATTTTGTGTGCCATAATTCGAATAGTTTGTTACAACCCTATTTCGTGACTCGCCTCTACCCTCTCCGTAAATCAAAGGAAAAAAGGTTGCAATTATCTTGAAACACAATATAATAAATACGGCATCACAGAATAATACTAGAGATAAATACTGGAGGAATATTGCAGTAATATGAGGATATATACACCGGTACTTAATTCAAAGTGCAGCATTCTTTTCTTTACTGTATATTTCTTCTACCAGTTCATTTCCTGCTCTGAATGTTATTTCCTGCCCATATTCCTGCTGGTTACCTATGCTGGGAACACAAACTGATTTCCTTGTTTTGGCAGGTGGCTATCTGAGTGATGGATGGGCAGGACTACCAGGATTCAGCAGGTCACATACCCTGGACTTCAAGGACAAAGCATGACTTCGTAAAATAAGGTCAGAACATTTTATATTATGTACATTAAAGACTTATATTTTGATAAATGGTTTTTAAATATATATTTATGCGTTTTATTTTACTAAGGGCCGGTATTTTTGCTTCAGTTTAAGCTAAAATAATTAAACAACTATTTTCAGTACTTTCTGTACCTATTAACTCCAACCAGTGATTAAATTTAAAAGCTCGGTTTTAGTCTGTTAAGTAAATAATCATACATTATCCGTACCCAATTTTACAATTCACATAAGTATTTTGAACCTTAAAGAATTAAAAAATATATTTGATGATGGTAATGAAAATATAATTCCATTTTTATATATATATATATATATATATATATATATATATATATATATATATATATATATATATATATTAGATCTCTTCTTATTTCAAATTATATACAATCACGCACTGATATTGTCAAACATTCCCCGTTTACAAAAAGTACAAAGATGAGTAAAATTTCACCTGCCATATAGCCTTTTCTAAGAATTAATGCGAAAAAGTTAAAAGCATAAGAAATAAATATTAAATTGTTTACAGTTTTGTAATCATAATTATTTATAGCATTCATGATTTGGATGCTTCATCACAATTTCTTCTAACGTTACATTTACATTAGAATAATTAAACGCATCTGCTATTCTTTTTTGTCTTTTATACTTGCTGTATCTGTTTTTTTTTCTTCTCAATTATTTAATTTTTTTCTATTATACATTTCATTATGAATTTCACTTCTATTGAAGTGAAATTAATTCTGCTATCGCCAGGGTGTGAGGGGCACCGTGCCTCCAAAATAAATAAATGAAAAAAAATAATAGGAAAATAGTACTTGGAAAAATTGTTTATGTATGTAGTAACAACAGGGGTTGTAATTCCCAAAGCCGCTGATCCTGTATTTTTGCGTAAACACAAAAATATTTGACAAAAATCGAATTTGTTGCTCGAAAATTTTTAAATTTTACTAAATTTTGTTTGTAATTTTTTTTAAAGAACTAGATACGCTGATACCAAATTTACAAACATAATTTAATTATCTCTTTTTGTTTCGGAGATATTAGCTCTCAAAGTTGTACCTAAAAAAAGTGTGTTTTTTGAGAATATTTCAAAAATGAGTAGAGATATAATCTCAACTACTTTACCATTCGATTCTACGAGAAAAGTTATGTAAAGAAATGTTTAGCCCCCATATACGTTCTTTGGAACGATTAGGTGAAAAATCAGAAAAATGAAAAAACCTAAATTTCATTTTTTCGCCTCGAAACTTTTTGTTTCCAAAATTTTACATTTTTTGGTCAGAAACAGATATCGATGCGCTGATTTCAAATTTTCAAACAGAATTCAATTATCTCTTCCCGTTCTCGAGATATTTGAGTTCAAAGTTATACCTAAAAAATTAGGTTTTTTAGGTATACCCCTAAAATAGTTAGGTTTAAGGTTTCGGCGATCTCACCATTCGATTCTACGGGCAAAATTACATAAGTATACCAATTTTCAGATTTTTAGCTCAATAGATAGAATTTCTAGAAGAAAAAAACTGAAAATGACCACAAATCGAAAAAAATCTAAGGTAATACCCCTTAGGATTTTTTCGATTTTAGCCATTCTCAGTTTTTCTTTTCTACAAATTGTATCCTTTGGAATAAAAATCTAAAAATTAGTACACTTATGTAATTTTGCCCGTAGAATCGATTGGTGAGGTCGTGGAAGTCGTAAACCTAACCTTTAAAGGGGTATACCTAAAAAACCTAATTTTTTAGGTATTACCAAAACTCAAATTTGAATACAAATATCTCGAGAACGGTAAGAGATAATTTAATTCGGTTTGAAATTTTGAAATCAGCTCATCGATATTTACTTAAGTCTAGAAAATAAAAAGTTTTGGAGAAAAAAAGTTCCTCGGAAAAATTTTGAAATTGAGGTTTTTTAGATTTTCTCATTTTTCACCTAATCGTTCCAAAGAACGTATTTGCGGAGAAAACATTTCTTTATGTAACTTTTCCCGTAGAATCGACTGGTATAATCGTTGAGATTGTATCTTTACCCATTTTAGAGATATAGCCAAAAAACACACTTTTTTGAGGTGCAAATTTGACAGCAAATATCTCAGGAACGAAAAGAGATAAATAAATTCCGTTTGAAAATTTGAAATCAGTGCGTCGTGATCTATCTATGTACACTATTTACCAAAATCAAAATTCTGGCACAAAAATGAGTATTTTTGGAATATTTCGCGTTTGTTAACACAATTTTTGGTTTAATATTGTTGTCTGGTTTGTTTTAAGTATGCACAACTTTGATATGGGGTTATAGGTTTTGGAAATAAATAAAAGTTAGATAATAAAGCGACAGAATAAAAGCGAAAAGTCGTATTAGGATTGTAAGTTTGAAATTAGCGCATCGATATTTACTTAAGTCTAGAAAATGAAAAGTTTTTGTGAAACAAGTTCGTCGGAGAACATTTCTTTTTAAAATATATATTTCCTTCTTTTTAAAAGTGAGTTTATAAAATTAATAATTGCTACATAATAGCGACCATACTGACAACCAATTTTAAATGTCTTTTCAATTTAGTTAAATAAATGTTTAATATTCGCAGGATATATTTCCCATTAATAAAATAATTCGAAATACAAAACAAGATCTAAAAAAAATCTAAAAAGGGGCGTCATTTTATAAGTTGCAGAAGGGCGCCACATGTCTTACCGCCGGCCCTGCCTATCACCTTTTTATCCATTTTAGCATTTGAATATCCTTCATTTACCGGAATTACCTATGCCCTTTACATTTATTTTTTATCTTTTTCTACATTAAGGAAATAATCAAAAGCGTTCGACTGTTATAAGTTCATACAAGTATTGGAATATTTTTATTGTATTGCTAAATCGAGTTAATTGTCGATTAGTTGATCAGTTAATAAATTTGTCAATAAGTATTGACTTATATTTAATCTTTATTAAAAGATATAAATAATTTAACTCTAGATTATCTAAAAAATATTTTAATGAGAAACAAAAGAACCAGGCCCTCAGAGTAGATTAAATTTTGTATACTTTTGTTCAAACGAGGATGGTGCTATACTCAAAGTTCTAATCTGTTTTTTAGAAATATTTAAACATATTTGTCCCAAAAAATATTTATTGCAATTTTTCTGAGTGTGTATATGTATGTGTCTTCAGTATAAGAAATAGGAAATTGTAACAGACAAGTAGTTATGGAATTGTCATGGTAAAAAACATTTGGGATAAATTTTGGATACAAAAGAATTATTTATTTTTACTCGAGTCTTTATATTTATGTTTATTTTTTTTATTGTGTTAAGAAATATAATTGCTGAGACAAATTAATTATTAGTAAATGGAATACATATTTTTTACAAGTATATTACGTACCTACAGCGATCAATACCGTTGATTTTTCCATTATTTTCGCCTTCCTTATATATTAATGAGAACTAGTACGTACGCAAAATAATTGAAGCGATTGAGAGGATTTTCGGACGCAATTTTCGCATTTTTAAATTAATTGCATCGCCCGCAATCCAGGCACGGTTCACGGCGTTAAGAACAAGGGAGAAAACATGGAAGAGAGAAATAAGTATGGAAATATAAAATTATTGAGGCATTGGTAGTTCAAATACGCTGCCATAGAAATTTTGCACTAATATACGTATTTTATGTTGGACTAAAGGATAGCGTCCAGGCTTCACAATCTAGATGTTGCGGGTTCGAATCCCGCGGGGTAATTGATGTGTAGATCTTTCATTCTGTCGTATTCAATTCAATGGTATATGACATTAGTAGTTGACAGGTCGTGAAACAGGAAAATATTAATTTTTTTTTAATGTACACTTCGAACAGACCGAAGACCAGTAACACGACAAGGGACTACAACTTACAGTGGGTTTCGAACAACTCGGACACAGGTGCATTTATTTTTTGTTAAAGATTTATTTTCGCTGGAATATGAACACAGATTTAACTATCTGCTCAAGGAGTCAGAGTGTGCTATAGTTCAACCACAACGACAGTGATTTCTCATCTTTAATTATTTAAAAAAGAATAAATTCGGATTTACCTAATTCCTCATTTAGTCCGGAATAAGTATTCTGGTATTAGAGGTTTTTATAAAGCTGAATAAGACTATTGTCGCCAAAAATCAAAACTTCTATTATGATACAAATTGACTAAATTGAGAATTAGTTTACAGTGCTATTCGAAGAAACAGAGAAAATGTAGGTACAAAAAATGAGACATTAAAAAAGTATGACCGTCACTTTTGCTGCAGGTAGATTATTCCCTTAACACCAATCCAAAATATATAATACGGAATGGAGGCAATAGGCGATAAATATTTCGGCTATACGTATGACTTCAGCAGCGATATTTTTAAAGTGAAGTAGTGTAATAATATAATTACTTTATTTCTACATTAAAAATTAATAAAATAAATTCCAATGTTAATAAATTATAGAAAGTGTATGAATGCTTTATAGACAATATCAGTTTGTTATTCTTCCATAGGAAGTAATAATGTATCATAATATAACTCTGTAATGAAACTCACACATCAATGATAAACAATCATGCTATGTACGTAGTAAAACATAAAAAATAAAAATTTAGAAACACGTACGAGCAAAATTTAAAACATCGCTGAACAAAATTTAATGTTTCTCGTTTATAACACTGTTACAGATAAAGTAAAGTAGTACTATCACTTACACTTTATGAACATTTTAATAGCTTACTGTATGAGATAATTACAGTGTATTGAATTTACTAATTATTTACATCGTTTTTATCATGTACAAAAAACAGTGTTACTCATACAGAATGATGTAGCAATGTATCTAGTTTGTTACAACAGAATGATAACTCAAAATTATTGTTATTAAAAATCTTACTATTAAATATACAAAATACTACTTCACAAAAAAGATATTACAGTAATATCAGGATATGTAGACTTATATGTGATGTAGAGTGCAGTAAAGACGACTACAGTTAATACCTGAATATGTAAATACCGCTTCACAAATCAAAATTTTATTGATAAATACTGAAGAATTTAGTGTTGCCGCGAGACGAGAAGAGACTAGATAAACACCTCGATAAACACCAGTTTCGACTCGTCTCGATATACTGATAGAAAATCTTGCCAATACGAGACGAGATACGACCCGATACGAGACAAGAAATCTCCAGTCGTTTAGGTAGTTTCGTATTGAATTTCGCGAATTGAACCAATCAGATTCAAATTTCATTGGCAATTGTCAGTTACTAGCAATTGCTTCGGAATGACAGAATTTACACGACTAAATAGTCGTACATATTTCCAAGAATTGTCGTGCCAATTACCATTCGTAAACTAGAATTTTACTTGTAATTTTTGACTTACTCACTCCTGCTTGTTGTTGTAGAGTTTCGAAAATAAATAGATACTACCGACAAACAAAACATATACTTTTTAAATTGAAAATTAAAATATTGCTTAGTTCTTCGTTATAAATTTTTACACTTCCTAACAGAAATGTTCTACTGTTAAAAAAAAATAATACAAAAATGAACATTCGCAAAATCATGATCGAGACATTCGAGACGTCTTGTTAAGTAATCTCGTCTCGTCTCAACTCTGTCTCGACCATATTTATGTTGTCTCGTCTCGCGGCAACACTAGGAATCAAAGGAAGTAAAATAATATTCAGACTCGGAAGTCATGTAGAATGCAGCAAGGGTGATCAGAGTTAGTACCTGGATAAGTACTACCGCTTCACAAATCAAAACTGGATTCATAAATACTGAACGAATATCATAGGAAAAAGGATATGCAGATTCGGAAGTCATGTAGACTGCAGCAAGGGTAAACACAGGTAATACCTGGATGGGTTAATACTGTTTCACAAAACAGAGCAGAAGTTATAAATACTATAGAAATATTAAATAATATGTGGATATGTAGACTCGTATGTGCAATGCTGCAACTGTGAGCCCAGTAAATTTTTAGATAGGTATAACCATTATTTCAAGTTAGAAGCTGAAAACTTTCCGTCTTGAAACACTGCAGGTGTGTGCGGGTATAATGAAGTACAAATAACACTGAAATTTCCCGGCGTTACTTTAATCAAAACGGAATAGTTCTCGGCAGTTGTGCAATTATGAAACAAAGTTAAGTACGGCCGTATAACCGACTGCAGCTATTCTTCCCGCAATCAAGCATGTGTTAACTACTCATTCCGGGAAATTACCGCGTAAATTTACCCATTACCACTACTTTCAAATACGCTAACTGCCTTCTTCACACCCGGGAAAAATACCTTCGTAAATACTTCATTTATGTATTTATTTCCAGAGGTATACTCCACTGCAAATAAATTACAATCAAGGCTGTAGTTGGGTGTTGCAATTTTTACAAAAAATAAACAGATTTGAATGAGTTTCGTTTACCGGTGGTCCTTGGTTAAATATCGCTATCAGTTCTTCTTCTCAAAGAATTAATTAGTAGGATATTCTTATGCTATATTAAACAAGGAGTTTTGTGTCGTTTGTCAATACGACTAACGGGCAGGAGTGTTTCACTTGGTTAGAATGTTTCCACTCAAACTGAGCTAATTGTGAGATCTTTAACCAAAAATAAATATCGTTGTATTCGATTGGTTTGAAACCCACTATAAGCTGTACACATCTTACAAGCAATACTACTACAATGAAAATATAATATTACGAAACAAGTTATAACATATATACTTGAGACGCTTTTCCACATTAGATCGTTGTTTCGTTGTGACATAGAAATAGAAGTAACTACAATTTAGTCATATTACATGTTATAGTCAATTTCGTATAACTTTGAATTGGTCCGTTTCATTAATTATAATTAGTGTTCGATCGAAGTTTCGGTTTCGTTTTCGATTTCGGCCAATCTCGGACAAAAAATTTGGTTTCGGTCGTAGTTTTGGCCCAGCCGAAACTATAGTTTTGTATATTATTTAACTTTTTTGCCTTTCGAAGATATAATTATTATTTTATTATCGTTATTCTGAGGCTGTTAC
Organism: Stenolophus ochropezus; assembly: GCA_035578165.1. Taxonomy (NCBI): domain Eukaryota; kingdom Metazoa; phylum Arthropoda; class Insecta; order Coleoptera; family Carabidae; genus Stenolophus; species Stenolophus ochropezus. The sequence continues at coordinate 15,049,581 of JAQOWZ010000018.1, read as the reverse complement.
TACAAATGTGCCAAATGAAAAATGAGGCAAGATCTCATTGATTTAATTTGAAGAATTAAAAAAAAAGTAAAGTTATTTTAAGAGAATAGCATATATTATAAAAGTTAGTAACACATACTTATTGAAAATATTACTTGTTTGATTGTGATTATTTGTGATATTAGTGAGGTGATGATATAACTAAATTCTTTACTTCTTTAATAGAAATAGTATCTCTACAACAATAAAGTGATTTCCTAATAGTGAAGTCTTTTATTTATTTTAATAATCGACTTATACCCTAATACTAGGTTCCCGTGTTTAATAAAAATTTAACTAAATTAGCTTCGGTTTCGGATAGGTTTCCGACCGAAACTAGAACAGGAGCCGAATATTAGTTTACGGTTTCGGTTTCGGCTGAAAATCGTGTTTCGGTCAGACAGTAATTATAAAGACGTATCTCGACTGTCAATTTTCTATAACTTTATAAAGTAAATAGTAGTCCGCAATAATCTTGTCAGTTCACTTATCAGTATAATAATAGGCGAATTAATCTGGTAGTTAGTATGGATCATATTTTCCAATCCAGTTATTACTCCTTGACAATATTGTAATGCTTTAATCAGGAAGTTATGCCATTCTGCAATAGACTTGTCACTTCAATTATTAGCCTATTTTTTTCGAAATATTTGATTGAAGATATAAACCATTTATTTGTAGAGGAACAATGTCGTGTTATTGTATGTTACAAAATCGATTGTTAGAAGCGATACAGGAAGAATATCAGCCCTATAATTGAAGGTATATAGAGGATCCTGAAAAGTATAGATTGTGTCTTTGTTCAGATAACTTGTACATAGAGGGGGAAGGGTAGTAGATAACTAAATAGCTATTCAATCGCCTGTCGTCAAAGTGCTAGGAGTACTTATACCAGTACTTGTCCATTCAGTTTACTAGTTACTAATACAAGCAACTACCCATTTAATTTACTCTACTAATGTAAACGCCATCTAATGTCCCAAGCAGCAAGGTACGAATCAGACAGTGTTGTTCCTTGATGCCTTGACTACATTTTAACTACCAGGTCGTTATGGCTTGCAGGTTTGTTGGGTTTATGGACAGCGTTTCAGCTTTCACAGACTGTAAAAATTTTACACCCACGTAAAATGTATTCCGGCGTGTAGAATAGGAAGATAGGATGCTCGCTTACTTACAAATCACTCCTTGCACGCACATTTTTATTACCATTGTTCTAAACGCTTCTTTGGTGCAATCAGCGCGCCTTCATTCCTACAGAGCAAACTTTCTACCACAAAATATCTTACTTTTCAAAAAATGTATTCTTTCCAATAAAGTGATAAATACTGAAGAACATTACAGTAAAATGAGGAACAAACATGTATGTACAGTAAAGTCCAGTAAGAGTGAGTACAGTTAATACCTGGATGGGCAAATAACGCTTCACAAAACAAAGGTGAAATTATAACTGCTGAAGAAAATTACAATAATATAAAGATAAGTGTCTATGCAGAGTGCAACAAGGGTGAGAAAATAGGCAAATATTGCATCATGAAACAAATTTTTATTTTTTAACGTGAAACATGGGTTTTATCTTATCCATGGTGACGACTTAATATTTGATTCATAGCAATGTATATTTGCTTGTCTCATTTAAAATTAAACATATGGAACGAATTGGGCATTTGCTTTTTGGGTTATAAAATTTTCTGACTGGCCTATCCCAAGTGCAACAACAATTAAATCATTAATAACTTTAGAGGAAATATTAGAATAGTAGAATGCGACCTTTAAAATCAAAAGTTTGTACTGAGGGAAATCTTCAAAATTTACATAAATTGAAAGTTCAAATTTCTCAAAATATTACAATTACCCAAATATCTTTGTATGTCATTCAAAAGTTTTATAGCAGATTGAGTCATTGTTTAGCAGATAATGGATGGATTTATGAAAATATATTGTAATTATTGTTAAATTGTTCGTTATTATAATTTCTTGTTGTGTAGCAGACCATTCTACTATTCTAAAGTTATAAATTATTCTTAAAATTGTTGTTGTATTTGATGTAAACCTGTCAGAAAATTTTGTAAACTTTATAACCCAAAAAGCAAATGTCAAATTCGTTCCATTTGTTTAATTTTAAATGAGACAAGCAAATATACATTGCTGTCAATCGAATATAAAGTCGTAATCATGGGTATGAAAAATCCCGGTGTTTCATTTTAGAAAATACTCACGGTGTAAGCATATGGAGACTACTGTATGACACAGATTGCAGCAAGGATGAGTACAGTAGTACTTATATGAACAAATACCGCTTCACTTCACAAATCATGAATTTAATATGACTTATGCTTTGGTTAGAATAACATTATTTCGGGACCTGAAAACCTGCAATATTTCTCTGTTTGTTGGTCTTTTTGGCGACAAAATGCAATCATTGTCGGCTGCTCACGCCCGCTTATAAACAAACACTAATTACATTACGTAACAATGCCACACACACATGAACACATGTATGTGGCGTGGCACATACACAAGCTTACAGCTTGTTGGGAAAATGGACCGGTGAAAATTAAATGATTCCGAATATAAGCGACGAATATCAGACGTAAACGAACTGGACAATAACGTAGATGGAATTTGGGAAATGGACGATATATAATAGCAGTATTTTTTTATAAAATTAAAGTTTTTAATACGAATACATATAGCTCAATTGCATATTGCACTCCACACCGAACTTAGAGGGTTTAAATCCTAAAAAATATAATAATTTGGATACATTTTTATCGTAGACTTCGTTGTGTGGTATAGTCGAAAGAGAAAATACGGTTGGAAGCAAATTTAATTAATAACTAAATTGGGTATTTTTTAACGGCAAAACAAGACAGATATGTAGATACGGGACGAACAGTTCAAATTCAGGAATGTTCCAGAAAATTCTAGACTATCTTGTATAATTCGAAATGTGTGGTTACAAATATTTCCATAATACGAGACTTGGAGTAACCTGGTCTTTCAGTTTCGAATTTGTCTCAACTACATTTGTATCGTCTCGGTTTCGTGTCTCAACTTGCACTTTTCATTGTTTATTAATTTATATTGGCAACCTTAGTTGTCATATATTTATATAATATCAAAACCTTTGGACTTGAGACCGAATTAGTATTAATTTGTAAATCCTAATATCATTAATCATAAAATAACTTCAAACATCATGTATAATATACTTTCCATTTTACAATAAATTTTCAAATAATCTTTTACTTTTGCATTAACCAATTAGAACGGGGTCTCGTCTCGATTTTTACCTTAAGCTCGGATAAGCACAGTTAGTATCTGGATTGACTTTAAGAAAACTTAATCTTTAATACTAAAGGAGTGAGTAATATGAGGACATGCAGACTCGTACCTTGCTGCAAGTAAGCAAGTATAAAAGCGGCTTCCTTTCTGTGGGAGTGCAGTATAGATACCCGGCACGCATGTTATCTAGAAACAATCGGCGATTTCCAGTGGCGTAGGCAGTGGGGGGTAACGGGGGCATAGGTTAACAACCCGACCCGTGCCTGGTACTGCCGCTCAAGGGTGAGGGCAGCACTAGCGATGCAGGACTTACAGCCAAGTATTTGCATTCGAGATGCTCTTACTATAGTTTTACTGCACTTAACAGACAATCTCAGCTGTTGTCGAAAGCGAACGGGAAAAGTTTTTATAGCAAAATTAAAATGTGTTCTGATTGCTAGAGTGCCAGGAAGGTGACAAGATAAACGTCTTCTGCGATGTAAATATCATTACAGGTATCTGCGGTAGGCAAATTGGCAAACCCAGCAATAGGTAATAAGCCAGGATATTTATATTTTATATATTTCTTCTGCTGGTAAGAACATACGCATTAAAATGGGATTCGAACCCATGATACTTATGTTCTGAAGTCAGGAAAACGTTTTTACCCTACTCGGATGGATAGACGAACGGTGGACATCTATTATAATTTCAAAATGTCAAAATCTGTATGATAGTATACCGCCCTTATTATACCTATATAACGGTCGGTAAGAAGAAAAATATTGTAATCATACCGATAATATACTTTATCGGATGTTCACGAATCAAGGTCTCTGCAATAAGTTTTGACAAATTTATGCGTGATGTCTGTCGTTCTATCCATTCGACCCTCAGTCTACATATACGAAGTGTGATTTTTTTTAATTGATCTAATAGAATTACAATTCAATAATGTTTTCCTCAAATTCCTTAGGAAGCTACATAATTCTGGAAACGGTTCTTCTTATCTTCATGGTAGTGCTGGAACTTGGATATTGGAATCACCTTCAGCTGGTCGGTTACAGTTGTTTAAATTTTTTGAAGTGTTTCAAAATGAGTTACCTTGAGATGATTTTACAATCTCGGGAAGAGAAAAAAGTCATAAGAAGTCAACTCAGGTGAATAAGAAGGCGAGGAGACGCAGGAATGTTTTCAATGGCCAAAATCTCATTTTTAAAAAAAAATTTGCCTCAAAATCTGATGAACGGTAGTGTGAATCAAATTTAACTTTTTAAACAATTTTTGCTCAGATTTTTTTTATTCCTAATAAATTAGTCAAAATTTAACTCGTCCCCGTTCGTTCAGTACACAGTACTATCAACCGACGATCTTAATGCACAAGATCCCAGATTCTGTCAACATTTTCATCAATTCTTGAAGATGAAGGCCTTTCGTTGCGTGTTTCATCTTCAATGTCTACATGTTCTCTCTACACACTACAATATCTTCAAAAAAGATCTGTGTAGGAACAGCGCTGCCACCAGAAACTCCAAATGAAACTAGCATATAGTGGTCTGCATGCAATGTAGCTAGTGTGTGTGTGTATATAGGAAGCCAGCCACAAACTCGTATGTGACGATGTATGTGTTATGTAAATGAGCAATTGACACAGTGCAAATAAGTAATAACATCAGTCGGCCTTGGAACGTGTTCATTGAGTACGACTACAGCTGTGCGCTGTGTATGGCTGTTGTAACGATTCTTACGGACTTTCCATTACACTGGCTTACAACTCCTACACTTTATTAATAATTTACTTTACTCTTCGTACTTCTGGATATTCCTCTATATTACACGCTACTAGAAAAAAAGTAACTTGGTTGTATTTAAATGTTAGGTTAAAGTAAAATCGGAAATGATTTTTATGAAATTCGTACTGTACTACTTTACAATATCTGTACTTTAATTAATTAATTAATCATTTACTTTTGTACTTTTCGTACGACTTGACATTCCTTAACATTTCATGCTACTAGAAAACAGAAGATTTGGTTGTATTTGAACATCAAATCAACAAGTCATTAATGACTCTCTGCATTTTTCAACTTACGATTTCTATAATAATTTAATTTGGGTTTTTTACAGTTTGGTGTTCTTTCAGTTTTATACAAAATTAGATAAATAAATAGTAACTGTTGCTAATATTTCACTGGTTTTTATTACTGCATGTTTTTTTTTCTAGAATTCTATTATCGTATCTAACGTTGAACATTTACTTGCATTTTAAGAGTGAGTTTGAATTTGAAATAGAAGTTATCTGTTCCTTACATTTTTCATTATTTTCGCGACATAGGATGCCAGAATTCAATCAATAATTATTATTTATTTTCTTAATAGATTCCTACAATCTTACACCACATATGAAAAATGTTTGGTTTATTTACATGTTGACAACAGGACATATACCTACGTAACAGAAAAAATACAAAAAATAGTTCTTATTTGTACTTTTCTTTTTAGCTTGGAATTCTAATGTGTACTTATTAATTAAATTTGTTTTTCTTATTTTCTAGCATTCCTTGATCGTATAAGGAACTAAAATGGATATATTCATTACTCTAGTATATGATTCAATCTCTGCCTGATGATCATCATTATATTTTATAGCCGAATTCACCATTACTTCCGTAGATCAATATTTGTTCTAATTCACCAATTTGATTAACAGTTTTGTTTGTTTTTGACAGTTTATATTTTTTTCCGAGTGTGAATTAAACTTTCTGTCATTTTTTGTTGAGTTATGATGTATAATTATATTTTTCATATGTATTTGTGAAAATTAAAATATTTTAGATTATTCTTAACAGTCATAATCTTGTGTACATAAATACACTTGAATAATTGTATACGACGTATCAGAGTTGATCAGTGAATTAAGGAATGGTGAATTCGCACGTACATTAACCAGGATTAAGAAAAACCCGGGTTTTTCATTAAAAACTCCACCCCCTGTGTTTAAAAAAACGGTATTTATTAGGTTTTATTAAAAACGTCAAAATATATTAATTATATTTATTGAATTTTTTTAGATATCAATAGTTCACATTAATTGCTGAAAATTAATTATTTAATTATTTTACCACGAAATATGAGTTTTTTTCTGCTTTCTTTTACGACGTTTATCATGTAACTTGTATAAAATTAAATTTTTAAAAATTATGCCTTTTTTTCGAATGGGTTTTTTGTTTTTTTTTTAAAAATCTTGGCGGATTTTTTTTGGTCTGGGAAAATTACAATAACCCTGTAATGAACAAAGTGCAAATTTTCTTTTAATCTGACTTGTGTTAAATAATAATTCTCCTCATACTTAATGAACTCCACATTCGTATCTACATATAGCATATTATAAAGCATATCTATTTGAGTTCTATATATGATACTATTATTTATATAAAGTGAAAACATAACTATACACGATGCAGAAATGCATACTAATGCAATTTTAATGCATTGCATATCTTACATATGTGCAGTTGGAATAAAACTATGTGCAAATGAGGGAATGAAATGCACATCATTGATCAGCAACATTCACTCACACACTCACGCATCGTCACATGTGCCGGCTGTAGAACACATTACCGCTCTGATCAATGGCTTTAATTACTACAATTAATAACTTCTTATGGGCGGCTGCAGCCGCTACTACTGTTAACTACACTCGCGGCTCGTTAAGGCCACAATCAATAACTTAAATATCGCCCGGACACTCACATATTTAGAGGACAAGCCAAATGAAAAAGTGAAAACACTCCGTAATAAATACTGCAGGGAATACGAGCATTTGTATACTCCTATGTAAAATACCAAAAGTGAGAACACAAAATAAAGGAGAAATATTGCAGTAATATTAGGATATGAAGACTTGTATATAATGTATCTATTTCAAGAATAAAACGTTTTTTTTTTACCACCACTACGGAAAGTGGCACTTTTCTCGTACTAAATAAAGCCTCAAGTCGCTTATTTCCCACAATCGTGGGTTAATAAGAAATAATTTCTCACAGTACTTGCTAACACTGTACATGTAATTGCCAATACTGCGCATGCGTGAAGGAACTCTTTTTGAGGTTAACTGCGCCATATTGTTTTTTTTTGTGAAATAGTTTTCGTGTATGTATTTTTATTCTGTAACGTTTAGCAGTGGAGATATAGAAAAAGTATAGAGTGCCAATCATGCAGAATCATCTATTTCCCATCTTGTGTGACGCCAACACAAGACGAAGTCGAATCTTTTACACCTCATGAAAAATAGGCGACTTTCTGTACTTGTACGACCACTATGGAAAATAGCACTTTTATCACACTATATAAAGCTTCAATGTTGCGTACTCCCACAATCATGGGTTAAAATGTGAGAAATCATTTCTCACAGTAATTACCAATACTACGCATGTGTCAAGGTACTCTTTGTGAGGTTACCATATTGCTTTTTATGTGAAATAGTTTTCGGGTATGTATTTTTGTTCTGTAACGTTTAACTGTGTGGTCGTAGAAAAAGTATAGTGTGCCTTTCCTGCAGAATCACCTATTTCCCAGCTTGGGTGAGTCCAGCACTCGACTTCGTCTCGTACCGAAACTTTCACACCTTGTGGGGAATAGGCGATTTACAGCACTTGGTGCAGAATGTACTATTATTTTTTTTTTGTTTTATTATCATTTTTATTTTGATGATTAAAAGAAATTTATTACCCATGGAAATAAAACAAAATATATATGTGACAGTTAATGACATGCCATTATAGATAATTTTATATTTTTGTAATATTGGTATATTATTTAAGAAAAATAATTTAAATTCAACTTAAATAATATTAAAATACAGACAATAAGAATTATAACCAGTGACTAAACTGTCATATAAATATTTTCTTTTATTTCCATGTCTGTTTAATTTTAACGAAATGTTGCATTTAATTAATCTCGTATTGCAGACTTGTTATTAAATCAGTTATGATCTTATATGATGTAGAATTTAATTTTGAACAACTTTGTAGTTTTGCTCTATATCTATTTGGAAATAGAGAGAAAGAGAGAGAGAGAATTCACATTTTTTTAAAATCCCATGTTAAAGTCCTACATTCCGCGTTTCGTTGGACACAATGTATAAAGAAGGATGTAGACTCGTACGTAATGTGGAAGGCAGCAAGATTATGCACAGTCAGTACCTGGATGGGTAAACACAATTTCTCATCGAACACTGAAAAAATAACATGACACGAAAATTTGTAGAAAAACCTTGGGAGGTTATCACTAAAGTAATTTTGATGAGCTGATCTTCCATGATATAGTTTCCATCTCCTTCATAATTTGTGTTTGTTTTTATTTGAACATAATTTTCCATGTTCTAAGACTACTACAATCTTATATTACCTTGAATAAACAATTATCTACAACATGAGAACAACGTCTGTCTTTGTCTAGCATATAGGTTTCCGTGTCAGGCAGTCTGTCTCTTTCTAGCTTGTAGGATGTTGCTACTCGCATGTCAACTTTTTTAATTAATTCCTGTGGTGAAACAAAAGAAGTTTCATTTTTATTTTCACTTGTTTTAATTATGAAAATTTTAATGTTTCCCAAAATTGTTCCGCGTGTTATACCCTTGAGATATCGACTGTTATTACTTTAGCACTAAACTATATGTGTACAGAGATCTGTGTAGAAACAAGCTATGATTTGAATTTTAAAAATTAAGTAGAAACCAGGCCTGGAAAAAACATCGTTCTACAGTTTTACAAAAAAAAAGATTATACACGTACTTCTGCTCTGCCAACTTTATTCTTCATTCGACTGCATACAATACTTTAGCGGTCGTTAAATGCTAGAAAATATACTAAATTATAATTAATAATAATAATTTTAAATAATATTGTTAAATAATAATAGCAGTTATCAGTGTTCATATTACATTTTTTTCGTGATTTGTTTCTCTTTAGCTTCTCTTGTCCCGGTGTCCAGAAAAACTTTTCAGGACATGTAATTAGCCCGGTTTTCATTTCATTCAAAATTTTGTATTTGTATTATTTATCAATGTTTGTAGTACTTATTTTTTAACTTAAATTAAAAATAACAAAATATATTAGCAAAACTTCTGTGTTTAGATGACTAAGAGTAAAAAACATGTTGTATTTTATAATTGGAAATATACCGATTTTTTATTGATACTTATTCTAATTTGTGTTATTTATAATCAGTAAATTATGATGACAACTTCATTTGACATTGACAATCTATGTATACTCTATTTTCCGCTGTTGTTCCTCACATCATCAGTTGTTATAACCATGTGATTCAAATCTTTTCGGGGGACGGGGTATTGATGACATCTTGTAGAGTGAAATCGTGTGACTTCCAAAGTAAATAAACGTCACAATTGACAGTATTATTTACAAATATAATAATGTATGACACGTACGAAAACAGTTATAGTATAAACTAACAAAACTACCAACACAAAATAAAGCACATATTGTCGACGACAAAATCATCTTAATAAATGACACGAATGCCATTAATAACATTTTGAAGTTTTTGGAATGTTTGAAAATATCCGATACCGCTGTTACACTACTGTTTCTATTTAATTTTTGTCGTTGGTTAGACACAGGTAGCATATACATATACCGTAAAGTAAAAGTAAAAAATAAAAGTCTCAGGCCAGGAGTATACGGCAAATATGCAAGATAAATGTTTAATAATTTGGCAGAAATTGGTGACGTGAAGATCAACTGTGGAAAATATAGTGTACGTTGCAATTTACCTGTAACGATATGGTCGTACATATTTTCGAATCCAAAAGTTGTAATTGTACATTTCACGAAAAGGACAACCACTTTATAAAATGACCCGTTATAATATAATCAAAGTTTTCCGCCACTTGGACAAAATTCCATCAATTTCATTGAAGTGAAACCCATCTTCTTCCAAATAGAGAAATTATATGAGACGACAGCATTTTGATAAGCAAATTGTCCATTCCGTGAAAATGTATGATAGAAGACAATATTTTGTGTAATAATTATTGCGTCTTCGTAAATGGATGTCCACTGCGTGTTCACTATTTTCGTATCTATAGTGTATTGAAGAGGGAAGAAAGAGGAGTATTTTATATATACTAATATAATTATGTTAAAAATATAAGCATTAAACATTCAACAAAGTGTTAACACAAATATTTGAGGAATACTACAACATTGTACGTTGCAATGTACCTAAATTTCAACTTACTGGCACTGACATTTAATTTGTTGAATTTGTACTAAGTGTAGACAATGAACATAAAATTTCGCTTTGGCACATAGAACTTCTTCAACTGGAACTTGTGTCTCTTTGGAGAAAGACTATTTCCCTGGTTGTCTTAAGTAATATTGCCCAATTACATTTCAGAAATTGTCACACCAATAATTAGGAAATGAGAAAAGAATCTCGATATGAAGACAAACCACAACAACTCGAAACTTTTCAACCGGGTGATTCGTGATCATATACGAATGAATATCCACTTGTCACGACGCAATAATTATTATACCAAATAATGTTTTCTATCTCATTTTTTCACGAAATGGATAATTTGCTTATTCAAAGGCTGTAGTTTCGTATAATTTCATTATCTAGATTCTAGAAGAGGGGTTTCACTTAATGAACTGGATCGGTTTATTGTCCAGATGGCCGAAAAATTTTAAATTACAGTTTCATATAGTGGATGTCCTTTTCCTCATATGTACAATTACATATTCTGGATTCGACATATATAATTGGTGTCCGTAGTAATGACAAATGACGATTAATAAATATTTCATCTTAACAGAAAATTACGGTATGTATGAGAATCATTTGAAAAATATCCTTGATCATCGCTAATACTATGTCATTCTTATATCAAATAACATTACAATATTTTTAAATTTTTCCAATAAAGCAAAATTTTTAATAATGACGTTAATCGATGCATTTTCTTACTACAACAAACATCAAATACTTTTCTGTGAAATAAATAGAGGAACCAATAATAAATTAAATTTTAAATCTATATGGTACGTCTTCTCACCACTGTATATTTGTTTAGAATTATTTAATATTCATATCCTACGTGATAGCATCTGTATGAAGTAGTTTGCAAACAAAGAGTTAGAAAGTGAAACCACGGCAGTACGCCTCTGGCTTCATTATATAACGTTGCATCAGATAATTCAACATGAGAGCAGCGAGGCACAGTAAAAATAAAAGTCTTACACTCCAAGGTCAAGAACAATGCTAAGCGTACAACCGCCAACGTACAGCCGTACACTAAACGAGGAGGTTCTCTCTATACATTCAGCACAAAAACTCTTCCATATATACTCTATATTATAATATATAATCCATTTACAATGATCTATAAAGAATATACAGTGTGTGCAACGAAATGCGGAACATAGGACTTTAACTCGGGATTTCAAAATATTGCAGATATTCTCTCTCCTGATAGATTTAGAATAAAACTACAGGAGGCCAAAGTTGTTCAAAATTAAATTCTACGTCAGTTAAGATCATAATTGTTGCAACAGGGTGTGCAACAAAATCCTGAACATAGGACTTTAACATGGGATTTCAAAAAATTGCGGATACACTTTCTCCTGATAAATTTGGAGCATTAGTAGTTACTAGAGTACATAATTGTTTAAAATTAAATTCTACGTCAGATAAGATCATATTTGTTGCAACAGCAAGTGTGCAGTACGAGATATATTAAATATAAAACGTAATATTTTCGTTAAAATCACACAGCCATGGAAATAAAAGAAAATATCTATGTGTCAGTTGTGACAATTAATTATATATCATTATAAATAATTTTATATTTTTGTAATATTTGTATATTATTTAAGAAAAATAATCTATATTCAACTTAAATAATATTAAAATACAGACATTAAGAAATATAATCTATGATACTTCACTAAACTGTCACATGAATATTTTCTTATTTTTCCATGGCTCTGATTTTTACCGAAAATATTACATTTTATATTTAATATATCTCGTACTGCACACTTGCTGTTGCAACAAATATCTTATCTGACGTAGAATTTAATTTTGAACAATTATTGTGTACTCTAGTAGTTTTGCTCTAAATTTATCTGGAGAGAGAGTACGCGCAATTTTTTGAAAACTCATGTTAAAGTCCTATGTTCCGGATTTCCTTGCACACCCTGTATACTCTATATTATAATATATAATCAATTTATAATGATGTATATAGAATATATGTACTTTATATTATAATAATATGAATGACGTATTGTATAACGATGTATTAAAAATCAATATTGGAATGCGTAACGAAAGAATTAAACATGGGGTATAAAAAATCCGGATATTGACTTAATAAGATTTCAAAAAGTTCGTAGTCTGCATTTGATCGAATGTAATATGTTTTTCTCAGAACCATGTAATAACAATGCTATTGCTATTGTGTTTTTAAATAAATGAAGTAGGTAATACTATAGTGAGAATAGTTAAGGACATAAAACGCAATATCTCTGACGACTATAGAATATGGCAATTATAAGAGTACGAGTACATTTTCATGCGTGTGTTGACATTGAGACACTATTTTTATTTGAATGTGTCAAACAGTAATTAAAACCGCATATAAAGAAATATAATTCTATTGTTACTTTCCTAGTAATTGTAGTGATCTGTATCATTTAATGCATTTTACTAAATATAAATAAATAGAATAGGATAATAAATTAAATAGTTTCGGTTTCTCTTCTACTTGTTGCGTGCGATATAGTTATTTATGCAACTCGTGTGTAAAGTAAGTGTTTTTAGTAGAGTGTTGTTTAACGCATGAGGCGTAGCCGACTGCGGAAATTATAGCATGAGATAAAAAATACTATGTTACATATGTGTCGTACATAACATTTCTCCTATAACCGAAATATTAATAGAAATTAATTTCAAAAATATATTAAATCATTGATAAATAAAATCAACTGCTACTTTTCGCGCATTAGTGCATAAAAAGTATTTTTCAAGCACTAGTGCATGAAAAGTAATTCTTTACAAACTTTACTTTATGCCCGGTTGTAGAAAAAATACTAGCAGCGAGACTAAACAAGAATAAAAATTAATGCTATGCTGAAAAGTTTTACATATCGTGCAAATATCTTAACTAAAAACAACAGATTTTGACACATTCGAATAAAAAAAAACATTTTAATGTACTAATGATACGCATTTTATTATTTGTCACCTTATTAACCTTTTCGGCACTTCCTTTTATCAAATGTCATTTGAAATGTCATATTAAAAAAACTCAAATACATTTTAAACGATTTAATTAAAAGGTGTGTATTGAATAAAATTTTGTATGGCACACAATTGTTCATTACATAATCACTCTAGAGAAGTCAATGGCGGTCCTAGAAACTTTCCTAGGGAGGGGCTAATTGCCGTTTTTTTTTCAACAATAAAATTTTTATTTTTACCGACCACCACATGTGCGAGCTTCGTTCCATATAAGTTCATACAATTGCCAATGATTTCTATAAAATCTTAATAATTTTTGTAGTTTTAGAGTAAGTATTCGATACTGGCGGTCGGTTCTGTGGTAGCCACAACAAATTTTTATAATATGAGCAAATTTGTATTATTTTGTTTAATTAGTAAAAGCTAAATTTGATGCAAAAGTTCGTAAAATAAAAAAGTATCAATTTCGTCAAAAAAAACAACAATATGAATGACATATTTTTGTAGTACAACTCTACAGTATATTAAATATTAAAATTGTAATTATCGTCATCTGTGGCTCCACATTTCTAGATGAAACAGACCCTCAATTACTTAAAGATGCTTCTTCCGTGACAAGTTTCATTAACTTTTCAACTTACAGCATCTGCAAGTTTATAGTGTGTTCCGAACCACTCTGACACAGAAGTATTTTATTTCATTAATTATTGACGACGCTAGGAATCGAACCATAAACCCTGCACTCAACTTTGGTCAAGTCAGAATGCACTAGCAAACTGAGCCATCGTTTTTATAATGTATATATCAATAAGATATATTATTAAGTGTAATAGTGTAAAACACTTTTAGTTTTTATCTACTTCAACTTTGCTTTATGAAGTGAAGTACTATTTACTACGAGTCTACATATCCACACAAAACACTTAAGTGTCTCTAGAGAAGTTTAAAGGAACAATTGTTCTTAAGAAGTTAATTATCTATTAAATAGAAAAGTTTGCAAAGTCCTTATCTGTTTGGCGGGTTAATCCACAATCAGAACTCGTAATCCGGGCTTAATTGGATGTTTACCTGTAACAAAATACACTATTATCAATACCAATTATCAAATAATACACACAGGTTCATTAAACTACACTATATCATGTAAAGAGATCTTTCACTTTCATTCAAGAATTTTTGGTTCTTGTTTCGGTTCACATGCATCGACATCGTATTAAAAACGTGCCAAGGTACGGGTTCAGATTTAGGTTCAAAACAATACAGGGTCATGGGCGCCCTCAGAATTTTTTCGAAGAGGGGGCAAAATGAAAATTTAGTTCAATAATTAATATTTTCGCTTATATTTTTTATTATATTTCTAAGGTAAAAGTAAATATAAAATATAACCCATTTTTATAAAAGAAGTTAACTCAGATAAGTTTTCATATTTATAACATATATTTTCGAAAACTTCTAATAAATTATAGACCTAAAACAAAAAATTAAAATTACTTGATGTATATAGAAAACAAAAAAATATGTAAAAACAAACTGAATAGATACGAGTATCTCGTCATATAAGTTCGTTAATGTTTTACAAGAAAAATATAATTATAATTAAAATATAATACTACAAAATAATAAGTATAAGATCATGATAATTGTATATTAGATTTATTATAAATATTATATTGCAATTGAACGTATCATAATTTTCTTTTTATAGTTAACTATTTAGGCGCTGTATTAATATTTACGATATTATTTTGTAAATATATTTAAAAATATCTATTAACCCATTAATTATTTATCACTTCTTTAAAATTAGTGGTTGTGAATGATTTGAACGATTCTGCGCTAAGCGCTATATATTTTTGTATATAATTTTATTAAGTTATTATTTTTTAAATACTTTAAAAGCCAAGGGGGACAAGCGACCCCCCATTTTAAAAATTCGCAAAATAAATTATGGTTTAATTACAAGTTACGCACATTTTTAGTGCCACTACTTTGACTTTTTTCACAAAAATAAAATATTCGCAATTAATGATTTAAATCCTACATTTATCTGATTATATAATTATTTGTATTGTTAATATCTAAATAATACAATATAAATTAGCGTTGGAAAAAATTTCGATTTAATAAAAATAAAAAATGCTTCGAATGATTTCATCCATTTTCATCAGTGAAAAATAAAAAGTTTGAATTTAATTTCAATATTTCAAATATTTAACTCGTGTATTTTTTTTTTTTCATTTAAATCATGATTTTAATCAATTGATTTAAATCATAATAACCTCCGTATAAACATCTATCAAACCAGTTGTACTTCAATTTTTTTATTTCAAATACCTAAACCCACAAACAAATATGTGAATTTGGAAAAATATTTTTGTTCCGTGATCAGTACGTTAAGTACTATATGCCATTCTGGTAGTTGATAGTATTTTTTATACAGTCACTAGTTAATGTGTACATTTGATATTTAACATAATATATTCTACAATGTTTACATATATTTTTTCAAAAATTCTTCGTTTATTATTGTAGATAATTTATCTTTGTAACTAAAGCAAAAGGAAGTGACTGATTCAAGCCATGTTTGTTTGAAATTAATTTGTTTATTGAATTGAAACTGTAAAAATTATATCGGTTAATAGTCTAAAATAAAAAGTTTGTACTCGGGTTCAAGTTCATTGTCTTTGAAAAATTATAATTAAGTTATGGTTTTGGTTCGAAAAAAAATGGTTTGGTTTCCGATTCAGTTCTAGATCTCTGCTTGCAACAATCATGCCCTTGATCCCTCGACTCGTGTAAAGGACAAAATAGTATGCGTCATCCATTGGTTTTAAATTAACATATTTTCGAAATCTCCCCTCTAATTAAGAGCTCATAATGACACAGTCCAAAATAAATACCAAGACTTCAAACTTCAAACTAACGATTGAAAATCACCTTTGAAACTATATTTATACTACAAGCGTCCCCTATTTTTAACACTAAAAAATAACTGTTTTTAAAATGCTCTAAATATACACTACGCATGTAATTTAAAAATAAATTATAGTAAATGCTTACGTCTGTTCATAGACAAATCATTGTAGATGATACAGTTTAGTTTCGAAGTAATAGCAACCGATAACAATATTTATCATTTTGGAGAAAATTTATTCATAAAATAACATTATTTGACATCTGGTATACATACAGGGAAGTTAGGTGCAGTAATTTTTTTTATTATTATTTGAATTTACTGTTGAAGTGAACAATATTACATAAATTAATTTTGAATTTGAAAAATAAAAACAAAATAAAATTGTTATATTTTTTAGCGTAACTTGACAAACTCCATACCCTACTTTTCGGCGACCACGATATTATTTTCTGATTAATTTATTTTTTAATAATAAAAATAGGTATCTTCATTTCACTAGCAACTAGCTACAAAACAAAAAGTAAACAATACTATTTTTGAGAGATCTTTTAGATATGAATATATATCTCATCATTTACTAAGTATCCGTACCAATAACAAACATACAACAAGCAAATATTTTAATGGTCATAGAAAAAAAAACCTTTAAAATTGAGTAATAATAGCAAATACGCTTGCAGTTTTCTAAAATTCCTTAAATAAGCCTGATCAGATTTTGCAAATACATTATATTTTCTAATGAGAGCAATATAATTTTATTAGATGACCAGAAATGACGAAAGTCCAATGAGGAATTAAATGAAAAACATATTCAATACTGTGTAAATATTTTACTCACTGTGCAGGAAACTAAAATGAATACCAGATAGTTGTCAGTAGGTGATATATTTCAGTTTGAAATAATACAGGAAATATCTTATTTTCTAAATACCAGTCACTAGTAAATGTCTTCGAAATGGACTACCTGGCTAAATGCCCCATAAATTTAGAAGACAACTTCTGGTGATTTAAAGATTTGTAGGAATCAGAAATAGATCTAATTTTAACAGTTTTGAACCTTTTTTAAGTGTGTTGTTCTAATTATTTTTCTTTTGTTACAGGTAAGGATACTGCAAGTTCGTATGTATATATGTTCGTAAGTATTTATTTCCTTCTAGCACTAATACATTTTAAAATATTGAATTATTCCTTTTGAAGTTTTATATAAGTACATAATTATTTGCATAGAGTTCATGTGTAGTGTTTTGTATTCTTGTTGAGCATGTGATGAAGTGACATAACGAGAAAGACTACCTTGAGTTGTGAGGCGATAAAAAGCAACATTATGTTTGTTTTCCGAATTCCCACTGAGTCATTATAATATTCTCTTTGAAAAAAGACATTAGATGGAATAATTATAACTGTCAAAGACATATACTTCTTACGCAAACTACATACTGTGTCTTTCCCACCCATTATATAGAAATATCACATTAAAACATTCTTTTTATCGAATATTGAGTGAAGACCTAAATATATTTAATGTTATAATAGTTTTCCCTTAAGGGACATAAGACTGCCCAGTTGCACCAATTAGGTTCTAGAAGATCATGCTATGCCTTTCATGATCACTATGGGCAAGCATATACAAGATAAAGCTAATGCTAGACCTCACGCAGTCAGAGTTGTCAGAGAATATCTGGATGAAGTAAGAATTAGGCGACTGATCATTTAAACAATATACACATTTCCTTAAGGAAATTTTAGTAAAACAAAAGTAAGCATTTTGTAAAGGAATGGGTAAATAAATACATCTTCACTTCATAAATAGTAGAACATGTACGTGTGCGCCTGGGAAAAATAAATTTGTTACATTATCAGTTGAACTATGTGTTTATACACTCTCTTTGCCACAAATATATATTAACATCATTTTCCATTTGTTTTATTTTTTTGTTCCATAATGAAACCACCATAAAATATGAATTAATTTAGTACATTTTTCTGTCTGGAAAAGCGACTATGTAGGCCAGTATTGATATTTGTAAATTAACCAATATAAATTTTAAGTGTTAAAGTTAACACAGATTTCTGTACGTTGTTGAGAATTCTACACGAGTGGTATAATATACTTTTAGTGAGTAAAATTAATTATTATACAATAGTGAGTAAAATGCTACCTTATACATAATAATGTCACTTTTTAAATATTGTAGAAGTATAATAACAGAATTATTCATTTTTTAAATAGAATAACCATAACAACGAAATATTGACGTTTTCTCGGTAATTTAGGTTATTTTTCATTAAACACTATTTGCTTATATTATTTGTACTAATTTCATATAGCAAAATAAGATGAAACGTCTTCTATCAAACTTGAGTGAAGTGTCATTATTACGGCTGTGCGATCAGTGAAATTTGCGATTATCGATTCTAATTTTCGCTCTTAAACGATCAAAAGTGATACTGTTTAAAAGATCGATCTTGACTGATTTGATCGATTCTTATCAGCTGAATAATTGAATGATTGATTCTGTCTGATCAGATCTTCATTAATAAAACCGAAATCGAAATTCAATATGCATAGTTAATTGAATAATACGAGAAATATGAAATGAGACTTGAAAGCGTTCTACCCATACCCTAATGCAAACTACGCATACGAACGTTTTTTATGGCCAATTTGAACAATGAAAATCAATCTGATAAATCGTGATCAATGTTATCGATCAAACGATCGAATTAATTCATCGATCAAACAATGAGTTCGATATATTTTTTTAATGAGATCATTTTGATCAGTCGATCGATCTAATCAAACATTTTTCGTAACCCTATTTTCTGTACCCACAGTGCTAAATATTACAGGAAAGCTATGACATAACGAGCAATAGGGCGCAGGGGCACTTACATAAAATATTTGCACGCAGGCGTATTGTTGAGTAATGATTTCTCATACTTAAGTCAACGACTAAGAGAAATAATGAAGCTTTAAGTGTGAAATAATATAAGAAAATGCAAGTTTTCAATGAAGTCGTAGAAACTAATATATTTCCACATTCCTTTGTCAGATCCAGTAATACTTGTCCCATTTTACTGCATATTTTGATTCATCCCAACTTTACACTACTTGTAATTTATTCCCCAGTTAATTGAGTGTAGTTTACGACAGATAAACACAATAGCAAGAATCAGCGGCCGATGCACAGATGTGAGATATTCTGGGAGTCGAGAGTAAATCCAACACAGGCGCCAAGTCCACACAATAACACATGGTATTAATGACCCATATCTTGTTTATTAATTACGACGTGTGTATAGAGGTGATTGCTACATATACAACATTTCACACTTGATATTTGTATGTTCATTTCATTATATCAGCTAATATTACTACTAAAGTACACCATTAACAAAACTTTAATTACCAAATATATCCATGTAGACAGTGGTGTCGCCAGAAATTTAAAATCATCAAATCAAAACATTCTCTGGCCGGGATTCAAACGCGGAACTTCTGATGTATCAAACGGCTGCGTTTTCGCTATTCCATCACTATACCGGTAAAGTTTAAGGAACAGAAATATGTAGGAAAAATACCGCTAAATATTATTTTTTTCAAATTGTATCATTATCAAACATAAAGATATCGTTTATGGGTGCACATGTTAAAACAGATAAAAATTCACGAATTATATTGGTTTTACTCATTGTTCAGGCTATGTAATTTCTATAAAATACATAAGTTTTTCATATATTTGTAGAATTTAACAAATGTAGTAATATTTTTTGTTACAAAAAAATAAAGTTTTTTTGTAGTAAATGTAAATAGATAAAAGAAACTTATGAAACACAGTAAATTAAAAAGGTGCAACATATTAGAATTAATTTTGTGAAATTTGTTTTGTGAACTATATTTGTTTGAATATGGTATTGAAAATATGTTTATTTACATAGTAATATATAAATAAATTATTAATAATATCGCTTATGTTCTACTTCACTTCCATATTTGTTGAAACCGAAAATTATTTCAAAACTGCATATTTATCCTGAGAATCTTTTTTAAAATGTGTGCTTAAATTTGCACTTGAAAACCTGTATTTTTTTTTAGTAAAAAATATTTGAAATGTGTATCAAGATACCATCTCAACGACTTTACTCATTCTATTCTACGAAAAATATTTACACAAAGAATGTTTTCTCCACATACATAGGTATATGTTTTTTTATACGATTATGTGAAAAATTAAAAAAAAAAACGGAATTCTAAATTTTCTCCCGGGATTTTTTCTACAAAATTCATATTTTGCACTTGATTCCATAAAATAAAATTTTGACACAGAATTCAATTATCTACTTTCTTCAGATATCACTTTCAATTTTACTAAAAATTTATCATAAGTAATATAATAACAGCCATTGGAAAAATTAACGAATAGTTGTTGCGTAGTAACAGACAAACGAGTGTCAAAAATGACATTTAGATCACGACAGCGAAGCTGGAGAGATTTAAGTATCATTTTCATTTTTGTCCCGAGTCGGGAATCATGACTAAATTTTACCAATTAAATTCATAGCTCGAATTATATTTGCTTGATTATTTCACGAATGACAACAGCTCAAACATAAAATATTTGATATCAACAAAATGTAACCATGACTATGATTCTGTGGTTTTATCAAATTTCTTCACTGAAAAACTATCTATGGCCGTTCGAAAACCGTGAAAAAACGTTTTCCCTGATATTTCGCGCACGGTGTCAATGTAATCTTTCAATATTTCGCTGTTCAATACTATCAAAATTATATTAGACAGCAACGAAGACGCTAAAATATAAAAGATTGTTACGTTCAGGATGCAAAAGTCTTTCGCATCATGTAGACAAAAAACAATTATTTCGCGTCTTGGTAGTTGTCATGTAAATATTAATTTCTCATGACATTTACGGTTTATCGTCAAAAAGTTGGTATGAAGTAAGTACTATACCACAGGTTAGAAATGGCACTATAGATCTATAAATATAAATACCCCCAACGGGATCCAAACTCAGGTTCTCAGAACCATTGTTTCTCCATGGCGCTACACAATCACTTCTCCAAGCTGCAGATCTATAAATATCCCGCGTGCGTACCGCGCTATTCCCAGCGTGCCAGCGTGGAGCGTGGCCAAAGCACGTGACGCCTCACGCGCGCGCTCACGTGGACCTGGTGACGTCTCCAGGACGCACGGGCTGGTCAATGCACCAGGACAACGCACACGCTGCCTCCGCCGCTGCTAATTATACGCCGGTGGAGCGGTAGACGAGATCTAGACGTGGAGGAAGGATAAGATGATGTGTGGGGGTATTTATAATATAGAATAGATGCAGATGTAGTCACTACTGAAGTATAGTAATGCTGGGACGTGCACTGCTATATGTCCATGTATATAAAAAGCGAGTTGAGAACGACAGGGTGTAAAGGGTATTTCCATCATTGTCTAACACATGTGCGCATTCATATTTTAACGTGACATGTTATTAATATTTAATGTTAAAAGAAAAACCTAATGTGGCCAGCACATAACCTCTTGCCCGTCCTTGCTGACACTGAAAAAGGAATTATTAAAATAATTAGTACTTCCATTATTAGTACAATTCCTTTAGAGTATTCGATAATTATTTTTATAATGTTTTCACTGTAAATTATAATAATTGTCACTGTCAAATATAAAACATTTATTTCCACAGGTAAATAGATTAACCGCAATGGGGAAGTTTAGCGATTTTTTTAAATTTTTTTATTTTATCAAGATTGCCCTCAAAAGTGATATTCTACATTTTATTTCACCCAAAGGTGCCTAGATTTGTCAAAAAATGAAATTTTATACAAAATTGACGTCAGAGTGGCTCGCGGAGAACGTATCGTGTATCCTAACCAGCGCGCGCTGGGTTCCCATGGCAACAGAGAAGCGTATGGTGTAATGCCTCAAGATACAACCTACGTTCAAAAAGTCAGGTCTTACCATCCCTTCTGCGCAAGCGCATAACTCACTTGTGACGTCAGACTGGCTCGAAGATAAATCATTAATTATAAATAATTACCAACGTAATTTTAACTTTCAATTACATTTTAAGTTATAATTATTCATATACTTACGACTAAAAGATATTTCACATGTAATTTCAACCACGCTAAACTTCCTCATTGTAATAAATTTACCGAATCATTCATTACTTTTAATAGTTAAATGGAGCTAGGTAAAAACAAATTCGAATTATAAAATTTTAGCTAATGACATAATATTAAATTATTATTTATAAAAATGCTCATATGGTTATAATTAATTATAATATTTTATAAAAACACTTTAAGTCTTTATAAAAACTTACTTCCGGTTGCACGATTAACACAAAATCTAATCAGATCTAATCTAGAGTGTTAGAATCTTATAACCAAAATTTCAACTTTTTAATTCACGAGTACTTGAATAATTGTTACGACAACATCTATCCATTCATCCACACACTCGGACAAACATCATCGTAAAAATATTTTTATTTATTTATTATTTTTATTTTTAGATTGATTCCAATACCTTTCTTACTGAATGCCGACAGGTAAAAAGGAATTATATGAAAAAATGGTACGAAATTAGTGTGTAAAACAATTCGTTTTCTGGTAATTTAGTTACATTCTCTCTCGTATTGAATTGCGGCCGCTAGTGCACGTTCCTGTATTACTATATTTCAGTGAGTCACTAGGACAACACATCCAATATAGTTGAGCTTGGAATTCTGTAGTTGTTCGTAACAATAAATAAATCCTCACAAATTAATAGCATATGTAACAGATACAGTGGCCGAAAAATTTTACTTGATCCAAAAGTAATTCACTAATTATATTGATGAGCAACATTTATAAAAGACAAGGGTAATAATAGTCGCTACTTCAACTAACACTTTATTTAAAAGTCTGTTGTGATAGAAGCAAACAATGGATTATAATGCTGGAAACAGACGTGGTTACTAATGGTCAAATTAGCGCAGGATAATGTTATTGAAACAATAGAGTTTTACCTACGCGTTGTGCTAATTGATGAATAAACACGATATTCCAACAATAACAAAATTATATAAATTTTAATAATCAACTATGATCAAAAACGTTTATAAAAGCTAATGAAACTACAACGCTAAATTCTTATAACTTAATTTACCATCAATTTTTAATTACTTTTTACATCGATCAACAATAGTTCTGATACACAAAGAATACAATAATTAAAACTTCTTGGAATGTACACCATGATGCGAGAGTCTTTTACAAACGACAAAACAACAATTTGTCTCAGTCAAGATATTCATAACAGCCGATGGTCGCAACAGGAGAGAGAAAGATATATCGAACTCAGAAATCGCATTTAATAGTAAAAATCCAGAAGTTAACAATATCTATTTACCCAGCTCATCTTATCATCTAAATAGGAAAACCGATAAAAGTACCAAAACGATTGATGTCCACTGTAGACGTTAAATAACAGACACATCCTTCTCCGAAAACAAGTTCGAAGGCGCAATGAGGGTGTCCTTCGTCTTGAATCTGTCCATTTTCTGCCTAACACCTGGAATGTTCTAATACCACAATAATACAGAAATGAAATTTATATAATAAAGAAAATGATCGTTATATTTTTGCTACATAAAATGTAGTCATATCGCAATGATATGTGGGATGATGAAGAGATATATTTAAACATGTGGATGATGTGGGAAGCAAGGCTTCGGCACAAAATTGAACCGAAAACCGAATAATTGTTATATTTGCCGAAACGAAAACCATAACTAACCGGAATAATAAATGGTGGTTTTATTATATATTTTGATCGTTTTCACCTTCATTGTTAATAAAAATAAAAAAAAATATTATACTACTCGGATCTAATCCGAAAACCAAAAACTGAAGCAACGCATTATTTTTGGTGAAACAAAAACGAAAGCATTAATGATTTGATGTTTCATGACAAGTACCAAAATATATGTTATGTACATAGTGATGATTGGCATTATAATAACAATATCCTGTCGTTCCATTCAGTAACATGGGGGTAGATGAAATCGAGATGAGAATACCTTCTGTTTCAAGACAATTATACTTGCCATATAATTGTGCAGTTTGTCAGTTTACAACCTTTGTAAGTAACCTGCAGCTTATAATCGTTTCTTATAAGAAAAAATGACGACCCGGAAATTAAAAAATTGGCCGTTTAAAGTCATGAACGATGGTGGAAAACTAAAAATAAAAATTTAAACAGAAGAAACGTTTTAAAAGAAGCAAACTACTCCAGAGTTTTTGGGTGAGAGTAGAAATATTATTTGACTCTACAGAGAATAGTGAGAATACAAAGCAATTGAGGGACCTAAGGAATCGACTAAGTCATCCAATCTTTCTAAAATCGGAGTACCATAATTCTAAATTGACCTTTAAGGCCTATTCCGAAAATAACTTGAATCAATATTAAAATACATAATAAAAGTAATAGTTCTGTAGTTGAAACTTCTATTGATAACTAAGTAGAGAGAAGTGAGTATAATTTTTACTTGGATGAGTAATCATTTCACTTACAAAGTACGTATTACATTGTCATTCCACTATAATAGAAAGTACATATCTTTACTTAATTTATATATTGATAGGATCGTTTTATGTATGCTAATTACCTATAAAGTTGATAATGGTAAATATATTTTTAGTAGACTACTAATTGTATACTGCAGACAACATCTAGACGTAAAGGAACAGATCATCAAGAAAACGTAAAGGCTACGTAAATGATGAATAAGTTCTATTAATAGATGTAGGTAACATATGTAATAAAGATGTACAAATACATAATCTAAAGTGACAGACATAAAATCCCTTAGCCTATATTTATGCTTATAATTGGAATACTTTTTAATAACAATATGACTATTATATAATACATTCCTTTCAGAGACATTTGTCTTTCAGTTTTATCAGACACTTTGTAGAAAAAGATTTAATTTGTAACTATTCAAAGTAAAAATTATTCCAATACAATTACAATCTATTTTTGACAGCGAAATTTTTTCTTAATGGATCCTACATTACCGTATATTATTATTATATTTTATAGAATAACAAAATTCGTAAAGTTTTAAATGTGAAAATTCCTTTACCACTAAAGTAATAAGAACACAACTTAATTTTTTTTTTTGACGAGCTCCAAATGACTAATTATTATCAAAAACCAACTAATTTTTGTAAGGAATAATTCCTAAATAACAAACATTGCAATATTGCAGTTATCTTGAATAAAAGAATAATTACATACATACAGAGAACTCCGTAAAAATAGCAAAGCCGGAATCCTATAATTTGTTCACTTACCAGAAACTATCATTGTGGAATTAGAATAAAGAATTCCTCCCTTATCTGTAAGGTCACGAAGTAAAAATATATGTTGCGATATGCAAGAAATAGCAATAAATAACAAGATCTATGAACTTGTAGGTATCTTGAATCTGGAATGCAAGGTGATTTGCTACTCTATTTTCTCTGGAATATTGAACATTATTTGTCTAGGATCATAGATAAGATAGGTGACAATAAATAACTAGGATATAAACTAGGACATACTTTATGTTTCAAAGATGTGGGAGATGAACTTCGGAAACAAATATCCGCAGATTTTTATGTATGCACAAATTCATGTTATGTTAATTCTGTCTGAGACAGAAGAAGACAAATGTAATGTTTCGTTATAATAGGTACATTATAAAAAATATATTTCTCCAATGTCATAATGCAGGCGACACTTACAACATAAGGTTATGGACAAAAGATTTCATAACATCAGATGCAAACGCAAACATGCCTTCATCCTCAAATTGTCACTAGAAGAGTTCAATAGTTAGGAAGTTAGTTTATAATTGCTCTGAATCGTAAATATGGCATGGTCCAAAAAACAGCGCACTTTTGGCGACAAAACTTATTTTTCGAAAAACTACGGAATCACAGCAGTGCAGCATACGTTTCGTATTCTCCATCAAATCCCCCCTCGGGCTTTAGTTACCGTCGAAAATCTGTTCTGTTGGAGGTTGACAACTTCAAAGAAACAAAAAGTGTATCTATGAAGGGAAATGGACGGCAATGCGCGTTACCATGAATTCTATTCAGTAGTTCACCATGATCCAAGAGTTTTTGTGCCAGCTCTTGAAGATTTAATGCAGGAAATGTCAGGTTTCAACAGGATTGAACCACAGCCCACACAGCTCAAAATTTAATGGTTATTTTGAGGAAGATAATCTTCGGTCAACTGCCCTCTGTAATAGGTGACATTTAGCGCCCTGTGACTATTTCTTGTGGTGGTATTTAAATTCTGAAACGATTAAGTATCGTCGCAGAATCCTAGAGGATGTAAATTGTCCTCATATGAAAAGACATGCTTCATAGTGCTATACAAAATCTTAGATTCCGTCTGCAGCAGTAGTGACAATAACGGCTATCCCTTGCAAGAAATTATTTTTAAAACTAAATGATTTAAAACTTCCCGTTCTGTAGTTGAAGAAACTAAAAATATAACTTTGATATGCCTACTAGTTTTTTTTAATTAACCTTTAAACCTAGGGAGGTTGCTTTGCCTTACCCTGTGTTTAAAACATTACTGCTACATAGGTACCTATAATGAGAGAGAGGTATTGTAATCATACCAATTTTGGCAATTCGAGATTTTGACGAATATTCATGAATTAATGTCTTTAGACAATACCTTTTAATTAATTTTTGCTTCCGGATATGTTTGTTATCTAGAACAAATTGGGCTGAATGAATATATAAACTTGATAAAAATATTTGGAAAAATTTACATTTTCATCGTATAGCGTACATATTCGGTAACGGTACTCCAGTTCACGGTATCCACAGGACGTTTTTCCTATAAATTTAGTGTTTTGTATAAGAATACACAAAGAAAGGATGTTCTAAATGATTGATACTGAAGATAAGTGTAAATAGTTTTGGTGATGTTTTGAATGCGATGTCGGTGTGAAGAATGGGCGGTAAGACGGCGAGTTAGCCACTAAGTATCCCGGGCGAGACAAGGCTTCCTGCTTCCCTGGCGGCAGGAAATTGCAGGCACTTTGTCGCCGCTCCCAGGAAATTAAACCCACCCAGTCCTAATAACACTTTTCTCCCCAATACCGACTTCGGCAACCGCCAATAACAATGCTTCACTACATAGATCTGAGTATGAACTGCCACACTTAGTAGAACACATGATAATTCATTCTTTACTTGCAATAATCATACCATTGAGATATTGGCTGGTATTACTCCAGCACTAAACTACATCTTGTACAGATATCTGTGTATGACTTTCCACACTTAAGTAACAATAACACTGGTCAACAAAGTTTTTTCATCAGGCGTGATTTCAGGTGGACTTGATAGATTTTTGAATGGTGATTTCAAATCTGTTTTTTTTTGTAGCACGTCTAGTTTTTGTGGTGAGATGCATTTTGTTGCAGCCGAAATAATATTAGTTTTCATTTTTGATCACCCCAAATTCTGTTTATTTGCAACTTCAGCTCAGCGACGTAATATTACCAAAGATTTTGAGAAAATCTACAAATTTTACTTCGGGGTCCCAATAGGCGATCAGGATAAAGCATGGGTGCCCATATTATTTGCACTTCACGTTCCAGTGGATTACGTTATTGGCTTCACAAACGGAAAAGTTCACTTCTATTTGCAATATCCATGGTATAGAGAGAGCAAAAGAATCACTAGAGTGATTGCTATGCTACTTTACAGCATTAATACAATTGATTTTTCTATTCATAACGATTTTGATGTTTAATTTGCAAATGTGGTATAATATACATTTTTTATTATGTATTTTTAATCTTCAGTATCTTTTCGAGAGTCGAGATGAGTTACGTTCTTATTTTAGTTTACATTTTTTATCAATTCTTTCCATTCTTTTCTGTTCTTTGCTACTCGTTTTGCATAGTGGCAGCTAATGTTGTTCTCATTTATTATTTCTTCTTGTTAGATGTTCTTCTAACATTCTTATTAATCGTCCATACCATCGTAATTGTTTTTTAATCTATGGTCTTTTGTATATTTACATGTAAGTTGTTACGTTGACGATAAATCTTTATGAAATAAGTTGTAATAATAAAATAAATAACTTCAGAATGTTTCAGCTCTGTGCCCACCTCTGAAATATATGACAAATCTCTGTAATCCAACATATGGCCCTATTTCAAAAACCAGATTTGATGCAACAACACTGAATAGATATTTGGAATTAGGATGAAAAGTTGATATAGAAAAATGAATTTTCGTTTTTGATTTTATCGACCAGAGTAATTTTTCACTTGCAACAATCATACTTTTACCCTTGGGATATCGGCTAGTATTATTCCAGCACTAAACTACATCATGTACAGAGATTTGTGCATGAATTTCCACACTTATGTAACAATAATTTTTCACTTGCAACAATCATACTCATACCCTTGGGATATCAGCTGGTATTACTCCAGCACTCAACTACATCATGTACAGAGATCTGTGTATAAACTGCCACTCTTAATAAAACAGACAATAAAGATTCTCTTTGCTCCAGATAAAATTAGTTTGTTTCCTCGTATTAAAATAGTAATAAAACAGTTTATAATGAATGGGATTCACGTTGTTCTACATTGAAATAGCTGGAGCAATTACAACAAGACAATGAATGCATACACTTGTGGTCATACGACACATATGTAGAATGTGAGTGTGTGTGTGAATGAAAGGAAGACATACATTATCTCGACCTATTCTTGCACGGTTTCACGCACATGAACCATTCTAACGCACACACAAATGTACATGAAAAATATATCATGAATTCTGTACAAAATAACTCAATTGCTGTATTAAATGTGAAAATAAAAATATACAATAAAAATAATTATGTGTTAAAC
The DNA here is from genome assembly GCA_035578165.1 of Stenolophus ochropezus. Taxonomy (NCBI): domain Eukaryota; kingdom Metazoa; phylum Arthropoda; class Insecta; order Coleoptera; family Carabidae; genus Stenolophus; species Stenolophus ochropezus. The sequence goes on along the minus strand of JAQOWZ010000018.1, from coordinate 15,020,142 downwards.
ACACACTTCCCGTTATTATATGTTTAATTTCCTTCTTCTAAAATGTCTCTCTTTTTGTAATATCAAAACGTTTAATTACATCGTACATACTTAACAGTGAACATTTGACATTTGTAAATTTTTGAAATTATAAATTCATCCATTTTCTTACAATTGCACAGTGTGACCAATGGAGAAAATCCAGAAAATCTGTAATATTTTATTTGCCTGGGGGAAATGAATGTATGTTTTTCTTTTACTTCATCGTATCACCCTCATTCGACAAATACATAATACAAACAGGTGTATCGCTAAAACGTTTTACGATTCGACCGTGTATTCTCATGTAATGATAAGCTTGACTTAGTCTACAGGAAAACTGTCACCAGACAAATAACAAGTGTTGTGAGTTCGAACTAGTACTTAATGTATGATTGGTCGGTAAACATTAGAAAAATAAAACTACAAAAATTTCAGGATTTGATCCACTTACTGTTCAAATGACTCAGAATACTAAATAAAAGAAAATAAACATTTTTCTTTATTTTCCACTTTATTAATATTCTATGTTACAATTGTTTCGACGGTCATCATCAGCCATACGTAGGTACAGAGAAAACATTACATATTTTTGTAGTACTAATCTAGTAAATATTAATTAAGGATGAATCCCTTATTAGTAAAATAACCAAGTGGAAAATTAAGAAAAGTGTTTTTCTTCCATTATTTAATTTCTTTAAAATGTTCCACCAAGAACCTACTACAAATACTGTTTTATTATTTAGTATCTTATAGAATTTCAGATGATGTAGGTCTGATATAAAGACCTATCTCTACTATATATCCAAAAAACTATGTTCTCGAATAAGCAAGTAAATTGTGTCATATCAAACGCCATCAATTTTAATGACGTAGAGGTTGTCTGCCTATAGCCACTGCAAGAGATCTACAGCTTTTAGTAGGTTCCGAACTACTTGGACAAAGGGGTATTTATTGGAGAAGCAGGAATTTGAACCCTAGACTTCACAGTCCGCTCAGCTAGTCGAAACGCGCTAATCAAGTAAACTACCGCTGCACGAATTCTGAATGTTTACACAATTAAAGAAATGAAGAATACGTGTGAAATACTTTTATTTGAAAATTAATTATACAACACGTTGAACTAAAGAGCTTAGCCCACACTGTTTTTATTTTGTTTCATGGTACAATTGAAAGTTTCACGCTTGGATTCCCATATTGTGCAAGTGAATTTATTGTAAACTTGTAGTGGCTGTAGCCTGACAACCTGCACTAAAGACTTGTACCTTTAGTATTTATGGAAGAAGTCCGCGTAAATGCTCCGTAGTGTGACATTTATGTGTAAAGATCTCAACCTGAATGTCAGGAGTGAGAGATCAGAGGTCAACTCGTATTCAATTTACTTCTCGTTAGTTGCCGCAGCAGTTCTCATGAGAACGGGAGTCGCCGTTCGCTTCCTAGAACATCTCCAGTCCGCACACATGCACACATCTTGTGTGTAAGAAGTGGGTACGCGGTACGCAACGCAGTGACAGCGCGTCCTCCCACCGCGGGTGCGCGGGCGCCATGGCAACGCGTCAACGGACAGCGGCGTCGTCCTGGCAACCAAACAGAAACAGTCGCATGGCGGCCGGCTTCCTCCTGACCCTGACCTTGCCGGTGTTTACATCCAGCGGAACTTCAAATTGCCCTTTCTTCATATCACTTATAAATATTCTACAAATATTACTTAGCTAATTGAAGTATGTAAGTAAGGACATCGGTGGCTTAACTCGTTCCGACACGAACCCAACGGAATGTTAATGACAAAATAAAACTACTGCTGTGGCCAAGTGGTTCGCAACCCACTATAAACTGTATGGTATGTAAATCTACAGGGTATATGTTTTAAAAGGCTAACCATTGGGATTTCGAGAACTGTAAGAGATACAAATTCACAGTTCAATTCATCTAAATTTATATAAAGCAGAAGCAAATACGTAGCCTTTCTGGGTAACGCTAAAGTAATCTGCTTATTTCGATGAATAGCGTATTAAACTCCTAAATCAATTTTTTGCTCATATCTAGTGAGCTACGCATGATTAAAATGACCAACTAATTCGGAAACTTTGCTCCAATTTAACCAACTTCATATCTCTTACGGTTCTCCAGATCCCAATGGTTGGACACCTGTATAGTGGGTGAGTTTAAAGCAATGAGCAATCGTCTAAGCTCGCTAAAAAGAGAGCCAAAATACTATTTTATAATCTCGAACTGGAGTATTGAAAAACCACCTAAAGATGATAAAAGTATGTGAGAAAAGAATCAAAGACTCGTTTTGGGTAAATCTCTACGAAATAATCATGCAGAAAGGCTTCTACGACAGCAGACGTACAAAGATACAAAATAACTCCAAAATCTCATCAAAGAGAATCTAGGAATTGGGAACTAGTAACTTCCCTCTAAAATAGCATTTACACAAAAAAAAAACAACTGCCACCTACGTTACAATAATGGAGAAACCTCGGTAATCGAACTATAGACTCAGATGATTAAAGGATATATTGACTGATCGATGAATAGGAATATGGTCTACTTTTTTTTAAGTATAAAATTTCGGTTTCGACCCCATATGGGTCTTCCTCAAGAAGGAGCATGAATAAAGCCTTAGAAATTATGACTGATATTTACCTGTTACGTATATTATTATATTCAAGAAAAACCGCTTAAATACTTGCGGTCTGTTATATCCTACGTATGTTGTGCCACAAATGATGATACCAGAAAATACTCATCCAGGTACTAACCACATTCATTTTGTTTTCATTCTCATATTGCAGTAATATTCATGCGGTATTTAGCACTTCACTTTTGTTTCATGAATTAAAGCGTTATTTTCCAGTTGATAACTTTGCTCACCTTTGCTACACTTCATATATCTCATATAGATTGAAATATTATTCGCAAGAAGTCTATTAAGTATATAGTTTATTAATTAGTGAGTAAAAGCGATACCTCAGTTGTATAGCATACTCCATTTGGAACTAATTATATTACCTATTACCCAATATAAAATCCACTTGTCAAAGTGGATTAAAATTAATTATAACTTGTAGGTCCATTGTAGAGGATTCTGGCTGACAACACTAATATGCAAATAGAAACAGTATAATAAAGGTACAAATCATTGTTGATTTTACTTGCGGTCAAAATTTTTCTAGGATTAGACGACTAATATCTAAGACAATTTGTGAGAAGTAGATTGTCATATTCAGTAGTGGATAATAACCAATTTTTTGTTTAATATATTTTTATTTAGTTACAGGTAATTCAATTCTACATGCATACTCTACCGGTGTAATTTTCACGTCACCCATCACGTAAGTTTAACTTACTTCCATAACAACGTAGTTGTGAGTATTTGATAACATTTATTATTTAGTTACGATTGGCAATGGAGTGTTATAGATAATAACTGTCCTAGCAGCAGGATATTATGGAAATCATACGAATTTCATATATATTACTTCGTCTAGCGACGGGCAAAATAAACAATAAAAAGTTGCAAATAAATAAATCTGAACTCTGAACTGAAATATAATAAGCGACTCGGTATGTAAGTACCTAATACAACTATTCTACTACGGTAAAAAGAACTTCGGCTCCGTAACCTCTGTCTCCGTTCATATTTTCTGGAAGTTTTAATGAACTTAAATTCCTTCTAGCTTAAATAACTATATTTTCTGGTTCATAACCGCTTACCAGTTTAGTTATTAACTGTTCATTTAAGCTTTTTTTTCATCTTGATAAGCTGTTACCCATCCAGGTATTAACAGTGCCCACCATTGTTGTATTTAATTCATAACTTGTAAAAGTTGACAAATCGCATGATTATTCTATTTGTTTAATATTTAAACTTTAACATTACTACAACAAGACCATTTTGTATTTTAAATTCTAGTAAGAGTTAAAGTTCGTGCTCGATTTAGCTAAGCGTCTTAGGTCCCTACCGTCTCCCTGAGATGCGAGGGTGGGAATTTGAACACATGTCTAAGTGACTTGTGAATGGAAGACGTTCGCATACCAGCACGAACACGCCACTGAAATCTATATCTGCTATTTAATAATTGAGTGCATGTGAGGGACCATCGGAGATCCGGTTACCCTCCTACGGGTCGAACGAAAATAGAGAAATACATATTACAGTTCATCAACATCACTAAACCACATCTTGTGCAGAGATCTATATATGAACTGCTACTTAACTATCAAATCCTTCAACGGCCAGAGATGGTTCACTTCATTAGTGCGCTCCGACTAGAATTGAACGAAGTTTGATTCCCAGCGTCGCCAACTATCAAATCAAATTAAAATACCGTTGTGTCCGAGTGTTTTGCAACCTTAGATCTTATAAATTGTACTAGATGCAGAAAATCTAAATTTCGATAATATATGGGAGAACACGGGCAGTGATAGTTTTGTTGGTTATCACGGTTCGATTCGCTGAGCGGAGTGTGAAACCTGGGGTTCAAATCCCAGTGTCGACAAACCTGAAACCAAAAATAAAAACTGCTTTGTTCGAGTAGTTCGCAACTCACTTTAAGCTGCAGTTCCCCTGTTCTGTTATTGGACTTCAGTCTGTTGGACAGTGTAAATTAAATGAATAAATAAACAAAACATATTTCTTTCTTTGTTATATGTGCGAATGCACATGTGCTAGTTAAATAAATAAATACCTATTATGACGTATTAGAATTACATACAAACACATATTTTATTATTTCGCGCATTATTGTTTTCTCGTCTACAGGTTCTAAAAGATCAAAATTCTCATTTCATGTGTAAGTATTATATATCATTATTATTTAAAGTTTAAAGTGACACGATGAGTTACAATTTACAAATTTTTCCTTTTAGTTTTCGAAAAGATTCTGTGAGCACAGCCTATTGAATTAAATCTATAAAAATAACCAATACACTATTAAATAATTCACCTAATGTTTGCTCATATTTTTTGATTGGTATTAAATTTGATGAACAATTCGTTCATTCTTCTATGTTTGGCTAAAACTTTAAAATGTACAATATAGGCAATATTTTATCTAGTACAATTACATTATTTAAATTCGGTACCCACTATAAGCTGTAGGTCCCTTGCAGAGACTTTAGGTTCTCAACTTATTCCACCAAAAAATAAGCAAGTAAAAAGTATAATGGAATGGTTGAAGTTCACTTCTATTCTCAATTTCACCTGCGACCAAAAGTGTCCTAGGGTTCTAGTGTCAATGATTATTATAATTATTTTTTATCATATACCCTTGAGACATCAACTGGTATTTCTAACCATTAATACATATACTTATACAAGGATTTTAATGAATATATAGAAGTCACCATCATGACACGCGTATGTTCTAGCGCAAGAGACATATTCAAGTTTATTACTGTAGTTTAGTGTATGGATCTGGTAGAGTTATCGGGTGTTAGTAGCGTGGATGTGCGTCTGGTGTTGATGTATTTATACACAAACAAGGGGCGCGCCGCCCGGCTGATCCCCAGCGCGCAACGGTAACGACGCCAACAGAGCGTCTAATCAAATTACCAACTTCCTTATCTTATAAGGACGCGTCTCTAGTCGCCGTCGTCACACCAGCAAACAAACAAACACGAGCTAGGAGGTGGGTACCCATCTGGGCACTAACTGTGCTCACCCCATACGAGTTGTGTATCCTCACACTACATTATAAATTCTAAAGAGATTTGAATTCGTTTGCATCTTTGAGAGTTCTTGCTGTGTGCAGCAATCTGCAATCAGGCAGTGTTCATTGTTCTGTAGGCAGAGCCTGTGACCCCGCGAGGTCACCGAACTGAACTATATACCTGTAGGTCACGAACTCGAACTCGGCCGCTTCAAACGCTACAATCATTCCGTACGTTCTCCGCAGCGCGGGCGACTTAACATAGAGGAAAACACAAATACATCCACACACCTTCATTTCGCGCGCATTCATTGTTGGGCAGAATATACACAGATCTCTATTTATTCGAATATTTCATTTATAATGCTCGAATATTGTAATGAACTCCGCAGAAACAATGACTATGACAAAAAAGACAAAGAAGATCTAAGAAGAGTAGAAAGAAAGATACTGTACTAGGGCCAATAAAAATTGCAGAAAACGAATATAGACCTAAAATTAATCATGAAATTGAACAAGAATTAGAAGCAGAAGACAAAGTGAAGACATTAAAGCAGCAGCGAGTCAAATGGCTGGGACACATATAGAGATCAAAAGAAACAAATATAAGAAAATAAATACTACTGTAAAAAGTAGAAGAAGATTTAAATAGAATATGAGTGACAAATTGGAAGAAGAAAACAGAAAATAGGAAGACATGGAGAAGAATCAGCAATCGAACGTAAAATATCGAGGACCGATCCACCTCAATAAAAGGATCTAAAGAGCTTCAAAGATGCGGCACTACCCCATCTGGGGGTATCTTGAGCCACTATATATTTATAATACTCGAAAATAAATATAGTTTTATAAGGATTATGTGTAGAGTGCAGTAGGGATGAGTATAGTTAGTACCTGGACGGGTAAATTCCGCCCCATAAAAAAAGTAGTTGAAGTAATAAAAACTGAAAGAATATTACAGTAATATAAGAATAAGTAGAGTGCAGCGAGGATGAGAACAGTTAATAATAAGACGATAGTAAAGGTGTGATATTTTGGCGCCTTTACGTTGGCTTGTCAGAGAAAGAGCGGATTGCATTTCCTCCCGGGCATACTTACTTAAACTCGTCAGTAAGGCTGTAAAACGTACCCTACCTTTACACCCATTGGAACTATTGTGAAGGCCAGAACCAGAAATCTTATAATGAGAGACGAATGTGTTGACCAATTACCACTGGAGCTGCATAACAATCTTATATGATTATTCATTTAATTTTTTGTTATCATATGCGGGTAGCGATGACTTACTTGATCAGCGCGCTCGCCTTAAAACTAAAACTAGTATAAGATCTGTTGTTCAATTGTCAGTGTCGTCAATTATAAACCAAATTTACTGTGGAATCCTTATATGACACGAAATAAGAACTCTAGGTATTTGAGTCCCTGTTCCATTTAGGAATGTAGTACCACAAATGAAGATGATAGTACGTATAAAAAAGGACCTACAATTTATAGTGTATTTCGAACTAAACATACAGCGACATTTATATTTGATTAATAGTTATGTCTCTGAAAATCAAATCCTTGATTCACTTCCTCCGTTCCCATGCTAGTTATCAGCCACTGTTACCTTTGCTGAAGTTTTTTATTATCCTTTATGACACAAAATTCTTACTAGCAGGTTGTCTACATCCTCTTAACGCTTAGAATGGGTTCTGAACCACTTGGAAACAACGGTATTTCATTTCAATATACTTTGGGATTTGAACCTCAAATCTCTCATTACGCTTAATTTTCGAGGCGCGGTTATCAATTGATAAAATAAATGAGTCCTAAGAAATTTTAACAACTTACCTAGTAATAGAGTCTAAGGTTTATGAGAAATAAAAAAATAGAAGATTGGTTTTATTTGACTGTATAGTTAATAAATAAGAAAAACATCATCCTGATGATTGTGAAAACGTTGATGTATTATTTTACTAAATGATTGCTACTCAAAAAAATTTTCCTAATTATAACAAAAACTTTACAGGTGATTAGGGCAAGGCAATAATTTCTGGAAGTCAGTCAAAGGCTTTTCTTATTACAAAATATTGACAGATGATAATGATGATGATGACATAATTTTAACTCATAGAATTATTTATTTTCTGTCTATACAATGCATTCTACATTTTACTAGTAACACACAACCCAAATCCATGTGTGTATTAAAGTAATTGTGTTGTGTATTGTGTGTTTGAATGTACTGACCTACCTATATCCTACCGGAAATAGGCTTAAACACTTGACTTGTATCAAGCATCGCACAATGCGGCTCAATTTCACATCCTCCATTGTCCCGCCAAGCGACAAGGTTGCCTGTGCCTAGTTCCAACCAAGCCGAAGCATTTTTAATTTGAATTTCGCGGGCGCGACGCTGCGTTGTTTCCACGCCGGAAGTGGATTAGCGTCCCTGGAGACGCGCGATGCTCGCTCCATTTCCGGTTGTTACTCGCTGCTTATCGTTGTACACAAGATAGAATTTAATGTACGTGCAACGCTGCAAAGATTTAAATTGTGTACTTGGTTGGAGTTAAACTTAATTTAATAATAAAAGTTCGGTTTCCCGTGGCCCTGCAATTCTAGTAGGAACAGCGCTTTACTCTCTTCATAAAATTATGTTCCCTGACATATAAATATAGTATGGCACTATATTCCTAGGAGGAACAGTGTCTCAATCTGTCTCAACTTTTTTGATTTTCACAGAAAGTAATTTCTTAATAAAATTTAGACACGGAACAGTATTTTCTTGAAATAAGCCGAGTCTTTTTAGTTAGAGGAGGTTTTTGTTAATTTTAAGGCCTACTGTACTTAAATACAATATTTGTAATACAGGTTATCAGTCTGTAGCAGTATGCACAAACTTCGGCCCTTTTTACATTTTTATTCGAACCGCGTAAAAATCAATTTATTATGATTTATGAAAAAAAATATAATGAAAACAAAACTGATTACAAAAAAAAACAATATTTATGTCGTAAACTATGTTTTGAATTTTTACTGGCTCGGAACAACATAGTACCTATTTGGCCCGTTGTCAAAAAAGTTTAGGAATCCCTGATGTACAGTCTCTGTAAACTTATATACAGTGATTTAAGATCTAATTGAATGGTACGTTGGTAATACTTAACTACTATGGAAAATTAACTTGTTTGTTTGACAATCTTTTAATAAATCTATGACTTCAAGTGTTATGTAATAAAAGTAATAAACTTAATAATATATTGACAGTAAGCTCTATTATATGCAATTAATTAATACATGTTTACCCATCCAAGTACTAATTGTGATCATCCTTGCTGCAACCTAAATCACACGCGAGATTGTACCAATGTACATAAATATTATGAAAATTTTACATGGTTACGAAAATGAAAATTGGACAAGGCTAACTACTAATTTTGATTGACAGATGAAAATTGTTTCTCAAAATGTTAGCACTAATTCATATGGCCTTCCCAATACAAATACGTGTAATGTAATAATAATAATTATAATCAAATATTGTTGAGCAAATGGTTAGAGATTTGGTGTCTTAACTATACATGTACTAAATTTATAATGAGATAGTAAATATTGTTTAAATGTGTATAAAAAATTAATAACTACCCAGTTTCTATTTGAATATGCACAAAAATGTATATGAAATTACGAGTTATTTCTTTTCATCTCTTGTTTTTAGAATTTGACAAATATTGTAGACTATAAATAACTCTTCTAATTTTTTCTTAAATTACTATGCCTGGACGGATATTAATGTTAACAAATTTTTATCTGGTACACCAGAAGTTTTATAAAATTATAATTCAGGTTTACAGAAAAATAAATAATTTGTGAAAAATGATATTTTGAGGAAATGTAGTTCAAAACTTATAAATGATAATAAAAAATCCAATCAACTTTTCTTAATATACGAGTATAACAGAAATTATAAATTCAAGTTTTCATAATTTTCTGTTGCATAGAATTTAAGTAATTGATTATTGTCCTTTTACATCACGATATGTAATCCCAATACCTGTCGGGATGTAAAAATATGATAATATATTTATGTTCATTTGTTCGGAACATACTAAAATTAAGCCACCACTATCCGTGACAGCTACCAAATTTAAATGAGTGATAATGTATGTGTTAAAACACTTAATATATAATAAAAATTTACATATGTCTTAATACGGGCCACCACATGTTACGTGAATGAAATATGCTATAAAACCTGTTCCACTACACACACATGATATGCATATCAATTGAAAAAACACATATGAATTGCTAATTAGCACATTAAGTTATCAAAACATTCATAATTATTGTTTCACTCATTATTGTAATCATTTCCTTTATTAAGTCATTGTTATAGCAAACTTACTATTGCAGTTTATAAATATAACATTATGAGTTATTATCCATTATGGTAAATGCTCGACAGTAGACTAATAATTGACACTTATAAAATATTTCCCGAAAATAAAAAAAAAATTAAGTTGTACTCTTTCCACCACACTTTCTTATTGCACCTCATTCCTTCCATTATTGTCCGGTAAAAAAAATTTTAATCAGCTGAACAATTCAAAATGTTAGCAGATTTGTTAAGGTCGGAATTTTCTTTATGGGAAATATCACTTGCTATTGATCACCCTGTATATGAATATAAAATTTACGACAAAAATTAGTATTTTTCTTAATGTCAACTACTGATACCTTTACCTTACTTATATACAACATATTTCAATTTTTATTCTTCCGAACAAAACAGCGAAGGACAAAAGATGATATTCCCTCTTGTGGTGCATTTTGAAGTACGCGCCTCCACCCTTAAAGGCTAAGGGTGCAGAGTGAACGAAGGGCTGTGAATAGGGTGACAATCACAGTCCAGAAATGAAAAGCAGACATGTATCACTGCACCCCAGACATAAAGAAAGTCATTAACTATAGCCAGACGATGTGGATGAACGCCATTGTTCCGATATTTAACTAAAGGGTTGGGATTCATAAATATATTATGCAGTAATATCAGCCGAAATCTCTATAAGTGTTGGAAGTAAATATTATCATGTGTTGTACGTAAATATAACAGTTCATTCATAAGCTCTCTCAGCCGATATCTCAAGGTGATTATTGTATCAGGAGTAATAAATTACCTGTACGTTTTACTGCTTTTCGAAATAGACTATTTTGAAGTTGTTGCTTTGTTTATTAGAATCCCATAACTGGCTAATTTTATTATTTTTTAGACGTATAGGTACAAAATGTTGAATCATAAGCAGCAGATTATAAGATGTGGTGCAAGAGTATTCTGCACATTTTATTGGGGCTTGTAAAGAAAAAGCAAAATACAACAGATTACAGTTTCCTCTAATGTTAAAAATGTTAATTGTTTTATCCGATAAAAAAAGATACGCTGCCTATGTTTGACGTTTATGACAGACCTGCTGCACAGCTCAACTTTAATTTCTGGTATAATTTTCAGGTTTCAGTATAAGTACCTAATTGTTTTAATTGAATTATTTATCCTATTATTTAAATTTTCTTTAAAAATTATACTTGTGTACATATAGTAAGACTATACTATCAAAGTATCAAAATAAATGCACACCGCTAAGTTCGTTGTTTCAAACTACAAAAAAAAATAACGTCCTGAATTATAACAAAATGTATTTGATCATCTTAAAATAATAGAGTCTATTGTCAGCCAATAAGGCTGTGTGATCGTGTTGTGTCTTGTCTGATATTGTCTGTCCAATTGGACAGGTTACCGCACAAGTGTTCGGTGTGTACTGGCCTTGCGGATACTATAGGCTGACGACCTGTATCACTAAAATGCAAGTAAATCCTGTCACTAAGCAAATTCTTCAGGTACTTAGGGCCTGTTCCACATAGGGATGTTATGCCAGAGATGATGAAAGTTTTTAATAATAAAAATTAAGAGTTGTTAAACTTTTAGCACTGTTCACATGTTAAGCTCTCTTCAATATGCAGGTAAACTGATGGTGAGAAATTAAGTTTACTTATTTTAGTGTTAATATTTTGTTGTATACTATAAGATTACATACAGAAATCTGGAATGTAATCTTAATTTAAATCAAAAACTGATATTTTTCCGAACTGAAACTTTTCAAGGTCAGCGACTAAACCCAAACATTTAATTTAAGAATAAAAGCTAAATAATTTTTTCTGGTTCAATTTAATATAAAAGTGTATTGTAAACAAACATGAGTTGAATAAATATAAGTTGTTTATTTTTCATTATTAGAAAAATAACACTGTGTCATGTTTCTCAAAAAATTATATAACTGAGTGCTATTCTTCTAATAATGTATTAGAGTTATTTCATGGTATTGCAACAATTTGTAAATTGCTCGTTTCTTTTTGTTTTTTTGCACATATTGTGAAGTAAAATCAGTTCCATAAATAGACAGTGGAAATGTAAAAAAATATATGTACGTAAATTATTTTTTATAACTGAACTTGGACCTAGAAGTTACTGAATAAAAAGATTTAATACAGGAGATATATTTGCTAATACTTTAAAGGTATAATTGTAAATTTTAGCAAGTTTGACTTAAAATTTGATAGGTTTTATCTACGTTAAGTGTTGACATATGGATTATGTTTACGTATCATTGTACGTTGAAGACAAACACGATAAGCTGAAATTGACCGTCTGAGATTACCATTGAAATCGGGTCAAGCCTCAAAACAAATAAATAATGATAACGTAACATTCATTTCATTCGGAACTTGATCATATTATTTCTTCTCGCACTTAGAAGCATGTGTTCATTCAAAGTACGGAAGCAAATATATCAATCACAGCTTATAGCCTATTGCTGGGTACGCCAATCTGCTTTATCATAAATATCGGTAATGATATATTTATACAATCAATCACTGTTGTTTTGATATTTCCGTACTGTCACTGACAACTGTAAAAAGATCACTGTCTTAGGTCAAATATCTTAAGTCAACAAGTATTTAATTTAGTGATTGTTTAACACCGATGACAATTCGCTGTTATTGTAGAATGCAGTGGCGGCTCATGAACTAAGATTTTGGTGAAGCAGGTGATAGGAACTCAATAATAACTTATTGAAATGACAATATCAGAAAATTAACACTATCGCCAGTGTTCCTAACGTTACTTATTATCTGCATACCAGAAGAAACTGCTACCATTTTTTAAAAGTAAATTTAAATTTAAAATCCAAAGATATCCGGTGTCCACGTCTACCCACTTTTACTATATTTGAACAATTTGAAAATTTAAAAAGCCTTCAGTTCAGTCGCATGTTCGCTTCGCCTGTATGTGCAAATAGACCAATTAGAAAGCACTTGAGGCATGCCTCAAGATTCTTTCATGAAGCAGGTAATGAAGCGAGAGAAAAATCGATAAACGCTGTTATAATTATTATATTATATAAATTATAAAAACACACACTTTGATAAAGTTTGAGGCTGGAGAATATTTGCCTCTGCACTTCTGTAATTGACACTGCGCTGGGTTTATGAATGCTTTATTCGACAATATATAATAGATTGCAAAACTAGATCTTATGGATATATTGCACGCTAAATTTAAATTTTTTGGAAGATTGAAATTTAAAAATACAATGCAAAATTTTCTTCTTCTCATTTCGCATGATGAGCCGCCACTTGTAGAATGGGTTTAATTATTTTCGTACGAAACGAAACAGCACGATTTCTGGTATGCTTGAGTTCTATCACATACGGCTCTTTTGTTCTTAATAATGATCCCATTGAAAGCGCAGCTCCTGATGTGCTGAGGGAGTGATGAAAAACACCAGGCACTTTCAATTTTACATGCTGCACAACAGACGCTCTTGTGCGATGCTAGATATGGTATCTTTAACGAAGGGATAGAAAGTAAGAATCTGAGAATTTGTAGACCCGTATGCAATGCAAAATGCGGTAAGGGTGAACACATATAGTACCTGGATGGGTAAATACTACAGTACTAGTGTTGTGACGAACAGCTCCAGAAGAATAGTACATCCTCGTTACTGAGAGGGGTTATGTTTATGCTGAAATGCTCGATCTTTTTATCGAAATTCTTTTATTTCTTAAGGTACGTTATTAAATTGAGAATGAGAACGAAATGATTTTCCACCAAATAATATAACTAGGTAAATTCGTATATCGATACCTAAATAATAACAAAACATCTTTAAGTAAAATTTATAATCCATAATGTTATAGTTTAACATAACAAAACAGAGTTGTACTTCACTTATTTCTTATAACAGAATATTCTGTATTAAAACAAAATATTCCGCCGAATTATTTTTCTAGTAAATACTACTCAGGGGCGCCTAGTCGCCACAATAATATTTCACTTTTTTTATAATATGCTATTTGTAAAAAATATATATTATTTTGTTTACTCACCTAATTTCGCTACAAAAAATATTTTTGAAAATATTGACCCTTAAATTTATCATTCTTGATTGGACAAAGATAATTCAATAATCAGGCAGCAAGAATGAGCATAGTTAGTACCTGGATGGGAGACAGTTAGTACTCGACAAATTGAGTTCTTCAGAACTGCATAGAGCGATTCGTTTCTGTTTTATTTATACCGTCGGTAAGGCAGCGATGCATGAGATAGAATAACAGTGGACGATCGTATGTGCGCTAATTTTAACTCCTGTGCTAATCATTGGTCAGCGTTTGTCATTTGTCCGAGTTTATTTAGCGATTGTTTAAGGTCAACTGGCTTTGTTACCAACGCAGTTTCGATCGTCTTACAAGACCAGAATACATTCATTACTACAATTATTATCCTACGAATATTTCCAGAAATTTCTGTACTAGATATACATAGATATAGCTCATGTTGGAGTAATAACAGCCGATGTCTAAGGAGTAATAAATAAGCAATGTTTTACCCGGAAATTTAAAATCGTATAAAATTTTCTTTTGTTATATAAGAATAGCAAAAACAGTGTTTGAAATTTAGAAAGTATAGCATAGTTATTAAAGAAAGCAAGCAACAACAAAAACATATGACAACAATAAAAAACAGCTTACAAAACAACAATCAAAAAGCTTGAAGTAATAATTAGAATTCACTTTCGTTTATCTTATAATTGGATGATACAATATTTTCTATATCAACACACGTAAATATCGGTTGGTATAACATTATGTATGTGTGTATGAACACAAATTAAGTGATATATTTATTAGCAAAATGAGTAATTATAAATAAAAATTGTGATTTGTACAATAAATAGAGCAATGCAATATTTGCATCTATAATTTATATAATTACCAATTTGAAAATTAATGAAACATAAACAAGATTGAAATTAATTTCATATTGAAACGGATTTACTAAATTTATTACATACCCTCATATTACTGTATTATTCCTTCAGTATTTATCACTTCAGCTTTGTTTTGTAAAGCGGTATTTACCCATCCAGATACCAACTGTGCCCATCCTTGCTACTTTACATCACATACTAGTCTACATATCCTCATATTAGTGTAATATTCCATCAGTTTTTATGACCAGATTTGTTTTGTAAAATTTACCCATCCAAGTCCTAACTGTGCTCAACGTTGCTGCTCTCTACATCACGTAAGATGCTGTTTTGTTTGGTTAATAATCATTGACTTTAGGAATCGATCATCAGATCTTACACTTCGACTTATTATTTGAAAAGAACGTATACTATACATAATACATTGTCACCTATACAGGATTTTTGTTTTGTGAAACAATATTTACCTGCTTTCTATATCATATACCAGTTTATATCCTCAATTTATTGTAATATTCCTTCAATATTTGATTTCAGCTTTGTTTTATGAAGCTGTATGTACCCATCCAGGTACTAACTGTACTCACCCTTGCTGCACTCTATATCACATACTAGTCTACATCCTCATATTACTGTAATAGTACTTCAGTGTTTATCACTTTAGTTTTGTTTTGTGAAGTGGTGTTTACCTATCCAGGTACTAACTGTGCTCACTCCTGCACTCTACATTACACACTGGTCTATATCCTCATATTACTGTAATATTACCACAGAATAGGTTTATAAAGAAGCGATAGTAAGACAGAGAAACGAGAATTAGAAAGAGATGAGGAATGTGCTCAAATTTAAAAAGCTCACTGTTTAAAAAAGTTTCCTCACATCTTAGAGAGAGATAGAGGAAGGGTACAAAGGTCTACATAATGCTTCAAGATCATAGAACTGCTTAGGGGAACATGAAAAGTACCGACACGGAGTGTCGCTTCTGTGTATAACTATTCTATGATATTACTTCAGTTCTATTCTGTGAAGCGGTGTTTACCCATCCAGATATTAACTGTGCTCACCCTTGCTGCACTTCACATCACATACGGATCTCCATATCTTTATATTACAGTAATATGCCTTCAGTTTTATCACATCAGTTTTGTTCTGTGAAGCGGTATTTACCTATCCAGGTACTAACTATGCTCACCCTAGTTGCACTGTATACTACCTGGTTTCATATTACACTACGTTGAATCAATTACACAGCTATAAATTAATGTATGTCGTCGAATATTTAATAGGGAATATCTGGGTATTAGCGAGGCATCTTGGCATAAGAACAACATTAATCACTTTGCTCTGCCGTAGTTTCCGTGGAGTTTTTGTGTGTGTATCCCTAACTCCCTCACACACACGCACACATACCAGACTTCAATATGTCAGGTATGCATGATTGATGCATGTGTGGTATGTACTCTAGACAAGGATGGACACACGTAGTACATACTGCACGAATATTTGGATGCAGTACATAAATACAAAATACATACAGTATATCATAGATTTTGTATGCTTTGGTTTTGGTGGCAGTTGAGGATAGCAAATGATTTCTCGAGGGATCATATACATTATTTTTCTCTTTAACGTTTAACAACTGCTCAAGTACTGACGTCATATATAGTTAAATAACAGTGATACTACAGAAGGAAACAGTAATTTATTATCAATCCACAATACTTGAAACAATTTTGAAGTTCAATAAGCTATAACTTCTATACAAAAAAATCACAAAAGTAGGACTATATACAGTCGCCTCGCTGTATCAATGCAATTCCGTCATTATTTACTGACTGTGCATATGAAGTTTTCATATGTAATACCACTAGTAACTGGAATTTTACTAGAAATTTTTATCGACATGGTCACAACTGATTGTTGCAACGAAAATCAAACGACGGACGTTTTATCTAAAGAACGCCTATTTAGTCGTGTAAATTCCACGGCAATTGCCAGTAACTGACAATTGTCAGTGAGATTTGAGTCTGATTGGTTCAATTTCCCAAAATTCTGTGATTTAATTGGATGACAAATATTAGAGGAATTGTCACGACAATCTTTTTACAACAATTTTTCTGTTATTTTTTATTTATTTACAAGACATACTAACAGTTGCATGAGTGATAGTCACTTTTGCTAGCATTTACGACACAAAAATTACACGACCTATTTGACCTAAAGTTATCAAATTGTTCCAACTTTCCCATGAGTTTCCAAATACCCCATTTCACGGTATCTATCATTGAGTTTTGTGCATGTTACTAACAAATTTAAAACGATCCTAGCCTTTCTGATATAAATTAACCAAAGAGTATGTAATAATATTTTAATAATAATAATAGTATACCCACAATTCCATTGAAAGAACTTAGGACAGATGAAATCGATATGAGAATATCATTTAACCTATAGGTTGTAGTGCGTTGAAAACACAGTTGCATTTCTATTTGGCAAAGTTAGTATTTAAATCCCAAACAAACAAGAAAACATCTTGATCTTGTCCAGTTCTTGATAAAAATCAAGACAAGATTTAAGTCAAAAAAGGTACATGAAATACGTAATTAAGCCAAGAAGTAACAATGAAAACGCAATTAAATACTCTTATTATGATTTCTTAATCATAGATATTATATAAATAGTAATGGAATATACAAGTATAACAATAAGAAGTATTATCGTTCTTTTATTAATTCCAAGTACAAAGAATCAGAAGAATTGTTACTAACAGTAATGGTTGTACTATAATGATTATCAGGATTTATTTTATTTTGGATACCAACTGCTTAACTGGTTTCCACGGAAACGTAATAAATATACAATAGATTAGGGCGTCACTTGTAACTTCGTAATTTATTAGTAAACATAAAGCTAGAACAATTTTCCTCACCATCTGTAGTTTAACTAATATTTTTTTAAGATTTGTTACAAGACAAGAAAAGTTATCATGTAAAACAAATTTAATTCTGTCTGATACTTTGAATCAAGACTATAAATTATGATACAAGGTAAGATTTCATTATTAATAACCTTTCATATATAGTCAGATATATTATAGGTAAATGGTAAGCGTAATATATATTGACAAAAAAAGTTCTACGATAACCCATCCAGGTACCACCTTTGCTCACCCTTGCTGCACTCATCTACACCTCATAACCCTATACATGCTATCCAAGTATCCTACATCTAATAGTTATGGTTCCACGCGGTGTGAAGTAAGGGTAGTACATCTACCCCATGTTTCCTCATGGTAGTTCGGCCCCGCGGCCAGCAGAGGGTGGCAGTGGCGGCGTCGGCGCCGTTCACTGCCGGGAAAATCAATACACCCCCGGCGTCCCACTAGGGATGCTGTCCAGGTGACAACCAGGAAGTCGCACGAAACCAAGACACCCACTACGGGCGTACGTGCCAAGAAGTGGAACTCCTTCGTTTATAGAGGAGGTTACTCAAAATGTATGCTCAAAGCTATGAGGTTAACTGTAAGGGTATATACTCATATAGTCGTGTACAGTGGAACTCTTTCGTTTATAGAGGAGGTTACTCAATATGTATACTCAAAGCTAGGAGGTTAACTGTAAGGGTATATACTCATATAGTCTTGTACAGATATGTCATAGTCAAGAAATGAAACTTATATACAGTGGAAATCGATTATAGCAACATCGGAGGGTTATAACGTCAAAATCACGCTATTACTTACCAATCCTATATAAATATAGTTACTTATTTTCCTAGTGTGCTATATTTCGAATAAGTTACGAGAGAAAAATAACCCACAAGACCTCTAGGTCGAAAGGAATCCTTTTCTCAAAATGACTTGTATAGGTGTACCATCAAAATCCATCTCCTATTAATTGAATGGTTTCAAATGCATTTAAATTTTTTTGATATTTGACATTTCAAATGACATTTGATAAAAAAAAAATAGTACAGAGAAGGTGATACACAGTTACTATAGTGACAAACAAAACATGAATGTGAATCACTAGCAGCTATGTTTTTATACTTTGCGTTAACAATTGCTCTATTGTTATAGCAGAAAATAATATCGGATACTGTTAAACTGCTTTTAATATTTTTTGTTGTAAAATTGATGCTTCTAAGTACTGCGCTTCATTAAACAGGGTTACCAATTGATTTTCTATAAAATAAGTCACGCAAAGTATAAAAAATAGTATATTGTACTTGTTTTATACGACGAATTGTTCCATTCGTGTTTTTGGAACACTCTTCGCTGCCTTCCTCGTGCCCCAAACAACTCATGGAATAATGTATCGTCTTATATAACTCGTATAATATATACAATTATGTCACTAGTGGTTTATGAACTATTTTATTACTACATCGGCCATAAGGACAAAACTTTAACAAATTCATCTACATTAGAAGTAAACTCTGCTTGGACATAAACTATGCTGTATCTACAATTAGTTTAATATCTGAATAAGGCGATACTATATTTTTGTACAAATATGTTCTTCTTTGGGTTTTTTATTTTAAAAATCTCTCGATTTTATCATGTTACTCGGTTATAACATCATAATATGTATTCCCTTGAATGTCGCTATAAACGATTTAAAATGTAAATAGTATATATAAGGTACTGCATTGATTGTAATTAAATAATTTGTACACATTGACAACAAGTAAAACTTTTATATTTAGAAACATATATGGTTTATGTTTATAGTACATAGGGTATATAATGGAACATTGGAAGACCCATCGTAGGTATATTAATTTAGTTTCTAAATGATCAATTATTTGCTGCTTTAGTTATTTAATAGCACAACAATTAAAATCTCTTTGATGTATTCTCTAATGCATAATTTTTTATAATTAACTCTTATTGATATTCAATTCTTCTACAGTAACAGTGAAATCGTATCATCAATAAAAAGTCACTAATAGTAAGCTTTATTTAATGAATATTTCAACAGAGTCGATATCTACTTTGTTACCTATACACTTATTAATGACAGTATGTAAACAAGTAAACATACAATCAACAATGCCTACAAACAAAAGCATTTGAAGAAAATATTTGTAACCATATAGGCAAATTTCTTAACAACTTTAAATATTAATTAATTTGTCCGAAATGGATTTCATTATGTTCGCGTCTGAAATTGTGGCAGCCAGAAATTTCCTAATATGTTACTCATAATTCAATCCAGAGATAAGATAAAGACTTTACGAACACACGTACTGCCTTATCTTTTAAGTAAATTGTAAACTGCATATCATCATTTTTTATTAAACGTAATATGAGAATCTTCCTGGTACTAAATTTCTTGGAAATAAATTTGTCTTCTGTACATTGTATAGTTCACGATTAGAATATTGTCATTATATGTATCTAGAATTATTTATGTTAAGAATGAATTAATATGTGTTCTAATTGAAAATAGCAATTTATACAAAGATCTCTGTCCATGATGTTGTTTACTGTTGAAGTAACATCAGTCGATGTCTCAAGCGTATGTACAGATTTCTGTTTATCACGTGTTCAATTTAAGTGTGGCTGTTCATACACAGATCTCTGTACACGATGTAGTTTAGTGCTGGAGTAATACCAGCCGATATTTCAAGGGTATGAATTGTTGCAAGTAAAGAATGAATTATCATGTGTTCTACTTACGTGTGGCAGTTCATACACAGATCTCTGTACATGATGTAGTTTAGTGCTGGAGTAATACCCGTCGATATCTCAAGGGTATGATTGTTGCAAGTAAAGAATGAATTATCATGTGTTTTACTTAAATGTGGCAGTTCATACACAGATCTCTGTACATGATGTAGTTGAGTGCTGGAGTAATACCAGTCGATATCTCAAGGGTATGATTGTTGCAAGTAAAGATTAAATTATCATACGTCCTACTTAAGTATTTCTCAAATGTAGTTTAGTGCTAGAATAATGCCAGCCTATAATGCGAGGGTAGGATAGTTGTAAGTAAAATGTTTTATTTGAGTATGACAGTTCAAACTAACATCTCTGTAATAATATATAATGCTGCATTAATATCAATATCTAAGGAGTATTGTTGAAAGAAAAGCACAGTTAACTAAGATCATTTTCTTGTAGTATACGCCGAGTTCAGCGCTTCCTGCTAAAGTGAAATTCCTGTGTATAATTACTGATGTGTTCTAGTTCTTGGAAGAATAATACCGAGCACGCTCCCACGATGGTAACGTTTTTTATTGTGTAAATATTTTATATCAGAACACAGGCACTACGTACTGCGGCTCTTATCTCATACACGGAGATATCAGTGAATAAATAATACTACATTCTTTTTATTATGAAATTGTGTACAGTTCAAACAGAAGCAGATTAAACATAAATAGTTAAAAAACTTAATTCCTGGATAGCGTAATCTTTAATATTGTTGAAATATCAGATGGTATTACATTAGATCACATACTGGCCCACTAAAAGAGAATCCATGATAATTCATTCTTTATAATTATATACTATTTGAATGAATGAACGTGCGGGTAATGATCACTGAACACTGTACCCTTTTAGTAATGTTTCAAATGCTTGAACATTACAGCAAATTACATAGAACAGAGTTTAAAGTTAGTCAAATATTGACCATTGACTGCTAGCTGCTAATGAACTCGCTAACTCGCTGATTTTTAATTCGCGTTGTCCTTTTCAAACACTGGACAACATGACAATTAGGTCCAATATAGAATTCAATAGTTCCAACGAAGTTTAAATCTTTATACGTGTGACAAAATTCATTAAATATATAGACTCAGGAATGTGATGTACTGCAACAAGGATGAGCACAGTTAGTATCTGTATGGATAAATATCGCTTATCAAAATAAAACAAGTGATTTCTAAAGGAATATTACACAAATATGAGTAAACTAATGTATGGTGTAAAATGCAGCAAAGGAAGCACTTTAAGTTCCTGTATGGTTGACTATGTAGAAAAACTGTACACTGTAGGTTATTTTCAAATAATAAATCAACTAAAGATATTAGTGGTCACTAATGTAAATACCATTATTATATAACTTATAGATAATCTAAGTATCACTTTATCTATGGCCACGAGTAAGTAGCCGATCGCACAGTTAGGGAATTTCTGATTTATCGAAATTATGTTAGCAGTATAAATAAGATAAAATAATTATAATCAATTTAAAACATTACTACTAATGAAGAAATAAACAAGAAAAGTTCTACATAGTATTGTTTTATTGGGTTGTAAATAGTTTCAATTTATTATTTTGAGGTTCATAGTTTGACGTAGTTGTTTTTATGTTCTGTAGTTGGCACTATTTATTATATCTCATATTTCAGTGTAGTGTATGATCGTGGTGTGATCGAAATACAGTCAAATAATGGTCGTCAAAAAGTATAATACATAATTCCAATTGTAACACAATTACGCACTTGTGGAATTACATACTCACAGCTTCGTGCATAATATGCATCTTATAACTCTTAATATGTAATATACTATTAATAAATATAGAAAAAGCCGAACGAAGTATAAGATTTGGTGTTCGATTATTATTATATCATATGATACAAAAAAAAGAACTACGGGACAAATGTTCCAAAGATAATTGAATACAGCTTTTTTAAGTGAATTCGGAAACAGTTGAACGATATATTATTTGGTTAATAGTCGGCATCGTACATATTTGCACTGAAGATCTCACTCCATTCACTTCAAATCGGATCTCACTACCCAATTGAGTCATCTCTGCCCTTGGTATAATAAATACCGAAATATATTAAATGAATAGTAAACTCGTCATAAAACACTAAGTACTGTGTTTGAGTAATTCAGTAGTGAACAAGAATACAGCAAGGATTAGCACAGTTAGCACTTGGATGGCAAATGTTTGAGAACCAAGAACATGATGTAGTGTTTTCATCGCGGTGTATCTGCTGAGAGCGGGTGTCTCAAGGCCCCGAAGACCCGTTCGGAAGATGCTTCATCATCCACACAACAAACACGGGAGCATTTACATTCCGCGCGACTTCCGCGCCGGTTGTATTTCAACTCAATTATCCGCCGGCAATTTATTGAAATTCGAGGTTTTTTAGCCGCGCTCTGAATGAGGTTTAAACGAACTATATCTATCTGTAAATAATTTGTTCCTGGCGGAATTTATGCATCGGACTGCATTGTGCTTTTGTAGCAATAAATTCATTTTTAAATTGGATATAAATGTGTTATAAATGGACAAAAAACTCAATTGTGTTAGCGTAAACGTGCGATATGAAATACAACAATTGGGAGTAATTTCATCACCTACTATGCTGCGACTCGGGGCGTAATATATCAAGCGGTAACCCATTCATTTACTAATTGTACTCGCTAATACTGCCCTTTATACATCATTTTAGAAATATAAGATTTAACACATCTTATACAGTAATTTACTATACAATCTACATCAGACGGTTTCCCGTTCTAACTTTGCTCATCCTTGCACCAGCTACATCACATACTACCTTACATATTATCACCACACTTGGCACAACATTCCTAGATGAAACGAAACCATAAGAGCCTTAGATACTTGTTTCTTAATAAGTAGTGCAAGTTGTCAACCTGACGTACAGTGGTTCTCAAAGTGAGTTACTCATAGGGGTGCTGCGGGCATGGTGTGAAATTTAGTATTGTAGGTATTTTAACAATTTTTGGATCTTCTCCATAATTGTGTGAAATGGTTGTCCAAAAAATTAGTATTGAATCCTGTTATGAATTAAAAGTGAAACCAACTACTCTTTTTTTTTGGAAAAATAGTTATTTATGGTACAAGTGTGTTACATTACAGATAAGTCACGTGGGAAAATTTAGCTCACGAGGCCGTTAGGCCGAGTATGGTATTTTTTCAAGTGACTTAGGTAATTAACACACGTGTGCCATACAACATTTTATCCAACACATTTTAATCATTGATATAAAATACATATAAGATTTTTGACAGATGGAATTTCGAAATGACATTTAGGAACAAAATAGTGTAGAGAAGGTTTTATAACGTAGTTACTATGATACGAACCAAAAAACAGTGAGCTAATATATTTAGCTCACTAGTGACTTATGACCTACTTTATTTATCTAAAAACAGCATACTTATATCGTTATAATTACACGGAGTTGGATAAGAAAATAAACATGAATTTTGTAATAATAAAATAAAATTTGAACTTTTAAGGACAAGATAGAATTTTGGAAATTGTGGAACCACTATGAATACAGATTTGTTATACTATTTTCTAGATATATCTATTGATAGTTTTGACTGGATACTGATCCAATAGAATCTTTTTGGGTATTTATTCAACCAAAGCACTTCGCGCTTTAGTTCAAATTTCTACCTCTTGTGTGAATTTGACCTAAAATTTTCCACTTTTGTTAACAGCAAAACTAAAGAGAGAATCAATGAAACCGGTAGAATGTGAAATGAGTATGTTTGTCCAAAACACACCAAAATATAAAGGAATTATGTAAATTACATGTAGCTCATGTATCACATGTCCCAAGGTTAATAAATTTTTCTTGCACATGCACTACAAGTTTATAGTCAAACATAACCCTATAAACAGAGCAGTGTTTCTATTTGATTAATATATGCATATATTGACGAATCTGACAGTCAAAAACCACATCTTACATATCATTCAATTTCTTTCAGTATTTATCATGTCAAAAGCAACGTTGCCTACAATGAATAGTACACTACGACCTGAACTGAGTGAAGTGAGAAATCTGGGGGTTTAAATCCGAACGTCTTTCAGTATTAACCAGATAAAATACGACTGTATTTGACCATTTGTGAACTCATTATATGCTTAGAGAGATTTCAGAATGAAAATCTAACCTAACTTGTCAGAAACCATGTACTTGTACATTGGATTCCATCTAGAATTTTTTTTTCCAAAGATGATGACACATTAATACCTTTTTTGATCACAATTATTGACTTTTGGAATCTAACACTAAATCTCATCTCATTTCATCTTTAAGACATGCCTACAATATTACTGTCTTATTTAGGAAGAAGCAAGAGTGTGAAGTGATTCTAGAAGGGTACCCATCCAGGTACAACCTGTGCTCAGTCGTGCACTGTACGTATCACCATCTACTCATCATGTTTGTTATTATAACACAATAAAACTACTTTAGTTTAGTAAGATGCGGTATGTGAGCTAGCACATAGAGTATAGGAAGTAGTTAGTGTTAATCTACTAATGCCTGGCGTATCGCCTCCCCGAGAGAACATTAGGGCCAGATGTAAGATATTTCACTTCGTCACGCCGAAGCCGAGCGGCCGTAGGGCCGGGTCTTATCTGCGCAGTTATGGGATAGGGACATTGATTTTTCTATAGGGACCGCTTGTGGCTCATTACCAGATTAAAATGAAACCGGGCTATTAAATCAATGCTGCCATCACGGCATATGAGGATGTGTATGTATGTGGGGGGGGGGTGCCAATGCAGCAAGGGTGAGCACGGTATGTAACTAGAAGGATAACCGTTTACGTTTTATGTCCAGTGTACAAGTTATGTTAAATTCTTAACTATTGGTTAAATTGACAATATCGTATCGAAACGAAATATCAAATAATACTGTCAAAATTTCTAACTGCACTTTTTTCGTTAATCGGTAGTTAGCTAATATTTAACTATAAGCTGTGCAAATGTGCATTAGAAATAGAGCTTACTATTTTGATTACCGCGTACTTAAACCACAGAATAGGTTTATACCGAAGCGACAGTAAGACAGAGAAACGAAAATTAGAGAGAAACGGAGACTGTGCACAAATTTAAAGGGCTCATTGTTTAAAATCGGAAAGTTCTCTCACATCTGAAAGAGACATAGGGAAAGAGCACAAATTTAAACGTCTATACAATGCTTCAAGGTCATAGAACTGGCTAGGGGAACATGAAAGGTACCGACACGGAGTGTCGCTTCTTTGTGTAACTATTCTGTGCTTCAACTGAGTAAAATGTAAGACCATTTTTATTTCCAGTCACCAAATTGACTTGCGTACCTTTTTTTTTTATTAATATCAAATATATAGACATAAAAACGTTGGATTATTATAGCAATATAGTAGACTGATTGCAATTTGTAAGACAGTCCCTTATTTTGTTTCATTGTCTCGCAAAACGTCCCAAATTTTTTTCCTTTGAATTTACTAACAGTCTATTTTTTACTCGGAAAATTTGTTATACAACTTTGTTACAAAAATGGTACGTAGATTGTAATTTGATATAGGGTGAGAACTCTATATACGAATAGATGCATTATGTTTAGAAATGAAATCAATACCAACGAAGATTTTTTTAATTCACTCTGTGCAAGAATATAAATAACGTAATAAATATTTACACTTTATTTTGAGTTGGATAAAAATTATCAAGGGTATTATAACAAGTGGTGAGCTTATTGTCGAAAATATTTTTAAAATGTCACAAATGTTAATCCTAACGTTGAAAATGCAACGATTGAATGGTATTTTGTAAATAATTTTTTAAGCGAATCACGAATTAAATGAAGGAAGAGAATACAATGATTACTAAAAAGTCACATTTTTGCGTCCGCATTACTGTGTTAGGAATATTGTTAGCCTACAATACAGGGAAATGTAAACGTAAACTCGTATGTGATATATAGAATGCAGCAAAGATAAGCATAGGGACAGTTGCCAAATGCGTGCTGGTCATCTAAATCGTACCTGATATCTGTTTCGTTAGTTTACGAGTGTAAGCGATAGTAGCGAGTATAAATATGAAGTAAATAATAAATTGGTAATATAGATAAATAAAACACTGTGGTATTTGTAAAAAATATAAGAACGTCAAAAATTCAAGTAAACTTGACCTAAAATTTTAACAACTTTATTTAGCTGATAATAATTGCATAGTAATTGTTTTCTTTACATACCTTTTTTTTTATGACACTACCTTATTGTGTTATTTGTTGTCATTTATTTAATGTATATTTTATATGTACTGTGGATTTTATCTTGATATTTTAACGAGCGTGTTATGTGTCTTAAATTGTACTATCACACAGTTTTCATAATTGGACTGGTATTATTGTCCTAAGTGTATATTTTAACTATACACTTTATGTAGCGGGTGACTTTTGTTGACATGCCTGTTTTTATTTATTTAAAATAAAATTGTTCCTGTAAATAGATTTGAGAGATAGGGAGGAATAATTTAAAAGTTAGATTTCCTAAAATATTCCTTTCGTATGGTATAAACAAACATTATATTTAATCATAAAGACTTAAAATGTGAAGAACGAGTTATGAAATAGTATATTGCAAGCAGATACATGAATTTTAGTACTAATGCATACTTATTAATAAATTTAATATAAAATCTGTTAGGTACTGTGATTTTGGCAACTTTCCCCTAGAATGTGAAACGCCTCTGAGTGCGAACACAATTTATGATCTGTAGTTATTTATTGTTCTCTAGTATTAATAATACTGTTTTACATTAGCCAACAGTAGCACACCCTATAGAGTATCTATGTCCAAGAACTTATCAGTTCCATAACAAGCAGCTTTAAAGGCCAGGGCCATACAAGACAGTAAAGCCAATGGTTAATTGTATGAGTTACTAATTAAATAATTTCTCAGTATACCTGGTTCCGTATGAATAACCATATATAAGTATGAATTGGTGCAGCTTTAATTGACAGGTAATTTTGAGTAAATTAACCAAATTTATAGCAAAGTATGCTCCAGAATATGTTCTGGCTTAGCAAACCTAGAATTAGAACAAACATTTCTGAGTGCTCTACTTCCTGACCCACTGAAACCTGAGCACAATCCAGAGCAGCTATATCTGCTTCAGAATATGCTCTGGTTTCAGCATACGTAGCATTAAAGCAAACACTTCTGAGTGTTATAATTCCTGACCCACGAAACCAGAACACAATTCAAGAATTAGAGCACACGCTGAAGTGTGCTCTAATTCCCGGCCGGCTGAACTAGATCACCTTCAGGACACAGGATGCCCTGGAAGGCGGTCTGGCCAGACCACCAGACGGAGTGGAGGCCCGAAGACCCACTACTGCCCCGGCGTCCCGCTGAGCGGGACTGAGTGTTACCGTCTTAGGATCTTCGGTATATCCTGAGACGCGCATTATTACCGGTCATATGGATTCCTATTGGCTTATATTCAATCTATAATTGTGCCTGTACTAGTACAAATTTTTAAATGAAAATTTGTATACACAGATACTTGATGCCTGAAATTTAGGGTAGTAGCCAGTTACTAAAAAATGAAAGGATAATTCAGGGTTTGATTATTAATATAAAAAATGCTGCGTTAAGGGAAATGTCTTCTTGAGGGCATTGCCCCTAGGAAAATTTTCCAGATGCCCCCAGGTAATCGGCGCCCATGACTTTGGTATTTGGAAGTGCATGGTAAAATCAATGAACAGGCTATGTAGATGCATATACCGAGTACAGCAAATGCGATCATGTTAGTATCTGACTGTAAAGAAGTATGAAATCAAAGTCGAAGCCATAGTCAGCAGTGATCCCGTGAACCATATCAACGCATTGAAGCGTCCATGGTTGTCATCCACCATACCACGAAATTACTCTTGCATGTCGGTAATTGTATACCCGAGCAGGAAGAAACTCCGACAGAGACAGGCAGAGCGGGAGAAAGAGAGACAATGCTAGCCGAGAGGGACAGAGACGGGAGATGCATGAGCGGCTATAGACAAAAAACTCGCGGGCAATCAGAATATGAAGGAAATGGATTAGAAATAGACTTCGTGGTGCAGGCAATGAAACAGACCAGAGGGTTGGATTAAAACAATGAGAGTCGAATACAAGTACCACTATAAGCAGAGGGACACTAAGATGAGTTACTGAGAAACATATTATTTGTTTCAATATCAACACCACCATTAGTTCTTATTGTGTGATAATCTAAAGATATAAAATAAGTGATGAAATAATCACTACTGACTTTGACAGTCTTGTTGTTGTAAGGCTGGTCCTAACTTGGAAAAACTGTTGTTACTAGTTTATCTATGCTCATATATAAAAAGCTATTACCGTTAATTGAAAAATATATAGGGGGGCAAACTTATGGGAAAATTGGTTTCATCTATATAATAACAGGCGTTTCTGTCAAATATTATAAAAAAAAGGTACAAATTAGTTCTGTTATAAAATACACCAATGAATTATTGTAAAAACTATTTTAATAAATCTCAAACAAAAAAACAGTAAATGTAAAACATTTTTATTTATCTGATATTTTGTTTGTTTAATTCATGGAACCACGAACTAGATGGCTTTGTCGAATCTGATTCCAAATCAGAGGTACGTAAGAATGTATAGGCTTGCCTATCTATACATTTTTCAATCAACGCTATTACTTTTGTTTACAAACAAACAACTATCGTTGAGATACTCTGTTGTAGTGTGTTCAGATGTCTAAGGTTATGGCTTTGACTTTCTAATCGTTGGGTATACCGGAACTCATATATTTAAAATAATTTGTAGTTTATTGTATTATATCGGTACCTGTTTACAATGATACCAATGTATTTTAGTACGTAGGTTATTGAACAAACTCAGAAAATATTATCCTGACTTTCCTTGGATTTCTACACCCATAAATCTTCTTCACAGGCAGGGGTCTAATAAGCGACATAACCTTAGTGTTCCGAACAGACTATACCTATAGATTGGTCATGCACTTTACTAGTTTTGTAGGGCCATATCGTTCCAAATACCAGAATTGATCTTTTCTGGGACTGATTCGTACTAAGACTAATGTAATTTTTGAGCCATGTTAAGAACAATTTATAAATAAATACACAAGATTATTTTTCTTTAACTTATTATTAACAACTACACTGTTGTATATTTCGGTTATTAAATAACATTCCGGTGTAACGAAATATACATCACGGTAAGAAGAATGAAGCAAAGAAAAAGAATCATGAATTTATTTATTATACATGGGTTCTACAGCATTACATATAGATGTACAAATGGTCTGGGAGTTGCATCTAAGTTACGACTTCCTAGCAAACCTATTGTTTGTTTCAATGTCATCATCATTAAAGTCAGAAATTATTGTGCAACAAACCGAAGATCCAACTGTATACAACTGTCATAACTGGTCAAGAAGTCGCGTCTTATTTAATTAATAACTCATAGAATTATCTTGGGATTTACTAACTTTGTAGTGGCTTTCCAAGGAACTAACTATGACACTGGTTTTCACAGTATAGTTATAATATTAAGAACTGAACGAAGATTCAACATTTAAATAATGAAGAAGAAATTTTTGAAAAATTCATGGACTTGACTAGGATTTGAACCCAGGATCCCACTGTCATAGTCAGTTACTGTGTGTGGTCCGTTAACCACCGAGTGAGACTACGTCATTAGCGAGTATTCAATGCTCCTAATAAGAGGGTATACTTGTGTCTCCGGCAAAAAGACTCGTGAAAGATTCCTGTACTTCATGGGACTTTGTAGCTCAATTGGTAAGCATCCTACTAGCAATAGGAAGACCCTAGTTTCATCGCAGTAAGGGATTTTACTTTCCAAGGAGCAAAACTACTTGTTCTGGAACTGATTCATACTTGAACCTGAATACTACAGGTGTATGCACTTCGGTACCTATCGTCTGTGCATTGACTTAACTAAGTCTGCTTATTCTGAGACTGATTCATACTTAGACATGACAGATAAATAACTGGTTAGGAAATTTCTGAGTTCTTTCGCTACATATTGTAGCTTTGCTAGCCTATGTGCCTATATCCTGTCTGGTACCGAAACTACTTGTACTAGGACTTAGACAAACCTTACTAGTAATCTTATTAAACTACTTGGCATTATAATATACAATTTAAGTAAAGATATGGTATTCTCAGGTGTTTACAGTACCAACTGTGCTCATCCTTGCTCATTATTTGCAAAAATATATTTATAGTAATATGTGTGCAACAAATTGACACATAACAATAGATAATAAAATGTTATGATATATTGTTTAACTAACAACTTTTTTTTTGTTGTAGGTAATATAATACTACGTGCGTACATATATGTAAGTAAATATATAAATTTGATTCTCTAATTATCGTACATGATACATTTATTATTAATTTCTTACTTGCAACATTGTATCCTTGAGATATCGGCTGGTATTACTCCAAAAATACACACACATAAATATTCATTAAATTAATAACGCAAGTGTTTTTGCCAATATTCTAATAACCTATGTTTTAATTCGATCGATGTCAATTATTGACTATTTCCTAAACAAAAATAACTCCTGTAATGAAAGCACTCTCCTAGTGCCACAAAGGTGACTTGTTAAAAATACAATAACAGTAACTGATATCTAAATAAAGCAAATTAGCAAACCCAACAATAAATAATAAATAATTAGCCGTATTGATATGTATGGCTAATATTTGTATTCTATTACATTTAATATTGTTTATTATTGTACCGGTATATTAATACTCGATAAAACATATGGAGATATGAAACTCTTTTTTTTTGTAGTAATCAGAAATATTTGTTTATTTTTTATATTTTATTATCTAAAGTTCAAAGTTTGTTATATCAGAAAGTTTAAGAATGAATACAAATTTGTACTGGTCATTTGTTGTCTTTACCCTTTACTTCAATTCCAGCCGGTTTCGACTTCAATTGGACGTTCTTCCGAATGTTTAATATATACTGTTTTACTCCCTGTAAAAGGTGTAAGTGGGATCGAAACCGATCGGAATTGATATAAAAACATAATAAGGTTTACTGAGAAACAATTTTTAATGAAATTTATAATAAATAGTTATTTGTATCACTAGTCCAGAAACTAAACTTTTCCGAAAGCGAGCTTAATTTTGACAGGCCCAGCTCAAAGCAAGATGTTAAAATTTTATACACTGTGGGATTTTATGACAGTAAAAGATGTTAAAATTTTATACACTGTTCACATGGATATATAAACAATTCACTTGTTTTATTAAAAAAAAAATGACTTTCGTTCTAACCTAAAAAAGAAAACGAATGTGAATTGATATTTTTCAATAATTAACGTAATAATAAGCATACAAGTCGATTATAATATGAATAATAAATCAAAAATAGTTGGTTTTACATATCCAATAAATAAAATTAAAAACTTTGTCAGGGTGTAATGCTAAAATATTTTCGGTGACATCCATAGGCAAACAGAGAGTTTCTGAACGATTTTTAATTATGTAATACTAGTCATAATGTTTCTCTTTCACTTTTGTGCTGAAAGCTATGTCAAAAAAAATATTTTATTACTCGTTTACTATTGGGATTTTTATAAAATATAAAAACACATGAATAATATTTTTATTTGATAAAAAAAAAAATAAAAAAAAAACAGGGAAAACATCATTAACTGCAAAACTATTCATTATTTCATTCGAGAATTAAATATAGTTATAGGACTATGTTACACATATTACTATTATATTTAAATTGATTGTAATTTTTAATTTAATAAAAATAAAATAATGTAAATAATTTAAATCATAAATTATATTACAAGTATAAATATTAAATATTCTGTATATGGCCGGTAAATAAATATATATTAGACAAAATGTTTAAACACTTATATTCAAAGTTGAGAAATACTCTGGGAAAAGTTAAAACAAAACAAGTGAATTGCTCTTACTACCCAATTAAATAACGAAAGCGCTGTCGGCCAACCAGGAGGCCGTATCTTCCCCCACTCCACTGTTTACATAACACACACATTCACAGACATACCTGGACTCGTCTGCCAGCTCAGTCCCCCAATAAACATTTTCCTGCAACAAACAAACGATATTAGCAGCAGGAACAGGAATAATATTAGTGGTTACAGGCGGTTTCAGTGCTTTCTGTGGGTATTGTACTACTTTTATTCTTTTTATCTGAAAATATTCAGTTCTTGGAACATAATAGGTTGTTACATTTTATTTTAAATTCTTCATACGTACTAATAATATAGTTTTTATTGTTTACAGTATTTTTCAAAACATAGTTGTAATGTTTTCGAATTTTTCAGTGTTTTTACTGTTAATATTAAATCGGATTCAATATTTTTTATTATTCTCATAATTAATAAAAAAATCTGAACCTATAATAATCACAAACATACCGATAAGTAAATAAAATAGCAACATATAAACCAAAATATTTGTTCATATTTAACATTTTCCATTTGCAAAATTATTTGTAATATATGTTTTTTTTATACACATATTTTAACTTCACTCTTTTTTGAATAGAATTTATTTATAAATTGTATTTAAAAAATGCAGTATTTATTAAATATTGCATTATATACTTTTATCGATCGTCACATATAATAAAGGTTTTGTAATCATACATTTCGAGATTTTAATGGACGACCACAAATTAAGATCTTTCTATTTCGACTACTTTTAGCAGCATGTCCTTCCGTCAATCGAAAAGTTTTTAATAAATAATACAAGTGATCAATTTTGATAAAAATGGACAGCCGAAAGTGACAGTTACTCTTTTTTGACATTATTTCGTAACTAATATATATCTCCAAAAATTATTTGAAGAAAGATTCTTTAATATGTGCAGGTAACAATAATAATTAATTTAGTGATATTTTTGTAACAAATCGTTTTAGCGTATATATTCGGTAGTGGCAAACGATTTTGTAGTAGGCACAGCTGATTTAATTTTTTCTTGAATTAGACTGTGAAACTATATCGTCATTCATGCATTTTACTGTATAATAATAAAATAATCTTTTGAAATTCTTAAGTTATTTTATTTTACTGTACCGTTAAAATACAATTAAATTAGGTATTGGTTTGAAAACATTAAACAATATTTTCTTTTTCTCTTATATTAGCTATGCATATATAAACAAACATGTAGAATTTTAAACACACATACATTTACATTATATAATCCTTTTTATTGCACCACTGAAATACAATGAAATGAGTAAACAATCAGCAATAAATAAAAAGATTGAAAATTAAAAGCTTGAATGATAGACATTAGAAATATGAACAAAACACAAAACCGGAATGTAGAACGGTAGTGTCAGGGTTGTGCATTATTAAAATACAAGTAAATTCGAAATGTAACTCCTAATAATTTCTTAATGTGGATTCACACTGCTAGAATTACAAAACAAAATATGAAAAAGAAATTCTAAACCTGAATATTGAGTGAATAAATGAATTTAATACCTTTAATTGATACAATACTCTTGAATTTATTTGTAATTTTAGAACATACATTTGAGTAATTATTTTATATCAAACAATAATAGACTCAATGCACTTATTATATAAATATTACACGAATTCAAAATTAAAAACAATATTATATTACTTGGTACATTTATCTACTGTTAAAATAAAACTAAAATAGTCTTAAACATGGATTAAAAGCCTCCATTCAAGTAGTATACTCAGTTTTATATCATGTATTTGGTTTATATAGTGCTAAATGCAAGTAAATAGCAGTGAATAGTAAATGAACCCTCGATATTAAATCCCTAACTAAAGCTATATTTTTGAAGGAGTACGAAATATGTTGTTTCATTTCCGCGCTAAAAAATACAAATAATCTCCAGAAAATGTAGATTGACAGTGTCTAACATACACAATGTCCTTGTATTTTAGATATATCATTATTCCCTATTAAAATTTAAGTAAACTCGGCCTAAACACGGATTCAAATTCCCTAAAATATGCAATATTCCGCAATTTGATATGAACACAACATAAAATCGAAATATCTGGATGAATATAGTAGTTGAATATAAAGACTATTAAAATACAAGTAAATAGTTATCAAATGATGAGTGAATGGTCAGTGACAACCTCTAGAAGAATGGTGCCCTAGAATTTATATAAACACAACACAGTCCAAAAGAAAGAACCCGATATTTTTGAAAAATTAACATGTGGAATGATATATCTAATGTATACACTGTTAAAATATAAGTAAATCCCTACCAAAACACAGATTAAAATTCTCCAACAGCGGACACAGTTCTAGAGCGTTGAACATTATATAAACAAAACACAAATATAATATTTTTGAAGGAAGAAAATGCTATATGATTTATTTGATTCAATTCTATTAAAATATAAGTAAACCTTGGCCAACACACGGATTGAAACCTACTAAAAGCCCCCGTCTGTCTAGATTTTAAACCCCTTTGCTTATTATTCTCGATATTGACATAAACATAACACAAAACCTTTATTTTTAAAGAAGCAAAATGCGACTTGATTTGTCTAATATATGCACAGTTAAAATACAAGTAAAGCTTGTCCAATATATTAATTTAAACCTCTTATTAGACTCTAGCACTTTTGAAATTAAACACTCCCTCAGAGTTTACATAAACACAACACAAATTCAATAAATATTAAGCTATAAAATACGATATACTATGTTTGGTTCATTTTCTATTAAAATGCAAGTAAATTTGCCCGAAACACGGATTGAATCCTTCTAAAAGACCCCAGTCCGTCTGCATTTTAAACCCCTACATTTGGCATTTACATAAACATAACACAAAACCAATATTTTGAAAAGGCAAAATGCGACATCATTTGTTTTATGTATGCACCATTAAAATACAAGTAAACCTAGTTCAAAACACAAATTGAAACCTCCTAACTGACACAGTCCCTTTTCGATTGAAACACTCCCTTAGATTTTGCATATACACATCACAAATTCAATATTTTTGAAGGGACAATTAATCGGATGTATGCACCGTTAAAATGCAATCCATCCCTATCCGCACAACCCCTGTATTTACCAAACAGCACCGTTCCCACCGCCTGATATCATTCACCCTACGAGGGCGTGCTTACCCGGGGTCATTGGGCACCTCAGCGGGCGAAGCACTAGCTACTATGTCCTGGTTGGGCTCCATGTCGCTATCTGCACTACGTCTACACTAGAACACCGGGCCGTACCCGGGCCTGCTACCGCACTATCAAATCAACACGACACTGGCGGACCGGGTCGGGGCTGCGCGGCCGGCAAGTTGTGTCGCTCGCACAACCTCGGCCCCCGTCGCCGACGAGCTGCGCGCGCAAGTCCAGTGGAGGGGGTTGGCGGAGCCATCTGGCGGGGAGAGGTGGAAGTTGGGTGTGGTTGGGTAGGGAGCTACTGAAGGAGAAGGGGGACATCTGGTGGAGAGGGGAGGAACTTCGGCCCCCGTCCCTGACGAGCTGCGCGCGCAATTCCAGTGGAGGGGGTTGGCGGAGACATCTATCGGGGAGAGGTGGAAGTTGGGTGTGGTTGGGTAGGGAGCTGCAGATAGAGAAGAGAGACTTCTGGTGGAGGGGGGAGAAGGTTGGGCCAGCGTGCTTCGTGTGCATCAAGGAGGGGGAACGCAGAGAGAGGCATCTAGCGGATAGTAGCCGAAGTAATATGGTGGAGTAAGTATTTGTGGAAGAAGAAAGGATGTCTGGTGGAGAAAAAGGGAAATACAACTGAATAGCTGTGCACACATTGAATTAGAAATGTGCAAGGAAGCCACCTAACGAGAAGTTGTAGAAATAAGGAGATCGAAGTTGGATTAAAGCCAAATTTAAAATTAACAAAACATATCAAAAGATAACATAACCTAACAGAATCATAACATAATAGAGGTTAATTTATAAACACCATAAGATTTTTAAAATTTTATTGTTTTTATTTTGTTGTTTGATGTCACAAGAAAAATGTTTTTTTTTTCCAAAATATAGTCATGTTTAATGCAATTTATATCACTGCATTAAAATATATAAAAGAAAATACAGCCATCTATGGCAGAAAGAAAAAAGTGCGTGCATGCGAAAAGAAGGGAAGCTATTAAATAGGACGGATACTTTAAAAAAGAAAAGAGAAAGGAATAATCTAAACTTAATATCACGATAGATCATAGATATACAAAAAAATATACTTAGGAAATGAAAGATACTGAAAACAATACTTTACTAGAGGAATATGAAAGAAATGTGAAGTAGAAAACTATACTAAAAGACCAGAGAGCTACAA
Organism: Stenolophus ochropezus; assembly: GCA_035578165.1. Taxonomy (NCBI): domain Eukaryota; kingdom Metazoa; phylum Arthropoda; class Insecta; order Coleoptera; family Carabidae; genus Stenolophus; species Stenolophus ochropezus. The sequence continues at coordinate 14,983,038 of JAQOWZ010000018.1, read as the reverse complement.
TGCACGAAATAGGGCATGCAATAGACATCTACAGGAGAGAAGAGGAAGTATGAAGCAAACTACACACCAAAAGATGGTGGCGATGTAAAAGTATAAGAAAAAGGAGAGGAAGATAAAAGATTCTACAGTGGAAGATGATGGTGGGAAGTATTGTAGAGGAGTAGTTAATATCTACAAGAGTGGGGACAAAATATAAGAGAAGTAAAGAAGGGCGGTACACTGAGATACCACGCCTGAATGAAGTGGGGGATACTACCAAAATATATAAGAGTGGGGAAGATGAATATGAACATATTTGAAGCTGAGAGCTAAACTGAAAAGGAATACAGTACAACATAGGGTAAAATTGACATATATAAAGCCGCAAACTATATGAAACATCATATTTTTTCCTTTTTTAAGACATTATTTCTGAAGAACAGAATCTCAAATATCATTACCATATACTTACTTTTTGTATACTTTCTTGTCGCCGTAATCTCTACAAGTTTATTCCATGTTCTGAATCATTCAGATACACTAATAAATTATAAATTGTTAAAATAACATTGTAGTCACATTGTACCCTTCATCAAAAACTCGATACTTGGGAAACAGAATAGAAAATATATTTAACATCTTTATTTTTATTAACATACATGATACATAACATTTAAAAATTACAGTACTAGAAATCTAGTTTACAGTTTGCTATCCGTTACAAAAATACAGAATTCTTTCGATATACTTACGAATCTAACTTTATTTATTAATCGTCCATATATCGAACTCAACTGTATTCTACATTAAACATAGAGAAAAATAAATAAAATAAATAAATAGTATACGTGGCACTTATTAATCATGATCATGTTCTTCATTGCTAATATGCGTTGCTAATAAATTGGACAAACTTTGACTGCTTTCTTCCGCGTGTTGCTGTTGCTGGAAACTCACCAACAGATGGGGCGACACGCTCATAGTTACCCTACTGTTTGATAGAGGACTCTGTGTGAGCGCGCCTGACAAGAATGAATGGTTTGAGCCTGGGCTAACTTCAGGGATTTGTACGAAGTTTCCACAATTTTCTGATTGTTTTGAAAATGTGTCGGATGGTGTGGACGGCCCAGAGTCCAGGGCTGCACTAGGAGGGGTTTGTGAATGAAAATCAAAAAGATCTATTGATACCTTATCAGTTCTGGAATTTTCGATGTATGTTTTTATTTTGTTAAGCATGAAATTCGGGACTTCGAAGCCTTTGAGTTCTTGCAATTGTAAGTTTGGATGGTTTTTGTATTCATCAGTTTGAGATAACTCCCTTATATCGTCTAAAATCATTAAATACGCCTTACCACCAGTAGGTGGCATTAGTGACTGCTGTGCTAACCACTCCTTGTCTTCGTGGTCTCCCGAATACCGCACTAAGTCTGGGTGACGAACATACAAGCGGCCTCGAGTTTGACCGAATCCTAAAACCTTGTTGGCTTTGGCTCCCATAATGAAGAGAGTGTTCTGGGTGACTCGATCTGAGTTCCATTTAGGGCCGTCGCGTTTCACAGGGAGGCGGGTTAAGGGAGGAACGTCTAGTCCTAATTTGGGCTTGGTTTTCTTACGAATTGTATGGCTGGTTTCGGAGTCCGTGTCTGATTCTTTGCGTTTACGGAATAGGGGACTCTAAAATGCAACAAATATGTTAATTTTTATTATTTGGCTTATAAAAACAAAAACATGTGCCCGGTTGCACGAAACTTTATTAACTTAATTTTTTTTATATAATTTAACAACATTAATTTATTTAATTGATTAGTTAATTATGCTGTCAATAATCAGACATTATTGATCTGATTGTTGATTACTGAAATCATAGAATAATCCAGAGCATCAGTGTCTGCCAGTGGCGCACACAAGGGAAAGACTCGTGGGGCTCGTGATTTATTAAAAAATGTAAGATGATGTTTATTCTACATTTTATATTCCAAAAAAAAAAATTCATAAAAATCCCTACCTGACAAAAAAAATTGGACTATATTTGCAATTATTATAATATTTAGTTAAAATTTAGTTGTGGTTTTACTAAAAACAATTTTTAACGAAAATTTATATGTATTTATATTTTTCATGTGTCACGAGTCAATTACTGAAAACTGGGTAAATAAAAATTCTAATTTCATTATTATTATCATAATTTTGAGCATATTCGTATCCACCTACAAATATGTTATTTTGTACACATTTTTAGGTACTTACCCCTGTTATGGGTCGTCCAAACTTGTAGTCTACTAAGCTACCAGTTTCTGAATCACTGTAGTCATACGGAGAACTATCTCTTGATCTCAGACTGTTAGAGTACATTGATTTTGCTTCTTCTAGTATTTTACAACACGCTTCTTTTATATGTTCTTCATTTACACTGTCTTTTCCACAATTATTTCTAATATTATTAACTGCTGGCTGGAAAAATTTCTACAACAAATATTTTTTTATTTAAAAATTTATTATATCAGTAATAAAGCAAGCTTGCATACCCAATACTGGATATTAAGCAGTGTATGTCATATTTATTCATATTTATAAATCATGTACTGTACCTCTATATATTTCCGTATGACATTGTCTATATCTTTATTGATAGCATTTTGAATATTTTTTCTTAGTAAGTCTAAGGACTTCACAGGACTGTTTATACAACCATTTTGCATACAAGTTATAACATGTCTAGATTGGTTGTTGCCCTTTAAGGATAAATGGTGAGCAGCTAAGTTCATTAATGTTACTTGTCTCATATTAAATGTATTTTTCTGTAAAATATAATAAATTAAAAAGTGACTTTAGACATTGGACAAAATTTTTATATAATCAGAGGAGTAAATTAATAAAGTCGCTAATGTTCTATCTCATTTCATTTTTGTGTTTAACGGAAATAGTTATTTATGCAACTAGTATGTAAAGCAAGTATTTTCCACTCGATTGCTGTTTAATTATAGCACGAGATAAAAACACTATGTTACACAAATGATGCATACAACATTTTTCCTACAACCGAAATATTAATAAAAGTTAATTTCAAAAGTAAATAAAACCATTTATAAATATGTTTACGTTGCCTAGCAACAGCTACTATTCAAGCACTTGTGCGTGAAAAGTGACTCTTTACAAACTCTACATTATGTACTTTATGCCCGTTGAAGGAAACATTTTTTTTAAGCTATAAATGTATAGGTTTTCTTTTCAATATTTATGGATAGATTAATATGTATTGATTTCAGTTTTTCAAACTTCCCGAATGAAAATTTAAAATGTATGTACTTTCAGTTTTCTTAATTTACATCTAATCAGTACAAGAATGTATGTATCGATCGAAACCTCTAACCATTTTTGATTTTATGTTTCAAAAATATCCTGTTCCTGTTTTTTTTATTTGTAGTGCACACTGAAAGTTTAAACCGCATAAAAACAATATCTTTCCAATATATGTTAACTTTTCGGAAACTTTTCAATACGTCTGCTTCCTTGGAAAGAAATTTGTGGAAAGTTTGTCCTTGTGCATTAGGCAATAGATACTACTTTAAGGGGAAATGTATCAGGAACGAAATTCTGTTTGAAAACACAATGAATCAACGCAACGGATACCAATATAAATATTATTTTTTATAAAACCAAAATTTTTGACCAAAAATTAGATATTTTTGGGATACCAGATGTGTAAACATTAATTTATTTTTAAAACTAATTTTTAAAGTTCAACTTGTTGGAAACAGCAGAAATAAATTTCAAATTATAATTAGAAATGTAAATTATAAATTTATTTCTGACCCGTCAGTTGAAAAAGAGTAAAAATATCAAAATATTATTTTAATATATTTTTAATTTAACACATCCGATTTTTTTTTAATTTAAAATGATTAATATTTTAATGGATCTTCAATTCCAATTTAAATAAAAAATAATTCCTTACTGACCCTGAACAGATAATTAAATGCGTTGTTCTTATAAGGTTATATGCCCGCCAAATAATAATTTGTTCAATACTTATTAAGAGACACTATTTTTAAAGAGCATTTAATTCTAATAAAAAACTAACTTAAAGCATATTTAGAATCCAAAATCAAATTAAAGAAAAGTAGATGATATCTCATAATTTGCCTGTGTTCAGACTTCATTTATATTTTAGTATATATAAAATGATCAAAAATAATATTTCTTTACCCATCCAACCATATTTTGACATTCGTCCGTATGCAACGGAGCTAAAGGAGGAATCATCTTCACAGTATGATCTGAAATTATGATTAACCTTACATATATGATCATAATTCTTCATTTTAATAAGTTTTACCTATGTGTTATGTTATTAATTTACAGTTTTTCGTACAATAATAACATAATTGGTTATTTTTATTGTTTTCTATCCTTAAAAAGATCACAAACAGTCTGTCTTTGTAGCCAAACAATAATAGTAAGAAGATGTATTTGACAAGTTTTTAATAAAAATTAAAAAATATATATTTATAATAAATATAGGGCATATAATAAATTAATCTACAGATATTTTAATGTTTATTAGATTCTTATGAGAATAACAAAATAATATTTATGGTACATTTTAGTACACTATTTTGACACATTTTCTCAACTTACAACCAACAAAAATAATATGTATTTCTATTTAAAATTTGAAGCTAATGTACTACATTTAATGTGTATTTTTTATGAATATTTCAATATACTTCGTTTAAAACGATTTAGAAATATTTGTAATAACATATATTGAGATTTAGTTGGTGATGCCATCTATGAAATTATTGCTGAACAATGTTACAACTGACTTTGTCTACTTCATTCTAAATATCTTGATACATCTTGTGATAAATAATAAATTTCAGACAAATTTAAAAATAAAACACTTCCTAACAAAAAATACTTTATTGATAATAACACATTTTTTTATACATCACACAAACACTGAAGTTGCCTTATACATAATAATATTATATCTAAAATGATTTGTGCAATTTTTTCTGCTGTATAAAACTCACTTAATTGGGGAACATGTACAAATATTGTTCTTTGACTATTCATACTTAGAGATTTGTAGTATATGTATTCACACAAATATCTGAAAAAAAGACATATAGTTTACAATGAAAAAATAAAACATCACACAAAGAAAAATTCAAGTTTTTTTATTTTCTTCAAAATGATTTTGATTTTGTTTTCTGTTATAAAACGTTTACAAAAGAAATTTTAATAAGGAAATCGAATAATAATTTTATTGCAAATAATTCTTTTTTAAATATTTCCCAGTTAATATTCTTAAAAATATGAAAATTACACAAATAAAGAACTGCTTCTTGCATTTTGTAATAAAAGTTAATCAACTTATGCTATGAGTGCCAAAAATTGAAGTATAAAATTTCCATATAAATGGACAGACAGGAGGGCATATATTAGAACTTATAATTATGTTAAAAATAGTTCAAAGTACAGAGACCTCAATGCTTGAGCAGACGACAAAATGTTAACATATGAGAAAAGAAATCACATTAAAAATCTTTGCCCATTTTACAGAATACTCATAAACACTCTATTTTATAATTGTTTTTTTTAAATTTAATCGTGTTCTATTCTACTTACCTTCCAGCATTGCTAGAAGTACATGCCACAATTTTCTGATAGTTGTTATTCACTTCTTTACATACGGCTTTCAGATCCAGAGCACAACAAATGGTGTCCATTCCCTTTGGACAAGCTGCTCCTGTAGGATGTGTTTGTCCTATACAATCTGGCATGCAGTAACCAATACGGTTTGCTTGGGATTCTATAGTTACTTTCGATGCCAAAGCTGATACTCCTACATGTACCATTAGCTAAAAATATGTACAATAAATTAATCTTTTGCAAATTAATGTAAATAACCTGTAATTATTGGTTTTGGGCAAATTTATTTTTTAAAAATAATAAAATGTTATAAGTTTTTGTACTCTCTTCGCCTTGATAATCCTGACACCCTTTTTTTGCATTGGATTCCCAATAGGATTCAAATCAGAAGAATAGATTTAATTAAGATATAAATATGGTTGAAATTATTGGAGAATTCAGCTTTTTTATTGTTTATTGAAGTTAGACAACGTTTCGGTACTTTAATGGGAACATCATCAGGTCTAATTACACATATATAAATATATTTTTTTATTATAATAACAATAATGTGTCATATATTAAAGGAAAATGTTAAATACATTAAAATACTTAGCCCAATATGTCGACATGTTGGAGAGTCATTATTATGGTTCCATTCAAAGACTGAAACGTTGCTTAAATTCAATAAACAAGAAATAAACTGAAGTCTCCAATAATTTCAACCTCATTTAATCCAATTCTCAACTTAATAAATATAAAATTAATAATTAAGATATAGTTTCATGAAACCTAACATCAAAGATATCCAATGCCAGAAAGGGATGAAATATTAGGCAAAAGAAGACAGTGGCGGTTTGTCCACAAGTGCTGCAGAGCTGCAGAAGCACCAAAAATTTAAAATAAAAATACCCATCATTAATTAATAATATAAATACATTATTAAATGTGTAAAAAATAAATAACAAAATTATTTCCTTATTTTACAATATATTGTAGCTTAATAAGCGCAAGTACGCTGAGATGTGATACAATAAGTCATATGATCACTGAATACTTTAGTCGCCCAGCAACATCCACAACATTGCTGACTAATTACGGTGTCACAGAATAGTTACATATAGAAGCGACACTCCGTGTCGGCACCTTTCATGTTCCCCTATCCAGTTCTATGATCTGAAGCATTGTGTAGACCTTTAAATTTGTGTTCTTCCCCTATCTCTCTCTAAGATGTGAGGAAACTTTCCGATGTTAAACAATGAGCCCTTTAAATTTGTGCACATTCTCCATCTCTCTCTAATTTTCGTTTCTCTGTCTTACTGTCGCTTCTGTATAAACCTATTCTGTGTATCGTATTTTAAGCAACGTCGTCTACCATCGGAATAAGTTCGGCTTACACAATGTTATGCTCGATGCGAGCTGCAAAAACTACAACTCACAAGCAGGTATCTTGCCTGGCGCAATACATGCTACTTCTTATTTGTTAAAATTGATTGTCATCCAACGGTAAGAATACGCGTAATTACAAATTAATATTTACCTTAAATTAAATACATGTTTCAAAATGAATGTAATTATTCAATTACATAAAAACTAATTTTCCAAACTTATCAAGCACAATGGGGGTTTCCAATACAACGCCTTTTTAAAATATATATTCTGCATATCAATTTTGGTCGTGAGTATATTGTAATAAAACTAAAATAATATGTAATTGTTGAATACTTTATTTAAAAATTGAAATTAAAATTTTATTTAAATGACCTTGTGACGTCATTCCCCTGATCAGTGTTGCCAACTATAAGTACATAAGTTTTAATTTCACCGGTTCGCAACACTGCCTCCGATAGCTAGCTTCATGTGATAAAATGACAGTGCAAGCTCGATTTCATTTCATTTCAAAATATATGAGAACACACACACGTGGTAACTGGTAAATGCATCTATCGAAAGCATGAATCACGAAAGCCGGTTATGTTTATATTCAATGTTTGAATTTACGCGATACTCGTAGCCTAACTTCACTTCAGTTTTTTAGCTACTTATAGTTCTATCTCATAGCGCACATGGACTATCTTTTTCTAGTCAGGGGAATGACGTCACACCCATTGTCCGTAAACTTTATTAATTTTTTTCTCGGATACTATCAACTTTTTGGAAAAATAAAAAAATATGGGTCCAATATTTTGTTTTAAAGTTTATCATATAAAAAAATCAAAAAATCTTGGAAACCCCCATTGGCAGTTAAACAGTCAGGTCGCCAAACAATTGTATTAAACATAGGAATTTTGGATAAAAGTCGCGGTAAACCATATAAAAGACAATTTAAGAAAAGATATAATCAAGAAACCTGCATTTAAGATTCTAAGAAGAAAAATGTTTTGTTTTTTGTTCTGTTTGCTGTTTGCGAACATTCATGGTGAAAAAATGTGAAGTGAAACTAAGTTTGCCGAAAACAAGAAAATACGTACTTATTGATTTAAAATTTAAATCAAAAGTAAAAAATCTACAAATATGTAGGACAAGCCGCCACTGAGGGAAGGATATAAGTTCACATCAATTCTGTTTTAAAAAATAATATAAGAACATCGAGATCAACATAGTTATTGAAGTATCAAGAGAAATAAAGTGCTTTTGCTCTCTACTGGTTGAGGATGATTTCAGATATCGACAAGAAGTGGAAATCTCCAATAATCAGAAAATTTAAAATTTACAAATATTTGAAAAATTTATTTGATAATTTGTCGTAACAGTTGTCGTTTTTAAATTAAATTTTGATCGTTGCTATGTTTCCATTTCTTCTAACCACAATTTTTCCGCAAATTATTTAATTATCAAGCATAAAGATTTTTAATTTATTTATGAGCTTGCATTAACATTGTTTAAATTTAACTTCTATAATATTGGTTTTAACTGTCATTCAAACGTGTGTTTCAACAAAACAAATGAATTATTCGTTTTGTATGTTTATATAAAATTTGTGAAATTTGAATAGTAATTTAAAATTAAAATTAGGAAATTTGAAGGGAGTTAATTAAATGATAAGCAGCGGGAGATAATGTTGTGAACATCAGATTTTTTTAAATAAAACCAGTTAACAATGAAAATACAAAATAACATACAATGTACACCACTCGAATAGAAAGTGTCTTTTCAACTTTCTTCTCATGTAATGTAATGCATTATTTTTATGCACTTAATCAAGCAAAGTTAGTCATTTCTTTTTCTACTTAAAAGACTATGTTCTGAATTAAATTTTTACAAATTTCGCTTGTATACTACGTTATAGCTATTGAAGTATTGACGTTTTGTTTATCGTTACTTGGAATCGTCTTTACATTTTCAAAAATAACTCAATTTAATAATAAATATTATTTTCTATTTCTACACAGAAAATAATATATTGTGCTAGTAACAAATTTTGTTTTGAAGCTCGTGGAATCTTAATCAACTTACTACGCTCATGAAACAAATTTTACCACTCTGCTAGAGCTGACCCTTTTCATAATTTGTAAAACAATCTACTATTACTGATCCTTATATATTTCTGCATACCTCTGGATTGTACTCTGTCCATAGTTCTTTCGTTTTATCCTCAACGTCCTTATAAGTAACTGGTATTTCCCTTATAATAAATTCTAACTCTGAATCCATATTTAAACCAGGAATGAGTTTCACAGCTTCCCAACTTGGATTTTTGTCCATAAAATCGCGAAAAGGACCAAATCCTGTCACACATATAACCATTTTTACGGAATGTTAGGTTCAAGTCATTCAAACACTAATATGACTTCGCTATCTCATATTTGAAGTACTGGAGTCATATGACAGTACTAATTTTTATTTATTTTTAATTTAAAACTATAAAACTTGATTAGTACAAAAAACATGTGTGGTGTATATGACAAAAAAATGCATTGTTTAATAGATTCATTTAATACTTTATATTATAAGTTTATAATATAAAACATAATTTATAATGTATTCATTTTAATATTGCAGTATATACTTATTAAATTTAATACTTATTATGCTAAATATTAATAGAAAAATTCAATATATTTAAATTTACCGGGTAAATTTTTTGATCTAGACTATACTTTAACCTTGATTCTTATTGGTCAGAACAACTACAATCAAAACGAAAGCTTGATTTAAAACATTTTAAAAAAATGTTACTCTATACTTGAAATTATTTGATTCAATTGATCCCAAAACGAAATCTTTTAAATATCATGAAATATTTACAATAAAATATGTAATGTAAACAATTATATTTACTTCATTAAAATGCTACATATATTATTCTTGTCTATGACTATACTTAACCTTGAAAATGATTGGCTGAAAGAAGTACCTTCCGAACAAAATTTATTGAGTAAAACAAAACAAATTAAAAAAATATATATGTAGTGTGCATTAAATTTAATCTATAACTTATTTATTTTATCACTAAAAAGTATAAAAATATTTTAATAATAGATACTGAACAAATTAAAAGTAAAATTTACTATTTTTATTTTTTACCATGACTATCTAACCTTGCATTTTATCTAACAAAACCACGCCCAAAAAATTATTATGTAATTTATTTTAAATATACACTTGCAATATGTAGTCACGCAAATATAACTGGAGAAAAATAAACATATTGCGTAAAAACAGTTGTTTATATTTTAAGTTCTTTTGAAAAATTTTCAAGAATAGAAAAATAAATTTAAAATATATCATATCTATCTGGTCGGTCGTCCATTTTTAAGATTTTTGTTTGCAAATATGTATGTTAAATTGGGAAATATTAGGAAAAAAATATATTTGAAGTTAATGTATAACTTAAAAAATATCGTTTGTATGAAAGCTTTTTTTTTAATTTAATAGATAAAACAGCAGATATTTCCATGTATTATTTTTGTATGTTGTATTGTATGGATTCTGATAAAAGAAAATATCTAATTCTTCTACAGGATGTTGTTATATTATGTATGTGTGTCGACTATTAGTCTATTGTAGTAGCCAATCTTTGTGTCATCGACTTCACTTAAGAGAACATAGGTTCTTGAGTGATAAAGTATGCTTTAGAGATTATCGTAGTATAGTATCTACGAAGTGACCGGAAAAAACCCTTCTATCGACATACATTTATTATTCGGGAAACAGAACACAAAATTAGTGATGCAAGTAAAATCAGAACGCACTAATTTTTTCATTCAGTGAGTTCCAGTTTAAACGGTCAATAATTAGAGCAAACATAAACATATTTTGGTATAAAAATGGGAAATAAGGGATAATCATAAAAAGTGTACGATTTTTATGGTTTTTATTATACAAAATAATGAAAATATAACCTCAACCGAACAGAAATATGGCATCAAAATTTGTGCTTGTATAGTCAGGCCGCAAGTCTTTTTTGTAAGTTTTCAGCCAGTTTATTCATAAACTCAAAAGTTTCCAGATAGTCTGCTCTCTTTACATTGTTCATTCCCTTGATACAAATTGCCAAATCTTTAGTCATAAAACCAGCTTCAATTGTCTCAATGCAGACAGCTTCCAAAGTCTCTGCGAATCGTCTCAATTGATCGTTATTGTCCAGCTTAGCTCTGTGTAACAAGCCTCGAGTCCAAGCAAAGATACTAGCGATGGGGTTGGTGCTAGTTTCTTGTCCCTTTTGGTAAAGTCTGTAGTGACGTGTTACTGTTCCATGTGCAGCTTCACTTTCAACTGTCTTTCCGTCTGGACAAATGAGAACACTTGTCATGAGGCCTAAACTGCCGTAGCCTTGAGCCACGCTGTCGGATTGGACATCACCATCGTAGTTCTTACATGCCCAAACGAAACCTCCTTCGCTCTTCATCGCATAGGCCACCATATCATCGATCAATCGGTGCTCATACCAAATATTTTTTGCCTCAAATTGCTTCTTGTATTCTCTGTCATAAATATCTTGGAATATGTCTTTGAATCGGCCATCGTAGCGTTTTAAAATTGTGTTTTTGGTGCTTAAGTATAGAGGGTAGTTTCGGGCTAAGGCAAATTGGAAAGAGCTATGAGCAAAGGCAACAATACTGTCATCTGTGTTGAACATTCCTAAGGCTACACCAGGTCCCTTGAATTCGTGCACAGTGTGTCTGACTGCGTCTCCGCTGGTTGGAGTGAAGATCAGTTCCAGTTTGCCTGCTCCAGGCACAACAAAATCGGTAGCTTTGTATTGGTCAGCGTGCGCATGACGACCAATGATAATTGGCTTTTCCCAACAGGTAACCAATCGGGGGATGTTTTTACAAATAATAGCTTCGCGAAATACTGTCCCGCCTAATATATTTCTAATAGTACCATTCGGCGACTTCCACATTTGTTTGAGATTAAACTCCTCTACGCGTTTTTCGTCAGGGGTGATTGTAGCACATTTAATACCTACATTATATCTTTTGACAGCCTCAGCACAGTCAACAGTTACTTGATCGTTTGTAGCATCACGGTTTTCAATCCCCAAATCATACGTATGCAACTCAATGTCTAAGAAGGGAAGAATTAATTTTTCTTTGATGGAATCCCAAATAATTCTTGTCATCTCATCTCCCAAAATGTCAACAACTGGGCCTGCCTTTATTTTCGCCATTTCTGTAACAAAAAAAAAACATTAAGTGACCAATTTGTATATCAATATACAAAAACTTCAGTAAAAGATCTTGTTCAGTTTTTACACTCCTGTTATTATAAACCCTTTGTCTTTATACCAGATTCATGTTAGGTTAGTTTAGGATATTTATTTTTATTTAATTTTATAATATTCTTAAATATGTATAAACCCTCTGTCTGTATACTAGGTTCAGGTTAGGCTAGCTTTAAGGGCAAGATCTTGTACTGAAGTTTTATCGTATATTGTAGCAAATGTGACCGCCACATAGTATAATAAAGGTTTTGTAATTAAACCGGCAATATGAGATTTTACCATACATGAGATATAGACTACATTTATACGTTGTGACTACTTTAGCGCGATGTTTGTCTGTCTGGATGTATATGTATACGTGTTACGTATAGATCAAATTCAACTAAAAAGATTTTAACGAATATTTATCCTTTTTGGACGAGTTGATTAACTTTTAATATGGATCAGCGAGTGTTATTTATTTTAGTATTTTCTACGAATGTTCCGTAGTATAAAAAAATTAAGTTGCCTTAAACTGGTTGTAGTAGCATTTATTTAAAAATTGTAATTTATTAATTTTTGGATTCTATAGTGCTCATATTCGACAGTGTTGGTTAGCTGATTTTTATTTTGGCAACATACAGGTAAATTTTATTTTATAAGTGCAAAAAATCTATATGTACTGTATACAGGGTGAGTCTGGGAAGACGCCCCCCCCCTTTAACTTTTTTATTATAAGTAATAGAAAAAAATGGCTCTTATAAAAGTTTTATTATGTTACATATACTATTTGATGGTAGATGTAGATATTTTTTATAAAGTCAGGTTTACAAGATACGACTATCAACTTTTATTTTTCAAATGGCAACCTATAATTATTTTAATAAAATAGAAACCGCCATTTTTTTCTCTTTTCAACGATGTATTAACTTTTATTAATGTATTTGAAAAATTTCGAGAAAAATGAGATATTTAAAAATATTTGAAATAATTATTAAATAAATATTATAGGTGGCTATATGAAAATAAACAAAACGTAACAATGTAAAACAATTAAATTAATGTCAAAAATGTATACATTTGTTTGTTACTTACTGAGAAGGATGTTTACCCGATTTCGAGAAACATAGCCACCTATGATATTTGTTTAAAAATTATTTCTGACAATTCTAAATGATCTCATTTTTCTCGAAATTCTCAAATACATTAATAAAAGTTAATACATCGTTGAAAAGAGAAAAAAATGGCGGTTTCTATTTTATTAAAATAATTATAGGTTGCCATTTGAAAAATAAAAGTTGATAGTCGTATCTTGTAAACCTGACTTTATAAAAAATATCTACATCTACCATCAAATAGTATATGTAACATAATAAAACTTTTATAAGAGCCATTTTTTTCTATTACTTATAATAAAAAAGTTAAAGGGGGGGGCGTCTTCCCAGACTCACCCTGTATAACACATTTCCTGTTGTTATACATTTAATTTACTGACTCGTATACTTTGTCTTTAGCAAAATTTATGTTTAAATTCTATGCAGTGATTTAAAATTCGCGCCCTTTTACTTTAATCCTTAATGCAACCCTGTACATCAGCTGATATTAATATTCAATAATAAAAATAATATTATACAGCCTTCTATGTACACAAAAGTAAGTATTTAATTATAGAAGTAATTAACAATGTACATTAATTATAAATTTACAAAGTCATTATTTAGATATGCAGTTTTTGATAAGAACATTTTAAAATAAAACTATTGATTTAGAAATATATTTTGTAATATTTGTTGTTAAAATGGGTATTTATAAGTGTTGATAACATTAAATAATAAAAATCAAAAATACATAAATAATAATAAATGAAATATTTAAATATGATTTCAACAAAGTATATTTATGCAATTAAAATAAAAAAAGATTTATACAACTCTATGATTTTTTAAAATTTATTATGATTACGCATTTATATTAGAATAAGTACATTGATTTTTATAAAAAAAATGTGTCGTAATAAATATAAACTTTATTTATTTTAATATTAAAGCAATAAAACTGACATTATTTTTGTAATCAAACATTATATGAATCTGTTTTACAGAAAATACAACATTTTTTTATAAAAATATTTAAAAAAATGAATGCAAAAGTAATATATATTAGTGTTTAAGTATTTGTAACAAGTATAAATAAAAAAATAACATGTTTTCTTACCTATTTCCAATGTAATTTGTACTTGTAACTGTAAAAACGAACAGCAAACTTTACTGCAAAAGGATGACTGGTAGAATAAGTGTCACGTCTACGTAGACCCACTTTGACAGCGGTGGGGATTGCAAGGGACTTTGAACTCTGTTTATAGTTAATTAAACTTGAAAAATTTGATTCTATCAGCGAAAGTGTAGATAACATACCTTACACAAATAAATATTCCTTTTCTGTACGTTGTCTTATGTAATTGTCTGTATTTTTATGATCTAGATTTTATGAAATAACATAACCTTGTCTCAATGTTATTGTTGTTTTACATTACCTTATTCTATATTATTTCTGTAATTAAAAAAAAAAAATATCCTTGAAAAATTAATACAACTTGTAAATATTCAAATATGTTTCAAGGTGTTTACAATTAAATTTTAATCTTTTTCCGATTGTCTGTGGTTTTGTTTGAAAAACAAATATGTACATTCATTACCTCAAATTTTGTCAAACATAAATTTATGAAAATTAAATTTTAAACGTTTAGTTATACTGGAAAGAGTTCAATACATTTTGATTATAATCGGTCAATCGGATATTGTACTTTTGTTGAACTTTAAACTGTTTTCCATCAAAAATACAGACTAAATTATAATTGTATATTTAGGTTTTGAAATAATGTTAATTGTTAAAGATGATATTTAAAAAAACATTACACACAATAAAACTTATTAAATTATTTTATTTCCTAAATTCCTTCATTACCAAAACGCGAAATGATTGTTTTTGTCTAAAATATGTACATAATAGTTATTTAAGCTGCAAGGAATGTAAGTACATTATAACCTTGATGAAATATGAACTGAGGCGAAGCTTCCGGAGCCGAAATTTATGTTACCGTAAGAAAATAGTTGTATTAGGTATATATTTACATTCCTAGTCACCACCGGCAGCTGTTAACTTCAAATAATGTTGAAATATTTGTAAAATGCAATTACAATTTTTTATAGTTCATTGTGATCGTTGCCAAACAACCAAATGGATTTGTAATTAGAATGTTTTCATAATTTCTCCAACTAGTAGTATTTTCTATAACACTCCGTTGACAACAAATGTAATCAGTTACTTACTACTTATGTTGCTATGGAATGGTTACGTCAATGGTAGTGTGGAAAGGTTACTTATCTATTTTATAGCAACTTTATAGCAAATATATGTAAAAAAAAACTAAATGACAATTGTAAACTGTCACTTCTAATCTATTAATTACTACTAAAAATCAGTTCGTATCAGAAGCTTAAATATGAAGTTTCATTAAAATCCATTGACTCGAATTTGCACTTCACGTGCACACATACATCCGGATGGACGAATATATAGACATCACGCTAATAAAATTCTAAACGTATTGTACTTACTTTAATATTATAGTAATTGTAATGGATATCAAAATATTAAAACCTTTACAATAAGTTTTAATTACTTTAAGAGATAGCTTTCGGTTCGTTCAACCGTGGTACGAGTAGGTCAACTTTTTGTAAAATTCGATTTTAGTTGTATTTAATATTTGTAACACGAGGAGGGATAACATGGGTTATTGAAAACTTACTACATTGGTGATACTGTTGATGATGATAATGATGACTGATGATATCACGGATACAACAACACGATGCGATGACAGCGAGCACACTCAACTATTTTTGACGTTACTAAAACCGGAACAAAACTTACCTTGATTCACGCATGCAAATGTAGTTTTTATATATTACTTCCACCTTTCTTAATTTTACAACAAAACTGCTTCATATTTACTTATTTTGTCTTTTAAACTTACATCAAATTTGACATCATATGTGTGTCAAATTTTGTGAACATATGAATAACTCATGTTTTATAGAAATTTCTCGGCCTAAACGATATTTAAAATTATTATAATTTATTTATTTTTTCTATCTAGCTACAAATTATATATAAACGTAATTATTCATGCTGGTAAAAATTTAAAAAATCTTTATATTTAATAATAACTTAATTTGTGAAAAAATGGTATTTAGAAGTATTTTTTAAGAAAAACTGTTTAAAGCTTCAAGTAAAGTACTACTTTCGATTAACCAATTGTAGTCAAAATCTAATCAGTTCATCATATTTGAATATAAGTCTTAAATACCAAATATTATATTTTTTACATGTTTCGTCTTGGGAGTTATAGTAGACAAAAAATAGTCACAGACACATACACACATACACACATGGCCATACAGACATCACGGTAAAAATAGTAAAATTATAGTCTAGGAACCCTAATTCGTACTCATATGTTCAAAGTCATATTCGAGAAATTGATCAAAAACAATACCCCCCCTTATCTATACGTATATTGATAGGCGGAAGGTAACAATCTTACACACACATAGGTCATATCGCAACCCGCTCTGACCTGCAATAATTCACGACCCGTGCCCATCTCTAATGTGTATAACAAAATCGTCTTGCATTTTTGTTTGAAAAAACCTTTATTAATCTGAACACGCACAATCAGTGTACAATTAATTATGCTATATGAGTCTTGTTCCAGCACTTAATAATCCTCTGGGCGGCCCTGCCTATAACACTACAAATTAGCATTAAATCAAATTAGTACAAATAATATAAAAGTGTATAAATATATATTTTTTTAAATGCATAAAGAATTTATTTTTCGTCTTCGTCAGTCTTTACTTCGTCTGAGAACGTCACTTTATTGTCTGACTCAGGTTGCAATTCTTCTACATTTTCAGCGGGAGTTTCTTCAGCTGGTGCTGGCTCTTCAGGTTTTGATTCTTCAGGTTTTTCATTGGTTTTTGGTTCTTCAGGCTGTATTTCTTCAGGAGGTTTCACCTCTTCTTGAGTTTCTTCAGTTGGGATGTTCTCTTCGCAGATTTCTGTAACAAATGTGGAAAATATGAACAAGATAAATAAATATATGACCACGGCGTATTACCCATCGAAGGGTATGACAATATACTTTGTCTCAAATGTTGGTATTATTTATACCGAAGTGGAAATTCACTGGAATTGCAGCTGACATGGAGAGTGTACCACAGGGGTTACGTTTATGTGAGAATCAAAAATTTATACCATAAAAGATGAATTCTTAAAATAATTATTGAAGATAAAACCATAATTGATTTTTTTATGTAGTAGATATACGACAAACATATGTACATGATTTACTAACGTAAATTCCTTTTGTGATGTGTTTAAGCAAGAAGTGAAAATATGTCATATTTAATTAACATTTCTAACAAAATGAAGTGTTAAAACAATTTAGTGACATAAAATAATACGAAAAAGTTTAAAACTAATTCCCCATAAAATTAATTCCAAGAAATTTTCTGCAAATAAATTTTGTCGTGAAATTTACGTTTTACGCATATATCAACTATTATTGTTTATTATTTTCACATACTGACAGCTGTTGACAATCTTGTCAACTACAGTTAAAATAAAATACCAGTAGTCGAAACATTAAAGTGATGTTTCTAAACTTCGCAGGTAGCATTGAATTGTTTCTATTTCAAACTAAATAAGCATATTCCGGAATATCAATATGCGTAGGATTGTGCTCTAGTTTCAGCAGGTCGAGAATTAGAGCAAACAATTCAGAATGCTTTAATTGTTGCTTACTGATACTAGAGCATATGCTCTGCATTTTACTCTAATTCTAATTTGAACAAACACTTGAGAATGCTCGTAATTTTTGATCTATTGAAACCAGAACATATTGTAGGGCAGCCATCTGCTCCAAAATGTTATCCGTAGAGCAAATACATGTGTGCTCAAAACCCCTATGAGATAAGACCTCACTGCAACATTAGTTGCACAATCATTTATTTATAGTGTACACTATGTCACACTATCCAACACTATAGTATACTACACTTTTACCATATTTCGGAGCATTTATTCCGGATGCCCTTTAGACCCATTTTTGAGTACTTATCCCTTTTTTAAGTCAGTAACTCAAATTGGGTGGAGGTATTAATCAAAATTAATTCATGGTCAAAGTACGGAAAAAATAGTAATCTAGCTATTTATTATGTAAATTCGTATCGAATTAAAAACGGTGGCAAACAATTCCTATTCGATTCCGAATGTCATATTCGGATAGTTTTGATCACTCATATAGCATTTTCGAACGGAATACGCAGCAAAGATACTGAGTTGTATTGATTGAAGTTTCTTAATTGATACAATTTAATTGGTCTTGCTCTCTACTATAAGTGCTCTGATACGAATACCTGCGAATTTCTTAAATACTAGTAATGCTTACCTTCTGGTACATTACGTCTACAGCAATCAGCTTTTTGCGTAATTCCTTTCAAAATTTTATACACTGCCGGTTCTTCCTCTTCTGGTTCTTCCTTTTCTTCTTCTTTTTGTTCGTTTAGTTGGCAGCAGTTTTCTGCCTTCATTTTTAACACTCCTTTAGGAGACATGTAAATGATTGGGCCTTCATCAGATTTGGGTTGATTTGACTTACAACAAGAAGCAACTACTCCTTTGACCTTGCGATATTTAGCACAACAGTCTTCTTTCCTCGTTAAGGTATCATCAGGGTTCTCTTGATTGGCACAACAATCTTCCTTCTTTTCAGGACATAATCCCAATAAAGGGACATCTTCTTTTGTTATGAGAGGTTCTTCAACTGGTGTAAGTCCTTCTGTGTTATCTGGGGCTTCTTTTGGTGTTTCATCTTCTGGGTTCACAGGGGCTTCTGAAGTTTCTTCTTTTGGTGTTTCTTCTTTTGGTGTTTCTTCTTCTGGGTTCACTGGGGCTTCAGGAGAAGTGGCTTCTGGAGCTTCTTCTTTTACTGTTTCATCTTCTGGTTCATCTACCTTTTTCTCTCCTTCATCGGCCATTTCCTGAAGCCACTGATTTTGAAGGTAAAAAAAAACGGAAATAATGGCAGCTTCTGTCAACATTGGTGTGGCCATTTTTTTTGTTTTAGCCACCTATTTTATAGAAACTGTCAACTGTCAACATTTTAAAAATAATTATTTTAGACACTACTGTAGGAACAATCTTCATGTATATTATTTCAATTTTAGATCTATTGGTAAATCTATAAAAAAAAAATTATTACTCCGCTGAGGTACCTTATTTGAAGACTGTACAAATTATTTTCTATTTTCTGAAACGTAATAACAGTTTTCAGTATTCAATTTTGAATCCATTTAAAAGTTATCAATTTTTTACTTGTACTGTAAAGGACAATTTATTTGAAGAATTTTCACGAATTCCTTTGAATTTTCTATACTACATCAGATAAAAATTTAATACATATTATTTATATCACACATTTGATATAGAAAAAATATCAATTTTCTAGGATGCTCCGTAAGGATACTTGACTTGAAGAGGTTTGTCGCAAGTGATTTAATTTTGCAGAGATCTGTTCGAGGACCCTAATTGCTACTTACCCATCGAAGAGCAAGTCTTCATTTTGCGCGATTACATTCAAATTTGACTCTTCGACAATGGACTGAAATTCTCTTTACTGATGAGTCGCGCTTCTGTTTGAGAACATCTGATGGTCAAAAAAGTAAGTGGAGAAGACGAAACAAACGATACGCGAACCACATACCACATATCTGAGAAGGTATCATTTAAAGGATTTTTTGTTATGGTATGTACAGATATTCCCAGCGAAGCTCATTCTTCGCTCATATTTGCTGAAAATGGTGTTTTGAACGCCTATAGATATCTGGAAGACATTCTCCATTGGAGATGACGCCAGACTTCACTTTACACGAGTCGTAAATAAATAACCGAATGAGGTTGATATTTGAAGACTTGATTGGCTAGCATGCAGTCAAAATATTAATCCAATAGAACATCTTTCGGTTTACGATTAACCCTTCAAGAAAAATTTGAAGCAATTCTTCAAATTTCGATGACAAATTTGATCAACTCAATTCCACGACCGATAAAATATGTCATTCATGTTTGAGGACGACATATAGACTATAAGCAATTACCAGGAAGACGTTTAAAATGCAGCCATCTTTATTTTTTTCAATTAAGATGAAATAATTTTTATTACTTCTGTTAATTTTTAAATTAATTTATCTTTTAAACAGTTTTCTAGAAAAATTGCTGTCAGGTTACAAGATCAAATTGAAATTTATCTTTAGAAAATAAAATGCTAGATTGGAATTTGCCGAAATAATTTAACAACAAATAATGTAAATGACATTAATATAGTTAGTGTTTTGATTTGGTTTCTAAAAGAAAGGTAAATAACTTTTTATCATTTGCAAAAAAGTTATCTTCCTTCCGTTGTCAAAATGATAAAATTGTTTTTTCCTTATGACTTACTTACTGTTGGAGTTGAATTATTGGCGATAATAATTTGAAATATGTTATCTAAATGTCGTATTCAATGCTCCGTGTATATTTTTTTTAAAAAGTTGTTTATCTGTTATAACTAATTTACTAACACGAAGAGATGCATTTTCAGAAAATTAAAAAAAAAATAGGATGTCCCATAAGATATATTTATAGTATCA
This sequence comes from Stenolophus ochropezus, assembly GCA_035578165.1. Classification (NCBI taxonomy): domain Eukaryota; kingdom Metazoa; phylum Arthropoda; class Insecta; order Coleoptera; family Carabidae; genus Stenolophus; species Stenolophus ochropezus. The sequence continues at coordinate 14,962,020 of JAQOWZ010000018.1, read as the reverse complement.
AGATTTTTCACACACTTATCTTTTATTTCCATTTCTGCGAATTAAAATCTGAAACATGATATCTAAGTCTATTATTCTATAATATATTTGTAATAATATTATCAATTTTCTGGACGCCACGTAGGGATATTTCAAAAATTGTCTATTTGAAATTTAGCGCCGTACAGTATTGTGACAAATCAGACTTATAGGTGTCTATAAATAGTTCAGCTTTACGATAAAAGATGTCTCTGTATGTATTAAAATTAAATACCTCCCAGGTACACGATTGTATTTATACATATAAAATTTATATTAAAAAACAAATATAATTTGTATTTCAATATATTTTAAAATAACATTGCCATTGTAATTCTATATTGACTCTTTATTTATTTTGTTTTGTTGGTAACACCGAATAAATTTATTATTAGCATTTATCTATTATATTTTTTTGTATATATTTATTTATTTTATTATCAATTTCAATTTTCTATTAATCTTTAGACTTTGTTATCTTATCTCAAATGCTAAATAGGCAAAAAAATTATCAAATCAAAAATGTTATATTAGGACATTGATACTTTAAAAATGTTATAAAAAATGTATTAGTCATTATTTCCTCTGATAATATTTCAGCAAACTGTTGAACTCGTACAAGGACAGTCTGAGTATTAAGTACAATTTGTATGTTTATCTGACACATGAAACGTCCAAGTGAAATTAATTTGCCTACATTGTTATTGTATAAGATAATGAGGGCATTAGCCATATTCTTTTAACACAAAATCTCAGTATGTTTTCGCTCACCGTAATTGTTTCACTTATTTTGACCGTTTTTTTGTCATAACAAAGATAAGGTGAGGAAAAATGTTACATCTTGCCGATGCTAAGTCACCTCCAAAATTATGCTTATTGAGTTTTGAGTTACGTTTTACTGACAATCAACAAAATAGTTACATTCTTAAATTTTAAATATTGTTATTTTGTTTGTAATAATAACAGAATTGCCAATAATTTTGAAGACATTGGGTTTGTAAGTTTTAATTTTCTTTATAAAGGAATAATTAAAAAATATATATTTTAAAGTTTATAAAAATGTTTTAAATTTATCGTTAAAAGCATTAAATGAAAATGAATACACGGATTTGATTCTCTCAGTGGCGTGCGATGGTATTTTGTGATGGGTATGTGAAATGTATTAAGCATTAAAATATTTTCAAACAAAATTTATCATATTTTTTTGAAAAAAAATTGCTCTCATAAAATTAGGAAAATAAAAACAAATTATTTGTATGTATATCACCACAGCTATATAAAACCCAAATATACTTATCTTTGTCAATTATAAGAAAAGATAAACATGGCCAATTAAACGGAACCATTTAAATTTTTCATATATGTATAGAACTTTGAAAATGACGCACTCATTCTTGTTTTTTATTTCTTATTTCTTGCGAGAAATTTATCTTAGATGTTGGCCTTATATAGCTTTAATAATTTAATTTTTTAATGAAATGATGCATTTACACAATGGAAATTGAAATAAATCAATAATAACATTAAATAAGTAATAATTAAATACTTACTTGTAATAGAATCAGTGGCGTAGCTAGAGTTGGTGTCACTCGGGGCAATAGTGATGATGTCGCCCTTCTACCCTTTACTTTAAGTCAGGAATTTCGAAATGAGTATCGTGAACAGACAAGTGGCGCACAAATTTCTATTTTGTAGTGTATCACATTTTTCAATTTAAATCAAAGGTTTTGATTTTGCTACTTTGATAGTTATTAAGAATGCAATGTAAAAAATCTTTGTTGTCATTGAAAAAATTAAGAAGAAAAAACGCTCTCATCTGTCACTTATGACATGTCAATCACAAATTTTCAATAGAATTTTTTAAAATAGGGCTAGATTTAAAAAAATTAAATTCAATACTACAAATTATAAGAATGTACAAGTATTATCATTTATAGGACGTATAAGTAAAAATTTATATACCTATACATTACAGAAAAGAATAATAATAGCGTAAAGTCTCATTTACCGGAATTAAATCACAATAATCACTAACAATTGGTAGCATATTTTTAATGAAGTTAAGACCAAGAAATACTTTTGATTAAATTAAACCCAAAAAGACACTATACATTTTTATAATAGAAAATTCGCGATATAACATTTGTGGTTTGATGATTCGTTGCCATTTTATGAACAGAAAAGACAGATTCAATGATTGCTTTTTATACTTTTATAAAGGTACATTCATTGGATGTAAACAAAAAAAATATGTAATTAATTTGAATTAGCTAAATAGAGAAAATTTCAAATGAGATAATTTTAATTACAATTTCTCAATTTGTAATTAAATTGATATTCGAATGTCAACCCCAGAATGGTACCACCCTAGGCGGAGCGCCACCCTTGACCACCCCCCCCCCCCCCCTAGCTACGCCACTGAATAGAATTAGCTGAAATACAAATTAAAAGTATTACAAACTTTATTTTTATATAAAGACGTGTACATTACTTAAAACTGATATATATTAAAATACTCAAGCCAGAATCATTTAATTCTATGAAAGTGCATAATTTCCAGTGCACGCGAGGGGCGGAGACACGGTGATTAGATTTCTTAAGTTTTTGTAGTAGTTTTTGCGTTCAGCTAATATTTTCTCCGCAATGAAATAATCATATTTTTATGACAAATTAAATTTAAAATATGTAAATAATGTCATATAATTTTTATTTTCCCATTTTTCCTAGGTGTGCACTGAAGTGGTCTGCACGCCACTGGATTTTCTTATTTATATCTAGATTGATAGTACAGATTTTCAGAGATAGTTGACCATAATTGTCGTTTTTTTACTTGTCAAGGATGTCAGTTCAGCTCACTTTAAACTCATTTCACTTTAAACTGTGATGACATAAACAGAAGAGAAAAAGAATGTTGCTATTATTTCAATTGTTTTATGGCAAAGTGGCTAGTTTCATTGAAACACACAATGATGATGTATACAGGATATGTACATGCCGACAAATTAACACATACAGTTCCCCTTAGTATAGAACAGGATACAGTAATTATAATGCAATATAAGATAATTTTATTACTATCTGCAATAGTCGTTTCATATACAGATACTTTATATTAGAATAAAAACATCTGTTGTGTACAACATAATACATGCCGCTAATAGAAATTTAAATTACTGTTCTTTATTTATTTCTTTCTTCCTCTTGCACTTTTCATTTGAAAAATAATTCATATTTCCGTATTGTACCTTTTAAAAATGACTGCAATAAATTTGACACATGTACTTTACTTGAAGCTAAACATAATTCCTGGAAAATTACTTTTTTTTCTACAACCATTACAAAAACTAGGCTTTTAAAGCTTATTTTTTTATGATTCCTTTTCACTAGTGAAAATATTTGAGTTTATCCCAGATGTAGGGTATGTTATATCTTTACCATAAATGACATTTTCCTTGACACCTCCCGGGTACTGTAGCTGGAGTGGAAAGTACATCACAGGCATCGATGTAATAATGAAATAAATGATTTGAAATGGATATACATATTTTACTTACTACAATCTTTTATATTATGAAACCAATTTCTAAAAAAAAAAAACAAGAGACTAATCAAAATATATATAATTAAGAAAATTAATCATTTTGAAGCATAACACATATTGTATAGTACAAAAGTATTGTGTTTATTTTTTTTTCACAACAAAAAAAAATTCAATAAAGTAAAAAAAAATCATAAATTATTCGGTTAAAAATTGAAAAAGCACAATTACTGATTTTTGAATTCTGTCCTTAATTTCGTTCAAAGATTTTTTTTTATGGTGTGATTGAATGGTAAAATATATTTTCAACATATTATAGATGATTCGAATTAAGTGATTATTTATAGGATTTTAATCCAAAAGTTAAAAAAAAAGGTTCAAAAATTTTATTACAATTAATTTTCCTTTTTTTAGCTAGTTCAACATAATTTGAAGCAGAACAGCTTTTAACCATTTTAATGTTTATTACAATAACAATTAATTAAAACAAAATTTTATAACAAAAATAGTCAATGTTAAAAGTTAATGTAATTTCATCAGTTTTTGCCACTCAACTTTCCTTCTGAAAATCATCACAGGACCAATATTTATAAGGGAATTAATAAAGAATTTGACATTATACAATGATATATAGTTTTATTTATAGGCACACATATTTTACATATAATTCTTAATTCTAACAGATCTACAACAAATATGTTTTAAAATTTATTTTGAATATTTCAACTTACAACAATATATTCAAAATAAATTTAAAAATATAACAATAAAATGGATATATTAATTTGTATTTCATGTGCAAAGACTTGTGTATGAACTACTACCGTATATAGAAGACATTAACAAATAAATATAAATATATCACTCAAGGCCCATTATTGGGCGTGCCAATATGCTTTATCGCAGATATCGGCAATGATATATTTATATCGTAGAAAGTGTTTACCTGATTATAGCTGACATGGAGAGTGTACCTTATTTTTATGCAGTACCATGGATTCTTTAAAGTAGAAACTGTAATATCCATTTTTTGTTATATTTTAACAATGAATACGAATATGTAATTGACTAGAACAATGAGTAAACTATACAAAATTTATAAAAATATAATTAATTAATGAACTAAGAAATCTTTGAGCCATTTTAAGTGAGTGATAAAGGCACAGAAAATTATAATAAAGTACCTTTAAAATTCATCTCTTCATACATTTTTGTGTTTGTATTACTATACTGTAGTAACGGGGTTTGCGTATTTTTTTTCGAGGGGCAATAATGGACTATTTAAATCACTTTTAAAAATGAATAACTTTTTTATTATAATAAAACTTAATTCGGTAATGCGGATACCATATATAAACTATAAAATGAAAAGTTAAAATTTGTATAATATCCCCTAATAATTTTCTCTTGATTATCCAAAATGCCATTGATGTACTGTTCTAGTGTAATATGTTGACTTCTCAAACATATAAGAGCGAGTGATAATCAGTGGTGTAGATACAATTTATGCCTATGGCGACGATACCTCAATTTGTCCATAATTTCTAAATATGTTAATCTATTTAAATAGAAACTTTAAAAGACATTAAGAAAAATATAGTTTTTTTTAACAATTATTTATTTATTTAATTAAAATATGTATTAATCGATAATGTTATTCAAAAGATATAGATAAACAGAGTAAGTCAGGGCTCGTGTTTTTAAATTTTATATATAAGAAGTTCCAGCTTTGAACGGCATATCTTCAATAATGTATTAAACACCTAAAAATAAGGTGACAAGTTCATTTGAGGAAAATTCCGGAATTAAACATTTCTCAAATGAATTTGTCACCTTATTTTTAGGTGTTTAATCTATTACTAACGTTGTGCCGTTTAAAACTAGGACATCCTGTCGAATAGTTGCAATAAGAAGAAGTGCTAGTATATCTCGAAATCAACTGATAAGAAACGAGGCACTAAAGGAAATGTAGACGAAGACATATTAGAGGCAATTCAAAGGAAATAGCTGGTATAGTACGGTCACATGAAACGAATGTGCGAAAATAGAATACCAAGAAAAAGTTTCGAGTGGAACCCATATACAATAGAAGAAAAAGAGGAATAGAGACAGCGACGAAAGAAAGAGGCCTCAAGAAAGAAGAATGGAACAATAGAATTCAATGGAGAATGAGATGCGTGAAACGGCAAAAGTTGTAAAGAACTATAATAACCTAGAATGTTACTTTTTTGCCACATATGGATAGGTAATGTAGTAAGATTTTTTCTACGACCATTAGGATATTTGCTTATTGTATGTTTGTTATTTCTAGGAATTCATAGTATTACTTGTGCTGCTAGGTAAAAAAGTTTTTTTTTTTTTGAGCCGAAGGATACGTATACGCCCGACACGCAGTCGAGGCTAGGTATTTCTTACTACCATGTAGCACAAACTATTTTGTATCCTATACAACAAAACAACATGATAAAATAATATAAACATCTGACGAACTTAGAAAAATTTGACATTTAACTTAAACTCAACGAAATTTTGTAAAACTGATTACCAACATTAGAATAAGAACAAAAACAAACATTTTATTTTGACATATAAATAAGGTTTGCAATTCTGTCCTATTATTTACAGAATAAATAATAAAAATTCTTAGAATCTAATATATGTATCTATCAAATTTACAGTTAAAATATTTTAGAAGCGTGTTGACATTTTCTTCTCGCTATTTTTAACGACATTTGACGTCTGTTAGTCGGCATACGAACTGATTTTTTCTTCCCTAATATTGAGATTTTGTGGTTACCACTGGCAGTAATATAAAGGACATATCGGATTTTTTTGTTTTAATGTAGGGATAATTCAAATTTATCCCTTAGTGTAACCCTTTCTTGTACTATCTCTTAATTTTTAATTAATCCTGACCGTTTGCCCTTATCCCTTGTGGCAAAAAATCATGTAAGGATGAATTATATTAGATCTTACATAGGATTATGCAGGCTAGCCGCAAATATAACGATTTAATATAAAATTAGTGTTATTCAATTTACTGCTCTCCTGATCATTTTACGATTGAAATTTATAAACGTTAATCAAATTTATATTATAAATTTAATAAAATTCATCAATCAACAATTAGTATCACGGACGCCGACTTTTAAAAATTTCCTTGGGGAAAAGTTTTTAATAATAAGCAAAATCAAAATATAAAATTGCTACCAAAAAGAAATACTAAAAAGGAATGAATGGAAACTAAAGAACCTTATTTCCAATGAAAATTATTTAATTAATTTTATTTTGTGCTCAGGTTTCAGCAAACCAGAGCGAAATCCAGAGCAGCCAAATATGCTCCAGAAATATGCTCTGCTTTCAGCAGATATAGAATTATAGCATATACTTCTAAGTGCTCTAATTCCTGACTCACTGAAACCAGAGTACAATCCAAAGTATCAAAATCTGTTCCAAGATGTGCTCTAGTTTAATTAGGCTAAGAATTAGAGCAAACACTTCTAAGTGCTCTAATTTCTGACCCATTGAAACCAGAATACAATCCAGAGTAGCTAAATCTGCTTCAAAATATGCTCTGATTTCAGCAGGCTAAGAATTAGAGCAAGCACTTATAAGTGCTGTAATTCCTGACCCACTGAAACCAGAGTACAATTCACAGCAGCTAAATCTGCTCTGGTTTCAGCAGGCTAAGAATTAGAGCACACGCTGAAGCGTGCTCCAATTCCGGGCTGGCTGAACTAGACCACCTACAGGGCATGAAGTGCCCTGGAAGGGGGTCTAGCCAGACACCAGGCGGGGAGGAGGCCCGCAGATCCACTGCCTCCCCGGCGGGGCCATCAAGCAGGACTGAGTGCTAGAATCTCAGGATCTGCGGTACATCCTGAGACGCGCATTTTTACCGGTCATGTAGATTCCTATTGGCTGATATTCAATCTCTTATTGTAGCTGTACTAACAAGAATTTCAAAATGAAAATTTTTATACATACGTACTCTGATGTCAGAATTTCACTAGTAATATTTTAAAGGGTGTAACTAGCACCCATTTTAGGGTAGTATAACCAATTATTAAAAATGGACGGGGAAACAATAATTCTTTAAAATAATAACAATTCAGGGCTATTAATACTACTAATAATACTTAATAATGTAAAAAATGGTACGTTAAAGGAAACGTCTCATTACAGGCATTGTCCCTACAAAATTTTTCTTTGGGCGCGGGATCCCCGAAGCCCTCCATGTAGTCGGTGCCCATGTCCCGGTGTAAAAGAATGTATTGCAAAACCTTAGATACTTGTGCCCCTTTCTATCTAGTTAGGTATTTATTGTGGCACAGACTTCTAACGTGTAAATGTGTAAAATAATGAATTTTAAAGGTAGAACACATTTAGAACATAGTAAGCATGAGACTATGACAGTATGATAGTATGAAAATATGATATTTATTAGGAAAATATTGGTTTATTACCGTACGTTATTATATACATTAGAGTTAAGTAAAATCATTTGTTTTATGATAAGTCATTTAAAATTTATTATAATAGTTAATTCAAGCATACATTTATATATTTGTACATCATATGCTTCAATTGACTATAAAAAATACAACAAAACTTACAACAAAATTAATATTTCTAATTCATTTTGTTACGTTTACTCGTCCAGGTGCGGTACATTACCTACATACGAGTCAACATTTTATTGAAGTATTCATTTTAAAATTTCATGTAACACAACATAAATTAGAAATTTACAACAAAAAACAAAATGTTTAATGTTTTTTTTTTTGGTAATCAAAATTTCAATTGTGGTCCCATACAAACGAATAAAATATAAAGTTGACAAATATCCGAAAATATTAGTTTTATATTATTCCGGTGATGGATCTGGTTTTAATATTGTATATTTATTTGTGTTAGGGTCCCTAGAATGTTATACAATTTATTATTAGGTAATAGAAGCTTTATCTAGCACAAAATAGAGTAGGGTGCTAATCGAGCAATACTGAAATAATAAAGTATATTATTTGTACCAAATTTATATATGATTATATGATATATTTGAAATAATATTGGGATCTTCGTTTGTTTAGCCAACTAAATTATTATTTTTATTAAGTTTCTGCCAAAAGTAAAGAGCTCTTTTTTAAAGGCCGATTGGAACAAAAAATGGAGGAAGATGCAAAACTATAAATTATAAAAATATATATAGAAGTAAAAAATTGTAAACGAGTAACGCAATATATATTTTCTAGGTTTGCAAGACAGCAGAAATACAAATAAAAATATTTTAGAGTATAGTTCGTCTGTACGGAAAATCGAAAGATCGTCATAAAACGATTAAAATCTTTTCACTTAAGTTCACAAAGAAATCTAAATCTAAAACAGAGTATAGGAACAGTATCACTGTCACAGAATTGTACCTGCTCTATCCTAACCTAAGAAAAATATTATAAAGTAAAGTAGGTGAGATCTACTAAAATAAAATTCGAATTTTGGCAATACAATATTAATTACGTAATTTCTTATTGTTTAAATAAATTATCCTTGGATCTTTGGATAGTTTTTTAATCTATATTGCAGAAATGATAAATTTTTCTACCCTTGAAACTGTAATTATTCCGATAAACTTAAAGCGAAGTTTTATGGTACAATTGCTGTTAATCGTTTTATGACGATCCCTCGACTTTGCGTGAGATAAACTCTATCTATTTTTACAATGACAATGTTTTCTGTCTTTCCTCCCTTTCCTCTTTCAGCCCTTCCTGGCCCTGCATAATATTAGAGGTTGCTAAGTTCAGGCGATTCATGCTGTGTAAAAAAACGGGTCGATACCATAACGCAAATTGTAAATAAAATGTTGTTTATTGCCATGGAAACAACTGCCATCAGAAGTTTGGTTATTTAATAGTCCCAATATTACTTTAATACATATATCCTCATATATAATTAAAATTTTGTGCCCTGTTAAAAATAATTTACTAATATAGATATGTCTATAAAATTATTTTTTCTACAAAATATAAAGTAGAGTATTATTAAATTTTAAAGCTTTGTTACACATATGAACATCCTATACAAATCACACATACTATAGTACAATTGCTCTAGCTAAGCTACACACTTACACGTTGACTTTTTCTGTAAAATTATTTTGATGGCGATGTCTACTGGAGTTTCTACAGCTGTGCTTCTTTGAAGATTCGTTTAGGCAGATCTTTTCTTCACCTGCAACATACTGAAGAAAAAATGCAATTAGTTTTATTAGGCTACAAAACTAGTACACCTATGACTTATACATGGTAACAATATCATGCACAACAATGTTATTATAATATTCCCTCAGTATTTTACAAAATACTGTACAGAGCCGCTGAGAGGATTATTAAGTGCTGGAACAAAACCAATATAATAACTGTTCATTGAGTGGTGATATTAATAAACGTATTGTCCAGCAAGTTTGTAAGGTGGTCTTGCTATACATAGAAATGCAGACTATAGAGTATAAAGTATATATTCAATATTGTCCTGGTTCACTAATGTTTAAAAATTGGACACAGGAGGAACTGGATGTGTTTGACCCAGATTTTCGATTTAAGAAATCCATAGCCACCTGCTATACATGCAATAAATATTTGTGCTCATCTAACCTAGAGAAAGATCGAAAAGGAACAACAATCAATAAAATGACAGATAGCCAACTTTCAAGGAACTAAATGCTTTCACTTGTAAATCAAAGCTAGTTTGGAACTACAAGGACACCTTCCAAGTGCTATCCAAGGCAAACCACATCACCCTATGGTGGGTACCAGGGCGCAAGGGAATCCTAGAAAACGAGAAAGTTTATGAACTTGCAAAGAAAGAAGTTAAACTTTCATACCACGCACCGGAATCTTTATGTAGTCTTCCACAAAGCCACTATAAGAAGATTATCAAAAACTGGGAGGAATGTGTCATATCCTCATTTTGGAAAAACATTCCAGGCTCCAGTTCAGCAAGAAAATTCATTTCTCCAGCTACGACAAACGCCAAGGAGCTACTAGCTCTCAGCAAAAAGAACCTTAAAATAATGGCATGAGTCATCATTGGCCATTGTACTTTAAAATACCATTTGTACAAAATTCCATCTACTCCACAATTTCAAGCTGAGACAATAAATATTTGTGCTCACCCAAATCTAGAGAAAGGTCTAAAAAGAGCAACAGTCAATAATATGACAGACAGCCAAGCAACCTGAAAGGCACTAAATACTTTCACTTGTAAATTAAAGCTAGTCTGAAACTACAGGGGGATACCCTCCAATTGCAAATAAAGAAGCTAAACTTGCATACTTCGGACCGGAGTATTTCGCAAAGCCACTATAAGAAGATGGTCAAAAACTGGGAGGAATCTGCCTTATTTTCATAAAAGAGCTACTAGGTCGTCTTAGCAAGAAGGACCTTAAAATAATGACAGGGGTCCTCACTGGCCATTGTCCTTTAAAATACCATTTGTACAAAATTGGTAAAAGCTGAAAATGACATCTGTCGACTCTGTGAAGAGGACGAAGATTCATCGAAACACATACTGTGTGAATACCTAGCCGTAACCACACGGAGACTAATCAACTTACGGCAGGTGAGATCAAGAAATATGACTCCTGGAGTTGTAATTGGCTTCGTCAAAAATCTGGATCTGTTTCAGGAAAACTAAGAAAGGTCTGTGTCACAATCGATCTTCTAGTCGCGGTGATAAAAGCGATAAATCGCGGAAACCCTCATTTACATAAAATAGAATATTCAATACTGTTTTTCTTTTTTAATAAATTGGTTTTATAAATTTTCTCCTTCATATGTTCCTTTTGAGCTCCATGGGCTTTGAAACAATGTACGGACTACAACCTCAATCCTCAGGTCTGATACTTTATATTTGTTGTAAGAATTTAAATGATGTCTTTAACTTGCTGCATGTTCTCAAATTACTGAAATATTACTTCAGGTACTAACAGTCCTTACCCTTGCTGCACTTTACAGTAGTACCGTATTACCGCCTAGTTCAACAAAATCATGGCTTAAGACGCATTTTTTTTTATAATTTAAAAATTGTAATCATATTTGCACATCTGTTAGTTTCTTTATAATAAGTAAATGAAGAACTGTTTCACACAAAATAAATTTCTAAGTAATTGGATTGTAAGAAACATTCCTCAGACGTTTTAAGGTTTTTCAACACAAAAAAAATTACGGACTAATTTTCATCATTCAAACCGACACGGCTACTTTTCTCTCATCTTCAAAATGTAAACAATGCGACGCTTTACACAGCGAGGTTCGCTACGTTAATTCTCCATTGCTGTCGTTTTGTGTTACGTGTCTTACAGTTTTTTCATTTCTCTTCCTGGATCACCCTGAACATTTTGTTAACTACAAACATTTCATTAATGTTAAGCAGTGTTGCCACGTTCGGATGTAACGAATTCGGCTATTTTTTCTAAGAATATCGATAGTTGTTGACAATTTTCGGTAGATAATTATTTTTTATATTATATTGCCAATATGTTATTTTTTTACAATATAATTTATTTAAGTTATTTTCTTATGTTTGATAAAGGAATTTTTCAAAACGTTAAAATACTTATTACAGTTTTTTTCCAATTAATAAGGGCTTTACCAAGAGACTTTTATAGAAGAGCCGGTGCAGAATTATCTAAAGTTCGGGAATTCCACGAGTAATGTTTATTTAATTTGCCAATAGTTTTGAGAAAACTTTACGTTGACTAGCTTTAGCGGCCAATTCCGCAATAAATCTGTAAGTCTTACAGATCTGTAAATCAGTAAATAATGAACTAAATCGCATCGAAACCAGTCTCTCTTATCTACAATTTTATATTAAATAACAAAAATTGAGGCGTTTTTGTCAGTTTTTTTGCACATTTACTGATCTGTATGACTTACAGATTTGTTCAGGATTGGTTTATTAATTTTGAAATTTATTTTGAGCAAATAATTCGGTAGAAATCAATGTCTTTCGGTAGATCGGTACAATGAAGAGGAAATCGGTAGATCTATCGAAAAATCGGTACAGGTGGCAATACTGTAGCTAAGCAATATTGAATAATGAATACTTATAGTGGTGCTGCAATAAAAAAAAAATAATACTGGCTTTGGGGCGCTAAACATGTTAATCCAGCTTTGCTTTAGAGCACATATCTACGAATCTACATATCCTAATACATGCTTTTGTAATATTCTTGTGTATTTATCACGTTTTGTTTTGTAAAGCTTTGTTTACCCATACTGGTATAACCTGGCTTAACAGTTGCTTTACTTTATAAATCACATATCCAATAGAAATAAAGTTTTGGACGTAATAAAAGGAAAACTGGATCATTTTAACCGTAGTACTCAAATAAATAATTTCAGACAAATTTCTGTAACAAGTTTAACTTTTTCGTTCATTTGTGGCCAGTTAAAAATTAAACAAAGTTGGGAAACTCTTGTACGGGTTGCGTTTAAAATTTAAGGGTCTGCTACGCTGCAAATAAAACTCAAAATAAATAACTCAAAAACACTTTACTTTACAGGATTTCAAACGAAATATAAAGTTAGTTCTTTGTACATAGTCAATGTACTAGAAAAATGTGTAATGAAGAATATAAATTATTAATGTAGTTTATTTTTAGACATGTACGAGTACATAAATTATGTATAACAATCAACAATCTCTGCTAGAATTGCCATTTTTATGTAGTTAAAACACATGATAAGTCGTTCTTTGCAATAAACATACCCTTTAGATATCGGCTGGTATTACTCCAGCATTAAACTGTATTACGTAGATAGTTGATTGTATTTATATTGACAAAAGCGTTTGATACTGTGTCTCATCAAATCTTAATAAGCAAACTGATGGATATTGGCTTTGCTAGTAATTTTTTGTCAATACTGTTATCTTATCTGAATAATAGAATACAGTATGTGTTTATTCTTGGTTTTCAGTTCAATTTGTATAGATACTTCAGATGTACCTCAGTGCAGTATTTTAGACCCCATTCTTTTCTTGTTTCTCATAAATAATATTCACCTATTATCGTTTAGTTCATGTTTCTTGCAATGCTGATGATTTTAAATTATAATGTAAAATTAATTATAATAATGACTGCTGAAATTTACAAAAGGACTTAGATAGTATCTTTGAATAATCCAACAAAAATAAGCTATTCTTTAACTTTAAGAAGTGTTAAGTTGTAACTGGTAAATATTTAATATTACTGAATTTAATTATATTGTGTGTACTCTTTCTTTAGCACGACAATCGTCCAAAAAGTATTTAGGTGTATTTTATGACATGAATTTAACTTTTCAGTTACAAATTAATCATAGTTTTAATTCCGCATATATAATCTTATGATTTGTACTAAAAACAAGTCATAATTTTAAAAACGTAACATGCCTAAAAACATTATTTGAGGCACTTGAAAGATGTAAATTGGAATACGTAAGTTTAATCTGGTCATCTTTTTACAAATGTCACATTCTAGCCAGTGAAAGTTTGCATTAATTTGGACTAGCCAAGTTTTGATTATGATTCGTTATTATCTACATTTCATATAGAATCTTTGAACATTCGAAGAATTAAACAGTACATTAGTTTTTATGTAACTAAGGACATTTTTAACTCTAGGAGTTCCTTAGCTATTGCGTGTAATTTTGCTAAAACGTATTATTGTCAAAATCCCCTACTACGCACAATTGGAATTAGACTTTTCCGTTGCTTTGACTAATTTTAAAATTATGCTATCAGAAATTAAATAAATTATTATATATCTTCTTATATATATTTTTCATTTTTCTTAACAGGTATTTCAGTTTCTTTTCTCATGTTAATTAAAAAAATTAATGTTTCCTAATGTTATTATCACTCCATATCTAAATTTTAAGAATTTATTCTTTAATGAGGTCTTGCACGATTTTTCATTTTTATCTTTAATGAATAGAACAAATATTAGACTCGTACTTTTTATTTTCCCAAAATTAACTTTCAGTTATGAAAATACTGCTATTAAAAATTATATCAAGGTTCTTACTCAACTTTACTTCGTTTCAAACGTCAAATATAATGTTTTAACTTCCAAACTGACAAATTAAATAATCTTGTGCAAATATAATGGCACACAAAAGCCTTACAATGCTTTAAATCAGTAACTGTCCACTTTCCTAACTTTCAAACGCGCCAAACCACAATATTTGAGATCTGGCATCCACACGTGGATAACTTCTTACCAGAACCTACACACGTCATAATTATTCTGATTTTTTTTAGTATGACACTTTAAAACAATGTTATATAACATAAAATGTGAATACAAAAGAATTACATCATATTGAGCAACAAATTAGACTTTGTAGGTTCGATTTAAACAAAAGAAGGTTCACTTATTTTTTTGCAAGAACTCATTGGGGTTATCCTTGTTTAATGAAAAATAAAAAAATAATAATAAATAATAAATAGCTTTGAATAGAGCTGTCACCAAGAAATATATACTCATACATTAAAACGTACCTATTACTTGAAAGAGAAACATGAATTATTTATGAAGCGGAAGGCACTGCATGTTCATAATGTTTGATTACATTTATGAAGTCTAATATGAACTTGTCCCTAAAGCTAAACCTCTTACCAGAACATTTATCTAAATGTAGTGGTCCCTATTATCTCTATCACCTTAGCTAATCTATTTATTCGCGACATTGTGGCCAGCGTATGTGTTTGTGTGATGCTGCCGTTGCCATGGTAACGAAAAATCAATAGCCGACTAACATTTTGGATTTATAACTTGGTCAAAATTAGTTCACGTTCAGTTAATTTATCGGGGAAAGTTTATACATTTAAACATCGCACGTCACTGCCTGGGAAAGTTTTATAAGATATTGCACTACGGGAAATTGCATTAGACAGGTGGGAAATATATACTAACATTATGCCGGTATACGAATTTTTTGATGACAGTGAATATCATATACAGATCTCAGTACATGATGTAGTTTAGTACTGGAGTAATTAGTGTTTCACAAGAGTATTTTTCTTGGTCTTGCATCAGTCTTGTAAAAAATGGAAGACAAGAACAATATAAGAGTTACAAATTTCAAAGCATGACAAGGCAAGAAATTGTCTAGCAAGAAAAGCGCAAGAATAGCAAGATTTTCTTCAATTCTTGTACTCTTGTTTTTTTATGAATTTGAAAACTGGAGTATATATTTATTATAACAATCTGTCTACTGATTAGGAAAATAATGAATTTAGTATTTTTTTAAATGTAGTAACTTAACATATATTTAATTTAGCTAAAAGTGTAAAAATAAGTAGTAAAAAAATGAAAACAAAATTTTTCAATATTCATACCTATGCAAATTTCATTTAAAAAATAATAATAATAATAATAATTGACTCAATAATATAATTATTCTTTGAAATTATTTAACCTAGAGTTATGGCACAGAATGCTTTCTTATAACTATAGGAAGCTTTGGAGAAAAGCTTCTCTGTTTTAAAGATGTTGCTGTTGAGCTAAAAAATACTTAAAGTAATGCAGCTATGCTATTTTTTATTTTTATAATATTCATTTAATAATAAAAATTGTATTATGAGATACATATTTTATAATTAATATTTGTATTATCTAAACAAAATTAAAATGTACATGTAATACAAATATTAATTATATGTTCAGTTGCGTATAGGGGAATCCCTTCGTTATAACCTACAAGACAAAAAATATGATTGTTGCAAGTAAAGAATGAGTTATCGTGTGTTCTACTTAAGTATGACAGATAACACATAAATCTGTGTGTATATAAGAGTAAAATTATTAAAAAAAAATAATATATGAAGCAGACAATGCAATATTTTAAATATTTTCAGATAGAGATGTGAACACCAGACATATTTTTTTTCAATTGGACGAAAACTGGCACCTTTCCGATGTGTTTTGAAATCGGAAAGTGTATTATTCTGGTATTTTATAGGAGTTGCTAGGCTATGAAAAATAACAGCCCGGGAATATTTTTTCCGGCCGTGACAATTCATTTCAGTACGGTACGCAGTCCATTGTTTTCCGTAAATAAAAATATAGTCATATTTATTTCAATATTATGGAATATAAACCGATCGAAAAGAAATACCATGTGTACCACGTGGGATAATTAACTTCTAGGAGTCCTGGTATTAGTGGCATCGCCTACGGCTCAGCCCACAAGTTCCAATACCGTCGAGGAATATATCACTTTTCCTGCTAGATACACAATATACTATTGTATAAGTAGTTTATAAGGAAAATGTTATTTTATAATTTTTGTATTTCCATATATTAGCATATTGTTTTCCCAGTATTTCCATACGATTTAAAGTACAGTGTACGCTTCTGTGTACCTGAAAACGAAAATAATTTGGGCCGGTGTAATTTTCAGCAGATTTCAGCGGCAGCCACGCGTATTTAGATTATATTTTCAGGCTGCAGCGTAAGCACTGAAAAACAAAATCTGGATTTAGTTCGTTTGAATGTTGAAATAAAGCTAAAATAATATCTACTGAAAATATTACATACGTTGCTCGTTTATATTTTAAAAAACGTACGTTTTTCGCATAATTAACAACTCTATAATTATTAATACAATTGCATTGCTTCAGGGAAAATATTAAAAATTGAAAATTATATAAATACAGATATTTATTTTTGAACAAAACAAATATTGTTTCTATGAATGAAATTATTCATATTATTCAAACATCATGTATGAAAAAAGGCAATTATTGGTAGAACTCCAGCATAATAATTCTTTCTTTACTTGTAACAATCATACCCATAAAAATTTATGTAATAGATTGTCGTATAGAGTAATGGATAATGGTAATAATATTTCAAATAAAATATGAAATTCTTTCTTCATGTCTCTAAGAGAAAATAGAGAATCATACATTTCTATTTTCTGCCCCGTAGAATATTTTTCTGACATACAATCTGAAGTGTCCCCATGGAATTTGGCGTGGTGACACGTACATAACATTGGCCGCAAAATTTCAAATTTAATTAAGTCCTACCCTGGCATACATTATTCATGAGGTTTTTCCGTTCACATATTTCTAGATCTCGGGAAATCGAAAACGATTCCTTATATTACCTAAGGTAAATATGCGAAACCTTGACGCACTTCGTAAAGATATGTGGACTCGTTTGTGATGAAGAATGCAGCAAGGGTGAGCACAGTTAGTACTTAGATGGGTTATAAATATGTGGTATTATATTTACCCGCACTGTGGATATTGACTCCTAGATACAGATATCATGTTTCAGAATTTTATTTGTAGTTGTATTTAAAATAGAAAATAATTTGTGAAAATTTCTTGAAATGCAGCAATAAAGATAATATTTTATAGACGTTGCATTTAATATTACGCTTAGTTAAAATTTTTATTTAATTTTAAATTTTTATGATAAATGATAAAGTAAAGTATCATCACCGGGACTAAGCAAAATTAATAATCTCTTTATGGATTCAGCATTTAATACTAGGTATAGATCCCAGGTTTTAAATTTTTGATACAGAAAATAAAAAATTGTAAATAACCCATCAAATTTAATACTGAGAAAATATCGATACTTGGGTACCAAAAATCTAGAATAAAAATTATCGATGTCAGTATCGAATGGAAAGGAAAAAAAGGTAAGAAATGAGAAATATAAATATTTTGTACTACGACCACTATGGAAAATGGCACTTTTTGCTAATTTCCTACAAGCGTGGGTTAAAGTGTGAGAAATATCGTGGGTATAGTGTGACAAAATCATTTCTCACATTAAGTGTCAACACTGCGCATGCATGAAAGTACTCTTTGTGAGGTTACCGACGCCATATTTTTTTATGTCAAATAGCTTTCGTGCATGTATTTTTGTTCTGAAAGGTTTAGAAGTGTGGTCGTGGAAAAGTGTGCCACTCGTGCAGAATTACCTATTTTCCTTCTTGTGCGATTCCGAAACTTTCACACCTCGTGAGAAATAGGCGACTTTCTACACATTCATGTTGCACAATATAATATTACGTACAACTCTATAGTAATTGTTTATTTACATTGTGGTTACTATAGCGGAAACTTTTACTTTACGTCCTCGGGCGGTAAAGAAAATATCAAAAATATTTACCCAGATTTGTAATAACTTGTATTCGTTTTCTTACCTACCTTTCGATTTGACAGGACATTAATTTACTAAAGTTTTACTAGTTTCTAGCAAAATTTAGTAGAAAACTAGTTATATATTCAAAAAATTTAATCAAAAAGAAAAAAATTATATTTGACAAATTGATAAATTAAAGTTTTATTTTTTTATTAATAAAATATCGGAAAATTGGTATCAATACAAAAATAGCGGTATCGAAAGAAAAGTATCGTAACAGGAACATCCCGAAGCTGTGGGGCACGACAGAAAATTGGCAAATTTTCTAAAAATGCAATATTAGGTATGTAAGTGTTAGGTTTGAAATTTAAATCTGTATATGTAGACAAATTTATTTCGCTTTTTTTAAATTTCATTTACTCGTATATTTAATGTACCTATGGACTCAAATTGGAGATGAGTATTACCTGCTTACAGTAAATTTAACAATCTTTAATTACATAAAAACGGAGTACAGCGACATAAATGGAAATCCTTTAATTACATTCAGGATCAAAAACCACGGATTAAAGCTTTTGCTAAAAACGTTTTCTTAACCATTCGGTTCAAATTGGGTATAAGTATTTAAATTAGGTACATAGGCGTAGTATCCGGTAAAAATTGCGCCCTTAGAAATTTGTAAGAAGGGAAAGAAATAATTATTAAAATTTTAAATACAGGAACTTAAGATTATATTAAAGATAGAACATTGGATATATAATCTATTTATGTTAATGATAACTAATGAAAGTATTAATTTTAGGGAAAAATTTGTTCTTCTTGACATTAAAAATAAGTTTTATTTGAAAAGAAATATTTTCTATCCGCTTTTTTTTTTGGGGAAATTTTTAAAACACATCAGTCATTTTATTCAAGTATTCTAGATCAATAGATATTAGTTGAACATCGATGTTACAATTAATGGTTAACCATCGTTCAAATACACAACCACAACAGGTAACTATATTACCGTGGTTTAAATATAGAGTCATATTGTTTTATACAGTTATATAGCTACATATGTAGAATATGTTGTGAATATCTATAATAATATTTATATAATGTAGTCTATTTTATATCATAATACATATATCTATAAGTGTAACTAATAAAATATTTCAGCTCAATGGCGTGTGGTATGTTTCAAATTTGGATAAGCACCGGAAAGTAAACGCAAACTTAAACTTTATTTTATAAATAAACAAAGAAAAGTTTAAAACTTTTGTTTTTTCTTGAAATTATATTATCATAATATTCATGTATACATTTTGTTGTTCTTTTCATAACTACATAGCTTTACTTGGAACGCCGAACAGATGCATTAATTAAATTAATGGGCAGAGACTAAATTACTTATTTAATTTAATTAATTATATTTGAAAGGAAGTTAATATTGAAGTATTTTAATAAATACCAAGTATTTATAATATTAATTTCAAATAAGATAATCGTATGAAAACAACAAAAATATTTTTGACAGACGTACGATTGCCAATATCAAACGAAACATAATTGCGGACATAGCACCGATTTCGTTATTCCCGATCTCAGTACTCATATTCACACAGTATGACATGATTTATTTGTCATTCAAAAATGAATGTAGGTCAACAGTTAATTCTTACTAAATATACCCGACCAGCAATAAATAGTTACATGAATTAAATAAAACACCTAAAGTTATATTTATTTCTTTATTTGCTATATCTATTATTTACACAATTATATAACAGAATAATTAATACATACTTTTAAATTTGGTTTATAATATATTTATCCTTAAACTTTGAATTGTAGTACACAGGCTAACTAAGTAACTATAATAAAACAAAATACAATATTTGGGGTTTTATTTGGCTTAAGGGCCCATTGGGCAGGGTTGAATTGTTATATTATTGTCCAAAAGGTTCTATAATTATAATTATGTAAATTGACATAAGTATGCACCAGTAGCGGCTTATCAGGGGAAACAGGTAAGGCATCATACAAAATGAGGAGAGAAGAATTTTGCATTGTATTTTTAAATTTCAATCTTCTACAAATTTTTAATTTAGCGCGCAATATATACTGTTGAATAACGCATTCGTACGCCCAGCACAAGTGCCGAATACAGAAGTGCAGAGGCAAAAATTATCCTGCCTCAAACTTCATCAATGTTTGTGTACTACTGTGCTGTTCTTCTCGCTGCTGCGTCAAAAAACCGAATCTTGAAGCATGCCTCAAGTACTTTCTGATTTGTATGTTTGCTAGTGGACGAAACGAGCATGCGACCAAATTAGAATGCTTTTGAAATTTTGGCCGTAAAATTTACAAGTACAAATGGGTACCTCATATCTTGAGATTTTAAATTTCAGGTTACTTTTTTCAGTTCCTATCGCCTGCTTCACCAAAATTTTAGTTGACGAACCGCCACTGGTATATACTTACATACATGGTGTTGTATATTCTTAATTTATGTATATGTTTAGTTATAATTGCATGTTAGGCTAAGATAATGTTTATTTCTAAATTGTATTTATTTGTATCAGTTGTGTATATTTTGAAAATGCTGTACATTCCTAAGTTTTCTTCCATATCCTAAATCTCTGTACATTCCTTTCTATTATTCCATATCCTGACTTTCTAAATTTCAAGGCCTAAGTTCCAACCCTTATCTGCAGGTCATTGCAACCCCTTCCCGTCTCTCTTCCTCGATTTTTGGTATATAACCTCCTAGCCAAGTAAACTCTTCCTCATTCATTCCTCGTTCATTTCCGATTCTGCAACTGGTCCGTATCTTCCACAAAAGAATCCACAAAAATATTTTCGTTATTAAATTAGTTAGACAAAATTCTAAACTTTGTTTTATTGCTGCTAACCTGAGCAGTATACAACAAAAAATTGGTGTCAGAAGTGAGATTTTGCTGACGTTTTATTTCTCGAAAACGACGATTTTAATCGTTAATTCGGCATACGAACCACGTGTTCCACGAGGCGAGTCCTGATCCACTCCAGCATCTACCAAGACGCATACATAGGAGACCGGCATCATACCGACTTGTACAGTGAGTAACTTAAGTATTTTTGTAGATTCTTGTTTTCTATGTTACTTAATGCTAATTTAGAGATTGCATAATTCCTTAAGCATTCGAGTCCTTATTTCCATATATCTAACCTTATATTAAAATATTGTTATTATTAATCAATACAAAATTTCTATTATCATTATTCTATTTTTTAAAAATAATAATAATAATAATAATTATATATACGTATATATTTACTCGTATATACTACATACATGTAATTTAATATCTGAAAAAAAGAATCCTAATATTTATTGAGAATTTTTAATCAAATTTAATTTAAAATTTTCATTAATCATGTCAAGTTCTAATTAAACTTTAAGTTTAGATGATTTAATTCAATTAATGCCAAAAGAAGTATTTGACTCATACCCGTTAAATCAATTTGAAAGATTTAGATTTATAAATCAAGTAAATGAAGCTTTTCAAAAAGCAGATTTAAAGCATCATCGGATTTTACTATTATATTTAAGACAAAAATTCACTTGGCAAGTACAGAATGTACTAAATGTTTATTGTAATTTCAATTCCTGGAATGAAATATTAGATGTATTACTTCAAAGATATACATTTTCAAATCCTGATATGGATCACAAAACCAAATTAGAAATTGAAAAATTTTATAGAAACAGAAACGAACAAAATTCTAAAAATGCGCCACCGTCTCAAAACTTATCTGGAAATATTCCAGTTCAAAGTATATCAGCACAAAATAACACTTCTCAAAATTATCAGAAAAGACCACTTCAAAATTTACCATCTCCTCAAAACACAACAAGAAATGTAGCACATAAAAATGTGCTATCAGAAAATAAAACGTCTCAGTTTGTAGGCCCACCACAGAATCAAAATATGCCACCTCAAAATATACCCCCTTCTCAAAATACATCAAAAAATTATCATAATCTATCTTCTCAAAATGTTCCAATTCAAAACATGCTACCTCAAAATTTATCTCCTTCGCAAAATACATCTCGAAATATTGCGATTCAAAATGCATCACAACAAAACTATATTTCTAATCCTACAGCAGCAAAAAATTATAAAAATTTGTCTTCTCGAAATGATCCTAGACAAAATAGTTCGAATACACTATCACAAAATACAAATTTAAATACAGAAAAGCAATATGAAAATAATTTACCACTCCATAATTCGTCTTTGACTTCTCAAAAACCTAAACAAATTCAAATTGTACCATCTCAAAATTTACCAAATTCGCAAAATGGACAAAGTCGAAATGTTCCTACACAAAATACTCCTAATACACTATCACAAAATACAAATTTATATACAGAAAAACAATATGCAAATAATTTACCACTACATAATTCGTCTTTGTCTCCTCAAAAACCTAAACAAATTCAAATTGTACCATCTCAAAATTTACAAAATCCCGAAACTATTTCAACACAAAATCATAAAAATTTGTTGTTCACTGCTACCCAAAATTTGACCAATCAAAATGAGCTAGAAAACACTAAAATACAAAATAATAGACCACAGGTCAAGCAAAAAGAAAATGTTACAAATAACATTGAAATCATAAATGAAAACAAAAAACAAAATAGTTCTATAAAACGTTGTTCAGTAAAATTGTCAAAATATTCTAATTCTAAATATTGTCATGTATTGAATAATTCTTTATCAAAAAGTACAAAAGAAATACATGTAACAAATACAAATTCTAATGTTTTTACTGATTCAATCGTGGTAAGTGATAATGAATTAAATTCTGATAATACACCTAAACTTGACACTCATGAATTATTATTAGAAAATTTAAAAAGTATTGATGAATGCGAACCTCCAATAAAAATAAATAAATTGGAACATGATACAATAACAATTTCAACAGAAATAGTAGAAAAGAATGAACTACAAATGACCTCTGATTATAGCTTTAATTACAAAAATTTCCAAACAAAAATTAATTATTTAAATACTAACAAGCAAATCGAATTCAACAATATTTCTACTATCTTTACACTTTTGTTTCGATATGCAAGTAGTTCCTTCATTCAAGCTATAAACCCTTATCTTCTCTCAGCCCAATCCAAATCATGTTATACCCTTATGCAAGATCTTATTAGTTGCAAGGAAAATAGAGAACAGGTATTCATCTGCAAAAACGAAAGTACCACTATGGAGATACATCAGCCCAGTTCAACTTCATCCTGCTATACTAAATCACCATCATTCAACTGCCGACTCCATCCACCGCTCAACCGATCATCGCCGACGTACCATCCACCGTGGACCAGTCACTACGATATGTGTGTGTCCCCATTCATACAAGTGTGTTAGTGTTGTTCATAAAGATATTTAAACATCTGCGTGATTCAAAAAAAAAAAAATCTGAACTAAAGTGTTGTAATTGTAAACTTTTAATTGAAACCCGATTTATAATTTTAAAGAAACTGTAATATACCCTAATTAATAATGTCATTTATAATCTTTAATAAAATAATTATTTCTTGTTTCGTTGTAAATCGGTCAAATTTTCTTCACCGATTTCCATTTTAAGGAGAGAGATGTTGTATATTCTTAATTTATGTATATGTTTAGTTATAGTTGCATGTTAGGCTAAGATAATGTTTATTTCTAAATTGTATTTATTTGTACCAGTTGTGTATATTTTGATAATGCTGTACATTTCTAAGTATTCTTCCATACCTAACTCTCTGTACATTCCTGTCTATTATTCCATATCCTAACTTTCTAAATTTCAAGGTCTAAGTTCCAACCCTTATCTGCAGGTCATTGCAACCCCTTCCCGTCTCTCTTCCCCGATTTTTGGTATATAACCTCCTAGCCAAGTAAACTCTTCCTCATTCATTGCTCATTCATTTCCGATTCTGCAACTGGTCCGTATCTTCCACAAAAGAATCCACAAAAATATTTTCGTTATTTAATAAATTTAGTTAGACAAAATTCTAAACTTTGTTTTATTGCTGCTAACCTGAACAGTATACAACAATGGATAATATATTTTGTTCACATATTACATTGAATTTATATTAACGTATATAAATAATAAAAAGTATCAATCCTTTAAAGTGCCTCTGTACTAATATTAATAAAATAATACTGAGCATTATTCAAATAACATTAATAAAATATACAAGCTATCATACGCTAATATGTTATGGAAATATATTCCATCTCATTGCTATCAGATTTAATAAATTCAATTCATCAACTGTTATATATTATGTTGGATATTTACTACATTATTTTCAAATATATTTTGTGCTATATATTAACAGAAATAATAAACAGGGCAAATACAACACATGAGAGTAATATATATTCAATTTTCTTCAAAAGAGAAATCGGGCATTCATTTTATTTTCTACTCCTATACTGACTGTTGCTGATAAAAATGAAAAAAACACATAGGTATATTAACATATTCTTCAATTACCTATCTACCATTCAACCATGAAATCTTGAATCTATAAAAAATTACCAATTTTTAGTGTGTTCTATAATATTCTTTACGAGAATATTTTTAATAAATAAATTAACAGTGTATAAGTAATAATTTTAACATTTATTTTCATCGTTAAAATTTTTTATCTGTGCATTTGCCACTACCAATAAAATATAGTAGTAATATTTTTCAAGTAAAATTGCTTCAGTTCACAGGCAACGTTTCTCAACTCTTTTCTATTTTCTGTAATGCACTTTTGCTAAAAGCATTTACTCTACCTTGTAACTTAATACTATTGTTTGAGAACATTTTAAAATAAATCACTCACACGAAAATAAAAATATAACAATATTACATCATTACCGTAATATACATATAATTTAAATTATGCCCATTATTGGGTGTACTAATCTGTCGCAGATATCGGAAGTTATTTTTACCATGAAGAATGCAATAAAGAAGATTAATTTTTAATTGAAAATAATTGCAAAAAGTTTATCAACAATAAACGTCATTTAGACTGTAATACTCATTGTTGGGAATGACAGTCTGCTATATCGCTGTTATCGATTTATATTGTGATTATTTTTTAAATAGTAATAAGTATAAATAAATAATAAGCAGTATATTAAATCATCATAATTTTGTTTCAATATATTTTTCTTTTCTATTGTTGTATTGTATCATGAGTGTATTTGTATGCGGTAATATCATACTCGTAATAAACAAATTACAGTTAATTATGACAGCAATTAAAACAGTTATGAATGCAATAATAGAGAGCACAAACAAATCAATTGTACAATTGAAGACAATAAAACTGCAACATAAGATGATTAAAATTAAGTACCATTCAAGCATTCAAGGGATACTATAACTCGTAACATCTACAAATAACAACTGCACTTGTTAAAATATCAATTACAAACGTCAAATGTCACCATGGCCGAAATTCAAATATGATTCAGATTTGCAATGAATTTAAGACATACCCACATCAGTGTAGACTTGTAAGTGTTCTTTATACACCGTGATACCGTGAATATTTTTAATGTGAAATATAGGGATTTATCATATCCATGGTTAAGATTTAATATTTCATTGACAGATTGTCTCATTTAAAATGAAACTTAGGGAATGAATTTGACAGAAGTATTAAATTTTTATAGTTTTTAATTTATAAAATAAAGAACTAATAAACCAACTATCAAACAAGTAAATATAATAACGAACAATTAAACAATAATTACAATTAAATTCCAAAAATCCATTTATTTACTGCTAAGCAATGACTCAACCTGCTATAAAACTTATGAATTACATGCGATGATATTTCGGCAATTGTAATATTTTGAATAATGTTTTGACATCTGGCAGACCATTCTACTATTCTACCATTTCCTTTATAGTTATAAATGATTCCTAATATTGTTGTTGCATTTGGAGTAGTCCTGTCAGAAAATTTTATAGCTCAAAAAGCAAATGTCAGATTCGTTCCCTATGTTTAATGTTTAATGTTCACGTTAAAAAATATTCATGGTATGTATGAGTATATGTAAGTACGTATTAACCATAAATAACTATCACTATTACAGAATAGCAAGTATACTATGTAGTTGATATTTACAGTTGATAGCAACCGAAGTTATAGAATCCCACTTTTGAATTACGTTAATGTAGAAATCTCGGAAACATAAACTTGAAATATTTCCTGCTGTTTATTTATGTACGTATCTACCGCGCGTAACTCAAAAATGATTCATCGTAGAACGTTGAAATTTTATATGTAGAAATGTAATATCTAGTTGTGCACCTCTCTTTTTTATTGAAATTAGTGTTGCTGGCAGTCTTCGGCAGCCTTCTTTTTCTATTTCACAAATCAGCTCGGATGGCATTATGTATTTATATTTCGAAAATTTAAAATATTTAATTAATTTTGAGTGTTGAAAATCGTCTTGATCTATAATAAGAAAGTCTTGTCTTGTCTTGAATTTCAAGACAATACTTTTGTCAGTCTTGTCTTCATAATATAGACAAGACAAGAAAAGACAATAATCTAGAAATCTAGATCGGATTATCCGTAGAATTATCTCACTTTCGAATGTATTGCAGAAAAATTGTGGTTAATTTAATAGGTGTATACAAGGAAGTTATGTGGTGTCCACATCTGATTTTTTTTTTATTTTGTAAAAAAGAAAGTAATAATAAACTATTAATAAAATTTTAATGATGATACATTCAGCACAATAAGTAAAATATGCTTCTTTAATAAATACAAAAGTATGACAAACCGCGATGTTACAAGGATATTTACATTTTAATTATTTATTAATAAATATTGAACATTTCCTAATATTTTTTACATTATTATAAGATTTTTCCGTAAAATTAACTTCAATGTGAATTTCTTTAATAAATATTCTTTCGGAAAACCTCATTGCCCGGTTTAAAATTGATGAAATTGGCTTTTCTTGAGATGTGTAAATGGAACTAAAATGATTAAAGTTAGCCAAAGTTTTATTAAAAAAAAAACACCTCGAGTGCTATAAATGTAATTCCTCAAATCAATAGATTGGATACTGGAAGATTAAACTTGAAACAAGTATAATCATTTTTTATTTTTATGAAGCAAATACAAATGACAAAACATCCGATATACAGCATCTCTGAATTTTCACTTCGTCTCTGTACAATTTAATATTTAAGACTGATAGGAGATGTAGATATTAGAACTAAATTTACATTCTTTAAAATTATATTAATATATTTTTACTTACAAATCCTCAAAATTTTCAAGTTTCTTGTGCCTTGCTGTGTTCAAAAATCTAATAAAGAAAAGAAAAACGTACAAAAATAAAGTCATAAACAAATAAAGAAAGTGAATGTGTTTTATTATAAAATTATCATTGGACTAATGCAATAAATGATATAAAGTAATCGAAATAAATTTTGTTTTCTAGAAACACATATGACTAGAATAACACGCGTGAATTTATGCATATGTAGCAAAATATAAACAGCATAACTTTTATTTTAATGCTGCAGGATATTCTACTACATCCTCTGCAAGCATATATTACAAGTAACCCATTATTTCATTAAGGACACGTGGAAAATGAAATCGAAATCTGATTTCCATCTATTTGTAGACAAATTTACTAGCAATTTAGTGTAGCCTGAAGCGTATGCATAGCTAATAGTGGGTTCCGAAGCACTAGGACTTAGCGTTTTTTCATGACTGGAACGGCGTGACTTTATAAAATAATACTGACTAAGCTTTAAGTTGATACTAAGTAGTTTTTGAGCTTGTTAAAAAGGTCTCTCATTTAAACTATCTCTTGGAATATGTCGAAAAATATCGAATTTATTGTGATGCTTTATGTCATATAGATAATTATAAATTTTAAAAGAATCAATTTGAAAATTTATTATTAAGTATCTATAAATTAAACTGATGTGCAACAATTTTTAAAATAGGGTGTTTTTTACTTTACTTAAAAAATATAACCAGTGTCGACATTCGGACGATTGGACGTTATTTTCATGTTTCGTGACCTCAAATCGTAGAAAAATTAAATAATGTTCATTTTTCTCACACAAAGCGGCTGTAGACCAGTTTTATCACAAAGGAGCACAACTGCTACTACAAACAGGACATACGAACAGTGGATTGGAAATATATTTGACATATATCTACATTAAATATTTAATTATTTTATCCAACACCGTATAATTATAACGATATAAGTATGCTGTTTTTAGATAAATAAAGTAGGTCATAAGTCACTAGTGAGCTAAATATATTAGCTCACTGTTTTTTGGGTCGTATCATAGTAACTACGTTATAAAACCTTCTCTACACTATTTTGTTCCTAAATGTCATTTCGAAATTTCATCTGTCAAAAATCTTATATGTATTTTATATCAATGATTAAAATGTGTTGGATAAAATGTTGTATGGCACACGTGTGTCAATTACCTAAGTCACTTGAAAAAATACCACACTCGGCCTTACGGCCTCGTGAGCTAAGCTTTTCCCACATGGCTTATCTGTATTGTAACACACTTGTACCATAAATAACTATTAATTTTAGTATTTCTAAATTACATTCAAAATGATCTCATTATTGAAAATAAATGAATGATTCTAAATTTTATGAAAAATAAATCATAATTTTTTCTAACCCTGTATCATGATTTGTATTAATTCCTAGAAAGGACAGGGTTTCAATAGTTACATGTTTTTAAATAATTTTAATGATGCACCTTGCGAATTTACGCTACCTGTAGCAGCCTTTGCGAGCTTACAGGAAGTTTCGAACCAGTCAGACACATCAATATTTAATTTGTTTAATATATAATTGGCTTTAGGAATCGAAACTCAGATTATTATGAATTTAAAATCCAGTCAAGAAACACTGCTTGTTTAATTATAGTTCTATATTTAAAGTATACAGTATTTCACGCGTGTATTCTAGCACATGTGGTAACAAAATTAGCTGTACCTACCTAAAAATTTACACTATTTGAAACAGTTCCAATGTTAATACAAATTATAAATGAGAAAAGATACTAAGTGATAATTGTGAAGTGTTGTATGTTGGCACCCCAGTATTAACAATGTGGGTGTATATTACAAGTGGTTCCCACCACCAAATTTACGTAATTGGGGCGTAATACCCCTAGAAGCTTAGGGGTAAACAAACAGAGCAGAGGTTCCAAAATGTTATATAGACACTTTTCCATATTACTGTAATATTACTCAGTTTTGTTTTATGAAGCGGTGCTTATCCACCCAGGTACTAACTGTGCTCATACTTGCTGCACTCTACATCACATTCGAATTTACATATCCTCATGTTACTTTATTATTCCTTCAGTATTTATCACTTTTTTGTGAAGCGGTATTTACTCATACAGGTACTAACTGTGTTTACTTTTGTTGCAGTCTACGGCGTACGAGTCTACATATCTTCATATTACTGTAATATGGCTTCAGTATTTATCATTTAAGTTTTGTTTTGTAAAACAGTATTTATCCATCCAGGTACTAACCAGTGGCGTGCGGTAACATTTTTTAAAAGGGAAGCGGTTTCCAAATAAATACACAAAATTTAATTTGATAATAAATGTCGCCACAGATTTTTTTTTTTTGTAATTTTGCACATGGAAATGCGAAGATATATTTTCAATACATTTGTTTTTTGCTTTACTAGTAATATTTAATGTATTCCTTACATTTTCACTTTAATTTCTGAAACTGAAAACAATTACAGTTTCATTATTATTATTATAAAAGGGATTGAAATAAAGATAATATATAAAAAAAAATAATGAAAAAAAATCAACCTGTAAAACGTAATGATAAAGTTATTAACTATTTAGAATAAATCCTAATTTAATAAACCAACGCGATTTTGGTTCACGAAAGTAATAGTTTTCTACGTGGATGCGTTAATATCATTACTTTGTCTCCGCATCTCCGCTGCGTTTAAGGTTGCAATAGTAAAGGAGCAAAGCGCATACTGTTTTCTGTGGCCGTCAGTTCGTATTAAGAAAGCGTTCAGGGTATTTCATGTATGAAATCTAAGATAAACATATTGTTAATGAAATACAAGCTGTAGATTTAGAAATTGAAGAGTTTTAAATTAATAAAAGTTTATTTAAAATAATATTATGAATAAAAATTAATAGGAAGCATTATTGACAAAATACATGTTCTTAGTAAAATACAAGGGATGCGCCACATCGAACGCATCCATGGAGTGCACGCCACTGGTGCTCACCCTTGCAATATTCAACACATCTTGAAAGCGTCTATATTGTAACTTGTTGGATACCACTGCTCTAAGCAATGTATTGGTTATTAGGGCATTAGTCTATTAATGTCCTTAACTATGTGTATTGCGTATGTATGCAATGCGTGTGTGTATACGTACCTCATTACATCTGCTGTTTAATGTGTGTTGATTTGTCATTGTTACTTGTGTGACTGTTTGTGAGCAACTGAAAACAAATAAAGCAAATTAAAATAAGAACAAGCTTAGAAATAAATAAAAATATAGTAAATACCATGAGATATATTTTATTCTTTACTTGCAACAATTACTGAAATATTGGTTCGTATTAGTTCAGCATTAAACTGTATCATAAAATTTAATTAAAGATGTGGTGACATAAAAATGTGCATTTGATTTTATTAAGTACATATATCTAGTTAATATCAGCCATAAATTATTAGGTTATGATAAAAATTGTATACACACGGAACTGATTTTATTATCTGCAAATATTTGCAAGTATATTAACTCTGTAATAACAATTTATATTACTAGATAACATGTAATAAACATATAGACGAGTTTATAATATATGTGCAATTAAGTGAAATGAGCACGAGATACATTATGCGGTAAATAATATTCGTGTGGGCATTATAATATTGAAATTAGCATAAAGTGAAGAAAAGAAGCAATCGCATTCATGCACTACATTGCAAATTAAAATAAAAGACAATTATAATATGAATAATAAATCAAGAATGCATTTGTTTTACATTTTCAATAAAATAAAATTAAAAGTTTTGACATAAAGTAATGCTAATATATATAAGTTGATATCCCTACATTTTGGCAGCCTAGGCAAATTCATATAACTGTTAATATAATTAATTATTAGCAAATCGATATCTACTTAAGTCCGATAAATACAGTGTCGGACTGGCAAGTTTTGGCCCACCGGGCAAATAAATAATAATAATAAAAGAAAACATATTTTTATTTAAATAACGTTTTTGATACAAGATATATATATATATATATATATATATATATATATATATATATATATACCGGGTGTCCCAACTCGACCGACACATGGGAGTTTTACATGGGAAATCAGTTAATTATGAATAGTATCTCCCCATTGCAAATTTTGTATACTTATCGGAGAATATTAATTCTATGGATCACACTTATTTGAAATATGCAATTTCATCTGCAGCTCGAGATTTATTAAATTTAAAATCTAATATTTTCCTTCAAAATCAGACAGCCATGGAAATAAAAGAAAATATTTATCTGACAGTTTAGTGATGTATCACTGATTTTAATTCTTATTCCCTGTATTTTAATATTATGTAAGTTGAACTTAGTTTCTTTTTGTTAAATAATATACCAATATTACAAAAAAATAAGTATCTACAATGGCATGTCATTAACTGTCAAAACTTCACATAGATATTTTCTTTTATTTCCATGGCTGACTGATTTTGAACGAAAATGTTAGATTTTATAATTTAAAAATAACAGTTTATAACACAGTGAATACTTTTAAATCGTTGTCATTGTTAAAAGTAAAAAACAAATTTACTTTTAACACTTGTGTTAAAAAGGAACTAAATCTAGTTACCTGTCATAAATGTCATTCTATAATGCTTAGTTTTTATTTACTAGTACATAACTAGGGTCGTAGGAAAAATAGTGTATGATATTTGTGTTAAAAGTGATTTTATTTCGTTCGTGTGTCACTTTTAACACTTATATCATAAATAACTATTAGATACTTTGTTATCTGTTGCCATGGTTTAAGTATTGAGTAGGAAAATGACATAGGTTTGTGTTTTACATTATAAAATTATTATTTTTTATTTAATACAATCTTTTCAAGGATACGGAAAAATACTTTGTGCCCTACGGGAATCTAACGGCATATTACATCCCTTGGCTTTTGTTGCCCTCGCTCACTACGTTCGCTCGTGCATCAGAAATCTTCGGGATGTAATATGCCCATATCTTCCCTTATGACGCAATATACTATAACTTTTGTTTATTAGAAATACATTTCCATAACAACACACACTACTGACATTTTAAAATTGTTCTTAAATATTAAATTAAGTTACTTTCCGCTTGTCGATAAAATATTATTTTATCACCTTGTATAAAAAATAACTATTCTTTTAGCCAAATAATACACAGTTACCAATGCACTAAATTTATATAAATCACCGACAGATTATCTTTATCATGTATCAGTGTAGACGACACAACTAAGGGATCCTTTTTGCATAAAAATCCGAGTACAATTTAAATTTTTTGTCGTTAGGCGCCGCAATGTGCGCTGATTGTGAAGGATTCCTATCTCTGTAGATTTTATGTACCTACTTATTTGTAGAATATGATTCATGTTTTTATTTTTAATATTCTGGTAACAGATTAAGATATTAGTTTTTAACTTACCAATTAACATTTTAATATTTTGTCTAGAAATTTGGCCCCCATTTGTTAAATTATTTGGCCCACCGGGATTTTGCCCGGTTGCCCGGCGTGCCAGTCCGACACTGGATAAATAAACAAAAACGGAGATAAAAGTTTTGAAGCGAAAAACTGAAATTTTTAGGTTTCTACGTTTTACTTATTTTTCACCTAATCGTTCCAATGTGGACAAAATATTTTTTATATAACTTTTTCCGTAAAATCGAATGGTAAAGTAGTTGAGATTCTATCTCTATTCATTTTTGAAAATACTGAAAAAACCCACTTTTTTGAAATACAATTTTGGCAGCAAATAGCTTCGAAACAAAAAGAGATAATGAAATTCTGTTTGTACATTTGACATTCTTTAAAAAATATTACAAACAAAATTTTGTAAAATTTTAAAATTTTTGTGCTGAAAATTTGATATTTCCAAATATTTTCGGGTTTACGAAAAAATACTGCATCGACGGCTTTGGAAATTACTTCCCCTGTTTTTATTATATACATAAACTATTTTTCCAAGTAATATTCATTATAGTGTGAAGTATTAGTAGTAAAATAAATCATAGGCACAATAACAAAATTAAAACTTAAAATTGTATAGTAGAGTTGTCATTTATAAATTAAATTTTGATCGTTGTTTTACGAAATTACGAGTATTACCAGTTGGTTACCGATTTCCCGTTCGGTAAGTAATTTACAGAATTACTTACGATTTGTAATTTGAAAACATATAACATAGCTTACTGTTTTGGAAATGTAATTGGTAAATGATGTTATGTTTTTTGTATAAAGAATTGTATTTTCAATATTTGGAGAACTTTGTGTTAATTGGCTGTACTGTGTTGTTGAGAATTCAATTGTTGTTTTAAATCCAACTTTATTTTATAACAAAATGAATGGAAGTTTATATTGGCACTTTTTGAAACATAATTGAATATTTAAATAACATTCATTCTCTGTTTTGTTAAAAAAAAAATGTATTTAAATATTATTTTGTAACATTTACCATTTATGTATATTTCACTTTTTCACCCTGTATTTAACTACACTACTCTATTTTTTCATTTTTTACTATTATTTTTAAATTTAATAAATTACACAAAAATAAATTTCCATATAAACTAAAGTTTATATTTACCGAGTTTTTAGATTTTACGTTTTTACCTCCCGCCTATCAATATATGTATAGATAAGGGAGGTATTGTTTTTGGTCAGATTTCTCGAGTATGAGTTTTCAACATATGAGCACGAATTAGGGTCCCTACAATACGATTTTACTATTTTTACCGTGATGTCTGTATGTCCGTGTGTGTGTGCGTGTGTGTGTGTCTGTGACGATTTTTCGTCCACGATAACTCCAATACGAGACATGTAAAAAATTTATTAAGTATTTATGACTTATATTCAAATATGATGAACTGATTAGATTTTGACTACAATTGGTTAAACGGAAGTAGTACTTTACTTGAAGCTTTAAACCGTTTTTCCTAAAAAAATACCTCTAAAACCATTTTTTCACAAATTACATTATTATTAAATATAAAGATTATTTAATTTTCTACCGATCTGCATAATTACGTTTATATATAACTTCTAGCTAGATAGAAAAAAAAATATAAATTATAATAATTTTACATTTCGTTTAGGCTGAGGAATTTTGATAAAACAGATGAGTTATTCATATGTTCACAAAATTTGACATGTGATGTCAAATTTGATGTAAGTAAGTGTAAAAGATAAAATAAGTAAAAATGAAGTAATTTTATTGTAAAATTTAAAAAGATGGAAGAAATGTATTAGGAATGTATTTGCATACGTTAATCAAAGTAAGTTCGGTTCCGGTTTTAGTAACGTCAAAAATATCTGTCATATTGGTCATACAAATTTTATGAAGGAAATTTTAGGTATGAAATGAATTAAAAATATTCTTAACTGCAATAACACACTAATTTAAAAACTATAAATTAAATGTATTGAAAAACTTATATAGAATATATTACTACAGTGGCGGGATGTATTGTGTTGGACACATCAGATTTTTTTGACATTAAATACCAACATAAAAAAATAAATAACAGCACGTGAATGAGCTATAACTGATCCAATTTTAGTAGTGGTAAAGCTATAACTGATGCAAAATAGAAAAACACATATTGTCGGTCTCAAAAACTCAACTTCAACCGAACACAATATTAAGCAACTCAAACTAACTCGCACACTATTTCACCAAAGCAGAGTATATTTGCAGAGTATTGCATGAGTGGTGTTAACGATAAGACCGAATGAACTTTGGAATTAAAAATGTCAATACTTTCGTTAACAAAGGATTGTGTCGGCTTGTTTCGAGCGTGTTTTGTTGCAGGAAGTTTATTTTGTAGGAATTTTTCATCCGATTTACATAATATCGAAAAGCGATTTGGATTTTGGGGGAAATGGGGAAATAGAAAATAAATTGTGCTACCCACAGGTTTTAAACTTCTACCTACAAAAACTTTAAATAAATATACATATAAGGATAATGTATTTTGGTGGAGGAGCTTTTCATAAACACATTTTTTTGAAGTAAAACCTCGTAAAGATGTTATTTATTTTACCATTTTCAGGATAACGTAAAATTATATTCACCGAAATTATTGGTTTTAGGCGCAGGATACCCTTAATAACATGAATATAATACAAAAAGAATTATGTGAGAACATAAAGTATAGTTACAGTTATACAGAAAAAGAATATTAATTTTTACTATTAAAATAACTTCAGTACGTCTTTATAAAGCAATGCGTTTATTTGGTTTTTTTAGAGAATAAACGGAATAACTTGGCAACGCCGCGAAAAACTAAAACAAAATTTATAGGTTCGTATGGGACAATAAAATACAATTAAAAAATGTAAAAATAAATCGGGAGTATATGAGAAGAAAAATTACATTATGCTCCTTGAGTGGACGAATATATTCTGTTGATAACGCTGACTGGTGAAATTCGTACGCGTGGTAGTAATAATACCAGTTTTGTTGTCATGCTAACAGTTGTCAAATATGTTTATAAAAACTTCTAATTGTATTAAAGTTATCTTCTATATTTATAGATTTATTTTCAGTTAAAAGCAGGGCATGTAACCGAAAAAAATACTGGTTAACGGTTAACCCTTATAGTGAACGTTATAATAATAACGGTTTTAGTTCAAAAACCGATTTTTGAAAATTAAAAACCTGTTTAAACCGGTTAATATATCGGTTAAAAAAATAATTAAATTAATTAAAAGAAATTAATTATAAAAATTTGATTAAAAAAAATTACAGAATAATTAATTTAAAAAAATAATAAAAAAATACCATCTGAGAAAAATATAACAATTAAAAAAAAGCAAATTAATTAATGAATATTCACAAAAATTCCCGTAATATCTTCAGAAAAACGCAGGTCACTTTTCAATTTTAAACTTGCCTGTGTTGACAAAGGCCGTATATATTTGGGACTTTTTAAGTAACCTTAACGGCCAAAGAAACTACCTACATTTATGACTCTCCAATAAAATGTTAATTGTAAAACCTGTCATGACTCATGTTCAAATACAAATAGAAAACACAGATATAAAAAAATATTAAAATTTTTTGTCGCTAAATGATATTAAAATAAAGGTTAAAGTTCGCTAAAACCGGTTTATTTTTTTTCTTGGTTAACGGTTACCGGTATTTTCAGCCTGAAAAATATCGGTTAAAATTACGGTTAAAGTTCGCAATTTTCGTTGAAAATATCGGTTACCGGTTTTTATTAACCGGTTACATGCTCTGATTTTAAGACTATATCTTTAATAGTTTTTGAGTTACAAGCTTATAAAACTTAATTTTATTAATTTTGCATGTTGTTTTATTTTGGTAAACCTGTTCCGTACAAGTTAAAGTAAAAATATAAAAAATGTGTCTTATAAAAAAAAAACAGAGAAATACATTAAAAAAATTCAAAAAAGCTTTTAGTTTAGTACTTACTTTAAAGTCAAATGTAGACGATGTCTCTGTTTCAAACTTGGAAAAGTAAGAAACGAGCTTTTTCCAAAGCTTCTACTTTTAAGCTTACATAATTCTGTATAATGTTCATACCCATTATTGGGATAACAGACTTCACAAATAAACCCTCCTTTT
The DNA here is from genome assembly GCA_035578165.1 of Stenolophus ochropezus. Lineage (NCBI taxonomy): Eukaryota > Metazoa > Arthropoda > Insecta > Coleoptera > Carabidae > Stenolophus > Stenolophus ochropezus. Next base: position 14,924,377 of record JAQOWZ010000018.1, on the reverse strand, counting down.
TTAAGGGGAGTGCAAGTTGAACCACTCTTACAAATATCTCCTTTACATGCGTCTTTAGTTAAAGTTATGTCACAATTTGAAGCGGTAAAACCAGCAGTACAAACACAGGAATAACCACCTTCTTTCCGAAAACAAGTTAAACCTTGTTGAACTATCTAGAACATTGTTAAACCCTGTAGAACTATCTCATCTTACTCCCAATTATCTTGGAACAGTGTTGAACCTAGTACATTTATGTTACACCCTAAACAAGTGCCTTAACTTTGTCCCAAACAATTTGGAACAAAGTGAAACATACTGCAAGTCTCTCTACTTATTTCAGAACACTTGGAACATCTTTCTGCCTTCTAAAACTTTCTTTTTAAGTCTTCCTAGTAATTTTCAATAATAGACATACATGAAAAGTTACAATTTATTGTTTTTCACTCTAAAATTTTTCATATACAGCCAAAAAAATTAAAAATGCCCATTTTTGGGTCCAAAATTTTGATTTTTGGAATTAGTCTAACTTGATAGTCGTCGATGCGCTGATTTCAAATTTTCAAACCGAATTCAATTATCTCTTTCCATTCCTGAGATATTTGCTCTCAAAGTTGCACCTCAAAAAAGGGTGTTTTTTAACCATATCTCTAAAATGGGTAGAGATACATTCTCAACGATTATACCAGTCGATTCTACGCGGAAAGTTACATAAAGAAATGTTTTCTCCTCATATACGTTCTTTGGAACGATTTGGTGAAAAATGAGAAAAACGAAAAAACCGGAATTTCAGTTTTTCGCTCGGAAACTTTTTGTCTCCAAATTTTTTTATATTCTGGACTTAAGTAAAGAAGAATGTGCTGATTCCAAATTTTCAAACCGATTTCAATTATCTCCTACCGTTCTCGAGATATTTGAGTTCAAAGTTGGACCTGAAAAATTCAGTTTTTCAGGAATAGTCCTGAAATGGGTTGAGATACGACCTCGTGGACATCACCAATCGATTCTACGGACAAAATTACATTTTTGTACCAATTTTCAGATTTATATTCTAATGGATACAATTTGTACAGCGAAAAAACGAAAATGGCCAAAAATCGGAAAAAATCGTAAGGGGTTCATCAGGCGATTTTTCAATTTTTACGATTTTCGTTTTTTCGGTCTAAAAATTGTATCCGCCTGAATAAATATCTGAAAATTGGTATACTTATGTAATTTTGCCCGCAGAATCGATTGGTGAGGTCGACGAGGTCGTATCTCGACTCATTTCAGGACTATTCCTGAAAAACAATTTTTTTCAGGTCTGACTTTGAACGCAAATATCTCCAGAACGGTAAGAGATAATTGAAATCGCTTTGAAAATTTGGAATCAGCGCATCTGTATTTATTTAAGTCTAGAAAATGAAAAGATTTGGTGACAAAAAGTTCCCAAGCGAAAAACTGAAATTCCGGTTTTTTCGTTTTTCTCATTTTTCACAAAATCGTTCCAAAGAACGTATATGCGGAGAAAACATTTCTTTATGTAACTTTGCCTGTAGAATCCACTGGTATAGTCGTTGAAATTGTGTCCCTACCCGTTTTAGAGTTATATCCAAAAAACCAACTTTTTTGAGGTGCAACTTTGAGGTCAAATATCTCAGGAACGGAAAGAGATAATTGAATTCGGTTTGAAAATTTGAAATCAGCGCATCGGCGACTATCAATTTGGAATTATTTCAAAAATCAAAATTTTGGACCTAAAATGGGTCTTTTTGGATTTTTTTGGCTGTATATAGAGTGAAAAACTATAAATTGTGAGTTTTAATGTATAACTATTATTGGAAATTACTAGGAAGACTTAAAAAGACAGTTGTAAAAGGCAGAAAGATGTTCCAAGTGTTCTAGAGTAAGTAGAAACAGTTGTACTATGTTTCACTTTGTTCCAAATTATTGTTTGGGACAAAGTTAGAAACTTGTTTAGGGTATAACATAGATGTATCAGGTTCAACACTGTTCCAAGATAATTGGGATTCAGATGAGACAGTTGTACAGGGTTTAACAATGTTCTAGATAGTTCTACAAGGTTACACATTATCCCAAATGGGGTAGGTGACCAAGGTAGAATTTTAATGAAAAAACTATTGAATTATAGAAAGTATATTTCTTTATTAACGTTGACATTAAAAAAGTTAAATATTTATCAGCAATTGTTTAGTAATTTGCGTTAAATAGAAACAGCGTCCTTTACTATGACGTTCACTAAGTTAGCACTATCTCACTCACACCACCTATTTCCGTCTGTCTACCTTCGCCGCTCTCATGAACTTCGTTGACGTCATAATCCCCTCCCAAGTACTATATTATTTATTTACTTCAAAACAACATATAATTGACAATTTTAAAAAAATACGGGTATATTATTTTTGTACAAGCTATGACATATACCAAATTTAGAAATTGGTCACCTACCCCATTGTATGAGATTAATTTCAGGCAGTTTTGGAAGGTTTAACATTGTTCCAAATTGTTTGGGACAAAGTTACGACAATTGTTTACGATTTAACATTGTTATATAAGGGTCAACACTGTTCCAATTTGTTTGAAATTAATTTCAGAATTCCAAATTGTTTGGGACAAAGTTAATATAATTATTTAGGGTTTAACATTGTTATATAAGGTTCAACACTGTTCCAAGTTAATTGGGATTAAGTTAAGAAAGTTATACTAATTTAACAATGTTCTACATAGTTCTATAAGGTTTAACACTGTTCCACATTGTGTGGGATTAATTTCAGAATGTTGTGGAAGGTTTAACATTGTTTCAAACTGTTTGGGACAAAGTTAATATAATTATTTAGGGTTTAACATCGTTATATAAGGGTCAACACTGTTCTAAGTCAATTGGGATTAATTTCAGACAGTTATGTAAGGTTTCACATTGTCCCAAATTGTTTTTATTTGTATTTTAAGTATTAAAATATTTCAGAAACAAAATTTAGAAGATGATTTTATCTCTAAAGAATATTTGTGGACTGCTTTATGTCAAGAAAATGAATATTATGACAGAACATTCCTTAATATCGACAGTAAAGCTCTTATGTCGTCCCATATTCCAAATTGATTAGATTTTTATGTGTCACATTATACCATTCTTTATATATTGCATGAGCTGAGCCATAAAAATGCAAGAAAAAATATAAAATAACATGAATATTATAGAGAAATCTCCAAGGAATCGATTGGTGTAAGAATTTTTGTTATAGCTCAACTTGTTTTTGAGATACGCGGCCATAAACTTAAAATTTGAAAATTGTAAGTGCCAAATTGTACAATTTTTTATATATTTCATCGGCTGTGTCATAAAAATGCAAGAAAAATATATAAAAATGTGTATCTTATAGAAAAAACCCCAAGGAATCGATTGATGTAAGAGTTTTTATTGTATCTCAACTAATTTACGAGTTACAAGCCTGTAAAGATAAAACTCATTTCCAAAAAATGTTTTGACCGCCACAAGGATTCAGATCTATTTTAGATATTCAAAAAGTGATATAAATATATAAAAAGTAAATAAAAATAGCCAGGAACATTTTTTATTTTACGACCGCCACACGAATTCAAATTCTTACCTGAAAGTCTTTTAAAACAGGGGCATTGTCATTTACGTCTGTGACAATAACTTCAACATGAACATCGCTTCTTAAAGGAGGACTGGCTGCTCTAACTCTTAAATCATATATTTTTCCTAGGACTCTCGTAGTCTAGTTCAGTCATAGTCAATAGTTCTGCACTAGACGAGCCAGGTCTAGTCACTAGAGAAAAGCTGTTAGAGTCATCTCCTTCTAGAAGAAACGAGTTTAATCATCGACCTTTAGACGGATTATGAGTGGTCCAATGAAAGTTATCAGCGGAATTTCTGGACACAGCAAAAAACGCTTGAACACGGCAATTTTAGTATAAAGGGGGACACTTGAATGGATTTCCAATGGCATTTCAACCCTAAAGTGGGCGTTGCACCTAATTTTAAAGGGAAAAGGGTGTCAAAAAAATCTAAGAAAAATATAACAATTAAAAAAAGCAATTTAATTAATGAACATTCACAAAAATTCCCGTAATATCTTCAGAAAAACACAGGTCACTTTTCAATTTTAAACTTGCCTGTGTTGACAGAGGCTGTATTTATTTGGGACTTTTTAAGTAACCTTAACGGCCAAAGAGACTACCTACATTTATGACTCTCTAATAAAATGTTAATTGTAAAAACTGTCATGACTCATGTTCAAATACAAATAAAAAACACAGATATAAAAAAATATTATTTTTTTTCTCGCTAAATGATATTAAATAAAGGTTAATGTTCGCTAAAACCGGTTTATTTTTTTTTGTTAACGGATACCGGTATTGTCGGCCTGAAAAATATCGGTTAAAATTACGGTTAAAGTTCGCAATTTTCGTTGAAAATATCGGTTACCGGTTTTTATTAACCGGTTTCTTTAACCGGTTACATGCCCTGGTTAAAAGTAAAATTAACCTAACACAATCGACAGTAATGACATTGACAGTTCAGAAATACCACGTAAATATAATAAAATACGCGTAAACCACGGTACATGAACTAATCACAAACCGTCAGGACTATCTAGTTGGAACAAACTTTATATCTATCACTTTCGTTACTGTTTTGAACCACTTCGAATTATCTATGACGTTATATGACGTCAATAAATTTCTTCTCCTGCTACTAATTTGATTCATACGAATATATGATGACGTGAAATATACCACACGAATAATGAACTATACCAGCACAAGCAACATATTTTCTTGTAGGTCATATATCAACATTAGTCCTATAGATTGTGAAAAGCAAGAAAAATTTTCATTATTTACACGTCACATCACACATTTTGTAACCTGTAAGAAGACATCAATAAAAATTATTTAATGGGGCATATGACAATATTCATATTTTAAGGGAAAACCTTATACATTGTATAATGTTCCGGTATTTATGCATCGATTGTAATATTAACACTAATACCAATTTCATCAAATCCAATCAGCTCTACCTTGTCAAGATTGTTTATTATTTATTTGCTATTTCACTCACTTCAGCTATTTTCATCTCTGTCCATCTTTGTTCGCTTCAGGTGCACTTAATCGACTACCTTATTCGTTCCCAAGACCATTATATTTACTTGAAAACTACAAATAATTCAAAACTACAAATAATTAATCATTATAATTTTTTTTTAAAACTGTCATATATTCTTATATAAAAATTTAAAAACTGATCACCTGCCCCATTTGTTTAATTATTTTCCTGAGAATTTGTTTCTAGTTTTTAAATCTTGATGTCTTTATTACCCCAGAATCTTATTTTAGACTTTATCTAGTTTCCAATAATTGCTTTACTAATTTATCCTAGAATATGCGGTAGTTAAAAGACAGTCAAATAAAAATGTTAAAAATACCGGAAAAATGATACATTCCTAGCAGACAATGGATAATGGGGAAGTTTAGCGATTTTTATTTTTTTTTATTATATTAAGATTATCTTCAAAAGTGATATTCTACATTTTATTTAACTCAAAGATGCCTAGATTTCTCAATAAATGAAATTTTATATATAAACGACGTCACACAAAATATTCTTACTTTTGACCAGTTTTTATTGTAATTCTGCGTTAATTATATTTTCGTTTGAACAATTTCAAATTTATCCTCAATGGGTTACTTCACTATATAAGAGATGTGTAACTATATGCTATTATCGACTGTTTTTGGCATTTTGTAATTTGTTGTACAATACATTGTAGGATACTGAAGATGGATTGAAAATAAATCAAAACATTAACAACCTTGTCGAAATTCCGACTAACACATACAAGAAAAACGACTCAAAACGTAATTACTTTTCTTACCATCGAAGAAATATTATTTTTGAGACGTACGATGTTTTGCTGACATATTTAGTAATAAAGGAAAATGTTAACATAACGACAGTTTAAAATAGCAAACTCCACTAGGGCATTGCACCCGGTAGGAATAACTTTCTGTTATTCGTTTCTTATGCAATGAAGGGGTGAAACTCATTGATATTCATCATAGAATGAAGCTACAATATGAAAATTAATGTTTCGTATTTCGGCAAAGATATGAGCGGAATTTCAAAAAGTGATGTTTTCCATATATGATTCTTTTCAACTTAGCCAAGCACACGATGTTGTAACAAATGCTCAGAACTCTTAAAAAACAAGACTGCTATTTGAACCAAATGGCGTGAATTTATGAAAACTGGTTTTCTTTTGCAGCATAAGTAAAGCGTAGTAACATATTGCACGTTCAACAGTGCCAACTGACAACCTTCCAAAATTAAAGAAGCATTAGGTTGCAAAAAATTACAGCAATGAACAGTGATTCAGATTGTGCAGGTCACCAAGATTTTTCTGCTAGTGTTCCAGCAATTAAAAAAGGAATAGGACTTGCATAGAATGTAACTGAGACTAAGTTTTCACATTTCTTCAATAAATTTTGTTTAACTACTATTTTAAGGTTTTCATTTGAAAGTGATTGCGGCTTATACGTCACTAGAAGAATTTTTTTCGGGTATTCGAGCAATTACAAATTGAGGGTAGAGGACGAGCGAAGAACATAAAGTGGACTACGACTAAAAATTACGTGCTTACATAAATTTTGTTTAACGACTTTTTTAAGGTTTTTATTTAATTCTGCCTTTTGCATACATCTTACGTTTATATGCATTTGTGGAATGGTCTGAAATATCTAGTTGTTTACACTTCATTTATTTGTGATAGCTATGGTTACGACTTAACATTTACGATTGACAGCAATGTACCAAAGCGTTCAATTTAAAATTAAACATAGCAGAAATAAAATGAGGTTAAAAATTAATAAAACTCATTTACAATATTTATAATTTGGATAAGTTTGATATTTCAACAATGATATTGATTTTTATCACATATTTACTTCCTTAATTATTACAAATATTTCCATTAAATAATTCCATTTTTAATATTGCTCAGTTCAAAAAATCAAGTGCTATGGGATCAGGATGAATTCTAGCGAGTCACTATTTTCGTCCACCGCATCCATTTTATCGACAGGGAAATGTATTATTAAAAAAAGTCACAATTTGACAGTTAATAATGACACAAATTTGACAACGTATGTTTCATTTTAAAGTTAACGCTGTATTACATTGCTGTCAATCAAAGGCGAAGTCGTAACACACGGTATGTAACCCAAACGTACTTCAGATCGTTGCCAATAATAATGGTCTGAAAGTACGTATTGCCAACCGTTGCCAATAGCAATGATCTGATAGTATGTTTATAATCAATTGGTTAGTAATGCGTTTCCATCCAATGGAAATAGTGAAAAAATACTCGGTACTTACTTCACTTTCCATCTAGATGAAAAAAAAAGATTGCGGCCAGCTAAATGTCACTTTCCAACCGTTTAAATGTGATTGAATTTTAACAAGTCAAACTTATAGGTAGCAAATCTTCGCTCACTTTTTCTGCAGCTTCACGTACTTCTAGTCAAGTAAAATATAAATACAAGCAATTATGGAGTGAAGAAATAAGCAGGATTGCAGTAAACTTATAAATTTTATTAGTCTAAGGCCGACGTTTCGCTGCCAATTGTAGCATCACCAAGGCAAAAGACAATATTTTAAAATAGTCTTTTGCCCTGATGATGCTACAATTGGTAGCAAAACGTCGGCCTTAGACTAATAAAATTTATCAGTTTACTGCAATCCTGCTTATTTCTTCACTCCATTATCCCTCCAGTCGCTTAACATCAATTTTACACAAGCAATTGTAATAATAAAATTTATTAAATTTACTGTTTCATCGTACGTATGATTGACAGTAAGTTTGCAGATGCCGACTCGCTTCGCTCGATCTGCAACCTCTAACCTACTTCCAAACATTAGTACCCAAATAAGTATTTAGCACTGCATTGGCAGTACATACATAACCCAACATGTATGCACCGTTGTGTGTATGTGTGTAGATTCGCAAGTCATCCCGGGCTAATGGGAATCCTATATCTGGCATGTGCAGACGGGTAATTTACAACGCGCACATTAATTATGATTAGTATTGTTTGGAGCCGTCTGTTCCTTTTGTTACACAATGTGTTTTCTCGTAGCCCTGGCCGCGGCTCAATAGCATCTTGGGTATTCATACTGAGGTGTGAGGCGCAGATAGTAGATAGTCACTTAAGCAGCAGCTGAAGGCGAAAAGGGGTGCTCAACAGGAAAATCTTACAGTGGGGCAGATTCTATTATATGGTTCAAAGCTTTCATAGTATAACGTGTATAGAGTCTATGAAGTGCGCTGTCACTAAAATGTGTATTATGTATCAATAATATTAGATCGAGAGGTATTGAAAATGTGCTTTGTGTAGCGATCTTTTTATGAATCGGTATGGCAATAATTAGTTTCAGATTGAAGATTCGGTTTCGGCCAAAAATGCTGGTTTCGGCCGCAGTTTCGGTTTCGGCAAAAATTGGCCGAAACTTCTGCCCGGACGAAACTTATGTTCGTATCGTGTCTGTTTCCAGGTTTATTTTTGTTTGTTAGTTAATAGTTTTGTTTTGTACATTATTTCATTTTTTTTCCTTTCGTTAATATTATTGTTATTTTATTATCGTTATTCTGAGGCTGTTAGTACAAATGTGTCTATTGCAAGATGAGGCAAGATCTCATTAATTCAATTTGTAGAATGGGGTATGTGACCAAATTTTGATTTTTGCATATATGATACTAGACAAAAAATATCCGTATTTTTTGAAATAGGTTCATTATTCATAATATACGAGAAAATTATTGTCAAAAATTTGTGGAAGGGATGCTGTCACGTCATCGTGGTAGAATTGTGAAAGAAGAGAGATAGACTGGGAGCGTAAGATACCGTCTACCTGATTTTTTCCACGATCCTATCATATTGACGTCACACGTCCCTTCTCCGAAACATTACATTGCGAATAACAATATTATTGTGAACTAATATATAGTTTTAATGTGAAGCTCTATAATGGTTAGTTTTATATTGATATTCGATTATGGTCACATACCCCATTAAGACAACGACTTATTGCACAATTAAGAAAAAAAGTAACGTTATTTAAGAGAAAAGCGTACATTATAAAAGTACCTGTTAGTTAGCAACAAATACTTCTTGAAAAGACTATTTATATGACTGTGATAATATGTGACATTTGTGACGCAGTGATAGACTTTAGTAAAGATAGTGCCTCCTATTCCGAGATCACTTTTCAGTGCAAAATAGGTTTTGATACAACAAAAAAATACTACATTATTTTTTTTTCAGGAATTGTACAAGACAGGAGAAATGTGTAGCCGTTAACCAGACTAAAATCCTCTTCCTTCAAATTAGGTGAAGGTCAGAATAGAATTTGCCAAGAAACCTGTTAACTAATTAAGGAGTGGAAAAAGTGGTAAGTAATCAATCAAAGTTTAATAATTTATTTAAAACTGTTGGAATGTCTTGTGCAAAAACCTGAAGGTAAAAAGTAGAGATAGGACCGAATCCGAATAATTATTTTCACTATTCGACATATTTTAATGGCGAATATTCGGTTATGAGAAATAAGAGAAATACAATGCTGTTTTGTTATGTTTAAAACATATAAATTTATAGATAATAAATTTTAAACAAAAGATTTACATATGTTTCATTAATATTAATATATCTACAATACGTATAAATCATTTATCTAGTTATATTGTTTGGTGAAATAATTAAATTGAATAATAATCAAATAAAAGATTACCTTAACAAAAAATAGAGTGAGATTTCAGAATAAATAAACCCATCTCCAGAACCAGGACCACCAATCACGCTTTCAGATTGTACAAAAATATATAATTCAGTATTGCCGAATATTCTTTATTCGGTTATTCGGCTGCTATTCGTCACATCACTAGTAAAAAGATCTCACCTAATATACCCTACTCATTGCAACATATTAAACAAAATTCGAAACTGCTATATTTATAGCCAATTCTAGATTTAATTCCTCAAACCACTAAACACTAAGTGCATTCCCTCATTGAGTAATACTTGTACGATTCCTCCCCGTGTTGGAGAGTCTGTTTCACTTCGTAATCGACTTATCTCCACTGCAGGTATTTATCGTAACATCGCGAGTCGCGAGTAATTCGGCTGCAACTGCGTTTCTGTTTCTTCCCTTCCGACGTCCTTTCAGACGGCGAACGTTAGTGTAAGTCTCAGGCCCTGCGGTGGCGCGCTGATCAAAGACATTAATTTCGTGTGCTTGACGTCTCAGACTCGTACAACGAATCAACACTGGGTATTTGTTTATCTGTGCACGGATTCTAAATTGCATAAATTGCTTTAATGTACACTTCTTTGGAAACATTCCTAGTAGGAAGTCAAGTACTTACTTGCATTTAAGTGGTGTAATTTGTCAGCGTAGACAGGCTTTCTGCAATATTGTGGGGCAGGGTATGCACATTATTGGGATCCCATTTCTGGACCCCCTATTCTGCACAAGTCTCACGATGGTAACTTAAAATTGTGATGTATGTAACCCGTAAATTGTTTAATGTTTAGATTGGTAATCTAGTTCTTTTGTGTTACTATGTATTAGCTGTTAAAATCTATATTGGTAATGATAATGGCTTTCAAACTACGTTTAAATATTTTATTGCTTCTTGGTATTATGATATTACGTTTAAATTTTTATTTTTAATTATATTTCATATTGATTTATGTAAGTAAAAGTTTTAATAATGAAATATAATAACTAAATATATTAAATAATGTTGAAAAATATTGTAAAAGTTTTTTTAACATATATGGGCTGTTATATAAAACATAAATGCTATTTTTTATGTATTAAAATAGCATTTCGTCATTTATATTAAAGTAATAAGTATTTTCAACTAATTTTATTTGGAAGACCATTTTAATTTTATTATACATCAAAGTATATTATTTAACCAATGCCTCTTAAGTTGTACTAATAAATATTATTAATTCATTGCCCATAAACAGTCATAAACGACGAAATAGCAAAACAAATCGTAATATAATACACAAGTCAATTGTGACTTCTTTATGTCATGATTTAAGGAGGTGAACACTTGCGAGTCACTTGATATAAGTCACTTCAAAGTAGTACGTGATATTAGTCGCTACAATGCACGTCAAAATGTTACCATCGTGACTTTTTCATATTGGTGACTTGTATGCAGAATAGGGGTCCTGACACCAAAATATGTTGTGGTATCCTGATTTTGAGATCAACCAATATACATTATACTCGTGATGGGTTTAGAAAAACAAGTATAAACAATATATAAATTTTATTTACGGTGAAGTGTTACTGATGTACTTAGCGAAATTTATTATTGAGATGTGGTTTCGGGTAAAACTAAGTTACGGAAAAGTAACGGAGAAAATATGTAATGAACAATATACGTAATGTCACGGATTAATATCTCGACGGAAATGTAATCTTGAATGTCTTCAGATGACTAGAATATTATAAGGTTTTAGATGTACGCATGCAGGGTTTGATGTTCATCATTTGCGAAAGGAAACGAATAGGAATTTATAACAGTAAAGTTTTGGTTGTTACAGATTTTGTTTTTTTTTTTTACATATTTTGCTAGTTACTTTGTTTTAGCAACTCAATAAAATTTAGGACAATAATTCAGTTTTATATTTCAATTTGAATCGATTCATTTTACAGAATGATTAATAATTTTCTGCATTAATTTTAAGCGTCTAGTATTTATGCAATGTGATTACGATTCAAATTTATTTTAGAAAATTCTATAAACTAAATTTAGTTTTTTAAAACTGTATATTTTGTGTACCACTGGAGTTAACATTGCATAAATGAATATCGGTAAAATGAAAAAAAGAATAAATAAACTTTTATCGATTAAAAATAAATTTGCGACGTTTCATTTAAAAACAGTCGCTGAAAATTGTTCGCTTAGAAAATCTAAATTTAAAATTTCGAATGTTAAAAAGATATCACTTTCTTTAGCAATGCATGAAGTACAATATACCATTACAACTAATGAATAAAGTCATGAAACACCCTGAACATTGGTATTATCTATTTTTTTTTATTATTTTCAAATTTATAGTAAGTATTATGTATATATTTCATATTTCAATTAAGGCGACCAGATTTTGCTATTCAAAATGTTCTGTTATTAAAACACGATTTCAAAGAATAAACTAATACAACTACTAATGATAGTAGAAATATTTACTTTATATCTGTATAAAAATAAAATACGATTTATATAAAATAAAAAATCAACCTCAACCTGTTTCGGACCGAAAGTTAGGTCATCTTTAGGAGGTAATTAGGAAATAAAATTTGATGTCCCAAGTAGAACCGAAATCAGTCGAGGTTGATCACTGCTTTTTTATAATTTCAGTGCTTCTCAGTTCTGTATTTTATTTTCCAACAAGATCCTTAGTCAAGAAGTTGCCATCACTTTATATTTGTAGTATATTTATTTCTGTTTTTAAACTTCGAAATTACTACTTTTTAAGAAATATTCCAAATGCTCTATAATTCTTATTTATCATAAATAATATATAAAAATATAAAAAATAAAAACACCGCGGGTGACGGCCGCAGGTAAATTACAAACAGGTCGAGAAACGTTTAGTTACCCTTCTATTGTACTGACGCCTCGAAGCCAGAATATTCGAGAAGTTAATTGCTCAGGAATATAAATCCAAGCAGAAAAGACTGCAAAGACAGTCTGATATTAATACGAGTGGTGAACATAAATAGTTGGTGATATAAATATCGTGTAAATAAAAAATACGTAGTATTAAGTGTTTAAATAATTATTTTTAGTGTTTAAGTCTTTATTAATAATTATTTTCATTAAATTAGTGTTTATAATTTATTATTTGTTCATTAAAGTTAGTTATAGGAATATTTGTGTTCCAGTTATTAAAGAAATAAACGTTTCAGTATCATACGATTACAGCAATCCGAGATCCTTCAAAATTTTTAAATCGAAACTAAAATATTTAAACCTACTCCGCTAACTATTAGAATTTCGATATTATTTGGTGGCAGCGCTATCCACAAAAATTTTGTTTCAAAGTAATGGAAGTCGATACATTAATGGTATTAGCATGTAAAAAAACCATACTGTCTTATAATTAATTTATGAAGGATTTCTCAAGTATTGGAATAAAATTTACAAAATGAATAAGGAAATCAGATCCAAGTTCCACTCTGTTGGCTCAGGTACCCAGGACTACGTATTAATATTAATAAGTATAAATGGAATTTTGAGAGTATTCGTTTGAAGTACAGTCCACGAGAAATCATACTTTATGACGTCAGTATATTATTACGCTAAACAAAGGCCCGTTTTTCAGTAGTGTGTTCCCTTGTTCTAATAATTCAGTTTGGTACAAGCATTTATCCGTTTATGAGGTATTTTTCATATTCCGAAATTTTCTCAGTATTAATGGTATATGATTGTACCTACATTTATTCTCTATGAATAATAAGTCAGTCAGTACTCAGTAGAAAGTATATTTTCGCTAATTAATAAAATATAATAATAAGACACAATTTTTTCAAGAGCCAAGGAGAAAAGAAGCAAATATCGTCAACGGTAAAATATCAACAAACTATTTTCTGTTTTATATATTTAGTAATTATTATTTATATATTCTTCCTTCGATGTCTTGTCTTTCATGAAGACTACAACTTCTCTAGTAACTTGATAGCAAGTGTTTTTTGTTTCTCTCTTTATTACCAGATCTGAGATCTGAATCTATAAATCATCTAGATGTTTTTATTTATGTCCAGTAGATACCGAGGTGACGTTGTTTGTATAGTTTAAAACCGTTGTTATAATTTGAATTTTTGATCTTACTTTGTTGTTTATGTCCCAATCTCTCTGAAGCAGTTCGTAGAATACCCATTTCTTTTGTAGTATTTGTCTAGAAATAATCGTATTGTAAAAATTTTATGTTTTAATGCTCCTCAATATTTGTAGATTATTTTCTGTTTGTTTTAATACTACGATTGTTGTGCACGTTAAAAATGTTTCTTCAAATGGTAAACGTTTTGGATTCAAATATTTTTACTCGCCCTATGTATTATAATTGTCTATATCGATCACTGGTTGTGCAAGTTACTTGTATTTGTAATATACAAGATATCCTTACTATTTTCCAGGAATTTATAACTTTTGCCTCTGTTGAAAATTCTTCAAAATAAAATAAATATGAAATACTTCAATACAATCCTTTCAGAGGTTTATGTATGTAACGAAAGAATTATGAAAATGTTTATGCTCGCCCGAAGGCCAGATGCAAAACCGAGATTTTCTGTCGCCCTAGAATACAAATATACCGTAATACTCCTTGGTGTATAAGAGTACAATACTTTGAGTTATTACTATTTCATATTTCTAAATAAAAGGTCCGAACCATTGTCGAAATATTATCTACCATTTGGCAGAAGAATGTGAAAATATACAACAATTAATAGTGTAAATATTTCATTTCAATATTATTTCGTATCCCAGTTAGTGTTGCCACGAGACGAGACGAGACGAGACTTTAGCTTGGTCTCGTCTCGGTCTCAAGTTGGTCTCGAGTAGCGTGGTCTCGTCTCGGTCTCGAGTAGCTTGGTCTCGTCTCGGTCTCGAGTCTCGACGAGAGTCTCGACTTTTCAAAATTTATTATCAAATTTTTTGATTATTTTGCAAACAAATATAATTTCTCTAATTAAATTATTATTTTATTTCTCAAGTAAATTCTTGCTATAACTTTTTTTTCACAATAATTTCTAAAATTTTAACTAGGGAGATGATTCTATAACTTGCGTGACCATTTCTGACACCAAAAATAGACACATTTCTGATATGCATCTCTTTTGACTGTATTAAATGTTTAATTGTTTATTATTAAAAAGATAATTTGTAAACTTATTTTTATTCATATTAAAAATTACATTTTAAAAAATAAATTGAAAAATCAGTAACAATAATTTCTGTGACTTCTTAATCATTAGCTCACATGTGAGTAATATTTTACATTATTTATTTCAAAGAGCCTAAGTAACAAGAATATTATTAATCAATGTTGGATAAATAAATTTATAAGATCACATATGTGCTCTCGCAAATTTGGCATTGGCATTGGGAAATTTTATTAAAATAATATTAAAAAATAGTCGACGGCACATTTAGCGCTTAGCCAAAGTTTTTCAATTGAGAATCTAAAAATCTAATTCATCAAAATAATTATACATCATGTAGCACGGAAAAATACTACTGAAAAAGTGTTTTTATTCTTATGTTAGATTTTCTGATAACAGATTTGAGAACTCGTTTTTCTAAAAATACTCTCAATGCATTTCATTTAAGTGTTTTATTTGCTTTTAATTTATCAGCAGTTTAAATTTTCCCTGAGTAAATTTTGTTTACTGTTTCGGCCAATCGCAAACCTAGAATCCCAGTCGGTAGCCTACACTATCTTCTTAAAGCGAATGAAATACAGATGTTGAATTTTCAGTAAGTCGCAGATCACAATCACAAAGTGATTTGTCAAACATGTTTTATATGAAATAGCACTATTGTTCTTAATAAATAATTGCAATTTTCTAAGCGAGACTCGAGAGTCTCGACGAGACTTCTCGACGAGACTCAACCACGGTCTCGTCTCGGTCTCGACTTAAATGCCGAGACTTGCTCAATGGCCTCGTCTCGACTTTTCGAGACGAGACGAGACGAGACCGAGACTGGTCTCGAGTCTCGTGGCAACACTAATTCCAGTTATAAGAGATTAATTTTGTTGCGATGTCCTGTGATGTCATCTGTCTTTAGAAATGTCATTGGTTGCTTGTTTTAAAAAGAAACTGGCGCATCCCTATATCTTAGAACTTGTGGAAGGGAGACATGCATGCGGCCTGGCAGTGTTAAAATTTTATTGTATGTTCTTGTGTTTGTTACGAAAAATAAATTTTATTTATTCCTAAAATAATTTTGTCGTCTAAAATTATCATTTTATGCTTTTTCAAAATGTATAGTTATAATATAATATATGACCCTGTGAATATAACAGATACATAATTTTTGCTTACAGAGAAAATGAAATTCTGTGTAAATTTAACATTTTAATTAACACTATCCAGCTAAAAGCATGTCTTAATTAACTTTTAAAATGAGATTATCTATTTCAATTTGTATCGGATGCGTTTGTCATGTTTGTTGAGGTTAAACTGCCCCTACCCACTTGAAAACAGATTTAAATCTCTGTTGCCGTCCGGTTTAAAACTATTTCGAAAAGGTTTTAGTGTGATATCTTTTTTATTTAAAAATATAATAAGTTTTAAAACACTATGCACCAGAAATTGTCACCAGAAAAAATCTCATAAAAGAAAAGAAAGTAGTGTATGACTACGATTGCTTCTTTTCTACACTTTATCGTTATGTTAACTTGCAATACGTGAGCGATCCCAGACTGAAGCTGCAATGGAAAGTACACCACCTAGGCCATTTTTATGTGGGAAATATATTTATAATTTATTTTGTAAAAAGTTTTGACACGCATTTTTCTTCAATATCTATTTACCACTTTCTACTCTCGTTATGTAATAGTTATTTACATTATAAGTGCGGTAAAAATAACAAACAGTCTTATTTAAACAAAAATAACATAAATTGAACATAGTTATTAGTAATTCTCATTAAAAAAACTAATTATTAACTAATGTTAGTTTATTTGCACACTACAGTATTTATTCACTCACTTTACTCTACTCTATTAACTCTCTTCACTAATTAATTCAATTCTCCAGGCCGCGACACTTTTATATCTGCTCATAATTAATCTCGAAACTTCTAGAGTCTTCTGGGCTCTATAAAATTTAGAACAATAGCGACGTCGCTCTTATGTCACTTGACCTCTAGTGAGATCAGATAGGTCACCCGATGCTTCATCGGCAGTGCGTCACGCTCGTTACAATATCATAGATTCTAAGAGAGCTGCTTTAAAAAATATATGATAGGTTCTACAACAAGACGCGTTGAAAAACAAAAAAAAAAACGACCAAATTATCAAAACCTAATTTGTATTTATTCAAATCTTTATTAAACGATAAATTGCAGTATGTAGCAATTTTGTAAGTTCCTTTATTATTACAATTGTTATTTTTTTTAATAACCTCTAAAAGCTTAAAATATCGAGTTAATTTACCACAATGTAATGCGTAAAATCTCAACCACCGTAGACGTCAACCTTGTGTGACATATTTACATTTCAGGAGACGAAAAATAACTATTATTGATCACTAAACTAATGATCTAATCATGCTTACTGGTATTAAAATACATACAAGTATGTAATTTATAAAAAAGTGTAATATTCTTACCGTGACGGTGGTGGCGGTGAAGGAGTTGGCCCGAGGCCGATACCTCATGTTATTCCATTTCCTTTTGACTTGACTCCGGACCTGGAACAGAGAATTTCATTAAGTAGAGGTTAATCAGCAAGTCGGGCAAATAGCAAATTAAAAATACCCTTTCAACAACTGCAGCTAAACAAGTGCGGGGATTAGACGAGGAATTCCAGAAGCAAATAGCAGAGGAAAAGCCAGAAAAAGATAGCAACGGAAACTTCTACTCGTCAAGAAATACATACTATAGAATTTCCGTGCTACGAAACTTCACAGTCAGGGTTTTTTAAAATAAAGTAATCATGATTTTATAATTATTTATTTTTTAATAAATACCCTTTCAACAACTGCAGCTAAACAAGTGCGGGGATTAGACGAGGAATTCCAGAAGCAAATAGCAGAGGAAAAGCCAGAAAAAGATAGTAACGGAAACTTCTACTCGTCAAGAAATACATACTATAGAATTTCCGTGCTACGAAACTTCACAGTCAGGGTTTTTTAAAATAAAGTAATCATGATTTTATAATTATTTATTTTTTAATAAAAAAGTGTTTTACCTAGAATTATTAAAATAGAAATATTGACAATGGATTTTAATTCCTTTACCGTTCTGAAACCCGAAAATTATAAACCTGACAAACTTCCTATGCGTACAGTCTGCCATGTGTCAGTTATATCAAATTTGAATTTCAACAAAATGTATTGTTTTATAAAATTTAAAAGATTTATCCAATTTATCCACTCCTGCTTGATACCACTCTTGATCTCGCCTCGACTCGAAAATTGAGATGAAATCACTGTTTAATTAAACCAAATGTATTATTTTATAAAATTTAAATTATTTATATCCAATTCAGTCGTAATCTCATCTGGAATCGAAAATTTTTGATGAAACCATTGTTTAAATTTTGATATTGAAGTCGATACTGCAACGAGAGTCTCGACAAAACTCTCGAGTATCGACTAGACAATATTATTATTAATCATAATAATAACTAAGATCAATATATTTTTTATTCACTATAAAACAGGGCATGTAACCGGTTAAAAAAACCGGTTAATAAAAACCGGTAACCGATATTTTCAACGAAAATTGCGAACTGTAACCGTAATTTTAACCGATATTTTTCAGGCCGAAAATACCGGTAACCGTTAACCAAAAAAAATAAATAAACCGGTTTTAGCGAACATTAACCTTTATTTAATATCATTTAGCGAGAAAAAAAATAATATTTTTTTATATCTGTGTTTTCTATTTGTATTTGAACATGAGTCATGACAGTTTTTACAATTAACATTTTATTGGAGAGTCACAAATGTAGGTAGTCTCTTTGGCCGTTCAGATTACTTAAAAAGTCCCAAATAAATACATTTTTGTGAATGTTCATTAATTAAATTGCTTTTTTTTTAATTGTTATATTTTTCTTAGATTTTTTTGACACCCTTTTCCATTTAAAATTAGGTGCAACCCCCATTTTAGGGTTGAAATGCCATTGGAAATCCATTCAAGTGTCCCCCTTTATACTAAAATTGCCGTGTTCAACCGATTTTTGCTTTAAGTGTTCAGAAATTGCGCTGATAATTTTCATTGGACCACTCATAATCCGTCTGAAGGTCGATGACTAAAACTCGTTTTTTCTCAGGAGGAGATGACTCTAACAGCTTTTCTCTAGTGACTAGACCTGGCTCGTCTAGTGCAGAACTATTGACTATAACTGAACTAGACTACGAGAGTCCTAGGAAAAAGTATGATTTAAGAGTTAGAGCAGCCAGTCCTCCTCTAAGAAGCGATGTTCATGTTGAAGTTATTGTCACAGACGTAAATGACAATGCCCCTGTTTTAAAAGACTTTCAGGTAATAATTTAAATCCGTGTGGCGGTCGTAAAATAAAAAAATGTTCCTGGCTATTTTTATTTACTTTTTATATATTTATATCACTTTTTGAATATCTAAAATAGATCTGAATCCTTGTGGCGGTCTAAACATTTTTTGGAAATGAGTTTTGTCTTTAAAGGCTTGTAACTTGTAAATTTTAAGTTTATGGCCGCGTATCTCAAAAACAAGTTGAGCTATAACAAAAATTCTTGCACCAATCGATTCCTTGGAGATTTCTCTATAATATTCATGTTACTTTATATTTTTTCTTGCATTTTTATGGCTCAGCTAATGCAATATATAAAGAATGGTATAATGTGACACATAAAAATCTAATCAATTTGGAATATGGGACGACATAAGAGCTTTACTGTCGATATTAAGGAATGTTCTGTCATAATATTCATTTTCTTGACATAAAGCAGTCCACAAATATTCTTTAGAGATAAAATCACCTTCTAAATTTTGTTTCTGAAATATTTTAACACTTAAAATTTTTTTTTCGTAAATTGACAACTATTTGAGTCTGTCTGTAAGTCTGTGATTAAAAGATTTAAATCTGATAAGATAATTTTTCAATTAGTTTGACAAATTATGAATTATAAACCTACTAAAAAAATACAGAAGATCTAGTACAATGTTAAATTACCTCAATTTGAGTCAAATTTTTTTTTTAAAAGTCTATATTGATATTCCACAATGTTAAACCCAATGAAACTGATTTAATTTATTCCAAAACAATTTGGGACAATGTGAAACCTTACACAACTGTCTGAAATTAATCCCAATTGACTTAGAACAGTGTTGACCCTTATATAACGATGTTAAACCCTAAATAATTATATTAACTTTGTCCCAAACAGTTTGAAACAATGTTAAACCTTCCACAACATTCTGAAATTAATCCCAAACAATGTGGAACAGTGTTAAACCTTATAGAACTATGTAGAACATTGTTAAATTAGTATAACTTTCTTAACTTAATCCCAATTAAGTTGGAACAGTGTTGAACCTTATATAACAATGTTAAACCCTAAATAATTATATTAACTTGTCCTAAACAATTTGGAATTCTGAAATTAATCTCAAACAAATTGGAACAGTGTTGACCCTTATATAACGTTTGTCCCAAACAATTTGGAACAATGTTAAACCTTCCAAAACTGCCTGAAATTAATCTCATACAATTTGGGATAATGTGTAACCTTGTAGAACTATCTAGAACATTGTTAAACCCTGTACAACTGTCTCATATGAATCCCAATTATCTTGGAACAGTGTTGAACCTGATACATCTATGTTACACCCTAAACAAGTTTCTAACTTTGTCCCAAACAATTTGGAACAAAGTGAAACATAGTGCAACTGTTTCTACTTACTCTAGAACACTTGGAACACCTTTCTGCCTTCTACAACTGTCTTTTTAAGTCTTCCTAGTAATTTCCAATAATAGTTATACATTAAAACTTACAATTTATAGTTTTTCACTCTAAAATTTTTCATATACAGCCAAAAAAATCCAAAAAGTCCCATTTTTAGGTCCAAAATTTTGATTTTTGAAATAATTCCAAATTGATAGTCGCCGATGCGCTGATTTCAAATTTTCAAACCAAATTCAATTATCTCTTTCCGTTCCTGAGATATTTGACCTCAAAGTTGCACCTCAAAAAAGTGGGTTTTTTGTATATAACTCTAAAACGGGTAGGGACACAATCTCAACGACTATACCAGTGGATTCTACAGGCAAAGTTACATAAAGAAATGTTTTCTCCGCATATACGTTCTTTGGAACGATTTTGTGAAAAATAAGAAAAACGAAAAAAACCGGAATTTCAGTTTTTCGCTTGAGAACTTTTAGTCACCAAATCTTTTCATTTTCTAGACTTAAGTAAATACAGATGCGCTGATTCCAAATTTTCAAACCGATTTCAATTATCTGTTACCGTTCTGGAGATATTTGCGTTCAAAGTCAGACCTGAAAAAAATTGTTTTTCAGGAATAGTCCTGAAATGGGTCGAGATACGACCTCGGCGACCTCACCAATCGATTCTGCGGGCAAAATTACATAAGTATACCTATTTTCAGATATTTATTCAGGCGGATACAATTTTTAAAGCGAAAAAACGGAAATCGCAAAAATTGAAAAATCGCCTGATGAACCCCTTACGATTTTTTCCGATTTTTGGCCATTTTCGTTTTTTCGCTGTAAAAATTGTATCCATTAGAATATAAATCTGAAAATTGGTACAAAAATGTAGTTTTGTCCGTAGAATCGATTGGTGAGGTCGCCGAGGTCGTATCTCAACCCATTTCAGGACTATTCCTGAAAAACTGAATTTTTCAGGTCCAACTTTGAACTCAAATATCTCGAGAACGGTAGGAGATAATTGAAATCGGTTTGAAAATTTGGAATCAGCACATTCTTCTTTACTTAAGTCCAGAATATAAAAAATTTTGGAGACAAAAATTTTCCGAGCGAAAAACTGAAATTCCGGTTTTTTCGTTTTTCTCATTTTTCACCAAATCGTTCCAAAGAACGTATATGAGGAGAAAACATTTCTTTATGTAACTTTCCGCGTAGAATCGACTGGTATAATCGTTGAGAATGTATTTCTACCCATTTTAGAGATATGGTCAAAAAACACCCTTTTTTTGAGGTTTAACTTTGAGAGCAAATATCTCAGGAATGGAAAGAGATAATTGAATTCGGTTTGAAAATTTGAAATCAGCGCATCGAGGACTATCAAGTTAAACTAATTCCAAAAATCAAAATTTTGGCCCCAAAAATGGGCATTTTTAAATTTTTTTGGCTGTATATGAAAAATTTTAGAGTGAAAAACAATAAATTGTAACTTTTCATGTATGTCTATTATTGGAAATTACTAGGAAGACTTAAAAAGAAAGTTTTAGAAGGCAGAAAGATGTTCCAAGTGTTCTAAAATAAGTAGAGAGACTTGCACATTGTTTCACTTTGTTCCAAATTGTTTGGGACAAAGTTAAGGCACTTGTTTAGGGTGTAACATAAATGTATTAGGTTCAACACTGTTCCAAGATAATTGGGAGTAAGATGAGACAGTTCTACAGGGTTTAACAATGTTCTAGATAGTTCAACAAGGTTTAACTTGTTTTCGGAAAGAAGGTGGTTATTCCTGTGTTTGTACTGCTGGTTTTACCGGTTCAAATTGTGACATAACTTTAACTAAAGACGCATGTAAAAGAGATATTTGTAAGAGTGGTTCAACTTGCACTCCCCTTAAAAAAGGAGGGTTTATTTGTGAAGACTGTTATCCCAATAATGGGTATGAACATTATACAGAATCATGTGAGCTTAAAAATAGAAGCTTTGGAAAAAGCTCGTTTCTTATTTTTCCAAGTTTGAAACAGAGACATCGTCTACATTTGACTTTAAAGTAAGTACTAAACTAAAAGCTTTTTTGAATTTTTTTATGGATTTCTCTGTTTTTTTTATAAGACACATTTTTTATATTTTTACTTTAACTTGTACGGAACAGGTTTACCAAAATAAAACAACATGCAAAATTAATAAAATTAAGTTTTATAAGCTTATAACTCAAAAACTATTAAAAATATATATAGATATAGGTAACCGATATTTTTAACGAAAATTGCGAACTTTAACCGTAATTTTAACCGATATTTTTCAGGCCGAAAATACCGGTAACCGTTAACCAAGAAAAAAAATAAACCGGTTTTAGCGAACTTTAACCTTTATTTTAATATCATTTAGCGACAAAAAATTTTAATATTTTTTTTTTATATCTGTGTTTTCTATTTGTATTTGAACATGAGTCATGACAGGATTTACAATTAACATTTTATTGGAGAGTCATAAATGTAGGTAGTTTCTTTGGCCGTTAAGGTTACTTAAAAAGTCCCAAATATATACGGCCTTTGTCAACACAGGCGAGTTTAAAATTGAAAAGTGACCTGCGTTTTTCTGAAGATATTACGGGAATTTTTGTGAATATTCATTAATTAATTTGCTTTTTTTTAATTGTTATATTTTTCTCAGATGGTATTTTTTTATTATTTTTTTAACTTAATTATTCTGTAATTTTTTTTTAATCAAACTTTTATAATTAATTTCTTTTAATTAATTTAATTATTTTTTTAACCGATATATTAACCGGTTTAAACCGGTTTCTAATTTTCAAAAACCGGTTTTCGAACTAAAACCGTTATTATTATAACGTTCTCTATAAGGGTTAACCGTTAACCAGTATTTTTTTCGGTTACATGCCCTGCTATAAAAGAAGATTTACTAAAAAATGAGAAATTATATAAGCACTTTGGAAATAGGCTTATGTGAAGTTTGTATAAATAATAAATATTATTAACACTTGTATAATAAAAGATAATATGAATTAATTAATTAATATTTAAATATTATATAAGGTGTATTATTAATATAAGAATTGTATTCTGAGGAGCCAGTTCTAGTCGTGCAATGTTGGTGGTATGTAGTAGTAGTGAAATAAAGTTTGTTTATGCATATAATTGGGGTTTATACTTAAGTGTGTGAGTGTTCCCCATTGCCCGTGTAAGTGTAATTTCTTACAATTACTGTTAATGCATGTAAGAATTTTTAAATTATTATTTATTTCACTTATCTCTCTAAAGCTTGCGTTATAAAAAGGTTTCTAATTTTAAATATAAGTAATACAATTTCTGAACTGGCGTATAATTTCAAATAAAATTAATTAAGAAATTAAATTATTATTATTTAAGTTCGTATTTTACATACAAATTTTGATTATTTTTAATTAGGTATTAATAAATAAAAAGTCGAGACCATCTTGAGATGAAATTAGCTTGAAGTGATGTACGTACAATTAGTTATTTATATAGTACAAGTGTGTTACATTACAAATAAGTCACGTGAGAAATGTTTAGCTTACGAGACCGTCAGGTTGAGTGGATTATTTTTCTCAAGTGACTTAGGTAATTAACACACGTGTGCCGTACAACATTTTATCCAACACCTTTAATCATTGATATAAAATATATAAAAGTTTTTTGACAGTTCACATTTTAAACTAACATTTAATAAAAAAATATAGTAGAGAAGGTTTTAAAACGTAATTTCATTATACGAACCAAAAAAGAGTGAATTATAATTTCTAACCCACATATGTTTTATAACCTACTTTATTCAACTAAAAACATCATAGTTATAGCGTTATAATTACACGGTTAAATATATAAGTGTATGTTAGACAATTTTAGGCAGTTGTGTCGTAGAGCCAGCCAGAACGATTCGTTGTTTTATTAATTTTTTAAGGACGAAACGCGTTTCAGACATCCTGACGCTAACACTTAAAGGACGTTAAAATTTCACAAAAATATTTTGTCGAAAGATGTTGGCAAAATCTTGAGAAATTCCCTTCATTTTCGGTTTTTTAGTAATTGACATTATTTCATTACCGGGGTAGGAATGTTTTTGGAACCCTCACTTCAATCACTTATCATAATATGATTATAGTTTATTTTCGTTATATGCGCAGAAGGTGCTGTAATTATCTATATGATATGATTCTAATTTTCAAAGTACGGAATTTAAATTTAGTTGCTCTATTTTAATTGAACAAGTGTTCGAAATAAAACAATCTGAATTTTCACTTAAATCTTCTAAAAACTAATCACAATCTCATACGATAACATTCAATATTTAATTAGTTAAGTCAATCATTGGGTTGCGGTATCTTTATTATTAACCGGAATGAATCTTAATTGTTGAAAGTAATAATATATAATATAAACAGTGTGCAACGAAATGCGGGACGTAGGACTTTAACATGGGATGAAATTGCGGATAATCTCTCTCCTGATAGATTTAGAAAAAAACTGCAAGAGTAAAAATTTATTCGGAACTAAATTCTACATCAGATGAGATCATAATTAATGCAATAGCACGTTTGCAGTACGAGATATATTAAATATAAAATGTAATATTTTCTTTAAAAATCAGGCAGCCATGGAAGTAAAAGAAAATATCTATCTGTCAGTTTAGAGAAGTATCACTCATTATAATTCTTCTTGTTTGTATTTTAATATTATTTAAGTTGAATTTGTATTCTTTTTCTTTAGTGATATGTCATTAACTGTCACAACTGACATAGATATTTTCTTTTATTTTCATGGCTGTCTGATTTTGAATGAAAATGTTAGATTTTATACTTAATAAATCTCGTACTGCAGACGTGCTATTGCATCAATTATGATCTTATCTGATGTAGAATTTAATTCCGAACAACTTTGTCTAATAGATTAAATGGGCTTATGTTAAAATTACGTACTAGTAATTTTTCCAAATAAAATTCTGTTTACCTATCAAAACTTTTTTGAGAAAAAATATGTCAACTCAACAGAATACTGGTTAATGATGCAATGTTATATGTACCATACAAATATGAAAAAGAACTGAGAACTCGTTTATTTTTATATACATAAATTTGGGCACCCTTAGTAACTTTATCTACGTAGGTGGAAAATATTGATGGAAATATGAATTTAATTTATCACTTTCTTATTAATAATGCACAACAATTAAATATGTTTTTTCGTATTTCATTAACGCGAGTGGAATATAAATTAATGAAACGGTGTCCATCAATATCGAGCGCTATAATTGGTTCCGTACTTGTTATTTGGAATGATTATTGCGTTTGTAATTAAATTGGGGCAAAAATATAACATTTCATTGTAATTACAGCGATACACAATGTTTCTCGAAAAATTTAATGAAGCCATTAAGGAATACGGGGAAATGCCTAGGATACAGTTACACGTTTCCTTTAACGTACGGAAACGTCCACATTCCGTTATTAATTCTTAGATGCCGTACTCCTGATAAAAGTGCTTCAAATCTGCCGGGATTCCTTTATGAATTCCTAGATGTTTAATTGCTTCTATACATTGTACAAATTAAACATTTATATTGTTACCTACACTCTACATCAACGACGAGTATTCATTTCCTCATACTACTGTAATATTCCTTTGGTATTTATCACTCCAGCTTTGTTTTGTGCAGCAGCATTTATTCATCCAGGTACTAACTGTAGGTACTCACCCTTGTATAACAATTATAAAAGTTTCAATTTCTCTAACCATTCCAAAGTAGATGGTGTTCAAATTTATTTAATGGACAATGTTCTACAATATGCGAAATTGTTTCTATTCCGGCACCGCATTTACAAGCGGGACTGTCACGTAAATTCCAGAGATGAAGTATATTATTACATATAGCATGATCCGTTTGAATACGATTCAGTTTACACCAAATATTTTCTTGGTAGATCAAATCCCGGTACTTTTTTCGTCAGATCCTCCAGTATGTTCTTATTAAATACCAATATATTTTAACCGGTTACAGCACGTCAACAAGAGAAGAGCTATACAGAACGAATGTAACGGAATTATTGCACATGTCATTGTAATGTAACAGATTAAAGTTTTCAGTAATATCAAAACATTCATTATTTTGTACTATGCTTTTATCCGATAAAAAATGATTCACAATCTGTGTTTGCTAACGTATTCGATAAACCTCTCCCCTGCAGCATAGCTCTTATTTCCTTGCCATAACTATAATACTACTTACTCGAATAAAATTAAAGATGTAATTTTAATGTATAAATATTAGTGATATTAAGAAACTTGTGCATCACAATAAGTGTATTATGAAACTAGTGTAACACACAATACAATTAAAATAAAGACAAACGTATTTGACGTATTGTTAATAATAAGTACCGTATTGATAAAAACATTACCATATAAAAGCACTCTTTATTTATTTATTACTCAAAGATATAATTTAAAAGAAAGGATATTAGAAGGCATTTTATTAATTAGAAATAATAATTATATTAGCGTTAATATTTAGTTCATTTTATTGTTTTATGTATTATTGGTAATGGACTTCTTAGACCTAAAAATTCTATTAATTTTTAATTAATTTCAATCGATATTAGTTCATATGAAACCGGAGCAATTTTTTTAGGTTTTGAAAACTGAGGCCGAACCTCAAAACTCCTTGCTTTCATGAAACATATTTTTGAGTAATTATTCTTTTGTTATTAATATTTAACTTAATCCTGTTTAACTGTAAAACAAATATTTCAATTTTTGTAATACATAATTTTAGTTAGCATTTTAAATTCACCGGTTTCCCAAAATCTAAACTAGATATTGCGCTATTGAATTTTCAAAGAGCGTAGACAAATTTTTGCTAATTTTCAATTGTAATTTAATATCCTTGATTTAAACATAAATCAATCCACATTCTTTCTTTAATGCATGAAGACATTAATGATCGGATTATATTTCATATAATTTAGTAGCATGGGAGTCTACATATCCTTATATTACTCTAATATTCTTTCAGTATTTATCATTTCAGCTCTGTTTTGTGAAGCGGTATTTACCCATCCAGATATTAACTGTGATCACCCTTACTGCACTCTACACTATAAGAGTCTATGTATCCTCTTATTACTGTAATACTCCTTCAGTATTTATCACTTCAACTTTATTTTTTATTCGGGTTTTTCAACAAAATATTAACTGTGTTCATCCTTGTTGCACTCTATATTATATGACTAATATTTTATAAATTCTTTAATATATAAAGTTTACGTTTCACAAGGCAGAATACATGATTTGATATATTGCAGAACTATATTGCGTATTTAATTTTTCATTTCATATATCAATCTCCATCTCATTTTCATGCAATAAAACAAAAGAACTCACCTCGCTGTTACAGAAACAGAAGAGAAGCGTGACACACAGGCCCTGCAACAAAACACAATCGTTTTAGACTTTCATAAAATCTGAATTTGAAATGCTAATATGCAAGACGTCATAACAATAACAATAGAAGGCGAACCGCTAACAAGAAGCTTGCGAGCCGCCTAAGATCTTATATACGCTATGCGGTTTAGAGAAAGGACTTATAGTTTTATTCTTTCAGTTCCATAGAATTGTTCGGAAGGTTTAGCCGGAAAATTGTATAGAGTTGTAACTTCTTTCTATATAAAAATATCGACTGATATTACACCAGCACTAAACTACATTATGTACAGATACAAAAAGAAAAAAAAGGATAATATATACAAAAAAAAATAGTAGTTAATTATTGAAAATGTTTTTATTTTTTAAGTAGGTAGGTATAATTGAAATACTCTTAACAAAACCTGAAAACTATTCGGTTGTTGTCCAAATTTGTTTATGATAATATCTAT
The DNA here is from genome assembly GCA_035578165.1 of Stenolophus ochropezus. Lineage (NCBI taxonomy): Eukaryota > Metazoa > Arthropoda > Insecta > Coleoptera > Carabidae > Stenolophus > Stenolophus ochropezus. The sequence goes on along the minus strand of JAQOWZ010000018.1, from coordinate 14,895,786 downwards.
ATATTTCTTTTACTCCGTTCAATATTGTGTTACCGAACCTCATCCAATTTGTAGGTGGATAATGTTTTGTTAATCTTTTGATATAAAAACAATAAAATATAATCTCCTATCTCAAATGATACTAATTAAAATAGACCCGAGATGAATGTAATATAGTTAAGTCAGAATAGCAACAGTATGCTGTATTTTAACTTTTCATGATTTATGTTAATGTTATTCTGAGAGAAATAAGAGAAGAAACAACATCAGATCAAATTTTCAAATACAATTATATTTATAGTTATATAAGCTACAAGGAATGTAAGTACATTATAACTTTCGAGACGGTATGAACTGAGGTACAGCCTGCGGAACCGAAGTTCATCTTATCATACATTAATCCTTTTGTACTGACATTCAGAATTGCTTATTGTATTTTTCACGCCACCAGAAGCTTTTTAAATTTAAATAATGTTAAAGTTTTTGTAAAATGTGACAGTTTACTTCACAGTTCAGATTTATTTATTTGCAACTTCTAGTTAATTTTAATCGTTGCTAGACGATCAAATGTATATGGAATTCGTATGTTTTTCGTAATTACCCTACGAGTAGGACAGTTAATTCTATAACTTCCCGTCGACAATGGTAACCAAATAACAGAAATTATCATGATGTAAGTTAAACTTACGTGAACGATAGCGTGAAAAAAAGTTATTTATTTATTTTTTGAATTTATTGATATATCTAATTATTAAAATAGCTACGATTTTGGTGAAATTTATATGTAACAAAAACTAAAATAGAAAAAACTGTTTTCTCTGGGTGCACTCCCCTGAATAAAATTTTATCGCTATCCTGGACTGCCTCAATTAAGTACCATAATAACTCGCAAAAAAAAAACCGGTTAAAACGAGGGGCAACAACCTGTAAAAAACTGATTTTCCATGTTTATCGGGGCGTATATATTTTATCCTTCACACATGTTATATTGCTCGACATTGTACCTTCCAAACATTTATGCCCGTATTCATAAAACGCATTATAACGATTCATTACAGAACGAATTGTTAAAATTTAACGAACGTTAAATATTTAACCATATTTACAAACAATAAATGTCAAATATAACGATTTGTTTAAATATAATGATTGTTAAAATATCTAGTAACTTTTTGCGTTGAAAGCTAATTTCATGTTACAAATTTAACGTCAAAAAGAAATATATCAAAATGTCAATTATTAAGAAAAGGGTAAAAGTTAAAAATTTTACCAAAAATAGTATACATCTCTTCTTAAATATATTGGAAAATAAAAATTATTTAAAAGTAATAGAAAATAAGAAGAACAATGTTAAAGAAAAAAATGGTGCGTGTGAAAAAATTACAACCGAATTTAATTGTGTTGCTGTTGATACCCGATCTACATCAGAATTAAAGACTTTTTATAACAATTTAAAAAGAAAAGATAATGCTGATGACATGGTAATAATCGAGATAAGAAAATCTGTATATCTGCTTGAATTCTAAATTATCGAATATTTCTATTGGATTATTCCGATTTCTAAATAATCGTGGTCTGGGCATTGCCAACAATATGTTTTCTATAAGATTTTCGTCAGAATTTGACGAAAATGATGATGAAGAAGATATTGAATTGAATTTTTAATGAAAGAAAATGCAGTCATTAAATATAACGAACAATTTAACGAATGTCATTGAAAACGAATGTTTATGAATATGAATATTCAATTTAATGATTCGTTTAAAGGATAACGAAGCGTTATAAATATAACGAACGTTTATGAATATGAACATTAATCTTTAAAACATTGTAGTTGTTCCTTTCCCTTTAGGGGCCGTTCAAATATTACGTAAGCAGATTTATTACAATTATTTACCCCCCCATCCCCCTTGTCAGCAAAAGAAAGCAAAGCTCTTACCCCCTCCCCCCATGCTTACGTAAACATTTTTCAATTAATTTTTTTTCAAGGCATGTAATCGAAAAAAATACTGGTTAACGGTTAACCCTTATAGAGAACGTTATAATAATAACGGTTTTAGTTCGAAAACCGGTTTTTCAAAATTAGAAACCGGTTTAAACCGGTTAATATATCGGTTAAAAAAATAATTAAATTAATTAAAAGAAATTAATTATAAAAATTTGATTAAAAAAATACAGAATAATTAATTTAAAAAAATAATAAAAAAATACCATCTGAGAAAAATATAACAATTAAAAAAAAGAACATTAATTAACGAATATTCACAAAAATTCCCGTAATATCTTCAGAAAAACGCAGGTCACTTTTCAATTTTAAACTTGTCTGTGTTGACAAAGGCCGTATATATTTGGGACTTTTTAAGTAACCTTAACGGCCAAAGAAACTACCTACATTTATGACTCTCCAATAAAATGTTAATTGTAAAACCTGTCATGACTCATGTTCAAACACAAATAGAAAACACAGATATAAAAAAAAATATTAAAATTTTTTGTCGCTAAATGATATTAAAATAAAGGTTAAAGTTCGCTAAAACCGGTTTATTTTTTTTTTGGTTAACGGTTACCGGTATTTTCGGCCTGAAAAATATCGGTTAAAATTCCGATTAAAGTTCGCAATTTTCGTTGAAAATATCGGTTACCGGTTTTTATTAACCGGTTACATGCTCTGATTTTAAGACTATATCTTTAACAGTTTTTGAGTTACAAGCTTATAAAACTTAATTTTATTAATTTTGCAAGTTGTTTTATTTTGGTAAACCTGTTCCGTACAAGTTAAAGTAAAAATATAAAAAATGTGTCTTATAAAAAAAACTTAGAGAAATCCATTAAAAAAATTCAAAAAAGCTTTTAGTTTAGTACTTAGTCAAATGTAGACGATGTCTCTGTTTCAAACTTGGAAAAGTAAGAAACGAGCTTTTTCCAAAGCTTCTACTTTTAAGCTCACATAATTCTGTATAATGTTCATACCCGCATTATTGGGATAACAGTCTTCACAAATAAACCCTCCTTTTTTAAGGGGAGTGCAAGTTGAACCACTCTTACAAATATCTCTTTTACATGCGTCTTTAATTAAAGTTATGTCACAATTTGAACCGGTAAAACCAGCAGTACAAACACAGGAATAACCACCTTCTTTCCGAAAACAAGTTAAACCTTGTAGAACTATCTAGAACATTGTTAAACCCTGTAGAACTGTCTCATCTTACTCCCAATTATCTTGGAACAGTGTTGAACCTAGTACATTTATGTTACACCCTAAACAAGTGCCTTAACTTTGTCCCAAAGAATTTGGAACAAAGTGAAACATAGTGCAAGTCTCTCTACTTATTTCAGAACACTTGGAACATCTTTCTGCCTTCTAAAACTTTCTTTTTAAGTCTTCCTAGTAATTTCCAATAATAAACATACATGAAAAGTTACAATTTTTTGTTTTTCACTCTAAAATTTTTCATATACAGCCAAAAAAAATTAAAAATGCCCATTTTTGGGTCCAAAATTTTGATTTTTGGAATTAGTCTAACTTGATAGTCGTCAATGCGCTGATTTCAAATTTTCAAACCGAATTCAATTATCTCTTTCCATTCCTGAGATATTTGCTCCCAAAGTTGGACCTCAAAAAAGGGTGTTTTTTGACCATATCTCTAAAATGGGTAGAGATACATTCTCAACGATTATACCAGTCGATTCTACGTGGAAAGTTACATAAAGAAATGTTTTCTCCGCATATACGTTCTTTGGAACGATTTGGTGAAAAATGAGAAAAACGAAAAAACCGGAATTTCAGTTTTTCGCTCGGAAACTTTTTATCTCCAAAATTTTTTATATTCTGTACTTAAGTAAAGAAGAATGTGCTGATTCCAAATTTTCAAACCGATTTCAATTATCTCTTACCGTTCTCGAGATATTTGCGTTCAAAGTTTGACCTGAAAAAATCAGTTTTTCAGGAATAGTCCTGAAATGGGTTTAGATACGACCTCGGCGACCTCACCAATCGATTCTACGGATAAAATTACATTTTTGTACCAATTTCCAGATTTATATTCTAATGGATACAATTTTTACAGCGAAAAAACGAAAATGGCCAAAAATCGGAAAAAATCGTAAGGGGTTCATCAGGCGATTTTTCAATTTTTGCGATTTTCGTTTTTTCGCTCTAAAAATTGTATCCGCCTGAATAAATATCTGAAAATTGGTATACTTATGTAATTTTGCCCGCAGAATCGATTGGTGAGGTCGCCGAGGTCGTATCTCGACCCATTTCAGGACTATTCCTGAAAAAAAAATTTTTTCAGGTCTGACTTTGAACGCAAATATCTCCAGAACGGTAAGAGATAATTGAAATCGGTTTGAAAATTTGGAATCAGCGCATCTGTATTTACTTAAGTATAGAAAATGAAAAGATTTGGCGACAAAAAGTTCCCAAGTGAAAAACTGAAATTCCGGTTTTTTTCGTTTTTCTCATTTTTCACAAAATCGTTCCAAAGAACGTATGTGCGGAGAAAACATTTCTTTATGTAACTTTGCCTGTAGAATCCACTGGTATAGTCGTTGAGATTGTGTCTCTACCCGTTTTAGAGATATATCCAAAAAACCCACTTTTTTGAGGTGCAACTTTGAGGTCAAATATCTCAGGAACGGAAAGAGATAATTGAATTCGGTTTGAAAATTTGAAATCAGCGCTTCGGCGGCTATCAATTTGGAATTATTTCAAAAATCAAAATTTTGGACCTAAAAATGAGTCATTTTGGATTTTTTTGGCTGTATATGAAAAATTTTAGAGTGAAAAACTATAAATTGTAAGTTTTAATGTATAACTATTATTGGAAATTACTAGGAAGACTTAAAAAGACAGTTGTAGAAGGCAGAAAGATGTTCCAAGTGTTCTAGAGTAAGTAGAAACAGTTGCACTATGTTTCACTTTGTTCCAAATTGTTTGGGACAAAGTTAGAAACTTGTTTAGGGTGTAACATAGATGTATCAGGTTCAACACTGTTCCAAGATAATTGGGATTCAGATGAGACAGTTGTACAGGGTTTAACAATATTCTAGATAGTTCTACAAGGTTACACATTATCCCAAATTGTATGAGATTAATTTCAGGCAGTTTTGGAAGGTTTAACATTGTTCCAAATTGTTTGGGACAAAGTTACGACAATTGTTTACGGTTTAACATTGTTATATAAGGGTCAACACTGTTCCAATTTGTTTGAGATTAATTTCAGAATTCCAAATTGTTTGGGACAAAGTTAATATAATTATTTAGGGTTTCACATTGTTATATAAGGTTCAACACTGTTCCAAGTTAATTGGGATTAAGTTAAGAAAGTTATACTAATTTAACAATGTTCTACATAGTTCTATAAGGTTTAACACTGTTCCACAGTGTTTGGGATTTATTTCAGAATGTTGTGGAAGGTTTAACATTGTTTCAAACTGTTTGGGACAAAGTTAATATTATTATTTAGCGTTTAACATCGTTATATAAGGGTCAACACTGTTCCAAGTCAATTGGGATTAATTTTAGACAGTTGTGTAAGGTTTCACTTTGTCCCAAATTGTTTTGGAATAAATTAAATCAGTTTCATTGGGTTTAACATTGTGGAATATCAATATAGACTTTTAAAAAATCAAAATTTTTGACTCAAATTGAGGTAATTTAACATTTCAACCCTAAAATGGGGGTTGCACCTAATTTTAAATGGAAAAGGGTGTCAAAAAAGTCTAAGAAAAATATAACAATTAAAAAAAAGCAATTAATGAACATTCACAAAAATTCCCGTAATATCTTCAGAAAAAGGCAGGTCACTTTTCAATTTTAAACTTGCCTGTGTTGACAAAGGCTGTATTTATTTGGACTTTTTAAGTAACCTTAACGGCCAAAGAGACCTACATTTATGACTCCAATAAAATGTTAATTGTAAAAACTGTCATGACTCATGTTCAAATAGAAAACACAGATATAAAAAAAAATATTATTTTTTTTTTCTCGCTACATGATATTAAAATAAAGGTTAATGTTCGCTAAAACCGGTTTATTTTTTTTTGGTTAACGGTTACCGGTATTATCGGCCTGAAAAATATCGGTTAAAATTACGGTTAAAGTTCGCAATTTTCGTTAAAAATATCGGTTACCGGTTTTTATTAACCGGTTTTTTTAACCGGTTACCTGCCCTGCAATTAAGTAACATGATAATTCGCAAAAAAAAAAGCAGGTTAAAACTGATTTTATCCTTCACACATGTTATATTGCTCGACATTGTACCTTTCAAACATTTAATCTTGCACACCTTTTATCGTACACACATTTAATCCGCGAATAAAGGTATCTTACACAAATTTTATCTTGCGCACATTTTATCATCCACACATTTTATCGTACATTCATTTTATTTTCTACACACTTTATCTTCGTAAACGTTTTATCTTTAAAACGTTGTAATTGTACCTTTCATTCATTTATTGCACTTGCAATAAACATATTTATAATTACATAAAATAATCAGTATTAAATTTTTCTGAAAATAAAATCTGTAAAAGATAAAATGTGTGCAACTCTAAAATGAGTGAAAGATAAAATGTGTGGATGATAATATGATTGAAAGATAAAATGTGTGCAAGATAACTTTATTCGCGAATTAAAAGTATGCACGATGAAAGGTGCAAGATTGAATGTGTGCAAGGTACAATGACGAGCAATATAACATGTGTAGAAGATAAAATGTATACGCCCCTGTTAATCTTCTATGTGCACCTTGAAAAAAAAAACACTCGGTATAAACAGAAATGTTAATAATAAAATAACGTATTATTTTACACATAAATATTTATGTACAAGTCGAGTTAGAGAGTTGTGTATATGAATAGAGACAGGAGGGAAATAAGTCGCTAAGACAGGGTGAAGTATTAATTTATTTATATCGGGCCATGTGAAACTTTAATTGGGTCCCGGGATTTGCATCCCGAAATGACATTAGCATATCGCGCCCGAATATTGCGACAATTTTATTAAATTTATTCGCGAAAATCTTTAACTTAATTAGCTAAGATTTATTAATTAAGCGCTCGGGAATTCATTTGGAAAACAGAATTTTATTACCATTTTTAATTTTCTTGGAAATTGCAATTGGGAGGGAAAGTTCTGTTAGAAAAGAATTATCTTTTATAGCTTTGTAGGGAATGGTTACAGTGCTTGTTTTTCTACAAACTTACACAATTTAATATTCAAACTGACTGGAAAATTTAATTACTATTCTTTGTGCACTTTTTGGTGGCAGCGCTCTTCATAAGGAAAAATTACAAGAGATGAATTTCTTGTATAATTAGTAAATGAATGGATTATATTTCTTTCTTTCGATTGGACGAAAACTGACACCTTGCCATGCAGTGTGTTTTCAAACAGAAATGTGCTATAGCTACGAAAAATAATAGTACGGGAATATATTTTTTCTATTTCATACTGTGTATGTATGTTATGTTATGTTTTTTGCACGCTTGATTCTAGAGTGGATATGAAAAACATTTTTCCTAGAACCTGGCATATCGTACGTATTTTATGTCGTCTTTTGAGTTTGCAAAGACTGATTTTTCACGCATCAGTGGCCAACTATAGAGAACATAACAACAACTATATCAAACTGTCAACCTGTAAATAATAATTTGAAACTATTTACAACCCAATAAAACAATAATATGTAGAACGAGGTATGTTGAACATTTATTGTTTATTTCTTCATTAAGTCGTAATATTTAAGTTAATTAATAGTACCAATAGTATTCATAGAATTTGTGCAACGTCAATGTCAATGTCAAAGAATGTCAGACCTTTCAAATACATAATTTTTTTAAATATAACAAAAATTATTAAAAACAGTTATTATTTAGGTCCAATTTTAATGGGAAAACGAAATTTTGTTTATTTTTTCGTTTTCCCAATAAAATCGGACCTTAATATTAATTGTTTTTGATATATTTTTTTTTATTTAAAAAATAAATGTTTAATCTACGTTTCTCTAGTGTTGAAATTTGTATTATTTGTTTTACGTGAGATTTTCAGAATTTTGTTTGTTCTACTGCGAGTTAGCAGTGGTCTTTCCTCTTAACTATGCAATTGACGTACTTTATGCACGGCCTTCCGTAAAGAGTCACGTAGATAATCAGTAAGTTGTAGAATAATAGCTATTTACATTTGAGGTCGTACAAAAAATTACATAAAATATTCGAAATGTCCCCCTTGGGTACTCTTATTACATTGCAATCGTCCATGTTTCGTTATCGCAGATACATTTACGGGCGTTAAATAAATACTCAAAAATAAAAATGTTTCTACCTGGATGCATTCGATTAGGAAATAATTGTCCACAGAGACGTTTCGTTTAGCTGCCAGACAATTACCAGATGCACGGTTTTATATTCAGTGTATATTAGATAATTCTGAGTTTGTATAACTGTTCATTATTAACAAAAGAAATTTTACGTAAAGTAAACCTCAATTTATTACGGTCACAATAAATTATGAAAGTTGTTAAGGAAACATGATTAAATAAATTTATAACATGCTTCAGAACAGCGGATAAGATAATGCAATAATACAAAAAAGTGTATATAACCGAAACGATTTGTTTCCTGGCATTGTATTAAAATTTTTTTCTTGTCTTGATGTAACTGATTCATTTCTTAAATGAATGTACCTTCTCCTCTGAAAAATGAAACAAGACTCACCTTTTAAGGTCTCCACAATTTTATTTTAATATTTTTACGATGATATCTGTAAATGTGTTTGTGTATATATGTTAGAGATGGGACCTAATCCGAATAATTATTCGGTATTCGGCCTGTTCGGCCATATTTTCACTATTCGGTATTCGGCTTATTTGGCATATTTTAATATCGAATATTCGGGTACAAGAAATATGTAGATAATATGTATTTACAAAAGATATACATATGTTTAATTATTATTTATGTATCTAAAATTCTATGTTGGATCAAAAATTTAACATGTATACAATAAAGGCAAGCCTGTATCTAGAGGTATATGATCTAAGAAAAAAAAACAGTTAATTAAAAGATTAATACTGGGAGGCAATGTATTGTTCACATCAGGTTTTTGTACTCAAAATATTGCCACATTAACTCAAATATATTTGTTTGTAATACTGTTCATTAAGAGGTTTATGTATTTAAGTTTAGTGCTGGAGTAATACCAGCCGATATATTGAAGTTATAATTCAGCAATTAATACCATCCATTTTAATAATTCATTTCTGCCCGTTCTTTTCCCCATTTGAATAAACGATTCTATGATTAAAGCTCACGTAAAAGCTCCTCGAGTGATTAAAATAAAGCACTCATCGTGTGGCTTGAAGGAGGTCAAGTCCTGTTAATTCTTTCTGATAACCGAGGCGGCGTCTCGTTAAGACAGAGGCGATAACAAGGCCTTGTTTGTGTGGGTACGCTGCCAATATCGCCGTGTTTTGTCAGCTAACAAAAGCGGAAATACTGGGAAAGGAACGACGGATAATCGTAATAATACAATCCAAATAAACGGGAGATAATTCACAGAATTATTTACATCATTGGCACCACAGAAAGAACACCATTTCAAATTAATATTTACAAGAAAACTCATCATCCTCTGTGGAAAAAAAAATGAAAAATGTTATTCTCTCTTGAAATAAATACCAGAACAAGAATGTGTAAGACATTGTAGATCAATATTTGGATAAACTGCAGCAAATAACGAATGCATGTACTGGTGACATTAGTATAGTAAGCGGAAGATAATCATCATTACCATCAGAAGAATAACATTCCTAGATAGAACACTACATTAAGTATCAGAATCGTACTTGAAGTACTTGTTTCGTAGCAAGTTATAACCTTTATTTTTTATTTATTTATAGTGGCTTCTGAAGTACTGGAATACTACGATACTTTGGTTCTCACACTCTACTCAGTTCGAAGGACACATACCAATTGAGCTATCGTTCGTTATCGATAATAATGTTTAGTAGAAAATATTGAATCATCTTTCTCTATTGCCTAGCAAACTTTTGGAGAATTACCGTACCTATATTTTTAATTTATTTCATTCTATTAAAGATTAATTAAATTCAGTCACTAATCTTCAACTTGTAATATACGTATAAACAAGGTTGGAGGCTGTTTTTTTTTCATCTTCTTAATGAGACATTCGTCATCCTATCATCTAGTGATGAACTAATGCTACTTTGAAATTCAGTACTAGAAGTTTTTACTTGTCACAAAATTAAATATTGTGTCGTTATCTTTGGATGGTCCAAAAAGAAAGACATTTTATATGTAATCAAACCTCTTAATGGACAGTAATAGCACAAAGTTTAACGTAAAACAACTACTGATCCAGCAATCCGGCTTAGCGAAAGTCCGGAATTTCGGTTCCGGCGATCCTACCAAAAGGCGATCCGTTCCATCACTACTAAGTATTATTATGTGCTCTTTATATTTTTTCAATAATAAAATGAAAATATTTTGAAAATTATATCATAATACTTGAAAACTTATTGGATATTGGTGAACTAATGTAAACTGTTGACAACTCCACTCGTAATTTGTCATCCAATTAAATTATAGTATTTTGGTGAATTGAACTAATCAGATTCAAATCTCATTGGCAATTGTCAGTTACTGAGAATATGCAGGACTAATGGCCGGTTGCATCGTTGTTTATAATATTAGATCGGAATAAAATGTCAAATGAACTATTTAACATTGCTGTCAAAATTGCGACTAGATTTTTTTTATTTAAGTGTCGCTTAAAATTTAAACCTTGTCGGTGCAACTGGACATAAATAGGCGTTATTGCGTTACTTAGATACATTGTCCGTCAAATGACAACTAATTAATTGAAAAAATATATACATTTCGAGAAATTGTCATGTCGAATACCATTCGTAATTAGAATTTTACTCGTAATTTTAGCCTAACTCACTTCTGCTTGTTGCTTTGGAAAATCATCTCTCGTGCTGCGTATTCGTTTTGATTTTCATCGCAACAATCAGTCGTGACCATAACGACAAAAATTTCAATTAAAATTCTACTTACTAATGGTATTATATATGAAAATTAGGAGGTCTGTATTCACCGGGAGCCTTATCAGGTGCTTAGTCTGCTTATGCATTAATCCGCCACTAGTAACCATTATTTCACAAGTGCATTCTAGCATAAGATGTATGTGTAATATGAGTACTTGAAATATTAGTATATATTTTAAAGGTATTAAAAAAAAATGATAAACATTATTGAAAAATAATAAAACAGCAAAGGGAGAACAGTTCATACCTGGATAAGTAACCGTCTAGAAATACCGTTCCATTTTATAAACAATGTAATATATTTTAGTCATGTAAAAGTAATCGATATTCACCCATCAGCACTTACACTAGAAAAACACAGTGGAAGTTCGATGAATGTATCTCCAGAGAAGCCGGTACCCTATTAGTGTTGGGGTCGCGCTTGGATTCCCCGTGTTGAACCAGAGAGAAAGTGCGTAACAATGTAAGGACTGACGGCCCTTATAAGGCAATTTGACACTGGAGTTAAGTGGAAGAAATCTCCGCGTGGCCGGCCTTTAGCGACAAAAGGGCCTTCCGCGTCGCCTCACATCCCCGGCTAGTGGCGCCCGTAGATAAAAACCCACATCACACCTACGTGCACACTTGCACAGTAAAGGTGAAGTACAGCCCGGCACAATTCAACCGCGCCACAAAACAAAGCGCAAGTGATACGTACTGAAAGGATAGTATAGTAATATGTGGATATGTAGATGCAGCAAGGACGAGTACAGTTAAGGTGTTATCACACGGTACTTAACAACGACAACTTATTGTCGACTTACGACAATTTATGACATTTCGAGCAACTATTCTCGTGTGATAGAGTGACTCATTTCCAGCAACCAGTTTTCGGTCATGTTCGAAAACCTTGGTGAGAGTTGTCGATTCTGACAGCTGAATAGTGAAATTATCCCTAGATTCAAATAAAAACATAACAAAATACCATTTTGATAATAAAATTTTCAAGTGCCAATTACGTGATAATAATTATCTTTTATTAAATAAAAATAATAATAAAAAAAAAATGTCAATTTTTGACAGTCAACAAGAACTAATACTCCAGATATAAAAATATTGTCGATTTCGAAGACGTCGGCATCATTCAGTCGTCGATATTGTTCTCGTGTGATAACACCATTAATACCTGGATGTGTAAATACCGCTTCACAAAACAAAGATGGAGTAAAAAATACTGAAAGGATATTACAGTAATATGAGGATATGTGGATTCGTAGGTGATTTAGAGTGCAGCAAGGATGAGCACAGTTAGTACCTGTATGGGTAAATACTGATTCACAAAACAAAGCTCAAATGATACATATTGGACTGGAGAAATATTAACAGTAATATGAGGATATGTAGACTCGTATGTGATGTACAGTGCAGCAAGGGTGGACAAAATTAGTACCTGGATGGATAAATACCGCTTTATAAAACAAAGCTGGAGTGATACATGCTGAAGGAATATTAACAGTAATATGAGGTTATATAGATTCCCATGTGATATAAAGTGCAGCAAAGGTGAGCACAGTTAGTACCTGGATGGGTAAATACCGCCTCACAAAACAAAGTTGGAATGATACATACTGAAGCAAGAGTGACCACAGTTACACAAAACAAAGGTGAAGTGATAAATACTGAAGAAATATTAAATATTATAATAATATAGAGTGCAGCAGGGTGAATCAGTGGCGTAACTACCGGTGTTCCGCGTGTTTCGTGGAACATGGGCCCGTTGATTCATGAGGCCCGAGTGGATTAGACCTACGTCAAAGAATTATTTTAATTTTAATCCTACCACATTATAAACCATATCAGCTTGTAATTCGAGGGGATTTCCCAATCTTGAACGGCGACCGACTCGACGCGCTGCTTTTTGAATAATGTACGCGACGATAAGATGACTCAGCGTCATGTTTTGATGAAACTCATAATCATTTTCAAAGCGAGTCGAACGAAGTCTAAAAACTAATACCGGAAGTCTTGGATTAAATAAATTTTACACAACTTTTCATGTTTGTTTTCCAAAATATTCTGCTTTGTTTTCTGGCGATGAATTGTACCAAATGGTTCAGGAGATTCATATAAAATATTCTGCAGATATTTCGGATTCGATTTCATCCCAGTTCCTCTCATAAAGAAATTGTTTTCAAAAAGACTGATGCAAAATTAATTCCATTACAGAATTAACCGAATTCATCTTAGTAAAAAAAAGTTCTTCATGCAGTAGCTTCAAAGAAATTTGAATTGCATTTACATTTTTTCACCATCTGTTTCGATTGCCTCCGCAGAGAGATCCCGTTAGAAAATTAAATGAATCAATTTTTTTAGTGCAACAACGATTATGAAACTTATATACTATTTATCTATATTTTGTATACCTTAAGGTAAGAAAAAACATTTTTAGGAAAAGCTGTTGGCGCTTCAATATGCCCGATGTTTTTATCTTTTTGAAATATTGTTTATTTTTTAAATTGGGTTTTTATTTTTTATTTTGCCACGTCCTCACATTGTCCTCATGCCAACAGTAGAGCGACTTGGTTGGGCACAATGATTTAATTCAAAATTATATTCACATGTTAAAAAGAATTAACTACCGATATAATTAGATTTCATTTTAAAAAGTACCTATTTCGTAAAGTGTCCTTGTATGGGCTTAATAATATATATTTTTTTTGTATCTACATTAGGGCCCGAATTGATTCGTGTCTGTATTGTTATGTCACTGGGGTGAATAGAGCTAGTACCTGGATGGGTAAGAATCTAGGAAGAAACAGGACGGTATGAAAGGCACAAAAGTCACGTTTACGGTTGAACTTTGTTGTGAAAGCTCCAGAGCAAAGTGGTTGCGAATTCTGAAAGAATGTGGCGAGCCGAGTGCTCAGGGTCACTGCACTTTCCTCGCAACCGACACATTCTTGTGGTCGGAGTACCGCCTATTCAACAGATTATTCAGTTACTCCTGCAACTTATTCTGTAAATTGCATATTTTAATGAGGTTTATTGTAATGGGTGATTTTGTACTTATCTAGATACCAACATTTCTAAAATGTTTGTTGTTATGCAATGACATATTTTGAAGCATCCGATGTATACAAATACTAATGATGTTATCTCACTTGCCATCACTTTTCAAAATAACCTCGAAAAAGTATGCCAAAATAGATAGACTCTAATGCGCTGTCTTTTTCTGAGGTATACATCTATGTATAGTGTTATCTGACTTGCAATCATCTTTTGACGCAACCCCGAAAAATGCACTAAATTTAAAAATCTGTAATTATAATAATTCCATAAATTTAGTATTGATAGCGACGTCTTCTGAAAATACCATGTGATCAGGAGTACACAATAGTCCATCATAATATATGTTTCAAAGGCCTGGACTTAATATGGAACTCTGTGGGATTATTTTACCGGCACATTATGAACATATTTCAATCTCAGAAAAACACCTACGGAAACCTTCACTGGGAATAAACACATCCTATGACATTTTATAATTTACTTGCAAAATGAAAGCAGTTAATCCTTCACTTGTGATGTTTCACATATCAAACATTTTCTTGTTGTCTCTGATTGTCATAATACATCAATTCAGTCAAAACAGGCTATAAATCTCAGAAGAGCACTAATAAAACAGCTAGGTTAGATTAAAATTGCAACAATAAGATACTAATATACATACTGTAGAAAGAGATAACGCAAAAAAGTATGTTACACATGTTGGGAACACCACGTTATATAAGAGGTATATTGCTTATTGGTATCCAGATAAGAATAAAATCACTGATTGTAATAAACATCGCTGCCACCAACATATATAATAATTTATTGTCTATTTTCAACAACCGTTCACTTGTGATAACGGCTAGTATTACTCTAAAACTGAACTACATCATGTAAAGAGATCTGTGTATGAACTGCCACACTTAAGTAGAACACATGATAATTCATTCTTTACTTGCAACAATCATATCCTTGAGATATCGGCTGGTATTACTCCAGCACTAAACTACATCTTGAACAGAGATCTGTGTATGACCTGCTACACTTGAGTAGAAAACATGATAATTCATTCTTCACTTGCAACAATCATACCCTTGGGATATCGGCTGGTATTACTCCAGCACTAAACTACATCATGTACAGAGATCTGTATATGACCTGCTACACTTGAGTAGAAAACATGATAATTCATTCTTCACTTGCAACAATCATACCCTTGAGATATCGGCTTGTATTACTCCAGCACTAAACTACATCATGTATAGAGATCTGTGTATGAACTGCCATACTTATGTAGAACACATGATAATTCATTCTTTACTTGCAACAATCATACCCTTGGGATATCGACTGGTATTACTCCAGCACTAAACTACATCATGTAAAGAGATCTGTTTATGAACTGCCACACTTAAGTAGAACACATGATAATTCATTCTTTACTTGCAACAATCATACCCTTGAGATATCGGCTGGTATTATTCCAGCACTAAACTACATCATGTAGAGAGATCTGTTTATGAACTGCCCCACTTAAGTGGAGCACATAATTCATTCTTTCCGATAAACATACCCTTGAAATATCGGTTGGTATTGCTCCAGCATTGAACTACATCACATACAGAGATGAGCAACATATATCATGTTATCATACTGACAGTTTGACAACCACATATTCGCCTATAATTTCTTTAGCCCAATGTCATCCTGAGCATGTCCACTCCACTTAGGAAGTTAAGGGAAGTGAACTATGTACTTCATATCACCGTCTGCTGACGTATACATTTTTTATGAGAGAGACAATAACATTTCTAACAAGCCAAGTTCCTTTGACGGGCGGAAGTTTTATTATTTTTATATTTTTTGTAACTTTGAAGATTTTACTTTGTTTGTAAACAGACAAATAAAAATAACGGAGAATAAATATTAAATTTCTCCAGCGAAACTTTAAATGGAAGAAAGTTATTTATACTTACTGAGTTACAAAATTCGTTAATTGGAATATCGGCTTGTATTACTGCAAAAATATACCTTGTACAAAGATCTGTATCAATAAGATAGCTAACTGGTTAGCGAAGTAGAATTTTTATTGATTGGAGTGTGATATCTGGGGTTGAATTCTTTCATAAGAGATTTACTAACAAAATAAAATTGTTGTGTTCAAGAATTATTGAATGCACTCTAGTTCTATGATTTTGCTTGTCGACTAGCATCACTGCAAGTTTGATTCTTCAAATTACAACGTTTGGAGTTAATTTTTAGTTAAAAAATAAAATCTCTATGTGGCCATTAATTTTGTATAATTTTACCTAAAAATAGCCGTTGCCATGAATAAATGGAAAACAAACATTCTTTTTACCAGATTCTTTAATTTAAAGTTAGAATTAGCGTGAAAATTTTTAGCCTAAAAGTAAAAGTATAAAAAATTAATGCCATGGTAAGAATTTTATTATTTAACTATATATTTAGATTTGTAATTTTAGGTAGATTCCAAATAGGTAAAAATATATACAGGGTGTTCCATTTAAAAGTGCCACCATTGCTATCTCGAGAACTATAAGAGCTACGAGGTTGGTTAAATTAGCAAAGAACCACCATTTTACAAGACTAATACAATGAGCAAAAAAAAATTTTTTTTCAACCAGTGGTTCTCAAAATACGGGACACAACTTTCTTCTTTTAAATGGGAACTTATGTTTATTTTTAGGTTATTCGATAGAGTATTTTTTTCTGAATTCAACGATATAAATATATCATATAGTAATATAACAAAATAATTGAGAAAAATGCATGTTAAATTTATATGTATTTTATTTATATCTGGCTGAAATAAGAGTGCTTTGGATAGAAAACAATTCAATTTCTTCTTAAAACTGACAGTTTAAGAACATAAAATTTAACAAAAAATAATCAAAGAATGTTAGACAGAACAATATGTCAATGTTTTCTATCCATAGCACTCTTGTTTCAGCCAGATATAAATAAAATACATATAAATTTAACATGCATTTTTCTCAATTATTTTGTTATATTAGTATATGAAATGTACATATCGCTGAATTCAGAAAAAAATACTCTATCGAATAACCTAAAAATAAATATACGTTTCCATTTAAAATAAGAAAGTTGTGTCCCGTATTTTGAGAACCACTGGTTGAAAACAATTTTTTTTTTGCTCATTGTATTAGTCTTGTAAAATGGTGGTTCTTTGCAAATTTAACCAAACTTGTAGCTCTTATAGTTCTCGAGATAGCAATGGTGGCACTTTTAAATGGAATACCCTGTAGATTGTTTATAATAAGAAAGTTAGACTCCTTATCTTGAAAACCATTGTTTTTTTAAAAAAAAAATGTTTGGTCCATTTGAATAGTCTTGTAAAATACAAATTGTTTGCCAATTTAACCGACCTCGTAGCTCTTATAGTTCTCGAGATAACAATAGTGGACAAAAAAGTGAACATCAGGTATACAATATAATAACATTTTATTTTAGTTTACAAATATGAGTTGTTAGCCAAAAAATCAACACAGTACGATATATAATTCAATTTCAAATTGGTGCAGGCGTGAACGTGAGTAAGAAATTTTTTCACGTTCATACACGATCACGATTAGTTGTGAACCGCAAAAATTCATAACTCGTATCTGCGTCTAGTTCATTATAACTACGACGTACCCGAAAAAAATCCTTCCACCCACTATTTATATAATTTGGAGAACTTGACAATCTCAGGGATGTAAGTCGAGCAGCATAGCTACAGGAATGTCACGTTGGTTTTTCTTTGTGTTTTCTTAATTATTTTTTTATCAGTGTCATCTCCACGGCTATTCTAATTTGTCAACTGTTCTATGCTGTAATAATTAAGTTAACAGGAGTTGGAATAACAAAGATTATCCAATTTTGAGATTATTTTTGTTGTAATCCAATTATAATAACGAGTTCACATTTCGTATTTGGATGTACGCATATATTGTCGGATATTATACGTCTAGATATTCATATCTCAATATCATAAAAAGATATAAAGATCTGAGATCTAAAGTATATTTTATATTCCTGCCAATGCAATATTTGTTAAAATAAAATAAAATATAATGATGTGTGGAATCTTTGGTGGCGCGTTCATAAACAGATTTTTGTATAGAATACTTTTGAAGCAATACCATCCGACATATTAATATCATATATAAGAGTAAATAAAACATTTTAAATTTTAATTTAATTTTCGCTACCAATAGTCATTTGCATGTCTTGAAAATATATCGCTATTTACCATTTTTTTGTAAAATATATTATTTTCGAATAAATATATAAATGATAAAAAAAATTTGGAATGTAAAAAACTAAAATTGTAAATTTATCAATATAATAAAAGCATATTAGATGAAATAAATAGATACAAATATTTTGTAAATATTTTTATTAAACAAAATACCTAAATAACTTTCTATTTATTATTATTATTAATTAATTATTTTTGCTTGTTTAAAATCGATTTCTGTATTTTTATATTTTCATTATTGTCCCCTTATTGAAAATTTAGTAGACGTGTTAATGATTGATAAACAGAGAAACTCGATCTACGGAGATGTGATGAAACTTTCCGATTTTTAAAGATGAGCCCTTTAAGTTTGTTGGCATTCTCCATCTGTCTCTAATTTTCGTTTCTCTGTCTTACTGTCGCTTCTGTATATAACTATTCCGTGCTAGAGTCAAAGATTCTCAATTCAATTCCGACTTACGACTTTTTTATATACTTCCTGTTTTTTTATGTTAATATCTACAAAATTATTTATATGTTTTGTAAAAAATACTATCAGTTCTATTCACTTACTGAATATAAATGAAATGAAAAGGATAATGAGAGGAATAGCCTTATTGTATTGAGTGGTGAAGAAGCCTGATGTAAGTAGCAAAATATGTATAATAAAATACGTTTTTCATTACTGTTTGCAAAGAGATAATATCGTATTATTTCTGAAAACCAACCAATATTTCTATTTATTCCCGCAAAAGTTCGTAAAGAAACATAACTTCCCATTTACTCGAGTATTTTCGAAGGAGGCTTATATCTATTTATTTGTTTACTGGGGAATTTTTCGGAGTTTGGAATTAGAAGTTTTGATTAGAGTCGTTATTGATCGGTGGGGAGGTCAGATTGTATGTGTAGCATGAGGGATGATATTCGGTTTAAACACAAGTTCGCAACTCATCAATCAACGGAATAACCAGAACTCAAATCTGAAAGTTATAGAAGTTGCGAACAGGTGGACGCATTCATTACGGAGAACAGTTAACGATATTGCCAACTTTGTAGATTTTTTTTGTAATTATTAAAACACTGAAAGTTTGCAAACTCGTGGAGTTAGAGATTTAATTGTTTTTAGTTGTCTTGAAAACTTATGGATTCTACAGTCATTATTTGATGTCTATTTCTATTTCAAACTTTATATCATCGTCCGTAGCACAGTATTTTTAGATGGGACAGGATTGTGTAACTTAGAAAGCGAGAACGAATTCAATTCGTATTGAATAAGAAACTCCCTAATAAACACTCGTCATCAGTTGTTAGTTTCGTGATAAGTTTTACTTGCATTTTATCGACAGATGTGGTATGATGGTAGCATTCACGCTTTACGAGCAATCAGTTCTGGGTTTTCTTCTTTCGCCACCTCGTCCTTATTACAATAATGTAAAAAATGAAAATGTTATAAAACGTATGTTACAACTGTCAATATATCGTCGCTTTATACACTAATTTCGAATCTCGAGAACTTTAAGAGATATGAACAGAATTTAAATTATAAAAAAGTTGGAAGTTATCACCAAAAATTAAAATCGCAAAATTTACATTTTTTCTGTTATTTCGTGACCTACGAGGTGTGTAAATTAAGTAAGAAGATTGGCAACGTATTATTCGATCTGGTAAACATGATATATGTTTTAACTAGCTAGAGTAATTTGGTTGTTCGTAGCGATTTTTTTCGTAAAACAGTTTTTTTGTATGTTGTGAAAATGAATAACGTCAATTTCAAACAACGTTGTACTATCAGGTTTGCTTTAGACTTGGACACAGTGCAATGGAAACTTTTACAAAACTTAAGAAGACCAACGAGGCCAGATTTTTCTGTAGTTTTAGGCATTTTTAGAAGGAAAAGAGTCTATTATAATTATATTATATATAAAACACACAGCGGAAGGTCTTCATCTTCAAGAACTGATGAAAATGCCGATAGAATATGGGATCTTATGCGTTCAGAACGCTGGTTGACAGTACTGAATGATTGGGGAAGAGTTAAATTTGACTCACACCACCGTTCATCAGATTTTGATTAATTCATTGGGGGCTACTCAGCCTCCTTATTCGTCTGACTTGTAACTTTTTTCTCTTCCGAGATTGAAAAATCACCTCAAGGTAACTCATTTTGGGACACTTCAAAACATTTATACGACTGTAACCGACCAGCTGAAGGTGATTTCAGTATCCGAGTTCCAGCATTGCCATGAGGAGAGGAAGAACCATCTCTATCACTGCGTGGCTTTCTAAGAAAGTAATTTTGAGGGAGAATAATTATTTTAAAAAAATATTAATTATTTTCACCCAATCAGAATGTTTCATTTGATGGAAGAATACAGTTTTTCGCGAAAATAATAATAAAACCACAGTAAGACTTTTATCATCATCGCAAAAAAATAAATAAATAAATAAATAAATAAAACGATTAATACATCACTTCTATAAATGTCCGCTTTTTAACAAAAGTTTATGGGCGTCGGGAGAAGGGTGCAAGCGGGTACATTTGCACCCCCTGGTTTTAAAACAGATAATAAAATAAAAAAATGAATAGTTTATTATTGAAAATATTAATTAAATACATGGGTAATAAAATTAATAAACAAGGATTAGGTTACCACAGAAACAAGTAGGTATACGTATGTAACCCAGCCTAGCTTACAAGAAAAATGTGCATAATGATGTTTTATTTCCAAAGCTATCATGAATTTGACAGTTACATAAATACAACCAAATAATTATTATTTTAAGATTTATATATAATCATACACTTTCATCCCTCAGTGTATAATATACTATTCTTTATTACAAGTGGCGATCGGTAAAAACGAAACCAACTGCAAATAAGTTTGCAAAATCAATGTGAGGTATGGAATGCAATGTACATATTTACCCATTCAAGCGATCAACAACCATTTCTTAAGCTGTAAATATTGTTATCGATTCCTAGAAGCTATCAATTTAATACGCGTATGTTGTGTGTCACTCTGTACGTATATGCATGTATGTAAATATTTATTCCAACAAACTATAAAGAGAGATATAACGTGCTGACTGGAATATAAAATTGTGATTAATCAGTTTGATGTGTTTTGCTATCGGGTATTAATAGAAGATTATTCAGAGCGAATTGTTAGGAAATAGTTAATAATTCAGTAGTTTTATAGCTTTTATCAGAATACGATATATTTTCATAGTTCTGTAATATTTCTGTACAATTTATCATTTACGAAGCATTATTTACCTTTTTTGAGCATTTATTATTTCAACTTTCTTTTGTGAAGTAGTGCTTATCCATACAGATACTAACTGTGCTCACCCTTACTGCACTCTATATCACATTCGATATTCCTTCAATATTTATCACTTCAGCACTGTTTTGTGACTTGTATTTATCCATCCAGATACTAACTGTGCTCATCATTGCTGCACTCTATATCACATTCGATTCTACATATGGTTACATTACTGTAATATTCCTTTCATATTTATCACCAGCTTTGTTTTGTAAAGCGGAATTTACCCATCCAAATACTAACTGCAATCACCTTTGTTGCACTATACATCACATACGAGTTTATATATCCCCATTCCCATATTCAGTGACATACCTACCGGTGTTCCGCATGTTCCATGGAACACGAGCCCGGTAATTCAAGGGAACCGACTGATTCAGACACACGTCAAAAAATTAATTTAATTTTAATCTAATCACTTATAAGCACTATGGGCTAGCTTGTAAATCAGGTGGATTTCCCAATCTCAAAAGGCGACCAACTCGACGCGCTGCCTTTTAAATTATATATGTGATAGGACTGAAAATCTTCATTTTAAAATATTGTCGAACGAAGTCTGAAGACTAAACACCAGTAGTCTTGGATTAAATGAAGTTTATGTAACTTTTATGTTTATTCTACAATTTTTTTATTTTATGATTTAATTTCTGTCGATAAATTGTATCACATGTGTTAGAAAATACATATAAAATATTCAGCAGATATTTCGGATTCTTTCGTCCTAGTTTCTCTTATTTAGAAATTGTATTCAAAAAGATTTATCCAAAATTCTTTCTATAAAACAAATTCATTTTAATGAAAATAAAATCTTCATGTAGTAGTTTCAGTGAAATTTGGACTCATGTTACATTTTTTCACCACCCGTTTTGGTTTCCTCAGCAGAAAGGTCCCGTTTTAAAATCAAATGAATCATTTTTTTTAGTTCAACAATGATTATAAAACTTATCTATTATTTATTTATAAACTTTTGTACGTTCAGGCAAAAAAATAATTCTGTTAACGCTTCAATATGCCCGATTTTTTTTTTATAATATTTTTTATTTTTTTAAATTGGGTTTTTAATTTTTGTTGCCACAGGCTCGATAAGTTAATTCGAAATTTTATTCTCCCATTAAAGAGAATTAACTACAGATAAAATTAGATTTCATTTAAAAAAGTATTGGAATTAGAGTAATTGACTTTGGACACAGTCTCGTGACTACATTGTTACGCCACTGTCCATAATAATGTAATGTTTATCATAATAAATACTTTAGAAAAGTAAACTTATCTCTGAACAGCTCTGCCACCAAAAATATATTTAACGATGTGTTTATGTATTAAAACTTTAATCATTTCCGCAATTCGCATTTTGTATACCAATTTCCAATACATTTGTATAAATTATTGATGAATTCAATAATCTATAAATATGTATATAAAGTAAATATTTATTCGCTCATAAATTTAACTATTTCAATATAATTTTATTGCATGCATTAAAAAGATTTAAATGTATCAGGTTTACGAGAAAACTATCATTATTATTAATGCGAATAATTTTGATTTCAATATGTAATAATAAGGTTGTATGTGAGTACAGCAAGAATGAGTACAATTAGTACCTGGATGAGTAAATGCCGCTTTATAAAGTTATAAATACCAAAGATATATTACAGTAGTATGAGAATTTTTATTTTCGCATGTGGTGCTATTTTCGAAACAATAAATAATAGGAAAGATAAATATGATTTGCCCCATGTACTACACAATGTTTACTTTTATTATCAATTTTCCACAAGACTTGTTACAAAATTTTGACAACCTCTGCAGTTTTCGAACGAACGAACACACACAAAGCTCGCAAATTCCTAGTTTTATGAGGAATTAAAATTTCATTTGCGAATAAACAATTTTGCAACTGGTACATGTTAAAAAATTCACTGACAATTTAACGAGTTGTATTTTTGGTGGCTATCCTGTTGATATATCTGTAGATATTGCGCTTGACTTCGCATAAAATGAGTTTAATGTAACTGATATATAATGTTGTGTAGAGATAAAATTCTGATAATTATATTGTTTTAATAACTGAATAAATAATAGTTTCCATTAAAATATATATATTTTTTAAATTTAATATGGTAGGTACGTAAAAGAAGGTTTAAGCGTTGTATCACTTGTCAGCGCGACCTAGAAGATCTATTAACATACAGCCCTTACTTAATTTTCCGGAAACAATTCCAGTTTTCTGGATTATAGCTACAGGAGTCATATTCTTGATCACATCTGCCATAAGATATCTCTTACCTAGTTGAAGTTGATTGAGTCTATGTGGGATTACGGCTAGGCATTAACACAGTATGTGTTCCGAGGATTCTTCGTCCTCTTCACAGAGTCGACAGATGTCATTATCAGCTTTGCCAATTTTGTACAAATGGTATTTTAAAGAACAATGGCAAGTGAGAACTTCTGTCATTATTCTAAGGTTCTTTTTGATGAGAACTAGTAGGTCCTTGACATTCGACATAGCCGGAGAAATGAATTTTCTTGCTGGATCTTCTGGTAGATTCCTCCCAGGTTTTGACCAGCTTCTTACAGTGACTTCATGACCACATGAAAGTTCTGGTCCGTATTATGAAAGTTTAGCCCCTTTTTGCAAGTTCATCAGCTTTCTCGTTTTCTAGGATTACCTAGTTCCGTTGGATGATGTAGTTTGCCTCGAATAGCAATTGGAAGATGTCCCGGCAGTTGCCTAGTTTTGTGTTACAAGTGAAAGCATTTAGTGCCTTTAAAGCTGCCTGGCTATCTGTCATTATATTGATTGTTGCTGCTTTTAGACCTTTCTTTAGGTTTAGGTGAGAACTGAGATTTATTTATTTATTATGGAGCAGGTGCCTATGGGTTCCTTAATTTGGCAATGTGCTCCATGCATACCCACTCTAGTTCCTGATGTGTCCAATTTCGAACCTTCAGTGAACCAGGACAGAGAATCCCTTAGAACAGGTCTTCCTGCTGCCCATTCAAGGCGATTACCAATAATAATTTGTGGTCAAAATTGTATTTTTTGTTATCATCGTATCACAGTAAGACAAGGCCAGTTTATCTGCTTGCATTTCTCTTAGAATTTGGCCTATGAGATCTTCTGGTATAAAGTGTTTCATGCTACAGAGGATCAGTACCTATTGCATCGCCACTTTTTCCACATGAATTTGTAGAGGTGTGAGCCCCAGAATCACTTCCATGGCAGCAGTCGGACAGGTACTCATAGCACCTGTAAGAGGCAGGCCAGGCATTGTAGTTTTCGCAGTGATGCTTATACTGTGATTTGTTTCACATTTGGCCATCGTACAAGTCAAGCATAGGGGATCATGGGTCTTACAACACTAGGTAATTTAATGTACTAAGCTTGCTATGATACGTTCGTCTGAGGTTTGATCCATTATACGTATAGAATCATCAGTTTGCACAGATGATTCACTCGGGCAGTGGAAGAAGGCCTTCTTGCTGGCGAGATTCAATATTTTGCAACAATTCGTCTTTCAATTGTTTATCTTTTACATTTACACGGTATGTTTTACTGTGGTTTAAATGAAGGATGATCTTAGGTACCGGTTCCGATTCTTACCAGGTTTATGCGAAACCGTAAATATAGCAATAATTTGTAGAATCCCAGTTTAAATGTTTTGTGTTACAATTGATAAATATGGTTGAAATGATTCTGGAGGAGGCCTAAAAATTTCAAACATGAAAGAAAGTCTTGAAGATGAACAACGATTTGGTCGCATTTTGTTGTCAAGAACCGACGAAAATATTATCCGCGTAAAAGCTGTTGTGGACAGAGACAAGCATTTAACATGGTACAGATTTCTGAGAAATGCAGGTTGCCGAAATTTGTCTTGCATCGAATTTTTACTGAAGAACTGAACATGTGGAAAATTGTGCAAAATTCGCAAGGAAACTGACTTCCAAAAACAGAGAACAAATCGCCTCTTCATCAACAAAAAAAAAAAATACAATGCTTCCAAATCGTTACAACCGCTGTATTATTTCTAAAGAATATATATAAATTTATAACTTTCAGAATGTACCTGTTATGTCAATATGCTATCTGTATATAGAGACTTCTCCTAAAAATTCGAGTTACGAGTGAAATATCACTTTGAATTAGAAAAGTATTCGAGTTATAGAAATTCCACGTAGGGCCGGTTTTTCATTCCTCTGTCAATGTTCCTGTTCCCAAACAGATTAAATTTATCTGACAGGTAAACTTCCTGGTAATGAAAACGCGATTTTCAATATGAATTTATCTGGCTGATAAGTAACAGATTTAATTGTCAACTCTGAAGTTGGTTATCATTTTGACTTATGTTCTTATATAAACAACTGTCATTTTAAAACAAATTTTGAATGTTATATTAATTTTAACTAAAATAATATCACTGGTTGATAGTTTGGATCGGTGACATTTCAACGTTTAATTGCAAAACTTCTGTAAATAAAATTTTGATATTTAATTTTAAATATATTTACGAAATATTATATGCTACTCATAATTTTAGTTATCTGATAGTAGAAAACCGAATAATATTGTCTACGTTTTGTAATAAATACATTGATGTATTTTTAATAAATCTAAATCTTTTGAAAAAAAACGTGGTCACTTCAGAAATTAAAATGATATGGTTGACATCTACAACATAAAGTTTCTTATAAACCTCATTAATAAAATCTACATTGCACGAATTTTATATTTTCAAAATATTATCAAAAACTATCAAAAAATTTGACAAATGCTACAGAATATTTTACATTCGGCCATATTTGGACCAACTTCGTAAATATATCTTACTGACAAAATTTTGTCGGCAGCATAAACTGGGGCTATTCAGTAACTCAGTGGTTAATTTTTAACCAGTTACTAAAATGACAAATAAAAACAATCATTGCAAGTGATGTTTTGATATTTTCTCCTGTCCTACCTATTTTCATTGGAGAAAAAAATTAGCAACTAGTTAAAAATTAACCACTGAGTTACAGAATAGGGGGGACTAGCTGTTAATTTATCTACCTATCTAAGATTTATCCTCTTGGGAAGCGTTACCAAGATATTGGAAAACCGTAGTTACCATGAGGATTAATTTAACAGAGACTTATCAGACACTTATCAGGACATTGCGAAACCGGCTCTTAGGGAGATAAAAATATATATAAAGGAAAAGAAACATTAGTCATCATGACAAAAACTTTCTATATCGAGAAATTCCTCACAACATAGAAATTTTTTAATGAAATTTTTAATACAACTGATGGTTTGGGGGCTCCTACTGTGGTGGGGCCTGGAGGAAATAGCCCCACTTGCTTAACAACCCCCCCCCCCCTTGATCGTCACTAATATTTGCTCTAATTAGAAGAAATTTTACTTCAACTCCAGTATTCCTAATTCTTTATTATTTAGACTATAATGTTGCTGGACAGTTTGTTTTAATTTCTCCGTAAATTGCTCCTATTGTAAGTCTCAGAAATTGTTTTATGTTTCTCTGAAGATTATGATTAATTTAATTTTAGTATGAACATAGAGATGTACTTAGATAAAGGATATAATAATTTATCAGATTACTTTCTGAGATATAAATGTACATTTACGGTACTTGCTTTGTTCTCCAAGGTTGGCATCCATCTTAGCACTTTATTATCGCATGTAGTTAGTATACGACACCGTGGAGTGGTATAGCGCAGGAGTTTACGACAGGACGTAAAGTTTTTATTTATATAGACAGTAAATCGATGGTGTATGTGTGTCTAGAATAATGCAGCGGAGAACTGCCGGGACATTTAAGAAATGCAATAAAGGATGATAGAGTTTGGACACAAACACAATACTCAATCTTTCTGTGGCGGAGAATGATAGACGGATTCTTCAACTTCAACCCACAATGACTTTAAAATATTAAAAATTGGATGTCTTCAACACACTAGCTTCCGCTTATTACTCGTTTAATTTGTTAATCTACTAATGTCTCCGGTAATTACGCTAACTTTTTAATTTGTCTATTTATCTCCACAAATATGTGCTCTAATGTCTTCAGTAATTTAGGGCCGTACCCAGAATGGGCGGCACCCGAGCGAAATTTTTTCGCGAAAATTGAACCTTGAAAATGCTCACGCAAATTAGCAAATTATTTTATTTACATAACATCCGAGTAATTGTAGATATGGTTTTCAATTCACATATTTTATCTAAGAAATGAGAATTGAGAATGAATTGAGAATTTCTGATACAGACATATGAAAAAATAATAATAAATTAGAAACATTTTATTAAAAAATATTATCAAATATTTTCTTTACAGTAAAAAATATATTAAACTATTATCAGCATGTAATTTAACTTCTTTGATTTCTTGAATGTCACACACACATGGTTGCCATTTATCCGGTTTTCAGAGCTAATCTCAGGGCTCTGGTTTTATGAGATAAATTTTCAGTTTGAATAATAATTTTTTGTACGACCACTAATGGCACTTTTCTCACACGATATAAAGATTGAAAGTTGCATATTTCCCACAATCGTGAATTAAACTGTGGGGAATCATTTTTCACAGCATTTGTCAATACTGGGCATGTGCAGTGTGGAAATATCATTTCTCACAGTAATTGCCAACACTGCGCATGCGTGAAACTACTCTTTGTGAGGTTACCTGCGCTATATTGTTTTTTTTTATGCCAAATAGCTTTCGTGCAAGTATTTTTGTTTAGCGTTTAGCAGCGTGGTCTTAGAAAACTTATAGTGTGTTACTCATGCAGAATCATCTATTCCTTACCTTGTGTGATTTCAACACTCGACTTTGTCTCGTTTCGAAACTTTCGCACCTCGTGGGAAATAAGTAACTTTCTGCACATGTTGTACAATATACTATTGTTCAATTATATGTATATGTGAATATTTTGTACCTAATTTGTCAATTTTTATTACGTATTATGTTGTATTTTTGTACTGATTTTCTATACGTAATCTGTTTTTGTACAGATAAATTTTTCGGGCGTCACTCAAATGAGAAGTAGCAACCATGATCTCTGATGTTATTATCGTTAAGCTTTGATAAATGTCACTGATATTGTTTAAAATATTCAGGTGTTTATAATTTTTCGTTATTGTTTCATTAAACAATAAAAACCAAAAAGGTTATATCACAATTGGTTTGTAAACACCTTGAACCTTTTATCAAAATAAATATGACATTTATTTCAAGCCTAGTAAAATTACAGAACTCTTATTAGGGTTACAGGTAATAGAATAAATATCTATATAGCATCCTACCTGGAAAGAGGAAGTGATGGCCGTCATGACATCATGAATCTTCTCCAAGGGATGATTCTTTTCCGGTCGGAAGGGAGTGATGAGGTAGCTTAGGCCCAGTAGAGGCGCTAGTAGTAAAGTCGCCCTAAAAATAAAAATATCATTTAAAACCACCACTGCTAGTATAAAGTTTGTTGAATCGTCCTACAGTGCTGGTTCAATTCATTCATGTTAGTAGGTTCTTATTTTTTGGATATATCCATTAAAGCCAAAGTACCAAATTTTTTTCTTTCTACAAAATTGTATCCGTTGAGATAAAATTGGTATACTTATGTATTTTTTCTATATAGAATTAGATGATGAAACCGTAACCATTAAGGGATACCTATTTCAGAGGAACATATCTATAAAAAGTAAAATTGAAGTAAGAGTATAGATGATACTTTAACTAAAAACTAAAGTTTTCCTCAAAAATGAGTGATATTATATTTATATATTTAAGGTGACGTTATATATCTTAGGTGCCGTTATATATCTTAGGTGACGTTACAATAATATTTACATTTATATATGAATAACAAACAGAAAATAGAAAAGAATTTGACATCGACGGTTTTAAATTGAAGTTGTAAGAATAGTTGGTCAATCTAAGCATTGTTGAATTAAAATAATTTAGAGTTGAAGCGTAAATTGAAAGTAATAAACCTGTAATGAATGAATGTTTGCCTGTAAAAATGTTTTACAATCCCAATAAAGAAAGCACCATTCGTGTTTATACCCACAGTTACAGTCCCGTAAAATGTAAACACACTGCAAGTGCATCCAAATTGATTTTTTGTTTACCCGCAAACATGCGATCGAACTCTGCAAATACTGGACCACCGAATATACAACCAGCAAAAACAACCAACAGGCTAAGAAAATATCACAAACCTTACATCAACACGAATACGGTTACTCTACATAGTATCTGTAGCTTTCCTGCTCGACTGGCAGCACTGAGATCGCGAGTTCTCAAATAGGGTCATACCACGACTACATGAGAGCATCGGGGCTCATGTCCCTAAGGAAAATTTACCTTAGCGCATAATTTTTACAACGGTAAAAAGGCCTGAATTGTTATTATAGAATTATTGTATATCTTTCCATTTTTACGTAACTGACTACTATCCTAAAATGGGTGTGAGTTACACTCTTAAAAAGTATTACCAGTAAATTCCACGTATTACAGTACCTACGTATACAAATTTTTATTTTAAAATTGCTACCAGTAGAGTAACAATTACAAATTGAATATCAGCCAATAGGAATTCATATAACCGGTAATAATGTGCGTCTCAGGATATAGCGGGGATCCTGTGACGCTTGCACTCAGTCCCGCTGTGCGGGGCACTGGGAGGGCAGCAGACCCCTGGGCCTCTGTTCCTCCCCTTCTGATGGTCTGGCTAGATCGCCTTCCAGGACATCTCATGCCTTGGAAGTGATCTAGTTCAGCATGCCGGGAATTGTAGCACTCTTCAACATTTGCTCTAATTCTTGGCCTACTGAAACCAGAGCACATTCTGGAGCAGATTTAGCTACTCTGGATTATGCTCTGGTTTCAGTGAGTCAGTAATTAGAACACTCAGAAGGGTTACTCTAATACTAGGTCTGCTGAAACCAGAACACATTCTGGAGCAGTTATAGCTGTTCTAGATTACTGGATTTTGCTCTGGTTTCAGTAGGTCACGAATCAGAGCATACTAAAATGTTTCCTCTAGGATTAAGTAATTACTCACTGCTTCTGAATAAATAGCATACAAACTTCGCGGTAATAATTTCCAGCCTCGCGTTTAACGTTATCATCGTTATAACTCCCTTGACACCTTAAGTGCTATAAGTTTCATCTTTGATCTTAATATCATAATTTATTCATTCTTTTTTAAATTTATATATTTGCATTCGTCTATATCACAAACGTTGAATATAAATGTTTATAAAGTTTTTCATACTTCGTCGAACGACACATACGTCATTCAAAGAAATGGCACATAAAGTAAACATGTAACTTAATACACAAGAATTAACTGACGTGATGGAATAATTTGTGTAGAAATAGTGCTCTTATTTATAGCATTTAATTTGAAGAAATGAACTCGATCTCAAAGATATCGAGGGAACGAAAAAGTCACAAGAATACCAGCAAAATTGGATCGTTTTAAATGTTGTGACCTACATAGATGTCGATCTAGTAACAAATATTGGACCATCGAATATATGGCGAGCAAAAAAACTACTTATATAATAAAAATATCCTAATATCAATCAATAAGTATATGAGGAAGAATTGTGTTTGAATATGAAATGATTTTGGGATATTTTGGTGGCGCTTTCATAAACAGATCTCCATTTACAATATTATATTTGAATATTTCGAACCGTTTAGTGGTGGTGTTAGTTTTGTCCAAAGTCTGAAGATGTCGACAATTTGCAGAATATTAAGCAAACACTTGTAAAGCCGCGTATTTGTGGCGGTTCATTAGGTACAGCAGAATCAATACCATTTGTATAATGAGATAGGAAATACGTTTTACACAAATTGCTTACTAGTCTATCTACAATTCTAATCACACCGTATCTTTTTCTTTCTTTTGCTTTAAATAGCTTAAAGGTAATTGCTAAAAATATAGCTGTACTTTCATTAATCATTGGCATTACTCAGGCAATAAACTACGTACAGAAATCTATTATACATGAATTACCACATTTAAATAGAACACATAATTCATTCTTACTTTTAACAATCATACCCTTGCAATAACGACATCAGCTGGTATTTTTCTAGTATCAGTTTAACAAATTACAAATCATTCGATATTGTTATTTAAAAGGTATCATAATCTAAATTCCATTTTAATAAGATTGCATCGTAAAGAAGTTATATTTCATAAATGTTAATGGTAATAGCTTGCTAAATATTTTTTCTATGGCCATTTCGAAAACTTGGCACTTATCTTATACTATTAAAAGCTTCAAAGTTGCGTATTTCTCACAATCTTATAATAAATAGCCAATACAGCGACTGCGTGTAGATACTCTGTGTGAGTTTACCTAGGCTATATTGTTTTTACCTCTCGCCACTCAGTAAGAGACATTGAAATCATGCTAAAAATCTGGTAGTGAGTTTTCAATGGATAAACACGTTTTGAAATCCTTCGAACATGATTTTAATATTTTTATGATGTCTGTCCATGTATGTTGATAGATGGATAGATGGAAGTGTTTTTCTAAAATATTTTAATAATTATGAATATATGAGAACTTTAGTAAATAATAATTCAATATTATGTCATTAGCTAAAATGTTATAGATAAAAAACAATTAATCGAAATTTCAGTCATACAGCATTTATTCCTACAAAACCGACGTTTCGGTATACACTTATACCTTCATCAGGGTAAGTAGAATCTATAGATTACAATTACCTTACCCTGATGAAGGTATAAGTGTATACCGAAACGTCGGTTTTGTAGGAATAAATGCTGTATGACTGAAATTTCGATTAATTGTTTTTTATCTACACTACACCACAGTCGAAAAAAATCCCATCCCTCATTACACCACTTGAATAAAATGTTATAGTTCAAATTTGTTTCTTTCCACCACATTTAACTATTAAAATAATTAACGATTCGGTAAATTTGTTGCAATTACGCTTAATCTGTTTACCTGTGGAAATAAATGTTTTATATTTTTATGACAATTATTATAATTTACAGTGAAAATATTATAATAGTATATTATTTAACAAGCATAATATGTAGGCTATATTACACGAGGATGTAATTAAAAATACGAGCGGCAGCGAGTATTTTTAATCATCCGCGTGTAATGTAGCCATATTATGCGAGTCAAATACTATACTTTATCTACAACTATCAGGCATATAAAAAATCTGTTTGTTAAATATTCAGTTAGGTGTGAGTAGTTCATATATAGGTTAACAGATGGCGCCACAGTATCACTTAAATGTCAAACTAACTATTCAAATTGTATTTATTATACTTTTATAATCATTTATATTGATATTTATGATAAAAAATATATTATTAATAAATTAACAGTTTATTAAAATGTTATATGTTACATTACATGCTCTATTTATTACAGAAAAGTGTAGCGTGTATCATGACATTTCATATTACACTTGTGTAATATGAGTAGTATATTATATGTAGTATCACACGTATAATGTACCCATATTTCAATAGTTGTACATAAAAATAATTATCGAATACTCTAAAATGAATTGTACTAATACTGTAAGAACAAATTATTTTAATAATTCATTTTTCTGGCCACATCATATTTTTTATATCAAATAGCTTTCGTACGTTTATTTCTGTTCTGTAACATTTAGCATTGAGGTAGAAAAAACAGTGTGCCACTCGTACAGAATCACCAATTTCCGACCTTGTGTGATTCCAGCACTCGACTTCGTCTCGTGTCGAAACTTTTATATCTCATAGAAAATAGGTGACTTTCTGCACTCCTTTGAGGCATTTTCTTTTCCTTCTTTTATCAATAATAAAGTCCTAAATTATATTATTTTAAAGACGAGTTCACATTCATATATAATTTAGACAGTAATGTGATGAAAGGTAGAAACCAATTACACTGTAACTTGTGGTTTAATTAACGTAGACTAGAGTGACATAAGTAGTTTCGTAAAAAAGTAAAGAAAATTAAAATCAATAATTGAAAACTTGGTTTTTAATTTCTCCTCATTTCTTTCCAGTATTTATTGTTTTGTAATGCAGTAATGGTAAATTTTACATTTAATTTTGGTCATTATTAAAAATTTTGCCCTCAAGGAAGTTTTGAAAAGTCGACATCTGGGCCTATCTTGGGAGGCATATGTCATTCTCTACGGACGCACAGACTTTATTTTAAAATCAATTATATTTAATACAAAGTATATTTAATGACTGAAAAGAATAAATAATTTATGTATAAAGACGGATGAATGGAATGTAGTATGTTTTATGTATGAGTATTACTGCATTACGCTCAAGGATATTCTCTCATGTTCACAGCATTTCAGCAGGTAAGCGGGAGCAGGAAAAATTAAAGCAAGCCCAAACATCTCATTAGTTATACTTTTTAAATTTTTCATTAAAAATACATTTTTGCTTTTTTTCCTGAAAATTGATAATTTTAGTACTCGTATATTCGAATGGGAGAACCGGAGGGCATGAAGTTTTTATGCTTGTTAAAGGGAAGTATTGTATCGTAAAGGTTGAACCCCACTGGTGTAATGTAAATAAAGTTTATCGGTTTCAGGATATTAAGCCCTTGTTTATATATACAAAAGCAATCCAGTAACTATCTTGTCACAAATACGAACTAAAAGTTATATAATTTGGGGTCGAACTCACTATGTGTCAAGACAGTCGAACTTCAAAGATACAAAAATAACAACATTTTTTTGTTTGAGATCGGTTAAGACGACTGTATCTATTACAATACAATACATACGCTCTATTTTCCACAGTTAATCCTCACGTCATCAAATCGTTAGGGGGGAAGAGAGATTGATGATATCTTATTGGATGAAATCGTGTGATTTCCGAAGTATATAAATGTCAAAACTGACAATATATACAAATAATGAATAATGATAATAACTGAATTCCAGTAATTTATTATCCATTCATTATACAAATAATAATGGATGAAACATACAAGAACAGTTGTAGATTAAACAAACGAAACTACTAGAATCCAATGAAGCACAAATTGTCAACTCCAAAATTACCTTCATAACTGACAATAATGCCGAATGGCATACTCAATTTATTTTAAATATTTGAAAATATCTGTTACCACCGTTATACAAAGGTTTATATTTCATATTTCATTTTTGTCGATGGTTAAACGCATATATATCCCTCTGTAATACTTTTCGATAATGAAATAGCGAATAAAAGTCTCATATGTTATATGCTATGCTTATACGACAAAGACACAAGATAAAAGTTTAATAATTCTTGTAACAGAAATTAATGACGTGAGAATCAACTGCGAGAAATAGAGTGTACATCATGTGTGGATAATATTTGAATAGTCTTACCTTAATGCTTGAATGGCTGTTCTGGAAGGCCGGTTCGTGGTTTGAACTCCAAGCCTTGAGTCCGCCCTTAGCTTCACGAGAAGTTCCCGGACTATGTTGCAAAGGAACAGCAAGTTTAACCCGATGAGAATACATACTGGCACTGACAGAATATAGTCGAATTTATCTTCCTGCGTCCAGCAACTATAACAGAAAAAAGCAGTTAAAGTATCATATACAGAGATCTGGCATAAAAAATAATTGCGAGATTTAATTGACGGATCCAGCGACGCATATAAAATCTTATCTGTAGGCACGATAGGCGGGATATTGATTGTGGTCGGGTTGATATTTGTTTACCGTTCTCTAAATTGCTTAGGGTTGCCGCAGGCTGTACTAATAAACCTGCTCCACTCCAAAAACAATACCAATATAAATTGATACTACTCATGATACAACCGGAGGAACATGGCTTCAAATTCCATCGGTATTTACTTGTAAATATATTTTCTTACGGGAATGGCGTAGCTGGCATTTTTAATACTTAAGGAAAATTTACTGTTTTGTTTAATTTTTTGGTAATTGGTTTGAAAACCAATAATTAATTATTTTTGAATAAAATGTGCATAAAACTAGGAGATGTGTAAATTAAGTAATAAGACTGGCAACGTAGCATTCGATCTGGCAACATTTGGGATGCAGAACTTTGAGAAGATACAGATGAACATGTTATAGGCCTTCAGTACGAGTTTGATTACGCTAAAGTCATTTGATTGTCCATAGCGATTTTTTTCGTAAAACAGTTTTTTCTTGCGCGTTTTAAAAATGAGTAACGTCAATTTCAAATAACGGTGTGCTATTAGGTTTTACTTCAAACTTGGGCACAGTGCAATGGAAACTTTTACAATATTTAAGAAGATCTACGGAAACAGTGTTATTTTGAGGGTTCAGGTTTTTTGGTAGATTTAGGCATTTTAAGAAGGGAAAGAGAACTGTTGACAATGTCGACAGAATCTGGAATCTTGTGGGTTCAGATAGATCGGTTGACAATCGTTCACTACTGAATGATTAGGGAAGAGATAAATTTGACTCCACCGTTCATAAAATTTTGACTAATTCATTGGGGATGAGAAAAATGTACGCAAAAATGGTTCCTCCTTATTCCCCTAACTTGAGTTCTTGCGACTATTTCCCCTTTACAAAATTGAAAAATCCAAGTTCCAGCTCTGCCATGATGGTAGGAAAAACCTTGTCAAAGACTGAGTGG
Organism: Stenolophus ochropezus; assembly: GCA_035578165.1. Lineage (NCBI taxonomy): Eukaryota > Metazoa > Arthropoda > Insecta > Coleoptera > Carabidae > Stenolophus > Stenolophus ochropezus. The sequence goes on along the minus strand of JAQOWZ010000018.1, from coordinate 14,859,475 downwards.
CTTCCCAGGGAAGTTATTTTGAGGGAGACAATATTAATTGTAATTCTATTCGAATATTTTTTTAATTAGTCTTATTACTTACTCGTAAGTATAAATACTTACTATCCAGTGTTCTTGGTGTATATCCTAGCAGCAGTATACGGCACCATAAAACAAAGTGGCAGCAACCAGCCTATGAAATGCATCCACAGCATAAGTCTCGACTCTGCTATGAAGGCAGACACTAGGATAGTGTGAAGGTACACTCCTTCGCACAACATCCACGTGTAATTTGTAAAGAGGATGTACTTGAGGACTATGGTGAAAACTTGACAACTGATCTGAAATAGAAAAAAAATATTGTTATGAATATGTTTGTAGATGTACACAGTGACATCGTTAGATTGTTTTTGGGGGGACGTGTTCCCCTTTCTCTGTTTTATAGTATTTTCGTTATTTATGCTGCTATAACAACTTTAATGTCGTTAGTCATTAACAAAATATGAGTTTTTTTTCGAAAGCTGAAAATGTTTGAAATATACCGAATTCTATGACTCTCGCCAAACTACACGCGTAGTATGGGAACGTATATTAACAATTTTAATAAAAGCTTGCTTAAGAAATATCAACACTGAAGGTATATTAAATTAATAATATTAACTTAAATATTTGTAATTACTTAATGGTTTGATGTACTTATAGGTGAAAAAAGTAAACCATCTTCCGATTCTAAAGAAACTGGTTGAAGCTCAGTACCTCTCATGTCAATAGAAAATGATGTAGCAAAAAAAAAAAATACTGACGCTATATTACGACAGATGAATTTATCAAAATTGTAAATAGGAAGCAAGAGTTGTACTGGCTTTCATATATAATAAAATTATTGATAGTTATAAGTAGTGGTAATTAAAGATTACATTTTGTTAATTAATAAACGCGAATAAGTACTTATCGTTTATTATTTTATTGTACATGTATTTTGCAAAAATAAAATTACAAGCATTAAACGCAACATACATTCAATCATATTTCAATCAAAATAATAAATTTACATATTATCACAGCTAATTACCCATTGCTGAATATGCCAATCCACAACAAAAATATTTATTGCAAACAACAGTTCCTTTACAGTTATTTAAATAAGAGAAAGAGAAACATTAAACGGTACAACGATTCCGGTGAATATGTAGTTCAATCGCTCAATCGTTCTACTATCCATCAAATACTTGTGCGAGTTTTGCCTTTGTGTCTCTAATGAACCAAATACAAACACAAAACATTGTGTTTGTGAAACCATTCAACAAGACGGACTATTCGAATAAAATAATGAGTCTATATATTCTTATATGTAATATTCCTGCAGGTCTTCAGCACTTATGACTTTAATTAGAAATAAATTATGAAATGAATATGTCAACCGCCGGGATTTGAACCTGAGACCTACATCTTACCGGGATGTCGCTCTACAACCTGAACTACAGCTCAGTGGGGCTGTTCTTGTCACGTCGGTTGACATATTCTCTCACGGTATTACTGTTAAGATTCCTATTTGAAAATCAAAAATTCGAATAAAAACCATTGTTTAATGATGTTTAACTATATCTTGGCAAAATGCAAGTCTCGGTTTCAAATCCCTGCAGTTGACACATTTTATTTCTAAATAACTTTAACTGTTAAATCGGTTTATATTCACTTATATTATCACTTTAACTTTATAGGTACTAACTGTGCTTATTCTTCTATATCAAACATGAAATATATATTATTACTGTAATATTCCTTCAGTATTTATCAAGTCAGCTTTGGTTTGTGAAGCGGTATTTACCTATCCAGCAGCGGCGGATTCAAAAACTTCCCTAAGGAGGAGGGGGCGAATTTTTTTTCACTATTACCCTAGACACCCACTATTATTAACCTTTATTTGACATGAGAAACTGTTTTTCACTACCGGTTAATTGGTAGCCATGGTCACCTAGATCAATAATAAATTATGATTAACTATGGTCGATAATGAGAAGTGTCATTTTTTAAATAATCTTAAGTCTCCAAATCCAAATATTGTTTGAATCATTTAAGTCAAGAAAAGTGTAAAGCATAGATTCACAATTTTAATATACCGTCGAAATTAAATAAGTAAATCAAAGAAGATCAAATTAAAAATGAAAAGTGAAGTTAACTAAATTTGTATTTTTTTTTTTTCGTTGATGCAAATCGGATCAAAACTTTCTTCGAATCCGACTTCCTTAAGAAGTATTAATATAGAAAAGCTACGTTCATTAGTAGTCATACATGCAGATAGCGTTATCGATATTGTTGATACTTATAAATAAATATAAGAACCAAATTGTATCAGAACTTTATTTGCACTGACGGGAATGTCAGATTCATTATAAGTTAGGGATGCATTTGTATTTCCACATTATTTCGGCAAATAGTTTATGTTCTTGCCAATTCTGTTCCAAATCAAACAACTATTTATAATGTCTGTGTATATGAGACACCTTTGCTCTTCAGATTTATTTATAATTATTTTCGAAACACCTTGCCCAGCTAGAGGGGGGGGGGGGGGGTCATAAGTTGCGATCGTCCCCTCAAATCCGCTACTGTTATCCAGGTACTAACTGTCTTCACTCTTTATCACATAGGAGTCTACATATCTTCATATTATTGTAAAATTCTTTCGACATTTGCCATTTCACTACATAATGCAAATAAATCACATCGCTAATCAAGATACTTGAGGTTTTATTCCACATAGGAATGTTATTGGCAAATTCCCAAACTTGGTGTTAAAAAAACAGTGTTTATCCATCCAGAAACTAACTGTGCTCACCTTTGCTGCACTCTACACCACATATAGCTAGCTTCATATTACTGTAATATTTATAATAAGTACTTTATTCTATATTTAAGGTACAAGTTAATTTTCATAAAGAAATCACTGTTTATGTTTATATCCTTCATATTTCGGTGTTTTTGGCTGAGGCTGTAACCCTTGCGCGTAATGAAGCGTCCCTAATTAAGCACGCACATTTTTATAACTTTATTCCGTGCAGTTGGCCACAAATGGTAGAGCTAAAGTTTTAATTGCATAACAAACAAGCTGCACTCCACCTTTTGCTCCACAGAGATCACAGGGCCCGGGGAATGAGTGGAAAGAGGTTTTGTGTACTACATAGAGGACGGGAGGTCTCTTTGGGTGGTGACTATTAGAGCAGAGACTCAGAGAGCAATCGGGTAATGGTCCACTGGGACGACGGTCGACTTTGTATAATTGGGAAAAGTTGTTAAGATGAAATCAATGAGGCCTAGACGTCTACTGCAATTAGCAGTTCAGAGTGCATCAAGGTCGAGTAAAGTTACTATCTGCTAAACAAAACAAAACTCAAGATACATTCAAACCAACTAGTCTTCGTACACACATCTTTACGCTTTGTTTTTGAAATATAAAAACCACGATGAAACCTTCTGGAACTCAGTAATTTTTTCAGATGAACAAAAATAAACCTTTTTGGATCAGATGGACGAATTATTGTTTGGAAAAGGAAGAATGACCAAATTAAAAAAAAAAATTATGCCCAGCAGTGAAATATGGAGGAGGAGCTTGTATGAGACTGTACGAGTGCAGAATGGGTGGAAAACTTAATTTTTATTGATGGGAAAGTTGGTTATTTGAATATTTTAAAAGAGAATTCGGAAAAATGTGCTGAAAATGGATTAAAGGAGTCTTAAATCTTTCAACAAAATAATGACCCAAAACATACTACACGTAAACTGCTAAAATAGTTATTGAACAATAGTAGACAACAATTAAAAACGCCTCCACAGTCTCCAGAATTCGATTGAACATCTCTGTGAATTAATTAAAAAATGTGTACTGCTACATTTATGGTAGAATAATGGGGTAAAATTGACTCCAAGCTCTAAAAGAATTAGTGGAAAGTATGACAAACCGTTTAAGAAAAGTAATTCTAACAAATGGCGGTTGAAAAGATCATTGATTCTATATCTAAACTGGCGTACTTTGTTGTTATAATTACGAAAAAAATTGAAGAGCCTATACATCATTTTATTTATTAATATAGTAAGTTATAATATAATTTTGTATACGGAGACTAATTGGTTTGATTGAATATTGAAGGAATATAAGAGTAGGTATTATGAATATGAATATATCGTAAGTTTTATTATATGGGTGAAATATAAAAGTCACACAACACGAATATTTATATTACAAGTTTATTATATAACAATGAAAATAACAAAAACTCTGATTTAAATAGGAAAAAAAAGAACGAATTACACTTAAAAATTATTAATACACACTTAAACCAGTAAATATAAACTAATTTTTAATTATTTGTACACGACAGTATTTATTTCTACGCTATTTATTTTCACTAGATATCAAAAATTATTTCCACTAAATATTTATTTCTATTTCACATATCGCTGTTCTCCGTGGGACTGACTCTTCTCCCTAGACGTGCACGCAATTTACACCTGTGGGTAATTATACTCGAATGTCATAGAAATATTCCAGAAACTATAAAATTCCGAACAATAGCGGCGTCGCTCTTATTTTATTTGACCTATTTAGTGAGACTACTTGTCCACCTACGTCTGCCGCGATGGGTCATCGGCATTGAGTTATGCTCGTTTAAAAATATAAAGTCGATTTCCCTGAATTGATCCTCACATCATCAAACTTAACCATGTGATTCAAATAGCCAAAGGAAAAATTGGGGATTGATGACATAATTTTGTCAGCTAAATAAAAAAGATATCAAAACTGACAATATTATATAGAAATATAATTATGAATGAAACATACATAAAGACTTATAGATTAAACTAACGAAACAACCAACACAATGAAGCATAAATTGTCGACGACAAAATCACTTTATGACACACATAAGAACACTGAGTAAGTTTTATTTGAAAAAAGAAATCTCAAATCTTTTTAATGTAGGAAATATCGTCTGGACACTCGAAACTAAACCATCCTGTATACCCCTCTGCAATACAAGTTTATTTATTCATTTTTGCAGCTTTAATTGACATATATAGTGATATATAGATTTCAGAAAAGGTGAACACAGTTAATACCTCAACGGGTAAATATCGCTTCACAAAACAAAGCTGAAGTGATAAATCATCATTTGATGTGATAAATCTTCATCATTATCATTTGTTGAGTACCTGAGGTACTTGTTCAGTCTTGCAAAAGAAGTAATAAATACCGGAAGAATATTATAGTGAAATGAAGATATATAGACTAGTAAGTGTGGATCTTGAATGGTAAATAATACTTATAAAACAAACCTAAAATGTAAATATTGAAGAAATATAAAAATAATGTCATACGCAGACTCGCACGTATTGTGTGCATCAATTAATATTAAAAATATCAGACACTTAATTTGAAACTCAATATTAAAATCATTATAAACATATTACCTTTTACAAAGCATCTACAAAGCTTTGTTTTAATATTAATGGCTCGATTCTTGTCTAATGACCTCAGTATCTCAAATTTAATCAAATCAAGTTATTGTTTAATATCAGCAAGGCATCTTCAGCGAATGAGAGTCGGGAGTTATATTGTGCGCTGTTCCCGTCAAATACTTTGAAAAATGTATCGAGTAATTAAGCTTTAATGGCTTTAAAAATGGAACAAGACGTGGAAATAATACTGTCTTATTTATGAACAGTATAAAGTCACGCTGCTTTGGAAATGTGCACCAGGTAATTTTCTACTTCTTTAAACTATCTTTAGAGGGTAAAACAGGACGTAAATAGTTGATTGGCTTTGCTTGGCCATTTTTACCTGCTTTACAAAACTGAAAAGTATAGTACATCGTGATTGTAATGAATTTTTACAATTCATTGAATCAAATTTTAACACTTGCATAATTACTCGGATAATAGGTTTTATATTTTTAATTTTTTTATGCCTATACATGTATTATACGCACAGTGTTTCTGTACTTATAGAATTAAGATTAAGAGCATTATAAAAGATGGTGACTCGAACACCCGAACATAGGGATTTAACATGTAAAATCATATTTAGTAATGTCCTGCTTCCTTAATTATTTTAATAAAAAAGCTTCAAATAACAGTTGTATTGCATAAAATTGTGCATCTTAAACAATAAACAAAATTAATTGTACCTGCCTTGTAATCTCAAAAATTAGGTATGAAAAAGAGGTAAATCTGAATAGCAGTAACCATGCAATTGAGACAAAAATAACAAATGTTTAATGATTTATCTGTCAAGTTAATTATTATTTTGTTATACTAAAAAATATCCCAATTTTATTTAGTTTTTATTTTTTAAATTCAAAATTAATTTATGTAACATTGTTCTCTTCAACAGTAATTTCCAATAACAGTAAAAATTAACTAACGAAGCTAACTTGACAGATAAACCGTTAAATATTTGATCATTTTTGTCTAAATTCCATGGCTACCGTTATTTTTGGAGTCATTGCCTAAAAATTAAACTACAACTCGATTTTTTTCTCTATAAAGACTAAATTCTTATTTAGTTAATTTAAAAACAATTTTGAAAACATTTGTACATTGATCTACATTGCTCGAATTCACAAAGAGTACAATAATTAAAACTACTTCCAATGTACACAGCGATAACATAGTCTTTATACACAGTAAAACAATTAATTGTTTATTTCACTAAGAAACACCAACCTGGATCTGACACTCAGTCCAGACTTCCAGTACACTCGAGGATTGCAACAAGAGAGAAAGATTTCGAACACTGGACTCCAATTTAATAGTAAAAATCCAGAAGTTCTCAATCTCTATTCACCTGGCTTTTGTCATCCCGTAAGGATGAACAAATGCTTAAATATGCGCAATGAATGTGTCTTTCGAAATAAATCTGTCCATTATCATTCTATTATCTGGAATGTTCTACTATTAAAAAAAAATACAAAATGAATAGCCGACAAAGAATATACCTATAAATATATATACCGCTGGAAAGGACAGAGAGATGGTCCAAACATCACAGTGCAGACATATATATGTTTGCACCGTTGTCAAGTTTGTGTGCTTTGAGTATGCGCCGATTATCTGTGATTCTATTGGTCAAGAATTGCTTCTTCGAATTTTAAATATGAATATATCTATGAAATGAATTTTTGTTGTTTCGTTTTTCAGTATTACGGATGTATTTTTAAATAAGTATTATTTGCAAATTTCTAACTCTTTCTGTCCCTTTGTATGTATTGAAATTTTGATACGTTAATAATGTACTACAGTTATATTAATATTTCGCAGTTGTTCAAATTCAGATTTTCAAATGTTTTTGTATTTTTATTCATAATTTTAGGAAGTGTTCAATTTTTAATTATATTGCTGTAATCCTGTAATAAAGGTTAATCTAATCTTTTTTGAGAAAAACATAATGTTAATCTTACCTGCCATAGTAAATTAAGAAATGTAATTTTCTAACTTTGTGGTACTCATTTTTCTGAAGATGAAAATAAAAACAATTCTCATTTAACTCTGTTAAATAATTCAAAATAATATACATATTCATATTTCAATACATTTCAAATATTTTAAACAGGCACGGTTACTTTGCGCACGCGCTTTAGTGTGACTACATACTGAGTGAGAAGGACAGAGATTGTTATGTTGGTGACACTTTCCTCTCACGGGAGAGATAGCACTCCAGCGGTATATATATTTATAGGTATATTCGACAAAGAAGCATGTTATATATTCAAATAATATAATGAAATCTTGCAAGATTTTTAATTTTTAGATTTAATCAATAGAATAATAAAAAATATTAGACCCGTATTTTTCCCCAAATTGACTTTTAATAATGAAAAAACTGCTACTAAAAAAGAAATCCTTCAAAACGCTGGTGAATTACTACCCCTCTTCACCCCTTGTTGACATATTAAGGTTCTTACCCAACTTCACTTCGTTTGAATCGTCATATATAATGTTTTAACTTCCAAACTGACAAATTAAATAACCTGCAAATTTAGTGACATACAAATACCTTACAATGATTTAAACCACAGACCGTCCACTTTACTAAGTTTCAAATGCGCCAAACCACAATGTTTGGGACCTGGCATCCACACGTGGATAACTTCACACCAAATTACAATTTTTGCGACTTTTTTTAGTATGATAGTTTAAAAAGATACTATATCACATAAAATGTAAATAAAAATAATTACATCCTATAGAGCAACAAATTACACATTGTAGGTTCGCTTTAAACAAAAAAAGGTTCATTTAAATTTTTTTGCAAGACTTCATTTTTCTTCAAACGTTATAAAAGTGACATCTTTTTTTAAATGATTAACAAGGTTCTTCGCCGCCGGAGTAGAAATTTTTACTTTTATACTGCAGGAATAGATAACCTAAGAATAAAGTTACTAAAAACCATCAACAATTAACAGATTTAAATTGATAATCTACAAATTAAACGTCAAGTATTAAATTATTGAAGAAAAAGTAGTATGTGTCATTCAGAGTAAAAGTGTCTGGTTGTGCCTCGTATGTAATTGTCCGACTCGCTTCTCTCGTCCTGTAAACTTCAACACTCACCACACATAGTATCACTTTTACTCTTAATAACACAATGTTATTCAATTTTTTTAAAAACCAATACAAAACTAATAATAAATTAATCAAATATTCGTGACGTATCTAGTAGCATAATTGGCGAAAGAGAAACAAAAGTAGTGATGTCCTCCTTTCGTGGATACAAGCGAATCACAAACCGCTTTTTTGCCAGGAAATTAAACGTCACTGTGAGATATCCTTTTTCTAAATTTAACTTTTTTATATATAAATATTGAATACCTATTTTAAATATTTTTACATCATTGTAATTTATTTAACTTTAAAACTAACTTTTAATGTAAATTTCTTTAAAAATTGTTCACTCGGAAAAACTCTCATTGTGTGTAATATGTGTTTGTGGATAAGTAGGTCTCGTGTACTTTTTGGTCCATTTATTATCAAACATAAAATTTAAACTTAAACGTTTTATTATACTAATGGGAAAAGCAGCTTAAATTTGAAAATGTTATTTAAATTTCTACTTATTTGTTGTCCTTTTTAGTTGATGTTTAACGGCCACTCAACTAAAAAATTCATATGTAATCGTAATCGTATGAAGATGATAGAATAAAAGGACATACATACATACAATCATGGCTTCACACGATTCGAATTCGCAACACCTGGGTTGCTAAGCCTGAGATTAACCACTAGCCTAATGGCTTCGGCGTATATACAGAATGTTCATTATATATGGGCCCCCATTGCTATCCCGAGAACTATAAGAGCTATGAGATTGGCTAAATTAGCAAACAATTTCTATTTTACAAGAAGAGTAAAATTAGCCAAACAGTTTTTTGTAAACCACTGGTTCTCAAGATATTGGACACAAATTTCTTATATCAAATGGAACACCCTATATATTTTAATATTTACTACAGTAATAGTACTCACCGCTTAGGCGATAAAATTATATAAAAAAGTGGTTGTTCCCCAGTGTTTTGTAAGTGACATAGTTACACATTAATGTATCCATTTATAAATGTATTATCACTCAAAACAATATCAACGATATTTCAGTTGGTCGTATTGGATGACAATTTGTCAGATTTTGTTTTTTCTTCCAATTTTTGATCGTTGTTTCAAGAAGTTATCTCCTTTTCATTTGTAAACGCCATGATTTGTTCAAAATAACGGGCTAGTGTTTTTATTTGAATCTAAAGATAGTTAATGGATGAACTATTGTTTAATTGTTCGTTATTATATTTACTTATTGTATAGCAGATCATTCTATTATTCTATCATTTCCTCTAAAGTTTTTAATTATTCTTAAAATTAATGTTGCACTTGGTGTAGGACTATCAAAAAATGTATAACCTAAAAAGCAAACGTCAAATTCGTTCCCTATGTTTCATTTTAAATGAAACCAGCAAATGTACATTGCTGTCGAACAAATAATAAGTCGTAACCATAGATATGATAAATTCCATATTTCACGTTAAGAAATACTCAATTATTTATTGAATATGTTTATACAGTTAAAACATCAGCTAGTGTATTGTATTATTATATGTAAACCAGGGTTTAAGCGTTTTCGCTTTTGTCACCGCGACTTAGAAGTTCTATTGTAACACAGCCGTTATTTAGTTTTCCGGAAACAGATCCAGTTTTCTAATGAAGCCAATTATAGCTCTAGGAGTCAATTATTGATCTCATCTGTCGTAAGATACCTCTTACTTAGTTGATTGTCTGTGTAGTTACAGCTGGACAGCTAGTGTAACTTAAATATTTATTGTAAATGTAATCTTACCCTAAGTTTTATTGATTATTTTTGGTGGCAGTGCAGTCCATAGACAAATCTCTGTACATGATAAAATTGAATCTTAAATTAAGTAAATATTCTTTGGAATCTGTTAGCTAATTATCTACAGTACTAAAATGCAAGCAAAATAGTCTAGACTTTAATTAAATCTCATTTTGTCTGCCATCTGTAACACAATGGAATGATAGGATAATATGCTATTATAACTATTGATTAATTTGTAATCATCTTTATCAACCAGATTCACAATACAGGATTAGCTTTTAAATCGGTTTATATATGTCCAATTTAGCTTGCATTTGACATGTTTCAACTAGTTTAACAACTAAGTCTATTTTGTAAATCTGGCTATTACAGTATTGCATAACATTACAATAAATTTGTATTTAAGCATTGGTTTACCCAGTCGCTGGAGGTACCTTATTATCAGGTGGTACACAACACTTATTTGTCTTCACCGAATTGAAAGAATTTGATGAATTACCGTTTCAGAACCAATGAATTGTGAATAAAGAGATTTGTTCCTAATGAGGGAAAGTTTGATTCGCGGATTGTTATTGGCATTAACAAAGATTTATCTCGACTTATTGTTCTGCTGGTTTCGCATTTCGTTTCATTTATTCTCAAAGTTTTTTATAAAGATACAATTTCTGATATTGTCTGAATACTTCTTAACAAACTTATTTATAACAGACATTTAAACAGCTATTTATTAATTTATTGTTTTATTTTTCTTTGAATACTTTTTAAATGACGCCTGATATTACTCCAATATTACACATCATGTACACAGATCTATGAATAAATTACCATACTTAAGTAGAACAAATGATAATTCATTCTTTAACTGCAACAATCATACCTTTGAGATATCGGCTGGTATTACTCCAGCTCCAAACTACATCATATATAGAGATCTGTGTATGAACTGCCACACTTAAATAGAACACATGATAATTCATTCTTTACTTGCAACAATCATACCCTTGAGATATCGGCTGGTATTACTCCAGTACTAAACTACATCAAGTACAGAGATCTGTGTATGAACTGACATACTTAAGTAGAACACATGATAATTCATTCTTTACTTACAACAATCATACCCTTGAGATATCGGCTGGTATTACTCCAGCACTAAACTACATCATGTACAGAGATCTGTGTAAGAACTGCCACACTTAAGAAGAACCCATGATAATGCATTCTTTATTTGCAACAATCATACCCTTGAGATATCGGCTGGCATTACTCCAGCACTAAACTACATCGTGTACAGAGATCTGTGTATGAACTGCTACACACAAAAGTCACAGCCTTGAAATATCGACTGGTACTGAACTACAATATGTGCGGAACTACTTTACTATAAGCAGAAGTTATGATAATATAATAATGTAATTAAGAGTGTGTATAACAAAGTTTTGCTATGAACCCCGGGTGTTTATATATTCCTGCCACCAACTCCCAACGTATCCTAAGGAACAAAGACGTTGGCAAGTTGAGTGTTCAGTGAAGTATAAAGAACAATTGCATGTGACTCGCCAGCGATGCGCAATTGTTCAGTTTTTGCCATGGAAACGGCGACGCTTTCGGCTTGATGAAAATGCTAGTGGAAAAACAAAAGCTGTTTGTTGTGTTAGGGAAATTCATTTGTTTCTAATTAGACTCATGTTTTTATTTGTTGTTTATTTTATCACACAATTTCGATTATCTGAATTTTTTTAAATATTCAGTTAAAATCATTTTGATTTTATTTATTTTAATTATTATAATACTAATGGAATATCATATCAGGATATGTAAATTCGTATGTGATGTAGAAGGCAGCAATGGTGGGCACATTTAATATCTGAATGAATAAATACCATTTTATAAAACAAAGCTGGGATGGGATTCTGTAACTACGGTTGCTATCATTTGGACTTGTTATTATATCAATTGCAAATATCAACTACGAAGTGAGGTTGTAATTCTGTAACAGTAATCATTATTTGTGGTTAATAAGTACTAACACATATAAAAAAACACTCTACAAGTCTACAGTCAGGTGAGAAAGTCTTAAATTCTTTGCAAATTTGAATTTCCACTATGGTGACATTTGACGTTTGAGGTTAGAAATTGATAGAATAACAAGTACAATTGTTATTTGTAGTTGTTATGAGTTATGGAATCTCACTCCTGAACTGATAAATACTAAAGTGATATTACAGTAATATTAATAACCTCTGTATAACAGATCTCTGCATGTAATTTAGTGCCGCTATTTCAAGGGTATGGCTTTTGCATGTAAAGAATGCATAACCTGTTACATATTTGATTACTGTAATGTATATTGCATTAAATTCCATATGATACGCATTATCCTCCACATATTATCTGTGTCTGCTATAATGAACTCACAGTGTATGCCGTAACGATTTTAGTTCAGGATAAATCATTTATCGAAATTCTGTTAACTCGACACAAATTAAATGAAACTGTCACAATGTATTAGAATCACATCTAATTCTGTATAAAACAATTGAAATACCGCAGACATAAACAATATTGTACGTTTCTATTGGCTTATAGACAAGGAACGACGATGGGATTACACGAAAATTTTGTACCCAGATAAAAAAAATATTATCTGCATATCCTCAATATAGTCGTTACCCGTAATGTAATGTAATAGAAAGGCAACTTCTGGACTGGTTGATAGATGCAGGTGCAAAAAAAAGAAGTTGTTGAAATTCAGTCAAAACTTCTGAATTTATTTACAACTCCAAGAAGTTTCAAATCCACGCGGGTCTTCTTCAGGATGTGTCTTGTCTCTGTCCTGCTTTGTGACATATTTATAATAATACTACATTTTACTGAGACAGATTGAGGCAGCGAATTAACCAGTAGGTAATAGCTATTAACATACCTAGGATAGTTACGCGTAAACGCTGCCGCAAACGTCAATTGAATTCTGAACTCGGAGAGCGACGATTTTAAGACATCTAAGGCCTGGTATGATTCATAACATTCGTGATTTATTCAATTGTTTACTGGTTTCACGTTATTAATAAATATTATTTTATAAATTTCTCTTGTGAGTAACGTTTTCGTAATCAAGTCTGTATGGGTTAATATGATATGACAATTGTTCCATGTTATTTTAACAATTCTGTGCGGTAATAGCTATTAACATTCCTAGGATAATTATGAGTATCATAACCGCCGCAGATGTCATTTGAATTCCTAGCTCAGAGAGCGAGGATTTTAAGACATCTAAGGCGTGATATGATTCATAACATCTGTGGTTTGCTCAATAGGTGACCGGTTTCACGTTATTAATAAATATTTTTTTTTATAAAATTCTCTCGTGAGTAACGTTTTCTCGATCAAGTCTGTATACAATATGAACTTGTCAAAATTACTTGATATACAATTATGACTTAGTTACCCTGTTTACTTTTGTCTATGTAAACAAAAGCTTAATATCCTGAAATCGGTAAATATTATTACCATACTGACTTGTCCAAATTACTTTATTCAACTTTGATCTTGCATCTTTGTCGTATACGCATGCCATAGATGAGACTTTTATCTTCTATCTCATTATCATACATATTACAGAGGGGTATATATGCTATCTGCGTCTATTCAACAACAAAAATGAAATAGAAGCAGTAGTGTAATCGCGGTAACAGATATTTTAAAATATTTAAAAAACTTGAGTATATCACTCATGTCATTTATAAAGGTGATTTATGCGTCGACAATTTGTGCTTCATTGTATGTTTTCTTCAGTTTACTCTACAACTCTCTTCATATATTTCATCCATTCTTATATTTTTGTATAATATTGTCAGTTTTGACATTTATTTACTTCGGAAATTGCACGATTTCACCAGACAATATGATGTCATCAATCTCCCTTCTTCTCCAATGATGTGAATCATATGGTTCCAGTTGATGACGTCAGGATCAACAGCGGGAAAGAGAGTGTATGTGTGAATATTTTGGTGGCATCGCTGGTCATATGTAGGAAGATTGCTATAGAAAGATTATTTAATACAACGAAGATAAAATTTTAAATTAATCCGTTTTGTGATAAAGAGGTAATACATTTTTCATGTTGATTTAAACTGAACCTTTTAAATTTTAAAAACACAAAAATTTAATTACCAATTTATTGATTTCTGTGTATGAATATTTTGCTTTTCATGTGATTTTTGAATTCCCATTTGGCTTAAAACACAACATCTCTTATTAATTCCCTGTGGATTGGTTCCTACTTCAATGCAAAATTTGAAAATTAATGAAATATTTCTGGATACAGTTGATTTATGTTACGATAACTTACAAACACTTTTAACTTTATTTTATATTTTTATTTTCAAAAAGTAGCTGTAATAAATTCACAATGTATTTAATGTAAATATAAACTTTAAAATTTTAATTTATTTTAATAATAGAAATGGAATTGTTTATCAATTAAATGAAACAAATAACATAATATAAAAAATTAAATTAAATCTACAAGTTTCTCTTTTTCTGTTGAATATATTTGTATTAAAGTTAATATATTAAAAAATATTACGATGAGAACGATTCTACATTTTATTAATAATTTTTTATTGATATTTTTTAAAATAATCTATTGATAAATTTATATAAATTGTTGAAAAGGAGCATAAATTTTTAAAATCTTGACAGGAGGGTGAGTGCAATATCAGCTGGTCGTATTGGCACTAGTTTATATCTTTACAAAGACTTGGGAACGAATATTAAAAGTATCTAAGTTTGAGTGATGCCACAAGATGAGATGCTACTTCAGGTTAGTCTTGTCTCCTTCTCGAGTAAAGTGGAGTTCTCTCGAACTTGAGTCTCCACGAGAATCTCCACTTATGTCTTTGTATAATTATACGTGTTTGCAATTAATTAAAATTAACATATTATATATCAATAATCAAAATTTATATATTAGATACACATATAAGTAAACCTAAATAACAATAATTTATACTTGTTCAGAAAATACTGCTTATAGTGGATTCCACACCACTCGAGTATAGTATATTTTTTATTTTGGTTAAAATTGGCGAAGTTAGGATTTGAACCCTGTATTTCACACTCCGCCCATCCATTTTCATTTTTAAATACATTATTTTGAAATAAAAATATTAGACACGCATTTTATACTTTGCAAAAAACATAATAGAATACGAGAAATTAATTAATTTTTTTCGTGTCATCACCAGTCCTCTTGTTTGTACATAGAAAACTGTTTGTTTTGTGTAAGACAGACTATGAGACTGTTTTAAGTGAATGTAGCTGCAAAACAGGTATTATAATTTATTGTTTTTACGAGTACCTTTATTTGTATAAAATATATTAATATTATAAATAACTAAATAAAAATGTATTTTAACTTAACATCCGTACTATAAAATCTGCGAAGATCTTGAAATAGTTGTATTATAGTTTTTAAAATTAATTTTCAATATTTTGACGTTTCATTAAACTAATGAAATGTGTTATTGTATATCACGTGTCTGCGTTTTAACTAAAAAAAAGCTTTATAGATTATTCCATGTTATATTATCACTGAAATATAACTATCCACTATCCTTGTGGAAATTTCTTTTCGGGTTGTATGAACCACCGCTGCACATTAAATATTATTACAGAGACGCTTTATTTGTTATTAGAGTGTAATTTTAAAAATAAAAATTACATTTTTGTATGTCTGTATTTGTAACAGAAAAAACATAACAACCATTGAAATTATTTTTGGACAATTTTGTTTATATTTTAGTGGTGTAGTTGGTACGTGAATAGCCTTTGAAATAGACCTGCAATTTATGTAGGTTTGGAGTTATTCAGCCACAGCGGTGTGTCAGCTCGGCTTGACGTTTGTTGAAAATTGTATTTTTTGTATGTAGGGTATTTTTCAAAAAATAGTTAGGTAAGTAAGGGTCAGATGTGTAGCAAATGTCACATTCTTCTGTGCTTTTAAACGGAAACTTTATGTTCCTTAGAAGGATTTTGTTTTGGCAAGAACTTACATTTTAAATTATGATAGTGTTTTGTAATTTTACCATTCGTTACAATTTGTTCATTACATGGTTATCTTAGTCAACACCAACAATTGCGAATTTTAGAGTTATTTGTAATTACTGAATGACATAAGCTGAGTAAAAAAAGGGTTGAATATCCTATGTTTGTACCCTCAAAGGATATATATTTTCGGATCTATTTCGGGTCTAACTGAAAATTACTATCTTTTGCAGCTGTTATTGATGTCATGACAGATAGACAGATTAAACCTGATAATTTTAAGTAAAGTAACCAGATAGACACTAGTACGCTATGATCGCTATATTCGTGTTGTAAGTCACGTCACATCATGTTTTATTGTCGGTTATATTTTTATAACGTAGCTAACATCGGTATTGCCTTTGCAGACTTTCAATATCATTTTCAATAACTACTAAGAGTTAATCAAACTTCTCTAGGCTCATTCGAAAGTACTCTTTCTTGTCTTTATCTTTTCGCAACTGGTCTATGAGATAATAAAATTCGCCAAAATCATTCCTCATCATGTTGACATCGTGATCCCATTCCCTTTTACGTTTATTTTTGCACATTGATAACAATAAAAGTAATTTATCCTCGTCATTATTACCATCATTCTCCCAGGTAACCTCCTTGATATCGTGAAAGAAAACTGAAAACAACTACAGGCAGCTTTCGATGTAGCCACTGGTCATAGCGAACGTCACGTACCTAGCGCACATAGCGTATATAGCAAATCTATCATAGCGCTCTGTGAAGCCTGGGCATAAGGCTGTTACATCATAGAGAATTTTATAAGTTGTGAACTCGAGTAATTGTAAATTGAAGTAGGAAGTTTTTAAAAATTCTTTTCGAATGAGCGCTGCAAGAAATTTGAATTTATAAAGAGTCAAGGTATGCGTTGTAGGTTTATATGAATTATATAAATATTTTTGATCGCGAATAATTATTAAAGTTCAAAAAATCTCTGTCTTGGTAACAGGTGTAGCACAAAGAGGAAGAATTTTCATATAGTTTTATTAACAATACCTTCCATCATCATTATTAATGTGCTTTGCCGTTCGATTTTCGTCAAACAGTAAAAGTCACATATAAAATTAAAATTATGTCATTGCCTTATCCTATTCACCAATTCGCCAAGAAATCTTCTAATCATTAAAATTATAGAGCCAGTACGGTTGTGTGGTTGTAGCGAGTCTGATCGTGTAGATAAACAACTTAGCCCACTCTGTCCATATGGATGGATTACCACATAATGGTTTGGTATAGGCTGATATTGCAAAGACTTTAGATTGGCAATCTTCATCACTAAAATGTAAGTACAAGTTATCACTAAACAAGTACCTACTTGAAGTCCTATTCCTTACAAGTATGTTATGCCACAGGTGACATGAAAAAATTAAACACCGTACGTGTTACAATGGTATTTTATTTATAAGATTTAAAGAAAAAAATCCTTTTGTTTCACAAAATAACATACTTCTCCTGATTGCAGTTTCGACTGTTAAGACCTCATCAAAAGACAATAAGCATTGCTAATGGTTGTTTGGAGAAAACAAGTAATAATTTCGAAAGAATAACCTAGAATAATGAATTTCAAGTTCTTCAGAGACAACGGCATTTTATATGATTAATAGTGAAATGTAGTGGTAGTTTACTTGGTTAGCGCGTCCCAATTCGAATTGAATGGAGTGTATTATTTGGGGTTCAAATTTCAGGTTCGCTAATTTTATCAAAATAAAAATACTATTGTATTCGCCTAGTTGAAACACACCATAACATGTAGAACCCTTGCAGACGATATAGGCTGACAAACCTAAACCACTAAAATGCATGTAAAATGTACCTATCACGAATAAAATACATTTACATGAGGTATTTGAACCTTTATGTCATCTGGGATTTGAAAATGTTGTACTATGTAGACAAAAATACAGTACGTACTATCTCGGGGCTTAGGGGCACCTTCAAATAGGAGAAAAATTGATGAAATCGTTTTATAATGTCACTAGATAAAAAACATTACGAAAGACTGGATAAACAAAATACATTACGTCGCAATGATGAATATAAAATACATGCCTGGATCTGAAAATTATAAACAGAAAGCAGAAAAAATTTCTATATAAAGCAAGAAATATCCCTTTCATCATATTCAAAAGATGATGAATAATTCCTTTTACCGACATAATCAACCACTTACAATAAAGATAAATTTCTATATTTTTTTTCAAAAGAATAGAAGTAGAAAAAATATTAGTATTACGAGAAATTGTTGATAATCGAAAACCAATCAGTTTAATTGACAACAATGAATAAATTAAATATGTTAATAAGAACTGATCCAAAATATGATTTTTTAATTTACCACGCTTTTGTTCAAAGCATCAACGCTTCAGAGTGAGAAAATCATCATATTATGAACAATTTCTACTAAATGGTCAATAATATAATCGAATTTGGATAATGTATTCAAAAACAAATGATGCCGTATATTATTTCTGTTGCAAATTGTAGACAAGAGGATTATCCTTGCTATAAAAGGATTAAAGGATTGAAAAAATTAACTACAAGACTCAGATCTTTGAAATTCAAATTAATAAATTTTGAATTATATCTTTGTGTATATCTACATTTTTCACATATCAAATGGGCGTAATTTTAATGAAGTATTTAAGCCAACCTCATGAATATTAATCGTCAGTTAATAAATAAATGTAAAAAATTAAGAATTAAGTATAATTTTTGCCGTTAAAATCCGAACTCTTTAATGACCCTTTAGATAAAATTAGCAATAATTTTGAGCGGTTAAGCCAGCAGGGTAGCCAGGTCAGCAGTCCCTCGGTCGCGCGGGTGTGGACAGGTCGTTCCCGGGGGAAATAACAAAATGTAAACGAAACAACACCTCCGCTGGCGGAAATATTTAAATTCTCTGCACCAGATTTCGTCAAAAGGAAGGACGGGTGAGCATATCAAGTAGCCGCAAAGTAAACACAAAGCAAGAAACTGCTTTAGATTCTCTCCAGTAGGGTAAAGGAATTTACAGTTTACACTACTGAAAATCTTTCTACTTCAGTTACTTTTCCCCTGTAGTTGGAGAAAATACAATAACGTTTATCTTTCCTGAAATGAACTTCAATTCAGTACGGTATAGTATAGTACGGTACGTTTATATCAGCAAGCAGGTTCAACAGTTTATATTAACGAAACAAAGAAACCTTTCTGGGATTTTAACTCAGGATGTTCCTATATCGAATTCTCTGGCTTTCTGAATAAGTGAGAAAGTTTCCAAAACCTTTTAAAACGACTGTAAAGAACCATATAAGTATCAACCTTTTTTTCAAATTTACTTCTGGAAAAAATATAGATGTTTGGAAAGCGAATTTTCGGGAGTATATTAATGTTATTTCTTATATTACCAGTCACAGTTGGTATTGCCGAAAGAATATTTAGCGAATTACAAATTATACAGGAATTTAAAAAAATATATGGACGGCATAGACGTGAAAAAAACAATACAAAATTAAATAATAAATGCTACTATAAAAAGGTACATACCTATTAGTGATATTTCCAATTATTTTGTAATGAAAAACAATGTTTTTAATGAAATATCAATGTATTGAAAATAACATTTTTTTGGCTACGACTCGACTTAATTATTTTTAATTAAGTGATTTGTATGTCACGCCGATCAGTAGAACTGTCAAATTATTTTTGTAATCTTTGTTGTTATTGTTCGTTTTCATGTTTAAAGCTATTCAAAAGGCGTATTATAATTTTTATTGTTAGTTTGCATTTGTAGATTAATGCATATATAAACATTGTACTTCGTGACGTTATAGTATAGTTACAAATATTGATGACGTCTCTTCACTTCTTAATTAAAAAGATGGGTATCACTTTTATATTATTATTGAATAAAGTTTTTTTTGTGGAAATCTCAGAGTCACATTTGCTTAAGAGCCCAAAATTCTTAGCTCGCCAATGCGAATTACAATGTGTCACAGGTTTTAATTTTATGAAAAGTAATACGAAATACTTACCAATAGTTAAACATTTCTCTTTCCGAACCTGAACATTTCTGCCAAATCTTAAACAATTATAAACTGTCTCCCGTCGCCTAGACAACCCTTTACCTCCGAACCAAATAATTTTAATTGTTATTACGCCGATAGGTCGAGTAATGGACAGTAGCTACAAAATAAAGATTCAATTTTAACAATATTGCCATATTTGAAATAATTACGCTTAATGTTTGTAGTAGATTCACATATGCATATGTGTATGTGGATATAAAACATTAATTCAAATGTTTTGCAGACAAAATTGGAGAATCTCACTAGTGAGTTTTGTGGCAACACCATCTGCAATTGAAATAATACGAAAGATGTCTGCCTTCTAAGATCTACTACAGGTAAATTGCCTTTTATATTATACTAATGAATTCTTTTCATACAAGACGAAGCACAGGCAGTACCAGGATAAGTAAATACCGCTTCACAAAACAAAGCTGAAATATTGTAAACACTAAAGGAATATTAAATTATAAGCAACCACCTTACCCTCGTGTATTTAATTTCATGTAGCAACATACGTTCGGGATTTAAAAAAATATTTTGCTAAAATCTTCATTAATATAATTAATTATCCCTGAAAATTAATCTACCAAAAATTCCTTCCCCGGTGTTTGTTTACCTCTAGTCCCGATTCAAACCCGAGTTCCCTAGCCCGTAATCCATCACGGCCATCAGCGTTCACCGTATCGTAATTCGGGACAACGCATCCCACATCAATAGATGCGAACGAGCCGTAATTTATGATTTTCCAGGACGCAGCGATCACAATAAATCATTTTGTCAAAGCGACAATTTCACTAATTTTAACATTCAAAATCGGTCGTGGTTAAAGTTGTACAATAAGGTTGTTAGGTACCGCTTTTTAAATATAAATAAATAATATAACTTATTAATAACCATTGATTGGGTGTGCTTTATCGCACGTATTATTTAATAATCAGACTCATTTACAACCACATAACCGTACTGACTTTATAATATTAATTATTAGAAGATTACTAATTGAGGAATAGAATAAGGCAATAATATTGACATAATTTTAATTTTATATGTGACTTTTACTGTTTGAAGAAAATCCAACGACAAACGACATTAATAATGATAGTGTAAGGTATTGTTAATAAAACTATATAAAAATTCTTACTCTCTGTGTTACACATTGCACTAAGACGGAGATTTTATGAATTTTAATAATTATTCGCGGTCAAAAATATTTATATAATTCATACAAAACTACAATGCATACCTTGACTCTTTATAAATTCAAATTTCTTACTGCGCTCATTCGCAAAGAATTTATAAAAACTTCCTACATCAATTTACAATTATTGAATTTCAAACTTATAAAATTCTCTACGATGTAACAACCTTATACACAGAGCACTATGCTAGATTCGCTATATACGCTATGTATGCTAGGTACGTGAAACGTGAGGTTTACTATGACCAGTGGCCACATCGAAAGCTAGGTATAGTTGTTTTCAGTTTTCTTTAACGATAACAAGGAGGTTACCTGGGAGAATGATAGTGATAGTGACGTGGATAAATTACTTTGTTTTCATTGTGTAAAAATAAAAATAAAAGGGAATGGGTCCACGATGTCAGCATGATGAGGATAAGGAATGATTTTGGCGAATTTTATCATCTCATAGAGCAGTTGCGAAAATATAAAGACAAATTTAAAGAGTACTTTCGAATGAACCCAGAGAAGTTTGATTAACTCTTAGTCATTATTAAAAAGGATATTGAAAGTCTTGCAAAGGCAGTACTGACGTTAGCTACGTTATGAAAATATAGCCAACAATCAAACACTATGTGTCCAGGGGCGGATTTAGGCATGGGCTTTATGGGCTGCAGCCCAGGGCCCCGCGATACAAGGGGCCCCCTTCTTCGGACAATCAGAATAACCTCACAGACATGAGCATACTCTGCATGGATGCTTAAATAAATTTCGACGTCACTTTCTTTTTAATCTAATCCTAGTATCTATCTTTTTGTATAACAGTGGATATTAAATTTTAAATACCTGAATTATATAGAATTCACTAATCAAAAATTGAGGTTTAGTTTTATCATTTTTATGAATTTGCCCATAAATGTATTTAAATTATTATTATTTATATAAAATAAAAAAAGTTCTACGCCCGTTACCTTACATATTTTTTTTATTAAAAAAAAAACTTAAGGTGGGGTCCCCAAACAGTATAAGCCCAGGGCCCCCAAAGTTCACGGTCCGCCCCTGTATGTGTCCTCGACATAAGCAGTTGATTCCTATATTCTGTTTAATAACTAGGAAGAGAGAACTGAAATTGGCGCACTTAAATAAATATTTCTGATTGGCTGACCTAACTCCATTTTTACGCTCAACGATATTTGTCATATCAGCTATTGTGTCAGAGTGTTTCGAGTATTGTTTCAAGGTGATTCTTTCTTGATATTTCATAAGTGTCAAATACTTCAGATATTATTGTGATCTATTACAGTGTAAATGTGGATACATCATTTACTCCTCGAAGTTGTTAAATAGCGTATAGATCCCCTTTTTCACATAAAAATTTTACGATTCCCGGACTGTTATAAATAAATGCGAAAAAACGTAGCATTCTATTTTCGGAAAACAGTACTAATAAATATTAGACTGTTCCATAACAAATAGGAATTTCCCAATTCCAAAATAGAAATCGGAATATCACAAATATAAAGTAAATATCTTTTGTATTTTTATATAATTATACTTATAAAAAATAATCCATACCAAAATTTTAAATTATAAAACCAATGGTCCGTATTCCGAGCTCAACTTTATAAGAGCTTTTGTTGCAACAAACGTTTGGCCTTATAAAATTATAATATAAAATCAGGCTTCCTAAAAGAGATTTTATTATAAAAGTGAGCTCGGAATATGGGCCAATATGTCTTTACTGATATACCAAGCATATTCTGATATGTAACAAATCGCCTGATTATTATTTGAGTTAGGTTCCAACTGGTAAAATCCCTTTTCGATAGGTATTGAAAATATCATTACAGACACCTAAAAGACAGCAGGTCTAGCACATCCAGTTATGGGTAAAAGCTGTGATTTTTCCTACTTATTTTTATCTTATAATAGCGATTTTTAAAGTTTTTCTTACACTTATTATTCACGAGTAAATTTTTCATTATACAAATTATTGTCAGTTTTAAAAGGTAATAACAACAAGTCATGTACAGTAATTTTATTTTTCCTAAAACGTCATTTTCATATACTTCCACTTATTTCATACAACAAGCCACTGCTGTAAGGTAATCGTCATATATCACACGTGTGTGATATGTCATAAATACTCGCACTTAAATGCTCGCACATTAAAAATCTAACTTACGGATAATTCCTTATTTCAGTCATAATTATATTCCACCATACCACTGAGAAAATAAGAGAGATTTGAACTTGGATTATGAAAACTATAACCGGCCTTTCTACATACTAGAATATGACTGCTATAAAATAAAAAAGTGTTATGAGAATTTACTTTTTACGACATTTAACAAGAAGGTTTTAATTAGACAGAACCATAAAAGTCATAATCCATTTTCTGCAAAGGATTTATATTTCTTTTTAAAATTAAAGTATTTAAAGTTTCTTAATACTTCAGCAATAAAACTAAGGAGCAAACAGAAGATTTTTCAGCTGAAATTAAAAGTAAAATATGCTGGCCTCGTTAGCGAGCGGATTGCTTGAATAAAACAAAACAAAAAGGATTATTCCTTAAACGAAGATTTCTTTAAGCTTGGGTAGGTGTTGGTAAAACATGAAATAAATAAAATATCACCTGGTATTACTCAAGTCCTAAACTAGGTACATTATTTTTATTTACCCATATAAGCACTACATATCGTCATATTACTGTCATTTTCTTTCAGTTCTAATTACTTCACTTTTGTTTCGTGAAGCGTTATTTACCTTTCCAGGTACTAACTGTGCTTACCTTTGCTGCACTCTACATTACATACGAGTCTACATATTCTCATGTTACTGTAATATTCTTTCAGTATTTAGCACTTCAGCTGTGTTAACCCATCCAGGTACTAATTGTGCTCATCCTTACTGCACTTTACATCACTTAATAATATTTTTAAACTGAAATCCAGTGGAATTGATTTCGACAGAAGTTTTCAGAAAGTAATTATAAAGAAAATTTGAATTTACCGGTATTTCTTTGTAAGACATAAATAAGACATAATCTACGGCTTTAGAGACAAAATTTCAAATAAATTTCTATTTACTCGAGAGAAAAATTCCTTCAGGTATTCCTAACGACCCCAACTTCGCCTCATGTTTATTTTTTCAGCTTTCAGCGCTGAAGTTTAGATGGAAAGTTAAATTCTTATCACATGTCCGTCGGCTCCATAATCAAATGCAAAAAGTTTTTCCCTTTTAAAAGTTAATAGCGAGTTTAATATCACGCGATTCCAATCACCCATTATGCGATAACGTTTTAATAAGTCAGGAACAAGAGAGGTGGAACGCTCGGCCATTACAATGGCTCTTGAGTTATCAGCTGGTGTTACTCCAGTACTAAACTACATCATGTACAGAGATCTGTGTATTAACTGCCACACTTAAGTAGAATACATGATAATTCATTCTTTACTTGCAACAATCATACCCTTGAGATATCGGCTGGTATTATTCCATCACTAAACTGCATCATGTACAGAGATCTGTGTATGAACTGCCACACTTAAGTAAAACACATGATAATTCATTCTTTACTTGCAACTATCGTACCCTTGAGATATCGACTGGTATTACTCCAGCACTAAACTACACCATGTACAGAGATCTGTGTATGAACTGCCACACTTAAGTAGAACACATAATTATTCTTTTCTTTGCAACAATCATACCCTTGAGATATCAGTTTGTAGTACTCCAATACTAAACTACATCACGGACAGAGATATGTACACAATATGTTTTATGTGATTTGAAAACAAATTTTTGTGAATTGTAAAATTATGTGATTTGTATTATTAAACAAATACTAAACTACATCACGGACAGAGATACATCTACAAAATATGTCTGATGTGATTTTAAAAACATATTTTTGTGAATTGTAAAATGATGTGATTTGTATTATTAGACTGTTTTTGATGCACATTACAGGATAAATATTTGCATTATATAGTTTACAAAAGAAACAGAATAAACATCTTCTGTAAATAAAAAATTTATAACAAAAAATGTTTGAATATTATAAAAGAAACAAGGTTTATTCAATGCCGCGCATAAAAAGAAGTAACAGGAATCTTTAAATAAATAATTCTCTTTTCTAAACAAACATGTTGAAGGAAATACTCTTTTACAAATTATAAATATATGAACATAACGTCAGACCAGCGATTTTATCTGTTTTCTTAAAATTGCAAAGCTTTAACGATGGATAAAAACTGAGAAGATAAAAATTTGTCATCTCTTGTGATGATAAATACTGAAGGAATATTACAATAACATGAGGATTTGTAAACTCGTGTGTAATGTAGAGTGCAGCAAGTTTAAGCACAGTTAGAAACAAACCTAAAGTGATAAATACAAAAGGAATATTACAGCAATATGAGGATATACACATATGTATGCAACTTCATGTGGAATTTATATTGAATGGTTCTTCAAATAACCTTTTTCATAATAAAGTAATTATAGAACTAATGTTGTGTAAAACTAAGTTACGCTGTTGTATAGTTTTAATTAAACAACGAACACAAATAAAGTATATTATATTGGTAAGACTTCACTGAAAACTACAATAGTAGGAATAATATAATAGAATTGTATTTATAAAATGCGGCTGTCTCCAGGCAATGTTTCGCGTTAAGTGAGTTACGTTGAAAATAGGCCGAGGAAGCATGCGGTTAGTT
Source organism: Stenolophus ochropezus (assembly GCA_035578165.1). Classification (NCBI taxonomy): domain Eukaryota; kingdom Metazoa; phylum Arthropoda; class Insecta; order Coleoptera; family Carabidae; genus Stenolophus; species Stenolophus ochropezus. The sequence continues at coordinate 14,833,072 of JAQOWZ010000018.1, read as the reverse complement.
CTAAGTGAGCTGCTATCGTTGCTACTTCAGAACAACTGTTTGGAATTCAATTATAGAAGCTACTCCCATCCCCGTACATCCCTTGCGAAATATTACAATTTTACAATCAGTTCATTCGGGAATACAATGCTTCAGATCACAAGTACCACAACAAACGGATCAATTCTACATTGGTAAACCTCAACGATGCAATACGCAAAAAATATTTGTTCCGAACCAAATATAAAATACGAGTTTCATTATTTTATTTTATGAGATGAAAATTTGTGATAACGCCCTGTTGAGTGGTCCAGTGATTCTTTCAGACAATTTGCTCCAGAGGGGCATTTCAGAAAACCGGGGGAACAAAAGTTAATTAACTTAAAACCTATGAAAACAGTACAACTTTTAATTACATTTGCATTAATTAGTAATGGCGAACCTATCACACGCAAATCAAAGGTGACACTCGAAGACAGGTTGGATGACACGCATCATTTACGGACTATCTTCGCATTTTCTTTTAAGTCCTTTTGTGAGACCTTATTTTCATCCAGAATAATAGTATAAAACCGACAAATTGATAAAGTAGGTAGCGTTTGCTTGAGCTTCAATTACATGAAATACCAATGCTCAACTGAAGATTAACAAATTCAAGTAAGTACTAAAAAGGGCAACTAATGAAAAAAAAAATGTCTTCGCTTTATTAATAACTAAATACATAAAAAATATAACATTTTTTTTTACTAAGCTGCAAATATCATAAAATTGTAGATATTTCTAGATGCGACTCTCGACATTTTTAAGATACGTCCTTTCCGAATCGAGTTAAAGATACAAAATACACCGAGTATAAAGAGTGTAATTTTATATGTTTATATTTTAATTTTTTCATAATTCTAAATTATTTTTAATTATCTGCAATTCCCACCGGGAGGCACTGGGTTTACTCCGGAAGTGCATCGCCGTTCCGGAAACATGCCTGAAAGAAACCCTGGAGCTGGAGTGGCTAAACCTTATAAATTATATTTAGGAAAAAGGAACATACAAGGAACTCAGCTAAATCTAATTTAAACTCCAAATGTGCCCTAGTAGAACATACGTAGTCAAAAAGAACAACATTCCTTTGATGATGAAACTAGGATACTAGTTACGGAGAAGAACTTGAACTAGCGTCTAACTTTGGAGAGAGAAACCATCCATCCATCAACGTACAAATTATGATATTTAAAATCTTAGTACTATTTATAAAGAGATTTTAGTAAAACAATGGGGACAAGTGCTTCAATAGATAATGTATTCTTTATTCCTCGTATTTTAACTTTATAATTTAAAATGTAATATATTGTTGCTCTGGCCCTTGATTGGTTGATGGTTGCTTTTACATCCTTTTGACTATTACCTATTATTTGGATGCTATTATAGATTAGTTATCTTTCTTTACGAATTATCTTTTTTTGTATTCTGCGTTCAGAATTTTTTAATTTCCACTTTCAATTTGTAATCTATACTTCCAATCAAAAGCGGTCACAATTACTACTTAATTTGTGAATTGAGGTATACAAACCTTATGATTTTTTTTCGTTATAAGTAGTCCTAATATTGACAACAATTTATCAAACTGACCAGTATTCAAACATAGAACATTTCTGGATCTGCTAACATAAGTTCTGCTAACAAATTATTCACTTTGCTCTATTCTTTAACATTGAATGATCGAATCCACCAACCTCTTTTTCGGTGTTTAACCTTAAATGTAAATTGAAGACACACCAAATATACACAAGTATAAAATCAAACTGACACATTTTAATCCATATGCTCCTGCGTCACTTCGAAGTGGAACTGGATAATTTTAGTGCATGCCAGCTTTGAAATAGACGTGCAAATTAAGTATTGAAATTATAATGTTGTGAACGAGGGTATTATATTACAACAATTTAAGCTGAAATACAAAGTAGTAATTGAAATTGAGCCTTGGAATTATTTGATTGTGAATGGCTCTTTAAGCGTTCAGATTCGGAATTTCACCAGACATTTTACTTGAATTTTAGGGGAAGGATTATCAACTTACAACCTCTACAATAGGTTGATCCATATTTTCTTTTAAACAATGACAATGTAATAATTGAAACTTAGATCTGTGTTAATTATTACTTTTATTCATATTGTATACATTCGTATTATACTATTGATTTAAATTGGAATCTTGTTATATCCCAAATTCTGATTATACATGTCATGGGAGATGGAAAATACTTGTGGTAAACACACTTGTTTTGCTTTCCCAAAGGTTGTTATCAACTGAGAAAGTTTTGAAACGAATGTTTATGTTTAGGATTTTTCTAGCCAAGACAGAATATGAGATATCACTGAATAACAATAGAAAAATGAACAACAAATTGTTAAAAGTTAAGTTGGTCGACAAGTTGAATTTAGAAGCCAAGTGAGTCAAATGAGAGTATTTTAACTGGAAAGTCATGTAAGGGTAGACATAGAATGTAAATAGAATTTAAGTTATTGTATATTATATTTATCATAATATTTATAATACTGTCAGTTTATTTTAACGTGAAACAAGGGGATTTTCATAGCTATGGTTACGAGTTGACATTGATTGACAGCAATGTATCAAAGCGTTTATTTTAAAATGAAACCTAATAGATATAATACGGAGGTTAAACAAACAATAATAAAATTCATTTATTAATTTGTACTTTGCGCAACTCTGATGTATATAGAATGATTTTGAATTTTTTAATTAATTAATTAATTAATTATTATACATATTGCCATTAAATATTATCGATTTTAATCTTTCTTAAAACCTAGCGGGTAACTAATTTTCCGCCTCGTCCAAACCTATGACGTGGAAATGTGTTATTTAAAAAAAAAACACAATTTGACAGTTAATAATGAAGTTGATAACCTATGTTTTATTTTAAAATTAACATTTTAATATATTGCTATCAATCAATGTCAATCGTTACCGTATCTATGAAAAGCCATATGTTTTAAGTTACAATGAACTCACGGTACATAGGTTATCAACCTAATAATTCTTAAGTTATATTTGAGTTTTGCATTGCCCAGAAACCTCACATTAAAAGAAGAAATTATAATAGTAGTATTGTTTATTTTTCCCTTTTAAAAATAAATTGGTGACAGTATATAAAAATGAAACCATTTATAATTATAGTTATTTACATTGTAAGTGCAGTACGCTATATTTTACAACGCGAAGTTCCATATTGACGTGAGCGGAGTGCTTTAATAAAACCGAGTGATGTATGTACAAATACCTAACGCACACATAATTTATTATATTTTTAGCCGACATATGAATTTTCTAAAAACAATACGTTGTTAATATGTAATAACATATTCCACAAGCGAATTGCTTTAAAAAAATTATAGTAGGCTTTATTATTATTATTTTTCAATAACCTCTAAAAGCTAAAACATTACCATGGTTGCGTAAATTCGAAATTACCGGAGACAAAATTTAAAAAAAATGTATTTTGAACTTGTAAACGAAAACGTTTGAACAAAAATTATTACGACAAAATTAAGCAAAAACTTGTAAATTCTTTGATCATCATTTTTCGAAGTAGGCCCCATTAGAATCAACCCAGTGATTTAAATCACGATTTATTATCTTTTCATTGATTTTATTAGTGTCGTAATATATTGTAATAGTTTGCTTTAAAATACAGTCAAAGCCAATCTACTAAAAGTTGAGGCAGACTGTATAAGTGTCTGTAATATATTTACCTGAATTGAAATACATTTTCTTAAAATACAAATATTTATTACCAAATTCACTTACTGTAAACCAGACAGGCTATATTTTTACATATGTCCAGTTTCATATATAAACGAAGATATTTATGTGTATTTGATGCAGTTTGGTGTTTTTATGATACTAAACGTAGAAAACGAAATTGGTTTGAAGAGTATAGAATAGAAGCAGTTAGTAGTTTTATTTTAGATAATTATATTGGATATACAATACTTTCATACATAATACCTGTAGTTCTGATTATTTTATAACTAATAAATCAGCAGTAATCCATAATGTTTCTAATTCCAGTGATACATTTTAACTTAAATGCCCAGCATTACGTGCATGTACTCAAACACATACGGCAACATAAATTCAGGTGTGTCTCATCGTACTAGTTGTCATAAACATTTTAATTCACATATAAACATTTTTAGTGTTTCTAATTTCTGGCATTATTAATCTATTAAATGATTTTATGGCATAATTTTACGACGTTTTTAATTATAAATTTATTGGCAATTAGCCTTCTACTTGATTTTTCATTAATCATTTGAAATTATGATGTACCAAAAATAAATGAGGCTGTAAATAATAGGAAATAAAGTAACAAATGAAAAGCTTTACAACTGCCTATCAGCGTAACGCACTAATGGCGTGACCGTGGAAATGTATTCATAAATTCCCTCTTCCGGTGAACTTTGACCCTTGATGTTTCCGTAAATTAGATTGTGGAAGGATGGGTTTAGCTCCGTATAAATACTTCTTTTAATTCTTTCGGAATATGGACCGGTATTAGCACTAAACTGTATCATGTACAGAGGTCTGAGTATGAACTGCGCTGCCACCAAAATTACATTGACAATGACACTCATAATTTGTCAACCAATTAAATCACAGTATTTTGGTGAATTGAACCAATCAGATTCAAATCTCATTGTCAATTGTCAATTACTGGCAATTGCCGCGGAATTCGCACGACTAAATAATAAATAATAACTAATTTCGAGGAATTGTCCTGAAGAATACCATTACGTAACTAAAATTTTATTTGTAATTTGTACCTAACTCACTTCTGCTTGTTGCTTTAGAAAATTGACACTGATCCTGTGAAATCGTTTGATTTTCGTCGCAACAATCAGTCGTTGACCATAACGACAAAAATTTCAAGTAAGATTCTAGTTACTAGTGAAATTACATATGGAGATATAATGGATAAATATCGCTTTAATACATGAAACAGAACTGATGAAGTGACAATTATTAAAGAAATTCTATAGTAATAGGAGGATATGTAGACTCGTACGTGATGTAGAATGAATTAAGTGTGAGCACAGTTAGTTCTTGATGGATGGGTAAATACCGCTTCACAAAAAAGCTAAAATGAAAAATACGGAATGAATATTATAACATAATTATAGTTTTTATAAACAATATTAAATTTATACATTAAATACATATCATAAATAGAACTACCACTCTTTAACTACATTTTAACATGGAATTTATCTAGACTGAGTTTACGTAGTAAACTCTTAATGACTAAAGGTGGCTTTACACGATCAAAGAATTTGAACTATTTTATGTCATATTTTTACATCATATTCTTTGATCAAATGGCTCCGCTTTACACGTTCAAAATTTTTGAACTATTTTCCCTTATAAAGTAGTGGTATCAATAAAGAAAAGAAAAATATAGGTTGATCACAATGATGTAAGATTTCACATTTCTTTATTTTTCACTTTTGACATTTGATAACAACATAATCCCTAGAAGTAACTAAAATTTGAAGTGAACGACCTTGAAATTTAGGACATGCTCTAAGTGAGAATTTCTATGCCATAGCATATGAACTATGAACAGTCAAATTTCTTTGAACGTGTAAAGTGTCAGAATCACATTGAACAATACGAGGTTGTAGAAATTGATGTAAACTTATGATCGTCTAAAACGCCCTTAACGCATAATGCCATACACGTAGCGGCTTACCACTGGGTTTATAATTTTCAAGTTTCTGGACACTGTTTTTAATTTTAAAGTACATCCATGATATATTTCGTTCAAATACTTAAATATAGTCGCCTCGCTGTATCAATGCTATTGCTATTCTGAAATGATAACCAACAATCATATTGGCTCATATTACTGTTACATCATAATCTTATGTAAAATTGAAAGTTAAAATCACGATATTATTATAAAAGTGAGCTAGTTTGATTTTATAATAAAATCGCGATTTTAACGTTCGTTTTTACAAAAATTTTATGTAAAAGTGAGCGTTAAAATCGCGATTTTATTATAAAAGTGAGCTCATAATACGGGCCATTATCTTTTATTGCATTGATAAAGCGAGGCGACTAAACATATTTTAATTATAATAATTCTAAAACATTTTCATACGATATTAGTTGCTAATAACCTCATTTTAGCATAAAAATTATGACTTGTTTCTTCATTGCTGTTCTCATTTCAGAAAATAATGACGCACTAACATTGATGCAGCGAGGCTCCTATACGTACATATATTAATTTTAATAATTCTAAAACATTTTAAAACTATTTTAATAGCTAATAACATCATTTTAGCATAAAAATCATGACTTTTTCCAAACCTGGTAAACACCGCTTTACAAAGCAAACCAGATTATAATAAATATTGCATATTACCGACAAATAAGTTTATCATCATCTGTAGCTAAATATTCCTAGATATAACAGGTCCTCATATATCGAAGGTATTTATTACAAGTATGGCAAGCCTTACGTGCATTTTAATGGTATAAGTTTCCTGCATACAGTGAGTTCTAAACCAATCGGAAACAAGCTGTATTTTTATATGGATAAAGATTAACTGAAGTTGGTATTTGAACCCCCAAATCTCACACTCCGCTCATTTTAAGACGGAGTGCTCTAACTAAGCGAGCCATCGCTACCCGTAAACAAAACCTATTACCGAAATAAAAACCAACATATTTGGAGGATATTTTAAAGGCAGCGCAATTCATGAGACGATATTGGAGTATACTAAATCTATCTCTATCTATATTGGAGTATTTCCACCCGATAAATGAGATATATAATTATTGCATATAAAAACTTAATTCATTATTATATTAACGAGCAGTGGTAAATCAATTGGTTAACAAACTTCGTCTCGAATTAAGTGGAGTATGAGAGATCGCGGCTTTGATTGTCAACGTTGCAAACTATTAACCAAATAGAAATACCGCTAAGTTGAAATTGTTTGAAACTCACAATAAACTTGCAGATGTCTAAGTTGGTAATCTACACCATTAAAATATAATTTGTCAGGAAAATACCTATTGCTAGGAGACGAAACAAGGTTTTGACTTAGTCTCGGCTAGCCTGGTCTCATCTCGGTCTCGAGTCTCAAAGATACTCTGGATTTGTCTGTTTATTAATACATATTTGCAATAAATTTATGTATTAAATATATTAGTAAACTTAGGGCAGTTTTCTTCACCTATGAATAAAGTGCCGGATATCTTAAAAGTCGGTTAATAGAAAAATATCGCATCGAAAAAATATAACGTAAGTTGTCAAAAATATACATTAATTACAAAAAACTACAAATGGTTCAATATTTTTTTTGTTTATTTCACATATTATATAAAGGTGTTCAGATTTCATTGGCCACCATTGGAATCTCGGAAAGTATAACACCAACGACTTCGATTAAATGAAAGTTATTGTGAAAATCTGGGCGGTGATTTTAACGGTGCCCTTGTTATACCAAAATTCCCCATAGGTCAAGAGAAAATGGCGGAAAACTGATTTTGGTCCATTCCTTCTTCCACATAATAATTCCTAAACTTTTTCTAGTGTCTAGTGTCCTAGTTTTAAACAGCATAACTGCAACAATGGATTAAACACCTAAAAATAAGGTAAGTTCATTTGAGGAAATTTCTGGAAATGCTTAATTCCCGAGATTTTTTAGGTTTTCCTTATTGGAACGGAACTACTTAAAATATCAATTTCATAACGACATATCAAATCTTTTCTTCTAAGATATGACAATACTAAAATTATATTAAAAGTTAATAAATTACTATGTAATTCTAATACAAAACTCAATTTGTTTACATTGACAAAAATAAAAAGAAATAATAAAATCAAATACATTTACTGTTTTACATAATATAAAAACATTTAAAAAAAATATCTATTTTTTATAAAAATTGTTTAGAATGTCGACTTACAGCACGCAAACAGGCACGACAATTATTTGCTATTGAATTTTTGCTGCGTGACATTGCTCCTAAAATCTCTAGAATTAAGCATTTAGAGACATTTTCTCAAATTAACTTGTCATCTTATTTTTAGGTTTTTAATCTATTGGTTAGTTAAGCCGTTTAAATCTGGGTTACCTTGTATATAAATTGAAAAAACGTTTGCCAAAACGGTGAAAAAACGTTTTACAATAAATCGATACATAAATTTCCTATTAGTTAAATCGTGTTTTCTGTGCTAAATTATATTCTAATACACAAAGACGTTACTTTTGCTAATATTTCATAAATTTAAATTCTTTGAGATACTTTAATTTTTTGAAAACTCATTTTTTCAAAAAAATTGAAAACGTTGAAAAGTTCATACAAATATTGAATGAATTATATTACAAAATGTTTCATTAATTCATCAATGAAACATATATCCGTGAAGTTGGTTGATCTTTATTTTTCTTTAGGTAATTTTTTTTCTAGAAATTAAAATAAATGTAAATAATAGTTATTTTTGTATTAAAAACATTTCGCGCACAAAATTATCGTGAAAAAACGTTTCCCAAAAAGCATGAAGAAACTTTTTCCCAGGCACTTCGCGCTCGGTTTCAAAGTAACCTAACAACTAAAAAATCGCCTACTTTATGCATTGTTATTAGAATAAAAATGTTAACATTTTAGTTATAGAAAAGTAACTATTATTTAATTTTGTTTTATTAAATATAATTTTTATCTGGCATGTCTATGGTGTTTATAACTTTTCCTTACCGCAGAAGATTTTTAAATTACTTCAAGTCGCCTAGATAATTCATCCAAACATTACTAGTTTCATTCAAAAAGCCCAATCGATAAAAAAAATTAAAAAGATCATATTTTCTGAAATTAATGTGAATTATTTATATCCGAAGTAAATCAAAATAAATATGTATATAATTAATATATTTTGACGTTTTTGGTGGGTTGGTTTTTTGTGAAAAATCCGGGTTTTTCTCAACCCTGACTAGTTCGATGCGATACTTTTCTTTTAATCATAATTAAGTTTCATTTGAAACACTACACATATGAATGTCCAATACGTTGCCCATCACAAATGATAAATGACTCGGATTTATATGTGCGCAGCAAGGGTAAGCTCAGTTATTACCTCTATCTGCACCTGGCACACCTACCCTCATATCAGCCAGCATCAATCCGCACTCCATATGATACATAATGAGCAACAACCCGGTTCCTGCAGTCAAATGCACATGTGCTGCTCGTTAGAGTTTGCCGATAGTTGGGACATGTGTCGAACCCACGGGCTTGTCGCTCTAACCAGGTAAACAACGCCCGGGAAGGACAAAGGACCACGGACTTCACAGGACAATGTAAGACAACTCCAAGTTGGGGATTTATTCTATAGGGAACTACAAGTACGGAAATAGTATACAGTATACAATGATCAGTGTTACATGAATGTATATTAGTATACAACAGAAAACGAGCTGGCGTGTAACCATAGAAAATGGAATCCACTATAGTAGAAGTAGATTTATATGAAGCCAACTTCTGAGTATTTTACAACCTTTTATGGAGGGGTGGGAAGCTTTGTGACCAGGAGTTATAAATTATCCCATCTCAAAGGTATCACTTGAAAAGTAAGAATAGGGCCGTATCATATTCTTCTCGTTATAGGATAGATATTTGCGACTCCGTTTTTTCGACATCGACGGCTGATCTTCTGCTAGATATTGAACTATTTTGTCCGAATGTTGTGTTCAGCATGACTTACGTCCAGAAAATTATATTCCCAGGATCTCCCCATATTCGAATTTACAATTTTATGTACACACTACTAAACTTGACTTAGTCAAGTCTCTGTTGATCACTACTCCGCTTTAATTCCTTATAGATTTTTAATTTTTTTCTTTCTAGAAATTATGTCCGTTGAAATTAAGGTAGAAAACTATCTTTTACGAAAAAGAACGACGTTTGAAAGCAGAAAAAGGTCGTCCTTTTTCATTATGGTACTTAATTATCACTTTTACTACTAAAGGAATCAAAAAGTTGTTAACATGGGTAACTTACAATTTCTTCTCCAGTTTATATTTTCATTCTTTTCTAGCAGATTCTAGAAGAATTTTATTAGATATGATCAAATGAAGAAATACAGAATAAATCATGTCAATATTTACATAGACTATACTCTGTTTTTAAACTGATGATTATAACAAATAAATAAATAAATAAAAACACTTTCACAGTTTTTAATAATAAACTTTTACCTTATACAATTTTTAGAACAGATTCACATTTTGTTTATTTCAATCTGTACTACATTGTATTTTTATTTATTTATTGAATTTTGTTCTCAAATTTAAGTCCAGAAAATTTGAAATTCTGCTGTTTCAATTTTCTTATTTTTCAAAGTATTTTCTTATTTTCTGAAGAAATCATTTGACATTGCATTTTTTCTTTTGGAATTCTTTAAAATTCTTTCGTATTAAATGTTGAAATGACGTACGGTTCTAAATGACTTAAATGTTATTATGTAAAGTATATAAAAGATTTATAAACGGAATAGTAAATTAAAGGCATAATAGTTTGAGGTTCCGTGTTCACACACTAGATTTTATTTGTATAAATTGAAGCATTAATATATTTCCCGGTCGCTGTTTAGAGAGAAATTTATTTGAATCCTTGATAACATTTACGTGTGCGGTTGCGGTTGCGGATAACATCTGAATATTCGCGATTTGGTTATCCTTTGTAATCCAGGTCCTGTGCCGCGCTTCCTAACCAAATCGAAAACTTAATGTACTGGAAGCTACAGCCGTAATCCGCCCGGGGCTTTTCTTTCTCCTCAGAAACACTTCACATCATATTTTGTTTATCATAAAATCAGGTAGACCCGATATGGCAAATGAATTTACAATTTAGAACGTTGGGAAATATGGAAGCATGTGAAAGATGTTTTCACCAGTGGTGAAGTGTGATATTTTGAATAAATAATACACAAACATTTTTTTGAATACTTGCTCTTCTAGTATTCTCATTACCGGTGTATGGCATAAAATAAACCAGTTATACATCTTGCAGTATCCGCTTTTATTTAATAAACAATACATATTTGTTGTAAATTCTAATTTATTTATCTAGTTGCTATATGAGCGTATTTTATTTTAAATAATTTTTTTATTACAAATTAGGTATATCTTATTTTTATTTTGTATTACTTTAATAAAATATTTATGATATATTTTTTTACTTTATTTAGCACAAATTAAGAATATATTCGTGTAAATAAATAATATAAAGCCGAAAGAAAAAAGAATTAATTAATAAATAGATAAATATAAAATAAATGAATGGAAGTAACACACAAATTTACTGTTTTTTTTTGGATACATTAGAAATTACTTTACTAAATCATTTACCTATAGAAAAATAAAGATCAATGTTGTTCATATAAAATTTGAATATATTTTTAACAAAAAATGACTAAAATCAACACTTCAGCCCGGGTTTGCAAAAATCATTATTTATTTAAAAAAAAAACACAAAAATCAAGGTTTTTTTTTAATCAAATAAATAACAGTTTTTTAATTTTTAAAGATATCCAAGTGTTACTGGACTTTTTAATACAACAAGAGATCTGCACAATTTAGGAATTGAGCAATGTTCATTTTCTATGATTGCGTCTTTTATGTTCGTGCATATTCGGTGCCATTCGGTAAATTCGTGCTAATACAAATAATCGCTACTAGAGGGATGGGGAAAATCGTTTCTGTTTATTGCAAGACACCTTGTTTGAGGACGAAAATAGACGACATAAAATTAATCAATTTAGTAGAAAATGATTATAAAAATAAAATGAAACAGCAGACCCTGAACCGCTGAACATGTAATCAGTCATATACCTACCCGAGATCTGTTTTCTGTGTCTTATGTTATTTATAAAACCCAAAAAAATCTATATTTTCATGCTAAACTATGTTCTGTGTTCCGTGTCAAAATGAAAAAAACGTTAATAGCTAACAAAAATAATGATAAAAAGGTTCATGACTTCTCCATATTAAAAGTCTCTGATTGAAATACAGAGCATTAAGAAAAACCCTTCTTAAGATCCAAAAATTTTATGCAATTAGTGGCAGAGTTATTAAGGAAAATGTTTGAAAAGGCACTTTCAAAGGGCTGTAATTCTAACTAAACGTTTCCGGAGACACCTTTATCTAACATTTTTTACCCAAAATGACCAATATATCTTTTTAGTTTGTTTCACCCATTATGAATCACCTTTTGTATACTTAATATTTTAATCACGTTACCTAATAAATCTGTAAATGTAGTTCATTAAATAAGTAGACATTTATATATGACCCTTTGGGACAGAACTCTTTAATGTACAACCCTTAAACGTGTGTACGCATTAGGGTGTATATATGTGTGTTTGTAGCGTTTGGAGGTGATGTATGGAGTACAAAGAAGTAGTGATTTTTCTTGTTAAGTGCTCGTTACCGAATGAAACACAAGGAAAAAGGATCTCGGCTCAAATTTCACAATATTTTCCCACTTTCCCTTTCTCTGCTTGCTCAGTTTTTCACACAGCAAACAACCTACTATTTTTACTCTTTGCTGTGTATAAGAGATTAATATTATTTTTATCTTAGAAGGATAAAAAGTGCACCATATATCAAGCGATTTCACTTTTTTTGTTACAAAAATTCTGTCAAAATATACAGGATGATTCACGACTTCGTACATTAATTTTAATGGTACAATACCGAGAGTTTATTTTCACGTGAAACATGGGATTAAACAATAATAAAACCCGTTTATAATTTTGCCAATTGTAGTGTTTCTAGTGTATTTTGCATTTGATTTTTGTAATTCCTTAATTATTATACATATTGCCAGCCATTAAATATTTTTGATTTTAATGTTCCCCAGTAAAAAAAAGTCAAGTGGTATGAATTGAGGAGTCCTAACGGACCACTCTATTTTCACAATTGACAGTTAATAATGACGTGAAATTGATAGACATTTACGAAAATTATAGCAGTTTATACCGTATACAACCGATTAAAACCAAGTGCGTTCGAAAATTTTGTCGAATTAACCGACCTATGCACCAGGTTAGGAAATTATGTATTGAGGTATTTTGTCGGTACAGCGCGGTAAACATTTTTACAAACCTAACAAAAAAATGTGAATTGCTATAATTCTACGTCAAATATCACTGTTTGCACTATCGAACAATTCTGAAAGAACAATGTTAATTTCTGCTGATTTTTCGGTAGAAATGACTATTATAGCTAGAAGATATACGTATATGAGCTAAAACAATTATAATTTGTTTGTTTATTATGACCCACGACTTACCGGTTACACAGCGGCGTTCTTAAATTATTAAACCGATCCATGCACCAAAAAATCAGTTTATTTACCGGTAACTTGACAAATGTTCCTAGCGGTATAATTTACTTAATTTTTTTTTGAAAATTTGTTATTTTAATATTAGGTCTTCTAAACCGCGTTTTGGACCACCTTTTCATATAAAACGTCACAAATATGTTTAATAATTAACCGAACCATAATTTTCATTGCAAAATTCTTTTAGTTTTAATCTTATTTTATTCTTTGCTAGAATAGCTGGTTTTACTGTCATTGCTTTAGTGGTGAATTGTGAGCTGTGCGTTCCTTTCATATGTAATATAATTAAAGAGCCATGTATTTATTATTGGGAAAATTTATGACTAATTGTTGCGTAGTAACAGACAAACGACTTTCAAAAATGATATTTAGATCAAGACAGCGAAGCTGTTGTGATTTATGAGTCATTTTTGACCGTGGTTGTCGTTATTTCGCAGGAATTATGAGTAAATTTTACCAATTAAATTCATAGCTTGAATTATGTTTGCTTGATTATTTCACGAATGACATCAGTTCAAAAATAACATTTTTCATTTCAATAAAATGTAACCATGACTATGATACTGGCATACAGCCATAAAATGAAGCATTTTGTTTGAGTGAAAATGACGTGTATGGAATAATCTGTTATGAATTATTATTATTTTCTGTATTTAATTCGATCGAGCTAGAATAGTTTATTATAAGATATGTCACTCACCGGGTTATCCCGAAGAAGTTCGATGTCCATGATGATGGTGTACCACACTAGCCATAATGCGTTGTTGATGGCAAATGATGTAAATAAATTCATATGTAACGTAATGCGAGCACAGCGTAATGATCTGAAACATACGAACTTTTTTTATTGAACATGTCTAAAATAATTTTCTTGCACAAAAGTATATTTATAACCTTTCAAATATTAATTGATAATCACTTTTAACATCATATATACTCATAGTTAGGTTGTGTATTTAATTTTATTATGTATATTTGACAACATTTAATTTTGAAACGTTCTTACCTGAAGTACAAAAATATGGCAATGGAGACGATGAGCGCTATGAGAGAGACCGAATATCCGATTTTATATATCGTAACAACATTTCGCTGCCACTGAAACAAAACATACTCGTTGGAAATAATGTACAAGTGCACCAAAACAGATTTTTTATATAACCATGATAATAAAAACTTACGTCTAAATCTTCTAAGTTGACACAATTTGTGTAGTTGGTCCAAGATTTTCCAAGGACTCCATACCAGGTACCGTTTTCTTCACAGGTTTTGAAGGCATACCCTGAAAATCACAAGACAAAAAGAATTTTAGGAGATTTTGACTTTTAACTACAATTGATCAACCAATTAGCAATTTACTGGAAATATGTCTTTAAATATATTTTTCTTGCAGACAAGACTTGACAAAGTTTAAGTCTACATTAACATGCGTACATGCTTTAGACAAGGACAGATAATTCTTCGACAGCATTTTTTTTCTACTCTACAATCACTATTTCAACTCGGATGGAACAAGCTTCGCATGATGTATTTATATTTTGGAAATTTAAAAATTTTAATTAATTTGCAGTCTTGAAAATTGTCTATAATTTTTTCGTCTTGACGATCAACTATTGTATAGAATATTAGTACGAGTATATTGTGTATCGCGGGCAAAAAAGCATTTATAATCATGCGAGTAATTTTATATGAGCATGGATATGAGCTTTTTGGACGACTAATGTATTTGACACTTATTTCAATAATTTTTACACAAACAATCGGTTTGTTATCAAATAATCAATAGTGGTAACTATAGCAACAATAAACAAAAGAGAGAACATTGGCTTATTGCTTGCTAATTGGCTTTGAACGGAATGGAAATAAATGGTTGGCTTTGGTCAAGACGAAAATATTTATTTCAATTTTTAATACATGAAAAAAAGTTGCCTGCGTTGGTTAATTTCAAACCATATAATTTATTTATTAAATAAATATTAAATTTATGTATGTTTACACTTGTAATTCCAATAACATTTATACCAGATTTTATGTACACATATAAATTTCGGTCAGTGTTCACAGGTCAGAACGAATGTTTGGATGATGTCCAAATTTTCCTTTAACTTAAATCGTTTAACATATCTTGAGCCATAGAATTCTGTAAGAATTATTTTATGATTTATAATTTTGAAATGGAAAGTTTTGCCTTTGCTAGTGATACCGGAATTGTTAAAAAAATAAAAGGGTTCGTCAGACATCGGATATACTTATTGAAAGAGTGAAATACTCAATCAGCAATTAGCTAACATTTTGGAGGAGTACAATTTTCAAATTTGATCCTTCATACAACATTCCAAGGACAATAATTGATTAAACAATTGATCATGTATATTGTCTTAGTATTTCTCATTGACTTCTTCGTATACTTTTGAATTTCAGTCATTGGACGGCTCCTTGTCATGTCATGCTAAAATATTTATGTTGGCATTCATACATTTTGCCTGCCTAGGCCGACAAACAGAGATTTTCTGGACCATTTTGAGTTTTATAATAGTCATAATAGGACGGAAGCGCGAAAAAGCTTTTTTGCTATAATTTTTATTTAACTATTTAGCGATGTTATCCAACATAATATTATTAATATTAATTGCAGTACAAATTAATTGCATAATAGTTATTTATGATATAAGTGTTAAAAGTGACATTTTATGAGTGAGTGGGGAAGTTTGAAACGAGGCGAAGCCGAGTTTAACAAACCCCACGAACGAAATAAAATCACTTTTAACACAAATATCATACACTATTTTTCCTACGACCACAGTTATGTACCTATTAGTAAATAAAAACTAAGCATTAGAATGACATTTATGACAGGTCATGATGTATTTGTTATGAACAACTGAACATAAGACGTGTTAAAAGTAAATTTGTTTTTTACTTTTAACACGTTGTCAATGGCAACGTTTTAAAAGTATTTACTGTGTTATAAACTGTTATTTTTAACTTGCTAAGCAACCGTTAAAAATACTATTTTTAACAGTGGTCGTAGGAAAAATAATATATGATTCAATCATCCGTTAGTTTTGTTAAATAATTACACAACCCTGTCATCGAAAATTAACAACACTCTTTTGAGCAATTATGTTTCTACTGTTGTAGAATGTAGATCACAGTGCAAACTATTATATCGGGTAAGTACGTCTACTAGTTTATTTCAGTCGTGATTTCAGTGCATCCTTTCAACACCATACGTAGATGCGAGACCATGCGAGTCTCTTGAGATCAGCGGATCTTGATGTATATTTTTTTATGTTCATATATGCCATTGCAGTACTAAGTTAGATAATAACATGTCATTTCACTAGATCCTTTATGCGTTAATACTTCCAGATAAATATTTATTAATTACAAATTTGAAGTAAGTCATTTTTAAAACTAAAATGTAAAAACAAGAAATGATTTTATTGTAAAATACAAGAAGTAAATTAAATATTAGGAATGACGATGGGTACCCGGGTACCCGGAACCTACCCGATAATAATGTACCCGGGTATCAAAAATAGTACCCGATTACCCGAAATGTACCCGTTACCCGTTTATTACCCGCTACCCGAAATCTACCCTGTTACCAGTTAAAGACAGTTTTCAACTACCGGAAACATTGTTACAAAACGAAGAACAATTCTGAATGCAGATACATCAGCCATACTGATATGTGCGAATAGAAATATGAGATATTCCTAAGTAGTTCAATCAAATGTACTTCCGTAATAAGTTTTAATTTTGTAATTTTATACTGCTGATATACTCGTATATTATATAAAATAACCATGTTTTTTTTTATTTCCATACCAGAAAATAATATTTTTTTGTTCATTTATTAAATTTATATTCAAATAACAAAAATTTGTATTAAAAAAATGAATATGAAAGAATAACGGATATTTTAAGGGTATCAGGTTATTATCGGGTATCGGGTAATTATCGGGTAACGGGTAATTATCGAGTATCCGGTACTACCCGGGTATTCATATCGGGTACCCGGGTACCAAAATTTTCAGGTTTTGTCATTCCTATTAAATATGTGCAAGGAACGATTACTAGCGCCACAGACAAATTATAATTTAATTTGCCTACGCTAGCGCGAGGTTAATATATACACATCCTATTTGTTTCGTACTTCTCGTATATCGTTGAACGGATTTGAGAAAACTAATCTGCAAGATCGAAAAGCGCTCGATTAAACTATCTTTCCAATTGCAATTCCTGCGAGTAAACTAATCAAACTTTGCATAAAAACACAATATCTAATCCTGTCGAGGAGACAAAGACCCAGTCAGGATCGAAGTGGTTCCATTCCGCGCTAAGAGTCTCCATCAACCTGTCAGCGCCAGATTGATTGGCCTGCGGATATATTTAATAAATTTATTGGATTTCCACGCCGCATTGTCGGCTGACATATAGTGGATGCACAACCTCATTTATTCCATCCGTTAATTGATGTTTTTGTATATATATCACACCTAAGTACCAGTAATCATTAACAGATTTTATTATAATGTATTCACCAGTAATCATTTCTAAAAATATGTAGTATCTCGCGATGTTATACCACAGAATAGGTTTTTAAAGAAGCAACAGTAAGACAGAGAAACGAAAATTAGAGAGCGATGGGGAAAGTCAACAAATTCAAAGGGCTCATTGTTTAAAATCGGAAAGTTTCGTCACATCTTAGAGAGAGATAGGGGAAGTCAACAAATTTAAAGGTCTACACAATACCACAGAATAGTTACATACAGAAGCGACACTCCGTGTCGGTACCTTTCATGTTCCCCTTTTCAATTCTATGATCTTGAAGCATTGTGTAGGTGTAGACCTTTAAATTTGTGCTCTTCCTGTATCTCTCCCTAAGATGTGGGGAAACGTTCCGATTTTAAACAATGAGCCCTTTAAATTTGTGCACATTCTACATCTCTCTCTAATTTTCGTTTGTCTGTCTTACTGTCACTTCTGTGACAATGCTCCAAGATCATAGAACTGAATAGGGTAACATGAAAGGTACCAACATGGAGTGTCGCTGTATGTAACTATTCTGTGGTTATACATTAATTTCTCATTTCTTAAATTAATGAAAATCTACTTGCTTATCTTCTATAACTTTTGTTTTTGCCTTTCTGTCGGTAAGGGAAACACATAAACACTTGATCGACATGCTCCAACTCTAACTTGAATGTGGGATCTAGGGAAATGGACGGTAACCAAAGTCACGCATGCCACTAGGTCGCACGAGATGACTTGAAATAGCACGCCAAGATTTTAGCTCAAATCAGTGTTGCCAGATTATAGGATTATCCTTGAAGTAGTAAGAATTTACCAAGTCCATTTAGGAAAAAAGGTTACATAGCCTGACGATTCGTCCTTTGTACGGAACAGTCCCCCATTTTAATTCATTGCCCCGCAACGTTACATGTCCTGCATTTTGAAATCCGTTATGCAACTTTGTTCAGGACCGGGTTTATGTTGGTGGGGGCCTCTGGGAAAAATTTTGGTGGGGACCCTTTTTCAACATGGAATAAAAATTGAAAACCTATATTTTTATCTTTTTTTTTTAATAAATTGTTAATTTAACAAATACTTCAATCATTTTTATACCATTAAACACCCTGATGAAGACTGATATGTACAGTCAAAACTTTGGTGTATTAGTGGATTTTATTAAATCTGCTACTCCAAAATGTTTTCCTAATTACTAATTATCCAGTCAAATAAAACCAATTCTGTATAAAAATAAACATAAAATTTTATCTTGGTACTTTTCTTGCTTTCTGCTTTGTAAAATATTCTGTAATATATTCATATGATAATACTCATCGTTCATACTTCTGAGCATTAAGTATTAGATGATGTTTTAGGCGTTGTTCTCAGCTTATTTTTTAATATTATTAATTTTGAGAATGATCTTTCTGCTGTGCTATTTGTTATCATAAAACCAAGATATATTTATTTTCAATATGACTTTCTCATTTAGAAACAGATCGTACAATTTTTTCCTTTTATTAAATTATACATAAATAATGCTCGAATAAATAGACTATAACATCTAATTACGCATCTCTTTTTTTTGCAATCAGTAGTGTCAAAAAAGCATTTTATTTGAAGAGTTTTTTGAATTTTTTGCATAACTTAAAAACAATTAGCCGTAGAATGTTGAAATTTAGTATATATCAGGGCTTTCACTTCTCTTCAATTTAATAGGCGAACAATGAAGTCATGTGGTGTCCATATCAGATTTTTCTTTTTGAACAAACCTATACACCAAAACCACCTCCCAAAAAAATTCTCCCCGAAGGATTTTTGCGTCCCCCATTACTGTCTCCAGAAAATGGTCAGCCTAGATTTGCAGTAAATATTTTTAAGGATTTCAGAGTTAGGTACCCTGAAATATTTCATTGTATATAAACATTAGGTAAAGCGTTTCTTAGAATGCCATTATTTACTCAGTAGTTATCCTGATTGTGATCTTCCTTCTCGAAAACTTTATTCTATACTTGATTTACACTCATCATTTTCCTTTATTTTGTCGAGTAAAATTTTGATAGTATTTTGCTAGAGTTACTGAGCAATTTTACTGCTTTCCAGTTGACCTGGTTAAAGACACCTTTTATTGTACCAAATGAGTTTTAATTTTACGGCCTTAAAGAGTATACTTTATTTTATTACAATTTTTTACAGCAACTTCTCCTTTTTCTTAATAGTAGGGGGACATTGCTAAAATTTAAGAGGTCATAAACTCTGACACTTCATTATATAATGGTTGCCGACCGCTAAATAGCTTCGGCAAACTAACTAACACAATAACACAGTGTCCGAGTAGTTTGAAACTCACTATAAGCTGCAGATCACTTGCACATAAGTACAACAGGCTGATAAGCTACATCAATAAAACGCACGTAAAACAAGTCACGAAGGAAGAACTTTATATACTTGAGGCCCACTTCTATTTAAGAATGTTGTGTCACAAATGATGATGAGGTAAAAGCCTATTGTTTTCAGAGGTCCTACAAATTTTTCTACTATTTTTACAATAATGTTTGCTTTCGACATAAGAATTCCATTTGTTTCTAGTGCTTGTCAGCTTACATGCTCGACAAGCGTAAGTGGGTTGCGAACCACTTGGAAATAACAATATTTGGTTAATGTTAGTGTCCGACCGAAACACGATTTTCACCCGAAACCGAAACCGTAACCAAATATTCGGCTTCTCTTGTAGTTTTGCCCGAAAACGTAACCGAAACCGTTACTCATGTAGTTAAATTTTTAATAAACACGGATATCATACCTTTTAAAGTATTATTCGATTATGAACTTAACTAAAATAATTTTAATTTATTATAACATCATTTTATTTTTGTAGAGATGCTGACCCGTATTATGAGCTCAAAAAAAGTAAAGAATTTCGTCATCTATCACTACTTCATCACAATGAAATAAGTAATTTTTCATGTAGTATTTGTTACTAACTAACAGATTCTTTTATAATGTATGCTATTCTCTTAAAATAGCGTTACTTTTTATTTTTCTTAATTCTACAATAAGTCTTGGTTTTAATTCTACAAAATGAATTGCCTCATCTTGTACATTGCAACTTTGTACTATCAGCCGCAGAATAGAGATAATAAAATAAGAATTATATCTTTGAAAGGAGGACAATTGCAATAACGTAAAAACAACTATTAACAAACAAAAAAAACATAAGTGCATAAAACCGATCCGAATAAACCCGAAAACACCAGACACTAGTTTTGGCCAAAACCGAAACTATGGCTGAAACCAATATTGGAATTTGAACCATGGATGTCACCGTTCAGTTTGAGTCGAATCGCGCTAACCAAATGAGCTACCGTTGCCTGTTTATTCCCATGCAGGTGACTAAGAACAGGTCAAACTAAATGACACCATATATTGTAATGTTTAATAAATAAAATCTAAACAATTTTAATAGGCAACAAAAAACTGATAAAAAATATTTGACATTCCCATATGAGATTGAATACTGATATACAAAAACAAAAGTTTCAATATTGTAATGCACAAGAGCCATATTGTGAATAAAAATGTAACTGAGGAGGCATCAAGGGTTTAATTTTGTAACAACACGTTTCTGGATATTCTTCATAAAACATTTTTTACTTAAAATGTCTCTCCCAATGATGTTTCCACCGTTATGAATCACCCGGTTTATTAATCTATATTAGGTCATATGATAAATGTAACTTACGATAAGTGTCAAAACCCATGGCTGGAGGACAACTTTGATTAACAGTGGTGCCAGCAGGAGTGTCATTCCAGCACAGCAGGGTGTCGAACATTCCAGGACAATATAATCCTGCAACAAGAAAACATTAATACCAGATGCTCCCTTTAGATACGTATACATCGACTTTTCAGCTGTAAATAGACCATAATAAAAACCACATGTGTTTACGAAGTGAAAAGTGTGGTATTTCTATTAGGAAATGTGTTTTGATTCCTGATTCTTTGTCGTGTATCTTGTGTAAAATGTTCTATTTTGTATACGTCGTTCCATTTCTATAAATCGCCAATTTTTGCAGATCATAATAAATTAGCACAGCAAGAAACCGACCGCCATTGCCGAATATTTCGACTACTCTTTTCCAAAATATTTTTGTATTACGAAATGCTTCAAAAAACTAAGAATAACTAAATGAACTATCACTCATGGTTGGTCGATTTTTACCAAATGTTTATCAAGTCGTGTCATTGATCTTAAAAGTTCAAATATTCAGTAGTTATATCACAGGTGTATGGACAATACTTGAATTTTTTTTCGAATTCATGAAATTAATATTCACCTTTTTCTTCGAAAAATTTGAACCGATTAGAGTACAGTATTTTTTTAATTTCAACCAATGAAAGTAGAATATCAGTAAATATTTTATAAATGTGCATATATCCGGGTATATTGGACGTTTATTATATTTTAACATCATAAATGACGTTTATATACATATTTAATGAGAAATTTTTGTCGAGAAATACTTATCACTCATGCGTGGCATATACGTCATTCGAGTATTTCCCATGCACTTGTGATAAAATTATTAGAGACAAAATTTCCATTAAATATGTATAAAGTATTGTTATAAATATTTAATATTTATTTTAAACTCTCATTTAACGTGATTTATGACATTCAAACTTGTAAACGTCCAATATATCCAGGAATATGCACATGTGCAAAATATTCACTGATATTCGATTTTCATTGGACGAAACTAAAAAAAAAATATTTTTACCTAATTTTTCGAGAGAAATAAATATAATACCTTAATACCAGACCAAGTATCATATTAAAAATAATCAAAACTTATTGTAAATATGTTAATTCATGAACATCCATAAAAATTTCCTTTAAAAATGATATATTTACAACAAAATAAAGTATTATGTGAGGCGGTCGGTAAAACACATGTGTGTGTGTGTATACGAATGTAAAAAATGTGGTATTTCTATTAAGCAACTCTGTTTAGTATTCTTAATCCTCTGTCGTAAATCTTGAGTCAAATACTCTGCCTCTTTTTCCTAATTTGTCGACGTCGTTCCATTTCTATAAGACTCGTATTTTTCTTTTGAAATTGTCTTTAGCGAAAGAAATTCTATAGAATATGTTAACAATAATGATTTTATTTTTAGTTATTTCCTTCTACTGATTACATTGATATATAAAAATATCCAATTTGTTAATTATAGTTGAGATATAGAACAAAATATTTATAGTATGTATTTTAGTATATAAAAATTATAACAGGTACAGAAATATATGTACGAACAGCGCCTCCACCAAAAAATGTATACGAAATGATACAAAATCTATCAAATAATTTCATCAAATTACTTTTCCGCAATGTAAATAAAACATTGGAGAAATTTTAATACTAACAAATAAATTGTAATTTGTATATTTAATTTAATCTCTCTCCAAAGACTTTACAGAATATTTATATATCACAGCTTACTACCTAATTCCACTGGCGTAGTTAGACTGCTTTTGAGGAGGGGAGAATCTATATAATCAATAATTTCTTAAATTATGCTGCTATAACAACAATAATATCGTTAGGCATTAAAAAAATATGAGATGTTTGAAAGCTGGAAATGTGCGCACCCCCCCCCCTCTCATGTTTTAAAATCTTAACGACGCTCCCCCCTAATGTTGAATGTGCCAATTTGTAATTTATAATTATATTATACATTTCTATTTGTACTCTACAAGGATTTTATCGGATGTCACATTTTTAAATAAATAGTATATTGTTTATCTAGTAGGAAAAGTTATATATTCCCAGACGATGGAGAAAATTGCGAGACGAGCCGTAGGCGAGACCAGCAACACCAGGAGTCCAGGGAATCAATTTTCCTCTGTGGTACACATACTGTTTTTCGGTTGGTTTATATTCAATAATTATAAAATAATGTTGATTGTATTTTTATTTACGGAAAACAATAGACTGCATACTGTAAGGGAATGCTTTGTCACAAAAATATTCCCGGACATTTATTTTTCGTAGCCTAGCAACTATATTTAAATACCGGATTAATGTACTTTCCGGTTCGAAAACACAATGGAAATGCATCAGTTTTCGTTCAATCGAAAAAATACTATTATATTTTATAGCAAACATTTGGTTTTCATTATAATATAGTTGTCATTACTCGTATTACAATAAATAAAGTCATAAACCCTAATGAAAATATGTTGAATGAAGCGACACAATGAACAAGGGGTATTCCATTAGCGGTATAAGAAACCCGGAAATTTAATTTCCACACAAATGTCTGTTATTCAGCAAACAAAGAGTTATATTTCTATCGAAGCAATAAATTATATCTTCCACTGCTGTCAGGCATTAGTTTTGTGTAGCGTTGTAACGCTCAATTATAAAGAAATTCATTTCAGATAATAATAGGAATAAATCGACATTGTCTCGCGTTCATTAGAGATAATGTACATCAGTGAACAGCTATTTATTTAATTAATATAACATCAGACCTTGATGACAGCGGAGTTAATAAACGTATCTCTATATTTAATGTGATCTAGTTAAATATGAAACTTAATATGTTCCTTGCAAGTAAAGAACGAGTTATCTTGTGTTCTACTTAAGTGTGGCAGTTCATACACAGATCTCTGTACATGATGTTGTTTAGTGCTAGAGAAATACCAGCCGATATCTCAAGGGTATGATTGTTGCAAGAAAGAATGAATTACCATGTGTTCTATTTAAGTGTGGCAGTTCATACACAGATCTCTGTACATGATGTAGTTTAGTGCTGGAGTAATACCAGCCGGTATCTCAAGGGTATGATTGTTGCAAGTAAAGAATGAATTATCATACGTTCTACTCAAGTGTGGCAGTTCATATACAGATGTCTGTACATGATGTAGTTGCTGGTATGATACCAACCGATATCTTAAGGATATGATTGTTGTAAGTAAAGAATGTATTATCATGTGTTCTACATAAGTGTAGCAGTTCATACACAGATCTCTGTACATGATGTAGTTTAGTGCTGGAGTAATACCAGCCGATATCTCAAGGGTATGATTGTTGCAAGTAAAGAATGAATTATCATGTGTTCTATTTAAGTGCGGCAGTTCATACACAGATCTCTGTACAAGATGTAGTTTAGTGTTGGAATAATACCAGCCTATATCTCAAGGATACGATTGTTAATAAACATATTGAAAGGTTGTTTCCAGTGTGTATCTAGGATTCCACCATATGTAACGGCAACAACCCAGCTAGAACTCTGCAATCCCTTTGTTATCATCAGATGTTGTGTTTAAACCTATAAACTCGTTAAACGGTTTAGTCTGCGCTGAAGTCAATAGAGAAAAAGAGCATTACGTCGGCTCTCATTACGGGTTTTTCCCGTAGTTTTTGCTGCCAGCAACGCTCTCTCATGATGAATTACACAATAAGAACATTTCAGCTAAAAAGCGTGGTTAGCTTTTCAAAATTAGAAATTTTAATTTAAATATTGTTCAATATTCCTGAAGCTTGTATATTCAGTAATACATATCTGTCAGGCAGTGATAAATTCTGAAGGAATATTACAGTAATATTAGAGTATGTAACTAAACTCGAACGTAATCTAAAGTGCAGCAAGTATGAGCCCGGTTAGTACCTGGATGGGTAGACCCTTGTAATACCGCTTTCAAAGAGACTGACGCTACCAATTTGTAGAACATGTTTCAAAGACTACCGTTGCCACCAATTTGTAATACCCTTACAGGTCCGCTGCCACCAATTTGTAACTCACTATTCGATAATGATAGGATTAACAAAAATTATTGGATTCTTTATCAGACCGGAGATAGAAAAGTACTAGGAGATTGTCATTGAATGAAATAAATACTTACATTTCTATAAAAATATAAATAATTTTATTTTCTAATGGTTTGCAACTCATTCCTCTAATAGCTGACACTTCTTTTCATCGACGCCGTCTACCGTTACTCTTTAGCTTTACTACACTGCCTCTATTCGACTTCTCAATCTGCTTCTCTATTCTGAGTATTCTCTACCTCTTTACACATTACCTTACTCTATATGTATATAGTAACAAAAGTACCAAGTCAGCATGTATTAGTTTTACATTTCTCAATACTATTTACAAATTACATTAATTGTCCTATTAACTTATTTATTTGGTGCCACTAAAATGTGCTGATTTATACTTGTTACATTCTGCTTCACACAAAACAAAATTGATGTTATAATAAATCTTGAAAGAATATAAATATAATATTTATTACCCTTTTTTGATTATATTATATCATTGGTTCTCAAAACTTTTGATGTGAAAGCACTCCAAATCAATAATATAAAATATCCGGCACCCCCAATATTATGTGCATAAAATTTAATTAATCGTAGGAAAACATATGGATACATGAACATGTAATTTACATAATTTCTTTATATTTGGGGGCATTTTTAACAAACGTACTCGTATTTCATGTTCTATACCGACTTCAATCGTTCTCACTTTTTAGTTTTGATGTTAAAAAACTTAGGTCACATTCATTCAAATAGAAAATTGAACTATAGAAAAACTCGATGTGCTCTTTATTGCGATATTTATTCTGAATAAATATCCAAAAGGATTCTAATGAATATTCAGAATATTTCATTCGCAACTTATAAATAGTACCAAATCTGTATTCGTAGTGTTATCAAGTGTTTTAGGTGTTATTGTAAACATTTACAACATGCCTCAATTTCCAAAATTCTATCTTGTCTTTAAAAGTTCTAGTTTTATCGGACAATTTTAACAAATTTTCATCTCTTATTTTTTTTATTCATTTCTTGATATACATGTTTCAACAGTTTACAAAATTTAAGTATGTTTATTGATCAAAAAAGTGAGTAGGTAGTTTTACTTTTAACTCATAAACACCATTTGACATGAGTATGAAGAGTTAAAATGAAGTTGTTAAAATATCTACGATGCTAAATTTCACACTATGTCAACGGCAACCATACAAGTAAAAAAAGGCACTCCAAAGTGCTGCGGCACCCACTTTGAGAATCACTGCATTATATAGTTGGGGATGATAGTTCTCTTATTTTTCGTTGCTACTATTTTGAAAGGGAGAGGTGATGAATAGACACTCACAATATCCATACCTTAGCCGAAATTCGAACCTATTACCATTGACACATAGAACGAGAACGCTTACACCAATCCACAACAGCAGATTTAAAACAATATTACAAAATGCAGTGAAAGCAAGCACAGGAAGTTATTGAGGAGTATACATTTATACACTTCATCAGAAAAAGAATAAAATATAGTTTGAGACCTGGTGTTAAAATATCAACGTTGCTAACTATAAATCTAATAAAATACTGTATCCGAGAGATTAGAAATCCACATGCAGAGACTGTTCGCTGACAAATTTCACTACCAAAATGTAAGTAACTTTCAAAACCCTTATACGAATGTTATGCCACAATTGATGATAATGAGGATTATGGTGAGTATGATGATTATGATGATAATGACAATGACGATGACGATGATATTATTAATGATAATAGGTCTATTAATAGCCGTTGTCCAATATTGTTATCCTGTCCCATCTAAATTACATATTGATATCATTAAATCCGTAACTTTTTAGTGATGACGTGAATCTATTGTTATTGTGCACCATTTATATGTATAGTCGTATGTGATGTGTACGGATAATAATTTTATTTGTTACTGAATTGTCGTTTATATGAACTGTTTATTAAACTAACCTTTACAATCTATACTAACCTGTAAAACTAATGGCTAACTAAAAGTTAGTTGCGTGCATTATTGAAATTTTAAATAACAAATAAACAGTTATACAATATACGCAAGGTAACCCTTTCAAAGCTTGAAGGAGATTTAAAATACTATTTTACAGCAGTGAAATTCATGTAAATGTAATGTGTAGCAGATGTTGCGTATTTGAATCTTTTAGTGGTACATTTAACCGTAATTTTCTGAAGATTTCCTGTAGTATTTCCACCCTGAGGGCAAAGTTAAATGTAATTTCATTAAAGGTTATTTACTTACAACCGTAAATACTTTAAATTAGATCAATTTGTCAATATTGAAGTTGTCATTTAAAGTTAAACTTGAGCACGTACTATCTACCGTGGCGGAACTTGTTGCTCCAGTTTAGTTTCCCTGTCGTGTAGATTAAAATATTGTTAGAACCTAGATGGGCAATTACCTCTGTAATAGAGCTGCCATAAAAATTTCCACCGCAACCAAGAAATTCTGTTAATAGTGTGAATAGTGAAAGAATACAAATTCTTCATTGGCGTTTTAGGCCAATGATTAAAAATCTGATGTGGCAAGCACATAAACTCTCGTCGGTTCTCTACACTTTTTTTAAAATTTTGAACAGTGACAGTTTTGTCATTTGTTACCAATATTAAATAAAACAAATTTGATCTACAAAATTTTAGCTAATGACGAATTATTATTTGCAAAAATTCTCACATATTCATAATTAATTAAGATATTTTAGAAAAACTCTTCAGATCTTCTGAAAACTTTACTTCTGGTTGCACGATTAATACCAAAATATAATCAGATCTAATCTAGGGTGTCAGAATGTTATATAACAATTACAAATTACAACTTTTTTTAATTCGCTACTATTTGAGTAATCGTAACGACAACATCCATCCATCTACATACAAGGACAGTAATCATCTTAAACAATGGCTTAGCTATAGCTAGAACCCTTTTTATAGGCACTAGAGCATCCCCAAAATTTCGTTGAGCGCCTGAAAAAATTTGGAAACTAAAAAAAATTAGAACATTGCATAACAAAAAATAAAAGTTCTAGTAAGAAAAATTAATATATATTGTTTTTTATGTCATGTCACAGTTAGATTCATATTTGATTAATAGATGACTAAAGCGAATTAATTCACATGAGCGGAATTCTGCCGGACAAGGTCAGATTGTGCAATTCATAAATTAGCATTAGCCATTTAATTGAAATACGTCCTTTGTTTTTTATAGAACCAAAATTATTTAATAAGTATTTAATTTTAATTACTTATGGTTTATTGTATGCTACTGGTACTTATTTTTTCAAGTTTGATTTTATTTTTGGGCCTTGTATATATGTAGCATATATAATATACTTATATTATAGAAAAGTTTTGTCTAAAATGCTATGCTCCTGAAAAATTCCAATCCTAGGTACGCCACTATCATAAAAACATCAAAATCGTGTTCTAGGACATTCAAAACATGCTTATCCATTGAAAACTCACTATCTGATTTTAACATGGTTCAAATACCTCTCTTACTGTGTAGCG
This sequence comes from Stenolophus ochropezus, assembly GCA_035578165.1. Lineage (NCBI taxonomy): Eukaryota > Metazoa > Arthropoda > Insecta > Coleoptera > Carabidae > Stenolophus > Stenolophus ochropezus. Next base: position 14,803,771 of record JAQOWZ010000018.1, on the reverse strand, counting down.
AGAGGTAAAAAGGTACTATGTTACATCAGGTTTAATAAAGTAAAATCTGAATTTAACAAAGTAGTTACACAGTGGATACAAGCATTTATTATTTAATTCTAGGAAATGAGATACGCGAAAAACCTCCGGAATTCAATTAACTGAAAAAATAATACTATATTAGCTTTTGATCGATGATAACAAAGCCAGCTGATTGTATGGTTCAATATTAAACGACAGTAAAGGGTAGAGATTGGAATTTGAAATTATGATTCGTAATATTGTTATTATTTCAAATGAAGGATATTATGTATAAAACTGTGACTAGTTTTTCAGTTTTGATTAAAACATATTAATAATGGTATTTTCCAGGATAACAGTTTTTAAAGAAATTAACTGTAATAATATATTAAATGCACTGAAAATGATCGAAAATTCTACATGAAAATGTTGGCTGGAAACTGGATGAGTTTGTTTTGATAGGAATTTGACAAAAAGTGACCGAGATATAATCGGGGGTGCTTTTTCTGTCAAATTATCAAAATAAACAACACAATTTCTTATAGGCAACACGGTTTAAATATTAATGCTCAAAATATATTTGATTGATTACCTATTTCTAGAACAATATGTCAAACAAACTTTGTTTTTAAATCTGTTTACATATATTACAAACCGTGGCATAAAGTAATTCCACTTTTTAATAAAAATTTACTGTAAATTATTATTCCCAGCTACTGTTTTAATTTAAATTTTATGATTTAGTAGTAAAAATGTATATCAAATGCCTATGTACGTAATCATTTCCCACACATGTTTTAGTTCTAATTTTAATTCTAGTTTTATATTTTAGTTGCAAGAGTATGCAAAGTCCATACTTTCTAAAACTAAAAATTAAAACTGTCAGCTGTCACATGATGTCAAATTTACGTCTCTGAAAATATAAAAAAGTTGATATTGTATATCGTAAATAAATATTAATAATATCAAAAATCAAATTTAAAATGGATTGTGCTGTTTTGGACACAGAAACTTTGAAAAGGAGAAAGAATTTGTGGCATTGCTGCAGCTGTAATTTTAATGAAAAATGAACAATATAAAAAGAAAAATAGATCAAAATGGTAGGTTCACCCCATAAACCAATATTGTGTTCAAAAAGGGATATTTTATAACCTCAATCATGATATGAAATGAAATAAAAACGAAAAAATAAACATAGCAAGAAACAGCAAATCTGCACTGCAATTAAAAACTTAAAATTAAAACAGTGTTCCATAAATCTCTGTTAAATTAATCTTCATGGTAACCACGTATATCGGTTTTTCAAAATCTTGTTAGCGTTACTAAGAGGATAAATCTTAAATGATACGAGGATAAACTAACAGCTACTTTATCAAGTCGATAAAATTTAGTTTATGACTAAAACTTAAAATTAAAACAGTAGTTGGGAACGAGTTTTACCTTTTTTGTTTTTGCATTAAAAAGTAAGTAATTCAACCATTTTCGTTTTTTGGAAATGTTTATAAGTTTTAAAAAATTAAAAGTTCAGTTAACGGATTTACAATTTTGATTATCATTTGGGGTTTTAAATGTCAATGTCACACCAGTAAAATTGTCGCTGTAAGTTTTTGAAAATTTTCACCTACTATGCAAATTTCGCTGTAAAACGTTTTCAATTTTATTGAGTAGATATAATTTAATAATAAACCCAATGGTATTCACCAGAACACTAGGATATTTCCCTGCAAACAGGTTACATAGCTATACTTCATATAACAAAGCAGTTAGTAATATTTTGAGAATATTCTTTTTATCGCATATTTGGCTGGCCTGCACATTTTCAGATGAGATATTTAAATTTATCTAATACAACGTAACGTGTTTCCACTTTACATTTTATTTGCTAGTTTACATATTGCTCCAATATGTTTTATTCATTTTCCGGAAAAATATGTCTGATGAAATTCTTTTATAAATATTGTAACATCTCGTGTACATATTTTGGTGGCAGCGCTCTTCATACGTACGTTTCGCCACACGATATAATTCCTCTATATATTTTAATATCTAATATAAATATCTTATTGTTTAGATAAACTGCAATTTAACACTATTGAGAGTTTTATTTGAACTGTCTTATTTTGACCTACTTACAAATCTAACTAGTGCCGTATTACTCAATAAGAAACATATCCAGGACCTTCGACTTTAGAAGCCCTAAGCTTCAGATAAAATTTTTATCAAATAAAAACGGAAGTTTTTTTTACTTATATATTGTAACGAGCGTGATTCGCTATCGATGACTCATCACGGCCGGCCTATCTGATCAGAGTCCGGAAGAGTCTAGAAGATTCAAGATTAATTATCAACAGGTATAAAGTGTCGTGGAGCTCGAGTTAGTTAGTATTGTGCAGAGAGTCAGTTAAAAGTGAAGGATAGTATAGAGAGTGTGAAATCTGAGTCAGTAGAGTTAGTCGAGTAGAGTAGAGTAAAAACGAGTCAGGGTTCAGTCCCATGGAAAACAGCATATATGAAGTAGAAATAAATATTTAGTGGAAATAAATTCTAATATCTGATGAAAATAAATAGCGCAGAAATAAATACTGACGTGTACAAATAGTAATTAGTGTGTTAAGTGTGTATTCGGCACATATAATATGGGAGGTATTGTAAGCATACCGATTTCGAATTTTTCTATAAAATGTATTCGATAAAATTATTTTTATAAATATCGAAACGTATGGACACATATTTTGGTGGCAGCGTTGTTCTTACCAAAGTCTCTGTATCTGATATAATTTCCCTACCTATATTAGAATACCAATATAAATATCCCGATTTATGTATCAATAAAGTACAATAATCTGCAAGGATTTTCATAATGATAATTTATTATATACAGTCCGGCAATACTTCGTAACCGGTGTACCCCGGCACCCCAGTGTGCCTTGGACCATGTTGTCGTGTGCAATGTATTATACACCAAAGTTGAGAAGACTATCATTATTCTCCTACCGCTAAAGTTGTGTTTAATCGGTTAAAGTAGAAATTAAATAAAAAATTATTAATGAAGTTTCTTTTTTTGATAATAACATAATTAACGAAAAAAAATTGTGTTGAGGTATTTTTTCGAAATTCAATTTTGAGCTCTAAGTTCCAAGTAATTTTTCGGCTAACGTTAACCATTTGTAGTCAAAATCAAATAAAGTCTTCCCAGTATAACAAAACTTCTAAATTCAAATTTTTATAAATTTCGGCTTGATAGAAAATAAGTAAGGTCAGTTTCCTTGCCTTGATACTCAAGTCATCAATTCTACGCCAAAATCACCTTAATAAATGACACAAATGACATTCATTTTTTTTTTAATATTTCGTTACTGCGAGGTCACTATATTGTTTCTATTTTTTATTTTTGACGTTGGTTGGACGCAGATAGCATAATATGCTATCATATATCCCTCCGTAATTAATAAAATAATTATTGCAGAAGAAATTGATGACGTGAAAATCGTATCAGTAAAACCGACTTTTTTAATCGTTTATACATACATATATACCTACAGAGATCATCGTTTTGTAAAAATTTTACTTTTGAAATTATTAATTTTTTAATCAATAGCGGGAGGTAAAAATAATGTAAAAAGTGTGTATCTATGATTTACATATTTCTTTGTGTCGCTGTATTCTGGGACGAACTTTGGTGTCATGTGTGAGAAAGGTTGTGGAACATTAATCTAGAGCAGTGATTCTCAAAATAGGTGCCGCGGCACCTTATGTGAAATTTAACATCGTAGTATTTTAACAATTCTTGGATCTGAGCATTTGAACCTTCTTCTTCATACTCATGTCAAATATTGTCCAAAGAATGAGAATTGAATCGTGTTTAAGAGTTAAAAGTAGAACTACCTACTCATTTTTTTAACAAAAAAACAGACTTGACTTTTGAGAATTGTTGCAAAATGTATTTGAAGAACGGAATGAAATAATTCCAGCATGCAAAAAATAAGAGAGGAAATATGTTAAAATAATCCGATAAAATTTGAACTTTTAAAGACAAGATAAAATTTTGGAAATTGAAGCAAGTTGGAAATTTTTAGTTCAATTTTCTAAACTAAAAAGACAGAACGATTGAAGTTGGTAGAACATGAAATGCGAGTATGTTTGTCCAATACACATTCAAATATAAAGAAATTATGTAAATTACATCTAGTTCATGTATCACATGTTTTCCTAGGATTAATAAAATGTCTTTAAAATTTCATGGGAGTGCCGGAAATATTTTATTATCGATATCAAAAACTTTAAGAGCCACTGTTTTAGTGGATAAAATAACCAGCTAAATTCGAATTTGAATAAAAAGTAATTATCAACTATTTCCCATATATGGTCCTCTGTCTACATCAGTTGAAGTGCCAGAAAGTGACAAAGTACATAAAGTCTTTGGTATAAAAGTATGACGGATATATTTATAATAAAGCAGATCTGACACAGCTAGCAAGGATAATAAGCCGTGAGTGATATATTTATTTATTTTATGTAGACGACAGCTCTATTATTGTGAAGACGGGACAATAGACGTCATTTTTATTTGTCACATTAAATAATATGTAAATTATAAGACTTAATATGTCAAAAGCACTCTCGTAATCAATCATTTTTCAGGCTGAAAAACACTTAGCATATGTAAATACAACGGATGACTGGTACATTTTCCTTTGTCGTTCCTACACATTATAGTGCTATTATGTAGACACTATATTTAAACTTAAACATGTCAGAATATGCTTTTCCAAATATACTAGAATAAAAAAAACATATGTTTTAGTAAAATTTTTAATGTTGAAGGGAAATACCAATTAATAAATAAATTTGTAATTATTATTTTAATTCTAAAATCGATCATTTTTTCTTAATTGTACAGTGTGCCCAGATTTCATCGGCCACCATTATGATTTTTAACAGGTACGTGTATAAAGTTGCTAAGCAATAGTTTACTTAATAAAGGTCAAACAATACAATAAATTTTAATCTTGATTAACTAACTATTTAGCATGCACAGAACTATTCAAATTCCTTTCCATGTAAATCTTTTGAATATTTAGAAACCAACTTGGTCTGTATAACTTTAAATTCAATTTATATTTTAATATAATCAGTACGTGACGTTCCATATATAATTGACAGTGACACTTCGATTATATTAAATTTGTTTAAGAACAAACAAACTAACAATGCCAACTATTTATAAAGAAACCACAGCATGAAATATAACAGATGTTTTTTTTATTTCAAGTACCAAAATGAAATAAAACGTATGTACCACAGGCAATCAAGGTTATAGCTCTCAGGAAATTTAAAGCTCTCCATTTCGCGTCGAATTTTTAACATTCCCTCTTACTATAATCTGTTGATTATGTTCTTAGTTCATTTAACTATATTGTATCTCTGAAAATCTGTACTTTCCTTTGAATAAGATTAGAAAATATTGAGGATAGTAATATTCGGGTATTCAGTCAAAAGAAAAAAATATATTATCTACGAAGCCGACGTTTTGACACCAATTTGGTCTTCTTCAGAGCTAATAGATGTTTTTTTTATGTATTAAAGTTGGTATAATATAAACATGATGTATACAACACAAAAAAAATTCTGACGACTTGTCTGTAATTACAGAATTTATTTTGTATTTATAAAGATCATTTTTATATTATACCAACATTAATACATAAAAAAACATTTATTAGCCCTGAAGAAGACACTAGTGGTTTCGAAATGTCGGCTTCGTAGATAATAACATTTTTTGACTGAATACTCGAATACTACTATCCTCATCATTCCCTACAGTCGAATATTTAACGATAAATTTAAAACATTGCTATAACATTTAAATTGACAATTATTTTATTAAAAAATAATAAGATTTTACATACATAAATAATTTTGTTGAAAAACCCAATTCTTCAGATGAGATTAAAAACTCAACAAAGTCAACCTTTCGATGTGACTAAGCATCGATAGGGGGGGGGGGGGGGGTAAACTCACCTCACTTCATCTAAGTTTATATTAGGCAAAAGAACGGTCAAAATAAGTGAGTCAATTGAGATAAGCTAAGATATACTGAGATTTAGTGTTAAAAGAATGGAATTATTTTCTTCTAATTGCATGCTGTTGAACCACCACAAACTTTATTTCACCATATTCTATTCTATTGAAACTGTAATGCTATTCACTTTTAAATGTATTAATAAAATTAATAAACATATATCTATATAGCCGGAGTAGAGTTCACCACTGAGGCCATTTTTGTGTGTGAAATAGAGGACAAAGTATTAAATTTGGCGGTCTCGCATTTGGGTTTTCAGAATTACAGCCGACCATTACAATGAAACTCATTATTTATTTAAAACAGTTTATATAATTTTCAGTGTTTGATATACAATACATGTATAACAAAAGAAAAAGTAATTCAAACATATCGCCCTTCGACCGTGAATTTCTATTTTCCGTTTCATATTTTTCAAAGTATGAAAAATGGTAGAGGAAATTTATGTTCGAGCAAGACTTAGCTTACATACAAAACAGTTTAAATTCTGGGCAATAAATATACCTCATATAAATTATATAAAGCACCTTTACTTCTATGGAGCTGTAACATTCATATTCCAAACATTCAAATTATTTTGAAATAAATTACATCTTATAGCGCCTTCCAAATACACCGCTGTATATTATATTCAGTAGGGCTCCTTTTCTTCTATTCCTGTCTAGAATGGCCTGTTTCTCAATTTATAATAAATTTAGTGCAAGGAGTTACAGCTTATAGTCTCCCCAACACACAGCGTATCTACTCGGTACAATTACCTCGAATGACCATTTTCGCAAGTTTTCCGGGTGTTTGCTCAGTGATTTTATTGTTTTTAACCATTCCGTTGACAGTACCAACAACAGAACGTTCTTTCTCAAAATTATACATATAATAAAAAAATACTTGTAAAATTCCATATGTCAAGATGGTCTTATGGCCGGTTGTACCAATATTACTTAAATTTCTCTTAAATGGAAAATATCACATCGGAATAAAATGTCAATTCCACATTGCCGTCAAAATTTCGAGTACCATTTTTACTTTTTGTACGAATCCATTTGGACTAGTTTTGGTGTGACGTCTGTACATAAGTGTAGACTATGTCTCGTAATTAATCCACAAGTCATCAATCGTAATCATGTGGTTCAAATCGTTGGGGAGAAGAGAGATTGATGACATCACCTTGTCTGGTGAAATCGTGTGATTTCCGAAGTAAATAAATGTCCAAACTGACAGTATTATATACAAATGAAATAATGAATGAAACATACAAAGTGTTGTAGATTAAACTAACAAAACTACCAACACTCAATGAAGCACAAATTGTCAACGCCAAATCAACTTCATAAAAGTCATTAATGACATAAATGAGATACTCAATTTTTTCAAAAATTTGAACATATCTGTTAAATAACTGTTTCTATTTCATTTTTCTCGTTGTTTTGGACGCATATAGCATAAGTACCCCTATGAAACATGTACGGCAATGAAACAGCGAATAAAAGTCTGATCTGTATTACGCGTATACGACAAAGATGCAAGATAAAAGTTTAATATTTCTTGTAACAGAAATTGATGACGTGAGGATCAACTCAGCGAATTAGAGTGTATGTATTTCGCATACCTGAACAATGGTTAGGGCTGTTTATTCGATCGGAATTTTGAATTTTTGGCATAAGTCAAAAACGATAAGCCATAGAATGTATCAATAAAATCTGTAAAATGTGTATAATGTAATAGACATACAAGGAAGTCATGTAGTGTCCACATGTTGAAGTGTTGCTAAAAATTTAAGCCTTGTTGGTACAACTGAACATAAACGATTGAAGTATTCTGATCATTGAAAACAAGGAAATAAGGAACTTAAAGGAAAATTTAGACGACATCATCCAAGCAATGGCTGAAGCGAAAGTTCGACGCTTAAAGATTCTGAACTTTGAACGTAGTATTGAATCATGAACTGCTAACCGAAGTTTATATGTGTAAATATAAATGTTAGTAAATGTAATTAGAATTATGAGTGTAAATATATGTCAATATTGTTATTAAATTGTTTATAATCAACCACGGTTAGTAACTTTTTTTTGTTTCATAAAAAATTGAAACTGGATGCCCAGAATTCGTACCAGCCTCAGGGTTTTTCAAAGGTTAGTTTTGTCACTTACTAAAAACACTCCGCTATATTACACTACATTCAGCACCTAGAATTTTTCTCCTGTTATCTAGAATTCCTTATTTTTTGTACGTATTTTTAATTAGTGATTATTGATTTATACGATTTAAACCCTTGACTTTTTCTAAATGAAGTGTATTGAACCGTTAATTAAAACGTAAATAATAAATTTAACATCACATCTTCTACATTATTAATTGTAATACTGTTCATAGATGAGTCTACATCATAAGAAATTCTATACATTATTGTTCTTTCTATTATATATAATAATCTTCCTGTCCATTAAAAAGGAACCAGAGATCACATACATTCATAGTTTCAAAATGTACCTCATTCATTTGTGAATACAATACACGGGATCTTTCTATTCTTATTGTGGATTCTGTGTTCTGTGGTGCCTGCCACAAACCCGCATATCTTTTAGAGAGCACCCCAGGTGTCCTCTCCAATTAACCCTACCGTCCGAGACAGTGTCTATGTGTGCGGCCTAAGGAGATGTTCTGTATTGAGGCGGTGTGTATATTCAGGTCAATTACGAAGGCCGCACAATCGATAGGGTGAGCAACACTACATGGCTTCCCGGCATAGCGAGCTTACTGCCCTGTCAAAGCTCAAAGCTGAAAGCTCAGCTCATAACACAAAGCTGTATCATCACCCCAAAGCTTTTATTTTCTACGCATTACACTGAATCAGTTGCTAAACTTTGCTGTAATCAAGCTCTCAAAACGTGCCACGTGTTCCCAGGCGATTATCCATCCAAGCACTAACTGTGCTCAACCTTGCTGCACTCTACATCACGTACGAGTGTACATATCCTCATATTACTGTAACACTCCTTCAGTATTTATCACTTGAGCTTTGTTTTTTTGAAGCGGTATTTTCCCATCCAGGTACTAACTGTACTCCACCTTGCTGCTCTCTACATCACATACAAGTCTACATATCCTCATATTACTGCAACATTCTTTCAGCATTTATCACTTCAGCGTTGTTTAGTATATTCATCCTTGTTTTGAGAAGCGGTGTTTACCCATCAAGGTACTAACTGTGGTCACCCTTGCTACACTACATCACATACACGTCCACATAACCTCATATTACTGTAATATTTCTTCAGTATTTGTCACTTCAGCTTTGTTTTTGAAGCGTTATTTACCCATTCATGCACTAACTGTGTTCACCCTTGCTGCACTCTACATCACATACAAGTCTACATATCCTCATATTACTGTAATATTCCTTCAGTATTTGTCACTTGATCATTGTTTTGTGAAACGGTATTTTCCCATCCAGGTACTAACTGTACTCAACCTTTCTGCACTCTACATCACCTACAAGTCTACATATCCTCATATTACTGTAACACTCCTTCAGTATTTATTTCTTCAGCGTTGTTTGGTGAAAAGGTATTTACCCATCCAGGTACTAACTGTGCTCACCCTTCCTGCCCTTTACATCACATATGACTCTACATACCTTCATATTATAGTCAGTGCCGTAGTAATTTTGAATGTGCTCCTAAGCACAATTTTTTTTATATCGGCTCCCCTTTTTGTTAGTCACCAAAATAATAAATAACAATAAAACTTAAAAATACATAATTCAATAAATTTTAAAATCATAATCTTTAAATTAAATTCTCTTTTTTTTTTTTATTTTTCCTTGCCATCTCGGAAATATTATCGAAATCGAGAGTATTGCTTATAAAATTGTTTATAGATAAATCTTTCAAAAAAATATTCTTTTAAATCCTCATAGTAAATATGTCGAAGCTATTGTGAACTCTTACGTATAAAATTATTATTAATTTTCCTTAAGTTATTAAAAAAACCATAATTATTTTCAATTTTACTACAAGCACTCAACCTTTTTTTCAGTATTTCTAATTTGATAAAAATAACCAAATAGGAATTTTACTTCCATACAATAATCTTATAAATATTCTCACTGTATATTAAATTAAATTTTGTAATGTCTCCAAAATTTTCAAGCGCCCCTAGGAAATTGCCTAGTTTGCCTAGTGGATAATCCGACCCTGGTTATAGTACATTCCTTCAGTATTTTTCACTTAAGCTTTGTTTTGTGAAGCAGTGTTCACCCATCCAGGTATTAACTTGCTCACCCTTGCTTACTCAGGGCCGTCGCGAAAGGTGAAAGCAGCATCCAGGTGCCCACCCAATTGCCAACTTCAAAATTTTGAAATAAATGAAAAGGCGAAATCCAGTGGCTTCGATTCTACGTTCTTAAACCATAATAAATAGATAAATAAGCAGTAGCGACAATAAATCAGCACCATTGACTTTTCATGTCTTCTTCAACGCCTATATATTGAGCGCGTTTGAAATCTGAACTGAAAAAATATAAAAACTAACAGCTTTGCAATAATATAGTCATTATCAACTTAATGTTTCGGTGAAAGGACATATGATGTCAACATGTTAGGATCGTGGAAAAAGGCAGGTGGACTGTCTCTTACGTTCCAAGCCTACATCTCTTTTTTCACGATTCTACCATGTGGACGTTTATATCTCTTTCCAAAATTTTTATTAATTATTTTCTCGTAAACTACAAATAATAAATCCTATTAAAAATTACGGGAATTTAATTTTTGTCTCTACTTGTGATTCTAGCTACTACTAAGGGTCTTTCAGGATAAGTAAAATAATTAATTGAAAGTGTTGGCAATGAATTCTAGTTACGCCACTGGGGAAATCTGACTATGGTCTGATATATCAAGAAGCAGTAACTATCTGCAATGAGTCAAACATAGATTATTTGTAGTGTTGTAACTTAAATTAAACTTCGGTTTAATGAAAATAAAAATATTTTGTATAACCATCATTGTAAAGCATTTTTAAACTATGGCGATATTAATCCTTTTGCTGAACATTACAAAATTGATTAAAACGGAGTTACAAATTTTACCAAAAACATATTAAAAATACCTATGAGGACGATTTTTAAATTAAAATAGAAAATATAATTCATTTTGAAATTTGATTAGAGGCACAAAGACGCTTTTTCTGCAGTATATATCATGAATCATTATTATTAATTGAAGAGCAGGTCTCGAAAGAACTTTTAGTTATAATAAATTTATGAAAATGATTTAACCAATGATTAAAGTTAATAATGCTTTATGCAACCAGACCATAGTGTTAGTAAGTACAAATTTTGTTTATAACCAAATGAAATTTATGACAATGTTTTAAATTTATCAATAATTAAATGAAGTTATGAATGATACGTGATGACTTTTTTTTATTTATATCTATTAGTAGTTTTGGGATGCAGGCTTCAGAATTCGTATTACTGTAATAAAACATTTTTGTTTTTCTTTTATTGCACGTTCCGAAAGGGAACTCCCTTTCATCTTTAGAAATTTATAGCATGATTTATGTTAAATTTTTACAGTTTCAATTTATTGCAGCACGTGCTGTTAGGTTTCTCCTTGAGTCGACATTTTCCTGGACAAATACATTCGGATCTTTTAAAACATTTCACCAATTATTTCAATCTAGTTCGAAGGATAGTATAGGTTTTTAGAGATAGTTCTGATGTTAAACACAATTTTCCTTTTTTTTGTCAATTGTCACAAATATCAGTTTAAACTTTAATAGTGAAAGTAATATTCCTTGAGTATATATCAATTCAGGATTGTTTTGTGAAGTGGTATATACCCATCCAAGTACTGTGTTCACCCTTGCTGTATTCTACATCATGTATCCCTATCATCAAATTACTGCAGTATATTTTCAGTATTTTTCATAATTCGTCAGATTTGTTAGTTTATTAGTATTACGTCAATAGTATAATACATCATGTATCTGTATATGAAGAGAGCTGCCACCAAAAATAAATATCACCTACAACATTAATCCCGCAATATTTTTTCAGACACGTACATGATGTATATCTCTAAAATTTATCTGCAAATATACATCACAATTCTAATTTACAACCTATAATATATCTGCATATCTACGTCATTATAACTACCCACATTCGGTTGCTAGGAAACTGAGCAGATACCTATTAAAGAATGAAGATATAGTGGTGCCACTCACAACCGTATGTGGCAGTACATTATATCATGTATATGAGTGATAATTCAGTCATATATTGATTATATATGACCTGGCCTAAGCCGAGTTGATACACAGATTAAATTAGGTGTCACTGCGTTGCTATCAAAGTTAATATGAAATACTACCGGCCATAGACTAGGATAGTGACCTTGTCATACAGCATATTATAGACTCGTAGGGGGCGTATATATTTTATCCTCCAAACATGTTATATTGGTCGACATTATACCTTGTACACATTTAAACTTGCACACAGTATGTCGTGCACACTTTTTATTGGAAATAATTTTTATCCTGCACTCATTTTATCTCAATACATATTTAATGTAGTACACATTTTATTTTCCTCACACCGTATCATCCACACATTTTATCTTCCACACATTTTATCTTTCACACATTTTATCTTCCACACATTTTATCTTCCACACATTGTATCTTACTGCCATCTCTTTGTTGCTCTCTTGAAGCATAATTAAAAAAAAGATCTAGTATGTAATTTGAAATAATTATAATTTGTCAATTGCTTTGACAGAAACGTATAGCTCGCCGGACATGAGTTTTGGTAATAGCGACGAAGGAAAGAAGTTTTGATGTATGGAAGATAAAATGTGTGGAATATAAAATGTATGGAAGATAAAATGTGTGGATGATAAAATGATTGGAAGATATAATGTGTGAATGCTAAAATGTATGAGAGATGAAATGTATGGAAAATATAATGTACGGAAGTTAAAATGTGCACAAGATAAAATTGGTGTAAGATCATTTTTTACGCAGATTAAAAGTGTGCACGACATACTGTTTGGATGTTTGAAGGTGTGCAAGGTACAATGACGAGCAATATAACATGTGTGGAGGATAAAATGTATACGCCCCACTCGTAGGTGGTATAGAGCAGCAAGGATAAGCACGGTTACAACCTGGATAGGTAAATGAAATACCACTTCACAAAACAAAGTTGAAGTAATAAATACTAAAGGAATACTACTTTAATATGAGGATAGGGAGACTCGTAAGTGGTACAGAGCGCAGAAAGGATAAGCACAGTTAGAACTTGGATGGGTAAATACAGCTTCACAAAACAAATCTGAAGTGATAAATACTGAAGAAATATTACAGTCATATGAAGATATGTAGACTTCCATGTAGTATAGAGTGCAGCAAGAGTGCGTAGAGTTAGTACCAGGATGGGTACATACCGCATGGGCGCCCATAAGGGGGGGCAAGAGGAGGCATTTGTCCTCCCCTGGCTTTTTGCAAATTTTAAAAAGACGGCGTTACGTTATGTTCTACAAGAAATTTAGTAATGGTTGGGGCTTGGTTTTTTTATGTGTAGTACAAATTATACCATTAATATTTATGGTAAATTATTTAAACTGGAAGGAATTGTCTTTAAAAATCATTAAAAAAATAATAAATTTCTTTATGTTTGTTTAGTTCCTTTTTTAATAGAATTCTTTTTTTTTAATAAGTAATGTTTGCAGTTTATCTCTAATATATATTTTTTATATTATATATTCGATTCCTCATAGTATTCTGAGGGTGTTGAGGTATTTTTTTTTTATAAAAAATATATATAATTACCGGATGCAACAATATTACTTAAATTTTTATATTTTTCTTAAATTGACAATATTACTTCGGAATGGAATCACATGAACTATTCAAAATTTCGATTAATATGTGTTTCTTAAAATTTAAGCCTTTTTTATTTTGCCCCTCCCTGAAAAATACTTTATGGGCGCCCATGAAATACCGCTTCCCAAAATAAAGCTGAAGTGATAAATACTGAAGGGATATTACGCCCGGTTTCATAATCATATTTAACCTCCGGTATTATCAACAGACATTTAATTTTAAATGAGCATTTTATGAACAAAAGCTCATCGAACCGAAATGTCATACGAGATTTCTAATTTTTCGTTAAATGCACATTTAAAATTAAATGTCTGTCGATAATACCATCGTAAGTCTCATTTAAAGTGAAAAGAAGGCTTTTTATTGTAAAACCTGTTCCGTATTAGTTTTTTTCAACGGTTATTACTGCAAGTCAGTCCTTGTTAAGTGTTGCCATTTGATATCAAGCATAACATAACTTTTTGCCCTCTAGTTTAACTAAAATTGCCTGACGTAACTTTAACCTAACCTAAATTAACCTATCCTAACTTAACCTAAAATAAACTATATCCTTAAACAAACCTTAACTTTTTCACAGTTTTTGTTAAAAAAGACAATAGCCGGCATATTTTTGTCATTACTGTAACTCAGCCTTTGTCCTGTTCTTTCATTTAATGCATGGTATATTTGGAAAATTTTTTGCAAAAAAATGCTAGTTCCCACTAACTACGATACATGTCTGACAACTTATGATTATTGAATTTTTAAATGGACTGTAAACTTTTTATGGTGCCATTTGTTTCAGGAAGTCATTTTATTTATGAATAACAGTTTTATGAATTTGTTGTAAACGTTTTTAAATTTATAAAAACATAAAAATTCGTTTTTGTACTGGTGTGAAAATGTAAACAAAAATAGTAAAAAAGTTGGATAACAATAATTTTAATGCATAATTTTTAATTGTAGAAAAAATTCAGATAAATATACGTGATAATATGGGACATGTGTGAACAAATATTGAGATATATTTAATAAAAGTATATTTATACGTAATATTATTTGTGCTTGTTTATGGAGCAATTTTCATGAAAACCCACGTTTCGGTTTAACCAGCTTTTTAATTTTCAGTCCAGTCTACCCTAATTTAGTCCAATTTAATTTATAATCCAATCTAACCGTTAAACGTAACCTAAAATTTTGTTGACAGATTTGAACCAAAAATGAAATATAGAAATTGACACTAGTCCCAACCTCTTCATCAAAAGACAAAATGTTCATTTTTGTCAGAAGACCAAAAATATATATAGTAACAGGAAGGACTTTATTAACTAATATAATGATTTAGAATATTTTTATGATTTTTTTCTCATTATACTAATAAATACTAAACATTAGTTTGCAATAATATAGTTATTAGCAATTTAATGTTCTGGAGAGGGATGTGTGATGTTAGCATGGTAGGATCGTGGAAAAAAGCAAGATTTCACCATAATGACGTTACTGCATCTCCCCCAAATTCTTAATAATTATTTTCTCACGAGTCTAGTATCATATTCTTAAAAATCAAAACCGTAGTCAATATATTATAATTTTTCTTTTTGATCTGTCACTGGCACTTTTCCGGTGTGTTTTCGAACCGGATTATGCATTATTCCGGTATTTTAGTGTGGTTGGTATACTACGAAACATAACAGTTCGAGAAAGTGTTTTCCGGCCGTAGAAAAACATTCTCATACAGGACGTAGTCCATTATTTTCCATAAATAAAAACACTATCATTTCTATTTTATTATTATTGAATATAAACCGATCAAAAAAAAGTATGTGTACCACGTACGAAAAGTGACTTCCCGGACTTAGTGTTACTAGTCTCGCCTTCGGCTTCCCACAATTTCCATCAACGTCTGGGAATACATCACTTTTCCTACTAGATACATAATATACTATTTTCTTATAAAGGAGACTTTATTCAACCACTTACTAGACAGTCAATTATTTTCTATTATGTACTTTTTTTTCTATAAAGTGTAATAGCCTTATTGAACTTCGGAACTTATATGTATGATCGGTATTTTCGCTTCTTCTCGCGAATTTCCATTCTTAATGAAAGAGCGTTGTTAAATTCAAATTATGTCACATTGAATTTTTGACACAAATTACGCTGTTTCAGTTTTTCCAACCAATAAACTCTTTGTAAACTATTATAGAACAGAAGCAATTAAAGTCGACTTTTCGAAAAAATAATCTTTAAAAAAAAAACTTTTATGTAATATTATGGAACCGAGTGTTAGAGTAATATGAGGATATGTAGACTCATATGTGATGAAGAGTACAGCAAGAATGAGCACAGTTAGTACCTAAAATAAATAAATAACGCTTTACAAAACAAAGCTAGTGAAGTGATAAATAGTGGAGGAATATGACAGTAATATGAGGGTATATAGACTAATACGAGAAGAAGAGAGCAGCGGAGATAAACAGTATTATTTATTATTTGAAATGTATATTGCGTAAGAACATTATTTTTACTTTATTTTTATGTCGGCTGTCTTTTATCTGCTGTTTAAACAAATGAATGAAGTCAGGATGTTTGTCCGTTTTGTGTATTTAGACCTTGTGTCTATATATAGACTGCAAATCTAACAAGCACAAATGTAAATAACTAATAGTAACAGATCGTTCTAAACAATGAATACAATTTGTATCGCATTTCTTTGATGTTTATAAATCAATATACAATATACGTAATATAAAGATGAAATCATGAGTTATTAAGAATTTTGAGTATTTCTTGATATACGAATATTTTATCAGTAAAATAAATGCATGTGTTTTACAACTTCAGGAAAAAATAGCTGACACTACATAATATACTGACAACGAATCAAAAATAAAATTCGCAAAATGAATTGCACTTAAAATGAAGTCGACATTTTTAGTACCACGAAGAGAGACTACATGATATTCTGAAAACAAATCTATAATAACATTATTAAAATTTACAAAATTAAGGTTGGTTTATACAAATACACATTTTTAATTTGGTTTTATTTTTTATTAAAGTGTGAATCCAAAGTCAAATAGGTAATATTTGGAGTTGGAGGCTTGAATTTCTTTAAAAGTGACCTAGGTCACCATAATTATCAAATAAACGGTAGTGGAAGTAAAAAGCACGTTCTCAGGTTATATAAAGGTATAAATATTGGTGGGTGTCTAGACTAGTAGAGAAAAAGTATTTTAAATAAACCACTCATCTTTTTGATTAGTTGTCAACAAATCGTGTAGTATATCCTTTTTTCTTCCTTGTTCGAAGTAAAGGAAGTATTGTAATCGCGACCATCATTAAATCCATTTTGACTTCGGTATGACATCTATACGTACATATGTATCTCGCATGTCTCAAAAATGATTAGCGACATAACTGGAAACAGCTGTAAGTATTTCATGAAAGTACGAGTACAGGTGACTCAATTGGTTATCACATTCCAACTACGACTCCAACAGACTGGAGTATGAGATCTGGAGATTCAAATTTCAGCATCGCCAACTATTAACCAATTAAAATACCGTTGAATCTCAGTAGTTCGGAATCCACTATACGTGTATATCTCTTGCTAAGCTGAAGGCTGGCAATATGATAATACTTATCACGAAACAAGAGACTAGGAAATAGTTAAGTGTAGTTATATGTGGTAAACTGCGGTTTGATATTTTGACAAAATTGATAGTAATTTTCCTAATATGGTTTACTACTGTAAGCGTAACTATCTAATCATTCCAAAGAAGGGGTTATTATATTTGCCTTTGACTATTGTAGAATGGTTTCATTTCGTTATTCATTGCTCACTTTCTAAGAAACTACAAATTTATTACTAAAAGGTAAACAATTATTCCAGGAAATGTGTACCATTTTCATTACAAAAATAATTTTAAATGATGAATTTATTTAAATATTTATTTTGGAAAAGCTAAAAAATAATGAATTAATGAATTTGGAATTAGTTATTCAGATATTGGAAATTTGATAACAAAATAAAAAAATGTTATCAACTATAAACCACGTATTTTTTCGAGATAAGTAGTAGCTACATTAACAACTGAGGTTATAACTACAAGCCCTACTTATTGAGGTTAACTTTAGTTTTGTCGCTAAAAATCCTTTAAGATCAGGAGATCCTGTTCCATCTAGAAAGGTTGAGCAACAGGTATAATAATGATTTTATAGAAATACACACTTGTATGCAATGCTGGTCACTTAAATATTTATATTAGTTCTATTTATAGATAAATCTCTTGTAATATGAGTTGATATTTCAAGAACTGGAAAATAATGTAACAATTATAAAATGAAATGTCAAATTTCTATTCATTGTAAAACCTTATTTGAATGAAATTGTATGCATTGAAGAACACAATACATAATAGTATTTGCTTTTTGCTATTCTATAGTCTGCTCTGTAGAATATTTAAAATAATTTCTATAGAAACGTTCGCTATACATGCCGTCGTATTATTTTTGGTTTATAATTGAACTAATTATTAATGTAGTCCTGCAGATATATTTATTATCCTTTTGGATTTGATTAATTAATTTTGATTCGTGTTCAGCCCTATTAATAAAACACATTTCAAACATTATCTAAATTCATTCAAAATAAATAAACACACACGTTGGATAAATATATGTTATAAATGTTCAAAATATTGAAATTAATCATAAAATATATTTCATGTATTTTTGGTAGCAGCGTATTATACCTATACAAAAATATGTTTATTCTTTTGTATTTCTATATCTTTTCATAAATAGATATAGTACGTGAATAGTTTAATGTATTTGTATTTAAACCGAATATAAAAGGAATATTTATTCGACTGTAGCTATTGTGGAGAAAGCACCACTGGGAATTAATATATTAAAAAGATCTGTACTGATATTGAAGGTAGTTCATAAACATGATACATTTCAATATATCGTAATAAGTTCTTCACAATAAACCGTGTATTACAATGTTGTTCAAAGCGTAAACAACAAACAACAAAAGCGAATGTTGTTGTTGGATATAAATTTAGATTAAAGCTGTTGCTATGGATACTGTATACAGAATTATTTATTTTGTTTAAAAATGTAAAAGATGAAATATTGCAAATGAAATATGAAGAGAGAAAAATATGATTAATTCCTAGCTTCTGTGATACAGTATTTGATTGGTTAATGCAATTTTTGGTGCATCATATAGCCAATTAAATTTGCTTTTACATTATAAATAAATTATCTGAAAATATTTTTAAAATCAAAGTTAATAAGCGACTGTAAATTTTAAAAATATAAATATTCTCAAAGGCGCTAAATTATAAATTTATTTTTTCTAATTGACATTAAAATGCAATTTTATTGACAGCTATGAACCTGTGAAATGACACTTTTTTTGCCTAGACAGTTAATATAACTTTACTTTCGAAGCAATTATTGGTGTTGCAAAGCAAGAAATTTCGAATTCTACAATTCATCAACATAAACTTAATTTGCATCTTCCAAATACATATGACTATCGTATCACTAAATTCCTTTGAAGCTTTCTAGATCCTATTTTTATTGGAATGGATCAATCTCCTTTACTATTCCTTAGATGTTCTTTATGGTCTTCCACAATTTCCTACCTCTTGTTTTGATCTTCCAATTATTAATTCTTGCTGCTTTTAGGTCTTCTTCCACTTCCCTTAGCAATGTTGATGAAGGCCTGCCTCGCCTTTCTTCTGCTCTCCATACATGTCCAAGCCGTCGCATTCTTGTTGTTTTATTGTTTTCACTATTTTTTTTTCCTTCTAATTCTTGTTCTATTTCATAGTTCATTCATTTTCTGATATCTTGATTGTTCATAGTATTGTTCGTCTTATTTTGCATTCCATTATTTTTAGATCCTCTTCTTCTTTTTTGTCACTATGATAGTTTCATCTGCATATAATAATATATTAATACTAACAATTGCCAAAAGCCAAAGACTCGACTGAGTCTAGTGAGTCTCGTCTATGAAACCTTAGCCGCAATAGTAAATAAGTAATTTTTGCCTAGTTATGCAAATACCTGTTTTATAGGGAGTGTCTCATTTTCGATTGCCACCATTGTAATTTCAAAAACTATAAGAAACGAGATCGGTTAAATTACATAGACTTTATATGCATTTACATGGAATACCTCAGATGTGTTTTGTTTTTGTTTTTCAATATATTCCCATTAGGCCACTAGATAACAGCGGAAAACTAATTTTGATCGATTTTTCATTCTCAGTTATTTCGAAAACAATTACACATCAAATAAGATAGATACTTTCAAAGTTCATATATAGGCGTAGTCGAAAAGAATTTAAGGGGTACAATGTTTCAATATATATGAAATTAGTATGATTTTCATTATTACCTTACTAGCAGGACAATTATTTTCTACAACACTCTGTTGACAATGGTAACTAAATAATAAATGTTATCAGAAACTCACAACTTATGTTGTTACGGAAGCAATTTATGCTTACGTGAACGATGGCGCGACATAGTACTTTACAATATGAGCAATATAAAAGAGTTTTTATTGGTGATAGAAGAATCACCTCCTTTGAAGCTGTAAAAACTTTGCGTATATTGTACAATAGTTTCTTTATTATTCTCTTGTATATAAAACTAAAATTATAACCAAATATGTGTAAAAACAATAAAAAAAACACAATTTTTAATAATGTAAACAATGCAAAAAAACTGACAGCTAATTTGTAAAAGTTTTACAGGTTAGTAGCTAGTGAAGGTTATAACCTATCTATATTAACTATAGTTTCCCTAGTGAATAAATAGGTCAAATAAACTATGATTTACAAATGAAAAGTAAATAACAAATAAAATTTATTAATTTTCAGTAAGTTATTACTACTAATATAAACAATTCCCAATCTTGTTAGTTTATATTAATATCTTGAACATGTAGTCGGCAAAAGTTATTTTATGGTATTTTATATATTGTGGAAACTTGCAATTGGGTAGGTATCTGTAATCTTCACGTATACATTAAATAAATATATTCGGTTTTACATTTAATTTATCTGTATAATGATTTATATTTTACATTATAAACATTCTCCTGCAGTACAAAAATCGTGATTGTAATAGTAGTTCTTCACAATTGTGAGTGTATAATGGATTCTGAATCTTGAATGTAATGTAAGGAAAATTATATATATTGAACTGTTTCTATTGTTATGAAATTATTAATTATGAAAAAATTATTTAACATAATTGAATATCTGGAGGGAGCATTACTTGTTGTTTATACTCTTGGGCTACTCACAAATCCTCTACCTTGTAAGCTTGCGGGCCTGAACGGACATAAACATCTCCATAATACCCTTGGTATATAAATAACTATAAGAACAGCGATGGCTCAAGTGGTTAGCTCACTCCAATTTGACCTGAGCGAGGTATGAGATTTGGGAGACAAATCCCAGCGTCGGCAACTATTAACCAAATAAAATACTGCTTTTTCCAGTACTTAGTTCGAAACCCACTATAAACAATAAGTACCTCACTATCTCAGGTACTCGAGGTCCAGTACTAGATGATGAAACTGGTAATATACAAATAGCTTGTTTCTATGTGTATTTGAATTATAAATGCAGTAGAATTGTTATTAGACTTTATAGAAATAACAAATACAGACTGCAAGACGGTGCGATATGAAGATATCTATCGGAAACCAAAATAGAATGTATATTTATCCAATGCATAGAGTTATACACATCGGATGAAATATCCGTTACACTTACAAGTTTATATAGTTCGATTTGTGTTGAATGCTATGTTGGAAGGTTCATACAAAAAAAGTCTGCCCATTTTATATACAACATCATTTGTATATTTTTTCATTATTTATTATAATTGGAAGATATTAGATCTAGGGCAAAAATCACATTTTCATGGTGGTTTCTGTGAATGTTTGGATGTATATTTTTATATAATCTCACCTTCAATTATTATTATTATACACAGAGATTTAACAATTATATTTTCCTAATTTCCTGCATCCCCAATTACTTTAGGCAAAAAAGCTTTAAATAACAGTTGTAGAGCATAAAATTTAACATCTGAATTAATAAACATTTTTTTCACGACATTCATAGAAAGCTCTTTTTGCGAAATAATGAGGATATAGTTATTTACATATCAATTATGGGAACGTTATTTTCCCGGGGGAGTATTTCGTGGCGCGAATTTGTGAGCGCTGCAATAGAACGAACCTGGGAAAAAAAGTTCACGCAAGAGGTTGTACAATTTTTTTTGTACGAAACTCATAAAAATAGAGGTTGTACATTTTTTTTTGTACGAAACTCATAAAATCTATATTTTTTTTTATTTTTGTACAAATATTTTTAATTATTGTATACATACACTATTTTGTGGCTATGTGTTTCAATACTACCAAATGCACTAAGTTTGTTTTTCCTAAATTAAATTTCTTTTATTAATCCACTATTTTCTTTTATTTTATTATGTAAAGGATGTTTAGGCAATTATACTTTTTTTATTATAAATACAGTTTTTTAATAAATGCTTTAAAAGTAGGACTGTTTTTTTCTAAATTTCTCGCACGCTAATCTGGAGGAGACGTAGAAAATTGAGATTCCAGACGTTGCTTAAGTGACGAAAATCAACAGATTTTATTGTAAGAATACAAAAATTACTTTTCCCTCTCTAGAGAGTAAAATGTACAGTGCTACCAACAATGTAACATGGATATTTTTATATTATTGATGGGGTTAACATATATTAATTTTGAATTAGAAAAAAACAAAATAAAATTGCTATATTTTTTAACAAAACGGTAATTACAAATAATAATAAAAATAAACTAACACAGCTAACTTGATAGATAATTCGTTAAATATTTATTATTTTTGTCTCAATTCTATAGCTATTGTTATTTTAGGGGTGATTTACGTCATTTTTATAACAAATTTATGAGCTTACAAGGCACGTAAAATTAATTTTGCTTATTGAGGCAGATGCAGAATTTTATGCTCTACAACTGTTATTTGAAGCATTTTTAATTAAAATAATTCGTAAAGCAGGGAATTACGAAAATATGATTTTACATCTAAAATCCTTATCGGGTATTCTAGTCACCACCATGTATATTGTATATTATTGTTAAAAATGTAACAGTTTTATTATACTGATTATACTACATATGTTATTTTCGCCTAGAATGCTGAGTTTTTTTTGTAAAAAAGATATCGTGAATAAACTGGCATCAAACTTGTTACTATTATTCTACAACAAAATATTGTAGAAGTAGAAGTTTCTTAGAAATAAGAAAACACTAGGAAAGCTTATAACTACAAACTTAAAGGTCAGTATGATATATTTTTTCGTTGCTTGATCTGTCAGTCGGGAGAACGTTACATATTTTTCTTCTTTAGAAATGCGGACGTTTATTTCTTATGTGTTACACATTCTGGACATTTCGCCACACGAATGTCCCGCATAAGGAAAAACTAGACTCGGATTTTTTGTTAATTATTGATCCGTGTGTAGGACAGAGACAAGGATAAGAGCAAGGGAGATGCAGATAGCACGCGTTCCTGATCTTTGATTACAAATTTTGATTTTTCACAACCCAAACCAAAATTTTAATTTTATTACCCGAGCAGTAAACTAAATCATGTACAAAGGTCTTTTTATAAACTAGCACACTTAAGTAGAACACATGGTAATACATTCTTTACTTGCAACAATCATACCCTAAAGATATCTTCGACCGTTCGACCTTTGATATTAGATGAACTTTATTTATTTCCTTCACAAATATTACAATTGTCTTTTATTACTTCAACTTCAACACTACAATAAATAAAGTACAGTGAGTAGAATATGAACTGTCACACTCAAGTAGAACACATGATAATTCATTCTTTACTTGCAACAATCATACCCTTCAGATATCGGCTGGTATTACTCCAGCACTAAACTATATCAAAACAGACTTCTGCACTTTCTCCAAAAACTACAAAATATCGTTATGCATTCTCAATAAACTACGTAATGTATTGGAAAAACTATGTTATTATTTTTAAATCAGCAATGTAAAAGATCGTTTAGTGTATAGACAGATAAAACTGCTACAAATGTTTGTATGGAACAGGACCACTGATATTAGTCTATAGGGACTGCATGTACATTTCAGGCAAATGTGTCCAATACAAAGATAATATATTGCAAACAGGAGAGATAAAAACGTCAATGCTTCTAAATGCAAGTATACACATAATATTTTCACTGGAAAATTTATAAATAACGCTATAACTATGGTGTTTTTAGGATTTTAGGTAAAGTGGTAAGTAGTGGGGTAAAAATTATAACTCACTGTTTGTTGGTTCGTGTCATAGTAATTACGTTATAAAACCTTCTCTACACTATTTTTCATTTAATGTCCTTTTGAAATGTCAAATGTCAAAATATCTTTTATGTATTTTTCATCAATGATTAAAAGGTGTTGAATAAAATGTTGTATGACATACGTTTGTTTTTTTCTTCAGTCACTTGAGAAAATACTCCAACGGCCTACGTGTACTAAACATTTCTTACGTGAATTACTTGTAATGTAACACACATGTACCATAAATAACTACAAACCTACAAAAACAGTACAATTTTAATTAAATTTACATTATGCTATACAACAGTGATGGCAAACCTATGACATGCAAGTCAAAGGTGACATACCAAGACGTTTTGGGTGATACGTATGGTTTACGGACAGTTTTCGCATTTTCTTCTACGTCTTTTTCAGAGACCTTATTTCCGTCTAGAATAATAATATGATACCGACTAAATGTTGAAGTTAGTACCGTTTTCTTGAGTTTAAATTGCACGAAATATTAATCTTCAACTGAAGATTTAGCAAATTCAATTCAGGCACAAAAAGGTTACTTATGAAAAAAATATTTGACTTTGGTTTATTAATAAATAAATACCTACATCAAAAAAATAACTGCTTTTACTAATTAAAATTACAGATATTTTTAGATGCGATACCTGACATCCGAGTTACTATATATCCTTTCCGAATTTTGATAAATCGAGCTGAAATATTCGGCATCACTGCAACACACTGAAAAGATGGAGTCTAATTTCATGTTTATATTGTAATTCTATCAATAGTTTTAAATTATTTTCAATTATCTGTAATTCCGTCCGAGAATGGCGGGGGTGGGTTTTCTCCAGGGGTGCATCGTACCCCCTGCAACGTGCCTGAAAGAATTACTGCACAGCGGTATTTATTTGATTAAAGATTAGCGACGCAGGATAAGAAACCCAGATCTCACTCTCCACTCATTCGATTCGAAGTACGCTAATCAAATGAGCTACCGCTTCCCATTAAATTTTAAATTACACTGATTATTTTCTAAAATACGGTTATTGCTTTCTACTACATATGTAGGAAGTCTGAGTAAAGAAGGTACATTGTTCTGGAATCCATAGAGATCAAAAGGAGATCATAAAGGGAAAGTTTTTTTTTAAATTTTGACATATAAAGTGTCATTTTTCAAAACTAACTAACGTTTTGAAACGCCAAATTACTTGTAACCTGTCAGGAAATAAAATTTTTCATAACTGGGTAATGAATAGTGAATTTCTTAACTTGGAAAGTGTGCCGCTTCCAAACGTTATTCAAATTTAAAAAGTGACAATTTATATGACAAAATTCAAAATTAGAAAAAAAAAACTAAAATTAAAAGAATTGTATCAAAATTAGAAAAAAATCTTGTATGAAACACGTTACAAAATGCAATTTTGTGTAACTTTTCTAAAATAATTTCTTTTAAATATTGGATATATGTATACTTCTTACTCTATTTTGTGTGAATATGAAAACCGTCTTGCAGCCTTGTTTAACATAGCCTTTATTAGTATGAACACCATATGAACAGATATTTTTTTTAATCTTGTTCCTCCAGCACTTAATAATCTTCTTGCCGGCCCAGATATCAAGTATATAATTTGAAAAAAATAGTATCTCGATGTCAGTAATGTCAGTCGAGCAGCAATGTCACAGAAAAACCATGTCATGGAAAGAAACAAGTACCTAAAATTAAATTAATAATTTTTATAAATAGATTAATGGCAGGTTGCAATAATACTTAAATTTTAAGTTTCCCTTAAATAAACAATATCACATCAGAATAACATGTCAGATGAATTATTCAACAATGACAAAATTTAAACCTTATTGCATACTGCACATAATTAAAATTAAACTAAGTTGAGATTAATTTCATCATTTTGCTAAGAATTAAATATATCATTAAGTTTAATAATGAATTTTGTTATGATAACGATTCGTTATACGATTATTTTTACAGAGGAAACTTAGTTAAAGAAGGTTTATGTATGTAGTAACATTAGATTCTCTCTAGATCTGCTTGTGCGGGTGTGTACAATGTATTAAGCCCGTCTCTTTTCGATTACTTCCAGCAATGTTTCCTCCATTAAGTCTAGTGTTTATCTTGTGATCAGTCCATTGGAGTCGGTCTACATCGTTTCCAACGCGAGGAAGAATTCCCTAGCCATACTTTACTGCGGGATGTATAAAACTTTTACTAGACACTAAAAATTCCCAAATCAAACTTCACATTCCAATATTCCAATAGTGTCTGTGTAATCGTCCATAAAATAGATTGCTAAAATTATATTGTTTCATATATACGGATAGTGGTGGTCCACTTAGTTAGCGTGCGCCGTAACGCTGACCGCAGTAAGATCTGGTGTTTAAGTACCAGTTCAAAATCCATAACACGATGTAAGTCTCTTGGAGACAGAGTCACGTTAACTGCAAGCAAAATTAGGCACGTGCACGGTATATACAAAATCCGATTACTGTGAAAAATATTTGATTAGGATGTAGTACATTATTATTATAGTTTTATAAGATGGTAATTGTTCCATGAGTTGAAAAACACAAATGGAATAATACGTCGTACAAAACGAGTATCTAATATACTGAACAGTTATATTCAATATAGTTATATATATTTTTTATCACGACAATCGCCGAATTTTTAGACAATCCTACAGCTACAGAAAGTTGTCAGAAATATATCGTGTTTAGTGTCAAATACAACCACTGGACTGGCACTGGCCTACAGATATAACAGAAATTTGCCATGTTGATCAGCTTTTGTTTCTTTCAAAAAGTTGTCAGAAATAATGTCCTGTTTGGTATCAAATGAAAGCACTCGACTGGCACTGGCATGCAAATATAACAAAAATTTGCCATGTCTATCGGCTTTTGTTTTTGCAAAAAGTTGTGAGAAATATGTCGTGTTTGGTATTAAATGAAAGCATTCGACTGGCACTGGCATGGAAGTACTGGCACTGAAAGTATGTCGTAGGTATATGGTATCAAATGAATGTTTCAACAAGAGCTAGCTTGCAGTAATGATACCAGCCATCAAATGTAAATGATTCACTGACGCCGGAAGCCTAGGGAAAGCTCAGCGTAGTAGTAAAAACCTATCAACCAAGGGCTATTTGATTGTATGTTTTATATGTTACCAGCGCCCTGATGAAGACTAATTTACAATGTATTAAAAAATATTTTAAAATATTTGAGATTATTAATTTAACATTTACCGTAAGAAGCAATATCGAGAAGTACCAATTTTACAACAAAAAAAATACTAAAAACAGTTTAACTAATATTAAACTGTTTTCGTTATAACAGTAGAGCAATTGTTAACCCAAAGTATAAAAAAGAAAATAATTAATTAACATAAAGCACCAAAAAAACACTTTAAATTCACACCGCTTAGCTTAGTATAGCACAAAAAATATAAAATTTTGTTTGGGGATTTTATAAATGTTACACAAGAAACAGAAACAGACCTCTTAAGGCGTATATCTGAATACCTGTTCTGAGGTTTGCTGTTTCATTTTGTTTTTATAATCATTCAATCTTCTTATCATACAAAAGTGGCTGCGTTTCTATAAAACTGATTAATTTTACGCCGTGCATTTTCTCAAACACGGTGTCATTCAATAAACAGATATAGGTTTTTCCCATCCCTCTAGTAGAATTTATTTGTATTACCACGAAGTATACCGAATCGCGCCGGATATGCAAGAACATAGAAAACACAGACATGGGAAACGAACCTTAGTTAATTCCGAAAATGTGCAGATCTGTTTTGTCCTGTATTTCATATAAATGGATACATCAATTTCCTATTATTTAAATAGTTTGTTTGCTGTGCTAAATTACATTCTATATTCTATATCACTTATAAATCAGGCTTTATGTAAAATATAGAATCTATAGGTAATTATTTACAGTCATGATGAAACATATGATTGTGAATATCGTATTTACATAGAAATCCATTATAATTTAATACAAAATACAACAGTTACCTATTTAACGTGTGGTATTACAATTTCAAATTTCAATGTATTTTATTTACAGTAAATTACCATAACATATCAAATTTCAGTGAATTTAGAGAAATAAATTCCCACTAACAATTTAGTTTAATTTTTCCCACATGGCTGAATCGGAGTTAGCTTTGATATGTGACACCCGTCGCATGTGACACGACCGTATGTGGATTTGCATTCCAGGGAAAAAACAGCCATTGTGGATTAATTACACCCACCATTCATTACTCAAGGCATCGCACAAATTACTTAAATTAAAATATTGATTCGTGGCTTGTAAGGAGCCTTTGACGGTGGTAATTGAAGTGTAATTGAACTGAAAAGATATTATCTATTGTTTAATAAATAAATAAATATATAATTCACGGCTTCTCCCCATAGCATAGCTTAGCATAAGAGAAATAAACTATAAGTGTGAATATGTAAAATAAAAATTAACTTATATTAATTTTCACTCCCCTTGTATGTAAAATCTATGACAAAAACAAAAATTCGTATTTTCTCAGCGACAGTTTTTTTTGATTGAATCCAAATAATTAATACATACAAAATATGGCCTTGTTAAATAAATTCTAAATTCTGGGAGTCTTTAAAATCTGGGGCCCCTAATACAGCATATCTAGGTGTATCATTCTACTTTACCAGTTTCAAGTTCTACGCCCTCGTGCGAAAAAGTGTGTCATTTCGCCCTTAAAACAATGTTATTTGTCCGACTTTTACGCCCGGATGTGCAAAAAAATAATTTCTTTAAACAACCGCAGAAAAATACAGTCTTGCTTTTTTACAAAGTATTGTATCCCTTGCAGAAGTCGAGTTCCTTTATTACTTATCATAATATTTGAGCTTTATTTTATGAAATGAAGCTGTTTTTCTTTATTTTTTTTCCAGTTTGATTTCCTCCTAAGAAAATTTGCGAACGAGGATTGTGTAATCTTGAAAGCACTGGCATGGAAGTACTGGTACTGGAAGTATGTCGTATTTGGTATCAAATGAAAGTATTCAACAAGAGCTAGCTTGCTGTAACCATCAAATGTAATGTTTCTCTGACATCGGAGGCCTAGGGAACGCTCAGCGTAGTTGAGCATTCGCTAGTAATATACGATTTTTTATACTTTGCATTATTTATTTTATAAAAAACTGAAATATTTAAATTAAAAGAAGAAACCGTATTCCTTCAGTACTTTTCATAATATTTGAGCTTTATTTTATGAAATCAACTTTTTTCCAACTTGATTTCCTTCTAAGAGAACTGGCGAACGAGGATTGGGTAATCTTGAAAGCAATGGCATGGAAGTACTGGTACTGGAAGTATGTCATTTTTGGTATCAAATAAAAGTATTCAGCAAGAGCTAGCTTGCTGTAACCATCAAATGTAATTTTTCACTGACATCGGAGGCCTAGGGAACGCTCAGCGTAGTTGAGCGTTCGCTAGTAATATACGATTTTTTATACTTTGCATTATTTATTTTATAAAAAACTGAAAAATTTAAATTAAAAAAAACCCGTATTCCTTCTGTACTTTTCATAATATTTGAGCTTTATTTTATGAAATCAAGCTTTTTCCTTTAATTTTTTCCAACCTGATTTCCTCCTAAGAGAATTGGCGAACGAGGATTGTGTAATCTTGCGATCTGTCCACCACTGAAACATACATCTTCTTCACCTCTTTCTACTCCCAGTTCACAAGGTCATCCTTTCAATTACTTACCTGGAAATTCTCAGATACCTACTCTGGCTCACTCGATCAATGCGTCATTACGAATTATAACACATTTTGCTTCATGTTTCTAACAAAACTTGTAATAGTTAACATAAAAATGTTATATACCAAGTTCAATGAAAGTTACATTAATCCCGGGTGTATAAAATGTTAAAATTTAAACTACAATTGATTCCATTAGCGTTCCGCGACAAGTATACAGCAAAAGGATAAAATAAATGAAACCAAATTAACAGCACAAAGTTTAAAAATAATTTTTCAACAGATTTGTACAAACAAATACAAATACATAATATCAAAAATAAAAGAAAATTTTAATAAAATGAAATAAGTAGTAATAATTTTATAATCCTCAGATAGTGGGGGGAGGACAATAGGATGCATAGCGATTTATATAATAAAATAATTGCAATAAACGTAAAGTTTTACTGACGAATAGTTATTTGTTGAAAATGCTAGTTTTTTTTACCATTAGCAAGTCAAGTCAAATACCTTGTAAATTTGTACGCACTAGATGAACGAAGATGATAATTTGAAAGAAAAATTAAATTGAAAAGAGCCCGTTTTCTATGCTATTTAGCGCCATGAAAACCGGTGCGTTAATTCAAGAGAATTTTTCATTTTCTTATTTTATATGTAAAGTAATATTTTTTTCGCAGGGTAATAAAACGTAATGTAGTGTCAAAGACGAACGCTGAATCATAAAGTTTTTCCAGAGCCATAAAATATTTATTAGTTAATTATACAGGGATACCGGGCGTTGAAACGCGTTATCCAGGAAGAATTATCCCGCAGGATCTACAGAATCGTTTGCCTTGCTAATGAATACGGGAAATACATGAATTCCTGAAAAATCTCCGTTCGTTTCGTACCACCTTCTACAGTATTATCCTAAAAGTATACTATATTGCCTATAAGCGAAACGTTTTTTATATTGTCAGAATTTGGAGTAATCTCAAGGATATATGTAGAAATAAAATATGCAAAAAATGATAAATGAGAATACGGCCGATCGATATGAATTGATGGAGGCGTACATGCTTTACATGCCAACGGTTCTGAGTTCGAATCCCGTGTAAAGTATGAATATTTGTTTTTTCATATGTCATTCTAATTAACTTTACAAAGCAAATGAGAATGTTATATAAAATCAGTGGCAGAAGGTGGGCGCTGGGCAATTCCCTGCCACCTTAGACTGATCATAATAATAAATAAATCTGGAGCGCAAAGGCGTCTCATATACACACACACATTATAAATATTTTTTCGATTTGGAGCAGAATTATCAAGAACAAAAACTATTTGCCGAAATAATATTGTGGAAACACAAATGCCTAATTTATAATAAATTTGATATTCCCGTCAGTGCAAATGAAGTTTTGAAACACTTTGGTGCTGACATTTATGTATTAGTAAATAAATTATTAACAATATTAATAACGCTACCTGCAAAGCTGCAAATATGAGTAGGCTGAATGTAGCTTTTCTATATTAAGGAAATTAAAACTCCAAATTGACTCATATATATCGAGGATTCAGCAAAATCTAGAATTGTTTGGTCATCAAGTAAATATATATGTAATGATTATCTGATAAATGTTTCATAAAATAATAACTTTGAAAGATCATTGTTTTTCTACTCAACAATTGAAAAATAGGTTTATTAATTAAAAAAAAATTGATGAGGACACCACATAACTTCCTTGCACGCTAAATTACACACATTTTTGCTGCACTTCATTTAAACTTATTTCACTTGAAAGTGAGATCATCCTACAGCTAATAATTTTTCAACTTTATTATCAAATGTTTCCTACAAAAATTAAAAGCCAACTATTATTTTTATTAACTTTCTGCCAAAAGTAAACTGCCCTTTAAAAAGGCTGATTGGAACAGAAAATGTAGGTGCGTACCTAGATATTATAGTAACTACATAAATAAAATTTCAACATTCTACGGGTAATCATTTTTGAGTTATGCAAAACAAAAATACTACGAGCAAAGAGCCCTTTTGACAATGCCATTTGCATTGAAAAAGGGAGGCGCACAAGTAGATAGTAGGTATAGCAATTCCATATACAAAACTTCAAAGTTTTACGGCTAATCATTTTGAGTATACTAATCAAAATGCATTCAGGAATAGTCAAAACATTTACTTCTGTTGAAATCCGAAAACCGAAATTCTCGATTACAATATTTCCTTTACTTCGTACAAGGAAGGAAAAACAAAAGATGTTAGGACTTAGGAATAAAACGAATCCTGAAAAACCGATATCTGTGTTTATGCAATAAAACATTGATGTTGTCCATGGTATCGAGCAAGAGTAAAAACTGAACATATAATAAAAATGCCTGCATTCTTCATTTTATAGTTACTTAAGCTATAAGAAATGTTATCAGAAACTTACGACTTATGTTATGCTAAGAAAGTAAGTTATACTTACGTGAACAGTGGCGCAAAAAAATATTAAGTTGTTTAAATGTAGAGTAAATTTTTAGTCAATATCAAATAGATATTTTCTTTTAATTCCATGACTCTGATTTTTAACCATATTTTATATCTAATATATCTCGTACAGCAGACAAACTGTTTCATCAATTCTTATTTTATCTGATGTTAAATTTAAGTTGGATAAACTATAAAATATTATTATAAAAAGTATAATTGTATTTTTGCTCTAAATTTACCAGGAGAGAGAGTATTCGCACTTTTTATAAACCTTTGTTAAAGTCCTATGTAGTGATTCGGGTGAGACGAAATATTTCTCGAATCTTGCTTGTCTCGTCTCGAAATATCTCGTTTCCGGCGAAACGAGAGCAATTTTACAAACAAAACTTCGAGAGGAGAAAATAAAAAACAAAGATTCTCGAATTTCAATCATTACGCTGAGATTTCTCGAGGTTTTAGAATGATTTTTCTTCAAACGTCATAAATGTCACATTTTTTGTGACGCCGGCGTAGAAGAAAAATAAATAAGTATCCAGAAAACTGCAATACCATCCTAAATCTAAAAGGTAAGTAACTTAAGAATTAAGTTACTAAAAACCATCAACAATTCTCATATTTAAATTGCTAACCTAGAAATTCAATACGCCATCGAACTCGAGAAATATCGATAAGAATCGAGACCGAGTTTAAAGTTATTTCAAATAAAAAAATAGAACATTACTCTATATACTGTTTATAATGTTAATGGCAGCGCTGTTCATATTTGTTCGCTATTTGTAGAACATTCAATTAATGTTTTAATTGAATGAATACTTTCTTATTTGTATTATGGTCATTTATTTGTAAAACAGTAATGTTGTCTCTCTTACCTTCAGGTTCAGGATTGTTGATTCTAGACTCATTCACCATCCTCTCACAGTCCTCAGCAGCGAGTGTCAGCCACAGGTTCGAGGCTTCCACCTCTCCTTCCGGGTCCATGGCTCACCAGGTCACGTGGAGTACTTGTCCAACTCTGCAACAATGGAAATCATTGTCTCAATGCATGTACTATTGCAATATTTAGGGCCGGTTTTTCCACCTCTGGTTAAAGTGCCGGTTACCTTAACCATCGGTTAATTGAAAAATATCGCATCGAAATAGTAAATAACGTATATTTTTGATAACTTACATCAGTCTTTTGATGCGATATTGTTCTGTTAACCGAAGGATAATATAACAGGTACTTTAACCAGAGATGGAATAACCGGCCCTAAGAGAAATTAAATCAAAATCTACAATACAATCTCATTTATTGAATAATTGCATTATTAAAATATAATTACATACATTCATCACCTCAATTTGAAATATTAATAAAAAGAACTTGAACTCTGACACCACAATTAATGCAGACGGGTATTAATAAATAAAAATCAAATGAAACGTAAAAAGAAAGGGACAGAAATGAAACGTCAAAAGCACAATTTATAACTGTCAACTCTAATAATTAATCTGATACAAGAATAAAATGTACCCTGTGTTTAAGCTTCGTACTGGCGGTTACCCATCCATTTATTTGCTGCACCCTACTTAGATACAAATCTACATATCCTTTAATATTTATCACTTCATCTATGTTTTGTAAAGCGGTACTAACTATGCTTATTCTTGATGCAATCTATACTACATACAGGTCTATGTACATATAAAAATTACAATTTATGCAACCCAGTACAAATAATAGTAAAATATTACTACATGTTTTTAATGTTTTAGGGTAAATGTGGGAGAGATGGATCACTTATTGGAAAATAATTATTATTCTACAATATTGAATAATATTTAAAAAACAAAAATTATTTATAATAACATAGGTACAATCAAGGCTTACTTATAAGAATAAAGAAAAAAATTATACAATGTTCTGAAAACCATAAAAAATCCAACTCTCCTCCACAATATATGTTAGACGGACCAAGGCTAAGAAGAGATGAACTGGTTAACCGATTGTTGTCATTTGTTATACGTGGTACACTCTTCGTGTAAACAATGACTACAAAAGTTACACAATTTATCTAATCATCCTTCTTTATTGTTTCTTTTTAAATAATTTACGTTGCATCGCGCTTATTCGTTTTCATAATCTTCAGCTTCTTCATTATCATCACCCACTGATTGACCATTTAACAACAGTTCTTCAGAACTCATGGAATAACAACTAGAACGTGTACCTTCCTATGTGCGAATGATTTTTTCTATTTACCCGGTGAATTGATCTTTTTTACAATAAAAATCCTCTGGTCCATCTCTCCTCAGCATTAGGTGGTCCATCTGTCCTCACAGCACAGGTTAAATGGACAACTAAATTGCTTATAACTGTGTACAAATAGAAAGGTTACGTTAAGTCTTATGCACATGTCTATAGAGCATGTACATAAATAATTACTTTATACCTATCGAAGAAATAATTAACTAATTGGGTATATAAGTAACAAATTTTTTTTTGACAATTTTTTTAAGTAAATCTTTGCATTAATTTTCACAAAGATAGGGATAGGAATAGGATGGGCTAGATTAAACACGATATTTCAACAATAACAAAAATATATAAATTTTAGTAATCAACCGCGATGAAAAATATTTATACAATTCAATTAAACTACAACGCGTAACTTAACTCTATGTAAATTCTAAATTTTTTATTATTATTATTATTTACAACAATTGTGAATAACCTTTTTACATCGATCTACTAATCAATATCAATCCACGAAGAATACATTAATTAAAACTACTTTCAATTTTTACACCATGATGAGAGAGCCTTTACACACAGTAAAACAACTATTCGGTTATTTCATTACGAAATACCAAGGTATGTCTGACATTCAGTCAAGACTTCCGTAACAGTCGAGGGTCGCTCAAGGGAATCTCAACAAGAGAGTCTACCACATGAGAGAGAGATTTCGAACTCTGGAGCTCTATTTAATGATAAAAATCCAGAAGTTCTCAACCTCTATTAACCCGATTCATCTCATCCTCTCAGTATGAACAAATGCAAAAATGTTACATCTATCCATGTCCAACGAGAGCATCAAGTACCGGAAACAGGAAGTTTACTTCTTTGAAGATAAGCTATATGACGCAAAATTTGCGTCCTTCACCATAAATCTGTCCATTTCGTAATATCTGGAATGTTCCAATTTGTGTCATACCGAAACCCGATTTTCAGCCAAAACCGAAACGGTAACCGAATATTCACTGCTCTTCTAGTTTTGCCTGAAAACAACCGAAACCAAAACTTATGAAAACGTTAAAATTTAGTTAAATTTTTATTGAACACGGACATCTAGTATTTTTCTTACCTTTTAAAGTATTATTAGAATATGAAATTTAATAAAAGACTTCAATTTATTAAAAAAATCACTTTATTATCGTAGAGATACGGGCCTGTATTACGAATTACGAACGCAATCTTATATTAATATCGCTTTTAGGTATCCTGATGTTACATTATAATCTTATGAGGCCAAACATAACATAAAAGTGAGTTCATTTATTTAATAACACGGGTCACTATTTTTACTAAAGAAATAAAGACTGTAGTTATCTATCACCACCTCACAATTATCACAATCAAATAAGTAATCTTTTTAATAAGTATTTGTTACTAACAGGTTACGACATAAATATTCAATTTAGCCAAGGGCAAAGTTTCGGCTAATTTTTGGCCGAAACTGGCCGAAACCGAAAAAGAAACCGAAACTTCGGTCAAACACTAGTTCCAATACAAAAATTTACAAAAAATGCACAGCCGCCAAGCGACCGTGTTACATTATTGTAAAATTCCTTCAGTATTTATCATCAATTCAGGTATGTTTCGTGTAGCAATAATTCCCGTCCAGGTACTAACTATAGTCATCCTTACTGCACTATACACCACATACGTTGAAGGAAGTTCACTCATAACGCGTGGATATTAGTGTAAATGAAACTGGGCAAGTTTGACAGCTGTAATCTCCTCGGCTTAGAGTAAATTGCTTTTTCTCTATATAAGATAAAAGCGCGTGATATTTTTTGCTAGAAAATTGTATTTTGGCTTTATCTAATATAAAGCCTTTTACTTCATTATTTTTAGTTTTTATTGGGAATAGATAAAGACACATTTACACAGCAGCTTTGTGCACGATATATTTTAATCTAGTGTGTTATAGATTATTTTTTGTTCGCATGTTTTTGTTCTGTTCTTTGATCTCGTTTTGTCCGTTGCTTGTATGGACCGCAGGGTTTTTGCCCCTTGTTTTGTAGTTTTTGATAAAAATATCATATATCTTATGTTAACAATTCATTAATATCAAATCCGCATATTTTTTTATACATCTTCTCAAAATATTGTTTCAGTATATAAAGCAAAACTGAAGCTGAAGTATTATGATAAATAAAGAAAGAATATTACAGCAATATCAAGATATCTAAACTCGTATATAGCATCAAATACAACAAGGCTGAGCTTATTTAGAACCTGGATTTATAAATTCCGCTCCACAAAACAAAGCTGAAGTGGTAAATACTAAAGGAATATTACAATAATATGAGGATACGTAAGCAAGGATGAGCATAGTTAATATCTGGATGGGTAATACCCAGTGATTTTGTACTTGTATTTAGATACCAAACACTACTAAAATGTTTGTTGTCATCCAAGCACCGTCATACTTTTAAGCATTGTCTTTGTCTGAAGTATAGTAACACCAATGATGTTATGTGACTTGCTATCACTTTTCAAAATAACCTCGAAAAAGTCTGGCAAATTAGACAGTGTCTGAAATGTACATCTAACCCCGAAAAAATAAGCTAAATTTAAAAGTCTGTCATTAAAATAACTTCATAAATTTAGTATTGACAGCGACGCCATCTATAAATGGCATGTAGTCAGAGGTACACAACAGTCCATCGTAATATTTGTTCCAAGGGCCTGGATTAATATGAAACCCTGTGGGACATGTGTTCTTTCGTTGTACGTTACACTTCTGCTCTCAAAATTCCCATTATCTTACGGGCACCTTAAGGACATATATATCTCTCAGAAAAACCCTTACGGAAACTTTCCCTGTGAATAAACGCATCCTATAACATATTTTATAATTTACCTGTAAAATGAAAGCAGTGAATCTTTCACTTGTCGTGTTTTACATATTAAACATTTTCTAATCATTGTGTCTAATTATTATAATGCATCAACTCAGTCAAAATACGCTATAAACTCAGAACAGCACTAAATAAACGGGAACTGTCATGAACCTGAGTGATAATAGACATACGATTTGCTTCCCGCTGATTGGTTAGTCACTAATGATACCACGAGAGAGACAACAAGATGCAAATGTACATACTGTAGAAAGAGATAGCGCAAATAAGTATGTTATACTACGTTATATAGGACCTATATTGCATATTGGTATCTAGATAAGTATGAACTAACTGGTAATACCGATTCACAAAACAAAGCTGATCTTATAAATACTGAAGGAATATAACAGCAATAGGAGATTTAGACAAGTATGTGATGTATAGTGCAGCAAAGATGAGCACAGTTAATACCTGGATAGGTAATACTTCTTCAGGAAACAAAGCTGAATTGATAAATACTGAAATAACCTAGTACCGATATCTGTTCCGGAGAGTTTGGTACGAAGAATTTATTTATTTAATTTGAAATCTAAATTGCTTGTCCTTTCGTTTTATTCTATTCTCAATTCTGTAAAGTCCAGAGCGTAGGACAAAGAACTAAACGACGTGAAATTGAAACAAAACAAGTGCAAATCCAAACAAATGCCTGTCGAGCGAAACAAAACACTCACGACTCCGGGAAACAAAGAGCAAATCCGGTGTCTGCTGAAGACAGCGATCACTTGATTCCTGATCCGCCGTGATGCTCTGATAGACATATGGAAATATTACACATGTGTGCGGATGTGCGGATATGTGGGGCTTTGTTTGCCGGCACCCGAGCTCAAATTATACAGACTCTAAGGCGCTGGGATAGCGGAACTGTTGTTCGAGCGTTTCGTTCAGATCCGATACATATTATTAATTTATTCATACATGTTATTGTTTCTGTGTCATATCAAATGGAAATATAACATTTATTAAATAAATATATCGAAGTGAGTATGATATATCAAGGGTATAATTGTTGTGGTAAAGAATTGGAACAAGACAGATTCTTTATTCACGTAATTCAAAACTAGGTGTTTGTTAATTAAGTAATAAGACTGATATTTTTTTAAATTGTTCGAATAGTAGAAAAGTTCAATATTATCTCTCTCAATATAACTTTCTTAGGGAGCTACATGGTGCTGGTGACAGTTCTTCCTATCCTTACGACAGTGCTGGAACTCGGATACTGAAATCACCTTCAGCTGGTCAGTTACATTCGTTCGAAGTGTCCCGAAATGAGTTACCTTGAGGTGATTTTTCAATCCCGGGAGGAGAAAAAAGTTACAAAAATTCAAGTCCGGAGACACAGGATTGTTTTCACTCTTTTTTTAAGCAATTTTCGCGCAGATGTTTCTCATCCCCAATGTATTAGTGAAAATCTAATGAACGGTGGTGTGAATCAAATTTAACACTTCCCCAATCATTCAGTACTGCCAACCGACGATCTGAATGCCCAAGATACCAGATTCTGTCGATATTTTCATCAGTTCTGGAAGATGTCCAGCATCTCAAGTGTTGCCAGATCGAACGCTATTTTGCCGGTCTTATTACTAAATTTACACACCTCGTACAATAACAAGGTACGACGTTCAAGAAATTGCTTATCTAATATAAAAACGCATATTGAAAAACATTTATGATAAAAGCTGAATAAGTAGGAGTTCGTATTGAAATATATTACTTAATCAGTATAGATATAAGTTATAGACATTTAAATAAAAAGGAGGTTATTAAGTATATGAAAACTTTTTAGATTGCAACATTGACAAAAAATTTCTGCATTACAAATATTTATATTATTATCTTAATTAATTAGAACAAACATTTCATTGTGTTTTAGTTTCAGAGCATTCTTAAGTATTTGCTCTATTTCTTGACCTACTAAAACCAGAGCACATTTCTGGGCATTAATATTTTCTTTTTAATGTGCACTAGTTTCAGCCCCGGAATATTTTCTAATTTTAGAAGATCAAATATCGGAACATTCTTAAATATGTTCCAGGGCATCAATATCTGCTTTAAATTGTGCGATAATTTCAGCTCAGGAATGTTTTCTGGTTTCATAAAGTCATATATCATAGCATTCTTTTTTTACTGAAACCAGAGAATATTTTTGGGCATCAATATCTGTTCTTGATTGAGCTCAAGTTCAGTAGACTAATAATCAGAACAAACATTTAAAAATTCTTTAGGTAATTATTTTTCTGTTGAAACCAGAAAACATTCCAGAGAATTCATCTTCGTCAGAATATGATCTATTTTAAGCAGAGAAAGAATTAGAGTAACTGCTATTTATGCTCTAATTCCTGCCACACTTATCTAAACCACATCCCGGATGCCCCGAAAGATGATCTAGTCAAGTTAGAAGATCAGGAGGAAGGGAGGCTCAAGAACAGGCAGTAATGATTGTCAATAATAATTTATGTGGTTGATGTTTATCATCCTCCTAAATCTCACACCTATATGTAGGTATGAATGTATTTTTGAGATCTACGCTTTCACCAAAATTATTTAATATAAATTGTATTTAGAAGTATACTTATTAGACATTCTTGTGTATCTTGTACATGCTTTATTAAATTCTTACAGTTTACAACATTATATTAAGAAATAAGAAATATTTCATTTAATTCGTCGTAGATACAATTTTTCATTTCAATTTCAGCAGAGATAAAATTAAACATACGAATGTATGCTTTTAGCTGAAATAATAACACAGAAAAAGCAAAAAATGTTTTGAAAAATAAACAATTCTATCTGGCAATATGAAAGAAGTCAAATATATTAATATTATTTATTTATTCTTTCACATCATCAACATCTGTAACACGAAATTCATAAATGCAACAAATCCTCAAATACCTAAGATTTTTATTTAGGGACGAGTATTATTAGTTTAATGGTTTAGGTTGTCAGCCTACAATAGTAGTAACGGACCTATGATCCACAGACCACGGGTCAGACATTGACCCGCGAAGGCTTTATTAAATGACCCACGCGTCGGTTTTTATCAACTTATTTTTTATATCATATGCTTTTCTTTATTCCTCGTTCATTTAAATACTCAATGCAGAAGCGCCACTGGGCACAACAAAAAGAAAACAAACCCTTTTAGAGCATTTTATAATTGAATAGCAACAAAAAGGATCCCAGTGAAATTATATTCTTTGCCAATTATTTTCCATATCACAATAATTCCTGTCGACTCTCCACACCGGTTAAAATACCCAGAAGGTGAGAAGGTAAACTCCCTCTAAAGGTATTTCAATATCTCATGAACTGTTCGGTATGCAAACAAAAAAAATTCCAATAAAAAGGACAACGCTATAAAATATAGTGAATCCTAAAAATATTGACTCTGATATCAACAAGCAATAATGATATGTAGCAATAAAATAACTAACTAGAGAAATAACGAATATTGAAAAAGAAAAACGACAAAAGAACAGAAAAGTTTGCAGGAGGCGATGTTATGTAAAACGATGAGAAATTGACTAGTCTCAAATTTTGTACTGCGCATCTGCTCATGAGATATTGATAAACTTGTATGAATATATCATTACAGATATC
This sequence comes from Stenolophus ochropezus, assembly GCA_035578165.1. Classification (NCBI taxonomy): domain Eukaryota; kingdom Metazoa; phylum Arthropoda; class Insecta; order Coleoptera; family Carabidae; genus Stenolophus; species Stenolophus ochropezus. The sequence goes on along the minus strand of JAQOWZ010000018.1, from coordinate 14,762,411 downwards.
AGCCAAGCGATAGATTGACATTCACAAATGAGTAAAAAACCGTGGAGTGATATTTTATTTAAATACCATTCAAACTTCTTTGTTTGTTCGTGAGATATTTTTAGCTATAGAAACCTATCTACTATCTAGTTTTAGCCCGTTCTGGCGTACGTGCAGAGCGTGCCCCTGCACGTGGGCGGCCAAAATTTGGGGCGGCCAAAAATTATTTTTACTTTTTCATACAATGAATAATAAAGAAAATAATAAAAATTATTTTTCAATAATTTAAGGTTTAACAACCCAATAAATAATAATAGTCTGTTGTATTATTTTTAATTTAAATTTACGACACGTGGGTCATGCATATGCGCACATTATTTTTGTGCATGACAGAGAAAATCGAGAAGCTTCACATCCTTTAAAAATGTAATTTTTAATAATAAGTAATTTTAGCTGAAGTAAATGAAAAAAACTTCTTGCAGCGCAATTTCATTTACTCTTTCATCTGCATTTGAGGGGCGCCAAAAATTTTACTTGCACGAGGGCGGCCGATAGTACAGAATCGGGCCTGATTATAAGTATTAAGCTAAGTTTGTAACTGACACAGAATGTAGAACTTAGTTTAGCATGATTTATTAGTTTACAAAACAAAATATAAAACATAATACAGATCTCGGACCTGCGTATGACTGATTACCTGTTCTGATTGTGGGATCTGATGTTTCATTTTGTTTTTATAATCGGGCTTCTTCCAATCATACAAAATTGGCTGAGTTTTTATTAAACTGATTAATTTTACGTTGTCCATTTTCTCCCTCAAGCACAGCGTCATTCAATCTACAAAAACAGGTTTTTCCCATGCCTCTAGTAGATTTTATTTGTACTAGCACGAAGTATACCGAATGGCGTCGAATATACACGAACATGGAAAACACAGACATAGGAAATGAACGTTTTTTTTAATAATTAGCAACCATTACAAAACTAATATCTATAGGAACTTCACTCACGAAATCTATGAAAATATTTAAATACATTATTCGAAAAATTACAACATGTGAAGAAATATTGTTCATTCAAAAATTCTGGATTTCATATCAGGGATACTCTATATAAAATATAAATCGGGAAGACATAGAAATGCGAAAAAGTTTATATACGAAGGATGAAAACAACTTTCAATACGCTCTCCTAACTCTTGTAATGTAGAGCGTTAATTTTCTCTTTATAAAAATACCTATATTACCGTAAGCGATACCATTTTAATGTAGAAAATGTTGGAAAAGTTTTAATTTGCTATAGTTATAAAAATAAATTCGACTGAATAACGACAATGACTGCAAATGTTAATAGTTTTTTAATTTTAATAAGTAAATGTTTATTTTTGCATTATAATATAAAAAAAATCAATAAATTCATTAATAACCATTGTAAATCACCTAATATTTCTTTTATGTACCGAATTTCAGATATTTATTACCTAAAAAAATAATTTTTAACCATATTTAAGTACTTATTTTTGCATATTTTCCAACCTAAATCCCATCTCTTGTAATAACAGAGACTAGCAATTCAATAAGACCAGAATGTGTTTTTGAAATGGTGCTGATATTTAAAGGCATTAAAATTTCACAACAATATTCTGATGAAAGATGTTTAGTACACTTGGATAATACCACTCATTTGCAGTTTACCTTGTCTTGATTTTAGTCACGTAAATATGAAATAATGTACCTGTGTATATATTTATATCTATTCTTTGTGTTTCATATTTTATAAATATTATTTTATCAATTACTTTTATTTTATTTTTTAAATACATAAAAATTATTTGAATTTTAATTTAAAACCTCTAAAAACAAAAAATACATATACGATAACACTCAATATTTAATTGAGCAAGTCAATATCAACAATTATTATATGTTCTGGCTATTTAATTTTGCTGCTAATAACTGATATTCGTAATTTGGGAAACCAAATTCACGATCCCATTGAAGCCAATCGAGCAGCAATGTCAGGGTTTTTATTTTTGTGAAACACGACAAAATGTTTCTCTATCAATAGTTACTAGAATTATGTTCGGTTAACTAACACTTAAATAAAAAAATGCTAATAGAAATTTTGACAGCAACTTTGAGTGGTACATTTGATAATTTATTTCGATGGGATATTGTCCACTTAAGAGAAACTTAAAATTTAAGTAACATTCTTGCAACCGTCTATTAATGTAATTATGCAGCTTTTGAAATTAAGCTGTATTTGTTTTGTTAGAATTATTTATGACCTATTTTCCACAAAAAAATGCCTTCATGGTGCAACCAGGTAGATTCTGCTAAACACTCTACAGCACTATACTACGGTGTAACATCATTAACGATATCCACGATACAGCAGATTGGCACACTCAGCTATGGGTAATAAGCCGTGAGTGATTTATTTATTCCTGTATCTATTTCAATAATGTATATAAACTCGCTGAACTATTGAACGGTGGTGCCTGCTGGCATAAAGCGTACAATCACCCGGATTCGAACCCGGAACCGGTATTGATGTAACGCCTGAAGCTTACATTTCAACCGTGTTACTAATTAAATCATTCCAAATTCAAATGCATCCGTATTTACATTATAGTCTGTAGTATTGTTACAGTATTATATATGTATGGAAGCTGTAGTTCAACCATTAGTACGCTTAATTAATGATATACATATCGCAAGGGTTCGATATAAAAGTTTATTTTTTTGTGTTGAAATGGAGTAATATCAAGGGTAGGATTATTGCAAGTAAAGAATGTATTATCATGTATTCTATTTAAGAGTGACCGTTCATACACAGGTCACTGTACATGATGTACGATAGTTTAGTGTTGGAGTAATACCAGCCGATATCTCAAGGGTATGATTGTTGCAAGTAAAGAATGAATTATCATGTGTTCTACTTAAGTGTGGCAGTTCATACACAGATCTCTGTACATGATGTAGTTTAGTGCTGGAGTAATACCAGCCGATATCTCAAGGGTATGATTGTTGCAAGTAAAGAATGAATTATCATGTGTTCTACTTAAGTGTGGCAGTTCATACACAGATCTCTGTACATGATGTAGTTTAGTGTTGGAGTAATACCAGCCGATATCTCAAGGGTATGATTGTTGCAAGTAAAGAATGAATTATCATGTGTTCTACTTAAGTGTGGCAGTTCATACACAGATCTCTGTACATGATGTAGTTTAGTGCTGGAGTAATACCAGCCGATATCTCAAGGGTATGATTGTTGCAAGTAAAGAATGAATTATCATGTGTTCTACTTAAGTGTGGCAGTTCATACACAGATCTCTGTACATGATGTAGTTTAGTGCTGGAGTAATACCAGCCGATATCTCAAGGGTATGATTGTTGCAAGTAAAGAATGAATTATCATGTGTTCTACTTAAATGTGGCAGTTCAAACACAGATCTCTGTACATGATGTAGTTTAGTGTTGGAGTAATACCAGTCCGTATCTTAAGGGTATGAGTGTTGCAAGTAAAGAATGAATTACATTGTGTTGTACTTAAGTACTGCACGTGATGCCATTTACTCTTACTGTTGAGTAATGCAATTTTCTAATTATATGAAAGATTTAATTTATAGTGGTTGTGTATCACCCTTCTCCATTATATTTTACGACTGGGTGTGATGGAATAGAGCCCGCGACAAGAAAGCTTAATGCCGGCGTTTTACGAGCAATTCGTTTCGATTTAGTCCGCGTCTGAAGAATTGGAAAGTGTCAGCGATTGAGTCGCTCAAAATTCAATCACTGGCGTACACAAGTGTCACATTTTTAATTAAAGGGTTTAAATCTTCATTACCAGAACGTGACCGGGGCCACTTTTCGGGGATGTAAGATGCTCACAGATAAAAACTCTACTTCGATCTTCGACCGTTCGCCCTTTGATATTCGATGAAATTCATTTATTTCCTTCACAAATATTACAATTTTCTTTTATTACTTCAACTTCAACACTACAGTAAATTAAGTACAGAGATCAGTACATGAACTGCCACACTTAAGTAGAAAACAAGATAATTAATTCTTTACTTGCAACAATAATATCCTTGAGATATCGGCTGGTATTACTCCAGCACTAAACTACATCATGTACAGAGATCTGTGTATGTAACTGCCACACTTAAGTAGAACACATCATAATTCATTCTTTACTTGCAATAATCATACCAATGAGATATTGGCTGGTATTACCCCAGCACTAAACTACATCATATACAGAGATCTGTGTATGAACTGCCAAACTTAAGTAGAACACACGATAATTCATTCTTTGCTTACAACAGACATATTCTTGAGATACCGGTTGTTATAACTTCAACACTAATCTACAGGGATCTTTATATGAACAACGCTGCCACCAAAAATAACTTACCTACTTGTATTCTTACTTCGCATAGTATTTTGAAAGAATATTTTATTACAATGGATACCTATTCATTTCCGATTCTACTACTTAACTATAATTTTCCCTTACTGCATTTTTCATAACACATACTTATTCGTACTTAGACATGGATACTACAGAGGTAGTTGAGACATCGACTGGTATTACTTCAAAACTAAACTACATCATGTACAGGGATCTTTATGTAAACAACACCAAAAATTACTTAACTTCTTGTTATCTTATTTCGCATAGTATTTTGGAAGAATATTTTATTACAGTTTTTCCAAGTGGATACCTATTCAGTTCCAATTCTACTACTTAAATATAATTTCCCCCTACTGCATATAGTTTTTCGTACATAAATTCTACATTACATACATAGAGACTACTTAAAGAATTGTGTTTGAGATAGTAACATACTGAGGTGCAGCTAGAGTTTGTTTGTTCACCTGTACGGGATTTTTCCCGGCCGGTACCTCCACCCCCGATTTCGCAGCACCCCCTTGCTCTTCTCCACCCCCGGCCTCGTACCAGCAACCTGTTGCTGGGCGGGCTCCAGGAACGCGATAACGCATCCTGCCCTGATGTTGATTTATTACACGAGACAGAATCATAAATACACGAGCCCTGGACCCAAAATTAAAATTTATAGGCGGCGACTTTCATACACGTTCATGTCGTATCATAGTCTCTATAGATTTTTTGGTTTATATTTAGATCAATGCGCGATTCATCTATTAAAGGAAATATTATACTAATCAGAATATGTAGACTCACTTATGGTAAAGAGTGCAGCAAAAGTGAGTAGTATGGGTAAATTCCCGGGAACGAATATTTCGGAAAATTTCCCGGGAAGTTTTCGGGAATTTTCTGGGGATATCTTCCGGGAAATTCCTGGGAAAAAATTAACGATAAATTTCCTCATAAAATCATTATTTCATAAAAATTAGAGAAAATTAAATATCGATTATGTCATAATCTCTACTAACCCTAAAAATATTACAAATGGTGATGTTGCTGCAGTAAAATTATTAAGAATTCGTTTATTTTTTTCCGTTTTCCGCTCATACTTAAGAAGTTATTAGAATATTAACACTGTTAGAAAATAGTCGGGTCTGATTAGAACACGTCGGTAAAGCTGCGCCTGCATTAAATTTATTATCGGGAATTTTCCTTCTTATTCTCGGGAATTTCCCTTATTCCCGGGAATTTCCCTATTTGCTTCCGGGAATTTTCCCATATATTTCCGGAAATTTCAAAATGGAATTCCAGATTTCTTTCTGGGAAATGTGTTTAGGGAAATAAAAATATTCCTGAAGCGAAATTTCCAGTGACCCATCACTAAAAGTGAGCACAGTTAGTTAGTTAGTACACAATACAACGCTGAAATCATAAATACTGAAGAAATATTGCAATAATATGAAGAAAAAAAAAATTTTAGTGTTAAATATTAAATAATATTTAAAAAACAAAATTTATTTATGACAATATAACTTATAACAATATAGAAAAAAAATTAACTGCATTCTGAAAGCATAAAAAATATTTTATTCAGGTTCACAAAAGTCAAACTTTCCTCCACAATATAGATGAGACGAACCAAGGCAAGATGAATGTGTTAACATATTGTTGTCATTTGTCATACGTGGTACACTCGTCGTGTAAACAGTAACCACAAATTACCCATTTTATGCAATCATCCTTCTTTATCGTTTTTTTTTTATTTTTCCTTGCATCCCGCATATTCGTTTTCATAACCTTCACCTTCTTCATTGCCATCATCCCCTGATTAATAATTTAACAACCGTTTTTCTGAACTTATGGAGTATCAACTAGATCATTTACCTTTCTATATGCCAATGATTTTTTGCAGTTTTATTGATTTTTTTAACAATAAAAATCCTCTAGTGCATCTTTCCTAAGCATAAGGTGGTCCATCTGTTCTCAGAGCAGAGGTTACATGGACCACTAGATTACTTATGACGATGTACATATATAATCACATAGTTAGGTGTCGTTAATTTTTATGCCCATGTTTATAAAGTATGTGTATAATAATTAGTTTAAACCTACCGAAGTAGTAATTAACTAACTGTGTACAGAAGGTACAAAAATCTATTTGCATTTTTTTAAGTAAGTCTTTGGAGTATTCAGTGTTGACTGCATTAATTTTCAAGCGGCTACTTACATTTTCTCTAACCAACAAAATTAACTATCCTAATAGGAAGATATCATTGTAATGTACTTTTAAAACCAATTCTATCTCTCCTAAAGGTTCATCTTTCTTCCAATTAACCTACGTAATGTAGAATGCAGCAAAGGTGAGCACAGTCAATACTTCGATGAGTATATATCGCTACACAAAAAAAAACGGTTTAAGTCATAAATATTGAAGGATATTACAGTAATATGAGGATATGTAAACTTATATGTAATGTAGAATGCAGCAAGGGCTGCACAGTTGGTACCTGGATGGATAATTACCGCTTCACAAGACAAAGCTGAAGTAATAAATACTGAAGGAATATTACAGTAATGTGAGGACAAACAGAAATATGTGTGTATTTCTGTTGGTAGCGCTTTTCATACACAGATATCTAAACATAGTACAGTTTAGTCTTGGTTTCACAAAGGTATTAACACATAAATGAGCAAAAAACACCCTTAAGGATATTAAAAATGTTAATACTTTACTTTGTATGCACATATGCACATATACTTAATTATAATACACATGAACACATGCATGAATGTTGTTATCTTATACGTGTTTTTATTGTAAAGAATAATATACATATTGAATCACGGAATAAAATAATAATTTATCATATATTTATTTTCCTTTTAAATGTTAAATAATTCTATATTATAATTTTTAAAATGCATAATATAGATAAAAATACATGCTTATTCATGCAATATTATTTGCTGCAAATTATTTAGCAATAATAATCAGTTTTTTGCATGTTCTTTATTTGTCATAAATAATAGATGGCAAGTAGAACAATATTAATATCGTTAAAAAGAGAAAAAATATCATTTTTTAGGCTAAAATCAAATATGGCTTCCATTTAAAAAATCATAAATTCGTATCATATCTCCAAATTGTGCCAATAAAAATATTTAACTTTTTTATTTGAAACATTTTCTCGTATATAACTGTTAAGGAATTATTTGTGGAAGAAGAAATGAACCAAAATTAATTTTTCGCCATTTTCTCAAGACCTATGGAGAATTTTAAGATATAACAGGGACACCATTAAAATTGACCCCCAGATGCGCACAATAACTCCTATTTAACCGTTAAAGTCGTAGCTGTTATAGTTTCCGAAATCACAATGGTGATGATCGATAAAATCTGGACACACTATATAACAAATATTGTAAAAAAAAATAATCTAGTGTATCCAAGTTCGAATTCTGTGGAGTCAAATCTTTATTAACAATTTTCAAGTTAAAAGTGGCACCTGAGGTACTCTCTCCAAGTCAGCTGTAAACTGATTAGATTAGCACACCCAGTTGTGGGTGTTATATTCAGTTATTTAAAATGATATAATGTTTCCTTAAATGGTTGTAGTACGCTCCAAATCAAATTAAGCGGAATTTAAAATCTGGGCTTCAAATCTCAGCATCGTCAGTTGTTATCCAAATAAAAATACAGCTATATGTGGTTGGGTACACACTATAAGCTGTAAATTCCATGGAGAGGCTGGAAGCTGACAACCTACTCCACAAAAATATAAATAAAACTTATTAGGACGCAAATACCGTAAGTACTTCAAGTTCCATCTAATAATGTTGTGCCAGAAATTATATTTACGAGCACAGGCATGTTAATCTTTCATCAACCGCTCATCACAATTAATAATTGATAAATATATCATAATATTTTATCATTTTGCAATTCCCTCTTCTTGGAAGTTGAGTTGAAAAAGATATATTTTATGAAAATCCCTGAAACTGAAATCCTGCAGAAATGAAATGCCGGATCTTTGTCTTCCGATTGGCCGACGCTCATTTTTTCTTATTTCCGGTACAATGAAATTTCATTTCATATCATTACTATTTGTTACAAATTTTATCTTCAATGAATAAAAAACATAAAAATTAATTTTCCTAATAGTTTAAGTGCATTAAAAAGATAATCCATTTATAAATACCCCAATAATCTAATTTCGTAAAGTACATTAATATTTTATAAATATATCAGTAACGGCTTTTTATTCATAGCTGGGTGTGTCAATATTCTTCATCGCAGATATCAATAATGTTATATAACAATAGAGAACATTTACTATTCATCGATACTCTAGCTGGTGAGGAAAGTGCATACTGAACAGGAATCTAATAGATTTTAATTATTTTTTAGTCTCTACATCCAATTATATCTTTTACTTCTAATAAAGAAGCTATAGAAATAATGATAAAAATAAGTATGTTTTATGGTTCAATGTTTCAAATATTAAAAAATTGTAATCATTTATATGGTTTTTAGACCAAATATTGCTAAAATCTATTTTATAAATATTGTCTACAGATAGCTCCAACTATTTTACCAGTTAATACAGCCATTTGCGAACGCCTTTTTAGCAATTGAAAATTGTTAAATCTAATTTCCGCTCATCTACTGGATATGAAAGACTGATAAATATGACTATAATGTGAATTGAAAAAGGTATAGCTAACAAATTATATAATGTTTATGTTACTTTATTAATGTGCATTCAGAATATAGCACATTACCTTAAGGTGGAAGCTTTTAAGAAACGATATTGGCCAAGGATTTTTGCACCATTTCGACTTTATCCTAGTCTTCTGGAATAACTACTAGGCTCTATACCTTTGCATCGAGAAAACAAAGTATGGAACTTACCAAACTTCTGTCCTCCTTATGTGGTAATTTCTACCTTCTTCTATTATTGCTTGCGCAAATTCATTTTGTATCAAATTTTTAGTTTTGCGTTTAACTTTTTGAAGTACAGTGCGGCTTGATTTCTGTCAGTAGAATGTAGAAAAATTCGGTCCGCAATCAACGCATTAAATCAGAACCTCCGCTTAATCTATTTAATCTTTTAGAAAAAACGAACAATGTAAAACAAACACAAATTAGATTCCTTCTACCGAATACGAACATCATACGTCCTATCAAAATAAAATATCAATAAAAATTATCGAGAAATTTTAATATCTAGTGCGTTAATTTTTTGGATCATGTATATTCATTCAGAAAAAATATTTATTTACAGGAAAATTATTTTCGAATTTCGAATTACCGTTAAAATTCGAAAATCGAAATTCCAAAATTCGGAATACGACATGTGAGATTCGATAGGTATTGATTTCAGTTTTAAATAAAGTAGGCAATAAAAAAGTAAATTAGAAAAGAAATTTATTCTTTTATTCTAATTATAAAATTATAAGATATAGAATAACAGAGAAACTATAAAATATATACTTAACTTATACTAGTATTTATTTTAGTAATTTTTGTTTTTATGTTATGTTTCCCCAAAGAGACAATTCTTGTTGCGATTAATATATTTATATATTAAAAAAATTGAAACTTCGAATTTAACAAAATCTGAAATTCGAAAATTCGAATTTCATTAAAAGCATTAGTTATTTACAGGTACAAGATAACTCAATTCCTATCAAGCTGAAAATTATTAAATGTTTTGTAATACTGGGAAAAGTTGATTAGATTTTAACAACAATTAGTTAAGCGGAAGTGCCACTTTACTTGAAGCTCAAAATTGCATTTCCTGTAAAAATACCTCTAAATATAATTTTTTCGCAAATTAATTAATTATCAAACATAAAGATTCTTAATTTACCTATAAGTCTGCGTTAATATTTTCTACATTTAACTTCTAATTTAACAGATGAAAGTACAAAAGATAACATAAATATGGAAAAGTTAATTAAACGATTAATAGCGAGAGGTAAGGTTATGGATGGTGTATACATGAAAACTCAATTTCCAGCAGAAAATTATTAAAATTGGAATTAAAATGTTTTATAATACAATTAGTAAACCAGATGGGTACTTTATTTGAAGCTCTAAACTGAATTACTCATATTTTTTTTAGATTGGACGAAAACTGACAACTTTCCGGTGTATTGTCAAACCAGAAAATGCATTATTCCAGTATTTCAGTGCAGTTGCTAGGCTACGAAAAATAACAGTCCGGGAATACTTTTTCCGGACTACGACAAAGCATTCCCGTACAGTACGCAGTCCATTGATTTCCGTAAATAAAAATACTATCATATATTTCATAATTATTGAATATAGATTGATTAAAAAAAATAGTATTTGTACCACGTAGCAAACGTTTGTAAAACATACATTATTTATAGAAAAGTGAAACTTCTAAACTACTCTTTCCATAAAGTACAAGTATATAAATTTTGTTAAATGTATTTAAATATGTATTTTTTTGTGGTACCCTTCCCACAAAATGAAAGTACCTGCAAAATTGCGTCAGTATTTAATTATTTCAGAATACATTAACGGCCAAATGTACCGTATAATGAAGTTATTTTATTATCAAAATGTACCCTTTAAAACTAATTATATTATAATTTAATTTTCGTAATTTACATTTAAATTATAACAATAATCATCACAGCTTATTATTTGTTACTGGGTGCAAATGTAACAATTTTGTAAATAAATAAGACTAAATAAATCACTTTATAAACATTTTTTTATATTCGCATGGATTTAAAAAAAAATCTAGTGTAAAAAATATTTATATTTTGTTATATAAAATTATTACTAACACATGCATTCCTTTTTTCTACACTATTCTAATAATTGCATTATAGGAATTTGCTCAACAATAAATTTCAATATCCATATAATATTTTTTTTAAATGAGGATATTATATACAGGTAGAAATATTTACGGTGACCATTATTTGTAGACAAAAATACAGTAGGAACAAAAAAAATTAAATAATTAAAATGAATTGTAAGAGAATATTAAAAAATTCTGAAAGAAGGAAATGCATCATGTTTCCTAAGAGAATATGTTAGAAAATTTATAATTTATAGACATGATTTAATGACTTAATTAATTACCCAAAAACTAAATCCTAAATTTTAATGAAAATTTCTCGGAAAAACTAGGTCATTCCATTTTTGGGTGAAGTTGCAACGTTTCCCGTATAATTTTTGGATAAATTTTTATTTGATCAAATCAGAATTGATAAAAAGTGACATGTACAGAAATTATATCGTTGAACCAATTACCCAAAAAAAAAAATCTGAATATCTTTTTCTCGAATTTTATTAAAATGAACTTCATATTTTTATTTTATTGCTTTGTATTTATTTTTTTATCCTGCCTTTATTTGTACATTTCAAATTTCTGAAGATTTTATTAAGCACAGTAGAAAAATACAGTGTATAGTCGTTTACGTTTACTTCAAATATTCTGTACATCACCTTAAAATACAGTTACAGTATTATACTGTAAAATTTTCAATTTTTATCATGCAAGTAAAAAATTATTAAAATTGAAATTTAAACTCAGGAATACTTGATTATATTTACAATAGCTTAACCGCAATTCTAAACTGTGTTTCCTGGAAAAATACGGCCGTATGCTATTTTCTCGCAAATCATTAAGAAAAATAAACTTTTTATTTTTCTAATTTCTTATTTAATAAAAATTATATTGGTTTTACCTATCATAAAACAGATGAATTATTCAAATGTTTACAAAATTTGCTATATATACTTAAATTAATTGTTTTTTAAAAGATACAATGATAAAACATGAATTTCAAATACATGAAGGTAAAATAAAAACACAGGGAACAATAAATAAAACGCATAAAAGAGATGTGTTATACACATCAGATTTTTTAGGGTGTGATCATAAATATTTACCTTTAACAATGGTGTGTCATAAAACAACATTTTTAACTTGAAAAACAAAGGATAAAAGCCTGCTTTTAGTAATGTTTATATAAAAAATAATTTGAGTATTATTATTAAAATACAGACATTACTTTGTTTGTACTTTAGCTGATTTGTAGAGGTCAGAACATTTTAAATAACATCGAACAATATCAAAGTAGACTAATGGTGTCCTAATGGCCGAAACTATCATCACAATATTTTTGTAAATAAATTTGCATAAACCAGTTGCAAATTTGTGTTGTTTTATTAATATTTATCTTTAAAAAAAAATTACTTACAATTTAAAAATTGATACTAATGAAATGCACTACACTACAAATTGCATAAATCACTATTAGAGTTCATACTTCGTAAGAATGAAGCCGAGCTTTAAGCACTAAGCACAAGTTAAGTGCCCCGCGGTTCGCGCAGAACTAAAGCTCGTGTCACGGTGAGTTCGCGCGTCGAAAGTCGCGCAAGCGTACTGCATGACCCAGGTTCGAACCCCGCTGCAATGGCCGTATTTACCAGGAGACTTTGAGCTCAAGCTTAAACAGACCCAAAAAAAATCATTGCACCTCTTCCTGTTAATTATTTCTTGTCAACAACAGTCTTTTTAATTAATTTTTTTATTTTATTTTGTATGTCTACTACGAAAATATATTGTTCACATTTAATTCTGATGCAATTGTTTTCTAAACAGTTTTTCTTTTAACAGGGTGTTCCAAGTATATCTGAATAAGACAGGGGAAAAATTGTGCTTCGAATATTAAATATTTATTTAACTACAGCTTTATGTACATACAGTCAATTTCTAAGAGTTGATGCTCACGGTATCAATCGAAACCATGTTAAGGGGGAAAGGGGATAATGACATCAAATTGTCGACATCCAAAATCACCTTAACAAGTGACATGAATGACATATTCAAATCTTTTAAATATTTAAAAACAGCCTTTATCGCGCGTTTACACTACTGTTTCTATTTCATTTTTGTCTTTGCTTAGATAATTTTAATCGCGAAAATTATTCCTCGTCACTTGCTACACAGGAAGAGTTAATAATATTAAAGCAATAAAAGTTTGGGAAAGTTTTATAAGGAGAATGCAATTGACTTAATTTGGATGCGAAATAGTTATTTACACATCAAGTGTGGGAACGCCATTTTCCCGGATGAGTACTTTGTGGCGCGAGCTTCCAAGCGTTGCACAATAGAACGAACCCGGGAAAATGGTTCAAGCAAGAGGTATGTATAATATTTTTTGTACGTTTTGTGGTTACGTATTTCAATACTATCAAGTGCTGACAATCTGTCAACACGATAGCAGTTGTTGCCAACATTGCATACCAAATGCATTATTTATTTATTTGGACTAAGATCATTTTTAATTGTTATTATTTTCTAAATATTTATCATTTTCTAAAAACTAATCACTTTTTTCATGTTGCTCCGTAATTTCTGTAAATCACAACTTTTTTATAATTGGGAGGAAATTAAACGGTCGGTAACAATATAAAAAATTACAGATATGCGACGTGCTATTTTTTGCATGATATAATATTTTTAATCGTAATACCCTTACCCTGTATAGAGCCGGTTAAAATTTGCATTGTAAACTTCTTTTGCCAATTGTATTGACTAAATGACGTGCACAACTTAATTTAAAAAACCAAACTCAACAAATAGTTAAGACATTAAAAATCAATTAGATATTTTCACGATCGGGTATTAAAAAAGGTTTATTGGTTGGGTTTCTATATCAGTAAGTTGCTTTTACAGCTTGCTACGACTTACAAAACGATAAATAAATTATCGTCCACTGAACGGTAAGTAAATTTATATTTGTTTATATAGTTTATGTTAAGGGAAATTTAATTTTGATCGTACAAAAAATAGTAAGCAAGAAATGACGATCTCAGACAGTAAATGGAATCGTCGCTTTTCCTCTACACAATTGTCTTCGATCGGTACAATGTCCTTAGGCCTTAGGTACCGTTCTTAATACTAAATATACTAATGTATTATTATTCTCTTATTTTGGTATAGTCCAATTGTTGCTGAACTCAGAAAAAAATTGTCGACACCATGCACGAGCGATATAATACATAATACGATTTCGCTCGGCATATATCTTTCAGACTTGCCCTCGGAATGTACTCAACCGATTTCAAGCGTTATCATCTTTCTAATTTCGTATAGCTTAATGCCATAATTAATCATTCCTATAAAAATCTAGTACTCACTTCATCGGTGAGACTTTTACCCTTATAGGTGTTGGACTTAGAAAATAAATAAAAATCTAGTAAAAATTATAATTGTTCGGTAAAACTTGTGAACGCAAAGTAAATAAAAATACTCGATAAAAATAATAAGTCATAAAAAATAACTAATTTACGATCAAAATAATAGTTGTCATAAAAATTTATGAACGATCACTGAAAATTCTATATACTCAGTAAAAATAATAAATGCACAATAAAAATAATAATATTTTTTTATAAAACAACGTAGAGCCCCATATAAAAATTGAAAGTTAATATGAATTCCTCGAAAATTGTTCGAACTAAAAAAAATTTGAGGACCGCTGCCAATTCCTCCTAAAAAAAAATGTCTGTAGAATATGCAAATATGAAATTTCTATGAATTGAAGTCAAAGAGTAAATTTGACAAAATCAATTTTTTTCTCATTTCTAGTGAGCTATGCATTTTTTCAAGAAAACAAATATATAATTAAAATGGCTAAGTAATGGGCACCTTTGTCCCAATTTAATCGACTTCGTATCTCTTACGGTTCTTGAGATCCCAATGGTTAGCCTCTTAAAACGGACACCAGTATAGTATTGCGTTTCGATTTATTTTATAAATATTTATTATTTATTATAGATGGATAGATGTTATAATAGTTGTTATATTAGCATAAAAAAACAGTTTTTATTTTTTATATATTCGTATGTGCTCATGGTTTTTCGATATTCGCCATTTTTAAAGTTTTTTAACTCATAGTTACTACGTATTTTATTTACATTTTTGTATTATGACATTATATACAATTTATTCAATTGACTAATCACCTTCTGATGATGACCCAAGTGGGATCATCATTTACAATGATGATTTTTAGCCGGAGGCATCGGGGCTCTTGCCCCCAAGGAAAATTTACCATGGGGCAATCCCCCTATGGAGACATTTACCATAGCGCAGAATTTTTTTACAGTAGTAATAAAGCGCTGAATTGTTATTATTTTAATGATTTATTGTACCTCCTTCCATTTTTTTAGTGACTAACTACTACCCTAAAATGGGTGTGCATTACATTCTTAAAAAAATTACCGATGAATTCCTCTCATCAAAGTACTACCTATGTATACAAATTTTCATTTAAAAATTCTCACTAGAACAGCCAAAATGGGGAAATTTAGCGTGGTTGAAATTACATGTAAAATATTTTTTAGTCGTAAGTATATGATTAATTATAACTTAAAATGTAAATGAAAGTAAAAATTATGTTGCCAATTATTTATAATTAATGATTTATCTTCGAGCCACTCTGACGTCACAAGTGAGATATGCGCTTGCGCAGAAGGGATGGTGAGACCTGACTTTTTAAACGTAGGTTGTATCTTGCGGCATTATACTACATACTTCTCTGTTGCCATGGGAACCCAGCGTGCTCTAGTTAAGATAGACGATACGTTCTCCGCGAGCCACTCTAACGTCATTTTTATATAAAATTTCATTTTTTAATAAATCTAGGCATCTTTGGGTGAAATAAAATATAGAATATCACTTTTAAGGGCAATCTTAATAAAATAAAAAAATACACTAAACTTCCCCATTACAGATTCAATATCAGCCAATAGGAATCCTTATGACCAGTAATAATGCGCGTGTCAGGATATACCGGGGATCCTGAGACGATAACACGCAGTCCCGCTCTGCAGGGCGCCGGGCGGTTGTGGGCCTTCGGTCCTTCGCTCCGTCTGGTAGTCTGGTTAGACCACCTTTCAGGGCATCTCATGCCTTGAAGGTAATCAAGTTCAGCCGGCCGGGAATTGGAGCACACTTCAGCGTGTGCTCTAATTTTTTGACTTGCTGAAACCAGAGCATATTCTGGACCAAAGTTAGCTGCTCTGGTTTGTTATCTGGTTTCAGTAGGTCAGGAATTAGAGCACTCAAATGTGTTTGCTCTAATTCTTGGCCTGCTAAAATCGGAGCATATTTGACAGCTCTGGATTTTTCTCTGATTTCATTGGGTCAGGAATTAAAGCATTTTGAATTGTTTGCTCTAATTCTTAGCCTGCTGAAACCAGAGCACATTCTGGAGTAGATTTAGCTACTCTGATTTAAGTGGGACAGGGATTAAAGAATTTTGAAGTGTTTGCTCCAATTCTTGGCCTGCTGAAATAAGAGCACATTCTGAAGCAAATTTGTCTGCTCTGGATTGTGCTCTGGTTTCAGTGGGTCAAGAATTAGAGCATTTCAAAGTGTTTGCTCTATTATATATTTTTTCTTGTAATTTTATGTTTTTATTATGGTCATTATAAGAAATTTTGCCCTGAACGAAATTTTGGAAATCGGCCCCCATGGTGTTTAACGTTCAAAGTTTCATTAAGTTTTAAGTTGCATAAAGAAATTTCGCCGGTTTTTTTTACCGGCCGATGAAATAAGCAGGTGGTAGAAGTGCCAGTAGTATACAATCTTGGGTACTATTATAGGTTCTTTAAAGAATCAAAAGCTTTTTTACTTAAAATAATTACAGAAGCAGAAAATTTCAAAAATATGATTTTACATATTAAATCCCTACGTTCGGGTGTTCGACTCACCATCCTGTATGTATAGGGAACAGTAAATGAAACGACTATACATAATTTTTATCTCTACAGCTTATACAAATTAAAGTAATACAAATATATCTCAAGAGTATTACATATGCAACAATGAACTACATAAATTAATCTTCATTTGTACGTAATTACAAAATAATTAATTCATACAAACTTTAATGTACCATACATTATTCATATATTAATATATTATATAGGGAATATTATTTTAAACATATTAACTCATACGAAACAGCATTCCTGGAAGGAAGAGGGGCTCAAAATGTAATGTTGTGAAACTTGATGCTGTAGGTTAGCTTATAGAGAATTCTCAATCTTTCTCTTTCATAAAAAATAGTATATGTTTTCTACTAATGACAAAAAATTAAATTGAAAATAAAGGGTAGTTTTATATATAAAAACGGAGGTAAAAATAAATAAAAATTAATATATTTGTACAACTTATATTCTTGTCTGGACATATAGAGTTAGCAACTTCTTGTATTTAAATATTTCTTTTCTCATTTTCTCTTCGCACACAAGTAATTGTTCAAAAATATGATTTCATTTTTGTCAATCATATTTTCTAACGAGAAATTCTAAATTAATTATTTGTGAGTATTTGCGTGATAAAAAAATAAGAGAAATTTCGAAAATTTATAATTTGAATAAATCTACAAGGGATAATATATGTTTCGAAGTAAAGAAACTATTGAACCTTCAACAATGCACATCACAATCATCAAAAACACATGCATAGATGAAAGACAGTTTTATAAAGTACGCTGTTTCACTAACCGAACCTAAAAAAACAGGTATTTTTCCGAATCCGATCCGGAACTGAACCGAAACTTTTAAGTGACAAAAAAACGACTTTGTCCTTTTTATTTTGAACCATATAATCTCAAATAATAAATAATTTTTACTGGTTCAATTTAATAAAAAAAATCAAACAAACATAGCCTGTATCAATTATTAGTCGTTTCTTTTTGTTTATTATTAAATACTATAAACACACTGCCCCGTATGCCGAGCTCACTTTTATAAGTGCTTTTGTTATAAGTGACGTTTGGCCTTATAAATCAGGCTTCATAAATACGATTTTATTATAAGAGTGAGCTCAGACTACGGGCCAAGTATTTTTTGAATACATGTACGTAAATAGCGCATTGTATATACAGGTTTCTGTTTTAAAAGGCTAACCATTGTGATATTGGTCCCCATATGAAAATTTAAAGTTAGTACGAATTTCTCAAAAAGTATTTTTGCTACAAAAATTTTGTGGACCGCTGTCAATTAACGTAAAAAATGTGTCTATAGAATGTGCAAACTAGAAATTTATATGAATTGAAACAAGAAAGTTATAAGTCAAAAAGTAAATTTGTCAAAATCAGTTTTTTTCTCATATCTAGAGAGCTTTGCTTCTTTCGGGAAAACAAATACATGATTAAAATGGCCAACTAATGTGGCAATTTTGCCCCATTTTAACCGACTTCGTGTCTCGTACGGTTCTCGAAACTCAATGGATAGCTTCTTAAAACGGACATCTGTATGTAGTAAATATACAAATTATCTAGTGAAAGAATGAAAAAAATATACCTATACCTGTCTGTATGTATCATATACCTATTAGTAATAGGTATATGGTATGTATACACGATTGGGTTTTGAAACTTCAATATTGTCTCCTCACACAAAAATACAGTTAAAACGCACAAATGCACATCGTGTGCAACAGTCAACTTTATACATATCTACAAACACTTATCTTAATCATTAAATAAAAAGTAAGTATTATTTTTTATATTGTATATTATAAAAAAAAAATTATTCTTACAAAATCGTTAAATTCTTCATAATTCTAACAATAACAATTTTTTATCTTGCTCTAAACGTCAAAAATAGTTTTTTAATATTTTGTTACAAAAAAAAGTACAAAAAGCCTAAAAATGATCACTTTGAAACTTGTCCTGACATCTATCAACATCTACTGGCACTAAAGATCACAATCCTGGTAAAAATATGATAGAATTTGATATAAAAAATTAAGATAAACTCATCTTACAATGTAAAACATTTTTGTTCATAAATTATTTTTCTACAATGACCAGCGAATTTTGGGTAAAATTGTTTCAAAAATATCATAGTACAGTCATCTACCAGCCAAGTACTGAACTATTATTCATATCAGCTGTTCAATTAAAAATCGTTATGATCGTTTTATATAAAAGTTATGATTAGTAGTATTTGTAATAGTATTATAACAATATTTATCATATTTTTATTAACGTTTAGGAATTTTTCTCAAATCTAGTGATCGTCATCGATGACCTCGAAAACATTGATGGGGGGGGGCATCAATTTTTTTGTTAATCTCAAATTTATCTTATTTACTTCTAATGTATTATATTTTTATCATATTGTCCATTAAATACTACAACATATGGTACTATAATTAGATTTTTTCCTCAAACTAAGGTCATTTTTTGGAATTTGTTAAAACAATGTTCTTAACTATATTTTATTAAATATTCTAATTGCATAAATGTAAGTGTCATCGAAAAAATTCGCAAATTCATAGTTTTGAAACTTATATATTATCATGACAGAGGGTTGAATAATAAATATTTAGTAGAAAGTGGATAAAATTACGTATTTACAACATAAATACACAAATAATTACAAAAAAATAAATGCCCATAACCACAATATATCACAAAAGTGCAATTAAAATTCTTCTTTAGCAAATTCAGATTTTCGAACAAAACCTTTTTTGATAAGTAACTCATTACATTCTTTTCTACTAAGTCTAGAAAGTTGTAATCTTTCTACTTCTTTATCTTCTTCATCCAGCATTACTAATTCCGGTACAGCTCCATGAATTTTCTTCCAATTTATATTTTCATATTTAGGTACATCTTCATAAATGAACTGTTTTACCTCTGGTAGTCGGTTTAAACTGCAGCTTGGACAACTCTACAATTTGATTGTTAGATATAAAATAAATACTATTTTGTATAATTACCTCTATTCGCCCATTAACATTTTCTGAACACACAATTTGGAATGTTAATAATATAAAAAGTGTAAAATATATTATTTGAGACATATTTGGGGGGCGTTTTGACAGAAATAATAGGAAAGTGATTTTGATAATAAGTACAAAATAATTTATTTAAAATATGAACAAAGAATGAACAATAAATATTCAAATTGTAATATTAAAAGTAAATATATGTTTGATAATTTTTATGGGTTTATTGTGTAAAAGAAAACTATTACGTAAGTGTAAGAAAAAGAAGAAGTATGGCATCACGCTTAAAAGTTCGTTATTTTATTTCAGTTCGTTACATATTTAAAATAGTAGCGTCGGTTTCGTGCCCGCTGTGAAGTATGGCTTTTATAATAAAAATATTATAAAACCAAAGTCAATAAACAGTGTTTCTATGTTATTTTATCGTGTCGTGAAGTCAGCATAAAATATATATTGAATAGGTTATAGAGTTATAATTTTGGCGGGTGGCATTCTCGTATTTATGTTTACGTTTGTGTCCTGTAGTGTCCATTTAGTTTCGCATAGTTATCTATGAAAATAAGTGTTTTTTACTCTGACATGTCAATAGTGTGTTAAAAATGAGTGAAGGAACATTAATTTTGTTAAAAAAGAATGGGTCTGAGGGCTCCAAGTTTCCTATGAACAAAGACAATGTATACAAGCTGGGCCCCTCTGCAGATTGCCATCTTCGGTTCAATGTGGACAAATACTCAGAGAACCTGTGCTCAATCTCAACAAACACTCAATCTGTAAGTAAGTGATTTTCGTGATAAGAAAACGGTGTTTAACATATAATTTTAGGCTACGATAACCAAACTTTCTTCCTGCCCGGTATTTGTGAATGAAGCTCGTATTCAGGCACCGTTAGCTTTAAAACATGGCGATGTTATCAAAATTGGAGAAAAAGTGTTTAAATGGGGGTGTCTCACGAAAAGGGAATCGTTTACAAGAAATGTATTCCGAAATAAAAGTCCCACTAATGCAAGGAAAAACAGACGCAGTTCTCTCTGTGATTTGAAGTAAGTATATTCGAACCATATTAGTTTTTAAGTTAGTTTTAAAATATTTAATTAAAAGTTTTTTTTTTTAATTTTTCATAAAATATATTTTCTAATTATGTATTTATTCCGTGCAGTACTTTATCAGAAGAAATGACATCGCCGGCAAAATTGAAAAGCCAAGAGAAAAAGAGGTATGTAATAATTTTTATATTTATCAATTTTATTGCAATTACTCCAAAAAGATAAGATACAAAGTTGCCAACTATAAATTTTGGCGCCATAATTTTCCTGCTTATGAAAAAAACAATATTTAAAAATTGTTTTCATTGTAAATTAATATTATTTTCCAAAGAAAGAAAGATTAAATATTTATTATAATAATTAGAAATTAAAAAAAATAACTAGAAATAAAATTTAAGATACAATTTTAAAAATTAATCACCTGTTTTTAAAAACATAAATTAAAAGCTTCCAATAAAGCTTGTATTGCAAAACAATTAAATTATTAAATCAACAACACAAAACCCAAGTCGATTCACATTTTTAAATTTCGAATTTCAGTTTTAATAATAATTGTTAGTTTATTTATTTATTTATATTTAATTGTAAATAATAAAATTTTATGAAAAATAGATCTTAATTCTATTAAAATTTAAAATTATAAATAAAATTAAAAAAAAAATGGAATTACTATAGTTAACAACACTAACCAAGATCACATAGATTTATATAAAACCTGAATATTATTTTTTCCTTATTTAATTAGTAAATAATAGTGAATAGCAATTGTTTACAAGGAAATCAATTTTTATTATTATTTATCATTATTACAATGGAGAAAGTTTCGAAGAAAAAAAGTATTTCTGAAATTGAGTTAAAATTCATGTTAAAAATAGACTAAGAAACTTTTAGTATTCTATTTCATTTGTATTTCTTTAGTCCTAGATCTAAAACGGTGCCTAAAAACCATGGCACTTCTAAAACCCCCAGAAGTGGTTCACGCAAATCCTTACAGTTTCCTACATCAGACAAAAAATCCCCTACCCGAAAATACTTCGAAGGTGATTCCAAACCCTCAAAAATCCCCAGAAAATTCTTCCCTGATATTCCCAATTCAAAAATCCCTAAAATGAAAACCTTAAATCTGCGGTCCACTCCGAAAAACATTGATGGAAAAGAAAATGTTAAAACTCCACAACAGAGATCTTCTCGAAAAAATATCGCTCTGACCGAAACGAATGTTCGCACTCCTGAAATGGGAATCAAACCAGAGACTCCGAACATCAAACTCGTGAAGTCTGTTACGAAGAAAAATGCCAGTTTGAAGAAAAGTATTGATAATAAAACTCAAGCGAAAAAACGCAAAATATCCAACATTTCTAGCGATTTTTTCACCAACAAAAAAATCAAATTGGCCGAAGGGTACGCCAGTGATGGCAGTTTGCTTCAAGATGAAACAATGGTAAGTTTTTGTTATCACATATAAACTAAAAAATTCTGATATAATAGAAAAAAACAGCTGAGGTACCGACCGCCATCCTCAAATATGATTGTATGTTTTATTATAAATGTCACTATTTTTCTTTTCTAAATAAGATTATGACTTGCATATTTCCTTTAAATAATATTTATCTGTTACGAAACGTTCATAAAAATCATTAATTATTTAAACTATCATTTCCACTTGAGCGATTGTAAAGTTGATCAACTTTTGTCATTTGTTAGAAACAAATATTAATTATGATCCGTTAAGCTGAATTTACTCTACACTTGCACACAAACATTTGGAAAGATGGACAGACATCACTAAAAATATCGAAATGTCACATTGGTATGTTTCTTATAATATGTGGCATTCGGAATAGATAAATAAAAAAAATATTGCAACGAAAATTTTATGAATTAATATACCGCTGTTACAGATTGCTCAATTTCTAAAATTTGAAATATCAAGAAAAGTATTAATCAGGTTTTTGTATTTCATAAATAGACGTGCAAAATAATTAAAATAGTAAATAAATTTCTTAAGTATATTTAAATCTTTTAATTATAGCTTTAAATAAATTATCTAAAAGAGTTTATTTTTTTTAATACTCGTGGAAAAAATATAATTTATTTCATTTTATTTTATTTCTTTTCAGGGAAGTTTATTCGACGATTCGTTGTTGTCAACATCACAATCGTCTCACTTTACATCCTCTCCCGTCTCACCTAAGTCGTTTTACGGATCAAATGTTTCAAATATCAGTGGTATCAAAGCACATACAAGTTTTAGGTCGCCTCCGACATCAAGTCGTAAATCTAGACTACTCCAAAGTCCAGATCTAAGCTTGAAATCTCCAGTCAGCGAAAAAATGTTATTCTCTACTCCTAAAGTCGAATCAACCTCGCGAAATTCACCGAAAAATATGCCGAAAGTTGTGAGTAGCAAAATTAAAAAATCGCCTCTCAAAACTCCAAGAAATTCTCCCTTAAAAACAACAGCAAAAAGTACAAAAAAATCAGTAGAAAATGTTTCTAAAACACCCAAAAAGGGCATATCTCCCTTAAAAACGCCCAAAACTGCTCAAAAATCTACAAATACACCTCTCAAAACACCTAAATCTGGCAGAAAATTGAGAAATTCGCCCCTAAAAACCCCGAAAAATGTTCAAAAACTACATTCTCCTGTAAAATCAGTTGAAAAAGTTTCTAAAACACCCAGAAAAGTTGCTTCTCCATTGAAGACACCCAGAACTGCTCAAAAATTGAAGAATACTCCTCTCAAAACTCCGAGAACTGATGGTAAATCGGAAAATTCACCTCTTAAAACTCCGAGAAGTGTCCAAAAACTTCTAAATTCTTCCGTAGAATCAGTTGAGAAAGTTTCTAAAACACCCAGAAAAGTTGATTCTCCATTGAAGACACCCAGAACTGCTCAAAAATTGAAGAATACTCCTCTCAAAACTCCGAGAACTGATGGCAAATCGAAAAATTCACCTCTTAAAACTCCGAGAAGTGTCCAAAAACTTCTAAATTCTCCCATAAAATCAGTTGAGAAAGCTTCGAAAACACCCAGAAAAGTTGCTTCTCCATTGAAGACACCGAAAACTGCTCAAAAATTGAGAAATTCACCTCTCAAAACTCCGAAAACTGGTGGAAAATCGAAAAATTCTCCCCTTAAAACTCCGAAAAGTGTCCAAAAACTTCTAAATTCTCCCGTAAAATCAGTTGAGAAAGTTTCTAAAACACCCAGTAAAGTTGCTTCTCCAGTGAAGACACCCAGAACTGCTCAAAAATTGAAGAATACTCTCAAAACTCCGAAAAATAGTGGAAAATCGAAAAATTCTCCTCTTAAAACTCCGAAAAGTGTCCAAAAACTTCTAAATTCTTCCGTAGAATCAATTGAGAAAGTTTCTAAAACACCCAGAAAAGTTGCTTCTCCATTGAAGACACCCAGAAGTGCTCAAAAATTGAAGAATACTCCTCTCAAAACTCCGAAAACTGGTGGAAAATCGAAGAATTCTCCCCTTAAAACTCCGAAAAGTGTCCAAAAACTTCTAAATTCTCCCATAAAATCAGTTGAGAAAGTTTCGAAAACACCCAGAAAAGTTGTTTCTCCATTGAAGACACCCAAAACTGCTCGAAAATTGAGGAATACTCCTCTCAAAACTCCAAAAACTGGCGGAAAATCGAAAAATTCACCACTTAAAACTCCAAAACCAAGAAATTCACCTCTCAAAGCAACAATAACTGCAGAAAAAATGATACATTCACCACTAAAAAGCCCGAAAAGTGTTCAAAAACTACAAATTTCTCCCGAAAAATCTATAGATAAAGTTTATAAAACACCCGGGAAAGTGGTTTCTCCGTTAAAAACCCCCAAAACTGCCCAAAAATTAATAAATACGCCTATCAAAACCCCTAAAAGCGTTCAAAATATTTCACCCCGTAAAACACCAAGAAGTGTTGCAAAAATTAAAAATTCAGTCTCAAAACGGCCAAAGAGTGCCAGAAAACTCAATATTTCTCCTACTAAAACTCCAAAAAGTGAGAAAAACGTTCAAAATTCACCTTTAAAATCGCCTGAACTTGTTTTATCTCCAAAGAGTCTCAAAAAACAAATATCTCCATCGAAAACACCTAAAATTCGATTATCTTTATCCAAAACCCCTAAATCGGGTTCCAAACGAAATCGATCGTCGACCAAAAGTCCCAGGAGTGTCAAAAAAATTAAAACTTCTCCATCCAAAACTCCAAACAGATTAAATAATTCTTTAAATGAAATTGAACCTTCAAATATATCAATAGAACTTCTAGAAACTTTAAATTTGGTTCAAAGTCCAAGACTATCAATCAAAAATGTCCCATTAGGTGCAAAAACACCAAAATCTATTCAAAAAATTAACAATTCTGCTTCAAAAACACCTAAATCTTCCGCAAAATCCTTAAAAGTGAAAATTTCGCCGTTAAAACCGGCAAAAACGCCCAAAAGTATAAAAAAATTCACTCCAATTCGCTCTGCTAGAAAATCCGTTGCTAAAAAATTAATTAATTCTCCTCAAAGTTCACCAAATCGATCGAGAAGCTCTTTAAATTTCACAGATTCGCCGGTAAAATTACCGAGTACACCAGAAAGATCCCCAGTGGGTAGAAAATCTGTGAAATCGCCGCTAAACATTGGTATTTTAACTAGGCAATCGATATCGCCAGTAAAACTACAAAGATCGCCAGAGAAAATGTCGAAATCACCAATAAAATTACAAAGATCACCTGCTAAAGTAACAAGGCAAACAAGATCTCCAGTAAAATTGCAAAAATCGCCAGAAATGTTACCAGATTCACCGGTAAAATTAGAGAAATCGATCAGGCAATCACCGACTAAAACACCAAGGCAAACAAGATCGCCAGTAAAGTTGCCACAATCACCAGGCAATTTGCTTAAATCATTTGTAAAATTAGAAAAATATACTAGGCAGTCTAGATCGCCAGTAAAAGTGGAAAAAACTCCGGCTAAGTCTCCAAGGCAATCGAGATTGTCTGTAAAATTGGTAAAATCACCAGAGAAAACTCCGGCTAAGATTCCAAGACAAAGCAGATCACCAGTAAAAGCACAAAAATCACCAGATAAAATGCATACATCACCAGTAAAAATAGAAACATCTCTAGACAGATCTACCAGACAATCCAGATCACCAGTAAAAGCACAAAAATCACCAGACAAAATGCATACATCACCAGTAAAAATAGAAACATCTCTAGACAGATCTACCAGACAATCCAGATCACCAGTAAAATTACAAGAGTCCCCAGAGAGACTGTCTTTATCACCAGTAAAATTAGAAAAATCACCAATTAAATCTGCAAGAAAATCGTCGATAAAATCGCGAAAGTCGTCAGACAGAGTGTCATTTTCACCGGTAAAAGTTGAAAAATCGCCGAGAAAGTCGTTAACTTACCAAAAATCCCCATCGAAATCACCGGTAAAGTCATTAAAATCACCAGTTCAGGTATTAAAATCCCCAACTGGTCTCAAGTCTATTTCAGTCTCGACAATTTCTTCTCAGTCTTCTAAGACTTACCTACACATTAACATTTCCAGTTCTTCAGATTTCGATAATTTGTTCTTGTCGCCTGATATTTCACAAAATATTGTTTCAGTTGAAAGCGTTAAAAAACCTAGAGGACGGCCTAAATCACAAACTAATACTCCCAATCCTAGATTATCAAAATCTTCAGCAAGTGCATCACCTAAGAGACTACGGACGACGCTATCGCCTGTAGATTCCCTAGAACTATTTCGGGGACGTTCTAGATCTTCAAATGCAGAAATTTCTGTAGAACTACCTTCAAAACGATCGAAAAAGACTTCGAAATCGCCTAAAAATGACTTAACTGATGTTAGGGGTGTCAAAAAATTGTTAAAAACCCCAGGTCGTCCCCCAAAATCCCCTAAAAATGATTTAAGTGATGTTAGAGGTGTTAAAAAATTGCTCAAAACTCCGGGGCGAAAACCAAAATCCCCTAAAAATGATTTAACTGACGTCAGAGGAATCAAAAAAATACTTAAAACACCTGGACGAAAACCAAAATCCCCTAAAAATGATCTAACCAACGTTGCGGGTGTGAAGAAATTGTTGAAAACACCAGGACGAAAACCAAAATCCCCTAAAAATGACCTAACTGACGTTAGAGGAGTCAAAAAATTGTTAAAAACACCAGGTCCTCCCCCAAAATCTCCTAAAAATGACTTGAGAAAAGTTCTTGGTTTAAAAAAAATATTTGGGACACCGGCTCGTTTGGCAAAATCACCTAAAAACGACCTAACTGACGTTAGAGGTGTCAAAAAATTGATGAAAACACCTGGTCGTCCACCTAAGTCTCCTAAAAATGATTTGACAAACATAGTCGGTATTAAAAAAATATTTGAAAGTCCTACACGACGAGGAAAATCGCCCAGAAATGATCTAAGAAACGTTTCAGGTGTTAAAAATTTATTAGGCAGTCCTCGACGACCTCAAAAGTCGCCGAAAAATGATCTAAGTAACTTACATGGA
This sequence comes from Stenolophus ochropezus, assembly GCA_035578165.1. NCBI lineage: Eukaryota > Metazoa > Arthropoda > Insecta > Coleoptera > Carabidae > Stenolophus > Stenolophus ochropezus. The sequence continues at coordinate 14,734,667 of JAQOWZ010000018.1, read as the reverse complement.
GTCAAAAACTTATTAAATCCTCCCAGAACTCCTAAAAACGATCTTTTAAATATTACCGGTGTTAACAACCTTTTCCAAAGTCCAAATTTGGACACTGTGTTTGAATCTCTAAAAAAGAAAGAAGCTAACGATTCTTTGAATCTGACTTTAAAATTAAATTCTTCGTCACCTTTACGTACTTACGAACGTCGTGGTAAAAGTTTGTCGCCTTTAAAACCAGAACAACTTAAAGACATTAGAAAGTCTTTAAGATACGAACCAGAAAACCCTAAATTAAGGGAAAATGTGGAGAAATGGTTAAGTGACCACGTTATGCATAAAAAAGTAACAACTCAAGAAACGTCGTCGAAAAGACGTGGTAAACCAAGAAATGAAGATATAAAGCCTTTAAAATCTTCAACACCAGAAGTCAAGCCTCGAAGAGGCCGAAAACCAAGAGAAGCTTTAGAAAAAGCAGAAATATCCTTACCAAATGAAGATAGAAGAACTCGTAAACGCGCAGCAAAAGATGAAATCGAACCAGATGTGTCTTTAAAACGAAGAAAACAAGTACAATTCGAAGCTTCTAAAGACGAATCACTTGTAGAAAAAACAGACACTAAGTCTAGAAAGAGGAAACTAGAAACTGAACCAGTTCCCAGTCCTTCTAATACGAGATCTTCAAGAAGAAAACCAACGGAAGTTGTTGAAGAAAAGAAAAAACCTGCTAGAGGAAGAAAGGCTCAAAAAGAAATTCAGGAAGAAGAAAAGGAAAAACCTACAAGAAATAGACGTGTCAAGAATGAAGAAATACAGGAAGAAACTGCTAAAGAAAGAAAGGTTCAAATAGAAATACAAGAAAAAGAAACGGAAAAACCTACAAGAAACAGACGTGCTAAGAACGAAGTAATTCAGGAAGAAGAAACGGAGAAAACTACGAGAAACAAACGTACTAAAAAAGAAGAAGTACAGGAAGAAGAAAATGATAAACCCACTAGAAGCAGACGTGGGAAGAAAAAAGAAAAGCCAATTGTAGAAGAAGAAAACCCCAAAAGAACCAGATCTAAAAAAGAAGAAAGCGCACCACAAGAAGTAATCGAAGAATCCAAAAGAAGTAAACGTGGGAAGAAAGAAGAAAATGTAGAAACAGAAGAGGTAGTAGAATCAAAAGCCACTCGAACAAGACGTGCAAAGAAAGAAGAAACTCCTCTTCAAATAGAAGAAAAAGAACCAAAACCCAGAGGCCGTAGAGCTAAAAAAGAAACTGAAAACCCACCTCAAAATGAATCCCCCAAACCTCGAACCAAGCGCGAGAAAAAAGAAGAATCTCCAGACAAAATCAAAAACACCCGTGCAAAGAAAGAAAAAACAGAATCCCCCAAACAGCGACCCAAACGGGGCCAAAAAACTGAAGAAACTGAAAAGAAACCTCGTGCTGGACGCACGAAAAATGAAGAAATAGAAGTAGAAACAAGAACCACAAGGTCTAGAAGAAATAAATAGGTTAATTTTCGCGCCATATTTTTGGTACAAATGTTTTTAAATGTTTTAACTTAGTAATAATATATTTTTAGTACTTCAGAATATATAGTAAGTTGACTTCAACGATTTTAATCATTCAATGTACCTTTCGTGTACATAGAAAATATATTTATAAAATATGTAATGTGCATATCCAATAAAGTTTTTGCATTTTCATCAGTTTTGTGTTTTTTATTTATGATTCTGCGTTTAAAGAATAAGTTTTTTAAAAAAGTGTAGCTCATTCATATAATCAGAGTGAAAATAACAGTGATCTCAAATGTCTATATAGATAGTAGAGATCACTGGAAAATAAATAGTGATTATTTTCAGTGCACTTGAATAAAACTACTGTTGGCAACATTGTAACCTAAAAGAAAGGTTAACATTGTTTTGAATTCATAATCTAGTCAAAAATGTACAAATAATCATGTATTTCAAAATATTAATCATATTTTCATTATTTTACAATGTTTATTGCTCAACTGGTGATTCTAGTACACATTTTAACCGTTGTGTAGAAAAATGCAATATCAACAACTGCACATTAGGTTAGGGTGAAGTTATACTTTAAATTCTATTTATGACAAATAAGTTTTAGATAATAATTTCGTGGGAGACCAAGCATTGCATTTAAAAGTTTTACAATGGAGCTGTGTTGATGATTGTAAATATGAGTGTATGTGGAAAACTACAGATGCTTTTATCAAACGAGGGTGGAAAGTTCCACAATTTTATGGAAAAGTAAGAAATAAGTAAATGTGTGTTTGTTTTATTATTTGTGGTGTTTCAGTGGCCATTCTTGAGAATTCTAGGAGTACAGGAACCGGCATCTTTAGTGTTTTCATTGTTAAATCTTTATGTGACAATATTAGGTTACATTAAATTTCGAACAGAAATAAGAAAAGATACTCCTTTAATTTGGTTGTGGAAGGTTAATTATGCTGTAAGTACCTTATATATAGTTTTTTTATTTGCTATAAATTAATTTAAAATTATTAAGATTCATATGACAACATGGATTTGTGCATCAATTTTTCATACAAGAGATTTTGCATTGACTGAATTTATGGATTATGTGTCAGCGTTTATTCTGGGAGTTATGACTTTGTATTGTGCTTTTCAACGGTAAAAAATCGTAAATATAATTTAAACAACTTCTAAACATTGGTTGTTTTACAGCATTTTTTACGGAATGCCCCGTTCTTTAAACATTGTATTATCAGTATTTTTCTTAGCATTTTTAATAAACCACGCAATATATTTAAATTCAGGACGTGTTGACTACGGATATAACGTCAAACTTTGTTTAATAATAGGTAAATAGCAATTTTTGCAAACACAATTATTAAAAGTAGGATTATATTAAAACAAAATAATACGTAACTATTAAATATATTTTAATTTTACATTTTTGATAAATCAAAACAACTTGTAAGTTTTGACATAACACACGTATTACACTATGAGACCGAATTCTCTTAAAAATCGTTTCATCGTATCGAATTATCAAGAGGCATGAATACGTGCTATTATTATTATATTTACAAAATCACAAAGTAATGTAGAAATTTTTGTCTGTTGCTCGAGTAGCATCACTAAATTCGATTTCCTTAATTGTGTGGTACAAATATCATTCTGTAGGAGGTTCACTTCGCATTCACGCGAAATCCCTAGTACACTAGTCTCTGTATTGCGCTACTTCATTACTCAGAACAGTTCCCTAATTGAAAGTATAATAAGACACTGACAGTCATTGATGATGGTGATTTTGGCGTCGACAATTTGTACTTTATTGTGTGTTGGTAATTGACAGTTTACTTTACAACTCTTTTCGTATATTCATCCATTTTTATATTTGTATATAATACTGTCAGTTTTGACAAATTGATATCATATGTCGTCAATCCCCCCAAACGATTTGAATCACATGGTTACAATTGATGACGTGAGGATCAACTGCGGGAAATAGAGTGTATATTTCTACTGTTTTAATTTGCAGTCGTAGAAAAAGTATACACTGTGACTCGATCATAAACTCTTTAAGACACTTTCTTAAATACATAGGACTAAATTGACATTTATGAACCTTTTTGATATCTTTCATTTACTTTTAATTGTGTTTGTAAAAAAATATATAGCACACATTTGACATGATTTTATATAATGAAAACAATTCTAGGGTTGACTACCGTCTCTGCCTGGTTTATATGGAGTTTTATAAACCGAAACCGACAGCCATATTTGTGGAGACTCGCTTTATACTTTTCTCTTTTAGGACTCTTTTCTTCTTTAGAGTTGTATGACTTCCCTCCTATTCTATGGACATTTGATGCTCATTCCTTGTGGCATTTGGGTAGTGCCCTAATTTTTCCTCTTTATAACAGGTTAGTAAAAAGTAGCTCGCCACATTATTGCAAATTTCATTATGGCTGATTTACGATAGACTTAATTTAGAAATTTACGAATTAAAACAGAAATATTTCCATTGATTTAAAAAAAAAAATGATTTCGATCTTCTATTTAGAAATATGGACTTATTTTGTATTCTACATATAAATTGCATGTTGTACCTCAAATTCTCACAAAAAATATTAAACTTGTTTATAGTATTATAAACTGAACCTAATAAATTTATCATAAATTTTTTTATAACACTTATTTGAAAAATTATTGCAAAACTGTGGCCAATAACTTAAAAATAAATATATAAAAATATTACTTTTTTATAGATTTATATTAGAAGACTGCAAATACTTGAGGAAAAGTGTTGCATTTAAAAAAAAACTATCATAAATTTCTACCTATTATAACGAAAATGTAGTATTAAATGTAGTAATAAACTTTTCACTTTTCAAATATTTATTTATTTAAAGATAACACACATAACAAATATATATACAAATATAAATATACCACAGCCAAAATTGTTCCTAGCGGTTACCCATCCAGGTACTAACCTCTGTCACTCTTGCTGCATTCTGCATCACATATCATACTCGTAATCAGAGTGTAAATTTGTGTGAATAAACTTGAACTCTCTGTCTGTGAGCATTTTCCAATTATATCCCAACATTTGTGATATTTCTTTTTGTACTAAATCGTAACTGCGAGAATTCTGTTTCAACCACGAGTAAAATTCATCTGACCAGTCTGGGTTGCGAGGCCAGTCACAACGAAGTATTACGGCATTTTTTCTCACGTAAAAATAGCGTAAACTCTTAGCTGTAAACGCCAGTAAAAGTAAAGTTGATGTGGAGACTCTTTCACGAACTATCTGTAAAAATATACAATGAATTACCATATGTTAAGTGTGGCACTTCATACACAGATCTCTACACATGAGATTTATCAGGTGTATTATATAATGGATATTCCCTGATGTAATGCTGGCTGTATTTAAATTTCACTCTTATTAATATAATCTAAAATAAAATTATACTTACTAAAGTATGTAGATGTAAACACTGACGACATAATAGCAAAAGTAAAGTATCAATTCTATCAAAAAATGATTTGCTCATATGATATCTTGGAAGGCCTTTATGTCCATAAATTTTTAAATAGTTCTTATATAATTCCATGGCAGACATTAAAGAACTACTTGTTAACTGCAACAAAAAATATAAGTTAAATGTAAAATTGTCATATAGTAGATATTCTAAAAGAAAAATATTTAAAAAGTATAATATTAAGTGCAAATGAAAATCAAAAATGAATTTTCGCAAGACAATGTACACCCTTGAATAATAACAATACAAAATCAAAATATAAAATATCCAAAGAATTATAAGCAATAGCACAAAGTTAATTCTTTGTAATCCTGTCTTGCAAGCAGCTAACAATTATATCAGGATCCCCTACTACTTTAAAATCTCAGCGAATGGATTATAATTTAAAATATTTTATATTTTCCATTTTATAAAAATTTTGTTTAAGGACATACGACCACTATGGAAACTAGCACTTTTCTCACACTATATTAAGCTTGAAAGTTGCGCATTTCCCACAACCGTGGGATAAAGAAATCATTTCTAACAATATTTTTCACCACTGCGCATGCGCTGTATAGGAAATATAATTTTCATAGTAATTATCAACACTGCGCAAGCGTGAAGGTATTCTTCGTGAGGTTACCTGCGCCATATTGTTTTTTATGTCAAACAGCTTTTGTGCTTGTTTTTTGTTCTGTAACGTTTAGCAGTGTAGCTGTAGAAAAAATATAGTGTTCCACTCGTGCAGAGTCACATATTTCCCACCTTTTGTTGCAAATAGACGACTTTTTGCACTTGTGGCACAATATACTATTATTTCTTACTTACTTTAAATCGTAATTTATTTGAACTGTTTATTCACCAGGGAAACTTAAGATTTATAAAGTACTAACATGTATAAAAGTATCTCTCTATTTTACTGGGTAGTAGTTGCATTGTTTAGGTAACAGTTTTTACTGTCACCAGTAAAAAGTAAAAACCGTTTTATTTCTTCTGTTCTACGGATTTTTCTCACTTTTTTATATATACTTTTCCGTACCTTAACGTGACTGGAATCATATAAAACAGTCCTCACTGGAGCACAGTGTTGCCAAAGCACTTCCTTTTCCCTAGTGCCTTCAACTTGAAGATGTACATTCAACCTGGGGTTATTTTTTTTACATAATTTCCAACATCTTCCCGGAACTGCTTGAATAGTGGGATCATTAGGAGTAAACCTATTCTGTATTATATGCAGATGCAACAAATTTGTATATCCTATTAACTCTATTGCATCTTCGCCCAAATTTTGGGGGCTTATAACCAAAACCTGCAAACCAAAAATAAAACTAAGAAGTCACATTATATAAAGAAAATACCTAAATGGCCTTGTACAACATTTTTAACTTTTTACTTCCTTGTACGAAAAAACTCATAAATTCAATAACTCAAAAACGATGTAGAACATATATCACTTTGAAATAAAATGAAGCAAAAAATGTATGTAATTTAATAGACGTACCAAGAAGATTTTTTAATTATACGCTTAAAATTAATTATTTAATTGTACTATACCTGTAAGTTCAAGAACACTCCAATATGTAATAATTGGTACTGTATTCTAGTAGCGTTTATAAGTACTAAAGTACGTAATGTTAGACAACATATTTCGCAAACATCGTCCAACAAATGTTGCGCCTCTCTTGAATCTAGCATGAGATCTATTAATTCTAATCGTTTTAATTTGGATAAATTTCTCATAAGTCTTTTGAGAGCTTCTAATAGTTTTCCTGAAAAATGAAATTAATATGTACCTAGATAGAATTATTGTTGATTTACATCACAAGACAAAGTTGAAGTGATAAATACTGAAGAAATGTTACAGCAGAGGATATGTAGATTCGTAAGTGATTACAGTGTAGCAAGAGTAAGCACAACTAGTAAATACTGCTTTACAAAATAAAGCTGAAGTGAGAAGTACTGGAGGGATAAAACAGTAATATTAGGATATGTAGAGTGCAGCAAGGTTGAGCACTGTTAATACCTGGATGGGTAAAAAAAAAATATTACCTCCTGTTCCAAACAGTCGAATCCTTTCACTTTCATCCCTAGCGTTCATATTACAAGGAAAAGTAAACTTAAAACACTGTATGTTGCACCCAACTCCTTTCATTTCAAAATTGCTCTTTTGTGATTGTTCCACGTACCAAGAAATCATATTCATGAACTCATATAAATTATAAAAGTTAAGCATTGGCTCAAAGGTAAGTTTTTTAAAGTTTTTACCAACACTAGATAAACACATTTGAGTTCTTAAGTGATCCAAGACGTACTAGAATAAAAAAAAAACATATTTAAGTGGACAGTTTTATACAAAGATCTCTACACATAATAATATTCTGTTGGAGTAATACCAAATGGTAAACAACAGAATATATGCTGCCATAAACTTTCCACTTTTGGACTAGGCATTATATATCTGACGATCATTGCCACGAGTTGTTCATATTTTGGTAAAAAAAGGGGAACCAGAATTGAAGTTCATTCTTGTAATTGAATCAATTTTAAAAGCCATAATATTAAATGCAAAAGATATACATGGAAATAATACATGAATATCCACAGACAACATACACAAACTCGAACAATAACACAATACAAAATCAAAAAACAAAATGTCGAAACAATTACAAGCAATAATACAAATTTTATTCCTTTTATTATCCTGTACTGCAAACAGCTAATAGTATGTTAGGATTTCCTACTACTTTGAAATTTTAATTTCTCTCGTCTCAATAAATAGTATTATAGATATTAAAGGATGAAACTGAGAAATATTTGCACCCTATATATCATATTTATCTTCTTTTCACAAATATCCAATTAGCGAACACTATTATGTTTTTAAAGATTTATACTGAAATAATGCAAGCTGATATTTTTTAGCGTAATGCCAGAATGTATGTTACCACATGTGCTAGAATGTATAGATGAGTGTCATACTGGTCACTTTTAATAGGTATGTATGAAAATGACTTGAACAATAATTGTAAAGCAGTTTTATTCTCAATTATAGTTAGCCATCCGTTATAAATATGAACTCTAATTGAATATGTAGTCGTATTATACACTCGGTTTCAAAATTCATCTACCTGTTACATGTCTGATTCTAAACAATTAGGCAGAAATTGTGAAAAATTTAGGCCTCCACCAGAATTCGAACCCAGGACCGTCTCTGGAAAGTTAACTGTTAAACTAATAGGTATAAAGAATTGAATATTAAAAGATGACATACATTTAACGTTACGATTAAAGATAAAATTCACGAAAAATATTAACTTACTAAATGACAAAATAATAAACAAATCTAATTTAATAAATTGTAATAATTTAATATAAATAATTTTGTCGTGTTATTTTTATCGTTATAATTGTTTTTGAATTATGATATATTTCTCAAAAGATCATCTATGAAACGGATTGGTTCGAGGAGACATCTACTATCTTCTTAACGTGAACAGAACATAAAGGTACTTGTTTCGTGACAGGTATTATTTGCATTTTAGTGGTATTTGTAGTCAGCCTATAATCTATATAAGCTGAGATTTGAACCCTAGATCTCACACTCTTCTCAATACGAGTTGGAGCGCGCTAACAAAGTGACCCACCGTGACCACAAAAGATAGTGCATTTATAGACTCATCAAACGGTTTAATATGAATTTTTAAATCATTGACACCTCTAATTATTTCTTAGCAAAATAATTAAATAGTTCTTTGTTCATTTTCCAAAACATTATTTTATATATAGTACCAGAAATAAAACTTACTTGCCATCCAGTATAATAATTAAACCTCCCTCTAGTCAAAGTCGTGTCTTCCAAAACAAAACTAGACCATACATAAGGCAGATAGAAAGCTGTATTCCATGATTTGCATACGAGACTAGCGTAGTACTTCTCTCTTATAGACAGATACGAAAATATTTTTTCCAGTAATAAATTTGGCAGATCTGACCATTTGGAATACTCCTTACTTTCTTCATCTTCACTCTTCTTTTCGTCGTCATCATCTATATCTATGAACACAGCTGAAACAATTAATAGTTATTACTAGATGCGTTAATTTTAATAACATTTAAATTATTAAATGTTCTTCAGTATTTATCTCTTCAGTTTTGTTTTGTAAAGCTGCAGTTTTCTGTCCAAGTACTAACTGTGCTCAACCTTGCTGCACTCTACGCGTCACATTTTATCCTCATATTACCTGTAATATTCTAATATTCCTTCAGTATTCATCGCTGCAGCTTGTAAAGCGGTATTTACCCATCCAGGGTTTTTACTGTGCTCATCCCTTGGTGCACTTTACACCACGTACAAATCTACATATCCTCATATTATACTAATATTCCTTCAATATTTATCACATCATGATTTTTTTATGAAGTGCAGTAGTAATAATAATATATATATTATGTTTTTATTGATATAATTTTTTTGACATTGTTATTAAATACCCAAATGTATTTTTACAACGATTATATATTTATAAATACACCATGTAGAGATCTGTTTATAAACAGATCAACCACCAATTAATTTACAAAAAAATATTAATTAGAAGTATTAATTTAATTCTTTATTTACCTTCTTCATTTTCATCTAACTTCCAGCAGCCTTTATTCATAATAAAACAACTGAATTCACTGATTCTTGATAAACATCTAATACGACTAACCACTGGCAGACACAGAAACCATTCTATAAATACAGATAGTTAAAAATACATATACCGGTAGGAAATATATAATTATAATACACACTGATCTTACACAATAATATACTTCCTCAAATAAACGCCCCGCAAGGTCCTGGGTTCTTTTTTGTGTAAAAAAAGGTACAAAACTTACTATTTTTTTCCTTTACTGTGTATTACTTTATGAGCACTTCTAACATGTGTTGAGAGTTTCAAATCGTGATATCATCACGTACACTTATTTAAATACACAGAATACAAAAATAGATATAAGAAATATATAAAAATATAATGAATAAAAACCTGAAATTGGTATACTTAGTATTTTTTTCCATAGAATTGAATAGTGAACTCGCAGAGGTCGTATCTTTTTCCATTTAATAGGTATCCCTAAAAAAACATTTTTAGGCATAACTTTGAAGCCAGATATTTCTCGAACTAAAAGAAATAATTACATTGTTTGAATATTTGAAATCAAGATTTTTATATTTTCCTTATTTTTCACGCAATCCTTTTATAGAACGTACATACGAAATGTGGAGAATACGTTTCTTTGCGTAGCTTTTCCCCTAGAATCGAATGATAAAGGCGTTGAGAAGCTAACCCATTTTCGGAATGTACAAAAATATTATAGTTCATCTTTCACAGCAAATATCTTAGGAACGTAAAGAGATAATTCAATTCTATATAAAAATTTAAAATTAGTGCATCGAAGTCAATACGGAATAATTTCTAAAACAAAAATAATAATTTTAGAGTGTTCCTGCTGTGTAAACACAATTTTCTGTTTGAGATTCACTTTCTTACCTACCACTCTCATTTTCACTTGGATTAAAAAATTTTACCATTTTAATTCCTGTTTTTTTTTTTCTGGAAAAGCTCAATTGACACTATTTATAAAAAATAACAAGACAATTATTTTGTTTGTAATTTTTTATTATATTTTAAATAAAAACATTTAGTAAACAGTTTATAAATAACGGAGTGGTTGCACATGTGTGAATTATTCTAACATTCCCTATTTCAATCTTCTTCGTTCTCGCTGTCTTCATCTTCTAACTCAGGCATTGGAAAGCGCAAAATTGCTGCTACTCCTGTCAGTTGATCCAACTCTAAACACATAACATATTACTTGTAGATATTTAGTCTCGCTTCGCTCGCGGCCAACTTCACACTCGGTGGGAGAAGTTCCTACTTGGTTCCACTAGTAATGTACTATTAGACTGTTGTAAATAAATTTTAGATAGTTAGGAACCATTTAAAAACAGTCACAGACCATTTTAAGTCAATTAAAATATCGTGAAAATTTTCCGATTCAAAACAGTTAAAAGTAAATACGTCGAAGAATTTTTTTAATTAGTTTAAGTTTAATCTGAAAACTTATAAGAAAAGTAATCTGCATTTAAAAAATCGGCCCTAATTCTTTGATACTTGAATTATTTCATTGTAAACTCACGTTCGCCGGAAACATGCATGCTAGAAAAGATCTTCACATCTCCTCCAGAATCTCTGACGGAATCCACCAAGTTCACGTATTCCTTCCTGGTTTTTACATCTTGACACCTTTAAAAGAACCATTAAACCTGTCCAAATATCTTCACTTATTCCTCTTACCTGAATAAATTGTCCGATATCATGAGCGTTTCGATAGCTTGAGCTTCGGCCGCCTTCTCTACGTGTCTCTTTCCGTAGAAAGCTTTGGCAGGTTCACACTGTAAGGTAGTGTAGAAAGATTCAAGGGTGCGAACCTCAGCGGCAGCTTTTGTGTCCGCCATCTTGGTTACCACCGACGGGTCTTGTAACACTTCTGTACAGAATTAATTAAAATTTGCAACGTCGGGCATACGGAGAAATGTAATGAAATTAGTATATTGAAATTGAATTCTAGATGATTTAAAATGTACGGGGGCGTATTTTGAGAGCTATAACCAAATTACAAACTGAAAACTACATAAGAAATGTTCCATTTTTTTTTTCTAAGAGAAGAGCGTGAGAAAACTGGATGAAGCAAAGGAATATGAATTATAAGTTTGTAAATTAAGAGGTGTGCAAATAAAAACAAACAACTGTAGATGACTTTTAGGGACCATTATCTAACAGACACTCAAAGCCACTCTAGAAACTCCTTTAGGACTATTTTTATCATTCCACAGTTAATTTCATATAACTTGAACAATTAAACAATTCCCTACCTTTCAACGAATGTTTGAAGCCCGAGGAGGCGTGCACCAGCATGAACTTGGGCCGGTTTTCCAGTAATAACTTGTTGTCGGTCTTGACAGCCATGTCCAGCATGTACTCAAAGAACTGATCCTTCACGAAACCGGGGCTGGCTACCAGTACACACTTCACCACGTCGAAGTTCACATGGCGCAGGATGGCTTGCATCACGCTGTCGTAGAATTTCGCCAGACCCTGGAAGAGGAAGGTAGAGTTGGAACTTAACATCTTAAAAATGAATATTTTGGTTCAAGTTATGTTTGAATCCCTCAAAACCCTCTAGAATTTGCACTTCGATGATGGTTGCTTAACAACCGAAGTGCACATCAGTGTTGCGCAAGAAAGAATATAATGAAGTACCTATAATAAAGTATTTTTGAAAATATGTACGTAAATATCGCAGAAAAAGTATATATGTAGTAAATGTAGAAAAAAAACTAATGAAAAAAATAGTGTTGGAAACTAAAATTGAGATGTGCAGCAGGGGGGAATTTAATCGAATACCAGTTTGATCAGATCAATCTGATCGATCTTGAAAGATATAAATACACAGGTATGTATTACTTCTTTGCCGCATTATTTAACCAGTCAAACATTAAAGTGCTAATAGTACAAAATAATAAATATTTTGACATTAGAGGAAACTTTAATTTGTTATATTTTGCTTGTTCTTCACATGCCCCAATAACATGTGTAATTCTTCGCAAGAATAGTAAAACTTATAGGGTAAATTATTATTATTAGTTCAGCATAATTATCACGCAATTTTCAACCTGAACCCAAACCAGAACCTAAATAAATTTTGATCCTGAAACGGTTTTCAATACGAAATTGTTACCAGAGTTGAGATACCGAACCCAACTTTATTGTATGAATCCGAACCCTAAATAATTTCAGCTTTAATGTATTATAAACAAAAATAGGGTTTTATTGTTGTAAATAAAACGTAACAATAATATCTGTTCCGTTATAAAAACAAAATAGGAGATTATGTTGAACTTATTTGTTTATCTGTCACTGTTTAAATGTGTGTTTAACTATCTGCTATCTGTGTTGTGATTATCTGTCGTGCGTTTAAATGTCATACAATCTTAAAGTTCAAATTTCCAAATCAACCCTCACTTCCTTACTTTACTCTGATTTTAAGGCCTCAATTTCACCCCACAATATGTGACTTACTTTTTCGTGTTGTTGAACGTGTCCTTTCCTCTTCCTAGGAATAGTAACGTCGATTTTGCTTCTAACAAGTGTCATAGACGGAGTTATAAGACAGACGTGAGCCAAACCTTCCTGTAGAATCACGGCAGCTACATCTGCTGTATTTGTCGGGTCACAGGCCATTTCCACTCTTTCTAAAGACACGCTGTCCCATTCTTGCTTGGTGAGAGTGAATTTCCTTTGGAGTTCTAAATCTAATGTGTGATACGCCCCCATCTAGAAACACAGCAAACGTAGATATATGTAGAATGTTAGAAAAACAAGGATTTGTGTTTTGAGGGTTATACATCAAAGGATTTACAAATATTTAGGCAGATTTATAGCAAATTTAACTGAAATTAGGGGTAAGAATGAGATACAGGATTGACATAATGAAACATGAATTCTAGAGCAGTGATTCTTAAAGTATAAAATTTTGATGACGATTAATTTTTAATCAAATATATAAAATTAACTTTATTTTAGTTTTTAAATTTACACATATTTTATTAAGAAATTTATTCTAGAACGTTTAAAATGTAAGAGGACGAATTTTGAAGGTTCAAAACAAGGATTACGTACAACAGGAAACTAATAAGACATTTTACAATTTCATATATAGAGATGGTTTTCTAAATAAACGAAATGAGATATAGAGTTGAGACTATGAAATTCATATTCTTTAGGGTTTGGAACATAAGGTGGCATATTTTAGAAGGTTATAAAGCAAGAGGTGTAAAAGTAAAAAGGAAAAACCGGGAATGTTGAGAATTTTTGGCGGGAAGTGTTGCGGTAAATATTTTAGAAGTTTGAGTGAACATGATTTTTAAAAGAAAGAAGTGAGATATAGAATTGATACTGTAAAACATGATTTTTGATTCTAGAGGATTTGAAATTGAGATACAACCAAGGAGTGCACAAATTACAACAGGAAATGTAAATAAAAGAAAAAAATTAAATTTGGTTGTAATTCACAATAATTCTTCAAGGAAAAGAAGTGAAGATCAGAGTTGTTTGTAAAAAATAACTCTGCTGGACTTAAAATATAAAAGGACGAATTTTGAGGGTTGTAAACCAAGGTTGTACAAATAAATACAAAAAACGTTGGATATAATTCAAGATTGATTTATAAGGAAAACAAATAAAATGCAGGGTTGAAACTTTAAGAATTACAATAAGAATCTTACTTTGACGTATTGATTCTCCTCTATATTTCGTCCCTTAAGTCTTAGCACGCCTGCTTGAGTATCATAGTCTATATTCTCTACTCTAATAGTCAGAACTGTTCGAACTCTATTTGAAGTGGACGATCCGGTCGCACTTTCATTCTGAACTTTGCGAATAGTTGAGCCTCGAACACAATCTCCTTCCGAGATTAAATTATAAGAATGCCACATGTCTTCAGGCTCTTCGGGAATCAGGGATATGGTCCTGAACCACATACAAAGTCAAAATATGTTCAAAATACAAAAATAAATACATGTAATGGTGAAAATTCCATGGACATGTGTACGAAACATAACCTAAGATAAGAAAATGTCAAGAAAATTGCAGAAATGACTCACCCCTCACCCTCTTTGTCAACATTTTTATGCACCAGTTTCATGTCGACTTTATTTCATACATTCTGCTCGTGGTAAACTGAGAAATATTAGATCTGTTCATGATATATCAGTTGACAGCTGCTGTATTCTGCCATTTCAACAAGTGTCGTGTCATATACGGCATCTCAATCGGTAAAACAGTTTAGCATATCGCAAAAATCGAACAATACATTTCATTGGACCTAATTCCCGAAGGGACGCGCTGCTTTCGTTTTGCACACTGCTTGATAGCGTGGTCGAGGAAAGAGCGGGAACTTTAAGTAGATGTCATGAAGAGATATAGCACTAAATATAAGGAAAATATGATCGGCAATGATCGTGTTTGAAAATAGTTTTTTGATTAATATTGGAGACACCAAAAACCGACACAACAAGAGAAAAATCTTTCTGGTCTCCAAGAAAAAAAAAACGACAGGGTTTGTAAATTTTAAACTACGAGGAATCTCAATCTGGGCCACGAAATGCAGATGTTTGTAACTGTTGCGAAGTTACGAACCAGGGAAAGAGATGATATTTAGAGGTAAATACCATTTATAACTGATGTTCTGTATTGTTACAAACAGCTGTTTGGAGTCCAGTGACTGAAACTAGACGCAAGGTAAATGGAGAAATCATCAAATGATAAAACTTATGAAATTAAACTTGTGGCTCATTTGTTTTCGTCTAACTATTTTGTACATTATAAATAATTAGCTGTTTTTCGTAAACCTGTAGTTACGTATTTAACTTAAGCTGTGCAAATGGACAAAAATCATTTTTAAAAGTTTTAGGAGAGGATACGTGACGGATGCAGGTCCATAACAAAAGAGAGACTAGAATGAAATGTATAACAAAAAAAAAATATTTACGTAGAACCAAAATAGAAACAAAATTATTTAGTTTAGTAAGTTTTCATTTTAAAACCGGAAATTTAAAAATGTACTATTTTTTTCAACAAATTCAAGGTTGGCAATTGGCATCGTAACGATGATTTTGACAGTTGGTTTCTGTTTGTATACAAACCGATCAAATTGAAATGTAAAATATGAACGGTATAACTAAACCACATCTTGAAGTAGTTATTAAAAACAATTTTTCTTTAAAACCTATACGAAAAGATGGGTAAGACATTACAAAATCAATCTTATACCATCTTAACTTAATTCATTACAGGTTAGTTGTTCAAATCCATCACACGATAAAGCTCTCTAAAAATTGCGAGAAGCGATTACGATTTCTGTACACAGCGTTTGATAATTCAGGTCTTATAGTCGCAAATGCAGACATCGGAGGAAATATTTTTGTGGTTGATTTATCAACCAGCAAATATTGGTCTTTACCGAAACTAGATTCATGTTCCATCTTATCTTTTTCGCCTTTAGAAAAAGACGAATTAGTATGTGGGAGTAATATTGGAGATTTGTATATTGTCAATATAAATTCTGGAACTCTGATCGCTACTTTTGAAGGGCATAATGCCCCGGTAAAAAATATTACTTATAATAGTGAACAATGTTTGACAGCGAGTGCTAGTCAAGCTATTATTTATAACTTGAAAACTTATTCTAAAGTTCATGAGCTAGCAATTGGAAGTCCAGCTACTAT
The DNA here is from genome assembly GCA_035578165.1 of Stenolophus ochropezus. Classification (NCBI taxonomy): domain Eukaryota; kingdom Metazoa; phylum Arthropoda; class Insecta; order Coleoptera; family Carabidae; genus Stenolophus; species Stenolophus ochropezus. The sequence goes on along the minus strand of JAQOWZ010000018.1, from coordinate 14,718,335 downwards.
TAAGCAAGTAAGTGCAAAATTTCGGTAATGAGACGCAAAAATTAATATTGAATTAGATGTTTTTTATGCCGGTGACAAATCACATTCTGGCGTGTTTTTCCGATGATTACATTCATGTTTGGAAAAGTGGAACATTTGAGTCTTATAAAAAACTTTTACCGACTGAATGGCACAAATTTTTCTTGCGCGGTATTGCTGTTACAAGGTTTACGAATAAAATATTTTTTTTATTATCATTTTACGTGAATAATGTTTTAGAAATGGAACGACAATGGTTTTAGGAGGTTTAGCTCCAAAATTAATTGTTTTCTCTCTTGATTCGTGGCAATTAACAAAAATATTAAACCTGCCCGAAGAAATAACTGTCCGGGCAGCTGATTTTATTTCTCAGCCTCATGACGGAGGAGCAAATAAATTTTTAATATTGCTAGCAAGTAATGGAGTTATCCATTTCCTTGATATGGAAAGGAGTTATGTTGTTAGCAAAATACAACCTCCTAGTGAAATAACGTCGTTTTGTTCGTCTATTAACGGCATGCATTTAGCTTGTGTGTTAAAATCAGGCGAAGTTAACATTTATAAATTGTCTTATTATGTTGGAACTATAACTGTAACAGATACTAGTGAAGTTAAACATGTGAGAAAGGGGACAAAATTACATATTCCTTGTACAACACAGGTAAAAAATTTCTACTGAAATCTACATTTACTGAAAATTCATCTTTTTAGAATAAAGAAGAATTAAATAAGGAAAAACTGCAAGGAATTTTGAAAGAATACGGGGAATACCCGGAATCATATCGCGCGTTAATTTGGTCAAAAATTTTATTTTTGCCTCGCAATCATAAAAATTTCGCCGCAATAGTTCACAAGGGATACAACAAAATATTTGATTCTCTAGATAAAAAATATCCATTGGTCAACAAAACTGTGCATAAAAACTTAAAAAATTTGTTGTCCAATTTAGGAAATTGGTGTCCAGATTTTTGTCAGATTGAATTTCTACCATTTTTTGTATTTCCGTTTGTTAAAACTTTTGAGAACGATCCTATTATTTGCTTTGAAGCTGTCATAACTATTCTAAGTATGTTTTATTCAGGCCCTAGTTTGAATTCATATTTAATTGATATTTTTTAGTAAATTGGTGTCAGTATTGGTTCGAATATGCGCCTTGTCCACCAATTAACACTTTAGCAATGATAGAAAATATTTTATCAGAACATGATCCATTGCTGTTGAATTTCTTTTTTGAAAAGAATGTTACATCTTTAGTCTATGCTTGGCAGATGTTAGAAAGCGCTTACAGCGAAGTGTTAACAATTAAAGAATGGTGCATTCTTTGGGATCATATTTTAACTAACGAACCATCATTTATGTTAATGATTCCAGTTGCTTATTGCATTTTATGCCGTTCTGTTTTATCGCAACTAAAAACTGCCGATGATTTTAAAATATTTTTTCGAAATCAGAACGCAGTTGGAATTAAAAAAATAGTTTCAAAATCATATCATTTGCTTCAAAATACTTCGGAAAAGAATCATCCAAGAAAATATTTAGACTATTTTCATAAGTTGCCCGAAGGGCCATACCCAGTTTTTGATAACTGTTCGAAAATTTATTTAAATATCGAACGACCAAATGATTTAAAGAAATTGGAAGATGAAGTTTTAGATATTAAATCAGAAATTGAAAAATATAAATGCGAAGATAAAGTTAGCTGCGAATTGATAAAAATGCAAGAGGCAGAAAATAAAAGATTACAAAGTAATTATTTTATTTTTACTAACTTTATTAATACGCACTTTTTTTTAACCCTCAAGCACAAGGCACAATATATTTACTATTTTTTAACCTTTGGGTGTGGTGCACATTACATTCAGTAGCAACTGCCTGCAATAAATATTATATTTTTAAGTGTTGGAGGATATTTACCAAGAAAAATTAATCGAGGAAAAAAAACTTATAAGTCAACGAAAACTAGAACTGTCCAAACTTAGAACAGACCTTTTGGACTTACAAGCTGACTCTTTGGAAGTCTCTCGTAAAAAGATGGAAGAATTAAACTACGAAGATAAAAAACGCGAGCTTGAAAAAATGATACAAACTTTGCAGATCAGCGAACTGGACGATGACATAGAAATACAACAAACAGAAGAACATTTGAGCAAGCATTACATAGAATTATTAAAACAGAAAACTATGCTTGAAAATATGTTATTACAATCAACTAACGATGAAGGTTTAGTACCGGAAAGATACAAAAATATTGATGAGCAAAGAAAGAAAATTCAAGGCGAACTTGAAGAAGTAAGAAAAATATATCGTTTTTTTTTTTAGATACTTATAATTTGTGTTTAGGTAAAGAAAAATATACGACAAAGTAGATTAAGAAATAAAGTACAAATACCGATAGAAGTAGCGATAGCTAGCGCGGTTACCCAAAACATAGACATGGCTTTGGCCAAAGATTTAGGCGCTCAGGCCTACACCACGAACAAATCCCAAGGAAATATGAAGGTAAAATATTCAAAACGGAAAATATTCATTATTGTCGCCGTGACATGTTTTGCAACTACTGGTACAAATAAATTTAAATTCGCATTTGTTTCATCTAAAGAATAAAATTTTATATTAAGTTGAACAAAAGAAAAAGATAATATGCCAGATGCAAAACTGAAATACGAGAACTTAAACCAACATAATGTTGTACAAAAGTAAACCATATAAATTTCGACTTTTAAACAAAACTCATAATTTGGATAACACGTTATAAATTATAAAAACTATTCTAGTAGTATTTTATATTGTTAAAAAACTTCAATCACTAACTAAAATACTTATTTGAAAAACTTATATTGGATCAACATTTTCTCTTGTTGATCCATTACTTCTGATAAAATGCTTTATACAAATTAGGGTCCGACCGAAGTTTTAGTTTTGGCCAAATATGCTGGTTTCAGCTATAGTTTCCTTTTCGTATCCTGTCTGGCGCTTTCAGGTTTGTTCGGAACGGTTTCACTCGCCCATTTTCTTATGTTTTAGTTAATAGTTTTGTTTTGTACGTCATTACATTTTTCTTCCTTTCGCAAATATAATTAAAATAGCATACATTATAAAAGAATCTGTTAGTAGTTAGTTAGTAACAAATACTTCTTGAAAAGACTATTTATTTGATTGTGATTACTTGTGACATGTGTGAAGTGGTGATAAATAACAAATCTTTAGTTGTTTAGTAAAACTAGTGGCCCGTATTCCGAGCTTACTTTTGAGTGCTATTTTTAAATGTGACGTATGGTCTCATAAGTTTAGAATGTAAAATCAGGCTTCCTAAAAGCGATTTTATTATAAATGTGAGTTCGGAATACGGGCCATTATCTCTAGAAAAAATTAAGTAATTTCCTAATAAATTGAAGGTAAACACTAGAATTCCGTGTTTAATAAAAATTTAACTAAAAGAGACGCCGAATATTCGGTTACAGTTTTGGCCGAAAATCGTGTTTCGGTCGGACACTAATACTTCAATATAAGTACTCTCATTTAGTTGTCTTATAGTAAGTTTTTCTTCTACAAGCACGTGTCAATTGTTTTAACGTTAAAAGTTATGTTCTGGTTTAACAAATCGCATAAATTTTACATTTTTCTTATAATGCTTGAATCGCGAAGCATTGTTACCTACATTTGTGAGTATAACGCATGTTAAATCTTATGCAATAAAATTGTTTGTACGAGTAGTTAGACAAATGTGTACTGGTGCCCCAATTGATTTTTTATTGACTATTTCTGACGGCTCGTGTTCCAATTTTCGTAATTACAGTTGATGCAAATGGAAGAAGACACACAACGTTTAGAAGAAGACGTAGAAAATTTATTGCAAAAGTTTACAAAAGCCAAAATAAAGGAAGCAAATTATTTATTACAACAAATGGAATGTCCACCAAAATCTCAAACTACTTCACCTCAGACATCAACAACTGTGTCTAAAAATGCAAGTAGTTCAAATAAAGACATACCAAAAAATTCTAAACTCCAGAAGAAATCCGCTAAAAAGAAGAAACCTAAGAAAAAATAGTTAATATTTAACGAAGGAGTGTACGGGGTGCGGAATATTATCTCTCCCTTTCAAATCATCGAGTTCGATGATTACAAGGCACTGAATTATATTTAAAGTTGAGAGCAATTGACAAGCGGCAGACATACTCCCTCCTGTGGCGAGCAAATCGTCGACTATCACCACTCTCAATCCCGGGACCAAACTGTTTTCTTGTACCTCCAATACATCCTGTGAATAAATAAATAATTTCTTGTTTCTTTCTTATTTATTTTTCTTACCTGTCCGTATTCCAAATCATAAGTGACTGAATGAATTTTCCCCGGTAGTTTTCCCTTTTTTCGAATAGGAATGAATGGTATTTCCAGTTCTAGAGCTAGGGTAGGGCCAAATAAAAATCCACGTGATTCCAAAGCTGCTATTGCTTGTACTTTTGGAGAGATTCTTGCTACATGATCTACCAGTAATTCGTGTAAGATTTTAAATGTTTTTGGTTCTCTTAACACTGAGAACACATCCCTTTAAAAAGTGTCAAATAAATTAGCTGATCACACATACACATATGATTTTTGATGTTTACTATTAAATAATGTACACAAACCTGAATAGAATGCCTGGTTTAGGAAAATCTGGAAAACTAGCCACTGCATTTTTCACGATTTCCAGTTTTTCTTCCTTGGTTGACATGTTTGATGTATCTTATCTTTTTTATCTGAGGTCATGGATCATTTAAGCGGCTTGTGGGGCATTGTTAAACTACTACAGCAAACCAAGGCCAAAACACTCATTATCTGAAACTATTTACAGCTTCAATTTCAACTTGTTATATAGTTGTACTCTGTAACTTTCTTACATGTTGTCAAATGATACAAAGCTGGAATGTGATCGATTTTCCAACAAATAAAGCGCGTTTATTTAAATATGTAGGTCTTCTTTTTCCTTCTTGACAACAACAACAAGTTTTTGGTAAATGTTATGATCATTATTTAGTAAAAGAAAATAATAGTGTTATAACGCTGACCAGATATAGTTCTTGTTTACACCCAGTAGCTCAAAGAAGTTGTTGTTATTAGACATTTTTTTTCTTAATTTTGTATTTAAATCGATTCTCAAAAATTAGTACGCAATTTGATTTTAGCAATAAATTTTTTTATTCTTATGCACAAATTTTACAATTTACTGCGCTACAACTTGTGTGATCATGAACGAATCTAATCAAAAATTTGCAACTTTTTGCGATTCTCACAATACGAGTAGTTAATCGAATTGCAAAACAAAAATAACTAAATATATTATTTCTAATAAAGTACAAATAAAATTTTTACTCAACAACTTATAAAGCAACTAGAATCATGAGTAGGTGTAGGTACCATCGAACATATGAGTTCAATGGTACCTACCACCAACAACAAAATTAAAAATTTAGTTTATTTTATGCAACCTTGCGTACGTCTGAAAAACATAAGTTGCATATGTCGCAGAAAATGCTGTCCAATTGGTTGCAGACATGTGCATAAGGATTAGTACGACTACAATATATCTGCCTCTCTCTCAGCTATTCTGCTGATTACTCGTCACAATTTTTATGAATGTATCACGAGTTTACTATTGGATTTTTACAAAATAAAAAGTATATGTATAATATTTATATTTAACAATTAGTTTATATAAGAAATAAAAATCGTAAAAGATCATGAAAAGAATTAGGCTTGAAGTTACGTTTATGTTCAAAGTTGGGTGGAGGTTTTGGAATGAAATTATTTTTACTTATAGTTGCCCATTTGGAAATGGGATTCTATGTCGTCCGGTGCACCAGGATTCTTATTTCGCCACGTACATTCATCGTTGATTCCTTCACCGGCTCCGGTATAACATTTTCAATTCTATTTTTTTATTTAATCTTTTAATTTCCACATTAGAACCCTGTAGGTGTAGATAAAGACCTTCAATCATATTTCCATTTTTCATAATTGAACAAACATTTACAACAAATACAAAAACAGTCAGAGAACATCGCGTCTGAAAACATTTTTATTATTCAAAACCCCGTTAAAAATTTGTCCCAAATCCTCACAAAAATGAATGTATAAAGTAATAAAACACCGGGTAATGTAATGATGATTTGTAAGTGTATGTGTTTAGTGTTTCAACCGCGATAGGTCAGTGACCCGATTGCGAAGAAAGTCAGTGCAAATGAGAACTGTAGCGTTCTTGGAGAAAGTCAAGTTTAATCGCATTTCGCATTCTAGCCAACGTAGAGAAAGAATTTCTGCCGTAGGACATTCACATCGGCGCCTAGAAATTCTTTTACTATCATTATATTCAAATCATAAAATGTATCAATCAAATTTAATATACTTTGGACACTTAAACAATTCTGGAGAATGCACTACATGTGTTCGACAAATAAAGACGTACCTATGTGGTTTGATGTGTGTTGTATCAAGTGTTTTTGTAAAACGTACAATCATCAAATAATATGCAAGAGGAAAATTTATTGATATTACATGTACATCTCAAAATATAAATAGTTTTATTTGTAATAGAATTGATCCAGAATGTAATAAAATAATTAATATTTAATACGTTCAATAACCTTTATAATTTCTAATTATTAGAAGTATAGAATTTCCTGTAAGTTCATCCTTTAATAAATTTTCTAGCTTGCTTTAAATTAATACAAGATTCTCTGAAGTGTGAAACTGTAAAACGGATGATTTTTTGGCAAAGTAACTGTAAGTAGAGTCATTGTTTAGGATTTAGGCGTAATTAAATGTGAAAAAACTGATCTAGATTCCGTCCGCTTTCACAAACGCGGTGGTGATCTATAATAATTAGAGAGTTTAGTTTTCAAGGTGAATGTAAAGTTTAACTCCGACTCTTTCTTTTCACGGTACACAGCTGTTCTTTCTTTTTAATTGTTGGAGTAAGTAGTTTTCGAATTGAATAGATTTGAAAGTTGAAAAGTAATTAGTCATTGTACATTTTTCAGGTAGTAATTAATATATCATTACTGTACTCTCTATTTTGTCGTTAATATTTGCCATGAAATAGCAATGAACTTTAGATGGGTAAATACGTTAATTTATTTCATAATGGGTGTTAAATGCCGATGTTCTGAATTTTCATGGATAAAAACAAGGAAGGAATTAGGACAGTAATATTTTATGTGTAAGAAAAAGGTTTTTATTTTAACAACTTTATTTCAAAAAGGTATAAAATAAATTAACTATCTAATAAATATTAAATATAGTATTTACATTACATGAAGTTTAACAATCGCATAACAAGAAATGCCTTTTTTTATATATCGGAATATATAAAAATGTGCTGCCCGAGTCGAATAGCCAAAGCAATAAATAAATATCAATATGATACAAGAAGTAGAACAACAACAATAAATCAGATTTCAGGAATGATGCTCCTTTGGCGGAATCCTTTGGAGCCATCAGGCCCTTGGGGCATCCGAAGGATATTATCCGGCAGATGGAAGGCCGAGCTGTTGGAGCGAGATCTGCCCCCGCAACTGGACTCCGAAGTGAACGAGCTGGAGGACATGCGACGCGAGTAACCTGATTCGGAAGACAGACTCCCACTGCTGATACGGCGGCTGTTGAGGCTCGAGTCGGAAGAATCTCGGTCTCTAGCGCTTTGGGACAACCGGCGCGGCATTGAAAGAAATCCGGCTTCCGTGCTCGTAGCAGATAAACGTCTCTGCAGCCAAGCTATCGGTTCCAAACCGCCAGCTCGCGGGAAATGGGCGCTGGATCCTCTTCTCAAACGAGCTTGAATGCTTCGAGGATTCTCTTCCTCGCTGTTCATTCGGTTGAGGATGTTATTGTTGGTGTTCATTGTTGCAACGTTGTTCTTTTTATTCTGTTGCTTCTTCTTGCGTTCAGGATTCGGTACGGAGTTTAATTCGTAAACTTTTAAAGGTTCGCCAAGGGTGGTTGGAAGTTGGACAGCATTTCTAGCTGATGCACTGTCTACAAATTCTACTAAGGCGCATACAACGCCGGCTAAAGTTGGGTTCTTGTTAATGAATTGTCTAACATCGGCGGGAATAGGGTTACCAGGTCGTAAGACCCGAATTAAGGCTATTTCTCCACACGTGGAGAAAAGTTCAGCTACGTTTTCAATGGTTGGTTTCTCTATCGGCATATGAACAGCTACTATTGTCCTGCTTGGAGCCGTTTGATCATATTGGGGTAAAGGGTCAATTCTTCTAAGTTTGGTGCCTGCCTCGTTGATTTGCAATTTAGTTGAGCGTTGTAAAGCGTGTGCTACAACTCTCCAATCTTTAGTCAAGTGTTTCACACGCTTGAAGCTTGAAATAAGTTTAAGGGAAACGTATCCTTCCTTATTTCTCTTGACATGTTTTAAGAGGAAGGCATCTTTAGTGATGTTAACATCAGAGAAGTAGAACTCCACTTGTGTGACTATTTTGTCGGCTAATTCTTCACTGGGAGGGTTGAAGGGAGGTTCTTTCGGCTCGGGCTCTTCCGGTTCCGGGGCGACTTCGCATCCAGAGTCTTTTCCTCCAGCACTGCCCGCGTCCGAAGCGGAGTCGGACATATCGGCCATGTGCGCGCCCTCATCTTCGATGAGTTTCTCGTTGAGGGTTAAGCTCTTGTCGAAGGAGAGAGACACGTCGCTGTCGATGCTGCTGATGCTGTCTCTGGTCTCGGAGTGTTTCATGGGTGGTTTGGCGAAGAGGTCTTCCTCCTCTTGTTCTTGGATGATCTGCTGCGGTTCGGGCATTTTACACTATTATCACAATCACAGGCACTTCACGATCACTAGAGTTAGAGTGTGAGATTGTAGGTCACGGCGGAATATGAGTACTTCAGGTGACTCAACTACAACGCCGATTGCTCACAACTGATCGCCGAACGCGAAAGCGCGGAGTTTATAACAGTGTCCCCACCTCACGCAACGCTACTTCGCACAAAAATTGGATGATACGGACGGTGGACTTTATTAATTAAATGTATTGTTTGAATTAGTTCAAGTTCAGGAGATACGACGAGGATAATTCTACTACCCTTCACTACATTTTAGTTGAATAACCGAAAAACCGCGCTTCTACCAATTAATTACATTTGGATGTGGCCGTCTTATAATTATTCTTGGAAATTATTTCCAACTTTTTGCGCACAAAATAAATACCGATAACAATCCATGATGGTTTATTTATATTTTTTATTTATACAAAAACAACTAACTATGAACCCAAAAATAGGTGAAACATAATAATGATTATTATTTTCAATATACTACTACATCAAACCTACATCTAGGTGTACCATATACTCACAACCAGATTTAGAATTTTGAGGTCCTAAGACCAATATTTTGTGGGAGCCCCAAAATTATATATAAAAAAAATCAAATTTTGATAAAAAGAACTCCATAGCAATTGTTAGGTTTTTTTTAATTAATATAAATGTTCGTTAAAAATGGTTACGAGATCATAATTCTGTCTCTGTCACGCGTTTAGTACCTGATTTTTTATTTTTTTCGGATTTCGTTTTAATTGAAAAGCTCCATTGCATTGTTGGAGGCCCAAGGGCCATGGCCCCGCTGGTCCCGTACTAATTCCGGCCCTGCATATACTTCAGTAATAAAATTAATTTAATAATATAAATAATATTTTCTTTAGAGTGTGGCCTAATTTGTAAAGTTACAAATTTATTTATTTGTTTCCAAATACGTCTTATAATTTGTCCAATAATTATTATATTTATTCACCCCAAACTTTATATCATTTTATCGAATTCCTGATCTTCTTCTTGACATACAGTATTGCTTTAGAATATGTCCCAATACGCAATGGAAATTAAAATTTTTTCATGGGCACTGGAGCTGTTCCGGGAAGATGCATGACGCGTCTTATTATTTAATGAGTACCTGCTCGACCTATGGCAACAATAAATAGCATCTACGTGCATTAAATCGTAAGGAAATGATATTTTTCGACCTCAGTACATGCTGGTAATATCAGGGTCTTTCCATGACAATGGCGGTCATAAATTTACCTTGAGAAAGCAATTTCTAAATATATTGTGTGTAGGTATTCACTATAGATTTGAATCTTAGCCAAGAATATTAAATTGTATCATAATAATAAAAAATTATTTTGTCTCAAATTGCCAAAAAGAAAATAAAAATGAGAGAATTACGACAACAAAATAAAAGTTTTCATCAGAATTATTTTATGAGTCATTACTAATATTGTACCACCCAAATAAGAGTTTATAATAAATGTTATTTGTGGTTAAAAGTTTCTAAGTAAAAAATGCAATTCTGACGTGCTTGAAAACAGTATGCACTTTAATGCACGTTATTAATAATTTCTAATTTTTATTATTAAACTTTCAACTTTCTTTCCTAACATTTCATATTTCAATAATTAAGTTTCCTTTTACAAACTAAAGACCAGAAAACCGTAACAATTTGTTTTGGTTAGCCAAAATGAAACCATAACAATTTTTTTCGGTAAACCCAAAATTTTATCAATTGATAAAAATGCAATGACGCGAATGACTTTATTATGACAATTTCTCCAATTTTTCATCATGGAACAAAAGATGTTGTTATTTTTAATCATCTTATCATTTAAATATTCTCGCGCAATGTGTTTACATTTTTACACCATTTATTCTTCGCATTGTTTTATTATTTATTTGTATATTTTTTCTTATGTCATTTCCATAAAATATATCATCATAAATTGTAAATTTACAGACACTCAAAGCTGAATAGAGGGCACCACAATGCTGAGTCATTTTTTAAAATCTACATACAAAATCACTGAAGATGATCTTAATTGTCCAATTAACATAATTTGAGCAATTAAAAATGTAATTAGTAATTCACCTTTCCATGATTCATATATATTCAAGTATGTTCCAAGCTTTGTACTTTTATTATCATATATTATACTCTAATTAACTATTGTTTTTTTATTGTAATTCTTTCTAATTATTATTAAACTCAAACCAGAACAATATCATTTAGAAAGAAAGTATATTTTAACTTCTAATTTATACAATTATAAAAATGAAACTCTTTAGAACAACAAAGTTTATAAATATTATTTTCCTGACTGACTGAGGAATGTTCTGCCAAAAATTATATAACAAATGATTTAATTCAATGTCAGAGGCTCGTCCGTGTCCTTTAAGATAATCAAATTTCCGAAAAATGACATAATATCGAGCCATACAAGTGGCTACGTTAATATTTACGTCAAGAATCACCCTATGTGACTCACTACCCTTAACTTCAAAGGTTTCCATGATTCAAGCTATATTCTTTAAATCCTTTTATTTCGTAATAAAAAATATTACCTGTTCTGACTCACACCCAAAATATGAGTACATAATATATTTATAATCGTATGTAGATTATTTAAATGATTTATAAATCACTTGTAAGAATTTTATCTGATGATAGTACAAAGTACAAGAAACAAAGTCCAATTATTGTTATTATTTATAATTTCACACTTTTCTAGTTTTTCCCATGTTTATCAAAAACCTTATTAAATGTTTTTATTTACTTACAATAGTTTTGCAATATATTTTCACTTTCAATAACAGATTAAATTTGAAACTTGTTTAACAAATGATTTGTAAAAAATTTCTCCAGAAGGCAAAAAAGAAAGGTCGATGATCGAGACAAAATAAAAAACAGAATACACAAAAGTTTGTGGTACATTCTTTATCAGATTTGAGTGCCTGCAGTTATTAAAAAGACAAAATTACTTACAATAAACCGTTCAAAACCGCGACTGGACCAGGAATAATAAACAGTCCCCAAAAAGAAAAAATAAACAAATTTAAAGGAAAAACAGGAGATATATAATAAACATAAAATAAATTTTACGTTTGTAGTGTCATTGACAGTGAAAGAAACTCCTATTGTGAATGAATTCAATGTCTACACAGTCTCACAGATTTCTAATTTCTAAAGTTGTATTCGTGTTTGTAAACAATAATACGATTTTACTACAAAAGATAAAAATTGATTGATAATTAATTCCGGTTCATATGTCAATATTTTCTCTTTCTAGGCCTAAATTGTCTAAAATGGGATGGTCAGTACTTTCGCTATTCGCGCGGTTTTTTATTTTTGCTTTCAGAGAAAAGCGTTGACATGTACTGTCCATTTTATCCGTAGATGATGTAGAGAAATCAGTGTTAATGAACTACAAACTAGTTATGTTATTACACATCAATAGTTACGAAGTCTTGCAATTATTGTAATTCTACTTTTACCTTCGAATTTTAATTATAATAATTAATTAATAAGATACTGCTAAGTAAAACTTCGATTGTACTAATGTCGACAAGTCTTGTTTTGGAATTAATTCTCAAGATAAAGAGAAAAGGAAGTTTTGTTTTTGTACTTTTACAATAAAATCTGTTGTTCGTCAGGTTACAGTTCAGGAAATTTAGGAAAAACTATATTTATAATAAAAAATATAATATCTTAAATATTCTTTTGCCTAATAATAATAAAAGAAAATAGTGGAATATTGAATAAAATTTAAATTGAAATAATAAATTTAGTGCATTTGGTTTTTAAATGTAACAAATGCTGAAAGCTGACAGCTCTTGATAGTATTGAAACACATAATCAGGGCCGTTTTAAGCGGGGGTGTTAGGGGTTCTCTAATAATATAAAACAATTTTACTCAGGGGGGAAAATGGGGCCCTCCGCCTCGAATGAATTCTAAGAGTGTCACCCAAGTTTCAATTTTCAATTTGTAATTAAAATTATCTAATTTGAAATTTTGGGTATTTAAAAATTACATATTTTTATGTTTACCTACATATAATAAATGAATCTTCATAAAAATCTAAAACAATAATTGAATCTGTCTTTTTTTGTTCATAAAAATGTCACCGAATCAACAAAGGCCAAATGATATGTCTCGAATTTACTTTTATAAAAATGTAGAGTGTCTTTTAGGTTTTCTATTATTTTTTCTTTCGTTTTATATCAAAGATATTTCTTGGTGTTAAATGCATTAAAATATGCTGCCAGTTGTTAATTGGAAATGTCATTCGATGTTGAAATGTAAGTTCTCACTACTTTGCTGCCAAAAGACCAATTTTGTAACTTTGTAGCAAAATCAAAACCTTTGATTTAAACTGAGAAATGTGGGACAGTATGACATAAAACGTTGTACGTCAATTGTCGGTTTTATTTTCGCGGTACACATTTCGAACCATATTCGTACCGTAAAAACTTATTTACCGGACAAGGATGATACCATCATTAATGCACCGGGTAACACCAACTCTAGCTATGCTAATGATTTTTACTATTTTTATTTTATTGTTGATAACATTTCATATAACGTATATTCAATTTAATTATGCAAAACAAATTCTACAATGAATAAATAATTTATCTCTCTTATTTTAATTTAGACAAAGTGATTTTTCAATGCCTTTCTTATTACATTTCAAATTCGTACCATCTTTTCGTTGTTTATTAGATAAACAGTTTTTATTGTGCCGCAATTTGGCGTCGGGTTTTTTATCATCGGTCACCAGTTATTTGAAATATTCCTTGGTGATCCCTTATTCAGTGAAATAGTTATTTGTAATCTATTGGTTCTTATTTTCTGTTCGTCATATTGTAGTTTTATTATTTATTTTCGTTCACATATTAATATTATAGCAAGTTGGTACGTCCACTATTTTGCAAGTTTTTCCATTAAAAACAAGCAACGATTAAAAAATGATTTACAAATTATGAATAATTTTATAATACTTTGGACTAACAAACAATGAAACAAGATCGTTTGTTCGATTATACGTAAACCTGACTGATATGGAAATAAATTTATAAATAGTAACGTTTCTTGTAAATTTTATTACTAACTTAATATATTTTCAGAATAACACCCAAAAATTATAATATAATTTATATTTAATTACAGTTTCAAATATTTTATTATTAAAAATGTGATTTTTTGAGAAGTCAGTAGATTCATGATTATATAAAATTCTTATTTAAGTAAAAACTATTTTATCTTTTTTATTATACCTTTTATTATTATTTAACAATAAAAAAACTTTAGGGGCGACAAATTTTAACTGACACCCCGGCGTCAATGAGGCCGCCCTACACATAACCTCAAAACAATGTGTCTATGTAAAAAATAAAAACATTTGTACAAATAAAAAACTAATTATTGATTTATGTTCTTCGTACAAAAAAATTGTACAAACCTCTTGCGTCAACTTTCCCCAGATTCGTTGAATCATCCGGGCATTTTCGCACTTGGTATGTAATAGTTATTTACATTACAAGTGCGGTAAGTTGTATTTTACAACGCGTGGTTCCATATTGAAACAGGACGCGAAGCGGAGTGCTTTAATAAAACCGAGCGATGTAGAAATACGCACATATGCTTTTTTGGTCGAGATAAGTATTTTCTGAAAAATATTTTTGTTAACCCGAAATAAAAGATTCCAACAAAAGAGCTACTTTAAAAAATAATGTACGCTCTGCAAAAAGATTCCTTGAAAAACAATAACATATCAAAATATGATAAATAATGAAAAATATGTATTTCTTCAGGACTTTTTAAACTATAAATTGGGGTATTATTATTTTTTTATTAACCTCTAAAAGTTAAAAGTCTCGTGTTACTTTATCGCACCGCAATGCGTAAAATCGCTGCTACCGGAGACGTCAACGATGTATGATTATGTTTATACTTCAGGAGGCTAAAAATAACTCTTTAAAATGTTTTCATTTCTGCACTAATTTAAAAACAAAAACTACCTTTTACAAAATCCACCGAATGTTATACCTTTTTTATCAATTTAATTTTTCTATCTATATACGAATTTTTTGTTTTTATGTAACATTCTGCGTATCAAGTGCGTCACTTAAAATTTATTACTTTTCTAAATCAAACTAAACGAGAATTTATTTAAAAGAATTTTAAAAAGTTTTGAAAAGTTGTCGTGTTATTTAAAGTAAACGACTTGTAAATATATCAATCTACTTCTTGGCAATCCTTTAATCACAAACCATTTATTACATTTTTGGAATGTATCACAAATTGAAATATTTTGTGTATATGTTTATTGCCAAGAAGTACAATGTATTATACACGGCATATAAATTATACTTCCGACATTTGCTGCCAATTTTCATTACAAAATTTGGCAAAAAAAGTCCATTCTATTTAGAAGTACTAGTTAATTTTTTATTTCAAAGTCCATGGCCTAGATTTTTATTTCATTCGCAAAATAAAGTACTTTAACAAAAAATGCTACAATCATTCATATTTGTAAACAAGTAGTTTAGTTATCATTTTTCATTCTTGTAATTGCTGTGACATTTAAGAAAATATTTCTCGAATTGTTGATGTTTTGTATAATTCAAACATTAAAATATGTAGTTCTATTTATTGGTTGTATCTTTAAAGTAATTATGATCATTTTCCTTGAACTGAAATTGGTTATTAATTTTCTAATAAGGATATTATTTATTCTTCACGATTCGTGTTTGTTGGGTTTTTCTTTGTAATAATTTTACTATCAATTATTTCCAAGAACTTTTGGTAATTGCAAAAATTTTAAATGATATATCAGCAGTTTAATGTTTATATCTTAATTGTAACACTTAGGAAACATGTTTACTAGTACTACTTCTATAAAATGTATGATATACTATTTTGTTTTTTATTTTGTAATATGTCTCGTGCAAAGCGTATGACAATTTTGTAATTCTAGTTCAAAGCCGTGTTTGAATGTCAAAGTTAATTAAGTTTAAAACTGAATAAATTTATAAAAATTAGTGTAAATGTTATCTCCTTTCAAAATCTAAGTGCACTTTCGCTTATTAAATATACTTGACCATTATTATGACGCTTTCTCTCTATATTTATAGCATTGTAAAATGAAAATGGCGTTTTATATTTATTTAAATGATTTTAGAGTAATGTTATTATTAATTAATTCTTTTAGGTAAAATAAACAACTATAAATATGCAGTATGTCCATGGATCGAATTGCAAAGAGGAAAACATTTTTATTTTTTATTTTACGAGAAAAATGTATTCTTCATAAAAGTTATTGCATGTTCCAAAACGGACAATTCAGTTTTAATGTTTTTCAAATTTTCTTTTAGCTTCAGAGAAAAATCGAAAATAGGTCGACTTAGCTGAAAATTTAGTAGAATATAGATCTAAAAAAATATAGCAAATATACAGTATGTTCAAGAATCGTGTTGCAAAGAGGGAATACATTTTTATTTTTTAATTTAGGAGAAAAATATATTCTTTATAAAAAACAAATTCGCGTTATCATAGTAATAATTGTTAACATGACTTCTATTTATTTTTAATTTCATAAATTTAACAACAAAAATAATATAAATAATAACTATTCTACTCAATCAATTCGCCGCCTTCAAAGCGCACAATTTTAGTCTTGGACGCAATTCTTTATAACTTCTTCGAATTTCATCCAGACGTCACAGCGTCTCTTTAAATTCTGTACGATTATAACAAATTTTTCTAATTTACAGGAATTTATAATCGCAAGATTTAGAACGGGAAACGAAGAAAAAAGGAATAAATACTGGATAGGAGACGAAGACAGACAATGCAGAATATGTGGGAGAGACTTTGAGACAATAAATCACTTAAGAAGAGACTGCAGCGAAAACCTGAGAAATGACAAATCTACACAACAGATACTACACGACGAAAACCCAGACACAGATTGGATGAAGAAAGTATATATAACTAGATTAAATAGTAAGGTATAATAATGTAAATACCACATGAAATGTAAAATATAGATAATGTAGAAATTTGAACACCGAAAGGTAACAAATAAAATATTTACTACTACTAATTTACAGTCAATCAAACTAAATAAATAATGCCAGTTACTATGACAATGCGAACTTGTTTTTTGGGACTCAGAATTTTCGATTTTTATAAAGAATATATTTTTCTCGTAAATTAAAAAATAAAAATGTATTCCCTCTTTGCAACTCGGTCCGTGGACTTGTATATTTGCTATATTTGTTTCGTTCTATTTTCGGTGCAGTGAAGATGTAGAAAAAATGATACAATAATGTAAATTTGAAGAAGAAATTAGCATTCAAGGCATGTAGGTGTTGGTCTACACGGCAGCGTAGACACATGGGCGCTGTTTTCACGGTCGCTGTACCCAACCAGGTCAAGACTAACTGGACGGATTGTAGCCCGAACTGTTCTTTGTCCTAAAATTAGATATGCCTTTCTGACAGAACCTTTACACTGATTTTAATTTGCTTTAAATTAAAAACGGAATAAATTACATTGAAATGAATATGTATATTTTGTCAAACAATTTAGAATGGGTAACTCAAAAATTCAAAAAGGACAAATTAAAGTCAAAATTGGCATAAAGTAACAAAAGATTGGAGTTTGTTGTCACACATTTTTTTTATAAATCTGCATCATAAACCTTGTTTAACAAATTAAAAAGCATGATTGAATTATAATTGCTAAGCAACATCATCAAACCATTGAAATACGCTTCTGTTTATGTTATTGTTTTGTGATGTTTACCAATCTCTATTACGAGAAAACAGCGCCATCAAGTAAATTATAAAATGAATTAAATTAAATTCTGCATTTTACATCTGTTATGATGCAGGAATGATAAAAATAACGTGTGATACTCGTGTATAACAGTCTTTTCCTACTCCTGTATAAATATATCCTATTATTTTAATTGTTTCGAGTAATATTAGTAGCCATATTTCAGGACAGTGAAATATGACTCATAATTCACTCTTCTCGTCCAATTACAGAACCTAAAATCAATTATTCGCGTTTATTTTAAATCTGTCCTGCTATTATGGATCACCCTCCTTCGACCATCTGAAAGTTCTGTATCATTATGACAAGTATTACAAAACTCAAAATCATGCAGAAACTTTTGCCGGCCTAATAATAATAAGGGACATAAAGCACTCCAACCTGTTGTGGAAAGTAGAAGTAAATAATTTGTTATTTTATCAAATTTATATTTTTTAATAACAAATTTATTGTGTGTACTTTCTATTTCCTCCATAAAATTGTCCCTGTGGTGCTCTCTCCATTCTAGCTGATAAATGCCCATACGGTATAAATTACCTACATCTGCTATATCGGCGCACCTAAAAATTGATAATAATCAGTGATATTTTATTTATTTATTGAATAGTATAGTCAGAATAAAAAAATGTAACTTGATTTGGTCAAGGACAATTAAAAACGGGTAATATTTAGATGGATAACCGTTTATATCTTATCACATTTGTACAACGTAATAAAATTTCCAAGGTGGTAACCAATACCACAATTTCGCCATACCCCTGACATTTAATGCATGTTCATCTACACGTACACAATAATATTTACAACAATCATTCCTTAATATAAAAAATACCGTGTTCTTGTACTTCGGAAGGAAGTCCTTTAAAGGCGCGTTAAGGTGACACAACAAGGCGAGGCATAGCCGTACACTTCCAGAATTTTTAAGGCATGGAAAAATTTAACAGTACCTTATAATAAAACTTATGCATAAAGTAAGATAATTATGTTATGATCAATGTCAATGTCTTGTATGGAATAAAACAGTCACATTTCTTTGATCAGTCAGCAAAATATCCGTGCCAACTTTCCTGTTGCTTAACTATGCACTAAATATATTCGTTTTATTACGATGTTAACTTGCAGTTATAAAATCGCACGCTACTGATGTTTTCAATGTTCCAACCTTGTCAAAATACAGAGGTCAACACTTACTTCCGATGGATGACCATCAGAACTTGTTCCTTTCCACTCTGCTCTGGAATGGTCAGTCAAAAAAATATGCACGTGTGTTGTCCTTAGGAACAAGAAAGGAAAGGACAAGAAAATGGCGATCCATCAATAAACAACCATTTTTACTTTTGTTTTAATCGCAAAAAAATAATGAAATAATTACCCATCCAATATTAAACTGGACTTTCCTGTGCTTTATCGCCGAATGTGTTTACAAACAAAGTAAAATATTTTAAACGTATTACGAATTCCGATAAAATACGGATATGATAAAATAATTACTAATTTTATAATTTACCATTTATCAATTTCCTATCACATATTATTAATTCTAGTGACACACTATTCACACGTAAACGATATGTAAAAAATGATAACTGTTATAATTATGTCCTTGTAAATATATTGATGTATCATCAGTTTACTCATGGTTAAGTATAAGAATTTTTATAAACCACCATATATCAAGATTGTAAACTGTAAAGGATGCTAACGAATTTAAATGTTTACATTCTGTCCAACTGGATATAGTGGACGTAGGGTAGAGCAAATTTGGCTGAATGAATTTTACTAAAACTTTATATTAAAGTTTTTTATGTCAATGGCACGAGTTAAACAACTTTTGGTAAAAATCGGTCAACCAGAAGTATGAGCCATTTTTTATTATTTAATAATGGTGGCATTATAGTTATATATATTTTGATATCTCTATTTTACTTTTTGCCTACGAAAAAGGACGTAACATCTTATTTTGACTATTATTAGAGTGACGTCTGTATGCCCAAATATGGGATGCATATGCGAATACCAAAATAATTCGATGCATCTACTAATTAAGTAAATAAAAATTAAGGGTCGATTTTTCACCTGTGGATAACGTACTACCGATTATCTTAACCATCGGTTAATAGAAAATTGGGGGTTAGAGGTTCAAATAGCTCCCGAAATTAATTAAGTACTTTTATAGAGTAAAAAAATTATGTGTTGATACATGTCAATTTTATGTTATCGTTATTATATTATCTCCAGGAAATGAATTCATATATTGTTTTCCTGATTCAGAATTATGTTTTTTTTTTAATTCTAAGTAGAGAACAAGACGATCTTAAATTTGGTTGTATAACTACAAAGAGAAAAAATGTGCGATTCAAATTCATTGATTCGTAACACAAGATTTTAAGATACCATTTAATGACACATTTAAAGAATGAGTCAAATGTAAGGTTCAGGAAGATAATATGGAAATTTTTACTTTCGCGGTTCCATTTGGCAGGAAAAAACTACAGAAAATCGATGTGCCTTGTTGAAGTAATTGATCTTTATATGATGAGTTGTTCAAGTTTGATAAAAATATGCAAAATAAATGTAGTATTCATCTAAGAAGAGGAAAACGTGCAAATAATACTTAAAAAAAAACAGTATTAGCCTCTAAACTGTGGAAAACATAAGAGAAAATATCAAGACGGTAAAGTAGAATACAGTGGCCCTTCGTTTTTTTATTTATTTGTAATAAAATACTACAAAATAGCAATAGTGTACAACTTAAAATGAACAATCTGTAATTGAAAACCCTCTCCTAAAAAATATCTGGGTGCACCTTATGCCGACACTTTAACGAGACGTGGAAAATTGGCCCTTAATAGTATACACAGAACCGATATTTTCACCTGTGGTTAAATTGTCGAATACCTTAAACATCGGTTAATAGTAAAGTTTCGCACCGAAATATTAAATAACGTATATTTTTGGAAACTTAGTCTGTTTTTCAATGCGATATTTTTCTATTAAACGACCTTTAAGGTAACCAGCACTTTAACTAAAGGTGAAAAAGTTGACAATTAAAATAATGCAGTATAAATTATTCTTGTATTTCATATTACAGAGGCGCCATATATTGATGTCGCACTGGACGCCAAAATTGCTTGCTACGGCACTGAAGACGAATTTGTATCTAGTTTGTATTCGAGGATATACCCAGTCTTTAAGTTTTTGACATTATTGACACAAGTTGATCAATTTTTGGTAGAATTGGTCAGTTAAGTTAAATTATACCATTTTTATAAACAATAAGGAATTTACTATTGTCCACAATTAAAATCTTTACAATTCGTTTTGACTCTTTTTGGGTGAGATGGTCTGTTTGTCCGAATGAATGTGTGCATGTGTAGAGAAAAAAAAAAACTTTATGATTAAGTTTTTGACATGACTTGATCACCTTTTGGTAAAAATCGCTAACTTTATTTGAAAAAATATTATAATCCTACTACAACGTTCATATTCGGCTGTGGTTGTCACAGCTGATTTTTTTTATCGCATAGCGACGTATTTCGCAGTCTGTCGGTTTTTTATGAAAAGGGAAGTAAGACGTTATGATTTTATGCAGAAGTAAGTTGAAAGTCCTCGAACTTCGATTCGCTCTGCTGAGCTGCTCTTGACTTTAAGAAATCTCAACTTCTTCAACTGTGTAGTCATAGAAATAGAAATTCGAAAAAGAGAAATCCGCATTTGTGGTTTTTAATCAAATTAGAAAGAATCATCTTAAACGGATGTAAATAAAGTTTTACTTAGATATGCGCGATGTGAAGATATATTTTTTAACCGCGAGCACACCTGTGTAAAATATAAACTTGTTCTCGCCTAAAGGCCGGTATAAGTGAGAGGATTGTTATATGACGTCACTGCCCTAATTCTGGGGTTGTGCAATACGCGTGGTCACAATTGAATTTTTTTATGCGATTGGTCACTCATTATAATTACACACAATACTCTAAGAAAAACATTACAGTATATATTTTGCACTAACTGTTTTCATACTCTAATTAATTGTAATTAATTCAACAGTTAGAAATGCATAAAGTACAAAATTCGCAATATCACAACCGGTTACAATAAAGGTCAATAGCACTGTTTACAAAATTATGCAAAAATAACAAGAAAGAAGTGTTATTTATTATGTTTTTTGCACAATCGACAATGAAATTTAAATTTAAATGTTTATTTGAAAATACCTACATATATCCAATAAGGGAAATATATGAAATTATTTCTACTATTGGTTTTTTCAAAGTAATGATTGTTTATTTATCTAAAAGTGATCTTAAAGGAACAATGAACTATTAAAAATTGACAAGTAATATTAATAAATAAATTTATATCTTTAATCTTATTATATTTCGCAATTATATGACTAGCAAATATATATATCCGTTGTCCTTACTTGAAGTTACAAAAACTCGAACTGATATTTACTATTTTTCGATTAAATTACAGGGCGAATACCAAACGGCATTCAAATATACGTGTGTAGATTTAGAACAAATTTTATCTACTTCAAATCATAGGCGCCCGCAGGATGTTTTCCAAAGGGGGGCAAAATGAAAATTTCATTCGAAAGTTAATATTTTCGCTTAATTTTTGTATTATAAATCTTAGGTACAAGTTAATTTAAAATACTGCCAATTTTTTTTAAAAGAAGTTAACTCACATTAGTTTTTATTATTACTATATATAATTTAGGAAACCAATTCGAAGATAGGTATTTAACGTGTAAAATCATAGTTTCGTAATTTCCTGTTTTCCTAATTACTTTAGGTAAAAAAAGCTTTAAATAACAGTTATAGAGCATAAAATTCTGCATCTGAATCAGTAAGCAAAAATAATTTTACATGCATTGTAAACTCAGAAATTAGGTATCAAAATGACGTAAATCACCTCAAAAATAGCGATAGCCATGGAATTCAGAGAAAAATCAACAAATGTTTAACGGTTTATTTGTCAAGTTAGCTGCGTTAGTTCATTTTTATTATTATTTGAAATTACTATTTAAGTGAACAATATTACACAAATTAATTTTGAATTCAAAAAACAACTATAGGTAATATTGCTTATAATTTTTAGCGACAAAACAAATAATAATAAAAATAAAACTAACTTGACAGATATACATTTGTCATTTTTGGCTATTCCATGGCTACCGCTATTTTTGGAGTTACTCCATTTTCATAATTAATTTGTTAGCTTACAAGGCACGTGAAATTAATTTGGCTGATGCAGAATTTTATGCCCTAAAAGTGATATTTGAATCTTTTTCCGTTAAAATAATTAGGGAAGCAAGAAATTACGAAAATATGATTTCACATGTTAAATCCCTATGTTCGGGTGTACGAGACACCACCCTGAATATTTTTATTGAGTAATAATTTTTTAAATACTTTAAAAGCCAAGAGGGGGGGGGGGACCCTTTGCCCCCCCCCCCCCCCTGCGGGCGCCTATGCTCCAAATATATTTGTTTTGACATTTAAGTATTGCACACCTGGTTCAACGTTCTGTGACATATGGAGTCAAATATGACGCAATTTATCCGCACAATTTGATTTTGCAATATAGTGTTAAATTCTTCCTACGCATATTTCGCTTGTATATCATTTTGCAATTCATATTACGAATTTAAATAATTGCTTAGCAATTAGAAATGCAATACTGACCTAATATTAACAATAACATCAATTGAATGTGCTTATGAAGATATTTAAATTTTACAGAACGGGTTTTTAATATTTCAAGGCTTGTTGAATTGTTTAATTGCTTTATTTCAATCAGTTTTTGGTTGGAAAAATACAAGTATTAATTTAAAAATTGTGGCTATTCACAAACCGTAACTCGCATGTTGATAAATATAAAAACTTTTCTCAAGTAACCGTGACATTAAATCTTTCTTTTAAAAATAATTACACACAGCAAATTTTAATTTTGAGTTTACAGATCTTTACTTTCTCTAACTGTACATTTTTTCCTGTTTACCGTCCATTCCTATCGAGATTAAGGTTATGTATGATTCATATTAAAAACTGCAAAAATATAAACAAAGTGGCATTATTTCGCAAATTCATACCCTACGGCGGGTAGAGCAATTTTTATTCACAGAAAAAACCAACGCGTATAGAGTTTGAGAACGAGGTGAACAGTGGACCAAAATCAGATCAAGGTGACCTAGGAAGGTTATTATTTAACAAATCGATTCGATATTCGATCAGATCGGTCCATAGGCTCATTCCATCAATGCCTGTCACATTAACAATGTTCTAGAATTTTTATCGCCATTCACACAAATGCAAACATTGAAAATACAAACATTCAATTCAATCGCATTACAAAAAATAATTAAACACAATTTAATAATTAAGTTCTAGACTTTTTATAGCCATGAAAAACTCAGAACCCAAATATGGTAATTATTCTGTACCTATTTTTAATATGTCCCAAATTATAAAAATAATGAACTACATCATAAATTTTGCAATTAAGATAAAATATGGTAAGTTATTCTCATAATTATATCATAATGTAACGCATGAAAAATATCTTTTTGGTTCATGTTTAAAGATTAAATTTTATGGCTACAGCTACAAATGTTATATAAATGCAGTGGCGGGATTTGGGGGCAGCAAAGGTTAATCCTTTAAGTCACTCTTTTTGCTTGCGGGCAAATTTGATTTAATTTTATTTATTTATATTATCAGCATGATTCAATTAATAGTATGTTATTAATCCTTATATAAAGGATTCTGATAGTCATTATTCACGAAGATGAAGTTTGCGTCACGAGCCGTAGTGAATAATGACCATAATCTCGAATATAATACTATACTTTTCCTACTCCTATAAATTCGGAAAAATGCATAAATATTTTAGAAAATGACAACAAAAATACACAATGAGAAATGAATGAATAATTGATTTCAGGTTCTATGATTGGCCGAGAATAGTGAATTATGACCTATATGTCACGGTCCTGAAATATGACTACTATAATTAATCGGCGGCTTTAAAGTAAAAAAGTCTTCTCCGGAGGCGTAGAAATTTTAACTTTTGTCAACTCACAAAAGATGTCAGTTTTATGACGTTTAAAGAAAAAAATATTTACAACAATAAAAATACATATTTTAAACAGAGTCTGTGATATTGCCCCTTCCATGAAATTGCTAAAATCCCGCCTCTGTGTAAATGCATACCCAAAAATGGGATCAGAACATTCCGAAAAAATATTCACTTTATCACATTTCGTAATTATTTTATGATTAAAATTTGCGGAGTTTGCACTAATTTTATAATTTTTATTGTACCCTAACCTTGCTCAATAAATATGTACAAATATGTAAAATGAAATACTGATAAATATATTTATTCAACATGTAAATATTTGTTATAAATTCATTTTTAATTTCCTTGTTTTCCACAATTAAACAAACAGATTATAAATTGCAAATTCTGCATAAAAGTATTTACTCTTTTCCGGAAAAATTGTGGAGCCAAGTGTTCTTAAAAATTGTTATTTGCGCAATTCAAGTAAATATTATTCTCATAAACTGTTTGTGTTAATTTCAAAGAAATAGTTTTTACATAACTTGATAAATGATGTATATTAATACAATTATAATAATGCAGAAAGTTTATGAATATTAAATGTCTGAAAATATTTGTCATAATCGCAATTAATTGCATCATTTGCGCAAAGAAAAAACTAGAATACAGTACAATAAATTTTTCTAGTAGCAATAATATTTATTAATAATTAATTAGTTTATGAATGATTATGTACTGCATACTTTAGTTTTAAATTGTTTCAATTCCGTACCAAACGTTTGGCATCCATTTTTGAGTACGCAACTCTCAAAAACAAACTATATTTTAAAGAAAATAATACCTAATTTATTATCTGTTATCTGCTGGTGCTCTCTAAGTTTTTGTCTCATTTAATTGTCAAGCGGTCTCCCATCTAAATTTGTTCTGTTCTTACGACTGTTGTCTGAAATTTTACTGCATATTTTCTGCCTTATGAATAAAAAATATTTGTAGATTTCATTTATCATAATTTGTTACAGTAAAATGTTGGGCATTACATCGCAACGTTTTATAAAATTAGAAAATATCCATTCATCGATATTATTGTTTCCAAGTTTACCTGTATCAAAAATTATGTGAAAATAAGATCCGCTACATCCAATTTTTTCGGAATAATCCCGAATTTTCATTCCTACTTCCGATTTCTTCAACTAGTCTTTTAGTTCTCCTGTCTTTATAATAACAATACAGGGTGAGTCTGGGAAGACGCCCCCCCCTTTAACTTTTTTATTATAAGTAATAGAAAAAAATGGCTCTTATAAAAGTTTTATTATTTTACATATACTAGTTGATGGCAGATGTAGATATTTTTTATAAAGTCAGGTTTACAAGATACGACTATCAACATTTATTTTTCAAATGGCAACCTATAATTATTTTAATAAAATAGAAACCGCCATTTTTTTCTCTTTTCAACGATGTATTAACTTTTATTAATGTATTTGAAAAATTTCGAGAAAAATGAGATATTTAAAAATATTTGAAATAATTATTAAATAAATATTATAGGTTGCTATATGAAAATAAACAAAACGTAACAATGTAAAACAATTAAATTAATGTCAAAAATGTATACATTTGTTTGTTACTTACTGAGAAGGATGTTTACCCGATTTCGAGAAACATAGCCACCTATGATATTTGTTTAAAAATTATTTCTGACATTTCTAAGTGATCTCATTTTTCTCGAAATTTTTCAAATACATTAATAAAAGTTAATACATCGTTGAAAAGAGAAAAAAATGGCGGTTTCTATTTTATTAAAATAATTATAGGTTGTCATTTGAAAAATAAAAGTTGATAGTCGTATCTTGTAAACCTGACTTTATAAAAAATATCTACATCTGCTATCAAATAGTATATGTAAAATTATAAAACTTTTATATGAGCCATTTTTTTCTATTACTTATAATAAAAAAGTTAAGGGGGGGGCGTCTTCCCAGACTCACCCTGTATAGTGTCCTGAATTTCACACTTCAAAATCTGGTTACCTTAGTTAAAACCATCTATATTATCAATTCTTAAAGTTCAGTAAGTGCTGTAGTACCTTTTGAATTATTTATAATTTTATTTTGCAACAAAATTGATAGCAAACACTTATAAACAACCTTTTTGCACAATCAATCTTTTTTTGCTTATTTATTGTATCTATTCCCATGACAGCAACTTGCTTTTATTTGTTACTACGTCTAACAAAACTTTACGGAAAGTAAATTCATATTTAATTTAATTCTAAATTCAAAGTTCGGTTATTTATACCACAATTATTGATAAATAATGGTACTTAACGAATTATTTCCGCAGTTATTTCTTATACAAAAACTCAATCACAAATGATAAAAAAATGCAAAACGGAAGGAAATGTTTGAAAAATACTATAGAAACGGATTTTCGTTTTTTATGAAAGAATCACATATCATTTTGGATATTTATTTTAATTATGGTGAGCACAATTTAATTTTCATCGTGAAATAAATAGTACAAACAGTAAGTACACAATTTACTGTCTCAACATTTAATATATTATTTTTGCAAAAAAATTGGTAGTAAACACTTATAAACAAATATGCGTAGCCATCTTCTGCAATTGTTTTTTTTTTCAAAACGATCACTCGAACGACCCTGTCCGCAAGGTTAAGGAATGAATGCCAATTCGCCGTAAAAAAATTAAATAGTGTAACGGCTAAATTGTTAAAATCCATTTTCACACAATTTATGTGTATCAATTTCAATTACACGATAAATATTGAGTGTATATATGTAATTTAACACAAATACTGTAACATTTCATTTAATATAAAAACATTGAGCTCATCTTGTTGAAGGTGTTTTGTGGCTGACGACTGACAACCCTAAAAGAGTGCCGTATTACTGAGGTCAAGAAAGCCATGGCTTAGGGCGCCAAATTTTAGGGTGCAATTTTGGTACAGGCTTTGGGGCGCTAAATATGATAGTCCGGCTCTGCACAAACATCCATTGTCATCGATCCCATACTTCTTCATCTGCACAAAAAAAATGGTTAAAACCAACTACAGTTTTTAATTTACAAAATTTAATATCTATTTTAGTATTTTTTTGCAAAAAAATTGTTAGTAAAAACTCATAAATCAGTCATCTTGTGTAATTGTTTTTTTTGCCTCCTGAAGTGTAAACAACAATCACACATTATGGACGTTTTCGGTAGTAGCAATTTTACGCATTGCGGTGCGGTAAAGTAATCCAATATCATCTAGCATTTAGAGGTTATTAAAAAATAATAATAATTGTAATAACAAAGTGTGTTTACAAAAACGTTACCTGCTGCAATTTATCGTTCAATAAAGTCTAGGATAATACAAATTTTTGATTATTTTGACGTTTCGTTGTTTTACAAAATGTCTTGTTGCAGAATCGACCATAATTTTTTAAAGCAACTTGCTTGCTGAAATTCCTGCATTTTTTAGATAACAAATATGTCAGTTAAAGTAGTATATTGTGCAACAAATGCAGAAAGTCACCTATTTCCCATGAGGTAAGAACGTTTCGGTGCGAGACGAAGTCGAATGCTGGAATCACACAAGGTGGGAAATATGAATTTTCAATTTGTATTTCATGTTGAAAAAGGGCCCCCATCAAACTTAACCAGAGGTCTCCACCAGGATAAATCCGGCCCTGTTATTATGAAATAAGCGCCTGAATGACCCTTCAAGTAAAATTGAGGAATTCTCGCCTATTCATCAAAAAGATTAAAAACTACGGAAAAATATACATACACCCATTTTTTGGGGATATTTCATACTGGTAAATAAATGGTAAAGATTATGACTCGACAAGACTCAAACTCGGGTTTTTAAAATCACTGTCGATAATTTTACTGAAGTAAATTTAAGTTGATTTTACCAATTTTTTATTTACTTATTTTGAATTTATATAAAAGTTTGTATTTTTCCATGTTTTACGTTTTAAATTACATATTTTTTGGGCATTTTCCAGTGATGTGTGAACTGTGAAGTGTGAAATATTATATTTTCTACGGTGAATGATAAGAGAACATGGTTTTGAACTTATTTATAGTTTAAAGTTTAGAACCGTACTCTAGCATATCCATTTCTCTTTTCACGCAACTTTCACCGTTTGATTTTCACGTTTCAGGCAAAAATGCTGCATGAATGTCGAGTTATACTTGACATTGATAATAATAAATAGGAGAAACGCACACGCACTTCGTTTCTGTAAGTCAAGCGTAACCGTAACCGATTGACAATAACCTTACAGCACCAGGAAATCGTCGCTCGGCTCATTGTTATATGCTAATTTGTTTACCGGGCAACAATGGGAATAAGCCATTGTTGGACAAGGTTTTATATTGTTTGTAATCAAAATATAACAGAACATTTTACAATAGACCAATATTATGCTTCCGAAATTTCATATCTACCTAATCCGGATTTTCTGGCATTTGTTATAGTTGACTATACAGGGTGTTCCATTTAAGTGTGCCACCATTGCTATCTCGAGAACTATAAGAGCTACGAGGTTAGTTAAATTAGCAAAGAATCACCATTTTACAAGACTACTACAATGAGCAAAAAAAAATTTTTTTCGAATAGTGGTTTTCAAAATATGGGACAATTTTTTTTTATTTTAAATGGGAACATATGTTTATTTTTAGGTTATTCGATAAAACATTTTTTTCTGAATTCAACGATATAAACATATCATATACTAATATAGCAAAATAACTGAGAAAAATACATGTTAGATTTATATGTATTTTAATTATATCTGGCTGAAACAAGAGTGCTTTGGATAGAAAACAATTCATTTTCTTCTTAAAACTGACAGTTTACGAACATAAAATTTAACAATAAATGATGAAACAATGTCAGACAGAACAATATGTCTATGTTTTCTATCCACAGCACTCTTATTTCAGCCAGATATAAATAAAATACATATAAATCTTACATGCATTTTTCTCAGTTATTTTGTTATATTAGTATATGATATGTTTATATCGTTGAATTCAGAAAAAAATACTTTATCGAATAACCTAAAAATAAACATATATTCCCATTTAAAATAAGAAAGTTGTATCCCGTATTTTGAGAACCACTGGTCGAAAAAAAATATTTTTTTTGCTCTTGTAGTTCTCGAGATAGCAATGGTGGCACACTTAAATGGAACACCCTGTATAGTTAAATAAGCCAAAAATTAAATTACATAGGGTTTCTAGGCAAAATAAGTGACTTAAGAACTTAAAATTTCTTGTTTTTGTAATTATGATTCCATATGTATTAGAAGTTAATTTGACATGAATGAAATAAATAATTTTAAAATGTTCAGACGATATTTAATAAATGAAACAGATAAAATCGAATTACCAGCGAACAAATGAAAGCCGAAGGCGAGACAAGGCAAGGCTTGATGTCTCAGAAAAGAAGGTCGAAGTGACCTAGATAGGATGGTCACAGTTCACTCACACATGGTCTCCAGCCCTCGTAGAGGTCACCGTGACCTAGAGAACCGGCAGTGACCTGGCCAAACAAGGAACACCAGGGTGATTAGAGATAGAGAAAAGAATCCGGTATATTGGCGAAAAAGTAGAACTATAGGTGGCAGGCCGGACGGTAGTAAAATGGTGGAGGAATAAGTAGAGTTTAACCATTCCTCTTTGCTGGCTATATGCATTTCAAAGTGCAAAGTGTTAAATAAGGAGAAAATTAAGATAGTGTTAGGTAATATATTTGAATGCATTGTTTGTGCACGTCCTATAAAGGAAGGTGAAGCAGTTTTTAAGGCAGAACATGTATATGATGAATCAGGTATTATACTGGGATCTTGTTTACAAATCAAGTCATTTGAGTGAAGCTATAAAGATGTCATATGATTGAAATTTTATTAAATAAGTGTATAAATACATGGAAAGCAAAATGCGGTTTTAGAGCAGGATTGGGAGGCAAATGCAAATATATTGTTGCATTGTTGTTGAATATAAACACGTTAATCAAAACTATATTGTTTTACATTAAAAGTTATCGTTATTATTATTTTTCTTTATGAGTTGTGTAATACAGTTTTTAAATATCGCTCTGACGACGCTAATGACGAACTGAAATAAATGAGGTTATAGTAATTTATATTTATTTTAAATACTACTTGTAGTAATCGGAACACAGACATACTCTTTTAGCTACTGGCGTTTTTTTGATAGTATTTTATCACTTGTAAGCTTACACTTTTTGACTTATAATTACTACATTGTGGTACTGGGGCAGATCTATGGTATTTACTAGTTATTATTATAACGTGAAAATGAAACATACAAAATATATCTCACTTTCTTTCACAACAAATATGAATTAAACCAGTTTAAAATTATATACGTTTTTATGTACGTTATTAAAGTTTTTTTATTTCCCTAATTCACAAATCTGCCGCCAGATGTCAGCCACTTTGAATTTAATTTTTTTTGCTGAGATTAAAACTAGAGGCGTCAATATTTGAGGTTACATTTTTTAGTAAGATCGATCTGTATTACAAAATTAATATCCCGGAAAATGCGACTGTGGGATTTTTATACAGCATTTGAATTCAATTACCAAAACCTGATTTTTCTGTAACCGTCCCTGGTTTAAATTATGAGTGATGTATTATTTTATTTTTAATTCGAGGAAACACGGTGTAGTCACCGAACCATACTGTAAATAATTTTCTAAAGCGAACTAAAATACTTGACATTGCGAATAGTTTTTATAATGATGTAACTAAATATCTGTAAATAATAATCAACAAAGGTTTTTGTCGAACTTAAATAACAAATCAAAGATTAAAGCTTATAATATTGAGTCATGGTCATACATATATGTTGGATGTCACGTTCTATTTTTTGTTGATGTGGTTAATTGACGCACTTTATAGATGAGGTTTTTTATCTAGATATTATAAACATTCTATGTATACGTGTTATTTAAAACAACACATTGCAACATTTCATAGAACAAGAGTATATTGGGATCTCCTTATTTTGACGGTGGCTGCTGTCCTGCTGTTCTAAACATCCATTTGATATCGCTTCCATGTATTTTATCTGCCCAAAAAAAAGAAACGTTAAATCCAACTTCAGATATTAATTCACAAAGTTTAATATGTACGTTAGTTCATTCTCAATTATTTATATCTATTTTCGCAAAAATAATTAATTTTTGCGAAACTAGCGCTTGAATGATCCTGCACGTAAAGTCAAGAAATTAGGACCGATTCGCTATAAAAGTTTTTAAAAAAATATTAATATTCATTTCTACACAATGAACATGTTTATCAGTTATAATTGTATCACAAACATTGAATATTTACGTTTTATTTAAGACAAGTATTGTAACATATCATAAAATAATATTTTTCTTACAATCGGGCGTAAAGCACATATTTTACGCTGTCTTTAGAGATTGTAGTCAGTTTTCATGTACTAGTTTTTGATAAATACTTTCCAAACACACCATACATTCAGTTAATTTAACATTAAATAATATATTATAATAATTTAAATATAAGTAAATGAAAATAAGTGTAACACTTAATAGTATATTGTGCAACTAGTGCCGAAAGGCGCCTATTTTCCATGATATGTGAAAAATGTGCTGGAATCACACAAAGCGGGAAATAGGTGATTCTGCATGAGTGGCACATTATAATTTTTCTACGTCCACACTGCTAAACGTTACAAAATAAAAATACTTGCACAAAAACTCTTTACCATAAAAAACAATATGGCGCATGTAATCTCACAAAGAGTACTTTCACGCATGTGCAGTTATAACTGTCAGAAATGATATTTCCCACACTGCACATGCGCAGTGTCGGCAAATATTGTGAGAAAAACACTTCAATATGGGAAAAATATAATTGAAGCTTTTATATAGTGTCAGAAACATGCCACTTTGCATAGTAGTTATTTTTAATATTGTTATTCTTTCCTATGGAAACATGGCACAGTTATCAATATTTTCTTAATTTTTTAAATTAATTTTTATTAATTTCAGTTATAATAAATATATTGTATGCAACACGTGTTTGACATGTGGTTTTTATCTCATGCTACAATTTCCGCATTCAGTTGCGCTTCATCCGATAAGAAAACCTACTTTAAATTTATTAAAAATATTATTAAATATTATTTCACAAAGATTAATATGTATTTGTTTTTTCGTAGCAAACAACTTAAGCAGTCATTTTGTTGATTCGCTACAACAAATTAAAAAAATTGGTACAAAAAAGTGTCCATATTTTATATAAATATAAACAGAAAATAAGAAATGTGATTATCAATTTTTGAAATTAATAATTAATAAAATAGGGTGTGAAGCATAAAAAGTTTCGCTAGATTAGGCCCCGTTGTGTTATCCCGAAGGACCACCTGCATTTCTGTGCTGAGATAAAGGCCCGGGCATGCCGTCTACGGATCGAAATCTCCCATCCTAGAGCAGCCGCACCCGTGGTTGAGTAGCTCACACTACCGGTACTTTCTACCCCTCGATCCGAGGACCTTCCCCAGGGCGTTGAGTCACTAGGACTCCGTGTGTAGCCCCGTAGCAGGGTTTAGCGAAACATGTTAGACTGTGCGTTACTCTAGTATATATACTCAACGCATATATTGGTATATTGACCGCAGACGGAAACAAAATAAATTTTAATTTATACCTTTACTATTAGCAATAACTAAAAATTTTGTATCGAACATTAAATAAACATACTTGGGCCACACATTTCAGTTGTTAGATATAATATAATTGTTGTAACAAAAAAATATTAACAATGAAAAACAAAATATTGTAACTCATAAATAAATAAACATTTTCAAAATTTAAATGCAAAAATATATTTTATAATTACACTAAAATAAAATTATAAATTTATTTTTATAAAATTATTTATACTTTCTCCAAAATAAATTATTTCAACTTTATATTTCAATCCTTTCAAAAATGAGTAACTAAGTACATTACACAAAATTTCTTTATAACAATTACATTCTTATTTATTTTTGTACATGATTTTAAAGTAAAAAATTATAAAAAAAAATTGACCCCGACTCGATCCACACACGTCAATTTTTAAGAAATAAATTTCCATATTTAGAAAATGAGTAAATCATTCGCTCAGCAGGTGGAATCGAACCACTTCGGCGTAAACCGACTACAGGTTTGAAGCCTGCACCCCAGACCACTGAAGATCAGCTGAGCACTTAGTGGTTGTTCAAAAACCCTTATATACACAACACTTATATGTAACTTGATACATCCGAAGGATGACAATTTATGTTAAAAATTCATATATCTTATTCGCAACTGAATTTTAAAAAACGCATCTACAAAGTTAAAGATTTTAAACTGGACTATGACCAATAAAAATGTAATAGAAATATGTTAATATTAAATAATTAAAAACAAGATTTTAGTGATTTGGTACATCAATTTTTTAAAAAAATAATATAAAACAAATTGTTAAACATTGTTATCTAAATATTTTATGATAACAAAAGTAATTTATTATTGTAAATATTTACCATCATTTTTCACATACATTCTAAATTTACATTTTATTTACTGATTCAAAGAAGTAAAAAGCAATTTACTATTATTAATTGCGTACCTTTATTAACTATTCAAGAACATTAAAATTGATGAAAAAAAGATTAGATATGTCAGTCATAATAAATTACAAGAAATCTAACATGAACTACAAATGAGAAGTAAACAAACTAATAACGTTTGCCACACATTTTAGTTTCCGTAGCACGACGATGAAACAAATTTTAATAATTTTATTATGCGTATCAGAAATAAAAAATCAAAATATGTCTTTGTTTATGCACGATTATTCTTTCGAACCAAAAATATCAAAAATATTCTACAAGTTATTATTAAAATATAAAAACTTTGAAATTATTTTTCATACGGAAAACAGAACAGCTCAGTACGTTGAAATAGTCATGAATTACTTTAGATACAAGTCTAATTACAAAGAGATTTATTTAACAAGTTACTTAGTCTATAATCATGATAAGTTATCATCTGGACAGATTTTCGAACGCCCACATGTTTCAAGAATTGTAAACTTTTTATTTACAAAAAGGTGGAAGTTATGGAAGAAATTAGCAGTGCCCAAGAAAATTAATTCAAACGACGTGGTGATGTTTGTAGCCATTGGAAATGGAACTGTATTGGAAACTGTAAATAAGAAAGGAATGGAATTTGTAAAACTTGCTGGAAAGACTTTGCTCATAGAAATAGTGCCACATCATGGTGTACTTTTCTATGATACTTGTTACTATTGTGGGGATCAATCAATGAAGTATAGATTCATAGAAAAAACTCATAATTCATATCTGCATAGTGCACATGAAAGATTTCTACCGGATAACTTCAAAAATTTAAATGGGCATAAATTTATTATAACTTTTATACCATATTTTCCATACATAATTTGTAACAATAGTACTACAAAGAAAAATAAAACAATTTGTTATGATATTCAAGGAATTGAAAGCAAAATGTTAAAAACTATAAGTTCAAAAATGAATTTTTCTTTTCAAGTTGAAATAATGCCCAATGAAGCAACATTTTTTAATATGGTACAATTTGTGTCGAACTGTAATGCCGATTTGGCTATTGGAGGCATTTCCATGACAGAGGAAAGAGTACCACTAGTGCAGTTTACAAATCAGTATAATTCCGAGGAATTTACTTTTTTATATCTTTTCAGTATTAACATAAAAGAAGTGTTCATTAAATTTATTGAACCGTTTAATGCTGTGACCGTTTGGATTCTTTATATTACTTCAATGTTTTTAATTTCTTTTTTACTATTTATTGCAGTACGAATCACTCATCGAAAAAGCAAACATATTTCTTATTCTGATTGCACTTTTGTAAGTATAACACCTTTTATATTCCACACAAACAAAACATTCTTGTGTGTCTGATTACATACAAATTTTGAGCAACCACATTACATACAAGTATTGTGTGTTACATAACCACCGATTCGAAAATATAACGATTTTTGATTATTGATTTATAAAAAATAACTTACAATTTCAGTTGCAAATAAATAAAATGTATTTCTTATCTCAGATAATCTTCCGAGGATGTCTGGAACAGTCAAACCCAAAAATTTCGTTCGTCTATCGTCGTCGGTCAACAATCGCTTTTACTTTAGGAATGTGGTGGTGGATTTGTCTTATTACTAACACCGTCTACAGAAGTACCGTTTTATCAACTGTTGTTAATCCTCCGAGTCTTGAACCCGATGATATGTCCGAATTACTGCAATCAGGATACAAAATTGTAGCTAATCAACAATTCGCAGACATAGTCAAAGATTTACTTCTGGTTAACGACAGTTTATACACCGAAGCTTTAAAGTATGATAATCAAACTAAATATAATATTATTTTAACAATTATTATAGGAAAATAGGTTATGGGCAAGATACCTGTGATGTTTTTCAATCAATTCTTCGCGATCAAACCGCCATGTTGGATGAAACTTCAACAATTCAATTCGAGATTCGTGCGACTTGTAAACTACCCACGCACGATGTTTCAAAATGGTTACGCATTGGTCGTAAAGGATTACGAAGCACTGGGCATGCTTGGGCTTTACAAAGAGGGGCCCCATTTAGAGCTGCGATTGATTACTATGTGAATTTGATCATCAGTGGTGCGCTATCTTGTTTTCTACACCTGACTTGAACTGATCGTCAATTTTTTTAGGTGGACTATTCAAAAAATGGACTAATGATGTTACTTCGCTGTACAAGAAAAAAATGATACCAAAAAGTCGGGAGGCTATAAACAAAAGATTCAGGAGTTTATCACTTAAAAGATTTTATCCATTATTATCTGTTTATTTAATTTGTATAACTATATCTGTAGTGATATTTCTATTTGAAGTTGTTTATTATAACATAATACATTATAAATATACCAACTAATACTTATTTCTTTTACACTTTTTAATACATATTTCAATTAAAAATGCAATGATAGATAAACCCATACCTACAATCAACTCCAAAAAAGCAATTTGCATGTCTTTCAACGAAAAAACCTTCAGAGCGTCGGACAAACTTGGGTCATTTCTTCTTAACGTTGAAATATTGAATGCCATCTCGTCGTACCATTTCACAACTAAACCAGCTTGTGCTATTCGTAATAAATATTTATTTATAACAGGAGCAAGTGGAGAATTAACCGGTAAAATATTTGCTAAACTATAAGTTCTCGGGCATTCTTTAACCATATGAATTAAATTAACACCTTTGTCATCCAAAAAAGTCGTTGAGCTATTATCAATTTGAACTTCACTTTGCCGAACCAAAGTTGCAAAGTTATATTGTGTAGCTACTCTCAAAGTTATTGATACTGGATCATCATAAAAAGAAATCATGCTTTTCAGTTTAGCAATCATAGGGTAACTTACATCACTGAAAACATCTTCTATGAAAAACATATACTTTGATTTTATTTGTGTATCTGTTTTGGATAATTCTTCCAATGTATCAATATCTTTATAAAACATTAATGTAGAGTAAACACCAAATAATGAGCCTTGAAAAGCACCAACTAAAGTCACAAACGCCATGAGACAAAATGCTAGAAACACCCTTTCGGAAGTTATTGTCGGTAATCGGTACAAAGAAGAAGTTATCATCAAACGAAATGTATCCGTAAATACAAACGGATATAATACAGCATCTTCTCGAAAAAGAGTTAAAATATATTGAATTGTAATCCACGCTACAGATATGATAAAATAAATTCCGATTACACAAATCCAAGTAATATTGTCTAAACAGTAATACAGTAATTGCCAATCTGGAATTTTTTCTGCTTTCTTCATTATCACACAGAGTTTATCAGTACTTATACTTGTACTAAACTCTATATCAAATGTCAAATAATCTTTTATGAAATAATCAACACTGAGGTAATCTATGTCACCTTTTAACAGCACTCCAATAGCTCCGGTATATGTACCATTTGGTAGAAGGAATCCATATTGTTCATTATCCAATGGCAATATTATTTTTGTAGTCATGTTAGTATAATCTGCAATAGTTGTAGCTAAATTAATATCTATTCCCACATATTCTTCATTACTAATCGGCATGGCATAAGGAGATTTGAATGCCATAGCTTTTAACGGATAACCGTTGAATGTTATCATTTTATTTACAATCAAATCTATGTTCTCCAAAACTTGTTTTTTGGTAAAATTGTATATTTTACCGTAGGAATGTTCGTGATAGTGATATGGGTTATAAAATAAAATATTACATTTACAGCCACTTATCACAACGTTAGGAGTTTTATACAATCTCCAAAGATTTTGAAAAATTGTTGTAATATTGTAACATACATCTTCAGTAAAATAGATGAAAGTGTGTGCTTGGGGACTCCAAAACGGTGTAATTATTTCCATGAACATATAATTATACAAGTCATTTAAAGCTTTTACTATTACTAAATATCCGTGTTTATTTTCTGAACATAAACTTTGTATAACTCTTTTTTTATCGAATTTATCTCGTCTGGGCCTTGTTGTTAAATTAAAATTAGGTGTATATTTGGTTAAATTAACTGATTGAACAATCGTTGGTATAAAATAGTCAAATAACAACGGTTTATCTTTAGTCAACTGTATTATTGTTAAACAATTTCTATCATCAAAATATAGTTTAGTTATATTTTCCATTATTGTATCGATACATGAAATGTTTATAAATATTTCTGAAGCTGTAAGATGTATGAATAAAACAAGGATAAGGTACATTTTGATATATTAAATTCATTTTCGCACAATTTATATACGTATCAATTTCAATTATAATCAAATTGAACCACCAAATTTAGATGTACGAATCAAAACAAAATTAATCACTGAAGATAAATATATTGATAAAAAATAGTTTACATGCTTTGAGAATGATTGATTTATATTCAATTGTCAGTAAATTATGATAAAACAGCAAATAATTGATAAATTATACTTATTATCGAATTATACGTACCATATCACATTTCTATGTCACCTGCGAAGAATGAAATACACGCTAAGTTATAATAATAAAATAACTATTTTATTTTACTTACACCCGAATGTTCTACCTAACAGCATATTACCAAGAAAAGAAAAAACTGAAAGCAATTCCCGAGATATAATTGACTTTGATTGACAAGAAAGTCATTTTGCATCGCACAATTTGAGAATGTATGTAATTGTAGCGATGGAAAATGAGCGTATAAAAGAAATATTATACTGCTAGGCAACGGGGTAAAATGTATTGCATGAAAACGGCCTACAGAAAATGCAGTACACAACTGTAAATATGTGTTAGGATCGTCTGTGTTTATAATTAATTAGAGCAAAATACAAAAACAAAACTAAACTACACATATACATTATCGACGGTTTCTCTACACAAGTGACAAAAATTTGTTTTATACACAGCGTAGGTACACAAAGATAGTTTAATTTCTCAAATAGTCTATAATAATAGAATGGTTCATCACTGATGTTTATAAACAAAACGTGTCTCTTATATAAAAAGTCAAGCAAAGTTAAAATTCCACGTAAGTCAGTGACAAACCGTTGATTTATCTAGATACGAAATACTAGTAAAGATGGAACTACTGCACATGATAACACATTATCATTTGTATTTGTAACTATTTCACACATAAATGCGCAACTCTTAAAGAACCCTGACAAGTTGTCTGCAGTCTTCGCAAACAGAAGATCTCACCCTGCCTTCGGGGCAACTAAATAAATTAATAAAGCCATCAATTATCAATATCACATACATCTTTTTAAACTTAAATTATCTTGCGTTGGTTGCATAGTTAAACTCGCAAATAAAATGACACCGATTAAATCATACGTTTATTACATACAACAATAAATATACAACCAAGCAAGAGTGTAAACAAAATTTACAGTCCTTAGAAAAGAATTACATTACACTCGAATTGAAATAGATATCTCTTGTGAAACTGAATTATATAAGTGGTTACACTGCGTGGAAGGCAGAGGAGCGCCGAATGGCGTTTTCGTTTAGGCGGGGTTCCAGTACGAGTTCGGGTAGCTTTGTTTAGCGGCGGTCTTGGCTTGAGACGATGTTTGCGAGCGCTGTCCAGTGCTGTTTCCCGAGTCCTAAACACACAATCCACACCGCTATTACATCGCACCTCACGCAAAACAAACCTTTCTCTCTTCACCAATAAAAGGTTTGCTTTCTTTCTTTCTCTTTTACTTACAAAGCTTCTTAACATAACTTACGGCAAGCTTTATTAATGTACATTAGTCATTTACAAATTTACGCTTAGCTTACGAATAGAAGAACAATATGGCACAGTAAAGCATTAAGTTCACGTCGTTAGGACAAATTCCACAAATTAGGAAGAGTCAAGCCCATGCTACGCTACAAAGAAAGAAACATAGAAAGATGAAGCGCAACCAACAAGAAAAAAAAACTTACCATGCGACGTGCTTGGTGGCGTATTTCCATCTACAAAACAAGCAAAACAAAACCTGAGTCAAACCAAAAAGAAACTACCATGCCTCACCAAACCTACCGGCTTCCAAACCATGCCAATACCACCAAACATGCGGGGATCATTGACTCCTCTACGAGGAGGTTTAACCGCATTTTCACCGGTGGCGAAGCGTCTTTGGTTTCCAAAATCTTATTATGTTATATTTAAAAGCGTGTGTTTTATTTATCTATAAATGAAGTTATTTCCTTTCCATCTTCCCGTTTGAAATATGTTAATAATATAAATTTAATTCAAATTAAATAAAGTGGAAAATAAATTAGAAATAATAATGGAAAAAATTAAAATAAGAATTGATGTTAATATTTACGACAAACATAAATGTCTTTGTAGATACGGATATTATTTAAAATATTTAATTACGTTTCCCCTTATGTGAAATGTTTCACTTCGCCACTGATTTCCACACATTCGACGACACAACTAACTACGGAATTTCAAAGAAGAGTCTAAACAACTTTCATGCAACTACTTTAGCCAAACGTCCCCTCGAATGGTGAGCCATGGATTGAAGAAATAACAGGGGAGGTTCAAAGAGAAAATAATTTCTAGTATCCTAACTTTTATTGACTGTACAACTAAATAAATATTACACATAATGTACAATAATTTTTGAAGCAAAGTTGAGAGCCAAATTGAATCTATACATTGTCTACTGCACAGCACTTGAAAACACAAATATATTCTTTGCAACCAGAATCACTCTTTATAAAAATATAAAAAACACCTTACAGAATCTACCCTTCAATAGGATCAGTATCCTAGAAAATACTACAATAAATTAACTGATAAGGATTGTTTTCGTGCTTTTAGTTCTTGAATTTTCATACCGAATAATCAAACATCCCTTATTTATTCACTTGCTGTAACGAGTCGCCCATCCCAAAAATAACTTTACTCAAAAAATAAAAATGTACGCTTATGAATTGCGCAAGTATTGAGAGATAAATAAGGGTTGTTTTGCAGGTAATGTAAGAAGCATTAAGGGATCGTATTCTGCTGGGTACAAAGTATATGTTTGTCAGATAGTAGGAAAGAGAGAAGTACGTGCAACATGCAGGGAGTGATTATAGCATCCAGTTGGACATGTTTGTGTGGTCGTGGTCTCTAACCTGGTGCAGCGGCTGGTGCATGAGCGTGGTGCTGTGCTGCTGATGATGCGGCATGGTGGGGATGTACATCTGCGGCCCGTACGTGCCGCTGGGCGCGATCCCGGCGCTCTGGTTGCCCGCCAGGTTGAACGGTGGTGGGGTACCGCTGTGGAAGCCTTGTTTTTCGTACGACTGCAACACACCACACATATCTCACCCTCACATACAAAGTAATCACAGTTCGGTTCCTAACTACCATATTAAAGCTAGGAATTTAAATTTATAATAGCAAATAAAGATTACAAAAAGTAATAATAAAGGAAACGTAATTTAGTACTTCTAGCTTTAAAATCACGTCAACTTTTAAATTAAAAATGTAGGTACCGATTTTTACATAAATAATAAAAACTAATGAATTACTATTTACTCTTTTACTTGTTATGTTTTTCAAACGTTATTTTTTTCTTTTAAAAAGCAGTTTTGAAACAAAAATCACTAAGATTATAACATTGTTAATATTAGTTTATCGTTAACCATTATTCTTTCAATTATATAGTCAAGTGATGTAAGTATGCAACACGTAAAAATTAGCGTGTAATTTATTAACAAATTTGTTACGAAAATCAAGTTTTATTATACATCTTCTAGTTTAATGAAGGAAATAGATAAATATGAAACTTTTTGTGAGTTTTGTACTATAAATGAGGTGTTTCTTGAAATCACCATGAATTAAAATTCACATTTATGTGGTAACTAACTGAACACATTGTAGTTTTAGTTTTTTACTTTCGATAATTCGTTTTTTTTTTAATTTCCTTTGTATATGTGCAAGCAAAAATTGTTTAGTTAAATTTGTGATTTTGAAGTATAATCATTTTATAAATAACAAACTCGTTTAAAATACAAAGAAATTATAAGAAAAAGTTGTCTGGAATTCCTGAAGAAACGATAAACGTGACAGTGCAAGAAATAAAAGAAAAGAAATAATTATTTCACGAAGCTAGTGCACGCTATATTCCTCAGATGAGATAATTTTATTTTGTAGGCAAGCAGCACGGTTTCAATATATTTTTCTCGCTTCTAACCCTTAAATATTCTGTACTTATTAAAAACTGCATGGAAGTTTGTGCTTTTTTTACATTTTCTCTAGTCTGTTTAATTTTTTTTCAAAATCGAGGCAAAAAGAAAAAACTGAGTATTCAATATTTTTCGTCAATTAAGTCACAATTCATTGAACAATAAACTGCATTAATGGAATCACCACAAGGATTTCCATGGAAGAGTGAAATTAAATACTTCAATTTATTTTTGTAAGTAGCGTAAAAAATGAAAGTTTTATATTTTTTGCATATTTACCCCACTTGCTCCTACAGTACTTAAAATCAAAACTTTGTTTGAATTATTTCTGAACTATAATAATCAAAATAAGGTAAAATGTACTACTTGAACCGTAATTAATTTGC
This sequence comes from Stenolophus ochropezus, assembly GCA_035578165.1. NCBI lineage: Eukaryota > Metazoa > Arthropoda > Insecta > Coleoptera > Carabidae > Stenolophus > Stenolophus ochropezus. The sequence continues at coordinate 14,675,392 of JAQOWZ010000018.1, read as the reverse complement.
AATTAGAATTTTTGTTATCCATATCTATTTAAGATAACATATTTTAATGGAAGTTTTCCTGTAAATATTAGTCTAGGTGGAGTTAAATATAAACATATGTTTATCAATATACTGATAACGCAATTTTGTAGATAAAAATTTATATAAAGAATAATAATTTTTTAAAATTGTATGCAGAGGATGCATAATTTATAATTAATTATTTAAATACAATTAAATAAATACGAAATCAATTACTAATACTTATGGAGGATTGCAATTTTTAGAATTTTTTTTTTCTTTCAGTATGTAATGAAAAAAATTAAAGAATATAGAATGATCAATTTGCACTTACATTGACTTTTCCTAGAGCAGCATGGCTCTTCCCATACATGACGGAAAGATCCGTGGCCACACTGGAGCCAGTGGTGACTGCATTAGCTCCGACGCCGGCAGCCTTGCTCTGGGTCTGCGTCCCGCTGACGTAGCCGCTCTTGGCGTAGTCCTGGCTCTGCGACAGCGCGTCGTAGCCGGACCCGTAGCCCGAGCCGTAGTTACTGGGCTTGGGGTACTGGCTCAGGTTCGTCGAGCCGTGCGCGTTCGTAGCCGCAGGCATCTGGGGGTAGATTGCCGGCGTTCCGTACTGAAAACTGCCTGGCATCATGCCTGCCGCGTTGTAGAAGTATGCGTAGCCTGAAGGTAACATCCATCCACATTTAGCAACTATGTTGTTTGTTGTTTTATTTCATAAAGTAGTTTAAGCTTACAAAAGAAAATAATCCTTAGATACTGTATAAAAGATAAGCTAAAAGAATGTAATGGTGCTATTCCGTATTTTTCTCTGTAGACCTGAAACCTTATAGCCGCTGTAAACTATGGAGCTCTATAATATATATAGTACGGATTTTCCTATTATGTAACTCACAATATAAACGATCTCTCTACAGTAACAACAAAATACAATAATAAAAACAATCTTAACATTTTTTTAAAAGAAGATAAATTTTAAATATGTATAATATAATAAGACAAATGAAGAAAATTTTAAATATTTTTTATATTACTCGTGAACTAGATTTTTTTAATTTATAGTAAAAAATCATGCAAATAGATACATATTTTTTTTTTCTTCTAGAAGTATGAATGTATAAACGATAGTGAAGCAAAAACACAATATTTGTGAAATACATCTTACGGTCAATATGAAGAAAACTTGACCTTGATGTAAAAAATAATTATGATTTTCATAGTGGAATCATGAATCCTGTTTTAGGGAATTACTTGAGAATAAAATGACAAAAAATGCAGTATAAATGAAACAGGTTATACCTAGTGCTAATAAAAGTTTGGAAATCGAAGAGCTAAATTAAAGCTAAAAGAAAAAACAGTAATGTTCGGTTGCTCCAATATTTTATTTAAGTTTTCCTTAAATCAAAACTTCGATTAGCATTTTTGTGGTTAAGTAGTTGCCTTGTTGGTGCAACTGAACCTTAGAATTTGAAATACTTACATATGAATTTCAAAAGAAAAATTATTCGTGTAATTAAATTACATTAAAAGGAATCATAAATTTTATTTTCATTATAATAATAATAGTAATGCTCGCAAATAATTTCTGTTAAAAATATTTTTTAGAAAACTTAGCAATATTTTCCTTTTAAATAAATAAAATATTCTTTTGTTTTTACATTAATAAATATATTTGAATGAATATCGCATAATTTAAATTCATATTTCAAAGCTTGTAAATGTCAAACTATTTTTGATGTTTATCTTTTATCGACCTCTACGACTTACAATTAGAAAATCCTCGCCGTACATGTTACAGAAATCCTACATATCTAAAATCGCTGTAGATGCATAGAGAATTGCAAACTGTTTATATTTTGTAACTATGTCACGTTATAGAACTTATAGAAGTATACAGAATAACACCATAACTTTAATCCAATATATTATCTCTACGCGTTACTGATTTTATGACTACAATACCTCCCTTATTATATGTGGCGGTACTATTAATGAAAAACTTGTCTAGTATTTTATGACATTGAAATAGAAATGATGAATCATAATTTGTTATGAAATCTGACCTGGAGGTAAGGTGACACTCATGGGCTGAGCCTGATGACTTTGGGTGCTGGTCTGCTGGGACAGCGTGGAAGGCACTGGGGACGCGTTGTTGTCGCGCGTGAACCGACTGTCCGACATGGAGTACGCGCCGCTGGCGATGCTTCCCTCTCTAGCCGTGGCAATCGTCGTCGGTGTCTGGTAACCGATGTCATAGTACGCGCCCTGCACATATCAGGTTTACACGTTCTCGCAAAGTTGCCAACTCTACCATTCCGCATACATTGCCGCAAAATGATCACTTTTCTAACTTAACACCCTTCCCAAACTAATTTTTCAAATTTAAATTAATTTCCAAAGTCATCAAAATCATTTTGCGTCGTGTCTATAAGTACTACCAACAAACTACATGATGTATTTGATGTTCGCTTACAATATGCGGCGGAACCCTCTGCTGCAGCAGCTGCAGATCCTCGTAGGAGTACATGGGCTGCTGGTAGAAGGGCATGCCCGCCTGGCCCATGATGTACTGCGTGCCCATCATGGGTGCCACGCCCGGAGGAATGTTGGTCACCACGCCGCTCTTGGCCGCCGACGACGTCGTTACTTTCGTGCCCGCGGACACCGATGATGTCTGACTGTTGGTCAGGCCTAGCGCCGGCGACGCGGACACGCTCGCAGACGTTGTGGACGGCACGGAGGATGCCGACGTCGTAGACGTGTCGTAAGTTTGGTCCTTACCTGCGTAAAGAACCGACAATAAAAATTAACTTTTCTTTTATCAAAAGTTGATCAATTTATTCTAGACAGGCAATAAAAATTAACTTTTCTTTTATCAAAAGTTGATCAATTTATTCTAGACAGGCAATAAAAATATTCAAAACGCATTGTAAAGACCTTATATATGTGACAGTCAGTAAAAATTCTGGTTATAAAAATCTTCTAAAACTGTATTAAATAAAAGTTTTTTTTTATATTCTCTGATTTTATACAATTGTAGTTAATGCATATTTGTTTAAAAATGTTTCGAGAGGTGATTTTATTGTTGTAAAACTAATATATTTTATCATTTTACGATCTGATAACATTTACGATTTATTGTTTACACTCAAAAGAAATAAATAACAAACAATTGAGATGCAATGATAAAAAAATCAACGAACACATAACATATGTTAAGTATTGAGATAGAAAACTACGCCTCAATCGTTTTAAGAGTGTTTCAATATCGTGAGCTACTCACAAAGAAAGCAATATAAAGAGGAAGTGCTATAATAATAGTAAATTCTAAAAACATTGGCCCGTATTACGAGCTCACTTTTATAGAGCGCTTCTGTTAAAAGTGACGTCTGAGCTCATAAAATTATAATGTGCGTTTGTAATATGGGTCAATGACTCTGATAACAACAAACAATAACTATATATGTATAATAATAAAAATAACGAATAACAGAAATAACGGAGACCGAAGACGCAAAATAACATGGGAACGTAGCCTCATGAATTGTTAAATAGTAATTTAAATAGACTTGTTTCAAATTTGAGCACTTTATAACAACTTCAAAAATTATTGCGCCAGTTCTAAATTCAAATATCAAAAGAAATAAATAAGATGTAGTAATGAGGTCATCTCACTTTTTATTTATTTTTTTCTGAATATTATGATTAAAATTAGGAATACAGATTCAAATTTTATCTTTCAGACGTTCCTCGTGTTTGATATATTTTTTAAATAAAATAATTATTCGTATTTATCTTGTGACGTCACTAAGCAACGGAATCAACATGCGCTCGACTCTCCATTGGTGAGATTTCAAACTAAGGGGTGATTAATAGAAAAATATCGCATCGAAAAACTGACGTAAGTTATCAAAAATATATTGATGCAATACTTTTTTATTAATCTATGATTAAGGTAACCGACACTTTAACGAGATGTAAAAAAATCGGCCCTAAAACTTACAAATAAATAATATCCATTTAACTGCTAGTTAAGAGTTTTCAAATTTTGTACACTATTATTAAATAGATAATAATAATGAAAACAAAACGGGCCAAAACATACAACTACACTTTTCGGGGCGTATACATTGTATCCTCCACACATTTTATCTTCAGAAACATTTAACACTGAATAGTTTATCTAATTATTAATATGTTATTGCAAGGGCAATAAAATGAATGAAAGGTACTATTACAATATTTTAAAGATGAAACGTTGGCGAAGATAAAATGTGTGGAACATAAAATAAATGGAAGATAAAAAGTGTGGAGGATAAAATATGCACAAGATAAAATGTGTGTAAGATAACTTTTTTTCGCGGATTAATTGTGTGCACGATAAAAGGTGTGCAAAATTTAATGTTTGAAAGATACAAAGTCGACCAATATAACATGTGTGGAGTATAAAATGTATACGCCTCCACTTTTCTACGTTAGATCACCGAAAACAACTTAAAAAAAGAACAAAGTACACATTAATTATTTCACAGTTTTACATGATGAAGTAAATTTAAAAATTATGAATTATTGTATTATACCTAGAATTACATAAAAAAATATACAGTCTTTATCCAGAAGTTGATTCTCACGTTAAATATATAAAAGTTATTTACGGATATGTGATTGAAACAATCTTTTTTGTGTGAGTCCATTGAAATATCAAGAAGCATGCATAAAGAGAAAAATTGTTTCTTACCCGTTGAAATCTTGTGGTTATGCGTACTCGTGCTAGAGGTATTGTAGCTGTTATACTGGCTGCTAGTCACGTTGTAGTTCGTGCTGTTGGTCAACCCTGAAGTAGCGCCGTAGACAGACTGCGTGCTGGGCTGGTACGAGCTCTGCGTCGCGGCGGCAGGGTACGTGGCCGACGCCTGGCTGATGCTGGGGAAGTTGGGCGTCGTGCCCGACTGGTACGACGTGTTGCCCGAGTACGACGTGTTCTGGTAGCTGTTCACCGACGCTGCACTCGGCGTATACGCGGCGGAGTTGCTGTTCACGTAGCTGTTGGTTGGCTGACTCGACACATATGACGATGTTGATGCCACCTGCAGGTAAAAGGGAGTGACAATCCGCGAATATACCAACGAAGATCGACAGAATACGATAGGAAGTTAAAAAGAACTGTTTTAGATATATCTTTTTGCGCTTTCGATATTCGCGTCCAAAGTTAGAACGCGGCATACCCATTTTTAAGTAGCGTTATTTCAAATTATCGTAATTTCAACTGTCAAATGTCATCTTAAAAATCAGACATTCTGAATGATAGTATGTATTATCAGTAGTATTCCTTTTGTAAGTCGGTTCAGTTGGATCAGTTCACTTTTCGGTGCAAATAGAATGCTTTTGGATCACTTTAATCCGTGAAGCGGTTGTAATTTTACTTTTATTATTATTTTCTTTAAATTAAATTACAACTGATTTTATGCCTTTGGATGACTTTAGCCCGTGTAGCGGTAGTAATTTTAATTTTATTACTATTATTTTATATAAGTCGAATTACACCCGACTTTGCCCCTTGTCTGTCATCTCCGATGGTAATTCTAAAACTTAAGTTTTGATTATTTCCGCATTTTAAATTTGCAATTTTCTTTTTCAATTATTCAAAAGTACAACAAAATCACGTGACAACGAGTGGATTACTTGGGATCAGTAAATACAGTAGCGGGGGTAAACTGATCCGGTTAAATGGAATGAAAAGTAAGTAACCCGGATTCAAAAGTCTAAGTTACATCAGATCCAAGTGATAAATGGAATACGCCTATTGTTGTGTATACATTCTTCGAGATAAATATTTTTTCTGAAACTCCACGTCGCCCCGAATCCACGTCCGAAATTGGCGAAATGCACCAGACAACACCGCCGCAAATAAAATAAATACATTGTTTGTTCTTGTGCATGTTCGTTTTTAAACCTATCACTGGTAAAACACATATTGTGTGATCTCCAAACCAGAGAATCACAACGTAAATTTAGTGTCGGAAGTATACCAACGTAATTTGGTGTCTCATGAGGGGATAGCAGTAACATAAGTTGAAATCAAAAGTGTGATATCAACGTAATTTGTTGTCACACGAGGGGACACGACATTACATTCTAAATATTGTTTATTTAGACTAATGCGTATGTAATTTATACGATAGTAGCGCTACTTCAGATGTGAAAATATGAACCATAGTCTCGGCGGCTTAACTATTCTCTTCTGCAAAAATTTTTACTTATAAATACCATTTTCAAATTTTTAACTATACTGGTTCATTTTCTATAGAAGTATGTTTATATATTGCAGAAAACGACCAAAAATCTAATTTTCTTTGTAAAATCTGAACCAGTTTGTGATAAAAATTTAAAGTTCGGTATCTATAAATAAAATTTTACGTAGAATTGAATGGTGAAATCATTGAAGTCGTATCTTTACCCATTTGACCCATGACTCAAAAATGGGTGTGCCGAGGTCCAACTTAAATGCGAATATCTTGAAAACGAAGTGATAATTAGATTTGGTTTGAAAATTTACAGGCATTGAAATCTATCTCTATTGGTATACGTAATTAAATTTTTAGGTTTATTCCAACTTTACGAGGGGTGTTCCATAGACAAAAAATAGTCTTATATAGAAGTGTATATATAAAATTTGAGTTTTCCATTATTAAAATTACAGAAATTATGTGTACTAGAAGTTCTTATTTTTTTTACTTTTAATCCTAAAATGTTTTGTATGGGTATATTTTTTTATTTGAAATTGATTAAAGGATAAATATGTATTATAATATAAGATAAAAAATGTACTGTACAGATTAAGAAAGGAAGAAAGCGTGAAATATTTAGAAATGAATGTCTTACCTGCGAACTGGCCTGGTAGTTGTTGGCGTTGTAATTCTGACTCTGGTAGACGGAATTATTCGCTTTTTGAGTCTGGTATGTCTGGTATGAGTTGGGTTGCGGCTGGGAGTACGTATGTCCGACGTCCGCCGCCTTCCCGATGTCCAGCGCCGACGCGCTGACCGGAGGCGGCACCGAGCCGGCCGCCGCGCTCCTAGACTGCGCATAGCTTCCCATGTCCGTCGCCTGGGGCATGCTGTCCGCGTTCGCCAACATCTGGTTCTGCGACAAGGCGGAACTGATGCTCGACGGCTGCTGCTTCGGCGGCGACGACGTGTAGTCGAGGTTCGACGCCTGGCTCACGCTCAGATCCACCGACGCCGAGTTTTCAACCGCACTATTCGTTGTGAACTTGTCCGAGTCAAACGAGTTGCTATCCATGAAATCCAAAGCACCGAACTGCACGTCGAGATACCCGACGGAGTTTAAGTCTCCCGGCATTTCCACGGCGCTGGAAGGGATCTTGGACGGTGGAGGAACCCTTGCTCGTTGCGTCTTCGTCCGCGTGGGAAGCGTCTGAACACTTGAATGCTCTGGAATAGCCCCGTAAGTCCCCACGCCGGCGTAGTTCGCCGATTGTTGTTGCGGTGGGACTGAAGGCTTCGCGTCTACGTTTTGTTGCGTCAACTGGCTCAGGTACTGTGACTGTGCAGCTGTGAGGCTTCCTCCGACGATAGGCGGTGGTACAGTGCTCGGTTGTTGCGCTGAAGACACTTCCAGCACTTCATTCACCGCCTGCACTCCGGGCATTCCTGCGGCAGCAGCAGCAGCGGCGGCGGCAGCTGCTTTCTCGGCCGCTTGGGCGTCCGCTGCCTCCATCATCGTACTGGGCGTGAACACCTTCGTGTCGGCCAACGAACCGGTGTACTCTTCATTATACCAGTCATCGATGGGCGACGGGAAATCGTTGTCCCAGTTCTCAGACTCGGCGGGCTGGGAGACGGTGTTGGAGTTCCACGTGTCCATGGGAGGACCGGAGCGGTTGTTGCGCCCGCCGCCGTCCCGGGACTGGAAGGTGCGGGGACCGAGGCGACCACCGCCTCGGCCGCCGCGACCCGAGCCACCACCCCGGACCGGGCCGTTGGACATGCGGCCTCGACGGCCGCCATCTCCCTCCAGGTTCTTTTCGTTCTCCCTGCTCTCTCTGCCTCGCCCTACCGATAACATATTCATTGGAAACGTGCCAAAGGGGTAAAAATTAAATTAAAACAACAACCGAAATCTAGAAAACCGATTTAGTGAACAAAGGATAAAAAACTGGTTTTGAAGGACCGTTATTAGACAAAAGAAGTAAAAGCAACTTACAGCCTCGGCCTCGCATGCGAGGAGGTCCGCCGCCCCGAGTACGAGATTTCTCCCTCTCGTTACCGCTCTGCGCGGGGGCGGTTTCCTGCCACTCGTCTGTTCCGCCCTCCGTGTTGCCCTCTGTTTTGTTGGTGGACGCCGCCTGGCGGTTTTTCTTCTTTTTCACTGATGTGACCCACTCTTGATCGGAGCTTTCCAGGAGCATGTTAACTGCCAGGTTGGAATCGAAGCCACACTCATGTAACGCAAAACACACGTCCTCTTCTGATCGCTGTGTTAGCTCGATCAGGGCACAAACTTTTTCCTTCATCCCTTCCTCTGTACGCAACTCTTTGTATTTTGCATTACGTATGGAATCTGCATTCTGTTGTACTTGGTTTCTTTCTCCAGATCCTTTCCCTGTTGATGTGGTTACATCATTTGTTTTATAAGTAGGTCATTGTAGACTTACCTGATTTGTTTTTTTCTAATTTTTGTGTGTCATTTTTTTCTGATTTTTGTGATTTTGTGGTAGTGTCTGCTTTCGTACTTTTACCACCCTTTGAGGTGGCCCGGTTCGAAGAGCTCATCTTTACAATATTTACACAGTATTTACAGTAATTCCTGAAACACCACACAACAACTATGTATTATGATACGTTGGCAGTTGCAAATAATACGTTAAGTGTATACACATTCAGCTTAAATGAGTCAATATTCATTTCCTATTACTAACATTATCAGCAATGTTTATAAAAAGATAATGATTTAAAATCACACTAGTTTACCTATGATAAAACTTAAAACATAAGCATTATAAAAAGATACCGTAAAGGTTAAAAGGTTATATACAACTTTTGATGCAAAGTATATTGCTCTAGCAAGCTTATTTCCTCGAAAATATGATTAAGACAAAACAAAATATGTAAAACTACACAACACTTGGCAACAATGCTAAATTATCCGGTACAAAAGAACCGTACCCAAACAAGAAATTTATGGAGAAATACAACATTACACTACCAGTCCAAATTTTTAATCTTGTAGATTGTGACAGCAGGCACCAGTAAAACACTTTTTTCGATTCAAAATATAAAGAGAAATTTAAAAAAAATCTGCTACCATGTGGAGATGGACGCCATTTCAAAGCCTTGTAAGACGGTCTATTGACATCCACAAAATAATAACTATGTTGAAATCACTTTTTACGCACTTGGTAACTTAAGAATAGAATATAAATGATGTTTCGTACTTTACCAGGCTTTGAATATATTATCCACACATTAAAAACTTTATAAACGTATTAAAAGACAAAATAACGATGATAATAACCATACCTGTTCGCGTACGCTCAAAACGCAATCTAGTCTAATCACGTGACACTCTATCGGTACCTCAAAATGGCCTGGGATTTTTTGGCGCCACAATCAAAAGCTCAACAGTTTTTCTTCAAAATACTTGTTCTTTAACTTATACTTCACAAAATCTTAATAGAAATATCCTTAAATAACAGAACACAACATTAGTTCTTCAAATCACTTAAAATGTCCACTACTGACTTTCAACTAAGCAAAAATAAAACAACAAATAATCTAAAATAATCATTAATTGCACATATCTTTATATTAATTGAAATTTTAACAAATGTGACATTTTTGATTTACAGAATTGATGCAATTATTTATACCAAACTCCTTGATCTGAATTTTAAAAATAATTTCCTCACAGTTCTCAAGAATATAATTTATATGCTAATTTATAAAATAAAAAAATTGTTACTGTAATGTTAATAATAAATTAATAAAATTAATCTTATTTTAGATGGCGGAAAAATGTGGGCGTACTGTTAAAACTGCGCAAGCTCAAAATTTTGAGGTTATAATTTTCTAGTCTTTAATTTCTAAATAAAATGTTAACCCCAGCGAGTGGAATTGGAAAATATGCGTACAGATCTTGTAAAGTTATAAGATTTGTGAGACATGGATGTACAAATCGACCATTCTACCATATTGTTATTCAAGAAGTATAACGGTTATGCATGTTTGGAATAGAAATTTAATATTTACAAATTGCAGAGAAAAAAAGAACAGTATCAACCAGTTATAGAACAAGTAGGAACTTTTGATCCGTATCCCAATCAAAACAATGAAAAATTGGTGTCTTTAAACATGGAAAGGATAAGATTTTGGATTGGAAGAGGGGCCTTAATATCTCAGCCAGTGGAATCCCTTTTGGGTCTTTCTGGTCTTTTACCAATTCATCCTACAACATACATGACTGCTTGGAGAAACAGGAAAGCATCAGAGCCGAAGGAAGAAAACATCGCACAATCAGCATAAGGTTTTATTAAAATGTAAATAACAATAAATAATAAACAGTAACTAATATTTTGTATTCATTCAGTGTAGCAAAATATAAAAATGACATTCAAATATTGCTAAAAGTACAAAAATAGAATATATTCTAACATTTGTATAACAGCAATATGAGAATCTCTTTCGTCTTTTAACTCGTTGGAAAGTTGTGCATAACATTAAAACACTTTACAATACGACACAATTTAATAAAAATACCTTTTAAAACCTTACTCACAAATAAAAAATTATTGGTTCTTTACAAGCTTTGTGGCTGAAAACAAACAATAAAAGTTAAGGTATATAAATCTATTTTAATCCTTTTATCTTACCACTGTCGATAGCGCTATCAATATTGCGTTGATGTTGCAAGAAATGTGGACGAACTAGTCTATTATAAAGGATAACAGAACCATTTAATTCTCCAGGCATCATCAGCCACATGAAAAAGAAACACTACAAAAACAATTGTTTTTCTCTGCTGCATAACCTAACAAACCTTGGCAAGCCAGTACAAGGGAAACCACCCTACGATGAGATCGGCAAAGAATTCAACAATGGAAAACACAGCGAAAACGACCCAATATGTTAGCCACTTAGTATCATCATCTTTCTGCTTAGATTCAATAGCTTTCATTGAACTATACGCAGGATACAGAAATCCAATTATGTTACAAAGAAGTTGAGCCCCACAACCCAAAATTAAATACAAAGCAGAGATTCCTACGCCTCCTAAAAGATAAGATGATCACGTTGTAAAAAATAATGCAAATCATGGTAATTATTTCATACAAGGCCGTCCAGATCAATAATTTTCAAGAAATCTTTCGGAAAAAAATATGTGTAAAAACGGTTGATGATTACATTGTTTGATATATTTCCAAATCCCAGGGTAATGAGTATAAAAAAACTTACCCAGGAAAATATATAACCTGTCTACTCCTGTTTTTTGTTCCAACAGACTCAAAGTTGAAGCCCATGGTTTGCTTTCATCCCTTAACGCTTTATCTAAATTATCCCTCACTTCTTTAATTTTCTCTGCCATTGTAACAGGTTTGGATTGAAAGTATTGATATACCGTACTTTCGTCAAGGCCGCCGGTAACTGAAAATTTTGAAAACGGATGCTTACTAATAATACCCGCAGCCGGATATTGGCTACGTCAAATTTAAGAGGGGATAAAATTCGAATAAATAAAATTCAGACATTGACAGTGTTTCTATGATTAAATATCACCATTAGAAACAAATAAAATCGTAACAAAACATACAATTTTTGCGCGATTTATTGACCCTATTGTAATCTTATCAGAATTTTTACTGAAAAGTTGGTACACTCCGCCATATTGCTACATCGTTTGACGGCTCTGTTACCTAATCGCACAGCAAGTAAGTGAAGATACGCAATTTTTATATTTGATTTTAACGTTTTATATTATAGAATGCTGACATCAAGAATCGTCCCCCGTGTCGCAAGGCAAATGCAAGTAAGGAACACATCCTTCTGCCACGGTTCTGGCATTTGCACTCCACCAACAACCCGCGTTTCATTCCCAGAGAAAGTTGGATTTGGAGTTTTAATGACCGCCTGCTTTTTGACCATCCCCATGTGGGTTATGGGTCACATGGAAGAGTACAAGGCCCCAAAATAAATTAAGCTGTCGATATGTTGTAGTAAATTAATTGTGTTATTATGTTAATAAATCAGTAAATTAATACAATGTCGCTAATATTTATTTCAACCACATTAAGTTTTCTTTTTTCATAATCGAATGTCAAATTATTTATAATTTTATAGATTGTTGTTTCTGAACCCCCTATACATCAATTTACTTTTATCCGAACCCAATTCATACAACCCAAAAATCGAATTGCATAACAGCAAATTATTTTTCTCCTTCCCGATACCGGTTAGATTCGATTCAGGTTATTGAATGAACAAGTATTCGATTCTCGGTGCCGAAAAACAAAAACTGATTCTCCGATCTGGAATTGAAAATAAGCAGCTTCTGATTCTGAGAACAGAACATCTTCTGGAAACTAAACTACAAAGGGAGAAGTAAGATAACATGGATCTGCGCCCTGTCGGTTCTCTTAGTCGGATTTAAAGTTAGGTTCCAGCGTAAAGAAACCTAGATTCAAATTCGGTTAACATATCCGTACATCCGGTGGTTTTAAAATCGGTTATTGACAGCCCTAGTATGGTTTATATGAAAGGGTATAAAAGTTTTGGGAATTATACATGTTTGATAGTTTATTTCTGAATACATTTCCATTACAAAATGTTTACTCTGGATAGAATAAAACAACAAGACTGCATGCAACCACTTCTGTACGACCATCTGATAAGTTAAAGTCTTGACTAGCACACAAAATCCTTTTCTTCAGAAAAATACAAAATTCTGATTGGCACATATTTTACAGGCTATTAAATTTGAAATAGAAGCACCTAATAATAATTTGGAGGCATCATAAATGGTGTTTCTCAAGATTACGATATATTGATGCTTTATTCTAGTTTTTAATTGCCCTTTGGAAATTATTCTAATTGCAGTACACACACACATAAACCATTTAAACAAAGTATTCGTCATTACAGTATTATGGACCCATATTTCAATGTATTACATACATAACATTCATCACCGTGCAAAAAATATAATGTGCGACATTTAATCAACATTAATACAAAATAGGAATTCTTTTTCCGACAAATATGAATTCTTTCTCTGGAAGTTTTGTTAAAAAGTATTCACATTTAAAGGGTCATTGAATATGTGTGTGTATTTTAATAGGAAACAGTTTAATAGCAACAGATTTCACAAGAATTTTGTACCGTAATATACTTTGGTAGTGAGCAACTTTAAATAATTAGAAAATGAACGATCAAACACCACAGCAAAGGACAAAACAGTGCATATCTGCTAGTATATGTTCACTAAGATTAAATATACTCTCTAAAATAATGTAACAATAGCAACAATATAACAAATAAATATTTAATGTAGTAATACACTATACAAAACAGCTAAAATTCGTTATTAAAATTAAAAATTACTTACTTTAGCTTCGGTTTACACTAGTTCGAGGCGCCTACAGGTGTTTTGCGCAAATTTGCCTTATTAAAATTACAAATTGACCCCAATAAGGCTGCCCGGTCCTTCTCCCCGGAAGGGTGACTAGGAAGACCGTTCGCTTCCGGGGGTGCGGGCGGCATTGGTGCCATAGGCGGGGGCGGGGGCGGAGGCGGTGGAGATGGGATATTAGAACCTTCAAGAGAAACAACATCCAGAACTCCCGCATTTTACAAAATTCCGCCGAAAATAATATTATTTTAGGCGGACGTGAAGTATAGTAGAACGGTTCTTAAAATCACCACGTTTAAAACAATTTTAAATAAACAAAAAAAATTAAGGAAGTAATTTTAAGAACCGCTGATAGATATTCTGCAAATAATAAAAAAATGCATGTGTTTGAAAAGCTAAAAGAAAATTTAGACATGCAAATAAAATTATCTACCCTGATCCTTAGTCTGTTTTCAGGCCTATAAAACATAAAAGCACTAGTTAGAAATAAAATTTCGCAACAAATTTTACAACAAGCCGAATTTTAATCGTTTGAAAGACAGATAGAAGAAGAATAAAAATGTAAACATTCTTACCTGTTGTAGAAGGAGGAGTGACAGTCCCGATCGAAGTTGCAGTACTCGTGCTATTTACACTTTCAGATCTTTCCGAACCGTTTTGCACCGTCAGCTGAGACCTCAGTTGCTCTCTCTGCAGATCTTTTTGTTGCTGCTTGTGTTCCTGTTTCTGTACATCCCGTTTTATAATTTATAAACAACAATGAAAATAAACTTACAGCTTTGTGCTTTCGCTTCTTCTTTTCCTCTTCCGAACTCATCATTTCTTGCACTTTAACCAACCGTTTTTGGCTTCGAACCATTCTTTGTTCTTCTTTTAACCGTTCTTCCAGATGAGTTTGGGCAATACGTAACTGCTCTTTTGTACTGCATGGAATTTTCAAGTGACCTTTTTCATCGGGCCCATGATTTAAAGTTACGTTTTGGAAAAATGGATGAGATAAAAGCGCTTCTATTGTAGGCAGGCCGCCTTTGCAGGCTTCCGCCGATAAAATAGACTCGAAAATTGATTCTAAAAAAGCAAAATTAAGAATTTGTACGAACCCGAAATTGATTTACGTACTGAGTAACGGAGGACAGTCTGCAGGATAGTTTTCACAGACAGATTCATGCAATGGCGTCCCAAACGCCATTTCATATAATGTGTGCCCAAAACTGTAAACATCTATTATTTGCAATGAGTGTATTCGTTTATGTTGTACAAAATAAGGCCTATAGAAAGAAGGAACCCCGAGAACACCGTTTTCTATGTCCAATAATCTCACACGGTCGTTTTCTAATATCAAGTTACCCGAATGAAGATGCCCTACAAAATTCAAGCTGTACTTTTACTCAAATAAAATAAAAACAGGAATAAGGGCCGAAATTTATAAATGAAAAATTAGAAAAACAAGATTTTTTTAATGCACAAATAAGTTAGATTCAAATCGATGGTTCAATTCTTACCGTAGGGCAATCCCTTATCGTGCAGAAATTTTAAAGCTTCAAGAATCTGTTTTCCGTAAAGAGCAATCTGTTCAAGAGATAAATGAGTATGCCCTTTCGGATTGCCATATTTTTTAAGAAATGATTGACGTGGTTTAGCGCTGCATAATATATCTCTTAGCGAACCATTTTTATTCGCTTTGCGTATTACCAAACCTCCGACTTCCGTACAGAGGCACAGTTCAATGGAATGTATGTATGGATGCTGTAAAAATAATGGTAACTGGTAAGCGTTCAACAACTTGTGGAAGAAGTGATTTGTACCTGAATTTGCCCCAAACTTTTATAGACAGCATGCATGTCCTTATCCTCTAAATACTTATCGGGCCCATAATCGACCCAACTAGCTAAAAGATCTTCTTTAGGATTAGACTTATATTTAACTTGGAAATAATTTTTTCTGAGCCTCCAGCCAATTTCTGGCTGAGGCCCAACGACTTCCCATCCTACTTCACCTCTCAAAGCTAGCGATACATGTTGTAAAGCTAATTCTACAAATTTCACCGCGATTAACACACAAAAGAACAATTTCCTCAATTGAATAATAGCAGGAACTATCTTACCGTGAAACGGTGTGCTGTAGCTGTCTGGATCAACAAATTTTTTTGTTGTCAACGACGAAGCGAGTATTGGATTCATTAGCACTGCGTTTAAATATTTCTGGAAACAGTTACAGCGTAGTAATGTGGTTCAAACATGAAAATAATATTAAATGTACTTGCAAAGCTTGTTGTCGTTCTGAAATAAAATCTCTGTCCATATTCCCGATGAGTTTTTTTGGAGGAAAAGGCAAAGACAATCCAGAGGATTGTAGACTGGAATATAACGATAGGAAATCATTGTACCTTTTATAAACATGCCACGATTTATCTCGAAATGGTCCTCGTTGCACCCGAATTATATATTCCTATAAAATAACCACTTAAAAGAATGTTTAATGCACTAACAAATCTAACCTACTGTATGACCGTTTATATTATGATAATTCTCTATGACACATGTTAACGCTTCGGTATCATCTAGCAAAACTTTCTTGGCGACTCTATTCTCAAATATAGCCATTGATTTGTAAAAAACATTACCACAGTTAACAAATCCATGAAATTAAACATTCCGCCTGAGAAATGTCAATCAGCCATATTTGACAGCACTAACATTGCACAACAAATAAAAAAACTGCTATGATTTGGTCCATAATAATTGGTGCAATCACATCAATACGACATACACTTCATTAATAATAAAAAACTGCAAGGCGTAATATGATAACGTATATATTATCCGGGGATTTCCTCTGAACGAGATAATAAATATGCTGATACGAAATTTCTCTGCAACCATACATTCATTCCTGTCATGGTGGTTCCTTGCCTTGTAAAAAAAAATCAAGGTAAATTTTTACGGGGAAAACAAAACTATTAATTAATCATTATCCTTGAATTTTTCTCAAATTATTTTAATTATTCTTAATGAAATACAAAGTAAAAATTCCCAGAAAAATATAATTAAACACCGCATGGTGCATTCCTTTTTTTGAAATCCTTACAAAAATACTTAATAATATATACTGCGCAAATAATACCCATTACATTTCCCATTAAAACATCCCACCAAAAATGTCTGTTATCTGAAATTCTTGATAAGGAAAAAATCACAGCAATAGACACAAAAATAATATGTAGAGCAAAATGAATTAAACTACATGATAAAATTAATCTCCGTTGTACATATCTCTGAAAAATTAACTATTAAATATTATTTAAACAAACTATTTAATATTTACAATGCAAAATAATGCTGTGAAGAAACTAACTGCTGCATGGCCACTTGGAAAAGATCTCAAAGAATCTTGCAATCGCGATTCACTTATTGCATTTGTACATTTAAAAGTTGTTATATATTCTCTAAAAATGTAAAATATATTTCTATTCATTCCTAATTTAAATATTTACCCTGTTGTACAATTTAAATTGGCGTCCGGTTTACAAGTATCTAAAAAATGTGGTCTTGGTTCTCCAAAACACATTTTAATAAAAAGTGTGAAAAAGGCTGCTAATAAAAAACCTAATACAAATTTTTTATACCAAAACCAAATTACATAAATTCTTTCCTTTAGAGGATATTTTTGTTTGGTTATTTCTACAACACATATCTTGAAAACAATTAACAATATTCTAATTTTTTACTTACTAGAATAAATGGTTGTAAAAAAACTGTTGATATTATCATAACTGGTGGTACAGAATCTCCAATATATTTATAAGAAATTTTAGGATCATTGCAATAAAAACCTGTTTTCCAATGAGGTAAAAATACATGTATTAAAACACATATTGTAAAGACTAAAATAATATTAATGTATATTTAATTATTTATACAGTTTCTTACTTACGAATAATCATTATGAGAAAATCAAAGAAGCGAGAAAACTTTTTTTTCGGACGATTTTGTGAATCGTTTTCTCTGTTTTCTAAATTCATTTTTAAAATGAATGATATTTCAATATTTTTGAAGTCTTATATAAAGATTTCAGTTTCTTTAATGTAAAAAAAATATGCAGACACACGTAAATCTTATAATTACGTCAACATTTAGATAACACAAAAGTTTTTTGTGTCAATGTTTATATAATTGTTAGATTTGTAATTTTCTCAAATGTATTGATAAAGGAATATATTATGGAGAAAGATAATTTGCAATATATTTATTTAAAAAAATGTATAACATTTACCTCATTATTGTCGGTCAATAATAAATATAACTCTCTACAGAGTAAACTTACTTAAGAATACAATGTGAATATATTAAAGATAACGTACACTCCTTGCATTGAATACGTTTATAAAAATACCACGTACTGTTCTGTAATCTTACAATAAATAATACTTGTCTTTACGACCTAAATTAAATACAAATATATATCACATATGTACCAAAACTGGTTTCTGGAATTTGAAGACCTATAATTACTATAATACTACACTAGTTGCGTGTTTGTTCGTTGTATCCGTTAGTAGAGTGCAGGTACTGTGAGATGGTCGCGGTTTCGCAAGAAAAGGCGGTTTGAAGTTTTTGCAAAATACAACAACCGTGTAAATTGCGCAAATTGAGCCTAGGACTCCTCCGGAGAGAACATCCCACCAGTGATGTCTATTATCTGATATCCGAGACAGTGAACAAACTGTCGCGATCACCAAACATAGAGTTTGAAGGAAGGGTTTTAGTAGTTTACACGATAAGTCGAGAAGATTTTTGTGCATATACCACTAAAATAATAAATAATAATTAGAATAAGATTATCTACAGGGCCGTGCAGTATTGAACATTTGCATTTATTTAGAAACTGTTTTCCCTATTATTTTGACCATTTTGACTTCAGTCAATTTTGGAAGGCTTTATATTTATTAAGACCCAGGGCTAAGACCGGTCTTGAATATTATATCAACAGACTACATGAATTTGTTTTACCATTTTTTTTTTACATATTAACACAATTTTAAACTTGACGTCCACTACCTTAGGAAGACTCCATGCGATGTTGAAACTGGTTGGAGTAGAAATAAAGCCTTCCAAAATTTAGTGAATTTCAGAAATATATTGCCCCATTTTAATCCTAAATACTTTCAAACTGTTTTATACAATTTCTTGAATAATATTAATTTTTGGTTGGTAATGTTCAAATATGTTTTCCCCAAGAAAAAGCTTTAAGTTTAAAATAGGTGCTAGGTTATTTTTTTGCCCCTGACAACTATTTTTCGCACAGCCCTGATTTAGGATATTATTTCGTTAAAATGCAATTTAGATACTTACACTTTCTTGTCAAATTAAGACTATTCCAATGATTTTCATATGTTAGATAAATACAATTCAATAATTTATAGTTTAGAAATGTTTATTATTAGAAAATATATTAAAAACTTATTTAAAATTGATAAAGTCGTGTAGGTATCTTAACCGCATTTTAATGTATTTTGTGTTTATAAACTTACAATGCAAAATAAACTGGCGTAAATAGATAAAGATGTATGTCCACTTGGAAATGATCTACTAGAATCAGTCACAACCCATGTCTTAATATCTGTATTTGTACATCTAAAGCTCGGAATGTATACCCTATTCAAAAATCATATTTTAAAATTTTATTCCCTAACGCTAACCTATAAATATCGACTTACCCTGTGGTGCAGTTGAAAGCTGTGTCTGGTCGACATGTATCTAAAAAATGAGGCCTTGGTTCTCCAATTATTATTTTTGCAAACTCAGTTAAAAGAACCACAACTGTTAGACCCAAAAAAAATTCTTTGTACCAGTACCAAAGCCGTCGAACAATTTCAGACACTGAGTGTTTGCAGGCTCTAGTTTCCACAGCACATATCTTAAAACAAACAAAATTAGTTCTGAATTGTGGGTTCGTATAAACCCACTTACAATTATTAACGGTATTATTAATATACCGGATAAGAGCATGCCCATCGTAATGGTATCTCCGGTAAATTTATGAGCAATTTTCGGGTCATTGCAATAAAAACCACTTTGTCGATGTGGAAATATTCCTAATTCGATTAGCGAAAGGACGACTACCACTGAAACAATCAATAAATAATAGTTTCACAGATTTATTTATAACTTACAAACAGAAAATCGTGGTTTGTAACTGTTATTAAATAAGAAATTCATTTATAAAATGAGTTGTATCAGCTACAACTCTGAACTACAACCACCTGTCGTATTTGACGGAGTTTGACGTAGCAATTCAGTAGCGTAGACGCAATTTTTATTCAGGGACAATGAATCGCTAAATTATTAATCTAAATAAAGATATTTTTCTTGTGATAGCTACGCAATGTAAACAATCTTATTGATAAAGTGATAAAATTGTGATAGTAATGTTTAACTTTATACGTTTTGAAACACATTAGTCATTGTAAATTTAGTCCAACAACCTTTTTTATATGAATTAAAAATTGTAACTTCACTTACCAATTAAAAGAATAACTACGTCCACAATTAAGGACAGCTTTCCCTTTCGAGTTGTGGGAAACCGAAAAATTCGTTTTTTCTCTGGACTTTGAGGGCTTGGCATGTTGGGCCCCACAGAAATGGTCTTTTCTGGAGTTTGTTCCTAGAATAAACCACACTCTAAACACTAGTTTTGAGAACGGTGCGAGATTATATAGCAGACAGATCGTAATCTTTTGAAGATACGTATAGTCGGGAGAGATAAACAAAGTGGCATTCTGGCTTTGGGACGTGCCCTATGACAAACAACTCAACCCGCTGCAGAACAATTGACGGTGTATGCGTGGGAGAGACCGGCCAAGCAATTTAACATGTGCTAGTTGGCGTTAGGCACTTTAAATTCGAAATGGTAATCATTGGAAAGAATGTTCAATCATACCTACATGTGCATTGTATGCACTAATACATATTTCATGAACTAAACAGACCGAACATTACTTTTACATATCTCCTACTTAAAAAAGTTAAGCCCTATTTATTTTATTCTACAAACATTCTAAAATAAATATTTGTTTACTATTAAATTTGATGCTTGCAATCATAAACGTAGGCAGAATATAAATAAATCAATAGTAATAGTAATTCAAAGGAAACGATAAAATATTAGTCACACTTATGCACGCACCTAGAACATACTTAGAACTCAATTAGGAATATATGTTTTTTTAACAATCAATAAAACCTTTTAACATTTTAGCCTTATTTCATTGAACATTTACAAAATGAATCATGCATTTAAAGCAGTTAAAAGACATTTTTTAGTTCCATAGTGATGCATATTTAATAATCAATCTTAATTTCAAATAATTAGTTATATAATATAGACTCAGCATAATAATTTAAAATTGATAAATAATAATAATAATTGTATTTATTATTATTTAGCAAATAATTTAATTAAATACTTGAATTTGATAATCTTTACATAATCTAAAACAGTTTTGATTAATATCTAGTTTGATTAAAATTGTATTTTTTTTGTAATACACAGCAAAAAATATATATTAAATAAATTAAAAAAATATTAAAACTACTTATTTTATATAATGTCTAACAATTTTTTTTTATTAATTGATATGATTAGTTTTAATTAATTGCAATTAATGTGATTAGTACTATTAATAGTTTTTCCATAACATTTAATACAAATGAAATTTAAGTTGATAGTTTTTCAATTCCACACACTTTTCTTTTTGATTAATATTTGATTATTACAATTAAATGAATAAATTTTAAAATAATTAAATCTATAGTAAGTTTTTTAGGTATATCAAATTTACCCCAATTATTAATTAATTTATAAATCAACACTGATTTTCTTTTTGATTGATCACTGACAAATAATAGCAGTTAAAATTAACGGTTTTTTGAAATATATAGTGGAAAAAAATAGAGAAAAAGGATAATATATCTCCCCAAATTTGTCCCACCCCTAATGTTTATTACCATATGTGGTATTTCCTTCGGCAACCCCACATGTTGCTTGTGCGTCTGCTGCGCTGAACACATGGCTCTTGTCTCGTGTCACAAAAACACAAACCCTCACAAAACGCTCAAAAAAACCTGGGCATGACGATCAGTGACAGGCGACGTTCAAATTGTATTTAATAGCGCGATAGGGGTACTTTAACTAGCAACAACAATTAACAGACGGATATAAGCACTGACACAACAAATGAGCGTCCGACGATATGATGACATGGGATTTTTTATTATTTTTGCGTCAACTGATTGTAAAATATTTCCTTCCGTACTTACTGCATAGAAATTTCCGTTGATGGTGTATATCCCACATTCTGTCTGCATTGTAACCACACACAAACGAAAACTGCAGCTACCAGGCGCCAACAAAAGCGAATCGCGCACTGAGGTAACACTTGAGAATCGGCCTTCAGGTGTTTCCAGCCCCTCGCCTCCCAAATACCCCGAATCGTCAACAGGTAGCCGACATTCCAATCTAACGTAATGTTGAAAGTATGCGGTCAGAAGCGACGCCACTGACTAATGGTCAGCAGAGTGGGGAAAGTTTGTTCTTTTCGGTTTAATCGACAGCTTCCTGTACCGAGATTCGGTTTTTTAATCTCGTTAATTATCGTTACATCAGCTAATTGAAAGGGCACAGTAGTTTTAGCTTTAGCTAGCAAAGTTCAATAGTTCATGGATGACGTTTGCTTTCCTTTTTTAACCGTTTTATATCTGCAAGAATGTTAACTCGCTTTCACATACCACGAAACCTGAATGTTAATTATTTAATTCGTTTTAATTTATGCGACTGGTTTCCAGACCAACTGAAAAAATACTCAAAAGTAAAATTTGCACACCACAAAAACTTTCAATACAAAATTTTCTCTTTTTATATACCTTCGTTTTTAATTCTTTTATAGCCAGAAAAAATTCTATATATCAGCACAAAAACTTTTTGAGACTGTTCACATAATTGTATCTTCTTTATATAGTATTATTTTTTTTATTTAATTGTATTTAATCCCATACATGAATCAGAATTCTAGGAAATAATTTTCATAATCATTCATGCAAATAAAATTTCTTAAACAATTTACGAAAATGTTTATCTAGAAGTTATTTGTACAGAAGCATAACGCAGTTTTACGTTAAATAAATACAGCATTATTTACATACTTTTGTGTGTTTAAATTATTAATGGTTTTAAAATAGAAATATTTTATTCGAAGTTCGGTAGGTGAATGATTGTATGACAAAACTAACGGCAAAAAATTGGTTTATTTTGGTAACTAACTGAAATAAATTCTAACCGTTTTTTTATTGTTTCATTCTTTATCAAATACCGCTAATTAATGAAAATAATTAATGTAAGACTTTGCTTTTAAATTGTTTTTTTTTTATATTTAAATATCAAAAATAATTTAAGCGTAGTAGATTTTAACCGATTATTCCCAACACGTCATTTTCACCCAATCAGAATGCTTCTTTTGATTGTTGAAGCAAATTTATCAGCGATAAAATTTGATAAAACCATAGTAGTATAGTTATAGCGTTTAATAAATAATACTATTTATGAAATGGTTTTAGTTACATTTTATTGATATGAAAAATATTGTTTGAACTGTAGTATTATTTGTCATTTGTGAAACAATCAAGCAAATACAGAGTGGCCCAGTGAAAATTATCAGCGCACTTTTTGGCCACTTAACATTAATTTTGTAAAAAACGCTCGAACACGTCAATTTTAGTATAAAGGGGGACACTTGAATGGATTAGTACCAATGGCACAACTTCAACCCTAAAATGGGGGTGAACTGCACTTCAAAAATTTTAAATGGAAAAGGGTGTCAAACATGACACAGTTCGAAAGGGCTTTCAATTCTCTATCCAACAGTTTTTTTATTTTTCAAATCCGATCATTAGTTCCAGAGATATAACGTTTTTTAAAAAAATTAACAGGTGTTTAAAATTGCAATCAAGTAGGCTTAAACAAATGACAGAAACTAAATAAACAATTTTTTCGACATGTAATAAACAAGTAATTTGTAAGTTAGATTTCTTTTTGTGGGGTTATTTGAAGTCTAAAGTATATGCCACGCCACCCGAATCTTTAGAAGATTTACGGCAACGTACCGTAGCTCCAAAATTTTGAGCAAAATCTTTATTATTGTATAAAAGTTGGAGGTACTCATTTTGAACACCTGATACATGAGTTTCTGTCATTTGTTTAAGCCTACTTGATTGCAATTTTAAACCCCTGTTAAATTTTTTTTTAAACGATTTATCTCTGGAACTAATGATCGGATTTGTAAAATAAAAAAACTGTTGGATAAAGAATTGAAAGGCCTTTCGAACTGTCATGTTTGACACCCTTTTCCATTTAAAATTTTTGAGGTGCAGTCCACCCCCATTTTAGGGTTGAAGTTATGCCATTGGTACTAATCCATTCAAGTGTCCCGCTTTTTACTAAAATTGACGTGTTCGAGCGTTTTTTGCAAAATTAATGTTAAGTGGCCAAAAAGTGCGCTGATAATTTTCACTGGGCAATTGAGCTATGAATTTAATCGGTAAAATTTACTAGTAATTTCCATAAAGTAACGACAACTCGGGGTCAAAATGAATTTTTCCAGCTTCGTTGTCGATTTAAAAAGCGTTTTCGCCATTTGTTTGTTGCAATAATAATTCGTAAATTTTACTGATAAATTCATGGCTCTCATTACATTATTTATGATTAAACCGTTTTTTAAAAGTATGAAAAATTGGTTTTTAAATAAAACCCCATTTTTTAATGACGTTACCGAATATTGTTAAGCAATAACCGTTATTTTTTCTGGTTTTTTTCCTGGTAAAATACTGAAATCTATATTAAACAATGGGTAAATCCTTTTGATGATATATGTCGTTGCATGACTAACAAAAGTTTTGAAATATGAATTTCATTATTTACGAACGCAAAAATTAAATATCATTATTAATATTTATGTTCTATTATTATAATCTTGAGTCATTTTCTATGGAATTAAGTGCATAATTATGTCTATGTTTATCAGAAAGGAAATTGTAAGGAAGTAATAATTATCATAGGTCACTGTTATCACTAAAATGACGTATTTATTGATAACACCATTAAAAACGAAAATTACATAACCAATATAAAATCGTATAAAATCCTCAACACCATCGGATAAAATGCAACAAAAAAAGTAATCGAATGTTACTTTACAATTTGGCTTCGGTCTTCAACAAGGGGGCCAACTTCTGAGCCAGCATAATGTTTCCTGCAATTTTGAGCTTTCCCTTCATGAAAGCTTGTTGTGGGTTCAGTTTTCCTAAAGCCAATTGCACGAAATCATCGTCACTAAGGGTTAAAGTCGTGTTTGGCTTGCCGCTTTTTGGAGCGCCTTCGTACACATTGGCGTTTTTCAAGTCCATTGCTAAAGATCACGACATTTAAAGTAGTTGCGATAATAACTATTTTTAGTTGGATTATGTAATTGTAAACATCTGCTAGTACTTACTCCATTGTTTGGCCTGCTTCCCATCTTTTGTAATGTTGTATAAGAAAACAGCATTGACTGCTTTTGCTTTGCCAGGATCGGCTCTAACTCTATCGACTATTGCCTCGAAAATAGCATCGCTTTGGAGGTTTGAAGCTGATACGTTTCTGGCCTTTGGTTGCATTTTTACTGACTTTAAATCCACGTAGGCTCCTATCAATTTATTAAGTTAATTCTGAAGTTAGGTTAAGTTTACTGACGTGTAAATTTTACGGAAATATTATATTACTAACATAAACCATGAAAGGTTAACTTACAATGGATACGAAAATAAATCAATAATACTTTATAAGTTCTTAGATAACAAATAAAAACCCTTTATCAAGAATGACTAGCAGTTATTGATCAACACTAGCGACACTCGCTTTGAAAACAATGAATAGATTATTGCGTGCAAATGAAATTTAATTCCTTGACTGTTGAACCCGCATTTTCAACAAACACTCAACTTACCAGATATAACAACAGTATTTGTTTCGGTCACACTTGTTTGGAAATGAATTCGGTTATTCTCTCTCCACATTTCAACCTTCAATGTTTGTCCCGGCAAAACCGGCTTTGAAAATCGTACCTATTGTTAAATAATAATTAACATTTTAATTTATGTTTAATGTATGTTCTAATAAAACATACTTTAACAGCCTTGAATAAGCTAGGATCATCTCCAGCAAACGCCTTTAAAACATGGCGTACTGAAAATCCGAAAGAGCATAAACCATGCAAAATAGGGCGATCAAAACCGCCTATTTGGGCCATTGATGGGTCGATATGAATCGGATTTCTATCTCCGGACAACCTTACAAGAAAAAAATACATAGTACAACCACAAAAAATCGATATTTTGCGATTTAAGTAATTAAATTTTAAATATGTAATTTTTATGTACTAATAATGTAAATCAATACATGAACAGTAAATAAATATTAAAATTAGGCCATACGAGTGATAAAAAAATTGGTAAACCGTATTTTAAACAATCCTTATCTCTACATATGATTTTAATCGAAATTTATTTTTATATGTATTTATTTATAGATTTATAGAAAAAAATTTAATTTGTCGTGCTGATAACATATTTTACCGTAAAGATTGTCGTTCAAAATCCCATATTTGTTGGATTGGGTGTGAATAAAAATCGGTACACGATATTTAAAATGAAAAACAGACAACGTTAACCGTTATTTTCAACTGATTTAAGTAAAGGAAAAAAGTCTTTACCAAAAGGTGGTCAATTTTTTTTTATATAATTTTAACAAAAATTCAATTATTCATTAATTTATAGATAAATAATTAAGTTGTCGAGCTGATTGCATATTTTACCGTGAAAAGTGTCCTTAAAAATCCCGTATTTATCAATTATTTGTATGTGATGTTTTTACCTGTAAAGTGCAGCCTGATCCAGCGTTGTTTTTTGCTCGACTACTGTATCCGGTGCCCTGTTAGGCTTTTCCACACAAGGAATGATATGTTTTCCGGTTCTGGGACCACCAAAACCTCCTGCACCTACTGCGAAAGTAACCACTTGGTTTCTCGCTACAACTTCTCCGTCAGAATTTAATGTTTCAACTGCAAAACAATATAAATAAATATAAAAACTTCTACATCATAATTAATTTACCATCTATGACGATTACAGCACCAGAACCTTTATCTAACACTTCGGAAACTGTTTTCCGACTTACTAAAGTTCCTTCAGTGGGTAGGGGGCTACAAATTTCTAAGTATTGTTCACCGTGAAGGGCCTGCATTAAATTTAATGTTTTTCCGGGGACGACGTTCAAATCGGCAGACATAACAGACATTAAAGCTGGGAGGACAAAAAATGAAGGGATTGGGGCAAATTCCTCGTGATTTTCGTAAAGATATTTTAAGTCTTCTTCGTAGGACACCGATGAACCAACTAAATAAATAATTATTAATCATATTTTCAATGAAGAATATATTAAACTTTACCTCCCAAAGCGTACAGAATAAGATCTTTCGATCCAAATTCATAACTATCCTCCTGTTCATCTGATTCTTGTGGATTCAAACCATTCATTAACTCCCCAGTAACTTCTTGAATACTATCGAAATGTTTAGCACCATTCATATTTGTTACACCACCCCACAAATCCCGAACATTTTCAATTGAAACTTGTTCAGAAATATTTTTACGCAATTGTTTCCCGTTTGATCTAATAATATGGCATTTTCCAGCCCATCCTAACGCTGATTCAATCACCGTGCCATTTTCTTCGCAGTCTTCGTGACACAAATATGCCTTGAAGTTAAATTACAGAATCAGAATCAGAAAAATCGAACAGAAAATATTTTTTGCAGCTTGTGATCCAGAATACTTACAACAACGGGTGCAATAAGTTCTGGTTTCAATTCTGCATAAACATCAGGAGGAAGAATATCTTCTGTGAGTCTACTAGCTGCCGTAGGAACAATCACATTGCAATGAATATTACTGCTTTTGCCTTCAATAGCTAAAGTATTGTTTAAACCAATTAAACCCATTTTAGCAGCGCAGTAATTGGTTTGTCCAAAATTTCCATATAGACCGGAATTGGATGAAGTCATGATGACTCGTCCATAATTTTGTTTTTTAAATATGGGCCATGCTGCTTGAGTACATTTAAAACTGCCTTTAAGGTGGACATCATGAATCAAATCTATGGAAAAATACTTTAAAACTAGAAGAAACTGTTATTGACCAGTGGCGGATTTATACATCTGTCGCCTAGGGGCTACCAGCAAATTGCCCTCTTCTAGTTTTGTTCAACAGTGGTTTTGAATAAATTAAAAACCAGATCGAGATATAATTTATAAATTGTCGCCCCTGAATTTTTCAGCCCTGGGCTATAGCCCCTAGAGTCCTTCTCTAAATCCGCCACTGTTTTTTACTTACTCCAATCCTGATCGCTGATTCTAGCGAAACTTTTGTCCCTCAATATACCGGCGTTGTTGACCAAAATATCAACTCTTCCAAAGTTATCTAAAGCAGTTTGGATAACTTTGTCGCCGTCTACGACCGAATTATAATCGGCAACTGCTGTCCCACCTAACAAAACATTTATTAAATACCATCAAACTAAAAATTGTTTGTCTGCATACCTGCTTGTCTAATTTCATTGACAACAGTATCAGCAGCTTTAGTTGAACTTCCATCACCGTGCCTACCGCCTCCAAGATCATTTACAACAACTTTTGCCCCTCTGGAGGCAAATAAGAGAGCGTAAGCCCTTCCTAAACCAGCTCCAGCACCAGTTACTATTGCAACTCTATTATCAAAACGTAGTTCACTCATTTTTAAATTTTGCAATGAAAACTGTTAAACGTAACTATATAGTAATATTAATCATTAAACAATACAGAATGCAATTCCAAATCAGCTGATAAGAAAACTTGCTTGTCAGGGGTCAAACTTACAACAGGTTGTGTTAAAAAAAAACAACTATTTAAATATAATTTTTTCTATGTATTTTTACTGATAAACATATCTAAATTGTAAATGACAACATTAAACTGTCTTTGACCCACATAAATACAATTTTATGTAATTTTAAACTTTCTGCTTGTAGTTTTTAGTACACAAATAACCGATAGATATCTCTACTGTATATAAATCATACCGATACCAAACCATTTTGACATTTGTTGGTTAAGACGCGTTTTATTTCTATGAAATAAATGTATTGTGTGTTAAAATGGCAAATAGAACTGTAAAAGACGCGAAATGCGTACACGGAACAAATCCACAATACTTAGTTGAGAAAATTATAAGATCTCGTATCTATGATTCGAAGTATTGGAAAGAAGAATGTTTTGCTCTCACAGCAGAGTTGTTGGTTGACAAAGCTATGGAATTACGATTTTTAGGAGGTGTCCATGGTGGTAATATCAAGCCAACACCATTTTTATGTCTTACTTTAAAGATGTTACAAATCCAACCCGAAAAAGATATCGTAGTTGAATTTATAAAAAATGAAGAGTTCAAATATGTACGAGCTTTGGGAGCTTTTTATATGAGACTAACAGGCACTTCTTTAGACTGTTATAAATATTTAGAACCTCTGTATAACGACAACAGAAAACTACGGCGACAAAATCGCCAGGCTCAATTTGAGCTCGTACACATGGACGAATTCATTGACGAACTTCTGCGCGATGAAAGAGTCTGTGACGTTATTCTTCCCCGTATTCAAAAACGACACGTTTTAGAAGAAAACAACGAATTAGAAGCAAAAGTCTCCGCATTGGAAGACGATTTGGATGAAGAAATTCTCAGCGGAGATGAAGACGTGAAGGTAGAAGAAAAATACAAACTGGATGATTATGGCGGTAAGAAAAAAGACGACCGAAGAAAGGAAGAAGAAAAAAGAGATCGCGAACGACGACACAAAGAAAAGGAACACAGATCGGAGAGGAAACGAGAACGGGAGAGAAGCAGAGAACGAAGACGAAGTCGGGATAGAGAACGAGAAGGAAGAAGACGCGAAAAGGATAAACGGGAGGAAAGGAGAGAACGGGAACACAGACGAGAAAGGGAGAAGGAATCCAGACATCATTAATATGTAATATTTTTTTGATAATAAATTATACAATGGAATGTACATTCTAAAACGTTGGTGCGTTTAAAATAAATAACTTATCCTCCTCTTTCTTTATCCATTTTAACAATTTACTCACCGCGTTTATCGCACTGGGAATATCCGTTAATGGTTCAAACACCGCATACAGCTCAAAACCTTTTGTAACCCACGCCAAAACATTCTGCTTGTCCATTTGTTGGTACAGAAGCTTTAGCGGCCGGGATGCTGAATGCAGAGTATGGTGCACATTTTGGTACAACATATGCAACCCCTTTTTCTCTGTTTCATGCGTGTAGGGAGCTTGCGCTGTAGGAGAATAAAACTGGGCAGTTGACTTACATTTGTACAAAAAATGCCTCAGTTCTGGAATGCCCACAATTGAACATGTTGGCTCCAAACGATTCATAGCTTCGTTGATCGGTTCCAAGCAGTTGGATCGTCGTAGTTTTTCCACTATTTTTTGTTTAGCTTCTTGTAGTACGAAAAAAATATCACGATCAACTGTTAGGAGTAATAAACACGCCTGGCAATCTTCGGCCAAGTATGAAACATGACCGTGGAGGTAACCATTTGCGTCAAATTTTGGAAGGCAGATTGGTGTCCAACTGTCCGCCGTTTTGAAGGATTCCGCGGAATTTACTAAGTTTACTATTAAGTGCAAATCGGCTGGATGTATAAAATAGTTTTTCATTCTAACTAACGTTATTAGTTGACTATTAGCTAATAGAATTGCAAACACTAAATTCTTTGATAAGTTCTGAAACATTTCTATCAGTACCTTTACATAAAAATAAATTTCGACTTACTTTTATTTTATTACAAGCCTGAACTATTGCCTGAGTGATAGAATCTCGTACAGATGATACTAAGGGAAGACATTTAACAGCTCCTAAAATAAAAGCTGGTTCTCGTTCCATAAAATCTAGTAAGTGATCAATTAATCGTTCGGCTCCAGATAACAGTCTTCTTAAATCGTAGTTACGTCTTTGTTCATATATTCTATTTAGCTGTGTAAGAGTTAGTACGCTTACTATTTGATTAAAAACATAACTAAAATGTAACAATAATATGTAATTTTATCAATTTCTAATTCAACCCCAAATGTAACTTACGTAAGTTGCAAGACTAGCTGAGAAACGCTTTCTGTAGTTTTAGATATTGCTACTAAAATTAATGGGCCTTTTACTAAAAATACAAATTTAGTATTGCCTGCATGTATTGCTCTAATAGTATCCTGTTCTACTTGTACAAAACTAACTAGTACTTGCAGAACCCCGTATGTGGTTACTAACTTATCCTCATTACCATGTCTAAAAATATATTATTACCACTTTATCAGTAAAAATAAGGTTATTGTTTATACCTTGAATATATAGGCTTGCCTGCAGAACTTAGAACAAATACATGCTTTGGTTGATTGATCCATTCGGCATTTTGCAAATAATCTTCATCATTTACCTTATCTTCTGTCACGGAGGCCTCGTTCAAGTGTGTGGCCAGTTCTTCAATTTCTGTGGGAGATTGAGGCTCTGACAACATACCATCTTGTATTTCACTTATCGTACTAGTGGTGCTTTCCCTCATTTGTCGCTCATCGAGACTTGAACTCATTTCTTGTTCGAATTTCTCATAAGAATCAGTTGTGATGAGCATAGTTTCGGATGAGGCGCCAGGTTCACAGTCACCTGACACTTCTTTTGTTGCCATTTTATTTATTTACACTAATATTATATAAGAATTGGTTTTTCTATAAATAATACGATAAATTATTATATTCTGCAAAGTAAGAAACACTTATTGTACCTTAAGAAGTGACATATAAATTATACAGTTGTAGTTTACTTGTAGTATGTTTGTTGACATTTGAACATTTTTATATTAAATTAATACATAATTATTTGTAGTAAAAATAAAACAGTTTGACATTTTCATCATGTCAAATGTCTAGTGGAAAATCATGGGGAGTTTGCGATTCATGTTAATCGGTTGTAAGTTGGCAACAGAGGTGAATGACAAGAGGAAGTGTAGATAACGCTTTATTTATAGAAAATTAAATTTTTATTGTTCTAAATCATTGGTGAGGCTTATTTTAAAATTATTATTATTATTTTTACATTTAAATATTATATGGAAAGTGTTATTAAGCGTAGAATTTGGATATTCTTTTTTTAGATATTGACTTGAGTAATTGAACGCGTACCCTGTCCTCCATTGTGGATTCGTGGATAAGTGGTGAAGTGCATTTTGTGCGTTGATGATCGGTTCTGGAAGAGAGAGACATAGGATAACAGTGAAGATACACAACATGAAGAGAAGTAGTGATCGCGATACTCCTCCACGTAGCAAACGCTCCAGATCGAATATGGGGCGCTATGATGACAGTTCAGACGAGAGAATTACACCGGAAAGAATTCGTCGTCGAGCAAGCCGCGCCCGCTCGCCCAGCCCAAGGCCGAGGTATATATCTCCGCACCATGATGATTATTTACGTTCTCGTGAGATTCCAGAAAGAACTTACCCTTACAAAGTCTTGTGTGTGAGCGCCCTTCATCCCAAAGCCAGCGATGAGGTCATCAAGGACACTTTGTATCGCGAGTACAAAAAGTTCGGTGACCTCAGCATCCGCATTTCGCATGAGATGGACGAGAGAGTTGCGTATGTATGCTTTAGAAATCCTGAGGACGCCAGAGACGCCAAACACAGTAAGCCTCGCATCATTTTGTTCGATAAAGTTGCTTTGGTTGAAGCTGTTTACGAAGTAAACCGCGGATCTTCAGATGTGTATCGAAGTAGGCCCCGTTCAATCAGTCCTGAATACGATAGACATTATTACGCTCGTTCACCAGGTCCGGAGCGTCTGCGGCCTGTAGATCGTTATGAGCGCGCGTACGGCCCTCCACCTGGGGTGCCTTCACACCGAGAATTCCGCCGAGAGGCAATCCCGCCTCCCCATCATGAATATCTTCCGCGGCCTCCGATGCACCACGGGCCGCCCCACATCCCGCCAGGTCCCCATCATTACGGACCACCGCGCCACTTGGTTCACGGTGGGTTCAAACCACACCCGCCCTTCGAGAAGACAGAAAACAAAAAAGATAAGTTTCCCAACTACTTACACCACGTGAGCCCTGAAGATGATCCTCTAGCTACCAGGACGTTGTTCGCTGGTAATTTGGAGATCAACATCACGGAAGAAGAGCTGCGTCGTATCTTTGGCAGATATGGCGCCGTAGAAGACATCGACATCAAGCGTCCGCCTCCCGGTACAGGCAACGCTTTCGCGTTTGTGCGTTTCCAAACTTTAGACATGGCCCACCGGGCTAAAGTAGAACTTTCTGGTCAGTACATTGGTAAATTCCAATGTAAAATCGGTTATGGTAAAGCTACACCCACGACTAGGATATGGGTTGGTGGTTTGGGTCCCTGGACTTCAGTTCCGCAGTTAGAAAGGGAGTTTGATCGTTTCGGAGCAATAAAGAAAATTGATTATGTTAAAGGAGATAATGCTGCTTACATTTTGTATGATAGTATCGATGCTGCCCAGGCTGCCGTTAAAGAAATGCGCGGCTTTCCTCTTGGCGGTCCCGAGCGTCGTCTGCGAGTTGACTTCGCCGACGTGACTCCAGGCGTTGGTTACCGTCCCAAGCCGACGTATCCAGTGCATGAAGATCCGGCGTCGGCGGACTACCGTGGCAGAGTTGTTGAGTATGAAGCTTATGATTCCGCTTATGCGGATGGCGAATATGGTTATAGTGTGCCACGAACATTTAGAGGCCGCGGTGCAGCTCCATGGGTCGAACGTCGAGGCGTCACCAGTCGGGGTCCATACCGTCCCGGCTATCCTGGCGAGCCGTACGGCCGGGAGGATGAGTGGGTGGGGCGCCGAGTACCTGCCGACCTCGACTACGAACCCAGACTTCGTAGGTCTGGCTCTCGCGAGCCTGGGATCGACCGTTCCCGATCCCGGTCTCCCCGCCGCTCGGTCGGCTCTGACTCAGACTCTGGCAGCCGGCGAGCGGGCCAGCTGGTGTCCAGTCGCACGTTGCCGGAGGTCGCCAGGAAGTGTGTGGCCGTCTGGCAGGGCGCGCTCATCCTCAAGAACTCGTTGTTCCCGGCCAAGTTCCACCTCACAGACGGCGACACCGACATTATCGAAGGCCTGATGAAAGACGAAGACGGCAAGCACCAGCTGCGCATCACGCAGCGGCTGCGGCTGGACCAGCCGAAGCTAGAAGACGTGCAGAAGCGAATAGCGACAGCCAGTTCGCACGCGATCTTCCTGGGCCTGGCCGGCTCCACGACGTCGGTGAGCAACGAGGACTCCAGTGTGCAGACGCGACCGCTGCGCAATCTCGTGTCGTATCTGAAGCAGAAGGAGGCGGCGGGCGTGATCTCGCTGCTGAACAAGGAGACGGAGGCCACGGGTGTCCTGTATTCCTTCCCTCCCTGTGCTTTCTCCACCGAACTCCTCAAACGAACTTGTCCCAACCTGTCCGACGAGAGCCTGAAAGAGGACCACCTGGTGATAGTCGTGGTGCGTGGCGGCGCTGCCTAAGCCCTATTAACCCATTTCCCCATCACCCATCTAGGATAAGTGTAGTCGTAGTTAACGTTCGCAGATGCTCTTATTGTGCTTTGTCCTTTATTTTAGAATAAGTTAATATCTTTGAGTGATTGCAGGTGTGTGAGTGAGACGTCGCCCTGACATGGTCACTTTGCTTGCTGGAAGTGAATTCTTTCCCAAACCTAACTTTAGTGCAGTGAATTATTTTTGTTACGGTGATATATCTAGTGTAAACAGTTCTTTCTCGAAGTTTTTTTACTGTGTATGAGTTTAGTTTAGTTTGTAATCTGCAGGAACCTCAGCTTGGGAAAGAACTGTATTGAAACGATGTTTTTGCAAAGTAAACTGCAGCACTTGTGGTGGTTCAGTGCAGTGGACAGTGTTGAAGACTCTAATCACCTAAATTCATGTGATGTGTAGTGTCAGGTGTCAAGTGTGTGAGTGTAGCCGGCAACCTGGCTGCAGAATTCACTTGCAGCTTTTCTTTTCTTTCTTCTCTTTCTCAGTTGTTATCATTCACGCCGCATCTGAATTCTGTGGCCGGGTTGTGCTAGTGCAGTGTTTGTGACAAATAGATGAGTTCTTGCAGACGAATTTAGTTCTTTTTCAAACCCTGTGCCATTCATCGTGCAGTTTGAAATTTCACATTTTTTCTAACTCTTTGAACAATGGTGATTGGTGATTTTATTAGTAGTGATGGTGTAATTTTTTAGTGAACCAATCAGCCTATAATTACTAAAGTGATTTCCAAATTTGTAGGCGTTATTTCTTTTCAGGTATACTCTTTTATGCACTGTATTTATTTTAGTGCAATATAATTATATTTTCAAGTACTTATTTCCATCATTTTCCTTTATCTAGTTTCAGGTCAGGAGAAGGAATTTGGAAGGTAAGTAACATCTTTTATTAGGTGCAACAAGAATAAATAATTTATTCAGAAATAAGTAAAAGCATTTTAGAGTGACTGTACTAACATCATGACATCTGTTTTTAAAATAGTGGTACTCGCGGCATTAATAGCTTCCGCGAATTCCGGATCCCATTCAAAAGTCAAAATCGTTGCAGGAACTAAACGAAGATCCAATAAAGATTTCTCTAAATCGGAATCTTCTATGCGGTGACCAGTTGGTAAAGCTAAAATAAAAGGCAGACCAGACTGGTCTAAATTTTCGCGAACAAATTCAAATACAGCGTTTAATGGTTCGAAAACAGCAAACGTTCCCTGAAATATTAGCATAAAGATGTGATAATAAATAAGATAAGAAACACGATACCTGTAAAAATATTCCATCAGGCAACCGAATTCTAATTAGAGCAAATCTATATTTTCTTAGTTCTCTTAATTCTTCTTTTTCTCGCATTGCTTTTGTTCGCAGTTGCAAACTTTTTTCCATCGCTTCCGATCTATGTAAAAACGCACAAAAATACAAATATACCGAAATGGCATTAAAACAATACGATTTAATCCTACCTTAACTGCTGCTCCCTTTTGATTTCTTCCGGAGATATAGAAAAAAAGGCCGATGGTAGTTCAACTCTTTTCGCAGCTTGAGACGGCAGAAGAACTTGAATACTTCTATCTAATTCCAACTGAACTGGCTCTGCATTACGCAAAGCGTCAACTAATACCTAATTAATAAATCTTTAAATATATAATCACCCTCCTACTATTTTAATTTACCGTTAGAGTATCTGGCCCCTCTAAATTGTTTTGATCAAAAACCAAAAAATCTTCCTCCTGGTCATTTATTGGTAATCTCTGTTGCCGAAAACCAGCGGCATGTAACAATTCTAAAGCTCCTTCCATCGGATTTACTTTATCGTAAAAAACACGATTGGACATTCTAATTTTATGATATTTTTCTTCACCAGGGTTTGCAATTATGTTTTCTAAATATTTACAGAGAGTTTCCACGCAGTCTCGAACCTACAATTCGTGATTTAATATTGGGTTCGGAGTAACCCATTTCAAAGTTACCTTATCACGATTTGTATTACATGATTGAATCATTAAACAAGCTGTGAGACCACGTTCTTCCTCAAGTTGTTCGTATAAAAACTCTTTGATTTTAATTTTCCACTCATCTTTAGTAAGAATTTCGTTGCTTATCATAGGACATTTGAAATAAACGCCATTTACAGCCAAATGAGGCGATGCCTCTAATTCGGTTGAACGAATTTCTGGAGTTTCGCGTGTCTTTTGCTGTTTTTCCGCCTCTAACTCTCGTTTAACTTGCGCCTGTATAGCGGCTAAAGAAGTGTTGAAAGGTGTGGTTTTCTTTTTACCTTCAAGACGAGAAAGGGCCGCTTCTGCTGCCAGTCTAGCTTCCGCAGAAGGCTCAACTCGTTTTGGAACATATGGAGTGCTTATATGATGAGAACTACTAGTACTTGCTTGGTTCAGTTTGTGCCCTGGGCCAGCTAATTTAAATTTGGCATCTGCTTTCTTCTTGGCGAAAAACTTTTTAATTTTTTCTGCCATATTAAATTCTAGGTGAATGTTCTTTAGGTAGTTTTAGTTTAGATACACTGGCTTTTAATTCCTCGATTGCTTTAGACGTAGCTAGAATTAATTCAATTACAATGAATATTACTGATAACAATGTTTACTTACCAGGTTTCATAAACCTCTCGCATATCCGCTTTCCATAGATTTTCCAGAAAATAAATATAAATAGTAGGTTGCACGCTAGTAGAAATAGAAAGCCCTTTAGTAGTTTCAATTGGAATTCATCAAAATACAAAAAATCGTGCCAGTTCTCAAATGCAGACAAAAAACTTTGACTAGAGATTGTAGGAGATTCGGAAAAAGATATAAAGCTTACAACGTCCGTTAAATAGTTTGTAAAATTTGAGGCGTATTTACAGAACACATTCACCAAAGATGAATTTATTATGGAATCCACAGAAAACGATGTCATTACAACTTGACAAAACACGTAATTCCCAACCACCGTTGAACTGTCAATTCATTTGACCTTACTTATTTTCTATACCAACTGTACAATATGCAAGTAAACTAGCTCACTGTAATATACTCTATCTTTCAACTGTCACAAACAGTTCAAGGATATGCTCAAAGATGTCGTAACTTATACCATTATTAGCAAAATAGAAAACGACATGGATAAATTCAGAGGTTCATAAATCGAAATAGGTGTGAGGTATTTCAAATTGGTTTTCAGTCCCTTAAAGTGGAATCTTTAGAGCTCATTCTGTGCAACATGCAGGTTTCGTCAGCAACAATTAAAATTTT
Source organism: Stenolophus ochropezus (assembly GCA_035578165.1). Taxonomy (NCBI): domain Eukaryota; kingdom Metazoa; phylum Arthropoda; class Insecta; order Coleoptera; family Carabidae; genus Stenolophus; species Stenolophus ochropezus. The sequence continues at coordinate 14,637,758 of JAQOWZ010000018.1, read as the reverse complement.
GAAAAGGTTGGAAACGTCGAAAAGTAATACAGGAAGTAACATGGGTGGATGTAGTAGTTTAAAGTTAAAATAGGGGTGATATATTACAAATCGTTTATCAGCCTCTTAAATGGACAGGTTTAGAGCATTTAGCTAAGTTAGAAACGTCGAAAAGCAAAACAGAAAGCGACCTGGGTGGATAATACAGAGGTTTATAATTCGAAATAGGGATGAGATAGTTAATTATTAGAATACTGCATTTTTTGTTATTTATTTTGTTTATGGAATGTAAGAAACTAACAACTGCAAACTACAAGTCCAAGATTTATGGGAGAAAAATAAAATAGTAATTATTTTATCTATATATTAAAAATCTGTATAAAAATTTATAAATACATGTAATAAATACTGATGCATATCTTTTACACATACAAATATCGGAATTAAACTTATGTACAATGATTCTATTCTAATGTTATAAAATGAAAATATATACAAGATGAATTTCCCTCTAGGTAACTATTTGCAAGTGTGCATATCCACTGATCTAATACAAGTCTTACACTCTACGTGACAACACCAATGGAATTTACATTCGCATCTTTCTTTGAGGGTGATTTTCATAGTATTGTAGCCTCTTCCACAACACATGAGGTTGCAACCGTCCATATCGTGGGAAGTTCTGTTGCAGATGCGGCCCTGCGTACCTAGAGAACCGACGTGGAGATCACGGACGCAGTAATTCGGGGATTCCTCAAGGTAGACTAAATCTTCTGCTGTTGGCTTGCGATAGCGTTCATCTTTCAGCATCAAACGTCCTCGCCGATTCACCCGGAGTTCTGTAGCCCCATCGTATTTATCTCTGAGATAATCCCCTGCAAAAAAAATTGTTGTAGTATAATCCACAAAAATAATACTTTAAAACGACATAATGAAACCTTTATATTTAAAAAAATCTCTTCATGTATGTATTTATAATATAAATAACTACATAATATCTTGTAGAGGGCATATCCATTGACATACACTCTTTATGTTAACTACAGTACATATAAATTACATGTTTTTACATAACAAATATCTTATTACTAAAAATTTATTGGAATCTATAACGTAAATCCAATGTGTTGTGTCGTTTCAGTCTGTAGATGTCCCTGCTGTTGTCTAATAAATTCACTGCATGTTGGTTTGGATGCACTTCTAGTCTTTTCAAGTACTTTTCACTACACTTTTTGATTGTCTCATTCACTGTGTTTACATTTAGGTCTTTGTGGATATTATAATATTTACTTATTGTTTATGTACTAGACAGATTGTAAATTAAAAGGGGATAATAATAATAATAAAAAAAAAATGTATGTATTTACTACAACGATAATGAAATAAATAAAAAATAATAACTTATTACTTATATTTGTGGGTTAATCAAGTAGGGATAATAAATATGTTAAGGTAGTAACGGGGCATTTGTTTTCAAACCCCGCCACAGCTGTTTTGATTGCAACAGTTCATCGTTCTATCAATCCATTAACATAATCATTTCAGACTAAAGAAATTTATCAAATCCTGTTCTACTGAGGTGAGAAATATATTATTGTATATATTTTTATATACTTATAAAATTATTTCAAAGTCTAATATTGTTAAATGAAAAAGTTATTTATGCCATAAAATTTATTGGCAAAGTCCACAATTTTATCATATTTATTGCTCTAAATATATGATATTGCTAAAACAATATAAATAATATATTATTTTTACGGGGTAGTAATTTGGAATATTCATTGTTTTAAGAAAATTGTGATGCTACCAACTGTTTACGTAGTTATCAAAATGTTTTAACCATTTTCAATATCGTTGTATTATTTTTTCATTTTTTGAACATTTTCAAATATATTTTCAACATTATTTAAAATTTTATGTATTAAAATGTTAAAAATAAAACTATTAATAATTTGAAATTTCGATTTGTTGGGAAATATGTTGTAGTGGTATTACTTAATTTCGTATATTTTCAATTGTTTGACGGTTTACAACGGTCTTGAAAATGACTGTTACAGTTGCATTGTTTTTTACTGAAATTATTGAAATACTGTGTACTTTATAGTGTTTAAAAAATATTATATAATCAGAAATTATGTGCGAAGATTTCAAGCTTAACGAAAAACTGGGGCGTTTCATTGTTTCAAGGAAATATATATATATAGTCATCATTTTGGTAAGACAGTATTTTTGTTTAATATATTGTTTTTTTATAGTTGTTAATATAAATACTCAATTTTTGCGGTTAGTAATGATTTATTGAGAAATTTACATTTCAAATATAATGGAAAATTAATATCCATAATCATCACTTTGCTAAGACATTATTTTTGTTTTTTATATATTTTTTAAAATGTTTTCATGTTGCAACAATATGAATTATGTAATATTTTTACGGTAAGGAATGATTTATTGGTAAAATTATGCGTTTGCAATTTATCTATGGCAGATATTTTATGGTGGTTGAATAAAAAATGGTTTAAAAGTCAACAATAAATCTCAAGAGCATCGTATTACCATAATCGGTTGTTATTTCCTCTCACGTAGTCACTTATTTTCTTTTGAATAGCGTTTAATTCACAGTTGGGGCATTATTACGAATGTAAAGATGTAAGCCATTGTTGGGCTTGTAATTTCGGATTATTAGAACTTGGGCATTATGTAAAATGTCTTGTTGTCGACAGGGGTGGTCTTAGCGTAGGTTTTCTGGATCAAATATATAAATATTTTTGATGGGGAAATGTTTATTTTTGTAATATTTTAACATTCTTGAGAGTGTTCGCTATATTTCTTCGTTGGTTGGCGGTAACGGTCAATGATGATGTCCCCCTGAGCAAAAGTAAAACGTTGAGGCCTCACACGATGCTACCATTAACGGTCCGTTCACATAAATATGTTACGTTCAATTACGATACGTGAAATTGCAAACAAAATAATCAGAAATTGACTTAGAACCTCATTAGCGAGATACGAACTCATCTACACGTTCAAACTTATGAATATCGGATATTGTTGTCGTCTTAAATATTCATAATTTATATTTCCTGTCGTTGTTTGTTTTTATTTGTCAAAGAATTGATAAAAATACTTCGTAGTTGATCTCGATAAAATGTTGTTGAGTTTTACAATTATTTTAAATCTTTATTGCTATTTCGTACAGTTGCAAACAGTTTTATAAGTGTATTGCACAGGGGCGTATTTGAGGGGCGAGGGGGCGAAAATAATAATAAATAAATCTCGAGCACAAAGGCGTCTCATACACAGACATTATAAAGATTTGTTTGATTTAGAACGGAAGTGTCAAGAACAAAAACTATTTGTCGAAATATTGTTTTGTGGAAACACTAATGCCTAATTTTTCAAAAATCTGATATTTCCGTCAGTGCAATAGTACATTATGCACCAAGGGAAGAAGCTGTCATTTCACTCGAAAGTAAAAAAGCGTTCTTCTCGATAGTTTTTGTAACGAGTGCAAAGTAAAGCGAGCCGAAAAGTGCCTGTTCAGAGAGAGCAAAACAGGCAAAAAGGGAGAAAAATATACCAAGGGAGCAAAAGTGTGTTTTGCTCTCTGAACAGGCATTTATTGGCTCGTTTTGCGTGCACCACGTTACAAAAATGCAGTTTTGAAACAATTTGGTGCTGATATTTATTTATTAAAGATAAATTATTAACAATATTAAAGTTTCTGGATACACCACTGAACATGTGAAGTATTAGAAAAATTACAGATAAAACTGTTCATTTATGTCATTTATAATTTCTTGAATTTATAAGGAAGATTGTTTATCACTGTAAAATTAAACTATTGTTGTTTTCAAATCAGTGTTTTGTTGTTTTAAAAACAGTATTTTTTAAAATAACGTTTCATTTGACTGATTACAATCTATATCATTTGATTACTCACCTATTTCTCTGAAGGATGCTAATTGTTGCCAGCAAGTAATCAACGAACAACTTCCGGATACTCCATGACATTTACACGTTACTCGAGACTTTTTTATAACAGCCTGTAAAAAAAAAATATCTTAGATTTAAATCTAATGATCTGTAATTAATTAAAATGAATCTACGATCAAGATTAATGATTTTTTTAATCTATGAATTAGAATTAATTAAAACCGACCCAATTTCTAATTGTAAATTGTGCAAACGTACTTTACTGTTCGTGAGAAATTCTTTGCTTTGTGTGGTCCTTTCGTTGGTCAATAATTAATTAATCAACACCCAATTCAAATTTAGTTGCATACATTAAAAGCTGAACAAGGATCAAGCATGCATATTGATGATACAACTGTTTCTAATGATGATATATGAACCACACCCAGATGATGATATTAATAATTCCATTTCGTTTTTCGATCTAATTTTCATTTATTTCATATGTTATTGCACAGCCACCCTCGAATGCAATGCAGTTATGTAAATGTGTGTTACGTCGATGTGCTTCTGTTTTGCATGTTGATTGCCCTAGTAGGCAAGGGCAACTGAGTGTGTTTAACTCGTGTTATTAATTTCTTATAAAGATCCACATGTGTTTAAATGCGTTACTCTAAGTACTCATGAGTCAGGATGAATATGATCTATTGTTTATATTGATCGATAAAATAATAAACATTCCACGGGGTTATATCTTCGACAAACATCTGACATTATTTTCTTCTCTCAGACCAGTGTTTTCAGTAATATTTTGACGAATATCTAAATTTGATATATCAAAAGTCACTGGAAATCACTAACTTCAGAAAATCATTTATGAATTTAAATATTTTGGAGGGAAATATGAAAGGCAAAATTTATATTTGAAATATTAATATAAGAATACTTTGAATTATTATTAGTTATAATTTATTTAAATAAATCAGTTTCAAATTAAATACATTCTGTCCATAAATTAAAATAAATAATTCCCTTAACTACTATTACTACCGTGCTCTGACTTACGGAGGCGAGGCTCTCATCAAACAAACTAATCAATTTGATAGCATCAGCTAATTAATACTAAATTAAAAATAAAATAACGGCGATGACAAATTATTAAAAACACTAGATTTTGTCTGAAATTGTCATTTGAATACACTAGAATTACAAGAATTACAAAATTAGCAACATTGTTTCAGATCATTTTACTACTTCACAATTCAATTATTAATAATTAAATTATATTGATCACATAGGTCTCTTGAACTTTGAACTTGAAGTGCTTAAAATTTCAAATATTTCAAAAACTAACAATTTTTTAAAAACTTTTTTCGTCTCAAATAAACGTTTTACTCAATTTGCTGTTATGGTGGAGGACCCCAATAGACAGTCGGGGTAACGAATTTTCACCTACGTTCATGAATTTTGTTAATTAAAAAAAAAGGTAATAACGTTTTCGATACGTGCTGCCTCTACCGAATTCTATAGGAACTAGTCTGTTAATTTTAAAGTTTTATATCAATTATTTTTCTTATACGAATTTGCACAATTTACTGCATAGAAATTGGGCTTGGTAGTTCGCTTACATTTGAATGTAAAATTTTTGGAAATGTGATTGGTTGATGGTTGATCAACTTTTAGTTACGGTACGTTTGATCGTATAAACTATGGCTGAATATGTGTTATTTAAAACACAATAGCTCAATCAATTTAATTTTATTCATAGAAAATTAGAAATTGACAATTAAGAACCTATTACTAGCGTCTCACATTTCGTAAGAAAAAAAACTGGATCGTGTGTGGTCCTAAATTTGCATATTAAAGCGTCAAAAAAATTTTTTGTGTCCACATTAATGGGTATAATCCATTTAAAAAATTAAGGGGGAAATAAAAATTTGTCTTACCCTTCGGCCAGCCTCATTGTTGTGTAAATTCATGAGGAGACGGCCCTGATCTCTTGTTCCTTTTTTATATTTTCGTTCTCGTTCTCTGATGTCTACAAAACTTTGGGTGAATCTGTAACAAACAGAAAAATAGATTACATGCAAACAAGAAATGTTATACATTCAGGAAATATATATTAAATGTTTGCAACATATGTGTTTTATTTTGATCTACATTTATATCAGTTTCATATGTTTACAGAAACTATTTGAAAGTAATTAGAGATAATTTATTGCTACAACATTTGCATTCTATAAAGAATTGATCCAATTACTGTTTATACAACAGTTAAACCTGGTTTTATCTTCAAATGTATTTAAAAAAAGGTTTGTCCAAGAACAATATAACTATTCTAATATAATGAATTCAGAGGTAGGTCCATTATATATTCAACTTTCGACTTCAAAATCAAAGCGTGTAAACAATTGTGTCTCCATGGCAACAATACGTCACTGTCACATTAAAAAAAAAGAATGTTTCCCGTATATCACGCACTAGTTAATTAGTAACTCATAACAAATGAACGCACGGAAAATCTTCGGTCGTAAATCTGTCATCTTGGGTTACATTCTGTCCGTGTCTAATTTCATAAAAATACGTGATATTCTTCAGAGCGGTGGATTTGTAAAGCTAGACAATTAAGTTTAAATTACAACTGATGTCACAGCAAAAAGAATACAAAACAAGTCTGGCAGAAGCGAGACGAATTTGGGTTTCATCCGTGACGAATTATGCGTAGTTGGGTGCCCATGGTTCCGCGGTACTTGGATAAAGACTCGCTCTACCCCCTTGCAGAGCTTCCAAAACTTTCACTAAATATTCCCTTCGTACCAGTGGCGGCTCATCAGGGGACGCAAGTAAGCCAGTGCCTCACCTTACAAAAAGAGTAGAGGAGAATATTGCATTGTATTTTTGAATTTCAATCTTCTAGAAATTTTTAATTTAGCGGGCAATAAGTCACAAGATCTAGTTTTCAAATTTCCACTAGTTTTCTTATACTTTTATACTGTCGAATAAAGCATTCATACGCCCAACGCAGTGCCGACTACAGAAGTGTAGAGGTAAAAATTCTCCTGCCTCAAACTTCTTCAATGTGTGTGTACGACTGTGCTGTTTTTACAATACTTACAGTGTTTACCGATATTTCTCTTGCTACTACATTGAGGCATGCCTCAAATGCTTTCTGATTATGGTCTGTTTTACATGCAACCGAACTGAATAATGGATTTTAAATTTAATTTACTTTTAAAAATTTTAGTTTCTTTTGTTATGCAGCTAATAAATAACGTTCGTATCTCTGATTACATTGTTAATTTTTTGATAAATAAATCTCATTTCAATAAGTTTTTAATCAGTTTCTATAGACTACCTTACCAAAATTTTAGTTCACGAGTCGCCATTGCTCCGTACAATAATTTCTTCATACTTGGCTCGTTTCATTGCTAATGCCAAAAAGAAAAGAGATCTGCTGTTATAGAATATTCCTAAAATTAACCGCGATGTGGTTATGGTTTAACCGTGGTTATAATTTGACCGGAATCACGGTTGAGAAACGGAACGCTTCTCAAGTAATATCTCCAAAGCTGTCAAAAATTTAAAAGCGTGGGTTATTAGCTTGAAAATTATTGTTCTTGGAACATTATGGACGCGTAGTACTTTTTAAATAATGTAATACTCATTGATAGTAGCTTAAAGTCTAAATTCTTCATCATTTTCCTCTAAGCCTTAGAAGAATTTGTTATGTTAGACAATATAATTAGTAATATCGCACACTTGAATATTTTTAGATTATGTATCTTACAGATTTATATACAAGGGATATTCTCAAAAACAACCAAAGTAACGCGTTCGCGTGCCAGGCCTTAAATTATTAAAACCAGATCGTAACAACCAATCTATTCCGGTTAGTTTGGTCACTAAAAAGTAACTAAGACCTTCAGGATCGTGACCATGTTCCGGTAATGTATCTGATTTTTAATTCCGGTTACATTAGGACAATTTCGGAACATACTATAGGTAATTCTATTCTAATCTTTCTCTTCCCTCATCTCATTCTCTTCGTTACATGAATTACTGATAATAATTTTGTCGCTTAGTTCTTCCATTTCATAGATAACCGGGCAAGGTAATTGGGACGCCAAAATTTGTTTTTTGTTTTTTTATTTCGTTAAGAAAGGAGATCTTCCTTAATTTTCATGTTATAAATTATTTTCCTTTTGATCTCATCATCTGTGGCACAACTTTTCTAGTTGGAACATGGCCGTAAATACTTAGGGTACCACAGCAGTTTTTTTCGGTTAAAAGTTGACGACATTGGGAATCGAACCCTAGATTAAACATTCCATTCAATTTGAGATGAAACACGCTAGCCAATTTCGTCTTCTTCTATTTTCTTGATAATTCCTTGGGCAGTTAATTAGGATTATAAAATCTTTATTTTTTTCGTAATAAAAGCATATCTTTCCTAAATTCTAAGGAAATATCTTCCTTTTAGTTCATTGGTGAACCTATCGATGTACCATTTATACTGTAATCAAAATGGATAATTTTTCATGAAATTTATCACATTTTACATAAGCTAAAGGGAAAATAATAAAAACTGCAAACTGATGGTCGGACTAGATTACTGTGATAAATTCAAACTACTAGTTTTTAACCAATCATAATGCAAAAGCAGAACACTTGAAAATACAACAATGGGAACAGAATGCTTCATTTGATGGGAATAGACAGTTTTTTTAGTGAAACCACTGTAGCCATCGCCATGGTTATATTTTGTTATGAATTTAATTGGTAAAATTTACTCATAATTCCTACGAAGTAACGACAACTCGGGTCAAAAATGATTCTAAATCACTCCAGTCTCGCTGTCGTGATCTAAATGTCATTGTTGACATTCGTTTGTCTATTACTACGCAACAATTATTCGTATTTTTTTCCGATAAATTCAAGGCTCTTGTTATGTTACTTATGATAAAATTCAGTTACCTCGATAAATTTCCGCTACCTAGTAAATAAACAGTTGTTATTGATTATAACTGTCAGTGTAACATTTAATTAAATAATAATTATTAAATTGTTTTATTTTGTGTTGTCTTTGTCTCCTCTCTGATTTTCTCTGATTTACTTTTTTTAACACTCATTTTTTTTGGCAAAATCGTTCAAGAAAACTGAAATAATAGTTAAAAACCCATAGCTCCTTCGAAGTCAGTATTTATTTACCATACAGTTTCCTTTCGTATTTGTTGCTAGGAAAAAAAAATCGTGCAAAATAAAAGTTTATCGAAAGTCTTGTGATATTACTTCTGAAAGCATAGCTTATTTCTTTTTAATGCTTTTTATTCAGTAATATTTTGTATGCTTTGTGTATGTTCGAGTTAGGTTAGGTTAGGTTAGGTTAAGGTAAGTTTGATTAGGTTAGGTTTTACGTGTTAGGTTAAGTTGGGTGGAGTTGGAATATAAAGTAGGAATAATTATTGTTTTAAATATAACAATTTTAATAGAAATTATTTTTCCACGTGTAATTTTTTCTTATATAATTTCATCATGTAACTACCTAACACACACGAACACGCACTTATATTTTATTGAATAAAAAGCTTTAAAATAACTAATCTATGTTTTCAAGGTCATATTCACGTCCGGCCAACACTTTATACTATTTTACCCTTGGATTAAAAATTAAAATCATAATCATAAAATTCATTGCTTTTCACTAGGAGTAATAAATTTGGGCACCAAATTTTATTTTTCCAAATCTTGTCTAAATCTCAATATGACAAAATCTTTGTATTTATTTTGTTACAAAAGAAGATTTTTCTTTAATTCCATGTGTTGTAATAAATTCTGCATGTTCTTCCCTTATTTCATTGTTTATTTCTGGGACACTAAATGGGGTCGCCAAAGTCTAAATTTTTAAATTTAGTTTAAAATTATCTAGGATTTAAGTACCAAAGACATCTGCTGACTTTCTTATGTTGCTATGTCGCGCAATCCTTAAATCATAAACTTTTGTAATTTTACATGAACAAGAAAATAACTTTCGCTTAGTTTTCTATTCTTTATAGGAAACTTTCATCCGTAACAGTTTTTATACTATGTTAATTTATATCCCATATCATTTCCTTAATTCTGTTTTTGTGTATTCTTGTACGGATGACAAGATTTTACATTTTGTGTTATAAATTATGCTACATTTTCTAAACCGTAAATTTCTTCATTTTATTCAAATGGTTATCGTATAAACGTTAAACTCATAATTGGTATGACATTCCTGGAAGGAACAGGGTATCAAGCAAATTCAAATGTTAAACTACAGTACAGGTATATAAGTAAGCAGTAGCAATATTCAGATAATTATCGAATTATAATATTTTTCTGCTTATGACAAAATAGTCACCTCTCAAAAGATGGCGACTTGGCACGATTGTTTGAAGTTAGTACTTAAATGTTTATTTTATTTTGATGATTGCTGCATCTTTCAACTTGTAGCCTTGTTTTGTTTTAATGTATTTTAGGTATATTATTATAATATTTATAATATATATTTATGATACAAGTATATATTACATTACAAATAAGTCACGTGAGAAATGTTTAGCTCATATTTTTCTTAAGTGATTTTGGTAATTAACACGCGTGTGCGATACAACATTTTATCTAAAACCTTTTAATCAGTGATATAAATATATAAAAAATTTTGACAGTTGACATTTTAAAATGATATATAATAAAAATAGAGTAGAGAAGGTTTTATAACGTAGTTACCATGATACGAATCAACAAATAGAATTATAATTTCTAACCCACATATGTTTTACGACCTACTTTATTTATCTAAAAACACCATAGTTAAAGCGTTATAATTACACGGTGTTGTATAAACAATATTTATAAAAGCTAACCATATATTGTGCACGTAAGAAATACGTATATTTTGTTTTTTATATTATTTCCCTTCCTTTTTTTTAACTGTGCACTTAAAAAAGAGAAATCTAATTATCTAATAATAAAATTATATATTGTGCTATTAAGAGTAAATGTGATAGAATTCTGTAATATCGCTCTAAATGCCACTTTAAGAATAAAGTTACTAAAACCCGTCGACATACAGATTTAAATTGATAATCTACAAATTGAACGTCAAGCAGTAAATAATTTTTTTATATACAGGCTGTTGACCTGGTGACGCGAGCACCCGAACAAAGGGATTTAACATGTAAAATGATAATTTCGTAATTTTCCTAATTATTTTAGGTAAAAAAGCTTCAAATAACGGTTGTAAAGCATAAAGTTTTGCATCTGAATCAATAAGCAAAAATAATTTTACGTGCCTTGTAAGCTTAGAAATTAGGTATGAAAATGACATAAATTACCTTAAAAAATGAACAAATGTTAACGGTTTATCTGTCAAGTTAGCTGTGTTACTTTATTTTTATTATTATTTGAAATTAATGTTAAAGTACATTATTATAAATTAATTTTTTATTATACCTTGAAAATAGTAATAAAAAATAATAATAAAAATAAATTAACGCAGCTAACTTGACAGATAAACCGTTAAACATTGATAATTTATGTCTCAATTCTATGGCTACTGCTGTTTTTGAGGTGATTTACGTCATTTTCATACCTAATTTCTGAGCTTGCAAAGCACGAAAAATTAATTTTACTTATAAATTCAGATGTAAAATTTTCTGCTCTACAACTTTTATTTGAAGCTATTTTGCTTAAAATAATTAGGGAAGCAGGAAATTAGGAAAATATTTCTTTTTTTACATTTCTGAATGACACACTTTATTATTTCTTCAAACTTTTAAACGCACATAATTTAAAAAAATAATTTACTACTTGAGTTTACGTTAAACTCATTGGTATGACATTAGGGTTTGTCTCATAGTTGGTGTTTTACATGTAACATTTTAAGGGTCGCTGTGTGCGCGCACCCCTTTGTGCGTGGACAATGCGTCCGGATTGGATTTTCCGGCGACCGGAACGCATCGGCCGCCCGGATTAGTCCGGATTCGTTCCGCTGGGGGGAAACATGACTGATCGTTCAGGGAGGATGACTTATCGTTGAATATATGAATACCAACAACTTACAGACACTCATCATTCATCCCTTTATATTCCTCAAATCTAAATAATTCCAGCGGAAATCTATCTTCATTATTATTATTGTCTTTCTAGAAATCGTTTTATTGTTGTTTACCAGTGCTGGCGGTTCTGGTAGTATTCATTGTCTGCAGCTTATTTCAACTTGCAAGTATTTTATGGTTAATAATTTTCAATTGTGGGTTTTGAACCACAGATCTTTTCTTTCTATTCATCAGTATTTTATATTTTTCCTTTCATGTTTAACGGCCGCTGAACCACTAAGGTTGTGGTTATATGTAGTCAAATAAAGATGATATGATGGAACGAAAAACACATACAGTCTGTTTCCACGAGTTGACCTTCAAGTCATCAATTTCTGCTGCAATAATTATTAAACTTTTATCTTTTTTATAGTATCTTTGTCGTATTTGTATACATGGTGTAGATAACACTTTTATTCACCAGCTTATTATCGTACCTGTTACAGAGGGGTATATATGCTATCTGCGTCCAACCAAGTACAAAAATGAAATAGTAACATTAGTATTACCGCGTCGAACCGAGTCGAACTGAATTTTTCCCTTATAAATGATTTTTTTGTTAAACATTTTTTTTGAAAATATACTACACCTTTTCAAAAGAAATACAAACCGATTTAAAATAAAACTATCTAATTTTTTTAAATAAAAAAAACGGCTTTTTATGCCTCCCTGTCAGTAATCTTATTTATATACAGGGCGTGTAACCGAAAAAATACTGGTTATCGGTTAACCCATATTGAGTACGTAATAAAAATAAAGGTTTTGGTTCGAAAACCGATTTATTAATTGGAAACTGGTTAATATATCGATTAATAAAAAACCTAATTACTTTTTTTATAAATAATATTATGGACTAATGAAAAGCGATCATGTTTCTTGCTGCATACAAAATCAAACATGAATATTCACAAAAATTCCTATAATTCAGAGAAATGTAGGTAAGTCATTTTTCAATTGTAAACTTGATGCCTGAAGCTGACAAAAAGCTTACCTATTTTTATGAATATTCAATAAAATGTAAATTGTAGAAACTGTCATTATTCATATAGTCATAATTATATACAAATATAACAGATATAAAAAACTATTATATATTAAAATAAAGGTCAAAGTTCGATAAAATCGGTTTATTTTATTTGGTTAACGGTTACCGGTATTTTCGACCATAAAAATATCAGTTAACATTACGGTTAAAGTTCACAAATTTTGTCCAAATATTGATTTCCGATTTTTATTAACTCGTTTTTTAACCTGTTACATGCCCTGTTTATATGTAAGTATAAATGAATAATAGGAAAAAAGAGACTTACTTGTAACCATACTCCAGGTTATCTCCACAGCCACCCCAGACCCATTCTCGCTTGAGTTCTCTAGGTCTTCCAGCTCGGGAACACCCGCAAGAAGACAGTTGCCCATCTCTGCACGCTCTTGCTATAGAATGAGACACCCCAGCCGCTGCTATTGCATTCGAAAACGCTGATTCTCTACTTGCTGAAACAGAAAATTTACAAATAACTATAACATTGTAGGAAAAAAACTTCTTGACTGTATTTGGATATGGTCAATGGATTTTTCTGGTATGCAGTCAATAAAACGAATATTTATTTACTTTAACGTTTCGATTTTATTATAATAATAACTATATCCATGTGCTTCATTGAGTGCTTTGCAAAATTATATTTTTATATTTAAAAATTATTTTATCATTGTTCTGATTGTTTTATATCAACGACTTAAAATTATTCAAATTAATTTATTTCTTCCTGAGGATGATCGTGGTAGGATCGAAACGTTGAAGTAAATATATATTCGTTTTATTGACTGCATCCCAGAAAAATCTATTGACCAACTATAACATTGTTCTTAAAAATATCAAAACAGCCTCATTGCACTTGCATAATGATGCGTAAATAATTCCCTATACTTACAATCCTTTGATTTGTTTACTGTATAATTCGATTTTACGCATCGCGTTTTTTTTAACAAACAGGCTTCACACAATTTTACTTGAATTTCAATGCTATAAAAACTTGCAGTAAAAGTTCAAAAATGTAAATTTACTACTTTGAAACCAATTTAGTGTCTCATTAAAACAATCTTGTTATAGAGAACATAAAAAAATGTGCCTTAATAATCAATCAAATAGATAAATTTTATTTCTTTTACAACACGAATCAATGAAGAATCTTCACACTTCGATAATAAATAACCAAGGAATGTATCAACACCCACAAGTTTTTTGATTTAATTTAAATTCCTTTTATCACTTCATCACGGATAGAGAGATAAGAAAATAAATGGTCATGGGTTTTTAAGTACAAATAGAGAACAAAACATTTACTCATTTACTCAGATTTAAATGGAATGAGGGAATTATTTGAAGAAGGATTTCCGCTGTTATCTAGATTTCTGTTGTCGTTTTGCAGACAACTTGAACTTTCTACAGACAAAGATCGTGTTCTACTAATATTTATTCAGTGTATAAATATTATTATTAAAGATATATACTACAATGTTAACACCGATTATAATAAATTATATTAAAAAAGTCGAAAATAAACTAAGAGAAAAGGAAAATATTGGAAAGACATTTAAATTGAAGATGAATTTTACTTCTGTTTCTCTTTCACCTCATTGCTGATATGTCCGTTTCGAAAATTTTATTAATTTATTAAACACTTACTATTACATTTTTTTTAGCAACATAAAATAATACCATCTTTCATAATCCGGCGATAGTGTAACTGGTTCTTATACCAAAGGTATTACCAATAATATTGAAGATTATATTATGTTAGCAATTTTTTTTTATAAAGAAATAGATAAAGAACCTTATTCAAAATTTATAACAATATTTTAAATTTAAATGAAAAAACTAATATATTACAGAAAGTATATGAATTTATTAATGTTGACATTAAAATATATATGACGTATATTAAGTGCAAATGCTGATTGATTAAATTTGAAGGAAGTCTTCTGCTATTTCACTCACACTATCTATTCCGTCCCAAGAACTTTATTATTTATTTTTTATCCCACACCGTGTAATAACTGCTATAACTGTGGTGTTTTTAGATAAATAAAGTAGGTTATAAAACAAATATGGGTTATAAATTATACAAGTTATTTCGTATTCGCTGTTTCTACATAGTTCCTATGGCTACTTGCTTTTTTTAAGACGGCAGATTAGAAGTAGCTATATTTCTACTTCTACGTCGTAGACATTTAATTTCTACATTGTGAATCAAATCACAAAAGATGTCACATTTATGACGTTTGAAGAAAATCGTTTTACACAAATCGAAAGAAAATTCTTTTTTTATCTATTTTCTAACGAATTTATTCATTTTTAGCTGTTTATTAATTTATTAATAATTTGCAAGACTTCTATCCGAATAATCATGTTTACCTTTTACCCATGATTTATTTCAAACATAATCGGAAATTTGACATTTGAAGGTAATATTATGAAAATGTTTCCTATTAAAACATACTAATTCTAAAATATTTTGACAAGTAGTATAATTAATTCATTGTAAGTTCTAACTTCTTGCAATACAAATGTAATATGTAACCTGTAGCTATTTTATATATTTTAGTAAGATTTTGTATTTTTACATTTAATTATTATTGTAACAAATTGTAAAAATCTTTTAGCTGATGATGACTGCTGTTTTTAAGCGTCGAAACTTCCAATTTTACTAAAAAAAATAAACAATAAAAATTTGCACATTTATTGTTTTATGATCCTGAGCCACAAGTACCCTTTATTAAGTAGTATAATGGTTAATTCGAAATTAATTTTATCAAATTATTTAAAAATTGGTCACCTCCCCCATAGTCATTGTTTTTTTTTTTTCAAAAATCTCAACTCATCTCACTTTAAACCCGACATATATTTCCACATTCAAAACTACTTACAAATTCTTGTAATAGGTCCAAAGACGCTACCATCCTCCGTAGTACTACAATTCCACCTTCTGTTTCTGAACTGGTACTGGCACTCCTTTACCGCTGCTCTGGCACCAGATGCCACAGCTATCATATGGTCCCCGTACAATTGGCAAAGTCTCACCTGCCCTGCACTGAGCCCAGGCAGTTTCGTGCACGGAATTGTTGGTGTTTGTGGTTCTTGGGGGTTAGCCGGGTCGGGGGAATCTCTCGGCATGTCTTGTGTTGGGGTGAAGTACGATGGAGACATGAGGCCCAAACGACTGCAAAACAAAAACGTAAAAAAGATAAAAATAGGGAGATGCTAAATGTTAATTAATATATAATGTTTTACATCCTATAAATAATGTTGTTTATAGCTCGTAAAGTCTTCTTCAGTAAACAGTGTTGAAAGCAGGTATCTCTTTATCCAAAAAATGTCTTCTGTCAGCGTAAGTTGCAAGTTTTGTTCGCATTGCGGTGGCCAATCATCCGGGAATGTGGCATTAAACGTTTTAGACCGTCGTAAAGTTGGAACTTTACTCGACGCAACAGACAACGTGTTAGAAAATATAAGGGAGGATCATTCTTTACTTCTAACAAGAGGCGTAATTATTTCTTCACCTTGTAGTTTATCTTCTACTGTCTAATAATAAACCTCGTCTTTCATTTGTACTTTATTCTATATTATAGTTTGTGCGTTCTACGTTCAGGACCGGCTTTAGACTATGGTACAGGAGGCATAATCAGGCCTGAGGAAAGGGGGGTGCAATCGGTACAATGTTCCGGGCCCATGGTGCTCAAAATGGTGGGGGGCATGAGGGAAAATATTTTTAAAAATTTAAATTCCAAATTTTTAAAAATTTAAGTTCAAGTTATCGTGGGATATTAAAATGTGTTAACAATTAACTATGTATCCGTAGCAATAACAAATATACTACAAGCGAATATCTTAATGGTCGTAGAAAAATATTTTTTCTACTTCTGCTTAATAAAAGGCTCTTTGTTTCACTAATTTCGGATTGGTTATTTATTCCATTATTTCAGTAGTAAAATAATGAGATCATTATCAAATTCTGCTCTGCCTGCGTCTAGTTTTGTAATTTAGTTTGTAAAATAGTTTTGAATAATCTGTTTTTATTTGGTTCAAAAGTTGATTTAAGAAGAAACTTCAATAGCTTTTTGAAGTAGAAATTGTGTTTTAATTATTTTGTTAAAATATTGTTACTTAAACCTCAATTAATAAATTGTCTTACTTTGTTAAGATGTAATGTAAAGAAATAAATTCTTTTAGAGGAAAATTATTTGCGAAAATATATACCGTGTTTTTAAGTGAAATAAAATAATGTATATAAATAATCCAAATCTGTTAATTGAAAACCCTTATTTTGAACGAAATATTATGCATCCAATATTAATAAAAACATGAATAGTTTGTTTCTTTCCCATTTATTTTGTAAAGTTGTATTTATGAAGAAAAAAATATGTAGGTATAGTATTTATGAAGAAATAATAAGATTTTAATTTCCCTTTTCGAACCTAAAATCTCCCGGTAACAAAACTACCGAAATTAGTATGAATTTTATTGAAAAAATGTAGTAAAAAAATAATAATGTTGATGACTGTATTTTTAAATATTTAAGCCCAATATTTATTATTATTTTCTATTATTGTTGTTGAGTTTTACAAGCGTTAAACTTTTAATAAATAAAATTAATTGTGAAAAGAACCACACAAAATCGAATACAACAACCTTTAAAATTCCTGGTTTCCAAGTTTGAAATAAATGATTCCCTTTAAAAAATGAACAACCCATATGTACACAAATTTTCGATTTACATTTCACTTAAAATTGTATATAGATATTTCCGTATATACATACATATTCTATTTTCACCGAGAGTTTATCTAACGAGGTGATATTAAAATAATTTTGTAGTGCATTGAAACAGTTCCATAAATCCATTAGCTGTTGGAGTGCATGTAGTGCACACAGCCGGTTCTAATGTGAAATGATCAGGTGCTGCGGTCTTCTTAAACACCCGCCAACAGTCGTAAATAAACAGGTGTCCCGTGGAGTCACACACACCCACGTACACACTTCATAAACATTTCATTCAATAAACTCACTTTATGTCGCAAATCAACAAATATTTCTCTTTCAATTTATTCTTACTACAATATTTTAAACAATAATATCAGATAACATTTTAAATAATAATCTTTCCATATTTTAAATCTTTCGCAACGGTTTAGTTAATTATTGAAACAAATAAATAAAAATTTGGTGGGCCAGTTTTAGTCGTCTTGGATTAAAAAAAAAAGTGAGATCGAAAGACAATATTTGGGTTTAAGTTGTGTAAATTATTTATTAATTTACAACGTTTCGACAGCTCAGTGCTGCTTTCGTCAGGTAAATAACAAAACTAAATATAAATAAGCACTGAGCTGTCGAAACGTTGTAAATTAATAAAAAAAATTACAGAACTTAAACCCAAATATTGTTTTTCGATTAATTATGAGTTCTGAAAACTTCTTTCAATATTTAAAATGTGTGATGATGACAGTGACAATTTCACTTATATTATACTTGTATTTTAATGGCAAATGATGTCTTCTTTAATTCATGCGCAAAAGAAATGTGACAAATGAATGCTGTCTCTCAATCAATGTTAAAAACAAATATTTCCAAAACGGGAAAAGATATTGATCGTCTGTTTGAAAATTTGGAATCTACACTTTAAAATCTGTACGACACTAATGCCCGGTTGCATAAAAGCGTGATTAGCTAATCAACTGGTTAACTTCACGTTGTTACCATGGTAACGTATTAAAAATACATGGTATCAACGTGTAGTTAATCATGTGATTAGTTAATTACGGTTTATGCAACCATGCATAAAACTATGTGCCGAAACGTAACCAAAGTGACCACGGTTACCTTTTCTAGTAACTGGTTAACTTATGGAATGCGGTTTTTGAAAATTTTGGTTGGTTTTAAATAACCAGACACTAGATACAAGCAGTGGTTAGTACGGCTAGTTGGTGAGCTGTTTATGTCGAATCATGTTAATTCAAATTATTTCTTTGAATTTGTTTATTTTTTGATATAGACATAAAAATTAATTGGTTTGTTTTTCATAATTACTTTATATTTTTATTTTCTTTATGAGGTATAAAATTAATGGATTCTTGTAATAATTAATAATAATATTCACCGCAAAACTGACAACTGATAGATACATGGCTTACTTCTAAGATAAACCGCAACGTTTCGAAAGTTACCAGAAATTTCAATAATCACATAACCACAAAGTAACCGGTTTCGGGGTCACGGTTACTATGGTTAAGTTTCGGAACAAACTGTAAATGATGGCTTTTCCAGTCCATATTTCGACCCGAACTACTCCTAAACTTAATAATTGTAATACGAAAAGTGAAGAAACTTTCGTAATTTTTCAAAAACGGTAATATACCATGTACATCGAAAATCAAAATTCGGGTTAAAATTTCAAATCTATACTTTTTTTTCTATGAGATGATAAATGGTTATGGTTTTTCTACTTCTAATTTCGATCCAAACTACCCCTAAATTTTAATATTGTACAAAGAAAATGCAATCGCAACTTTAAAAGCAAATATCTCGAGCATGGTGAAACATATCAACAGCCTATTTCAAAATTTGAATCTACGTACGTATACAAATTATGTTAATTAATTCATTTTTTTTGAGAATATTTTTTTCCAACCAATTTTCATCCCTCAAAATAAACTCTCTCGAAATCTCAAAATTAGAGAGTAGATACGACTTTGGCGCCAATCATCAATCGATTCCTCTCTTCAAATTACATAATATGTGTAGTAATTTTCATCAAAATATTTCACCAGATACAAATTTATGCAGAATTTTTAAAAATTGCTAAAAAAATCTGCATTTTGCAGAACTGGTAACAATAATTTTTTGTAATCTAAAGGCAGCCTCTAAATTTTTTCTGGTTTCAAAAGAAAAAAATCGTTATTTTTTCCATCTACTTTTGTGTAGCACTCAATTCTGATCTAAAATTTGACTCATTTATAAATTCGTACCTAAAAATTGATCATTATGAGAACAAAATTACAGAATCTGTATACGACCCTCCAAATAAATGGCACAGATTCATTAAAAGATATGTAAAACAAATATTTAACTGTTATCTATTAATCAATACCTATATAAAAACTTAAAAATGAAATTAGTATTTTGTATTAATGTTTCGACTTGGTACCACTTTCTTCTTGTACTATCTCCTATCGATTTGTCTCTGATGTACTCCGTCGTTCTTTCAAGACGTTGTACCACCCGCTGTCTACAAGCTTTACTCATGTTTCTATCCGCCCTCGAATAGAAGAACAAGTTGAGAAGATTTTAGAAATCTCGGACATTAATTCTGGGACTTTTTCTAAACGAAACAAAATTAATTTTAAATTGTTATTGCTTCGGAACATGAAACACTTGGGTGGTTTATTAATTTTAGAAAGCTCAAAACATAATTGAAAACATTCAATTATTTATTATTAGTATTTCTGAAAATAATATAAAAATATTAACAATAATATTTAAGCGGTTGATGTTTTGAATATTGAGAATCTGAATTCAAGTCTTGCAGTCAAATTCTTCATTTTCTGATACACCCAGTAATAGGTAATAACCTATGTAATAAAGGATAAGTGCTTATTCTTTTAACTTCCTTGTAGAAAATAAAGGAAGTATTGTAACCGCGAAAAATAGGTTTTCAGGTTACAACGGAAATATCCATTTTGACTAGTTTCGGCGTGACGTCTGTACGTACATATATGTATGTCCCGCAAAACACAAAAATGATTAATTGTAAAATTTTTATTGCAAAAGCAGAAATTTATAAATCATTATTGAAGATTGAAAATGCATGATGGAACTAAAAATGATTGCTCGAAACAAAACTAAAGGTTTCGGAGTCAATGGAACATTTAGATATTTTGTCCACGAAAAGAATATGGTAAATTTTACTTTCGAGCTTCGATTTAATAGGAACAAAATACAAAACATCGATGTGAGCCTTGTTATTGATCATTATGATGCGTTTATTAAGTTTCAAAGAAATATGCGAAATAAATTTCATATTTATGAAAAGGAAAGCGTGCAAATGTTTCTAAAAAGAGTATTAGCCTGTAAACTGTAAAAAATTAAGACAAAACTTCATCATGATGAGATTCAAGATAATGAGGTATATATTTCTTATTTTGTAATAAAGAACTATAGTTTAATAAAAATATTTCATCAGTATATATTAAACTAAGCTAGTACAGTTCTCAGAAAATAAATTAAAATAGCCTTTGGATATATAAATTGATAACTAATTTAAGCAATTCTGTAATTATCAAAGTTGTGCCCAAAATTTTGATTTTGGGAAATAGATAGATCTCAACGCGCTGATTTCAAATTTTCAAACGGAAATTAATTATCTCTTTTCGTTCCTGAGATATTTGCTGTCAAAGTTTGGACCTCAATGAAGTGTGTTTTTTTGGCTATATCTTTAAAATAGGTAGAGATATAATCTCAACGATAATACCAGTCGATATTGCGGGAAAAATTACATAAAGAAATGTTTTCTCCGCATATATGTTCTTTGGAACGATTAGGTGAAAAATAAAAAAAAACGAAAAAACCTAAATTTCAAATTTCTCCGAGGAACTTTTTTTCTCTAAAACTTTTCATTTTCTGGAATTAAGTAAATATTGATGTGCTGATTTCAAATTTTCAAACCGAATTGAATTATCTCTTACCGTTCTCGAGATATTCGTATTCAAAGTTGAGTTTTAGTGATACCTAAAAAAACAGGTTTTTTAGGGATACCCTTCTAAGAGTTAGGTTAACGACTTCGGCGACCTCACCAATCGATTCTATGGGCAAAATTACATAAGTGTACCAATTTTCAGATCTTTATTCCAACGGATACAATTTTTGCAACAAAAATACGAAAATCGGCGAAATCGAAAAAATTGCCTGATGCACCCCTTACGATTTTTTTCGATTTTTGGCCATTTTCAGTTTTTTCCTTCTAGAAATTCTATCTGTTGAGACAAAAATCTGAAAATTGGTACACATATGTAATTTTGCCCGTAGAATCGATTGGTGAGGTCGCCGAAAGTGTAAACCTAAACATTTAAGGGGTATACCTAAAAAACCTTATTTTTTAGGTATAATTTTCAACTTAAATATCTCGAGAACGGGAAGAGATAATTGAGTTCTGTTTGAAAATTTGGAATCAGCACATCGGTATCTACTTAAGTCCAGAAAATGTAAAATTTTGAAGACAAAAAGTTTCGAGGCGAAAGTTTAAAATTTAGGTTTTTTTAG
The DNA here is from genome assembly GCA_035578165.1 of Stenolophus ochropezus. NCBI lineage: Eukaryota > Metazoa > Arthropoda > Insecta > Coleoptera > Carabidae > Stenolophus > Stenolophus ochropezus. Next base: position 14,615,429 of record JAQOWZ010000018.1, on the reverse strand, counting down.
TTTTTCCCATTTTTCACCTAATCGTTCCAAAGTACCTATATGCGGAGAAAACATTTCTTTATGTAACTTTTCCCGTAGAATCGCATGATATAATCGTTGAGATTGTATCTCTACCTATTTTAGAGATGTAGCCAAAAAACACACTTTTTTGATATGCAACCTTAACAGCAAATATCTCAGAAACGAAAAGAGATAACTGAATTCTGTTTGCAAATTTGGTATCAGCGTAACAAATTCTTTTAAAAAAATTGTGAACATAATTTTGTAAAATTTGAAAATTTTCGAGCTAAAAATTCGATATTTTCAAATATTTTCGGGTTAACGCAAAAATATGGCATCATAGGATTTGTGAATTTCTTCTCCTCTTGTTACTACATACATAAACTATTTTTCCAAGTATTATTCATGACAGAAATTCATTACCTATAAGTTTGTGCATTTGTGTTTCCCCAACATTATTTCAGCATATAATTTTTGATCTTCACATTTCTGCTCCAAATCAAACAATTCTCTGTATACGGCACTCCTTGGTCTAGACTTATTTATTATTTTTTTTAAAATTCAAAAACCTTGCCATCTTAGGGGGGCTATCGCCCCGTCGCCCCTTCCTCAAATCCGCCACTGGTCTAATGTCGGTATAGATATATAAATACTGATATCCGCATTAAAGTAGATCTGGCACACCCAACAATGGGTAATAAGCTGTGAGTGATATACATTTTTATTTTATTTATTAAATATATTATTAAAAGTATCAGATCAACATGAAATCTTCGCGTTCATCAACTGAAAGTCCGACATCTGTGTTTAGTGTTGCATACTTCACACTAATTTAGCATGTGTATCACGGTATTCACGGTTTGTGAATGGTGTTTGTTTCCTTGTATGTTTACCGACTTTGAAGTGTTCCGCGATTATTAAATTTTAAATTTATGACTAAATCTTTGTGAAAGCTACAAAATATTTACTGATTATATTTTAGCGGTTGCAGCCAAGGTATGAACGAAGCAAAAGTGAGGTTAGTTGTTTATGTTACATCAAAAAATGTTTATGACATGGCATTGTATATTGTTTATTTAATAATAATTGGAAAGGTATTTACTGTGGTTACCTCAAGGTATTTATTGATTTGTTGAAAGATCATTCTGCACGTTTTATCACTTTGTATCTGTTTATACCTACTGTTTATAGTCGTACATATTTTATGGGAATATATCGTAAAAGTTTTGGTTTTTGTTATTAGGTACATATATTATTTAAATTTAACTTGTTGTACAGAACATCTTCTAAAGGTTAAAATGTAAAAGAAAATATGATAATGATATATTGCATGATTAGATTCTTAACTAGATGATAAATATGGTTGTTATAATAGTCTTTTTATTTTAAAAAGCGTGTATTAAGAAATTAGCTACTTCAGTTTATCCAGTAATTATAGTCTTATTTCCTGGTAGTCAAGTTTATTTGTTCTTCATATTATTACACTGTTATAGTCATTAGCATTACTCGTAAAGAATTTGTCTTATAGATAAAGTGCCCGTTATAATCTAAGACAATTTCGTGTCCTGATACATATATTTTATCTAAATTTGTTATAATCATGTTAATGTTGAAAACCACATAACAAAATGGTATAATGACCTAGTGAAGATCTCTCAGCTCGAAAATGGTACAAAGTGGTACAGACAAATTAAGTTGACTTTTAACTATTAAATATAGGAAAATATAGTAGGGTTGTTTAAGCTTTTCTCATTTTTTTGTATGTTAATCTATATTAATCTATATTCGTGAAAAAATACTGCATATAGCCATAAAAAAATCTAAAAATATTCTCGTGAAAAACAATAGTATATGGTGACGTCACATTCACTGCTTAGAAAGAAAAGTCTAGAATGAGTGAAACAGACCTATTTTTGAATTTTATAACGCTGTGCATTTAGTGCTTTATTGTACTTTTTTTGTTTTTAACTTATACTATTAGGGTAAACTTTCGTATGATGTATATAAAGACAAATGTTCTTCACAACTACTTGTTTACGACGGTTGTGCGCATGCATTAGTCGTACGGGTTACGTCATCAAAATAGCGCTGGTTTTAAACATTGAACATCATTTTGATAATTAATAATATTAAAATGTCATCGTTTCAACTTTTTTCTATTTTATTATAATCTATTCGCAACTAAAATTAAGATACAATATGTTTTTTTTTTATAAAAGCAAGATGCTTAAACAAGACCATTCAGTACTGCGATGTAGTAAAATTTATTCAAAAATTTCAATCAATCTCAATCGGTTTCAGCTCCACTTGAATTATCTTCAGACGGTGATTAGTCAATCAAATAAAATGTATATATATATATATACATTGAAATAAAATGTTGTACGTCATTCGGCCGTTAATGATTTTCATGGTACTCATTTCGAAGTTCCTTTGACTCCGGTCCTTTGTCACCTCGTCCGGAAACATCTTATTCATACCATAAAACTCATTTACCGTACTTTTAATGTAAATTATGTATTATTACGAGTGTGAATTAAACTTTATGTCATTGTTTGTTGATATTTGACGTATAATTATATATTTCATATATGAAAAAAATAAAATGACAAAGATGTACGATTCATATAGGTTTCCGAAAATTTAAATATTTTAGATTAATCTTACGGCCAAAATCTTGTGCATAAATACAAACATATGTCAAAATGTGAAAACGAGGATCAAATCAGATAATCTAACCTTGATTAATAGAATACGACAGATCAGTTGATCATTGATTTTAATTACCTGATTAGCTTGATTAAAGAGTGGTGAATTCGGCCGTTAATCAATAAATATGATAATCGAGGATAGTCAATAAATCAATTTAGAAGTTGCCAGGGCTTTTGGATTATGTGTAAAAATCTTTCGCTTCGAAGCTGCATAGAAAAGTCAAGAAATCTATTGTGGCTTTTATATTAACAATTAAGTTAATCAATAAAGGTATTAAAATATTTTTTCGTCGTCTCTGTTGAATGTATATAGTTTTGTTTTATACATGCTTCCTCTATGAACTGTTAAGTGAACTAGACAATTTTCCACATATATGTCGATTTATATTTAAGTGAGCATTTTATTAGAATTGCAACAACCCATATCTTTATTGCGTTATTGGTCATAGAGAAATGAATTTTATTTCTAAACAGGTAATAAAAATGGTAGAAAACCTGTAACGAATGGTATAATGAATCATTAAGTTTAATTAGGATAGAGTAAAAATGTGTGCAAGATGCAATCGACAAGGCAGCTACGTTTAAAGTAATTACATAGATTCGCTGCGGTAAAATATCTGCCGTTCGCGAGAATGCGGCGAACCCCGTCATTTACCGGTATTCTGTGAAATTTACACTGCTCTAAACGACAGCAGACCGCCAGAGACGAACAGACTTCGCCTATTACAGCCAGAGAATGAACTTCTTCCTGCGTTACATTCCTGGAAGGTACAGGAGTCCTTGTATTATCTTTCCTCATAGCAACTATAGTTGCCACCATATATGGCTTTGCAGCATAAATTGAGGGATTAGTCAATTACGTAATAACGAGATGAGACTGTTAACGGATTGACAGCGTTGACAAGTCTGTTATGACAAGATAATAAGGAAACCTCTAAACCAGGGCATGTAATAAAAAAAAAAATACTGGTTGACGGTTAACCCTTATAGAGAATATTATAATAATTACGGTTTTACTTCGAAAACCGGTTTTTAAAAATTGGAAATCGGTTTAAACCGGATAATATATCGGTTAAAACAATAGTGAAAAGAAATAATTTAAAAAAATCCTAAATCTTTAAATAAAAAGAATTAAAAATATAATTAAAAGAAAATAATAAAAAATTACGATATAAAAAATATAACAAATAAAAGAATGCAATTTAATTAACGAATATTTACAAAAATTCACTTCAGAAAGACGCAGGTCACTTTTTAATTATAAACTTTCCTAATGCTGAGAAAGAGAGTACTTACTTTTATATTTTCAATAAAATGTAAATATCTTTTGGTTTTTGTTCACTTATGTTTATTTTGGAATAGTCGTCCGAATGCTATTCGTGGTTAAATTTTATCTGGACTCGAGCCTGTTCTGTTGCTAATTTTCTCATCACATTGATCAAAATTTACTTGCTTGACAACTCGCGATTTTTTTGTCAATGCCATTCGATAAATTTTCTCAAGTACCGTAAGGTATTTGTTTCGTGAGAGGTAGAGGCTGTAAGCTGACATCCTGCACCACTAAAATGCGAGTAAACAGTCCAGAACATGGTTGCTACCTTTCCTACATAGTTCGACCCGGAGAATTCGGTTTTCAATGTAAATCTTCGGGCTCCGGTTTTATGAGATAAATCTCCAGGTTTCATTTTGTTTTATTCTACAGGGTGGTGACTCAAACTCATGCACATAGGGATTTAACATGTAAAACCATATTTTTCTAATTTCCTGCTCTCCTAATTCTATTGGTTAATAACTTCAAATAAACGTTGTATAGTAGAAAAATTTGCATCTGAATCAATGAGCAAAAATAATATATTCATAAAAATTACGTAAATCACGCCAAAATTGGCGGTAGTCTTGGAATTCAGACAAAAATGAACAAATATTTAACGGTTTATCAGTCAAGTTAGCTGCGTTAGTTTATTTTTATTAATTACTGTTAAAATGAACTTTAGCGTAACTTGATAAAACAGTAATTACAAATAATAATAAAATAAACTAACGCTGCTAACTTGACAGATCAACCGTTAAACATTTATTAACTTTTGTCTGAATTCCTCCATGGCGATTGCTATTTTTGTGATAATTTTCGTTATTTTCATACCTAAATTTCTGAGATCTTACAAAGCATATAAAATTAATTTTGCTTATTGATTCAGATGCAGAATTTTTTGCTCTACAATTGTTATTTAAATCTTTTTTACCTAAAGTAATTATGAAAGCAGAAAATTACAAATATATGATTTTATATGTTAAATCCTTTGTTCATGTGTTCGAGTCACCACCCTGTATGTAGGTATACAGTATGTGCAACGAAATGCGGAATATAGAACTTTTAACATAGGATATAAAAAAATTGAGGATTAATTTATAAAAAAAATTCAACAGTACAAACTTATTCAATCATATTTGATGCAACAAGATGGGTGCAGTAAGAGATTTATTAAATACAAAATGTAATATTTTCATTCAAAATCAGACAGCCATGCGAAGAAAAGAAAATATTTAGGTGATAGTTTATTATTTTCATCTCATTATAGTTAATGATTAATTTTTGTTGTAGTCTAAAATTAGTTAAAAATGCATGTTTTGTTCGTAAGTATAATAAAAATTTGTGTTATGTGATGTACTTTTTATTTAATACTATTTTTATGTGTAGATTTTGTTCAAGAAAAATAATCTAAATTCAACTTAAATAATATTAAAATAAAACAACTGTCATATAGATATTTTCTTTTATTTCCATGGCTGTCTGATTTTTAATGAAAATCTTACATTTTATATTTAATAAATTCCATAATGCAGTCGTGCTGTTGCATCAATCATCATCTTATCTGATGTAGAATTTAATTTTGAACATATTTGTACTCTATAAGGAGAGAGAGTATCCGCAATATTTTAAAATCCTACTTTAAAGTCCTGTTCCGCGTTTCGTTGCACACGCTGTACTTGATTAAGGGCTACCTAATTTGTCAAGTACATGAATAGTCATTATCTATGAGGTATATGTTCAATGCACGAACGCATAAGCGCAAGAGTGCTAAATTCTTCATGAATGTATACTAACATTTCATTTTCAAATTAAACTTTGATCATTGTAAAAATTATTAGCTTTCATTTAACAAAATAACAAAATATTGAAAACGTTACATTCCTTCGGTAGCTCTTCGAAAACGGATTGATTCATACAAGAATTGACTGGTAGTGATTAACACGGTACTTTGTGTACTAACGTAAGACTGTATTGACAAGTATAGTGATGATGTTGTCAGTCATGTGTTAGAACCATATCAAAACGTTCTTCCCACGTAAGGAGTCTTTACTTCATGTCACTCACATTACATTCCTAGAAGGAATAGAAAAGGACTTTCTTCCTCCGCTATATCCTAGAACAAACGGGATTTCTCCCACCACCTTTCCTCATCATAACTCTACTTGAACATTAGTGGTATATGTTTCATCTGTTTTAACCGCAGAAAAATCTTTCTTTACAAAAATTCTTTACTTTCTGTCATGCACATTACATTCCTAGAAGTAAAACAATTTCCCACATTTATTTCTTAACGGTTTTGCTTGAAATTACAAAATAAATAAACTATAAATCAACTATCAACCAAGTAAATATAATAACGAACAAGTAAACAATATTTATAATAAATTTTCAAAAATCAATCCATTAACTGCTAAGCAATGACTCAATCTGCTACAAAGCTTTTGAATTACATACGATTATATGTGGGCAATTGTACTATTTTAAAAAATATTTTGAATTTGAATTTCTAATTGGTCTAAATTTTGAAGATTTCCCTCAGTACAAATTTCTGATTTTAAAGGTCACTAATAAAAAAAAATTAGATGTATAATGTCGAGTGATCAAGAAAATTATTCTACTATTACCTATGTCATTTTCTCTAAAGTTATTAATGTGCAGGCCTGTAAGAAAATTTTACAACCTAAAAAGCAAATGTCAAATTCATTCGCTATGTTTCATTTTAAATGAGGCAAGCAAATATATACTGCTGTTAATCAAATGACAAGTCGTAATGTGGTCTTAATCGTAACCATGAAGATGATAAATCCCAAGATTTACATTAAAAAATACTCACGTTATGTAACTAATTTTTTGAGGGTTGTTACTTTTTGCGAAGAGTACACTTTTAAATCAGTGGCGGCTCGTGGTATTTGTGAATCAGGAGGAGAATTATTTTGTTAGTGTCAAAGATTTTGGTGAAAAAAACATGGTCATAATAATAATACAATGTTTAGAACTTTCCGACCTAAGTAACAAATGTAAAGAAGGTGATAATTTTTGTGTTTTTTTATCATCGCTGTCAAAAATTAGTACAGTTTGTTTCAATTTCTTTGCAGATGTATCTGTTAAGACTTCCGCAACGGGTAGCTTCTTACACGAATTATAAGGGTCACCAAACAGGGTTGTAACAAAATTTTCGAATTGTGACTTCAGGGTCGCCACATCTCTTAATTTACATTTGCTAGTACCCACAACTGAACATGTCAACAAGTTACATTCGAATGATGGTACATCAAATTTTTACAAATTCTAAATAAAAGCAGGTATATTAATTACGGTATTTTCAAATAGTCCCGATAGGTATATCGTTTATACAAATTTTAGAAATTCTTCCCTGACGCGTAGGAAGATAAATACACTGATGATGCGGTACACCAAGTTGTTACAAAGTCTAGTCATTTGCAAATGTCTTGGTACAAACTGCAAATGGAAATTGTCAGATGACCAATGAATTATATTCTCAGTAATAACAAATAACAAAGTCTATAATAATATAATATGTATGCATCTTCTAGTTTTATAACGTCGTATAACTTTAAATTTTGTTTAATTTTATAAGCGGTGTACATACCTGTAATGACATGGAGGAATATATTTTACAACTAGCATTATGTAGGTTTATTTTATTGTTTAGTACTACTCAAAGTATACAATTTTCATTTTGTTTTACACATTTAATAGATTTGCATATATAGCCGGACGAATGTAGTATTGTTGTTGTTATGTTGAAGATTTTTGCACAGCGAAATTATAGTTTTGAATTTCGCTAATCACGGGAAGTTATCTTCTTTACCATAAAACACAAAGATTAAATTTTACGCTTTACAGTAAGGTAAAAAAGGCTTGTTGGATGGACATAGCGAATAGCCTCAAGAATGTCAGAATTGTCTTTGTGGGAAAGCATCGTTATAAAACGCTGTAAACTTATAAGAATTGTCATTTTTATTTGAACTTTTGTTTATTAATTCTTCGATCGGATAGTAATATCGCAGACCTAACGTATTATAAGAATAAGAATGAGTCTTCTTGACTGGTGGATGGAATATGGAGAAATAGAGTTTTTAGAATTCAATTAATTTATTTTGTGGAAACGTAGACACTAGAGCAGTGTTTGTTATTAATTAATCAGATTTTTGTATGATTTTATTGATGAAAATGATATATGAACTAATTTAAACAAGGAGTTACTAATTTTTTTTAGTGCTTTACTTGAAATGAAACATAATTTATATATGTAATAGTTAATAAGGGCATAATCAAAAAATTAAAGTACGAGCGCATGTTTAAAGTTCGACGCGGAGCGGAGAGCTTTAATTTTTGTGAGGACCAATATGCCAATTTATGTTCATGTTGTTAAACTGTGAAATGTTTTGAAAAAAGAAAAGAACAAGACATAATTACCATAATTTTTTAAAAGAATATCATTATTAAATAAGAATATCATCATTAAATAATAATTTTTAATATAATAATGTTTCTTTTTCCAATATTTCACTGTTCTTATTTTTAGGTGGCTATGTAAAAATTAACAAAATGTAACAATATAAACCAATTGATAATGCAAATTAAAAAACGTTGTAAGATAAAACACTTAAAACACGTTCTCGAAATTTCGAAACTTTATTATTTTTATAGAGTTGTCTAGAAAATTTGAATTAAAATACTTCTGGTATATCTTAATTGTCTTATTTTTCTCTAATTTTTTCATGTCCTAGTAAAACAACTGAAAAGACAAAAAAATGTCGGTTTTTATTTTACCAAAATAATTCCCATTTAAAAAAGAAAAATTGATAGACCTTGCGTGTGAATAAGTTTTTAAAAAGGTTTTCTGTAATAAATAGGAAGTGTATTTAATATACTAAAACTTTTATACAAAGTAAGTTTTTCTATTACTTACCTATAATAAAAAAGGTTAAGAGGGGATTTTTCACAGATACAGTCACTCACTCAGTAAATCAATTGTAGGACAAAAGTTTATGTCTACATTTTTGTCACAGATCCAAACGTTATAGTAGTAAAGTATTTTATTATATCGTTATTGCGTTTAAATATATCATCTAACTAGTTCCGGTTGAAAACATAACAATTAACGTGACCATTGGATCTTGGCGTAAAATTACTAAACGCGCGTGAAATAGCCAATCAAAGAAATAAAAATATTCTTGAAACAAAACACTGTCGCACATTCTCTTATTCTTAAGTCACGGCCTAGTAAATTTTAGAGAAACTTGTCGTTATCGAAAATCTGCCACTGGAACTTTATTTTTATTTATTTCCAAGATTTTAATTACTAAGCATTAACGGTGAAGTTTCATAAAATATCGCGGAGATCGTATCTCATCTGTTTTGCGAGTAGTCGTGTTTCTGCAACAATTACACATGGATGAGATTATTTGAACGATCTCGGACGCTCCGAGGCTATTTAGCATAAATTAAACACTTGTAGCGATGTAAATTTGCTAGAATGGGAATTAAATGTCGCTTCAAGCAAGTCGAAATACGACCGAAAAAGAAAATAAACTTTAACAAAATACGAATAGTTATATACAAGGATCCGAGCCTCTCAGAATGCTTGGTATTTCCATCTCTGTTTATCAAAGTTATTTATTTATTAATATATTTGTGCTACTGTTTGAGACAGTGATTATACACCCAATTTACCGCCGAATACACCATTCCTTAATCAAGATTTGATTTATTCAACATTAAAAAATAAGCTAATCCGCTAATCAAATTCAATGATCAACTGGTCCATCGTATTTCATTAATCAAGCTCTTGATTTTGACAGTTAAGATTAATATCAAATATATAAATTTTCGCAAATCTATATGAGACATAGGTATTATCGTTTTATAATTATAATATGAAAATAAAGTTATGCATAAAATTCTGGAAAGTATTTTGATGAATATTTTTTAAATCTTCTTCGAAATATTCCCGAATCACGAATTGTTCGAAGAAAATTGGATCCTTTTGAATTTTACGAAAACATTGAATTTAAAATTAAATATAGGTAACACACAGTAATGTTTTTAGTTTACAGTCTCATTTTGAAACCCAAAAACCGTAGAAATAATCCTGTACCAACAACGAACAAAGTTTTATTAACCCTTCACGCAGTTTCTAGAAAGTTCTTGGAGATCATTAAATTATAACATATATCGCGACCAAGTGCAGAATAATTATGAAAGTAAAAAGTATAGTGTGTCACTCGTGCAGAATCACCTATTTCCCACCCTGTATGATTCCAGCATTCAACTTCGTCTCGTACCGAAACTACCACACTTCGTGAAAAATAGGCGACTTTCTGCACTTGTTTTACATTATATTATTTTTCTTTATTTATATTTGTTATAGTTCTTTTATTTTCCAATATATTTTAAACTATTTTATTCTTATCTATTTTTTTCTTACTTCTCTGCCATTTGTTACTTTTTTTCCTCACATATGAAAATATAATTATAAGGTATAAGTCTACATATAATAAAAGTTTAATTCACCCTAATAGTAATACTATATTATCTTTTAAACACATTAAACAAAACTGAATCAGTTGATCATGATATCTTGAATATGAAGTCAAATTGATAAATTAGAAGAAATGTTGATGTATGAATCAGCTTGATTTTTGTATCCGTTGATCATTAATCAATGGTCTAATGGTGAATTCGGATGTTAATTTTTTAATATTTGGTGCCCATCATATATTACCCCCAAATCTTAGTCCCTTGATTCATTAATATTTATTTGAATATTTAATAAACTTACATCCAAGTGCCATTTGGGGGTGATCTTGCTGCTTCAGCATTACTTCTTATAACGATAAGTATCACAAGTGGGGTAAGGAACCCCAAAATCCAGGTCATAGTGTCTCCTTTGTCCAAATGTCTGAAACAAAAAAAAGTTTTCAATTTTTTGCATGTCACTGCAGAGTTCGAATCAGCGACGCCTAAGGATAAAGTGCAGAATTAATAATATCATTTTACGTACTATTTTGTGTGTATTTGATTGAGTATGTATTCTATTTAACTCCTTTCTAATCATAGTAAATTGCTGCCATTTGCAGTAATATGTAAACTGGCGGTAATAGGGTGTTATTATTAGGATAATTGTGTGTTTAATAAATTAATACATGATAAATACAGGATAATTTCAGGACATTACTGCAAGTATTATAGGTTATGAACAGAATTCCACATAATTTATATCGAGGGTTGCAGGTTATCACACTAATCTTTAATAAAACAACAACAAATTTTAACAAATTCCTGTAATTCTTTATTCATTACCTGTTATTCGTACTCTATTTCTTGTACCAGGTCTCTGTATTTTGCTTTATTTACTTCATTTGCTGTACTTATCTGCATAATGCTCTAATTTTTCTTCTAGTTCTTCCTTTTACTTGCTCTATTTATCTAGTTCTTTATCTGTTTATTGCCCTCTGTAACGATTTTCTAATTATAGTCCCAGTTCCGGTTATTTTGCTCTAGAATGTCTTCTAATTTCTCCTTTAATTACAATATTTGCTTGCTTCGGTTTACCTAATTTCGGATCTAATTATTGCCTTGCTTTCTTGCTCTAGTTTGTGGCCCAGTTTCCAATATTTTGCTCTATTTATTTGTGGCAGACGGTACTCTTAAGTTTTCCCCGAGTTAACTTCTATTTATTTTCTCTAGTTTTTGTGCAAATACCCAGTAATTTGCTTAATTTTTTGTTAATGTTATGTTATGAATAATTAATCAAAGGCGGATTGTATTTCATATTCATAATTCATAAAGCAATTCCATTTCAATAAAACAAATTTCCACTTAGTTTAATTAAAAATATGTTCCCCTTAGTTCGAATCCCCTTATATTCTGATATATTATTATTGCAATATTATCATCTTAAGTATAATCTTTATTGATCATTTTGACAAGTTAATTAGTAACTGTAATTAATAAAGATATGTCTTAATACCAATTCGAAATTAATCTTCCGATTTGTGTACTTAAGCCGTTGGTATAAGGATAAGGAAATAAAGATGATAAATGATATTTGTGTAATTAAAATTAAAGTAAATAACATAAGTCATGTCGAGATTGCGGTGGTTGTATATTAGTCTCATTTTTCAACTTTTTGTACGCAGTCCGAAGTATTTGATAAATGTGGGAACTTGCTTATATAGAACAAAATGTTGCAAATTGTTATATAATTGCTGGGATAATTAGTACTAATTTCTCTAAGTAACATAGTTATAGGAAAATTTTAATTACATAACAATCATAAAACAGATTACTTTTATATTTTTAATTATAACAGCCGACACAAGTCAAACTATAAATGTAATTCTGTTTCTCCTTGAAAATATTCTTGGTGCTCCAAATATGATGCCCCTATTAATTTTTATGTTAAATATACATTAAGATAATTCCAGTTTTAAAAATTAATGAGTTAGATTCGAAACGTCGAAACCGTCGGGGCACAAAATAAAATCCAAATTTTAACTGAATTCCAGAAATTTATTGCCCTATTCTATGAAAGAAAATTTTCTAATCATTAGATTCTAGTAGAATGCAAGTCTGTTTCTCCTCAAGAAAATAATTTTGGTGCCCTTAATGCGCTTCCCCTAGATAGGTATATCTTTTTTCTCATCATATACGCAGACATGGGCGCCGACTTTTCATAATTTGTTTGGGGACAAAATTTGTTATGCTATCATCTAAACACAAGAAAAAATAAATATTACAGCAACACATAAGAATGCTAAATATTCTTGATCAAGTGAAATCAGAGCACAATCCAGAGCATATAAATCTTCTCCAGAATGTGTTTTGATTTCAGTAGGCCAAGAATCAGAGCATTCTGAATACTTGCTCTACGTTTTGGCCCATTGAAACTAGAGCTTAAGTACTCCAGAATGCGATCCAGTTTTAGCAGTCTTAGAATTAGAGCAAGAATAACAGAATTCTCTAATTCTTGACGTACTGAAAGTAGAACAATCTAGGGCAACAAAATCTGCTCTAGAATGTGTTCTGGTTTTAGCAGCCCTAGAATTAGAACAAATACTTCTGCGTGCTCTAATTCCTGAATGCGTTCCTGTTTAAGAAGACCTAGAGTTAGAGCAAACATTTATTAATGCTATAATTTCTGACCCGCTGAAACCCGAGCACAATTCAGAGCAGGTAAATCTGCTCCAGATAACGTTCTGGTTTCAGCAAGCCAAGAAATAAAGCACACGGTCGTCTGAACTGGATCACTTTGAGCCAGACCACCAGGCGAAACGGAGGCCCGAAGGCCCACAAAGACTCGGCGCCCCATAGTCTCAGGATCCCCGGTATATCCTAAGACGCGCATTATTACCAGTGATATGATTTTTATTGGCTGATATTTAATTTGTAATCGTGGTTGTACTAGTGGGAATTTTAAAATGAAAATTTGTATACATAGGTACTTTGATGCGAGGAATTAACTGGTGTAACTCACACCCATTTCAGCGTAGTACTCAGTTAATTAAAAATGGGAAGATATACAATAATTCTTTAAAATAATTACAACTCAGGGCTTTATTACTTCTACGCCAAGGAAAATATCTCTTTGGGGGCATTGCCCGTAGGGAAATGTTCCTTGGGGGCATGGGCCCCGTTGCCCCCATGTAGTCGGCGCTCATACATACATACATACAGACTCATTTATCTTGTATTCTTAGAATATTTTTATATTCCTTATTACCATAGTCGACAATTAGATATCAATAAATTGAGGTTCTATTCCACTTTATCGGATTTTAGTGAGTCAAATCTAAGAATATGTCATGTTCACGTGTGTATCTTTTATCTTGTATCCTGGGTGGCCATGAATCTCCGATAATTGAGTTATCCAGCTAATTGGATCACAAATAAAAGTTAAAATTCCCGCCGAGATGAGCAGCGGAAGGATATATGTAAAACGGAAATGGTCGATGACTATAAATAAGATTCTTATCGGATGTGGTTTTTCTGCCAATTGGTCACACGTTTTTGTTTTACTTTTTAATATGAAAAGACGGAAATAATTGGCAGATTTGTTTTAAACTTATTGTATGTTAATGTAACAAAAATAAAGTTTATGGGAACTTTAATTAATTTTTAAATTAATTGTTTCAGGAGGACCGGTTTGGAAAATCCTCAGCTGTTCAACCGTAAGTTTTTTTTAATTTATTATTATTATTTTTATTAAAGGGTATAAAATTTTACACATGTAATATTATATATTTGTAACCGGTTACCCATCAGTTTAGTAACCATTTTCGTTCTTGTTTAATAATCATTATAAGTCAACAACATATATGAATTTGACACATAATGATTAATTTATCAAACACCGTTATTTTCATTAAAAATACCGTACGAATTTGGATGATTGTAATTAATATAAATATTAAATGATAATATTATAGAAATATAGTATATAGCTTTAACAATAGCTACACGTTGTACTTTTATGCTATTTTTAATTGAGATTATAAGAATTTTTATAAGAATCTATGATTCTTGCACAAAATTGAATGAAAAAATATGTAAGTTGTACTTAACTCAATTTAGAAATAAGAAATCTATGTTAAAAACCTTTAGTTTGACGTAAAATATATCGCAGTTTATAGCCTGCATATCGAATATTTCGTTTCGTATACAGGAAACACCATTCTGAAACAAAACTGTCTATGATACTTTATTCCATCCGGAAGAGATGTCACACCTTTTATTAAAGTATAATAACTCTTAATAATACAAATTTATAGCAATATTATAAGGATGCAATAATGTTTGTAGTTTGTTTTAAAAAAACCTTAACAAAAAAGAAACTTATGTGAAAATGTACAAAAGCCCATCTATTCCGATAACGCAGGGTTAGATGTTTTAGGGTGAGGTGTTAATAAAAGCTATAAAAATTAAGAAAAACTAAAGGCCGTTTTAGACTAGCCTATATATGGGATAATAAATACTACAAGATATGGTACAATATCCTGTAATGAAAATTGTTAGATTTTGACGAAGTTTTGTATGATACTAATGCAATTTCATGTGCAATATATAGGCTTTGATTGTGCACACTTTCCTTGAATATGTCAATGTGACAAAAAAAATAACTATAGTCGAAATTTTTAAGCAGTAGAGAGACGTCATCAATATTTGTAACTAGATTATGACGTCACGAATTACAAAGTTTATATGTGTATTAGTTTAGAAAATGTGTTGCGTGTTGCATATGGCAATGCCAAATTTAATAACAACAAATAAAAAGATAACATACCTCTCGAATTGCTTTTAACGGCAGTAATGGTCCACTGTCAGTTCTTTTTCAAAATATGTAGTCGCATTTGCAGTTAGCACTTGCGACTGCTTCGATAATGCTTTAGGCATTATTACTTACGCTAATAAAATAAACATATAACAAGAAACAAAGAACACAAATACGAACAATTATAAGGAACAATACAACTTAAACGAACAAACAAAGATTTTATATTATATTATTTGACAACTCAATCAATCGGCGTGACAAGAAACAAATATATGTAAACATATTTTATTTGAGTCGTAGCCAACGTGTGTTAAAAAAATACACTGCAATTATTATAAATAAATTGAAATGTCATTAAATACCTTATATTTTAATTTGAAATAATAGTAAATATAATAAATAAGTAATTTTTTTATGATACCTTTTTTTACTACTCGGTTTTCTAAACAAAAACATCTTTCGAAAATTTCTACAAGTTTTATTTCGTTTTGTAACGTTTTTTTCAGGTCTATGACGTCTCTCTACTGCTTAAAAATTTCGACTATATAAATTCATTTCTATTTAAAGTTTGCAATACTTACAACTTTACCAGTAGTAACACAAATTTTCTTTAACCGATACATACAAAAAAAAATAAACGTTAGAAACGCGTGAGATCACAAAATTCATATGTGCGGATGCTCACAGCCAAATTTAGTGACAGATTATATGAAAAATACAACGTGTTTTGTTTTTTCAACACATTTACAATCGTATACAATATTTCAACCAATTTGTTGTTTGATACTAGCCAACTTAAATTGTACCAAAAATGGTGCAAGATCTTATACAATTTATAGGCTAGTCTAAAACGACTTTAAGTTTCATCCAAATTCATGCCGTGTACCCTAAAAATTTTCGCACCATATAAATTAAACAAATTACCATAACTTACGTGAGAAACAATTTATCGACAAAATTTCAAAAGAACGATCTACTTGTAGTTATACATTGTTATACTATGATCTTAACCCCATCTAACAATTATTTTTGACAAGTGATATATAGGTTAAATATTTTTGCAACAGAAGTGACATTCGTTCTGCACTTCTCGAAATGATTTAGCCTGAAACAAGTGCTGTTATTTCCGTTGTGATGGCAACATTCCTTGCTTATTAAAAATGTTGAACAAATCTTTTGTTGTTAGGAATCCTTTTACTTCGTCACGATTTTCTCCTCGCACGCACAACGTGATTTAGACTCAGTGGATAATTCAATAAGACCGCTTGCAGATTGCCGATAAACAAAATACAGATAAATAAATCTCATTGCGTGCACTGCCACCTGAGATGTGAATGCGATGATATTTTTATCGCTAACTTCATAATTAAATCGCGATGATTTAGGACAAAATTTATTTTCGAAAGGAAAGAGATTGAGAATTGTGTTAAGAATTAATTTAATTAACACTGAACTAAATAACTTTGAGATTTATTGCTGCTTTTATTTCGCATATCTTACAAATTTTAGAACAAAACCATCAACAATAATTATAATGTTAGTAAGTCATCCAGTCAAAATATACATAATTTATTATCCATTTACATTATAATTTATCATTTCCCAATAAAAATTTTAATATAATTTATCACAAATTTCTCTCTGAAACAATAAAGCACTTTCTATATTTGTACTTTAACACACAGCTTGCAAGCTATAAATCTATTTTTTCTGCGGATTTATTTATTCTACCAATTAATAAACGATAATTCATAACAATTGAAGACGACTTTCACTTAGTGTAGTTAAGAATAGATACAATTCCTGATGGATATAGATAGCGAACGGTACATTAAATGGATAAACCGCAAATTCTATCGCAGAAAGATAAATTGATTGAATTTACCGACAGGGCCGGATTAAGCCTCCAGCGGGCCCTAGACAAAATATAATTCGGGCCCCCATTTCATATATATATTTTGTCTTGGCAGCTTAGCTTATAAACTAGAGGATTATTTGTTATTAATTTATCAGATTTTTGCATGATTTTATTGATAAAATTGAAATATAGTTATTTGTATATCAAGGGACTAAAGAAAAATTTATTCTACGAGGCGATAGTTTGACGGCTTGACAGATGAGTCCGTAAATTTAAATTTTGACATAAGTGTCTAAAGTTTTACTTTAGCTACCATTTTAGGTAAATACGCGGAGTGATATCGTGTACTTTAGTATCGATTTTGAGAAAATCATTTAAACAACGAGTTATAACTATATATATAAATAACCGTAACATGTCAAAAAATTTTAATATTATAGATAACTATAATTTCATTTCTACCCAAAATGCCTGTGTACCTTCCACCAACCTCTTTTGTAACGATTGTACACAACTTCACTACTGTTGTTTACTCATATATTTTTAGAGCACATCTAGAAACTTATTATAATAACTAATTTTTCAATACTTTTTATCAAAAGTTTGTTTTTTATTCAGGTTATCCCTACATATTATTTTGATATATCGCGCGAGAATTTCAGATCTAGGAAGATACCATAATTTTGATAACATTATTTTATATAATATTTATTATATCCGGAGGCCTCCGAATTATGGGCCTTAGACAATTACTTGCTTGCCAGTATGCTTCATAGAGATGTGCAAAAATGTTCTAGTATTGAGAAAACGCGACTTATAGTTGTCATTCATGGTATAACTTATTTGGTGGTTGGAATATCACCTTAATTTAATATGCTCTGCATTTATTTGATTTGATTAATAAAATTATAGGTGTATCATCCTTTTATTATATGGGACGAACAAAAATTATGCGTAATCATAATTTATTGTACAGGTTTTCTAGCAATGAAAATATTGTACTATATTTGTGTGAATGAATCTACTCTGAATAATAAAGAATTAAATATAACATCCTATTTCAAAAAATTTTGCACCAAAAGAGTATAAATTCAATATAATTATATGTTGCATGAAAATATTATTAATTAATATTTGAACAAAAAAGGAACTACTGAAAGAAATTGAAATCGAAGAATATCTATTCAATTGTAAATGAAAATTAATTTTTTTGTTGCAAATATAGCATAGATATTTATTTTTTCATTGAAATTATTTTATCTTGAATTAATATGTAAAAGATTAAAAAGCACGAACGTATAAATTCAAATTCCCTTCTTCTCATTGCATGTAAGTACATACAGCTTTATCCTTTTAGTATGCAGGGTGATGAATCCAAGGTGGCCCTCTTGCGTTTTCATTACTATTTTTGAGCAAAAATAAATTTTCTTGGCTCTATGGATTGCGGTACTTTATATATCTAGAGACTTATTGTTTTTATCTGCCATCTGCTGTCATCAGCCTGTATTAAAAGGTATAATTTAGATTATTTAACACATCATTTTCACCCAATTAGAATGTTTCATTTGCAATTTTTCAGTGATTATTTCACACACGTCATTTTCACCCGATCTTCAGTTGAAGGCAGTTCCTAGTTTTTAAATGAAAAATTTGATAAACCCTACAGTAGCAATCGCAATGGTTATATTTTGTTTATATGTAAAATTTATGTTTGATCTTTTGCCATTTGTTCAATTAAATGTCATTTTTGACACTCGTTTGTCTTTTACTACTCAACAACTATTCGCAAATTTTACCGATAAATTCATGGATATAATTAAAAGAAATATTTATTGTCAATTTTAATAAAATCATCAATGCCATAATGCTTGCTTCCCTAATTATTTTAAAAGTGCTTCAAATAACAATTTTAGGATATACTAATCTGCATTTTAATCAATAAGCAAAAATAATTTTACTTGCCTTGTAAGCTCAAAAAAAAAGATATGAAAATGTCGGAAATTACTTTAAAAATCGCAATTGCCGTGAAATAGAGACAAAAATAACAAATGTTTAAACGGTTTATCTGTTAAGTTAGCTAAATTAGTTTAATTTTTATCATTATTTTTTAAATTCAAAATTAATTTTTGTAATATTCACTTTAACGGTAATTTTAAATAATAATAATAAAAATAAACTAACGTAGCTAACATGACAGATAAACCGTTAAACATTTGTTCATTTTTGTCTCAATTCCATGCTTACTGCTACTTTTGGTGTGATTTACGTTATTTTCATACCCAATTTCTGAGCTTACAAGGCATATAAAATTATATTTGCTCATTGATTCAGATGCCAAATTTTTTGCTCTATACAACTGTTATTTGAAACTTTTTTTAGTTAAAACAATTAAGAAAGCAAGAAATTACAATAATATAATTTTACATGTTAAATCCCTATGTTCGGGTGTTCGAGTCACCAGCCTGTTGTATTTTATATAAAATTTTGGTGATCTTGATGATTATACAAATATTGTCTTTTTAGTACCGGACAACGAATATTTGATATAATTGTAATTTATTGAACAAGATTTCTGGCAATAAGAATAATTTAATGTATTTATTTAATATATTTTTATATACAATTTAATAATTTTGTAATATAACTACAGGTATTGCATTGTCCTTTACACCTTTTAATATAGGACTAGGATCAGCGACAATACTTTGTAGTAATTAAATAATATACATATATTTAGGTAATAAAAAATTTGACTCTATAAAGTTTTGAGAATCTTGCTGGTAAATCATAAATATTGCATTATCATTTTAATAAACTGTACTGGACTACTGGAGTAGCGAAAAATCATGTTTCTGGAGATCATTATCAAATAACATTTTGTTTTAAGTTCTCTTTTAATATACATGACAAACCATAATTTGATAGTGTCATCATTGTTTACATTTATTGTTGGTGATCAAAAAAAAAATTTATTGCTTTGCTTTTTAATATATCTATAGACTAGCAAAGCTTTAACATCGGTAAAACAATTTACAATTTAATTGCTAATTAAAACTTACTTCTTCTTCATAATAAAAATGGGGATTCTATCCACAGCCACATTCACAAAGTCTGTTTTCCATTTCACAAACTTGCAACTGTTCCGTACGTATACCGCTATCACGCGTATCAGGATCAAAGCGAGCGTGCGTCCGTCCGCCACGGCGTTCAGACAACAACTGAGCGCGATCAACAGATCCTCAGCATCCATGGATACAGAGAGAAGCCGACAGAGAAAAAACACTACGTGATGGCAGTGCAAGGGTTATTGTTCGCTATTTATTTCGCAAGAAACAACGTGAAGGAAATGAAAAAGTGCACGTTTCCAAAGGGCGATTGAATTCTTCTAAATTAACGCATTGCTAAATCCTTTCGTTTCTAGATTTCTTCTTAAATTCTATACAAAAAAGCTATTAAAAATTACGACTATTTCGACTTTTTTTAATAAATGGTTCGGATGTTGAAAATTTATAAACAATCAATTCCATTTTTCTCTTAGATTCAATTTTTTTTTTCTATGAGCATTAGGAAAGTGACAATTTTCTAATACTATATAAAGCTCGAAAGTTGCGTATTTCCCACAACCGTGAGTTAAAGTGTGAGAAATCTTTTCTCACAGTATTTGCCAATACTGCGCAGATGCAGTATGAGAAATATAATTTATATTGTTCTTTATGTCAAATAGCTTTCGTGCATGTATTTTTATTCTGTAAGGTTTAGCAGTGTGTTCTATTTCCCACCTTGTGTGATTCCAGCACTCGATTTCGTCTCGCGTCGACTTCCACATCTCGTGGGAAAGTCTTTCTGCACTTGTTGCACAATATATTATATTGGATTAAGAGCTGATTTTTTCACCTCTGGTTAATGTGTTGGATACATCGGTTAATAGAAAAATATCGTATCGAAATAATATATAACGTATATTTTTGACAACTTACTTCAATGTTTCGATGCGATATTATTACCATTACCAGACGTTTAACCAGTGGTGAAAAAGTAGAAAAGACAATTTGAAATTGATTTTTTTCTTATTAAATCTTTTTGCTTAGATTTCTGAAGGAAACTTAAAAAGAAGTTCCTCCGATATTGGAAATTTAACAAGGTTCATTTATGTTATTCTTTTGGATTATATTTCTAAGTTTCATTAAAAATATGAGAGTTTTTTGGTAGGACCGTAGGACAATTTCGACATAATTTTTGTTTTTTTTATTAAATAATTCTGTTTTTCTTTCACTCGAATTCGGATCTTCGTTTTGTTAAAAAATTATTCTTATTATTCTTTATTAGTCTCAAAATATATGTAAAAAAAATTATTATTTACAACATTTAAATGTGTTGTATAAATGTCTATTGTTGTATTATGGTGGTCGTGCAATCTAATGACAATAAGAAGTTTAAAAAAAACTTGATTAAAAAAGTGGTATAATCATACTTCACCAGTAATTTTGTCATTTTCGTAATGACTGTTGTTTTGCTTCTGAATCACAGTTTAAAAACTTCAAGTTAAACAATGTATATTTCCGTAGGATTGACCTTTTAAACTTTCAGTTTCATCTTTTAATTATTACATTTAGGGGTATTGTATGTGAAGTGCCAAAATTCGTACTAACATGAAAAAGAGATGAACAAATTGTTCGTCGGAAAGGAAATATTCTTTTGAAATCTCACCGCTTGTAAAATTAATAGTTTGTTCTCAAGTGATAAATACATTTTAAAAATAATTTATTATAGAATAATAGAAGTTAAACAGCATTAAGAAAGCATTTATTTGAAACTAGTTTATCACTTGACTAGTGTCAGGTGTTTGGTGTTTTGAAAGAGAGAAGATTAAGATTCTCACAATTACTTTGTAGATAATTTATTCTCTCTATAATTCAACTAGACGTACGAAGGAGGATGCTGGACAATACTTAACAGTCGTTTAGTATTTCTTATAAATATAAACAGAATTTAAAAGTTGGTGTACCGGAATTTTTTTAAGATACTTTTGCTGTTTTTTTTTTTAAATTTTTCTGTGTTGTTTACTTTATTTGTTTTGGTTTTCACATCAGTTTTTCCTGGCGCCAGATCTTGATGCTCTATTTTTTTGCTTAATACTTTAAGTAACTATTGCTGTCATTTTTTCGAAACTTATATTTAGAAAACTAAACAAATATGAGGGTTTCTATTTTAGTATTTTCATATTGTTTAGGTATTCTTCGTTTTCTTTTTGTTTTCACATCTTCATTAACGTTTTAGGTATTTCTTCTCACATGTTATTTTTTTTCTAACGTAATTTATATTTAGCAAATTTAGAAAGTTATGAGAGATTTTAATTTTTCTCTATTGATCTTTGTTTACCCATCATTTTTATTTTGTTTTATCGTTAAAGTTTTGAGTTTTTTTCTGGCACCTGTTTCTTAAGTACCCGGCTCGTAAGATGTTGGTCTTTGTTGTCGACGCCGCTCTGTCGGCTGTGGGATTCGAACCCAGGACAAGCCCTCGAAGCTTTGTGTGAAGGACAATGCAACCTATCATCAGCTTTGTCAATGCCGTGTCATGGACGACTCGTCAGAAAACAAATTTTGCTCTTCAGTTGTTTAGTTGCTGTTTTATATTATTGCCTGTTACTCTACGATTAATGATAGCAAATTTGAATCAGATTCAAAATTTTCTATCAAAAAATCTGTGTTTAAATTTCGAAATGTAATTATATGATTCTTTGTCACGGAAGTCTTTTTTCTTTGCTTTTGCAGTATAATATTTTTGTGTGCCACTCGTACACGGTTAAAGATAGCGACTTGCACCTTGCAAACTTGGATTCTACATAAAAATTCTCTGTCAGAAGAAATAGATTTAAATTTATTTCGTCAATGCCGAAATTATTAAGACTCGATGAAAATGAAGAAAAAAATTATCTTTAGCTGTTGTTCCATATTTTTATATATCACTCTTACACGATTAAAGATAACTATAAATGCTTAGAAAATTTTGTATTAGAAAAGATATATATTTTTTTTTCGTTGTTAGAAACAGTAGATAGTATAGAACTAGAATATTGTTTACAGGTATGAAATCCAATATATAACAAATATATACTGCAAATTGAGTTAAATTTTGTTATTACGATATTTAATCACTATCCCAGCTTTGATATTAACTACAAGTCATTATTATTTAAGCTAAAACTACTTTCTTTAAACACTCGCTGAAAAAAATAGTAATAAACTAGCCATTGTAAAGTTGTCAGATTATATTACTAAATGAAATATCCAATCTGATAAATGTGTACTATCTACAATTATGAGTATATTACTTGTAAAATGGACGTATTTTTTGACTCATTATATCTCTTTTTATAATTTAATTAAATATTTTATTTCTAATGATTATAATAGGGTATTTCAAGGCTATGGCTTTTAAAAAAATACTTATTGAATATGAAAGTTCAGCATGTATATGTAATATTAAGGTGAATATAATGTTTAATTTTCTGATTTTTAGTACCCTAATATCAAAATAAAACTTTAATGCATTTAGCAGCAGGGATAGAAAACGTAACGTAACGATACCCGATAAGGTTAATAACGTATCATTTGCTATTTTTTGTTAATATAACGTAACAATAGAAAAATAACTTTATGTTATCGTAACGATACAGTATAACGATATTTGCCGTTGAAAGCATATAAATTCCTAATTTACAGATATTTTAATAGTTTTCGTTATATGCATTATGTACACATATATAGGTATGTCACTAATAGCGTTTGAAGACTTTTTCAAATACACCAACCACAAACATTTTAATATCCAATACGATTGCACGTGTCATGTTTTATGTTTATAAGGTAATTAGTAATGCTTGTCTTATAGCTGGTATTTACCAATTTCAGAATAAGGTATTTATTATTAAATATATTTTTGTATTTTTTATAAATTTTTATTACCTATATGAGAAAAAGTAATGTTATATAACGAATTAATTTTTTTATAACGTTGTGAAATAACAACCTTATGTTAACATTATTCCATCTCTAGATTGTAGCGTGTAGGTACTGGCAAATTCTATTGGCTGCTATTCCTCGCGCTGGTTTGCTATTGGCTGTTGGCTCAGCAGAGCTAATGACGTCACAGGCACTGTAGATTTTGTAGGGTGCATTGTATTCAAACTTTAACAATTTTTTTCTGGCTTGTTAGAAGCTTTTCGGTCAGATTAAAAAGTACGGGTCTAACGTTTTCATATACAGATTAAAATATTAAAAAATGAAAAAACAACTTGGAATACCCTATTGTTCCTTGCATTACTATTTTTTTATTAAGTAGTATTGTTATTATTATTATTATAATCATCCACATTTAACACATTTTATAATATGTATTTTTTTGGTTACTCTATGCAGAGTTGTTTTATATTTGTATTTCTATATATAATCATCCTGTAATTGGTACTTTATATTCTATAGTATTGGTTTAAATATTTTTTTTCTTTATCTACTGATCAATATTTTCTTATTTTAATATACTTAAATAAATTTAGTATTTATTAGTAGCTATAAATGTTACTTGCAATATGATAAATTGGGAAATGCATATAATTTTCCAATGATTATATATAATTCCTAATAGTTATGAAAAATATGTTTAATTTCTCAAACATACAGGATATTGTGCATAATCTCCAATACGTACTTATTAGGTTGTTAGATTAGCTAATGTTGGGTTACATTGAGTTTTTTTTTTTTAAGTTTAGGTTAGGTTAGGTTAAGTTACGTTTGGTTTTTTTGTACATTGCAATATCTTTATTAAATTCTCCAAAATTGGAGACTATTACCTATACATAATATCTGGTCTACATGAACATAATTACCAAATTAATCAAATTTACCGTAACATATACTAAAAAGATTTTGTGTGCCTAGAAAATTTTTTCATTCTACGCTTGTGTTTGGTCCAAGGGTGTTATTAGGCCCAACGACCCCAGGTGCTGTTTTAGCCCCCCTTTTCCCCTATGATTCAGAATACACATGTAGGCCTATTTGTTATAGTGAATGGCGAGTATTATATACTGGACATGTGTATGTCAAATGACATCTGATACGTATGCAAATTCGGGTTTCAAGGGGTTGAATCCGGCTCATTTGGGGTGACTTCCATTTGGATTAGCTCGAGGACCACTCGACGGCAAAAATACTAACATGTTTCAACATGCAAGAAATAACAGATTATACCGCGCTGTTCAATAATGGAACTAGCTTTTTATAAAACAGAAATTCCAAATTCAAATCATGCTTGAGACTCTCATAAAAAATGAAACGTCGAGAACAGTTAAGTTAGTACAATACTTACAGTCATTAAGTGCCTTTATACGATTTTAAATATCTAATTTGCATTTTTATAGAAGAGTACAATGTCGTCGGAATTCTCGACAAAACTCGATTGAGAAAGAAACTATTAATTACATCTGCTTAGGAATTTCAATAAAATATTGTGTTATCATAAAATTTTTATTAGGAAGAGTTAATATTTTAATCTTTATGGACACCTAAATAACTTTTTCCGTGAAGGAGATATTTTTCTTATAAAGCCTGCTACACACATTTTGTTTTATAGTTTTCGGTTTACTGCATTAATTTAATATGTTTATATAAAATCTTTGCAATTTTCATGATCATACATCGCATTTTAATAATGTAAATATAATCATTGATGGGTTAAAATTTTATGTTCAAAGATATTCTGGAAAAAGATATACTGAGGAATATTTGGTGAATCTTTCTTTGGAGGTTTTCGTTTAGAAAATATTGGTATCAGTATATGCGGTTTAAATTTGCATCATATCTACTTAATCTCATAACCGTGATTAAAGATAATTATTGATTTATCATTTTTATATAACAGCTATTTTTTATTACGAGTGAGCAAAATATGTTTTTTCTCACTGTAAGACATAAGATTTATAATAATTTCAAACTGCATTAAAAAATATTTTAAAATATTTGAGGTTATCAATTTAACATTTACCGTGGGGTACTTAGAAGTACCAATTTTACAACAAAAAAATTACCAAAAACAGTTTCACAATATCCGATATTATTAAACCTCTTTTTGTTATAACAATAGAGCAATTCTGAACCCAAAGTATAAAAAATAATTAATAAAATTATAAACTGTGCTGTTTTATTTTATTATGTGCCTAGGTTGTGATTCAAAATACTATATATTTTGTAATTAATATAAAATATACTGCAATTATTATCATTTTCCTGATCTGTTTTCAAATATTTTAAGACAAGTTAAAAAATCTTATAGACTGTAAAGGTATGTTTCACATTTTATTTTTTGTGTTAAATTACTTATATTCTCTTACATTTTAATTCAAATTTTGTATTTCAATCCATTTAATAGAGGATGAAAACATTGAAAAACCAGTATTGTTTAACGACAACAAACAAGAGGAGTACTTTACAATGAGGGATGAAAAGAACCTACCTGGGGTTTTTTCTGGATTTTTTTTTGTTTTTTTTTTTTGGTATTTGGATATTTTGGGGTTTTATATATTTTTTTAATTTTTAGTGTTTTTGTTTAAAAACTTAGCATAGGTAATTAGAATGGATTAATTAATTTAATTTTGTTAACTTCCTTATTATGTTAATTTTATATTCTATTTATGAATGAAAGTCTTTAATTTATTCAATTGCATCTACAATTTTCTTACATCTAGGGTATGTGTTTTTTTTTTTTTAGTCGGGTAAAATTACAACAACCCAATATGTGTTGCATACACTAAGTTTTAACTATTTTTGACGTTATATCTGTCGTTCCGTTCGAATGTATGTGTACATGTGTAGAGCAAATTCGCAAATTCGGATTTTATTATTTAAGTTTCTGCCATCAATTAGAAAAATTACAATTTTCTTGCATCGTTTTTAATTTTTTTGTAATCATCGTGACTAGAAGAGAAAAGTACTAACAAAAAGTGCTGAAAATAAAAACATAACTAATGTTTTTCGAAAGTTTAGACTTTCTTTCAAAAGTCTTCTTGACAATGGAATTTGTTGTTTTTTGAAGATTTTGAATATCGGAAATAAATATTTCATCGTTAAATATTGAATGGAAAAACATTTGGAGTGTTGGACAATTTGGTAAATTGTGGTTTAGCCTTTTAAGGCTCGAATTTCGAAATATTGACCAAAGAGACATAGCGACAAGTCTTGTAAACAATTCATTTGATTCGTAGAAGGCAGTGTTTATCACCTTTGGAAAACAAAAACCGCGCCCTTTCTTTTGTTCGAGGTTCCGCTACAATAAGCTAATGTTGAGTTGGGCAATCGCCGAACCGGTAATTTGTATTGTTAAGGCCCGGGCCAATTTATATACGACAAAAAGAATACACTAAATATTTTCTTCAAATTTTTCTCGAATTGTTCTTCCATATTTGGGTTAGAATTTTAGAAAGTAATGATAATTAAATAATTGTTTTATTCGGTTCACATCGTTGTGTTAATGAGGGTCTGTTAATTTGAATGTTCAAAATTGTGGGAAACAGAAAATACTAAAAGACTACTAGAACCATCATTGAGGAGCACATCAAAGTATCACGTATAAAGAGGAAACTTGAAATAATGAAGGAAAACAACATTCAACAATGTATATCCTTCAAATAAAATGAAGCCCGATTATATGCATCAATGAAATGAAAGTCAAAGTATTAGGAGAACAGGAGTTCAGAGAAAAAATCATGACGTTTCATCTACTCTTGTGTTCTGACAAAGTTATGATACAAGTTGTTCTCAAGCGGTTACCCATCTAAATATGAACTGGATTTATCACAGCTTGACTTTATACATTTTTTATGATATTTTTATATTAAAAAGCTTCAATATTAAGGCTTAAAAAATGATATTGCTGTCCCCATTTTCAAAAACTTTCTAAGAGTCTAAAAGTTTAAAACTGCAACATTGTTCCCGTTGTCTTTTGTCTATCGTTTGTTTTGTTATACTTTGCGATGAATTTCTAAGGAGCATTCCATTGTTTTGCGTTCCTTTATTGTTTCATTACGACCTTTTGTTTTCATTGTAATTTAATTCTGAAGTTCTTTGCATACCACGTTCTTCGTATACATAAATGTATCATATATTAATTTTGAATTTATTTATTGACTCTTTTCTATTCCTAGACTTGTTTCTAGGATCGTAGATACATCTATGAAGTGAAGAGAAAACCAGTTTGGTTAAGTTAGTGAACTAGTTTTGTGTTGAAACATGAGAGAAAAGTTGAGCTAGTCGACTATAGATGGCAGTAACTGGAACTTGCAAGAAAATTTCATTTGTTTCGAGTAGTCCCTTTAAAAATTCTTGCAAAACAAATGATTTATGAGTATTTATTTTACTTTGTTGTTGATATTGGATATCAATTGGTATTGTTTTTGGTTTGTTTGTTGTTTTTCTTCAGATTTCTTGAGTTTTGGGTAAAAATATTTGGTCATTAAAATGGATGATGTCCGAAGATTAAGAAGATGCGGATATATGAAGTAGATGGTAATGTGAGGCAATAAATGGTGGAATATGGAAGGAATCCTGTACAACGCAATGGCTGTTCTGTGTGGACAAAGCATACCAGTCTATCCGCTTGAACATTGAAGAGAGATATACCAAAGCAGCAACATTTCCCATCCTCGTTCCTCTTGCTTGACAACTGCATCGATCTCTCTCTCTCCTGCTGCCAGGAACGTTTTATTTATTTTGTAAAAAGTTTGTATTTGGAAAAACAAACTAAAAAACAATAGCCGCGCTATGTTTACGAAAGAAACAAGTCTGCAGGCAGCAACGGAGTTTTTAGTTTTCTTTACTGGAGATCTGGACAGACAGTAGGCTCTACTGGCCATATGAAAAAGAATACATGGAATACAGAAAAATGTGTGGCGTGAATATAGAAGGCTCTGGAAGAAAGTCACGTAAAAAAATATAGTGAGTCTAGATTTTTTCGGAAGGTCTAAGTGATGGGGAAATGTGGGTGTTTTTGATTTTGTGGCATTATGTGAATTTTGTACTTTTACCCACGTTTATCATAACCTAAATTTTTCGTATTCCAAAAAAATAACCCGTCGATATCCCGCGTCCCCACTCGGCTCGGGCCCGCCCCCTTGGGGTGGGGGCGCGTGGCCTGCACGAAAGTTAAAAATGCCGCCGCGGAAGCCCGAATCAATACGCCGCTAGCGGGTCACGTGGGCAGCGTGTGGACCAATGGCGCTCGGCGGCGGCAGGGCCCGCTGCGTGACTCGCGCTCGGCCTCACTCGTCCACAGTCGCCCCACGCGCCATCCAGCGCACACAGCACACAGTGCAGAGTAGTGAGTGCGCGCCACGATGACGTGAAGCATGGATGACGGGAGCCAGGTGCTGTTCACGGAACTCCCAGCGCCGCTGCTGGCGAGCACCACCACGCTGCTGCGCCACTCGTACCAGCCGTACGTGGTGCACCGGCTGCACCGGCCGCAGCTCCCGCACCCCACGCCGTTCCAGCAGCTGCAGCGCATCCAGCGGGAGCTGCAGCCGCGGCCCGAGCCCGAGCCGTCGCCGCCGCCGCAGCCGCCGCAGAGCACGCACGTGTCGCAGCTGTACCCCGAGATCCTGGCGCTCATCTTCAGCCAGCTGGACGTGCGCGACAAGGGCCGCGCGGCGCAGGTGTGCTCGGCGTGGCGCGACGCCGCCTACCACAAGAGCGTGTGGCGCGGCGTGGAGGCCAAGCTGCACCTGCGGCGCGCCAACCCCAGCCTGTTCGCCAGCCTGGTGCGGCGCGGCATCCGGCGCGTGCAGGTGCTGAGCCTGCGGCGCTCGCTGCGCGACGTGGTGCACGGCGTGCCCACGCTCGAGTCGCTCAACCTGTCCGGCTGCTACAACGTCACGGACGTCGGCCTGTCGCACGCCTTCGTGCAGGAGCTGCCGGCGCTCACGCAGCTCGACCTGTCCCTCTGCAAGCAAGTCACCGACACTTCGCTCGGCCGCATCGCGCAGCACCTCAAGAACCTCGAGGTGCTGGAGCTGGGCGGCTGCTGCAACATCACCAACACCGGCCTGCTGCTCATCGCCTGGGGCCTCCGCAAGCTCAAGCGGCTCAACCTGCGCTCGTGTTGGCACGTCAGCGACCAGGGCATCGGCCACCTCGCCGGGCTGAACCGGGACACGGCGGTCGGCAACCTGGCGCTCGAGCACCTCGGCCTGCAGGACTGCCAGCGGCTCTCCGACGAGGCGCTGAAGCATGTGAGCACGGGCTTGACGGGACTGAAATCCATCAACTTGAGCTTTTGTGTTAGTATAACAGACAGTGGTTTGAAACACCTGGCGAAGATGGTGTGTTTGCGGGAACTGAACCTGCGGTCTTGTGACAATATTAGTGATATCGGCATGGCGTATCTGGCGGAAGGAGGCAGCAGGATCACGTCGCTGGACGTGTCGTTCTGCGACAAGATCGGCGACCAGGCGCTGGTGCACATCTCGCAGGGGCTGTTCAACCTGCGCTCGCTGTCGCTGAGCGCGTGCCAGATCAGCGACGACGGGCTGGAGCGGATCGCGCGGACGCTGCACGAGCTGGAGACGCTGAACATCGGGCAGTGCGCGCGGATCACGGACCGCGGGCTGCACACGGTGGCCGAGGCGCTCACCCACCTGCGGTGCATCGACCTGTACGGCTGCACTCGCATCACCACCGTGGGCCTGGAGCGCATCATGAAGCTGCCCCAGCTCAGCATCCTCAACCTGGGGCTGTGGCACGTCAGGTGAAACTGGAGCCCCCAATCTTCTTCGCAGCTGTGATATCCCTAGTGTGAGGCGGAGCACCGAGTCAGGCGTTTTGTACATATGATTCGCAAACATCGAAATATCGCGTCCAACAGCTGTTTAGTTCAAAAGTTAGTTCTTCGTTAAGTCTTGTTGAGTTGTCGACCCGGTGCCGAAGTACGTAACCGACCCTTAAGCATACGTATCGTTTCCTACGACTATTCCACTATTATAAGTTGTACCTATGCTAGTTTAAGTTGTTAGTATGATTTGGCTTGGCGGATCCAGTTCTCCGACTCTGGCTCATTTTGTGTTCATGGATAATTTAAGTCCAGGGTTGCTGGACCAGGATGCGCTCGGCCCAGACTGTATAAATATAGGACTTGTATAAATGTACAGAAGTCCTCGCAGATTGTTGTACATAAGCTGTAGCGAGGACATATTTGTTAATAGCTAAGGTCGTTATGTTTTGATAAAGTTTCAAGTTAAATTACTGAACGGAAAATAAACTTGTATAAATCATCATTCAACTTATTTCTCTCCCTGCTTATCACAGTTTTCTTCCATATATTGATATATTATCGATCAAGGTAAATATTAATTCTCCATTGTTGTTTTTTAATAAATAGTTTTAAAATGTGAATAGGTAATAAATGTAAGTATATATGCTGAATAATTAAAGAGAAAAAGTAATACAATGTATAAAGGAAGGCATTGTACATAGTATTACAATATTACAGCTTTGTCGAATAGATATTCAAGCATTGCGGACTTCAAAGCAAAAAATTGTGAAACCGTTTTCAAATTTGGAGTTTTTAAAACATGATATTGCTGTAAATTGTCAAAGCGTGGAGTAATATAAAATGATAATTCTCTTTCTATGAATGCATTCATATTGGATATTTCATAGAATTTGAGGAGCTAAATATAGGCCTGAAATATTGAACACACTGTACAATAAAACACATTTAATAAACTTTTTACTCACAAGGAAGAAAGAGACTTGATAAATAAAATTTTATATTAAAATTTAATTTTAGAATACTTTATTTCAATATAATATTCTTCAGAGGCAAGGAAAAAATGCCTTTCGTCTCATTTTGCTTCTTATTCTTGTACGTTAATAAACTTTTAATTTACCCCGAGTCTTATTTTCATTTATATTCCGTTCTTTTACGGGTACATACGTTGTTCGCTCACATGAGCTAGGCATAAAACCGAGCCTTTGTTGCTACTTAACTCTTCAATTATATTCCTATCTTTTGAGAGTATTATTTCAAATAATATTTCAATACTTAAATTATAATTACTGTTACGTCATATGTTGCAATCTAATAATGATGACAAAATGAAATGCTTATAAAAAATATACATATAATATGAGAAATTTCAGAACAACATTGTCCCCTTAAAAACCAGATCAAGATTTGTAATTAGAATTATTTAGTGCCGTAATATTCTGTGGTGTGTTTCATTGAAAATTTGATTCTCCGTGAACAGTGTTTGTTCATTTATGATGAAAGACGTTAGAAAAACGTACTCGTAGGTTCGGTTCGTTGTGTCGGTTTTGCCGCAGCTGTACCGTGGGTGCTACACGTGTTGTTGAATTCTGCGAACAGCCGCTTCCGTTAGCTCTTGTCTTTGTCCCAGGCTGAATAGTTGACCTGGGGATGGTCGACCACTTGCTACACAACCTGCCCGTCCAAACCTGCCCACAATACCCCAAATCCGAACATAAAAACCTTCCCAACATATTTCAAATTTGACTTTCCTCAAATGCAATAGTGAACTCTACAAAGAAATTTAACAATTTGTAACGAAATATGATCCAAACTAAATTCCTAATGCTTTGTGTTTAAAAAACCCTTGAAAAATATTATTTCAAATTTGAGTTTCCCAAAATGCAACTACCACTTTCATTTCATACATCTACCAATAAAGTATTACTTTAGTTTTTCTTATTGTCTTCATGCATACTCGATTATTTTGTTTTGTTTTTGAAATATAGGCTGTTAAGTATATTTATATGCATATACAAAAATATACCTGGAATACACACACACAAACACACACATTCATGTACATATAGTGATTCAGTCCTTTGTAGTATATGGAGTATGGAGACCTTATTTTTTATATTAACTATGTACCTACGTGAAACGAGATTATTATTTTTTATTCTCAAATTTAAAAATGGGTGAAAACTGAAAAATCTATAGCTATATAATTAGTGAGTTGATCTTTGTAATAGATGGACCAGCACAACCTTATTTTTTTTATTCTTTAAAATGGCTATACCGAGTATGCATATGTTTTTCAAGATTGACGATAAACAGAGTTTAATGTCTATTTTCAAAATAGTCGTGGAATTAAAAATGGATGAATAACGTATAAATATATAAATAATTGATCTTTATGGTATAAACAGCGCATGCTAATTTTTCATTCTTTAAATTTATTTTATGTATACGTGATAATTTCTTTTCGATCTTAAAATACATGATATAAGAGTTAATATATATTTTCTAAAATAAACCTGGAATGCAAAATAGGTGAAGAAACTATAAATATAGAGACAAATATATAATGAATCGATATTTGTAGTATATGGACTAGTGTAAGTTTATTTTTTATTCTTTAATTGACTGGTACGTACGTGATATTATTTCTTTTTGTTTTCAAAATATAGAATATCAAAGTTTTATATCCATATTTTAAATTCATCTGGAAGTTAAAAATGGGTGAAGACATATAGATTAGTATATACTGAACCTTTCTTTGTGGTTTATGAGTATAGCGAAAGCTTATTTCTTTATTCTTTATATTTACTTCTATATTCTTATTATTATAGCTGATAAATCTATAGTTATATAGTGAATCGATAATTTTAGTACATGAATAAGCAAAATTTTAATTTTTTAGTCTTTCTTTTTACTACATGTGACTATTTATTTTTATTCTCGGAATATCATTACCCATGGCACAAAATTCCTAAGGTACTTGTTCCTGACAAGTTTTACTTGCACTTTAGTGGTGTAGGTTGTCAGCCTACAGCCTCTACAAGGAACCTACAACTTATAGCGGGTTTTGAAGCATTCGGACACAGCGATATTTTTAACTGAATAAAGATTGGCTAAGTTGGGATTTGAATCCCAAGGTTCACAGTCTGCTCAATTCTAGTAGGAACGCGTTAACCACGTGAGCCACCGCTGCTTGTTCTCGGGGATCGGCTATCACAGTTAATATTCATTTTACAAAAATAAACCTGGATTTAAAAAATCAAATGATCTTTCTGGTATATAGCCTAGCGATTTTTTTTTCAGTGAAACATAATATTTGCCTTATTCATGTTTACGAATTTGACAGCAGTGCACCAAAGCGGTCTTTTTAAAATGAAGCATAGGTTGCCAAGTTCATGTAATTATTAATTATCAGTGTTGCCTTGTTTGACAATGGGTCTTGAACTATTTTTATTATTTTTTTTTTCTTAAAGAATAGAATGAAATAAACATACTTAGTAGTGAAAACGCGACTGTCATCTCTCTTCGCCAATGATGAACAAATTGTTAGTTTTACAGGGTATTGGATATTTTCATAGATAGAATTATTAATAGGTAAAAATAAAATTTTATTTTTCGTAACAAAAACAAGAACATACAGTAACATTTTGATACTGCCACGCCGCATGCATGTCTTCCTTTTGCAAGTTCTAAGGAATGAGGCCGCGTGCTTGTCTTTTTAAAATCAGGCAACCAATAAAATTGCTAAAGACAGATGACATCACAGGACATCGACACAAAATTTATTCTCTTATAGCTCGCGAAAGAAATAATATTTTAATGAAATATTTTCACTAATACTCATTAATTATTTTATATTTTCATATTCTTTTGCAAAATGGTAATATTTTGACAATGGTTTAAGACCCTATTGTAATAAAAATGTATACGAGACAACTGAAGGAAAAATTCAATTGACTTAATTCAGACTCTAGTTAAAACAAGTAACTGGTATGTTTAGACTTTGGACTATCATTTCTCAATCATTCAACACTACGTACAGCAATTTTATTCAGAATTGTAAATAATTTTTAAAATAAAGGATTCTTTAAACAAGATCAGAAAAGAAAATTAAGCCAAACACTTTTAAAACGCAATAGAAAATGGATGAAATAATAAAGCTGTTGGTTGTTGCAAAACAACTATGCATAATGTGCTGGAAATTTTATTGAATATAATATAAATTATTTAATCTCAATATTGTATCTGCTATGTTCCATTTTAAAAGAGCTATGGATATGACAAATCTCATTTTTTAAGTTAAAATAAATTCACAATATTTCGATCATGGTGGGCTTACAGATATTTTGTCGGTTTTCGATTTCACTACGGATTGTTCGTCAACTTACTCTATCGTTTGTTTCGTGTGTTTTACATTAAACTATGGCTGCACGATGTAAACTTTTTTACCAATATGGCCAGTTGGTAAAATATATTACATGATAGATAGATGGACGGTGGTCAAGCCTCGCCAGCAAGCTGTTAGTAACATGAGTGGTATTGGAAATGCGTGTCTGTGAGTCAAATTACGCACCGTTGCCAAGCGATTGTGCGTAGTCGAATAACGCTTACTACATATTCTATCAAACAATATCGATATTGCAAACTAAAACATCATCAATTTTGTATGTTTAATTGCCAATGCTTGCTAGATTGGCCTTAAGTTACAATGAAAACACTAATAAATATTTATGAATAAGAGAATTCGTAGTCGGTAGATTTATCCACATTTATTTATAAAAATATAGTGACATTGGTTTGGTCTATTCATTTAAAGAAAGAAGAAATTTTTTTGATTCAATACTAAAGTACATTATATCACTCTGCGAAGTTAAACTTTACAGACTCTTATGTAAAAATTCATCTTTACGGACTCATCTGTCAAACTAAATTAACCTATATTTTAATAGTATTTGCAGTTTATTTTAGCACTACCTAAAATAACAAACATATCATTCTAAATATTATTGGTGAATTTATTTATTATTTACCTCTGATAATAATTTATCTGATTTCATGCAGACGACGTCTAAGTAAATGTAAACATATATGAAAATTGTAAAGAAATATTTGACACTTTGACAGTACGTTTGTTATCACAGCCATCCCCATATCAACAGCTAGTTGACGTTTTACAAACACATAATGCTATTTATTTATATTTTTATTATTAATAATTTAACGATTTCGAAAAAATATAATGTTTATCTAAGGACTAAAGTATTTTTTATTACTTACATGGTTTATTCTCTTTGGCTGTCGCCTCGTAGAATAAATTCCATATAGGACTTTTGTCCATTGATATACAAATAACTATTTTAGTGAAACAATTGATAAAACCGTAGTATTATCGTCATGGTTACATTTTATTGATATACTACCCGTATGCTCATATATATTGAAGTAGTGCTACTTCAAATTTTCACTTTCAACTGTCAAATGTCAACTTACAATTAAGAAATTCTGAATTATATAGTGAATTGCATTTTAAGTATTATTTATTTGTACTAATACATATTTCATTTAAACAAACATACTATTTATGAGAGAGAATTATATTTAATATCAATAATTGATATCTCGAAATTTGACATTTCTGCAATAGTGCTACTTCAGATGCTAGCATATGGGCCAATATGTTTGAACTGTTGTCATTCGTGAAATAATCAAGCAAATATAATTCGAGCTATGAATTTACTCGGTAAATTCCTGCCAAGTAACGACAAATGATTCTTAAATTGTCATTTTTGACATTCGTTTGTCTATTCGTAAATTTTTCCAATAATTTAATGGATCTCGTTCTGTTACTGAAAATATTTTTGCGTAGGGATAAAAACAAAGTGGGGAATGAGAGATATAAACTCAAATTTGAGTTCAAAGTCTAACGCCACAATCTGTTCGATTTGAAATTTGTTTAGGTTATTGGGTTATTTGTATTTGTATTGGAGCGGTTGTATATGATTCACTTGTTATCAAATATAAACATGAAATATTAAACAAATTATATAGAACATATTTAAACAATAATTCGGCGCCAGGTAAAAGAAATAATAAATCCAGACGGTGCCATGAAGTATGCAATGTTGTTATAATTAATATTTGTTAATAATTAAACCCTGAAATGTTTTCGATATCTTTGATAAATAAAAGTGAATGACAAATGCAGACACATGGATGATGCATATATTTATTTATTAGAAATGGACAAAATAAATTTTGTTGGTGTAAACAAGAGTAACGTGTATGAAGAATAACAGTGTTTTTTTGATGTCTTTCGTCTATTTGAATATATACATGGTACATAATTCAAGTGTGCAAGATATTTTAAATATATTTTGTGTGATAAGGCGATGATTCTTTTATGGTGTAAGTGTTGCAAATGTACGAATTCTTTTATAAACTTTTCAAGAAGTTTTGCATATTTCTTATTAGTTATAGGGTTCAAGAATTTCTGTGATTAGTTTAGATTATTCGCAGTTTTGATTAAATTTTGTAAAACTGTGTAAATTGGAGGTGATGGTTTGTCGATATAATATATTTCATAGAATTGGTTGAAATTTTTTGCCATGAGCTATATAGAAAATTAGGGTGTTTAAGGGGCCATGTTTTGTAAAAAATATTCTATAGAATGGGTGGAATTTTTGTTATGTAATTTTAATAAAATGTATGGTTTTTAAAGGGATTATGGTTTTTATTTAGTATAAATTGTTATTATTTTTTTAAAAGAATAATCGTAGGCATAGCCAAGGGGGTTTGGGGTGAACCCCCTCCCCCTCCAGAGAATTAATTAATTCAGAGACTAGACGTTTGATATTTAATTTATTTTTGTATAACAATTTAACCAATTCTGTAAGAAAGTTACTAGCTCTTAGCAACGTTACTAACATCATTAGCCAATAAAAATAGTAGACACTAAATAAAATATTAAAATGACAGCTTTTACAAATATTTCTATTGGTTAAAATTTTTAGTAACGTTACTAAGAGCTAGTAACTTCTTTACAGAATTGGGATGAATATATTATTAAAATAGCGACTTCTATTACAAAAAGTATCGTATTGTATAGTGACATTTTGCTAAAAGATATATGTACGTAGGTAGTGCTTGACATATTTAACAACTACGTAATACTTATATAGAAGTCTGAAAAAATATTTGAGGAATTATTCGAAACTTTGATATATAACTGGAGAGAAGGGAGTATATTGTAATTTTCCTCTATCATGCCTCTATTTTATTCTTGGAAAAGGGGCTCTGAATAAATGAAACACGGATTATTACGAAAGTTTTCAACAAAAATATTACATGATTCAATAAATTGTCTGATTTTCAGTAAACTTACAGACATATAGATACATTTCGATAAATTTAATCTAAAATCATTAGAATTTTTTTGGAGGGGGGAGGGGTTGAGCTTCAGCTGTTTGTGCGAGGCTGGAAAGCGTTTCCGCGAGTTTTGTTAGCTACTTATTCAGAATCAGTTAGTAATTATTTAATTCTAACAATAATTTTGTTCATATTTCTTGACAATTTTATTTGGATTTATTTATTACCATAGAGATCTACGACCGAAAACAAAATTCTGTCAGTTTAGTTATCACAAAGTTTATTGCTTTTTCTGTAATTATGAGTATTATTTTCAACATTATGTTCGATAGTGAGTTTGATTGTACTCTATCAAAAGTGCGTACAGCTTAAGAAAAAGCGACTGAACGTTTTATTGTCTGTAAGTTTGACTTGTCAAAATGGCAATGACACTTAAGAGCTTAGATTAACTAGCCGGGAAGTAAGTTAGTAATGAACCACTTCCCAACTGTTTGATTGGCTAGAAACAAGCATATTACTAACCGATTGTGAATAACAGATTTTTATATAGTAAAATATATTTCTACCAATTATTTAATACGATTATTTTTTAAATTGACTTACTGATTCATTTGTGACATATGGTGCATTTATAAGAAGTAGATATGTAAATTTGATTTTTGAGCGCATTGTATTCAATAAAGCTAACCGATTGTGAACAAAAAATGTTTATGGATTTATTTTAGTTCTTTTGCAATTTGAAGTTTATTTAATTCTTATTAATATTTTATAATAATAATAATAAAGATGTACAAGTGCAAAGGTATTTGATATTAAATTAAATTTTCACCATAGGGCATATAAATTTTAGTTTTGGAATCAAAATTAGTCATGTTTTTTATTTTTGATCAAAAAATTGTCAGTACGAATCATAATAATTTTTTTAATTGAAAATACTCATATTTCTTTCAATTCTTTGTCGGAATAAAGATTGTTGGATTTTGTTTAGACAAATTGATTTTCATAGAAGATAAAACATAGATGTGGGTGAAATTTGCTAGGAATATGTACAAAGCTATAGTAATTTTTGAGATGGTAGTTGATGGTAGGAATTGAAATCCTTATTGTCCGATTGGAGGAATTGTGGGTTTTGTTTACACAAATTGATTTCTATAGAAGGTAAAACATAGACATGGTTGAAATTTGGTAGGAATATGTATAAACTATAGTGATTTTTGAGATGGTAGTTGATGGTATGAATTGAAATCCTTATTGTCCGATTGGAGAAAATGTTGAATTTGTTTACACAATTTGATTTTCGTAGAAGATAAAACAGATGTGGTTGAAATTTGGTAAAAATAAGTATAAAGCTATAGTGATTTTTGTGATGGTAGTTACTGGTACGAATTGAAATCGTTATTGTCCGATTAGAAGATAAAACTTAGATGTGGTTGAAATTTGGTAGGATTATGTATAAAGCTATAGTGATTTTTGCGATGGTAGGAATAGGAATTGAAATCCTTATTGTCCGATTGGAGGAATTGTTGGGTTTTGTTTACACAAATTGATTTTAAGAGAAAATCAAACTTAGATGTGGTTGAAATTTGGTAAGAATATGTATAAAGCTCTAGTGATTTTAAAGATGGTAGTTGGTGGTACGAATTGAAATCCTTATTGTCAATTATTTTTCAGTACGAATCATTATTATTTTTTAATAGAAAATATTCATATTTATTTTAATTCTTCGTCGGAATGAAAATTATTGGATTTTGTTTACACAAATTGATTTTAATAGAAGATAAAACATAGATGTGGTTGAAATTTGGCAGGAATATGTACAAAGCTATAGTGATTTTGGAGATGGTAGATGGTGGTAGGAATTGAAATCCTTATTGTCCGATTGGAGAAATTGTTGGATTTGTTTACACAAATATATATGTGATTGAAATTTGGTAGGAATATATATAAAACTATAGTGATTTTTGTGCTGGTAGGAACTGAAATCCTTATTGTCCGATTGAAGATCCTCCCGCGCTGTCCACATTCCTCGGTTCTCACAGATCAGCGTTGGCCTCGTCTGTTCCCAGCAGCCCGAGGCTTGGATCTACCTGGTCGCGCAACACACTGTATTCTGAACGGGACCAACAACTGCCTTACCTGAATTCTGCCTCCGATCTCACGTCGCCGTCTCTCTCGCTCGCCAGCCGTCTCTCTCCACTCTGACACTTGACAAGTTGCTTTTGAAATTTCAGTCTAGGCCTACTGCAGCCGTTCATCGGATCTCGACACTCGCACCCAGCGGTTATCTCTTATGTTTAATAATTAAAGGATGGCGAACTTCCCTCTAAAGCTAAAGTATCTCATTGGATACCGACGATTTTTCTTACTCGCCTACTATCGAGGAATGCATCCAATCTCTTTTATTTAATTGAAACCAAAATTATTATAGAAGTTATCTCTTATATTTAAGGGTGAATTTCGCTCTATAGCGAAAGTACCTCGCTTTTCCTTACTCGCCTGAATTTTCTATAGTTAAAGTACCTCATCGGATCCCGACTGTTATACAGTTTCGCTTTTGCTTCCTCGACTACTAATGAGGAATACACCAAATTGTATCTCTTAAGTGATGAATGGTGAATTTTCCTCTACAGCTAAAGTACCCTATCGGATCCCGATGCTTACACAGTTTCGCTTTTGCTTTCTGGATAACTAGCAAAGAATGCACTTAACGGTGATTTCTTACTTTTTAATCAAAGTTGTAGAATTTATCAGTGGTGCATTTTCTTTTATAACTAAAGTACACCGAGTGATATTGACGTTTGCAGTACTTTGCCTTTTCATCCTTATATCTTGCTATAAAGAAAATAGATGATTTCTTATTTTTTATTACAGGTAATATTGTAAGGTAGCTTAATCCTTTATATATAGATAAAACCCGCTTCATTTCTCTTCAGTTTCCATTGAATAAATAGTATTGTTCCAAATTGCCAAATTACGACGTCTGCTTTTTTGCTATACAGATAACGTATTCATATGTAAATATATTTCATCTATAGTAATATCCGAATGAAGAAGATTAATACAAACAAAAACAATGAAAATTTTACAAAAATCTACAATTCTTCTTTTTTTCTATAGAGTTTATTTGATTCATTCTCCACTTGCTTTCGTAAAATCTCTTGAAATATACTCTGCCAATACCCCAAAAACTGAAATATATCTTAATGTTTCGAAATTTTCTCTTCAGACTAAAAATCATTGTTGGTTGACTTTTTGATTACAGTCAATTTAAAAGTAAAGATACATTTACATTGAAATTAAATAAAATTTTCATCGTAGGACGTTCAAATTTTACCGCAGTATGCACCATGACAAAGGAGTCACATTGAAGAATTATATCACATGCAATAAAACAGGTAGATTAAAAATTAAAAATACTATTCAAAATCAAAATTATTATTGCAAATTTTTATTATCTCAACTGCCATAATTCCCATAAGAACAATATGAACATATTGAATACAATGCGCTCAAGAATCAAATTTAAATGTCTGCTCCTTATTGTAAATGCTTTGTGAAATTTCACAAATGAATCACAATAAAGTCAATTTAAAAATTAAACGTATTAAATAAGTGGTACAAATATATTTTACTAGCTATGAAAATTGTTTATTCACAATCGGTTAGTAATACGCTTGTTTCTAGCCAACCAAACAGTTGGAAAGTGGCTCATTACTTACCTACTTCATTTCCCGGCTAAGATAAAGAGAAATATATTTCCGGCTAATTTTTCTAATCTCTCAAATGTTAATGCTATTTTGACAAGTCAAACTTGTAGGTAATAAAACGTTCAGTCATTTTTCCTTATGCTTCACGCACTTCTGGTAAAGTATACTCACTATCAAAAATAATGTTGAAAATAATACTCAAAATTACAGAAAAACAATAAACCTTGTGATAACTGAACTAACAGAATAAATAAATAGTTTGTTTCCTGTCATTGATCTCTATATTAATAAATAAATTATAATAAAACTGTCAAAAAAAAGAACAAAATTATTGTTAGAATTAAATAATTACTAATTGATTGTGAATAAAATAGCATAAAAACCTCGCGGGAATGCTTTCCAGCTTCGTGCTTATAACAGACTTTGGAATTACGCACCTCAGTCATCGAAACAGCGCTCGGCTGTAAATCAAGCATTTTCTGGCTTGGTATGTAATATACTATTACATAATCATATTAATTATTTAGCACTGAATTTGTTAGACAAATCTACAGAAATAACAAGATTGAAAAAGACTAAACCACTGGATGTACAGCTTAATCATAAAGTACCAAAAACCACAAAACCGAAAAAACTCCAAAGTAAATTATTTGTTGCGAGCTATTTAAATTCATCACAGGTACTTGTTGGTTTTCTTTTTAATTAGTTGTAAATAAAGATTTACGTACGTACGTTTCAAATTTTCAAATTGAATTTGATTATTTTTTTTTTGTTCTCGAAATATTTGCGTTCAAGTTTGGATTTCGGTACATTAATTTTTTGCTGTAACCCAAAAATGAGTAGATGTACGACGATTTATATTAAAAAAAATTCATATACACGTAGATACTTAGTACAGATTTTATAAAAAGAAAAATGAAAAACTAAAACATTTTTAATACAGTATACTTTTTAAAGTTTTCTTTGTTGTAATCAATGTTTTTGTTGTTGTTAACAAATTTGTTTTGTCTACATACTTACATAATTATTTTCATGATTATTTCCTTCACAATTTAATAAGCAATGGTATATCAAAATTTTAAAAATTTGAACCAATCGCACTTAAATTGCATTTAAATTGCATTTAAAATCTCAGATGACAGTCAAAATTGTAAATGAGAACGAGAAACGAAAAAAGATTGAATTACCTTTTTAATGCTAGTTGTATAAAATTATAATTTTCTTTATATTGAAATGAAATGTGACAAGGTAATTTTTACTAAATTTTTATTAAAAAGTTGGGTTACTTTACTTATTTACTGATTTATAAACATAGGTTTGACAGACTTTCTCACACTATATAAAGCTTGAAAGTTGCATATTTTCCACAAGCGTGGGTTAAAGTGTGGAAAATATGATTTCTCACAGTAACATTTAGCAGTGTGGTCTTAGAAAAAGTATAGTGTGCAACTCGTGCACCTTGTCTGATTCCAGCACTCGAGTTCGTCTCGTGTCAAAACTTTCACACCTCTTGGAAAATAAAAAAACTTTTGCCTGCAAGAAACAGCGTTTGTTAAATTCGAGGCAACATATATTTTCGTGCCGAATTTTCGGTTATTTTTAGTGCACTTAATATACTAGTGTTCCCTACTACACAACTTTAATTTTACGAAACTCTCAACAAGACGTAACTTAGCTCAACTACATTTTTTACACAAACTATTTAATAATCTCTGTTTCTTATTTCCTTTCACACTCCTAGAACATCATCTAGAACCAATATAATAATTTACCTACCTAAACCGTCTACTAATATATTTAAAAAATCACCCTTATGCTCCATGTGTGCACTTTTAAACTCTATTCACTCTCAAGTTGATATATTCTGTGATTCGTATAAATATTTTCAAAAAGCCTGTCTTCACTCTTCAGATTCTAGCTGATATATAAGTTGAATTTTCGTTTGTTATTTGTATTGTATTATGGAGTCATCGCTTTATTAACAATTTTACCATTTGTTAAGTGTAATCGTTTATACTTTTTAACACTCTGTAAGGCTACTTAATAATCTGTATTTTCAATGTATTCTGGTCAGTAATAGGGTCTTTGACCTGTTGACCATTGTCTTCTAAATAAATAATTATTACAGAAAATTAATATACATATTTGTATTTTCGTAATTCGGTAAGAGAAATCGATCAAGAGGCTTGGTTTTGCCAGATTTTTTTAAAATTCGAAATTAAATTTATTTGCATACGTGGATTTCAACCGTTTATCGAAATCTTGTACTATTCTCGAGATATGGACGTTCAAAGTTATAAGATAGGGTATAAATTTTTCGACGTACACCTAGTGAATTTATTGTGAAAGATATATATTTTATTGTTATTATCACATGTCTTAAGATGTGTGAACAATAATTACGAAGTGCAGAACAGTTTGGTAAACAATAAAAGTCACAGCGGCAAAGCGGCGATTGATTGGTAATCGCTTGTCATGTCTTTGACGAAAGTTGATTACTCGAGGTAAATTTATTCCGCACCCTGTAATTGCGCACGTATTGCGTAAAGGGATAATTAGTGCGTGTGCAGAGAAGTGCCAGTTGCACTTATCCAAACGGTAAACACATCACGAAAATCCAATGCCTATTGCACCATTGTTTATACCAGGCACTACGAGTATAAACAGAATACTCAATGGCGTTCGGGAAAAATTTGCTTAGCGTCCTAATGGATAAATTCACTATTGTACGAGTATTGAACTATTG
The DNA here is from genome assembly GCA_035578165.1 of Stenolophus ochropezus. Taxonomy (NCBI): domain Eukaryota; kingdom Metazoa; phylum Arthropoda; class Insecta; order Coleoptera; family Carabidae; genus Stenolophus; species Stenolophus ochropezus. Next base: position 14,570,613 of record JAQOWZ010000018.1, on the reverse strand, counting down.
AGTACGAGTATATCCTACAGTAGTAGTTGAAATAATAAAATACGTAAATTGGTAAACTGAGTATAAGTTTTTAGATAAGATTTTAGCAAATAATTTCAGTATAATGTTTCTAATATTTCTAATATTTGTACATATTTTTTGACAAATATGTTTGTTACAAGAGTTATTTAAAAAGTTAACTAAAAATAAACTAGGATTTTAATAGAAAATAATTTGATATGGACTGGACAACACTCATGACTTCCCTGTACATTAACATATTTTTTTGCTACACTTCATTTAAACTTACTTCACTTGAAAGTTAGATCATTCTACGGCAAATCGTTCTTCAACTTCTATTCCTTTCATATCTTCGAACTTCCCTTCGAAATGAATCATTTTCTGTAAAATTTTATTAAAATGTTTATTGCTATTCCTTATTGCGTTTCAAAAAATTCTTTAATCGCTCAAAACTTTGCAAAGAAAGAGATATAGTTTTCATTTATTTCCTACATATTTTTCACGAAATATATTCCAAGTAGAATTAAGAGCCAACTACGTTGGGCAGAAACTTAATAAAAATAATAATATAGTTGGCGTTACTTTGGGCAAAAATTTAATAAAAATAATAATTTAAATTGACCTTTTCAAAAGGCCAATTGGAACAAAAATTGGGGTGCATAACTAGATGTTATAGAAATTTCATAAACAAAATTTCAATATTCTACGTCTAATCGTTTTTGAGTTATGCGAAAAATTCAAAAAAACACTACGAACAAAGTGCATTTTTGGCATTGCCAATTGCAATGAAAAAGTTAGGTGCACAACTAGATGTTATAGCAGTCCAATATACAAAATTTCAACATTCTATGGCCAATCAATTTTGAGTTACGCAAGATAAGTACTTACGTACGTACAGACGTCACGCCGAAAATAGTCAAAATGGATACAGGGAAAACCGAAATTTTTCGCGATTACAATACTTACTTTACTTTTAATAATTTACTGAAATAACGTTTAATTTTTCGTTTTCTGTACGTGCATACGTATTTCTTTTGTTCTCGTGATATCTGCTTTCAAATTTACTTATCCATTATATGCAAAATAAAAAATAGCTAACAACTACTTATAAAGTCATATGCACTAATTTACTAGTGAAAGACTGGTTCAGAGTTATAAGGATAAAGATTAGCGAAGCTGGGATTTTAACCCCAGATCACACCCTCCAATTAATAGCCAAGTGAACCACCGCTACTCGTTCTTGATACATAGGTTATCAAAATTTGAAATCTTTTATTTCAATCATTAAAAAATTAATAATGAATCTATTGATGGCTAGATATACAGGACCTGTACAAGTAAAAGTATTTGTCGTATTTTATTCATTCAGAATTAAAAATTGGGATAGAGATACAGATACGATTCACCATTCGATTCCTCTTATTATTTGTCATCCAATTAAATCACAATATTTTGATGAATTGAATCAATCACAATCGAATTACACTGACAATTTCAACAATGTCTGTTATTTTTTTGAATAATTAATAGAAGGGGTAGTCATGACTGTAAAAATTACTGATAAAATTCTAGGCAATAGTGGTATTTTATATAAAAAAATTACATATGTATACTTTTTAAATAAATGTCCCAAATTGTTTAGGTTTTACTAAAAAGAAAAAGTCACTGTATCAATGTTAACTTTTGCATCCAATAATAATAATAATTTAGTACAGGGTGTTGCAATTACAATTCTTCGAAAGGAAAATTTTCAACTACAATATTCTCGTAACCATTGTTGTCCAACCTTGGTCATTGTGTGAATCCTTGAAAATTTAAAATCCAGTAAATGACGAAGGCTAAAGCGATTGTTGCAAAACGAAATTAGTCAGATTACCACATCTTAGTTAGTGTTTTCATTGTTCAGTAATGTGCTTAACATTCTTATAGCAGATTAACTACAGAATTTGGAAATTGGAATATAATGACTGGTAATTCCAATACTCGTTCTATTTTCTAAATTATTTGACATTTTATTTTTATTTTATTTTTGTGCATTTGATGTGGTTAGAAATACACGACTATGAAATAAGATGTTCTGAAACTGATGGTGTATTGCCCATAACTCCTCTATTTACAAAACATAATACGGTTTAGAGTAAGCATATAAATCACCTATCGCATAATTGTTCGCGATATAGCAACGTAAAAAGGTCAATATACTAAACTAGCATAAAATTTTCATTGCCAACTCTATTAATACCCAAGCAGAATAATACTAAATACTAAATGTAACCTTCAGCTCCCACTATTCCTAGAACTAAAACTCTGTTTTCTTACTTATCACAATGTACACAAAGTATGTGCTGATAAAGAATGGTACCATTGTTGGAACTCTACATAGTAACATAGAAAATATTTTACTCTTCCATTTTTTAGTTTCATTTTACTTTTTACATACATTTTGTACAAACAATTTTAATTCAAGTTCTTTCCAACGTTTATCTTTTTTATGTATTTAAGGTCATAAATAATACAATTTTATACAGGTTGTATTTTATTCAAAACTTTTTCATTCCTATACATCTTTCTAAAAATGTACAATGAAGTTAGATCTTCATTTAGCCTGTTTCTCTTTTACTTATTGTCGACAAGATATTATTGAAAATCCTTACAAATTTTATCAGATCTTCAAAATTTTTCAGTTTCGTAATGACTTGTATTTTTAATATGATAATTTGTAAAATATAGTTTCACTATTGATATTCAACATTCTTTAAAGAAATTCTAAGATTAATAATTTTAAAGTATCGAAGAAATATTAACATTAAAAAAATGAATGTTTAAAGTGGATATATTTTAGCTATATTTCAAAATATTACTGTCGTTCATATTTAAAAAGAATTGAGGAAAACTTGTTTTTTTTTTCATATCTTATGTTATTTTTGGATTCGTTTAACATTTGGGGGTTTTATATATTTATTTTGTATTTTAAGTGTTTTTGTTCAAAAATATAGTTAATGTTTAGAATTAGAATGGATTGTTTTATTTAATAAAGAAAATATAAATATGGAAAAGCAAGACTAACTAATTTATTTTGTTTAATCCATTATTACATATATATGTACGTACATATACATATATTAAAGCAGTTTTTATTTAAATGTGGGCAAACTAAAATAATTCACTGTTCAAACATATACATATACACATGTGAAGAAAAGCGTTTATTCTCTTTACAATAATCCATTTATTAATTAAATATTGTTTATAAAAAATATAAATTTAGATAAAATGTAGTATATAAACTTTTATTTACCTAAATCAGTGATTTAAAAAAAATATTTCTGTACTAAATGTTTGCTCTACTATATATTTTCGCAATAATACTACACTTTCTGATTTTTTTGGCAAGTTATCAAATAATTTTCAAACTGCATAATAAATTTAGATTTGGGAGAACTACTTATATAATAGAATATTTCCCTTGAATAGATTCGACCAATGACAATCCAATATCATTGAATATACTGCACGTGTGCATAATCTGAATATATTTAACGTCATAAATAACGTTTATATGACAGTTTAAAATAAATATTTTGTTATAAATATTTAAGGCAGCAAAAGTGCATTTTGTTCTCTCTGAACAGGCACTTTTCGGCTCATTTTGCGTTTTTTTAGGTATACAAGACAGGTATGTCAAAAAGGAAAAGAGATATTTTATTTATCCATAAGTGTCATGTATAATATATCTAGAATTCAATCGTTCTTTTATGAATTAATGACCTTCGTTACTGTTGCTAATTGAATAATATTGACAGACTTAGCAAAAGAGTAAAAACCAAATTACTTTTAAGTAAGTTTTTGTACATAAAAAACCAAAGTTACTCCATTTTTGTCATTTTACATATATTTTTTTTCGTTTTGAGCTTAAACTATAGCTGAATATCACTACAAATAATTGCCTTGTGTTAAGTATGCTGTGAAATAGTGACGCGAGGTATTGTTATTTATCTGTCAAAGTGAGATGACATATTTGGTTATAATAAACATATATTTTTCATATTATAGTTGTGGATAAAGCAATAATATTCTAATCGCATGTAATGGCTAATACTCATTCGAATGATTTACAATATTCGCTTTCACTCGTGTTGCCAAACTTCATTCTCATGAGTAATGGCACACATTACACACACACATTAAAAGGGAATAATTATAGTGCCAGTCAAAATTATTTTTGGAAAATGCTAAGGAAATTGTAAATATATTTCTGTTTTCCTTCTCTACGCTAGCTCAATTCCTGGCTGATTCAGTTACGCTGTAATAAAGTATCTAATATTGTTTACTAAATCCAATTTTACGAGTTTAAAGGGACGTACGGGGCAAAGAAACTTTGTTTACATTCACTATATAAACAACGTCAGATGATAAGTCGCCTCGCATTATCATTTATTCCCAGAATCCAATAGCCGAGTATTTCTTATTTTAATTATTTCAGATACGACGTTTCCTATTGAATTCTTAAATAATTTGTATTGTTTTTAAATCAGACGTTAGTAGAACAAAGTCCGTTATTATCAGTGACTCATGCCAGATAATTTTTTTGTTCCATATATGTCTCACAAATCTAGAGAAATTTAAATATGTTACACGTTTTTAGATATTTTTATTGTATATCCTGCTGATTGTATACCACAATTTGTACGTGCCAAAATGGCACTTGGTGTGAGTATTACGCGGTATTTCCTACTTACCAGGAAAAGGAAATACTTACCACAGCCTTGCAAAATTCCTATTTATTAAATCATTATCATGCAACACTACATCTCGTATGTATAATATACGAGTACATTCAAAATACCCATTGCTTTTATATGAACTTTTTATTTTATTTTCGACGTGGCGATATTTTATATTCATATTGAAGATAATGTGCCTATTTTTAAGTATTGAAATAATGATTTATTTATTATGTGTAGATTTTGGTAAAAAGTGTCTACCATTTCTAGTAAATGTACATTTATTTTCTAAATAGAATAAGTAATAGGAATATAAAAATTAATTTCAATACAAAAAATGGATTAACTTTTTTAATAATTTCGGTGTTTGCACATTTACTAATAGAAGTAAAAGTATCCATTTGGTATTTTTTGTTATTACTTCTTTTCGTTCTCGAGATATATACCGAAGATTTTTGTACATTTGGGGGTAAAGAAATTGTAGATATATTACTGAATAAATAAATTTAGTATATGGACTAGCAAAAACTTAGATTTTGCAAATATTTACATAGAATTTAGAAATTCGTGACGAATATATAACTATCCGTATCATTCTCACAGAGAACCCATCTTTGTAGTTTATGGAATGCCGAAAATTGTTTTAATGTTTATGTTCTTTTTTATATATGATCACCGGAATTAATCTGTAGATATATTTGTATCTCTGCATATTTGTTTTTTTTTTCTTTGTACTTTAAAGATTGTTCGACAGACTTCCAACTAATAATAGCTTTAATAATATATAATAATATAATATTGTAAACTGACTTTTATGCATACGCCATTATTTATTTTTTTCGTTCTCAAGATACAGAAAAAATATGTTTATTTAGCATTGGTACAGATTTTTTAAAAAAAAATTTGAAATCTCAAGATAAAACTTTTGCCAGTCTTATCTTGATAATCTAGACGGTATATGGCGACAAATTGGTTATAACGTCGGAATTATGTCCACTTGATTAAAAACCCTTACATGCTAACGTTATTTTACTTTTGTCGGTTATAGCGACTTCCAGCTATAACGACAAAATTTTTGTGCTATTCAGTGTAAAAGTATCATTTTGTGCTTCGCATGCAATTATCTGACTCGCTTCGCTCGTTGTGCAAACTTCCACGCTCACCACACAAAGTATCACTTTTACTCTTAATAACACAATATACCATTTTTTTAAATGAATGTGATTTAAATGTGATTTTAAATCACTGATCAAAATGTGGTGTTGAATCACTGATCTAAATCAATGCAACATTGCTTGAAATTTAAAAATGGGTAAATAATTAGTAGATATAGTGATAAATATGTACATATATAAAGAACGACCTTTCATATATTGGTGAGTAGGATACCGAAAGTTTTCTTAATATTGTCTTCCATTTAGCTAATAAAGGAAGTATTGTTTTTAAACCGAAATTTGAACTGTGACAACGAATTGAAGCCTTTACGTTTTGAGTATTTATAGCTACTATAATTTTCTAAAACAGTATAATAACTGTTAATCATTAAAAAGTTTTGAATTCGTGTTGTGTATATTTTATGTTAACTATTTTCGCGAGTAAAGATCCGTAGAACGTATCCCCGCTATACTATATATTGGCTGGGGTCTCTGCCCCCCTTTCCCCCAGCATAGCTTGCCATAGCCGTTCCGGCCGCCCAGTTCGTTTCTCATCGCCGAGTCGCTATTGCCCATCCGCTATTCCGCTGGGTGGCCAGTTCAGGCACCACCATGGTCCAGTGGACCAGCTCGCTCTCCGAAGGCTTAACACGCAAGCTAGAAGCACGAAGTAAGTGGTCCGCAGCAGTGGCGCATGTAAGGCCGTCAAGTAGATGTGTGCGTGTGCGTTGTGAGTGTGTGAGTGGGTTTTTATACATTGGTCATACTAATCTCAAGAAATATGGTTCGGATTTTGAATTTTTAAAGTTTCAGTTTTTGTTCGGAATGTTAATTTAAGGGCTTAAATTAAACTATAGTTGAAGTATTATTAAATATTAATTTTATACAAAAACACTGACAAACTTTGACGAAACAAAAAATGTATGAAAAAATGTTCTATAACAATACATAAATATTTTTATAAAAAATTGAATCACCATACCACCAGGCGGCAATATTATAAAATACAGACTAATTTCGAAGTCCCAAAACAATATGTTGAATACACGTTTGGGAAGTTTAAATCAGACTAGAAGATATTATGACAAAAACTAAAATCAGTCAGATTTGATTTTATGATAATCTTAAAATACAGGCCTACGTTATTTTGGAAACTTGAATCGAATAAGTATCAGGTAATAGCAGTGTGGCAAAAATCGTGATATATTTAAAAAATCAAATAAATCCTTATCCTTATTTGGCTTTTTTAATATTTAAAGGTATCCACTAGAGGGTTTTTATTAATATGAAAATTATATTTTTTATTTATTTAATTTTTGAAGATATATCTATTAGTGTTTTTAATTATTTAGAAAACAATATAAATATTTTATTTTATAAAATAAAAAGAAATCTGTAATAAATCAGAAAAAGCGGGCATATTTGTGTTCTTATTATATATTATAATGAAAACTCAAAATGATTCATCTGAAGAAAACTAAAAAAAGTAACAAAGAATTTTTACTTTTTGTAAAAACATTTATATACATACTTATTTTTTTTCTTTTGTTATGTGTTAAAATATTATATACAGAACATATTGTTCTTATTAATAGTTTTGTAGCAAATAAAGACATTTTTATTATAATCTGTTCTTTTTTCTGCTAGATAAAAATCATTGATTTTAAAAAAAAAATCAGTTAATTTAAATCGTGATTTAAATCAAATGATTTAAATCAGGCCAACCTTGGTTAATACAGAATATAAAAAATATTGCAACAAACGAAATTATAACCAATCAGGTTGGATTCCACGATAACTTTGGTAACAACGTAAAATATATTAAAAGAAAAAGATAAGCTATTTCGTAGGATTCAGGCTACAAAAACTACTAAAAATTTAATAAAAATTATTTAGAAATTAGAATAAATTAAAATTTATTGTGCAAACATAATTTGGAAATTTGTGTACTGTTCTATTTAAATCTAATGAAAATTTAATGCTACCATTTTTCTTTGGAAATTTAATATATTAAAATTCCCTGCTTATAAATAGGAATACTTTTAGTATGGTCCACTTTAGTGACGTAGAAAACCGCCCAAGAAAATGTTGTGGATGTAGTTCCTTGACGACAGAAAGAAAACATCCCGATATTCCTCTGGGCGATTTCGTCATGAGCGAGTCTTGGCGTACACTGTCCTTTCTCAGGACTTTTTACAAAATATTTCGATTTTCAAAATTCCGTCTGCATTCTATAGCCAAGATTTAATATGCAGGGCAATCAGGATATTATGAAATTGTTGGGTTTTGTAAGATCGTCCAAAAGACAAAGGATATTGCAGATACTTTCGTAAAATATTAATTTTATTTTTAGATGTTAAAATATTAATATATGATCTGTGTACTAAAAGTATAATTTGTTGCTTTATTCTTTATAGAGTTTTATGTTTGTAAGTAAATTATTTATTTAGTTTCTTGTTTCTTGTGTTAAGGTGCATATGTGATTTTTTCTATTTATTTTAGAGATATATCATATTTGATCAGTGGCAGATCCTGGTGAAATTGTTAGGGGAGTTAAAATAATTATATTTAGTGAATTTTAATAGTAGCCGCCAGATACAAAAATAGGAATATACAAAAATTAAATTACCTATAAAATGAAAAAGGTCTTTATAAACAAAATAAATTATTTTAGTCATAAAACATTAAAATAGGTACAACTTTAAACATAGTCTTTACAATTGGATGTGTAACCATAATCGAAGTTCAAAATATATCTCATAAAATATAAAAATAAAGCACTACAGCTTCTTATTATAATAATAAAATCTACATTAATTTGCAATATTATAGTTATTAGCAATTTAATGTTTCGGAGAAGGGATATATGAAGTCAGGTAGGCTATATCTCTTCTTTCATGATTCTACAATGTTGACGTCACAACATCCATTCCCCAAATTTTTAATTATTATTTTCTTGTGAACTACCAATAATGAATTGATTACAAAAAATATGGTTATTTTATTTTTTATCTAGTAACATATACTCGTATGTAAAAATTCAATTTTGGTCACATATCCCATTAAAAAAGAAAATTTATTTCTTTCACATTAAAATTTACATATCTTTAAATAAAATTATGTCCACTACCACTTTGGGGGTAAGAAGTATTTTGTCTTTTATTTTCAATTTACCGTAAATGTTTTCGGCGCAATATATAGATTCATGTGTCTTAACTGATATTATGACCATGATTCCTACGAAGCAACAATATTTTACGTCCAGTTGATATTTTTTAACTCTGTAAATGAATAACTAGCAACCATACTTAAATATGTAATTTCAACAAGGAACTTGTCATACGCAAAAAATTACCTAAATCTGGCAAATTTGATTTTTATTAAATTTAATTTTTATGTGTTTTAACTTTTTTAGTCAAATAAAAATATTTTGTTTATAAGGTAACAATATCATATCCATAATAAAAAATGCTAATCATGAGTCAGAGTAATATATCATTTTTAATATTCAATGATGATAATAAGTCTATAAAATTCATTTGGTAGTTATAGGTTATAAATTGTTAAAATGAAATAAAATAATGATATATTGAAATTTTGAACGCATTTTTCTCTTTTTGAATTTAAGACAATTTACCCCTGAGACACAATATTATAACCAAGATGAATCTGTAGATAGATATGCAATTATAGTAAAAGTATATATTTATCTAGTCTCCCAAATTTTTTACATGTATATGTGATTGTTTCTTTTTGTTATTAAGAGCAAAAGCTAAAATTGATGTAGGTACATTTTGCAAAAATACCTTTAGAATTTATAGATGAATTTATAGTCTATAGATATATTTCCTGAATTAGCCTTTGTAGTTGGAGTTGGGAAAATTTATTTATTTTTTATATTGACCGTCATGAATCTATACATATACTCATACATATATGTATGTATGGAGATACATATTTATTCTATTTATTTAGAATATGGATTAGGGAATGCTTATTACTGTAGTCTTTACGTTGACGTGTACATAATCCTATGTACTACACTTGTAGTGAAGAAAAAACCGTGTTCTCATTTTTTTTAATTGTGGAATTTCCGGAAAATGGTAGTGGTAATATCAAACAAATCTTACATGCATTTGCAAGCAAAGAACATTAAAACCGCAAGATATTAGTAACGCTATTACTCATCAAGCATAAGAATACCACACATGGATATACGTTCATTAAAAACTACAAAAAGGTTTTAAAAATGCAGCGAAAAACTAAAATTCCCAAAATATTTCACAATTCTCCATATAGAGCTAAATGCAAGTCTTATCCGAACCAGTATCCCTTAGTGCGGCAAGGACCATTGGCGCCGGTTTCCACGCTGGTGAAAGGTTATCCGCTTCAGTGTGACCCTGACATGAGTTAGAAAGAGACGAGGAAATACGAGTTGTGCAAGGAAGAGAGAGATGGACTAAGATAAACAGAAGAGACTAGGAGACAGAGAACGAGCGTAGTTTGTTTTACGCCCGGTTCACACAGAAACAATTTCAACGCAAATATTCTTCTTCCACTGTGTCAACAATGCCGATAGAATTTTAAATTTGCGTGAAGGTTTGTCCAAATTAACATGTATTGATTTTTTATTTTGGATTCTTCAACGCTTCTTGGCCCTTAAGAATCACTGAATCTTTACACATAATTTTATTAATTCTATAACTGATAATTTTGATAAATTTTATGTATTTAATAATGCAAACTTAGTTTTGAGGTATCCACATTATTTATAAGAATATATTGTCGAATGTTTCGTTCTTTCAGACATCATAAAAAATTATTATTTTTGCATTATACTTGCATATTCTAAAATTCTAAAAATTTGGATAATATAATCTTCAAAGCGAGAAATGAAAAGTATATAAAACAATGAAAAATCTATATAGGTACACACAGAATTACGTAAGTAACTGAATCATTTATAATACTTGGAAAGAAGAAAATACCGCATTAAAGATTGTATGATAATGAAACCGCAATGGGTTTTGTTTATAAAACTCGCTATCTATCGTCTTGATATGGAAAAACCGTCAAAATATGTTTGTTCAAACTTCGGTTAGTGCCTCAGAAATTTTAGAATACGTAATATTGTATCACGTCGGTTGGGTCTCAGTTTTGAGGATTTCTACAGCAGGTAGTTTCTTAGAAATATCACCTTGAATGTAAAGAATGGTTTTTCTTTCAAGACAAATACGTACAAAGTAACCGAAAATACGTACAGGCATCATAAAATAAGACGAAGGTCATCATTCGAAGATATTTTTAATAATTCAGGCTCAGTTTGAATACATAAAGATTATATCGAATGCATGTTGTATGGTACGATTTAATCAGAATATGAGCTAATTTAAAATTAATAAACAATATGGAAAATGTTGTTAGAGTTCGAAGTTAGTCTTAATATCCTTAATTTTAAGGACAAAAAGAATATGTTGAATACATACGTACCGTGAGTATTTTTCAACGTGAAACATGGGGATTTATCAAATCCATGGTTACCACTTGATATTTCATTGACTGTAATCTATATTTGCTAATCTCATTTAAAATTAACATAAGGAACGAATATGACATTTGCTTCTTGGGTTATAAAATTTTCTGACATCTGACAGGCATACACCAAATGCAACAACAATTTTAAGAATCATTAATAACTTTAGAGGAAATGGTAGTATAGCAGTATGATCTGCTAGGACACTCGATCTTGTTAACCTTTAAAATCAGACGTTTGTATTGGGGAAATTTTCAATATTTAGATGAATTACACTTCAAATTCTAAATATTTCTCAAAATTCATAAGTTTTATAGCAAATTATTGCAATTATTGTTCATTATTTATATTTCCTCTAAAGTTATTATTGACTCCTAAATTGTTGTTGCACTTGGTGTAAGCCTGTCAGAAAATTTTGTAATCCAAAAAGCAAATGTCAAATTCGTTCCTCATCTTTAGTTTTAAATGAGAGTTAGTAAAAAATACTTCTTGAAATACTACTTATTTCATTGAGATTATTTGTAATATTTGTTAGGTGGTGATATATAAATAAAGTTTTTACTTCTTTAGTAAGAACACACTTTTATAATAATAGCGCTTTTAGGAAGCGGGCTTTTACATTATAATTTTAGAAGGCCAGACGTCAACGTTTAATAAAAGCATTCTATAAAAGTAAGCTCGTAATATGGGCCAGTATCTCTACAAAAATTAAGTTATTTTCTAATAAATTAATATGTCTTATTTAATATAATCGGATTATACCTTGAAAGGTTAGAAAAATACTAGTTTTCGATGTTTAATATAAATTTAACTAAACTTTAACGTAACTATACATAAGTTTCGGTTTTTGGCCGAAACTAGAAGAGGAGCCGAATATTCGGTTGCTGTTTCAGTTTCGGCTGAAAATAATGTTTTGGTCGGCCGCTAATATTCTTTATACTCGTAAAACTCGTACAGGCTAAGTTCGTTCATTATAAAGACTGTTGAAAGAAACATTGAATCAGACTTTGTATCTTAAAGTCATTATACTACGTGGAAAATATAGAACAAAACGAGTCATAATAATTCGAAGATATTCTTAACAATACAACGTAAATTTCGAAGACAATAAACAATAAAGAAAACACATGAATATTTTTTTTGGAAAGCTTGAATCAGACTATAGAAGCTACTTCAGTCAATAAAGAATATACAAATATTGCACCAAAAGAAAGTACATATAATTCATCTAGTCATACTCGAAGATATTTTTACTAATGCAAGCTAAATTCGAAGATAATAAAAATAGGTTGAATGCTTATATTGTTTGTGACAGGGACGGATCCAGACTTTCTACCTGGGGGGTTCAGAGTCTAAAAATATTCTATTAAAATTTCGAATAAAGGCTATAGGATTTAATCGCATTTTATAGAGATAAATCCATAGAAGTAGTGTTCTACCTATTGAATTTAAAATACTATTGAAGTATTAATCTGTGATAAGATTTTTTAAAAGAAAAGATAAAGTAAATAAATAAATATTCCAGGGGGGATATGATCCCCGTCAATGTAGAACATGGAAAATATTGTGTCAAAAGAAAATAAAACACAACAAGTCATAATTCGAAGATACCCGTATTCTTCATAATGCAACCTAAATTCGAAGTTCGAAGAATGTATTATACACATGCATACTTTGTTTGGAAAGCTTGACAGACTACAAGCTACTTCAATAGAGAATAAAATATACTGCGACAATAGAAAATATAATTGATCAAATCATATTCGAAGATAAGCTTACTAATGCCAGCTAAGCTAGAAATAATAAAGAACACATTTATTTTTTTAATGAAATCAGTAACGGAAAAATTGTAGCAATACCATTGCTATAATTTTATTGCTACTGCTAATTGCTGCAATTGGCAAAGCAAATAACTAGTCAAACGATAAATCAATTGATCATATTTTTTAATTTGAATTGAATTTAAGAAATCATTGCCCTATCCTGTTAAATCTATTGTTTTATTGCTGGATTCGATAGGTCAATGGTAGAAATTAATTAATATTTAAATTGTTTGAAAATACCTCTCATTAAATAATTTTAAAAGTTTAGTATATTCAGTGCAGTGTATAAAAAATCAGTGCAAAATGTATTTCAAACTGTTTATCAGTACAAGAGTACTGTACTGACTAAATCAGTACAAATGGTCACTCTATACAATATACTTAAATGTCGAAATAGAATGACAAATATTGTGCAAAAAAAAATAAGTACACAACGAATCGTAACTTGAATTCTTAATAATAGAACCTTACTTCGAAGACAATAAATAATACTTTATTTTATATATGTTGTCTGGAAAACTTACATCAGACTACAAGCGACTTCAGTCAATAAAGAAAAAATACTGCGGTATGATGCATACTATGTTCAAAGATAATAAAGAATAGGTTGAATGCATACGTTGTTTACGCAGATCGAATTTACAGTGAATATGGAAAATATTGAGGCTAAATAGGACTTATCAGGTATAATAGGAAGATATTTAATGCGTACGATGATGATTGAATGCATACGTTGTTCATGAAGATTGAATGAAGCTATAAGTATTTATAGCGATTGTAGAATATGGAAAATATTGTGTCAAAATAGGACTTCAGTTATCAGTTATAATAGCAAGATTATAATACGTGCGATGCTAGCGTAAGTTGGGCAGCAGAAAAAATACTGCGGTATGATGCAAACTACATATATTCAAAGATAATAAAGAATAGGTTCAATGCATACGTTGTTCACGAAGATTGAATGAAACTAGAAGTTAGAGTGAATATGGAAAATATTGTGGCAAACTAGAACTTATGAGTTATAATAGTAAGATATTTAATGCATGTGACGATAGCATATGGATAGCTAGAGCATAATATCGCATCCAACGGGACCCTGTCCACAAGGCAAGACTGAAGCTTCAAGTATTTAAATGAATGTAATATATGGAAAATATTGTGTCAAAATAGGACTTCAGTTATCAGTTATAATAGTAAGATATAATGCATGCGATGCTAGCGTAAGTTGGGCAGCAGAAAAAATACTGCGGTATGATGCAAACTATATTCGAAGATAATAAAGAATAGGTTGAATGCATACGTTGTAACTAAAGATTGAATGAAGCTACAAGTATTTACAGTGAAAACGAAAAATATTATGGCAAAATAGGAGTTATCAGTTATAATAGTAAGATATGCGTGCGAGGATAGCTAAGTTGGGTAGCTAGAGCATAATATCGCATCCAACGGGACCCTGTCCACAAGGCATGACTGTACGGTCCGTTGGTCGGGGACTGGCCGAGCCGAGTAGAAAGCGGCGGTGACGTAACCTGCGGTTTTTGGGTTGCAGCGAAACCGCGTGCAGCAGACCGCACTCCCACCGAGGCACTGGCTCGCGGGCCGTCATCCGCTCCCTCCACCGACTGCAGCGCTGTCTAGCGGAGCGGCCAAACAACATTCAAATCAAAACCGAGAAATACAAAAGTAGTTTTGTGTCAAAGTCAAAGAAGATTCAGGTTTCGTTTTCTTCTTTCTTAATCTTTTAAAGATTACTAGTAACCAACTGTCGGTTCAAAAGGTAATTCAAAGTAGCGCAGTAATAACTTAAACAAAATTTATTGATATGTAATTGTCTCTTCTTCCTTAATTGATTTTTTAAGATTGTCACAATAAAAAAAATCATCAAATTGTTTTAATTAGCTTGTAGATCTTTTTTTTAATTCAGTAACCATTAATTATTTAAAAAATTCGTCCAAAAACTTTATAAAAATTTGTGCCGTTATCAAAATTTGTGGAGCCTTCTTTAATAATTAATATTCGTTTTATTCATCACTGTTTATTGTGTTTTAATTATTAAATTCATTTATATTAAAGAAAGAGATAAGTTATATATTTAAAGTGATAAAAAAATTGTAAGATCATATATAAAGTTGTGATTAAAATGGATGATAGTTAAAAATGGATATATTTGTTATTAGTTGGGTGGTTTGAGCCGTGGAAGGAGTGTTTATGAAGCTGTTTGTTTGGATGGTGTCGCTAGTAGAAACGGTAGAATCTCCGAGCGATCGAAGCGGCTTTGTGTCGTGGCGGGAGCGTGCGCAACAAGGCTCGGCAGTCATGGCGTCCGGCGTTGGCTCGGCCTGGAGGTGTTTGTGTGTTGGTGATGCGGTGTTGAGTGCTTTGTGAAAAATGGACCACAAGAAATCGCCCATACGAAGGACCAAAAGGCAGGCAAAGGTGCTAGAGGACAACTTCTGGGACTGCAGTGTGTGCACGTTTCGAAACACCGCGGAAGCCTTCAAATGCCTGATGTGTGACGTGCGGAAAGGTACGAGCACTCGCAAGCCGCGGATCAACCCGCAGCTGGTGGCGCAGCAAGTGGCCAGCCAGTATGTGCCCACGGCCAGCTCGGCCGGCAAGCCCCGGGACTCGTCCAGGCACCGCGACAAGCGCGCCTCGCTCACCCGCAGGCGCCACCCGCCGCGCCTGAAGAACGTGGACCGCTCGTCCGCGCAGACCCGCGAGGTCACCGTCAACAGCGTCACCGTCGTCATCACCGAGTACAAGCCCAAGGCCGTCTCGTCCAAGGACGCGTCCAGCACCAGCTCCTCCGACCACGGCAGCCATTCCGAGAGCAGCACTGACGCCCGATGACTTCACACCTTCCTCACAAGCCAAGCTTCTCCGTTCATCCTTCATTGTCACACGAGGTAATCAAACGTTCGAGCCTTAGAATGCGACCTACTGCCGACAGCCTGTCAACTCCCCAGTGTCGTAACGTAACAGTTGTGTGTGGTGCTGTTCAAGACGTTCCAAATGCTGTGCAGTGCCTGGCAATTTATACTTGTAAAGATTAAATTGCATTGTGAAAGACTTTTCTGCCTAGCAGGCCATAGACTGATTTTTGTTCCTATACCCTGTTGAAAATTTTGTATTACTTGCCTGCAGTGTTCATTAATAATAATAAGAATCTGATGTTTTTGTTTGATTCACTTTCCTCACCAAAAACACCAATAAAACAACAATTAAAAATCCGTCTGCTCGCGCCATGTTGCCAAGTGTACTTAGGCCCAGGAATTTAATTTCGAGGGACCATTAATATTAATCTACTGCCATCAATATAACGAAATTACTTCAGTGTTAGCCGTGCAGTCGCCCAGTTCGCGGGCGCTTCACGTCGATTCATTCCTGCCGCTGACTATTCCACTGGGCGGCTGGATTCTCCGTACTGCCAACTAGCAATAATGCCGCCCCTCTGGCTCCCTTCCCCTTTAACAGTTTCCAACTTTAAATTCTGAAGATGAACGTTTTCCGGGAGAAAAACGTCCCTGATATTATTTACCGGGCGATAGTTTCTAGTTCCGAACTAACTGTAATGAATGGTATTTTCTGTGGGTGGACGATTTCTTTTCCTGCTTTTTTACTTGTTGTTTTATCGCAAAATTGTCCGCCTTTACGTTGAATTTATGCCTTTCTCTTTTTGATATCGCTTCGCAAAAAACTGCAACTGCATCGCTAGTTAAATTGGAATTATTTCTGAACGGCGAAATAAATTCATTTCCTTCTAAATTCGTTCCTCTTTTTAATATGTTTTCGATTTTATCCTTAAATTGACAGATCACCAAAAACATTTTTAGTTTATTTCTATTACAGATATTTTCTTCGAAAGGTAAGATACTAATGACATGACAAATTAATTTATAATAACCTTTTTTGAAATATTCTCATCCCATCTATAATTAATCTAAAAATATTCTTCAAACGCCATAAAAGTGACATCTTTTGCGATGTGATTGACAAGGTAGAAGTTTAATTTCTACTCCGCCAATGTAAAAGTAAAATAAATATGTATTTATAGGAACTGCGTAGAATCAGCGAATAATAAATAACTAATTATATTTAGGGCAATATTATTAGTTATTTCTTAAATATCACTACAAAACTGTCAATAACTGACAGATTTAAATTGATAACCTACAAATTGAACGTCAACTAGTATATATTTTTTTTAATATCTACGTTTGAAGAAAAAATAGAATGTGATATTCATAGTAAAAGTGTCTTTGTGTGCCTGGAATGAAATTGTGCAAAGTTTCACACTAACCAGACATAATATTACTTTTACATTTATATACTTACACCAGGTATATTTTTATCAACTTATCAATTTTTTTTTTATAACAAACAAAAGAAGTTTTGTTTTTATAAATTATTTTATTCGATAATGTTGCCATTCTTTGAAAGTATTGTTATGATTTTTCGAAATGTACGCATCATTTTTTGTTGGAAGTCTCAAAGGACGAGGTTAAATTTAAATTCCAGGTCAGTCTAAATTCCATTTCATCCAGGAATTAAATTCGTGTAACTTTGTGTAACTGTAATCAATTACCGAATTTATAGTTGGGACTAGTTTTGAATTGAAATCACAGTTTGATGAGAGGGCTCTTCGCCCCAAGGGACCCAGGGGCTGGGGTGGGTCTACCGGAGCCCCGGACAACGAAAGAAGAAGAATTCTTTCGTTGCCAGGCAACCGAACACGTCTGAGATGCTGGCGACTTGAAATTTGCCGACGTACAGGTTTTCAAATTCAACGGTTATTCTTAATTCTTTATGATTATTTCATACATATATTCTGTTGTATTGTTTATTTATTTATTTATTTAGAAATAGACTGAAATACAATATATTACAATAAATATGAAATTTTATATACATATACATAGGTAACATAGCAAATATTTTTTAATACAATAATCACAAAATGTAAATAACTTGTACTAAATCTTTGTTATGTAGGTTACTCTAAATTTGCAGACGTTAACATTTTTAAATTTACATTTTGTTACTAATGATTGTTTTTTATATAAATTGTATGTATCCTCACATTATTACCGTCGATTATATATAATACCCAATAGTTTATTAGAAAATAAGCTTAATTTATCAAACATCTCGAATATTATGCATAATTTCAAATACCTACTAGATTGTTAGTTTGTGTTACGTTAGGTTAGGATTGGTTTGGTTAAGTTTAGGTTTTGGTTTGGTGTTTTTTAATATATTTCTATCGTTTTAAATTTAAAATTGAATGTGATTATTCATAATATCTAGTAAGTAATACATGTAACTGTCGGATTAATCAAATTTATAGTAACATATATATTTTATTTTTCATTTCAATAATTCTAAAAATATAAGCAATTTGTACTAAATCATTAGCAGCAATGTAATTCATTTTTGTAACGTATTTATTTTGAGCTCGTGTTATACCTGTATTAATATTAAACAAACATATATTTCTCAGAAATAATAAATAACAAGATAAATGTGCATTCTGAAGATAAATGTTTTGATAACAATATTTATTTGATATGGTTTCTTTTCTGGTTCATTTAAGACATGTTTTCTTGTATTTGCATACAATTAAATTATTATAGCAACCATGTTCCAGAAAGCAAATTTCTACAAGATTTCTTCTATTTGTCGAGCTTTCTACAATAATTTAAACAAAACGTATTGATATTTGTTCAGTAAATATTTTGTTCTTTATTTTTTACTTTGTTTAACCTTTTAGCTAACATTTTTCTTGAGTTTGCAGCTCATCGATTTAGGCAAGTAAAAAAACTGTACGTTTTTTGTTATTTAATGCTTTTTGAATTGAGATGTAGGCAGCAATAGGTACCTACTTAATAATTTTATAAAATATTTCCTTACAGAAAAAATGTAAAATTGTTTGTATTTCGAGTTAGTGTTAAAAATAATTTGCATGATCTCATCTCTTATTGCTGTTTTTAACTGTATAGTTAAAAATTACTTGGTAGCTCTGTAATTTCTTATTTATTTTTAGCCAGAATTACTGTAGGTATATTTTACTTTACTAAATGGCATAAATTCTAATTTATAAGCCTTGTAATATTTGTACTACAATTTATTTTCCGCGCATCCGTTTCATTATGACTAATATTACAGAACTCAAAATCTGTTTGCAAGCCTAGGCCGGCAAAATGTAGGGATGCCAACTTATATATTTTAGCATTACATACTGTCAAATTTTTAATTTTATTTTATTTGAAATGTAAAACGTTAATTAAAACAACTATTTTTATTTATTATTCATATTAGACTTGTCTTGAATGATTATGATTCCGTTAATTGTTGAAAAAAATCAATTCACATTCCTTTTACTACAACTACAACAAATGTCACTAAATTTTTTGAATAAAATAAGTGAATTGTTTATATATGCTTGTGAACCGAATTTTTTTATGATATAAAAACCTATAGTATATAAAATTTTAAGTAGTAATAATACTAATAATATTTATTTAATAAATAAAAGTGTCATCTGCGCAAAAAATCTTGTGTATCACACGCCCAGAAACTACAAATAACTATTGTATTCTTTGCATCTGTAATCTGCTTGTAATAATATTTTTGAAAAGGGAAATTTCTTCAAAATAGATCACAATTATATTTGCTGAATTGAATTATAGTGTTTTTCATTGAGTTCTAAAGCTTTTTTAGACAGATCTGGGTATTTCCTCCATAAAAACCACCACGAAGCCTTTGTGCAATCCATGTAGTCTGTACCATAAGTGATTGTCTCTGTTATGTAAACTAGCCTTGAGTTGTCTAAGACCTTGAAAAACTATTGCAAAATGTCAAGAAAATGCTCGCGCATCTAATCTTTCGTCAATAGAAGAAGTGGGTTTAGTTTGAGAATTTGGTTGGCCAGTTGTAGTATCGTTTTCGTAATAACTCAGCCTTAGGTTTGTAGTGCATTCTCTATGCCCCACTCCAGTGACGTCGGATGAGAAATCGTTAAAAGAATTGCACATTCTCTTGAAGATTCCACTTTTCGCCGGCATCCCAATTCGCAAAAATTAAAAACGAAATGTTGATCAATAAACCTACCAATTATTTTTATACCTAGTGAGAAGAGGTTTGTGCACCTTAAAATTAATAAGTAAAATAAAAATCCGCAACTAGTAGAAGTATACATTTTATGTTCCGTACATTGTACGTGCATACATTTATTATTTCTTTCATTCTTGAGATATAGATTATTAAAGTTTCATGTCCATTATGAAAAGATTTAAAAAAGGGATGATAAATTTACAAGCTATACATTTTAAGTAATGCACTATTGCCATCTCGATTACTATAATAGCTACAGAGTTGGTTAAATTAGCAAACATCAAAACACTATTGTAACGAACTAAAAAAAATGTTTTTCCTACTAGCCTAGACACCCACTATTATTAACTTTTATTTGACCATCGTCATTCGTCACCTAGGTCAATAATAAATATTATAAACCGTGCCCAATGATGAAAACTGTTACTTTTTAAAGAAACTCAAATCTCCAAATTTATATATTGTTTGAATCATTTACTTCTATAAAAGTGTATGGATTCACATTTTAAATATGCCGTCTAAATAAAATAAGTAAGTCAAATAAAACCAAATTAAAAATCAAAAGTGAAGTGGACAAATTGAAACGTCAAATATAAAGACAAAGACTGCCTACTTTTTTGTGAATATTAAGAAATAAGTTAATGTTCATGTTAAAATATTTGTTTCTTATTTAACTGTGTCTGTATCTTTAACAATTCTCGAGATAGCAATACTGTATCACATAAATGAACATTCTGTATAGATAAATATGTACATATTTACTAAAATAGTATTTATTTAATTGTTCGTGTTTTATACTTGCACACGAGATTATTTCTTTTCATTCTACATATAGGTTAAATTCATTACGATCGGTGTCACCGTTGTTTTCATTCTGAACATATATTTTGATAATAATATATCTATGTACAATGGTGTAATATACTTATGATGACATCGGTACATGGCACAACAATTTTGTCTACTACAATTCCAGAAATCTTTTATTTATTAAATTTAAAACACGAAATACACGATCCAATAATTTTATTATCACTTAGGATTCAATATGAAAATCATAATACATACTTTTCATCTGAACTATCGTATGCTTTTAAAAATTATGATTTTAATTGTATGGATCTAAAATATTGGATAGATATATTGTAAGTAAATGTAAAATACCGCTAGCGCCACCATATATTGACAGCAAAATATTCTGTTTTGACAATAAATGTGAAAAATCTTATTACTCTCAAACCAAAATCAGGTATTTAATTATTAATCGTGTATCAACAACAATTCCGCGAGTATCATAAATATTATATTTATTCATTTCGACCTTAAATGTTAGATAAAGTTACAATAACAAAAACAATTTTTAACTAATTTTACATAAATATTCACAAAAACTGCGCATCTGTACATCATCTTTCAATACGAGATAAATTAAATAATAAAGCATCATAAAATTTAAAATTATTTTTATTGTATATATTATCTTATAAAATACAATGTAGTTGAGAAATCATTATTGACCTAGAGCCAAGATAGTGCGAAGCAACCGAGGGATACAAGGTGCTGGTCAATGATGGTCTTTTCAACCGTGGTATATATATTATTTTTTTCACTATACTATAGCATTAAAATCCTATTTAAAAAATATTATATTGATAAGAACAACGATCTTGACATGAATATTTACTTATTTCTTAATATTCACAAAATTTAAGTAGGCTGTATTTATTTTCAAAATTGATACTGTTTGTTAATCTCGTCTTTGGTTTGTTTAGAGTTTGCACTTTTCTAGACTTCAATGAGCCAAATAATATTTGGATCTGGAGGCTAGAGTTTCTTTAAAAAGTGACAGTTTGCATTATTGACCTAGGTCAATAAAAAATTATTATTAATGTAGGATACCATGGTTACCAAGAAAATGGTAGTAAATAATAATTTATCATGTCAAATAAAGTTAAATAATGGGGGTGTCTATGCTAAGCTAGTAGTGCGAAAATATAATTTTGAGTTCAATATGAGAAACATATAGTATATAATTTTAATTTTGTTTTTCAAATGACCTATGTAACACAAATATATTTTTCTTCAAGATAATTAAATATGACTTTTTTGAATTGAAAATTGGTATAGAAAGACTTATTTTCCATTTGTATTTCATTTGTTATATTATGAGGATTGTCGGTCAAAGTTTAAATCCGTAAGTCGAAGCCTGTGTTTTCGTTTGAAGAAAATTTCGGTTATGTAAATATATTTGTGTATTTTGAATATTTGGTTACTGAGTGTAAATTTTGATTTGATTCCATGATAGCAAATAACCCGTGGTTAATAAAACATGTTCTTTCGTTTGAAATTTTAAATTAAAATTGATTGGGTTTGGATTTATTTTCAAATCCCTATTTCTAAATTACACTTACAATATTTCGGATTCAATAAAAAATATTTTCATTTTTAATTAATTTTTCAATTCGGTTAGTTCACGAAATGAAAATATTCTAAAATAAGGATTATGCGGAATTCCATAAAATGGGAATAAAATTTTTAAAATTACTTTTATCTGCTTAAAATTCTCTTTAATTTTGTATAAATCTTTTCGCCTTACAGTACACACAACACGTGTGTATTAAAAAGAATATTTATAAATTGTAACGGCAACGAAATTAAATTTAAATGCCAAATCATAATAAATACGTAGAGAGGTATACAAAGAACGTAACACAACCACGAAATACAGTTTATTATAATACACATAAGTCGAAATGAACTTATAATAATAATATATTATTCAATGAACATGTAATTTGTGTCTTTACTTATGAGAATGAAGTTTGCCAAACCGAACGAAAGCGAGTGTTATAATTCATTCAAATGAGCAATAGACATTACATGTAAGATGCGAATAGAAAACTATACTTTATCCACAACCATAATATGAAAAATATTTGTTTACTGCGTCACTGTTTCTCATCATACTTAACGCAAGACAGTTATTTCTAGACAGTTACAGTTTAAGCTTAAAAAGAAAAGTATGAAAAATGAAAAAACTATTGTAAAACTTTGACTTTTAAGTAAAAAAAATTACTGAAAAGTAATTTTGATTTTATTATTTTGACAGATAAGACTTAAATTTGACATAACTATTGAATAATATTACTTCATCGAACTGTCAATATTATTCAATTCAAAAAGTACCGAAGGTTATTAATAAACCATTGAATTGTAGGTATATTTTTTGAAAGTTGTGTATAATAGTATATTGTTCAATTAGCATGTAATGTGTGCTATTACTCATGGGAATGAAGTTTATCAACACGAGCGAAAGCGAGTATTATAATTTATTCGAATGAGTAATAGCCATTACATGCAAATAGTATAATGTACTTTATTCACAACTATAACATGAAAAATATGAGTTTATTATAACCAAAGATGTCATCACACTTTGACAGATAAATAACAATAGCCCGTATCGGCAATTATTTCTAGTGTTATCTATAGCTACCAGTCTAAGCTTAAAAAGAAAAGTATGAAAAAAGACAAAATTAGTGTAACTTTGGCTTTTTATGTAGAAAAAAATACTTAACAGTAATTTTGTTTTTATTCTTCTTCTTTTGACAGATAAGATTTAAATTTGACATAACTATTGAATAATATTATTCCATCGAACTGTCAATATTATTCAATTAGTAACAGTACCGAAGGTTATCAATTGATAAAAACTGTTGAATTATAGGTATATTATTTGACAGTTGTGGATAAAATATATATAAATACAAAGTAAAATAGATAGATAGTGTAATATGTATTCATAATTTTTCTCGGTATATTGGACTATAAGGATATGATTGTAGCTGGCGTATGAAAAGTATAATAACTTTTTTTTAGATATGAAAGGAAATTATTTTGATAAGTTTGTCTAGAAAGAAAATTTATAACTTTTTGTAGTTCCTGTGAGTTGTCTGCGATTATAACTTAATTTATTTGTTTTCCATTGTTATAAAACAACAACTCAGTATCGTCCTTCGAACCGTAAACAATTTGTTGCGTTATTTCTGTTGATAACTTTATCTTATTATAAATTATCCACAACCTACTTAATTCCTCTTTTATTAAGAAATTGTCATTCAAATTTTTATAAGATTCAAAATAAACCTCCAACTCAGATATAGAATACACTCTCAGAAACAAAAAAAATTCTCAGAGAATAAAAACAAGAGACAGGCGACCAGTCTTGAATATTAATACGGCATTGGTCGTTGAACCTCTGTTTTATCTCTTTCTTTCTTCTTGCTAGCTCTTATGGAGTCTTGCAGCTATCTCTGTCCCCCTTACGTGTTTACAGGGAGTGTATGTGTGTGTGCTGTTGTATTTTTTCCATACTCTGCACATAAACATTGAACTATATATAATAATCTTCTGTATTTTATACTTGGAAAAGAATTTTGATTTATATTTGGATTTTTTCAATATTTTGTAAGTATCGTCGTTATAGCTCGAATTCAATCAAAGATATTAAATTTTTATGGCGGAATATATCAGGAACCACCGAAAATAAAAGTAGTTTATGTTTAATAAAGAAAACAGAAATATATTTTGAAAGATATACAGAATTATAGAACGCTGTGATGAAATTATAAATATGTATAGATACAAAAATAAGAATGTAATACCTTTTGGTATATAGTAATTAATGTTCTAATTTATTTACAAGAAAACTGCATATAACAGAAAATGAGGTATCAAAAAACACTATTAGTCGTATAAATTGGAAAATTATTGCAATGTATATACTAAGAATCGTTTTGCATATAATCTTGTAATGTAATGAATATATAGATATAGTTTGTCTCAGGAGAAGTCGAAGTATCGGTTAAACTTCCCTCAGTTAAGTTGACTAAGAAATCAAAATATCTTGTGTCGTAAACACCGTTGCTATCTATTAGTAAGTTTCAATAATTAACATATATTTTTAATCAATCAGTACAAAATCAAATTAAATACAGAAATTCAGTACAAAAATACAAAATAGTATAGACCCAACCTTATAATATACGGATTTATGAAAGCTTATTATACATGATTATTTATTTTCGTATATATTTACCAGGAATTAAAAATCTACAGATATTTAGTAAACCGACTTTTTTATATTCTTTATGTTACTGTTTGTATGACAAAGAGAATAAATTGGTAGTTATATGTATCCATAATTATTTTTTATTTTCTTGGTAGTATAATCGTACCTAGAATTGTTATGAGTATCACAACTGCCGCATATGCAGGGCCGTCTTTTCCATTGGCCACTCTGGGCAAGTGCCCAGGGCCCCGCGATCCATGGGGCCCCCGAGTTGCTACCAGATCAACAAAAGATAACCGATATTACCGATAAATATATTTATTTTCCGAAAATCAAACGATAATTACTGACTATAAATATACAGGGTGTTCATTTTAAATGGGCCACCATTGCTATCTCGAGAACTATAAGAGCTACGAGGTCTGTTAAATTAGCAAACAATTTCTATTTTACAACACTATTAACATGAGATAAACAAAATTTTTATTAAACAAGTGGTTCTTAAAATACGGGTCCCAACTTTTTTATTTTAAATGTGAACCTATATTTTTTATTTGCTTATTCAATAGAGAATTTTATTCTGAATTCAATGATATAATATTATCATACCCTAACATAACGATTTTTTTGAGAAAAATGCATCTGAAGTTTTATATTAATTTGATTAAAATATGACAATAATAAGAGTGTCATGACGGAAAAAACGGAATACAAGTCTTTTTTAATCTGCAATTAGAGTGCCTTGACAGAAAGAAGTGAATAATAGTATATTATTTAACAAGCATAATATGTAGCCATATTATGCGAGTCAAATACTATACTTTATCTACAACTATCAGGCATATAAAAAAATCTGATATTATTTGTTAAATATTCAGTTAGGTGTGAGTAGTTCATATATAGCTTAACAGATGGCGCAACAGTAGCACTTAAATGTCAAAATAACTTTTCAAATTGTATTTATTATACTTTTATAAGCATATATATTGATATTTATAATAAAAAATATGTTATTAATAAATTAACAGTTTAATAAAATATTATGTGTTAAATTATATGCCCTATTTATTACAGAAAAGTGTAGCGTGTATCATGACATTTCATATTACACTTGTGTAATATGAGTAGTATATTATATGTAGTATCACACGTATAATGTACCCATATTTCAATAGTTGTAGATAAAAGTATATTCTTTCTGTCTAGGCACTCTAATTGCAGGTTAAAAAATAACTGTTTCGCCATCTAAGTAGTGGCTTTTCAACTAACAAGACAATATATATGTGTAACATTCGGAAAACTGTGTTTTCGTTTTAAATTTGACATTGTCTTTTACCTTTCTATCCATATAGAGAAGAGTAGAGATTACTGATTTACTCAAAAGTCATCTTGACACTTGAAAAGAACGATTTCTTATTTGTTACTCGATTGCCGTCTAGCGGCCATGTTATTGAATTAACCATGTCCTTTGCTGCGTCATTAGGAGGAGTGAATTTCAGCCACATTTTCAAAAATGTTTTTTAGAAAAAACTTTCATTTACTTCATATATAGGGGCCCCATTATCCTAAAGTGCCCAGGGCCTCCAATAGGTTAAAGACGGCCCTGCGCATATGTCGATTTTAAGACATCTAAAAGCTGGTATGATTCATAACATTCGTAGTTTGTTCAATAGTTTATCGGTTTCAGAAAATGAAGACGTTAATTACAAATATTACTTTTAAAAATTCTCTTATTAATAACGTTTTCGTGATCAAGTCTATATGGGTTGATACGACGTCATGGTTACAGTTGGTATGATAATAATATTACCGTACAGATACACTGTTATTACTTAGTTACAAGCTTTCTTTTTTATACGTAAATAAAGCTTTAATAAATATATTGAAATTGGTAGTAGTCTTTTACAGTATTACTGATGCAAAACAGTTTTTATTGGTGATAGGAGAAAATTGCTGGCGATTCTGTCACCTCCTTGAAGCTATAAACAGTTACCTTGCATATATTGTACAATAGTTTATTTGTTATTCACTTGTAAATAAAATTAAAATTGAAACAAATCTTGTCAGTTACTAAATGTATTAAAACAACAACAAAACACAATTTTCTGTAATGAAACAATGCAACAAAACTGACGGCTATTTTGTAAATGTATTACAGGTTAGTAGCTCGTAAACCGTAAGTTTCCCTGGTGAATAAATATAAATAGTTCAAATAATTGATGGTTTACAAGCGAGTAACAAATAATAGCTATTATCATACCTAGAATAGTTACGAGAATCATAACCACTGCATATGTCAATTGAATTTCGAGCTCGGAGAGCTAAGATTTTAAAACACCTATAAGGCTTAGTATGACACATAACATCCGTTTACTTATTTCACGTTTTTAATAATTATTATTTTATAAAATTATTCTGTGCTTTATTTTTTTTATATGAAACTTTATCTAATTTGAAAGCAAGGTGCAGTTTCAAAAAGTCTTAATTATTATTTTTAAGTATTCTCTGACACAAATGTTACGGCAATTCGGTTCTCAAACAGTGGGGTTCGTTAAATATTTCATTTACATAAATTGACCTATTTCAACTCTTATAAAAACATAAAAATATATTTTAAATAACTATTGTGTTCCTTACTTGGAAATATGCATAAATAAAAAGCATTTTAATATAATAATTTATAATTTTTAATGTCCACATCGTAAATATTTTTTTTCACAAATTTTCTTGATCGCACAGTATTTATGAACTATTTTTTCTAAATTTAAATTAGCTCTGATATATTCTTTGTATTTAGTATTTAATTACCAGCTACACTGACAGTAGGGTTGGAAATAGCAAGAATTTGAAATTGAGTATAGAGTATAATATTGTGGCGTAGATGTTAAGGCCATTAAAAACTTGAATAACTTAAAAACAAATACCATTTTTTAAACTTTAATAGTTCCGATACAGTATTAAGCTCTGGATTGACTATAAATGATCAATTTCTTAATTTGTTCTATGGTGTAGAACCCCATTGTCCCATGTTATTTTGACTATTCCGAACGGTAATTATTAATTACCATACTGACTTGCCAAGTTTCATGGTATACAATTATGACATAGTTACCCTACTTTGTCTATGTAAACAAAAGTTTAATATCTTGAAACCGGTGAAACCGGCAAAAGTATGTTAAACGGGATGAATTTGTTGTTGTTTGTATGTATGTATTCATAATTATTTTTTACTTTCTTTGTACTTTAAAGATTGTGAAAAAGACTTGCAAGAAATAATGGGTATAATTTGGAGAATAAAGTGGGATTTTTGTAAAGTTTTGGGCATGTTGAAGTGAGGAGTATTTTATCGCGTATGAGTGATTTCTCACGTCCGCTCAAAACCCGATCCGAAGTGGGGGTGTCTTTATCGCCCGGTGGTAAGTCGCCACAATTTATGTTGCACCCTGCGCCCCGCCACATATTTTAGTTTTTTCCCCCTGAACTGAACTTTGAGCGCCGGAATAATAAATGAACTGGGCCTGGAGTTTTTGTTCGGATTTTTTATATCGACTTGAATATCGTTTTTTCATTCCGCATTTTTTGTAAGGACCAATCGGCTGGTCTACAAGCGCATGGTGGAGGGCATTTTGAAGGCCTATACCTCTATTTCTCCACACGACTCTTTTCCTGTTTTTAGAATTTTTGGTGTCTACCGTTTTCTAATCGTAGATTCATTCCTTCATACATAATTTTAATAATTAAGATTAGCGATTAGTGATGAAACTAATATAAATATTGGAATAAAGTAACTTATTTCCATTAGTTTCTGATTTGAATAATTTATATTTTTGTATTCCTTATAAAATAATTAATGAAAACTAAAATCAATGTCCCAAAATTACTCTTGTGGTTAACCGTTCTTCTAATTTATTCAACTACGGTCTAAATAATGTAGTAGCCGTTTCTACGAACTTGGTAAATAGTAATAATTTCAAAGGAATCAACAAAAATTCGAAAGTTCAAATAATACAATGGTAAATATTTATTGTCCCACTTTTATAGGGATACTTCACCATGATTTTTTATAGTTAATATTTGAAATAGTTTCTTACTTACTTAATCTACCTTTCGGTAGAGGCCAAATTAAATAGTTTCATTAATCCTTTTTTAATGTTTTTTTCCTTCATTTTTAACTGCACATAATTTTAATTAAAAAAATGAGTGCAACGTAAGACTGATGTTCTTTTTTACAGCTAATATTCAAAATTATTTTTTAGATTCTGTTTAAACTATATAACTATTTTTCTATGTATTGTAACTTTAAACCTGATTTATGTGGAACCTGAAAATAAGTTTTTTTTCAAACGTCATAAAAGTGACATTTTTTGTGTCGCGATTTACAAAGTTGAAGTTTAATTTCTACGCCGTCAGAGTAGAAGTTTTTTACTTTTAAACCGCAGGAGTAAAAATTACTAATAATTTCTGCGAAGTAACGACAACTTGGGTCAAAATGTCATTTGTCTTATGATAGTGTGTAAAGTTCACATTTAGTTGTTACTTTTTAGTTTGTTTTGTGACGTGATTCATAAGTAGAAATTTAATTTCTACGCCGCCCGAGTAGAAATGTCGCAACTTATACGCCGCCGGTATAGAAGTAAAATAAATAAGTATCCATATAGCCTTTATGTGCCTCGCATGCAATGGGGTATGTGACCAGATTTTGATTTTTACATATATGATACCTTTGAATATATAATACTATTATATATTCAAAGAGACTCGACAAAATAATAAAATACTCGTATTTTTTAAACCGATTCATTATTCGTAGTTTACAAGAAAATAATTATTAAAGATTTATGGAAGAGATACTGTTACGTCATCGTGGAAGCCTAAGAAACAGACAACCTGTCTTTTTCACGATCCTACCATACTGACGTCACGCGTCCCTTCCCTGGAACATTAAATTGCTAATAACTTTATTATTGCAAGCAAATCTTTAGTTTTTATTATTATAAAGAGACACTGCAGTGGTCAGTTTGTATATTATGACTTATACATATACTGAAATTCGATTATGGGGACATACTCCATTGTCTAACTCGCTAAGCTCGTGTGCAAGCTTTCACACTCGCCACACAAAGTAGCACTCTTACTCCTATGCCTAGTTGCATCAAAAACCAACAAGGCTTAAATTTTAAGTAACACTTAAACAAAAAAAAATATATTCAAAATTTTGACAGCAATATATTAAATAATTCATTTATTTATTTGGCATTTTATTCCGATGTGATATTGTACATTTAAGGGAAACTTAAAATTTATGAAATATTGTTGCAACTGATCTTAAACAACAAAATGTACTATTTTTTGATAAACACAAGGTTTAATTTTTTAGTAATTTTTTTATTGCTGCATCGAATAAATGCATCGCAAACTATTGTATATAGTATAACATATTACACCGTATCCCCCCTTTGTCCAACTTGCCCCCCCGTAGAATTACCCTCGCAGGAGTCCTGTCGAATCCACATTTAGGTCTATCGCTTTAAGCCGCCGGGGTTGGGCAGTGCGGCTTTAGGTTACACAACATAAAAACTTGCTGGTCGCCAGCCGGGGGGATTATCAGGGCTGGGGGGAAGTGGGGGGACGGGGCACTTGTCACGTCGGGCGCTGGGACGCCAACGCGCCGCATACATGACGTCGACGTCGGCCCGTGCAAGAAGACGATAGCAGGGGATTTCACATTCTAGTTACTAACGGTTTTAAGGGTTATTAAAAATAGTTACTAGTTGGTTCATTATATATCTATATATACCTGTAACCTTTATTCATTTTTTAACTACGGGTGTATTTTTGTAGCCAAATTTGATAGAGATAATGACGTATGCATACTAAAATATGAGAAAGAAAATAAATATATTTTAAGTAGATATATATTCTATTTTAACTAATCCCTGTAATAAATTTATATATATTATGCATATTTTAACAGTTTCATATGTTTTAGGTCAAAAATTGGAGTACGATATACAATCACTGTCTGATTAACTGACGGGTCTGTAATGAATTAAAATTTCGCATTTTCAATTAAAATATAATGTTTCTTTGTACCCTCAAACAATTTTCAAATTGAACCTTAAGTTATTTTTTTTTTATATTTTACACATAAAATTTTTGTTTGTACACTTTTGGTCAAAAAATTGTAGTTTAGAAATTAGGTAATTATATTATCTGATTTGATTTACATTTTTCGTTCTTGAGATACTTTCCTTCAAAATTGAACTTCAAAGATAGTTATTTCTTATTCTAGATTGCAAAATAGTACTTTTGCATTCGAGAATAAAGCATTTCGCAATCAAGTATCAAACAACATTTTTTAAAAAACTGACTCAAAATTAGTAAAAATACAACAAGAAAATTTTGACCTTTATCAAATTAGATATTTTTTACAGTTGACTGCTAGTTGACTCTAGATATCAAACAAACATTTTAATACATCTTTGTTTAATATTATTCAAATGATATCAGAAAGCGACGAAGACAATAAAGTGACAGATTTGATTAAATTGTGACCCTTTATTTTACGAAAAAAAATGCTGGATGCAAAAGACTTTTTTCGATTGGATGAAAACTAACACCTATCCGGTGTGTTTTCGAACCGGTCAGTACATTATTCTGGTATTTTAGTGTAGTGGCTAGGCTACGAAAAATAACAGTCCGGGAATATTTTTTATACTCTTGCAATAAAATCTGTTGATTCGCGTCACCTAAGCAACGTCGGGATTCTCAACTACCCACGTTTATTTATTAAAAAGCTATGTTTATAATAAAAAGGTATAATGTCTGAAACATTCCTTTGTCTAATAATAATAAAATAAAATAGTGGATTATTGGTTTAGAAAAAATAAATTTAGTGCATTTGATTTACAATGTTGGCAACCACTGCTGTCATGTTGTCAGATTGACAACATTTGTGTATTGATACACAACCATAAAACAGTTTGTAAATAAAAATGTTTGTACAAAAATAAAAAGTAATTATTGATTTTTTGATTTTCATAAATTTTCAAACCTCTTATGAGAACTTGGTTCCCGGAATCGCAAACTCGCGTCTTAAAACACTCATCCGGGAACCGATCCTTACCACACTTAATATGTAAATAACTACTATGTCCTCTAGACAAAAAACAATCATTTCGCATATTGATAGTTGTCACATAAATATTAACTTCTCATTACAGTTTTCGAAAAAGTTAGTTTTTTGAGTAGCTATATATTTTGAAAATTCGTAGAGTAACAATCCCAACGATTTTGTCATTCGTAGCATATAATACTAGTATAGTATAGTTATATTGCTACTAGTTACGAGAATTTAATCGGTAATTTTTCTGTTATCACGTCTTCTTGTTGAAAACTTTAAAGAAACAAGATAAAAACTACAGATAAAATTCGACTCAAGAATGGAATTTGGCATGAAATTTCCTCTAAATATTTATTTTCAATAAAATTATTACTGCAGGGCATGTAACCGAAAAAAATACTGGTTAACGGTTAACCCTTATTGAGAACGTTATAATAATAAAGGTTTTAATTCGAAAACCGGTTTTTAAAAATTGGAAACCGGTTTAAACCGGTTAATATATCGGTTAAAAAATAATTAAAATTAATTAAAAAAAAGTAATTATAAAAATTTGATTAAAAAAATTACAGAATAATTAATTTAAAAAATATAATAAAAAATTACCATCTGAGAAAAATATAACAATTTAAAAAAAAGCAATTTAATTAATAAATATTCACAAAATTTTCCGTAATATCTTCAGAAAAACGCAGGTCACTTTTCAATTTTAAACTTGCCTGTGTTGACAAAGGCCGTATTTATTTGGGACTTTTTAAGTAACCTTAACGGCCAAAGAGACTACCTACATTTATGACTCTCCAATAAAATATTAATTGTAAAAACTGTCATGACTCATGTTTAAATACAAATAGAAAACACAGATATAAAAAAATATAAAAATTTTTTCTCGCTAAATGATAATAAAATAAAATAAAGGTTAATGTTCGCTAAAACCGGTTTATTTTTTTTGGTTAACGGTTACCGGTTTTTTCAGCCTGAAAAATATCGGTTAAAATTACGGTTAAAGTTCGCAATTTTCGTTGAAAATATCGGTTACCGGTTTTTATTAACCGGTTTTTTTAACCGGTTACATGCCCTGATTATTAGTAAAAATTTTGACAGACGTACCTAAGCAACGCCTGGCCTGTTTAATCGAGAAATTACAGCTGAAATTTGCACTAGGGCAAATTCAACAAAATATTATAATTTAATTGGATAACAGATTATGAATGGAATTATCTACAATTTTTTCCATTTTCTGGACTTAAAAGAACAGCCATGTGCTGATTTTAAATTTGCAAACAATATTCAGTTTATTTTTACCATTCTCGAGAAATTTGTAAAAAAAGTGTTTTTGGTGTACCTTTTACACCGATTTCACTCTTAGATTCTACAGGCAAAATTATAACCTTAAATTTTTCCGATTTTCCGTTTTTTTCTAAAAATTGTATCCGTTGGATTAAAAATTAGTGTACTTCCATAATTTTGTCCCTAGAATCAAATGGTGAACTGCCGAAACCTAACCATGCCTAAAAGAACTATTTTTTTTATTTCTCGAAAATGGAAAGAGAAAACTGAATTCTGTTTAAAAATTTGCGCATCAATATTTTGAAGAGAAAAAGTTCTAAAGCGAAAATTTTAAGTTCCGTTTTTTTAAATTCTTGTTTGTCCCAAATAAAAAAACACACTTTTTTGAGGAGAAACTTTTGGAATAAATATTTCAAGAACGAAAAGAGTTGGTTGAATTCCACTCGAATATTTGAAATCGAAACATCGATATTTATTAATAAACATTTAAACAAAATTTTGAAAAAATTAAGAATTTTAGTACCAAAACGACTTGTTTTTAATTAATATTCGAGTTGACCCAAAAATAAGTAGAAGCAGAACACCACTCACTTCAAAATTAATACTTTGGTACATACAATAAAAAAATTTCAGAACAATATTCAAGGAATATAATTTATAATTATGTCACAGATTTTCCAAAATATTTTATTACACCTAAGTTCTGACTATACAATACATTTCTTCCTTCTCTAATCTGTGTAATTTTAGGCTTCCTATTTTTTCCTTTTATCTATTAATATAATTTTAAATATGTAGGACAGAAATAATTGATAATTTTAATTTGAATAAGCACACATATTATTAATAAAATAGCCCCATAATTTCATTTTAAACGTATTTATTTAAAATGTAAATGTCGAAAACATTTCTTGGAATTGTATAATTCATGTTTAATAATGATTTTGATATTACAATCCCTAAGTTAAAAAAGTGTGTAATTGCAATTTTTAAAATAAAATATTTGTGTCAAATACTGCAAACAAAAAATATCAATTTATTTATTTATTGGAGCTGTTTAATTTTAATATAAATGGAGGATTATAAAATTATTGAAAGATGTAATTATTCTGGGAGGTGTAATTTGTAAATGATTGATATAAATTTGTGGTGGAAATGGAATCAAAATTAATTTTTTGGACTTTATACAGCCAACATGTGTTTTGTGTCTGTTTAATTAAATTTTGGAATTGCCAAAAATAATTAAAATTAGATTTATAAGAGCTGCAATAAAGCTGCAACATGCGGCCCGAACATTTGCGCACAGAAAAAATAAAAATCATCGCCTGCTAAACGAGATATAATTCTATTTGTTTTTCTCTGATTTTTCACACGTTCCAATCATTGATTTAAATAAATTAACTCTTTAGTACTTTGCCGTTTGTTTATAAACAATGCGTGCTGCATTATTTATTTCATTTTGACTTACAAATATCGCGGTGCTCATTGTTACACTTACAATAACATTCATCAAACTGCGAACCGTTTTCCAAATTAACTGACGTTACAGGAACTTTTATATAAAATACGGTAGGGATACATATTTACAAACATTACAATTCAATAAGATATTTCTGGTACTTGTTTGTCATCGTGGTTTTACACATGTTTTTACGCATGTGAATTAGAAATCTAAAATTCAGTCGACGAAATTTTGTCTCGATTTTCGAGATTGGATCGAGTCGAGATGAGACGACGTGGCCTAAATGAGACATCTCGAATTTCTTGATTATTCATATTTCCCTAATGCATCTTATTTTAATTTGTCTTTTAATGGACATGTGTACCATGAAGTAAGGCACAATTAAATATCTAGCCAATTCTGCATTAAATCTGTTTCTGTTCATGGAAAACATCTTTTTTTCGATCGGACGAAAACTGACACCTTTCTGGTGTTTTTTCGAACCGATATTTTAGTATAGTTGCTAGGCTACGAAAAATTACAAACTGGGAATATTTTTTTTATATACGATTATTAAGATATTTCCTTGTTGTATGTTTATTATTTCTACGTATACATGGTATACTGTAAACACATATTCATTTTCAACGGTAACCATAGACAACGTTAAGGTATGAATTCATATCTCACAGTTCTGCCAAAAATCGTATTGTTTTATAGCTAGGTGCAAGAAAGTAGGGAAATGAAGACATCTTTATTATTAAAATATAAATGAATTAGGAAATAATATCGTGGTCGTAGAAAAAGTACAGAGTACAACTCGCATGGAATGTACATTTTATACTCGTATGATTTGATACAAACTGTCATTCTCGTATGAAATGAGTACCATTCCATGCTCGTTGTAAAACATAATATTTCGGCCGGTGACAAAGCATTCTAATATAGTACGTGTACCTAGTCCATGTTTTCTGTAACTAAAAGTGCAATCATATTTATTTCATTATTATTGAATATAAACGGATCGTAAAAAATAGTATATGTACCACTTAGGAAAAGTGACTTCCCGGACTCCTGGTCCTCCACTATCGTCCGGGAAAAAATATCACTTTTCCTACTAGATACACAATGTACAATTATTTCTTTTTTACCAGTCCAGCAAATCTTTTCCTTTTGTGGCTGACTCAGATCTTAAATATCTATTTTATTCTTGCTTCCAGAATTTTCAGTTCCTCAAATTTTTAGAAGCATTTTTAATAAATGTACAACATGTATATCGTCACTGTATATTTTTGGGTGACTTTTAATTGCTATTTATGTAACCAGTTAGTAAATACTTAATTTGGTGCTGTGGGATATTTGCGAAGCGAGACCCCGCAAAATCGCACAAGTTACACAAAATTGCATTTTCTAACGAGTTTCATGCAAGATTTTATCTAATTAATTATCTAAGATTCTTTTAATTTCAATTTTTTATTCTGATTTTGACATATTTTTAACATTGACTGACGTGTCGATACGGCATACTTTTCATAACCAGTTATAGAAACAAATTCACTTTTCATTACTCGGTGATGAAAAATTTTTATTTCCTAACTGGATACGAAAAGTGCGTTGTGTCAAAACGTCAGTCAGTTTTGAAAAGGGAACTTTATATGTCAAAATTAGAAAAATTACATAGACCTATTTGCACCTACCTAGACTACTTTTTCGTCATCATAATAATAATAAAAATTTGAATTATTATATAAGTCAAGTCTTATAATCTATTACAAAGTATCATAACGGGTTTATGTAATGTCCATTTTAATATTCAAATTTTGTAGGACATCGACAAAACGAGCAAAATTCGAGACGAGACAAGATAGGGAGTACATCGTCTCATCTTGTCTCGTGGCAACACTAATTGTGAGAATAGGACAAAGAAAATTTAGTGGGTATAGGTATAGGTATAGGTATAGGTATAGGTGTAAATGAACATTTCAGACGTTATAAATACAAGTAGATATATCAATAAATTAGTAACTGCGGATTTGTTCCTGCTAATAATACTTGTACTTTGCCAATACTGATGAAAATAAAATATATTGCTACAATTCTTTTTAATAATTTTTGTATTAAAGTAAATTTAAGAAGAATACACGTAGAAAGTTGGTATAATTTTATCTTGTGGACA
This sequence comes from Stenolophus ochropezus, assembly GCA_035578165.1. Classification (NCBI taxonomy): domain Eukaryota; kingdom Metazoa; phylum Arthropoda; class Insecta; order Coleoptera; family Carabidae; genus Stenolophus; species Stenolophus ochropezus. The sequence continues at coordinate 14,533,165 of JAQOWZ010000018.1, read as the reverse complement.
CAGCTGTATCTTTATAACTTGATAACATAACTGAAATGGCAATAGTTTTACTACGTGACTATACTGACAAAAATATCATCACTGCCATTTTATACAGGACAATCCCTGGCTATAACAAAGACGTTCATAAAAACAAAACAGAGTTATTAAATAAATAAATAACATTGACTTAAATGGATATCAAAACAGACATTTCTAGTACCTTTTTAGATTATTTTCAGTATCTTATTTTAATCACATACTAGGCAAGTAAGATAGTCAATAATTTTTACTTGTCGCCACTCAGTAAGAGGTATTGAAATCATGGTAAAAATCGGATAGTGAGTTTTCCATGGACAAGCACGTTTTGAATGTGTGTGCATGGATGGATGGATGGATAGATGTTGTCGTACCAATTTCTCAAATGCTAGTGAATAAAAAAAGTTGAAATTTTGGATATAACATCGAGATCTGATTAGATTTTGGTGTTAATCTTGCAACCGGAAGTGGTGTTTTCATGAAGATCTGAAGTGTTTTTCTGAAATATCTTAATTAATTATGAATATATGCGAAATTTGGAAATAATGTTTTAATATTATGTCTTTACCTAAAATTTTATGGTTCAAAATTGTTTCTACCTATCTCCATTTAACTATTATTAGTAATTATTGATTCGGTAAATTTGTTACAATGCATAATGGGGTCCTGCACCATACTAGCAAAATATAAAATTTATCACTTATAGTCAATCAAGACATTAATTCTGTATGATACGATCTATCAAAGTTTAAAAAAAGTAATTCGTTTTTAAGTTATTCGAGTTTTTATTGCCCTTAACATCTATGTCAACATCAAATTTTGGTACTTCAAACCTTTCTGTCAGATGACATATTTGCCAATTAATCTATAGCTGGTAATTAAATATAAAATACAAAGCATATTTAAGAGCTAATCTAAATGTAGAAAAATATTTAAATACTGTGCGATCAGGAAAATTTGTAAAAAAAATATTGAAGATATTGAAATGAAAGATATGTTGAATGACATAGACAGCAAAATCATACCTGTGGCTGTCAAAACTCGGACTATAATATTCGTAATCATTTATAAATTATTTTATAAAAATACTTACTATTTATATAGGTTTTTATAACAGTTGAAACAGATCAATTTATGTAATTGAAATTTTTAGCGAACCCCACTGTTTGAAGACCGAATTACCTTAATTTCTACTTAATAGAATACACAGAAAAATATTACAGCTTAACAAATAAGAATTAAAACTTTCTAAAACTACACCTAGCTTTTAAAATAGATGAAGTTTCATATAAAAATTTTTTAAAAATAATAGAGGACCCCATTGTGGTTAATCTGTTTACTTATGGAAAAAAATGTTTTATATTTGGCAGTAAAAATGTTATAAAAATAATTAACGAATACTTTAAAAGGAATTGTACTAATACTGTAAGTACTAATTATTTTAATAATTCATTTTACTGTGTCAGCAGTCAACGCACGGATACTCATATATTACAATTTATAGATATTGCATATTAATAAAAAGTGTAGAGGACAGTCGAGAAGTTATGTGTTGGCCACATCAAATTTTTTTTATCGATTTGATGGAGTTGGCAATGAACTCTTTTCCTACCAGCAAGTATCTTAAAACAGTTTCCTACCCCGTGAAAAATTCCTTGATCGGAGAACGTTATTTTAATTTTCCATAGCGTAAGCAAAATCCAAAGTTTAGTATCTGCATTAATGCATCAGAGAATCCAATAAGAATTTTCCAATAAACAGTTTTCAGTTTTCGCTGACCAGTTACAATATAAATTCCGATGGTTGCTGCGAACCCGGAATATTTGAAGAATCCGGGCGACTGCCGGCCATTGCGTGAGCCAGACAAGGAAGTCTGCACTTCCTTGCACACTCTCCTTCTCTCTCAAGACGGGGCTCTAGTAATTTTAAATGCAAAATAAACGAGTTGTTCGTTCGTTGTAGGTTGGTAGTCTTGTCGCCCGAGGCTTGACGTCATATCAGCAAATGCTATGACAATACCATTCTTAAAAACAATAATTATCTGTTTTTAATATTTCTAACCAATCAAAAAAAGATATTGCACTACAAAGATAGCTTGTCTTATGTATTAAAATCAGTAGCATAACAATGCAGGAACGGGGCTGTGTTCCAGAGTCAATCCGAACCCCAATGTAGATTTAAAAAAAAGTAATGTCCCCATAAATAAAATTGGTACTTTTTTAAATGATATCTAATTTCATTTGTAGTTTAACAGGAGAATAGAATTTTGAATTAACTCATTGGGCAGAGCCAAATCGATCTACTGTTGCTACTGAAGCAAAATAAAAAAAAAACCCAATTTAAAAAATAAACAATCTAACAGAAAAAAAAACAAATGGGGATATTGAAGCGCTAACAGCTTTTCCTAAAAATTATTTTTTCTTGCTTTAAGACGTTCAAAAGTCTGTAGCGATCTGGGTCCCGTGTCCTGGCTGCTAGATCGCTACAGACCGTTCTGCTGAGGCAACTGAAACGAATGTTGAAAAAATCTATCACGCAGTTCAAATTTCATTGAAATTATTGCATCAAGATTTTTTTTTATTAAGGTGAATTCGGTTAATTCTCCAACGGATAAAATTTTGGATAAAACTTTTTAAAAACAATTTCTAAATGCGACTAATTGGGACGAAATCAAATCTAAATCAAATCCCGATGTAACCCTTATATACCTGCCGCCAATTAATCTCTAGAACATTCCAGAGCCTTCCGGTCTCTTTCAAATTCTCGAACAATAGCAGCGTCGCGCCTATCCCACTTGACCTTTAGCGCGACTACATGACCAGACAGATCAGCCGTGATGACTCATCTGCAGTGTCTCGCTCGTGATAGTAGTATCACATCATTCCAATGTGGAACACAGTACAAATGACATCGAGATAAGAATTCCATCTGTTTGTGAATAGTTTTACTCGCATTTTAGTGGTGTAGGATGAACCCTAAAGTCTCTGCAAGGGACTTGGATATGACATTATTTTTTACTGATTTTATGATAAGTTGTTTTTCTATATTGGGTTATGATCGGAGTAGCGTCTTTATAAAAACAAGCGAGAATAAACAAGAGCTATCGTTAAGTGTAACAATGAAGCGAGGTCTATTTCGAGCCTAATATGTCAAGTGTCGTTGGCTGCATTGTATCTATTGCATTAATATTGGACACACAATGTGGACAGTGGCACGGTACAGTTCTGTTTACACTGGGAATTCATTCGTTTTTTCTTGCGTTGCAGCAGCTGTTGAATTGGAATATTTAACACATTTGCGCCAAATGCCGCCGAAGTTGTTTAGCTTATAAACACTCTGCATTTTTTACTACACTTCCATTTTTAAATGAAAATATCAAATAATATATTACAATGTTTTTTTTTTGACACAGCAATGAGGATATTTTAGTATTATCTATCTCATATACCGTGTGTTCCTAGAAAGTGTTGTCATAGGCATTTAAAATGGAAATCAGTTTTTGGTAAATAAAAACAATCCGGCTAACAACTAAGTCTCCATATTGTACACGACAATATATTTGGACTATTTTTACATCTTACTTAATACAGATTACTTCATTTTAGGAGCATACATAATTCGATGAAATTTACAAAAATAAATGGTATTTTTTCGCCTCATATTTTTATTGTTCTCTAAACGTAACGTTGACACCTGTCAAATCTTGGTTATAAGGTTGGAGTAACGAGCTATATTGTCGAAGGTTTCAGTTCGATTCCTACTTAGGACCTTTTTTTGCTTTTTGCTTTTGTAGAAATACATGTAGTATTATCCTGTACAATATGGTGACTTAGTTGTTAGCTGGAAAGTTTATATTTATCAAAAACTGTTTTCCCATGTTAAATGACCATGACAACACTTTCTTGGAACACACGATATATACCACAACAAATATTTAAAATAGAGAGAATATTAGTATTTGTTACTTCGTTGGAACATAATGAATCACTATAAAAGTAAATTATTATTATTGTGTTATTTATTATATTTATTATTATAATTATTTCTTCCTTTTTTTCTGCTTTAGAAAAGCACATATAATTTATAAGGGTAAAAATTTGTCATTAAATTAATTAAATCACAGCATTTTGGTGAATTGAACCAATCACATTCGAATTACAATATTCACTAGTGCAAACTGCGTGATAATTTCTCGACAAAATTGGCGTTATCTACTTATAACGTCTGCCATATATTTTAGTGACATTTAATTGAAAAAATGTAATAACTACCTATATTTATTCGTGATTAGAATTTTACCTGTAATTTTTGCCTAGATCATTTGAGCTTGTTGGTTTAGCAAATCGTCATTCGTGCTGTTGCAATCTTTTCAATTTTTGTCACAATAAGCAGTTTTTATCATGATGGTAATAATTTTCGGTAAAATTTTAGTCACTAGTAGTATTATACATAAAAATTAATTTGAGGGTTAAATAGCATAATGGTTTCAGAATATTAAACTTTTGTTTACATAATCAAAAATAAACATGGTAACTATAACTATGTTATTATTGTATACCATGTAATTTTGACGAGTTAGTATAATAAAAATATTATCGTACAGAATTGTCAAAATATCATGTCATATCATATCAAACCATACAGACTTGATCTCAAAAACATAACTTACAAAAGAACTTTATAAAATAATATTTTTCTAATTTTGACATATAAAGGGTCACTTTTCAAAACTGACTGACGTTTTGAAACGCCAAATTTTTCATAATCAGGAAATAAAAAAAAGTTCGTCATTGAATGATGAAAAGTTAATTTCTTAACTTGAAAAGTGTGCCGTCTCCAAATGTTAGTCAACTTTAAAAAGTGGCAATTCATATGACAAAATTCAAAGTTAGAAGAAAATCAAAATTAGAAAAAACCTTGTATGAAACACAATTAGAAAAAGCAATTTTGTGTTACTTGCGAGATTTTACGGGGTCTTAAACAAACTGAGGCAGTATCTAATTGATTACGTAAATAGCTATTATTAATAATGTGAAACTGGTAAACTATTGAACAAACCACGGATGTTATAAATCATACAAGGCCTTAGATGTCTTAAAATCCTCGTTCTTCGAGCTTGGAATTCAATTGACATCTGCAGCGATTATGATACTCATACTATCCTAGGTATGTTAATAGCCCTAAATAAATAATCAAAATTTAGAAAACTGATTTTGTCTGGACTTTACATCCCCGAATTGATAGCGGTTTGTCATACGGTTTTGTTCAATAAAGGATATCATTACTTCTGTTTTTTTTTGCCTATTGTGTTTGTAGTACCTATAGTTACGTTTATTAATTTATTACTTACTAGTGGGTTTTTTTATAAATAACAAAATACGTGTGTCGTATTTTTCTTTAAAAATCAATATAAATAAAAATAGAAAAATGTGGAAAGTTCCTTAGATTAAATATTCCTGCTGAAAATAGTTAAGTACAGATGATTATTAGCAGAAGAGAACGTGTAGACAAATCAGACTGGCAAGAAATATAGCAGTAAAGTTAGTTTGTTGAGTGTCGATTTATTTATTTGCTCTTTGCTATAAATTTAAAATGTTTTGCTAATAAATTAACTATTCGATAAGAGATAACTTTGTTTTGTTCTATTTTCGATCTTTCTAGGAAGTCTAAAACCGGAAAATAATTTATCAATAGTTATTTTTACACACTATGCAATTTTCTATAAAGTTAATCTACTTCTTCTGTTGTAGGAAAGAACGGAAATTTAGATGGGGCGTAAAAAATGTAGCAGTAATAACATCAATGTTTTTCCTGGAAAGATGTAAAAATTGGCTTCGAACCTTAGTTGGTGGAACGTCTATCATTTATTTTTATTATTTAATATATTTTTAATAGAAAATATAAATTTGTACTTTTAAAACGAATGTTTTTTCGGTATAAATTATTACAGATATCTACGAAAAAACAAATTGGCACCCAGTAATAGATACTAAGTCTGGAATAAGTGTTAATAAACATTGATATTTAAATTTTCGGTTTATTGTTTTGGAAAAATATATTAGATATTCACATAAAGAATAAAGTCATTAATAAATTAATAAAAATCACTATTTTTTTATAAATGTTAAACAATAGCCCGAAATAATTTTATAGTTCACATGACAGAAAATTAATGACCCCCATAAATGAAGTAGGTTCTTTTTAAAATGAAATGACAGGGAGGTTAGTATTTTCGTGGCGAATATGGAAATTATATACGGATGCGATGCTATGAATGAGTCATGAAAAGGAACCTCCCCGACTAGAAAAGTATTCATTTTTTTCTGAAATCGTACAAGAATTAAAATCAGTCAGTAATATATGTATTTTTAAATAAACTATTTGTATTTTATTGCTTACTTTTCTACTAAAATTAATTAATTAAAAATATAAAATTTAATAAAGTTAATAGAAGACACTCGGTTCTCGTTGGAACATTTTAAAATAAAAAAGAAATTATCCTTTTTTTACAATAAAATTTAGTATTTACATACTATACCTTGTTTTTATTCTATTGATTCAGCGATTATAGTTATTAACATTACTAGGATAGTTATGAGTATCATAACCGCCGCATATGTCAATTTTAAGAAATCTAAGGCCTGGTATTATTCGTAACATTCGTGGTTTGTTCAATAGTTTACCGGTTTCACGTTATTAATAAATATTATGTTATAAAATTTTCTTGTGAGTAACGTTTTTGTGATCAAGTTTTGTATGGGTTGATATGAGATATATTATCTAATTGTTCCAGGATATTTTGACAAATATGTACGGTAATATTTTTACCATACTAACTTGACAAAAATTACTTCAGATACAATTATGTCTTCGTTACCTTGCTTGCTTTTATTTAGGTTAACAAAAGCTTAATATCCTGAAACCGGTAAAAATATTATCCTTCAATACTGATGCTTCTGATATTCTGCTTGGCTAGTGTCTCGTCACTACATATATTGTTGGTGTTTTGCATTTGCGTGACTTTTAATGAATCTGTATTTTTAGGAAATAATAATGTCTAATTTCTTGATACAAAATTTGTACAAAACTATGAAAAATACCGGTAATGTATATTTGACATAAACATATTGCTAATTAATAATATACTTAATTCTTTTTATGAATTTGGAATGGAGTTAGTTTCATATTTCAATTAACAAGGGGTATAACTAATGCCTTTTATGAATCTGGATTAAAGTTATTTTAATTTTAGTACATTATAATATAAAAATTACATGTTAATAGAATTTGAAATTTACTTACTGATCACATAAAAAAATCGTATGCTGATATATTGTATTAAAATATATAATACCTACATACTTGTATAAAAAGATTTGGCAACATTGCATTTTACCACTGCACAGGCAGGGAAATTGGATTTCCTTGCCGATTTTGCGACAACGGTATATGATAGATTACTGAACGATTTTAGAAAAAGTATGTTGCTATACGGGTACACACTCATGTTTGTAATTATGGTTACATTTGTATGTAGTTTGTTACAAGATTTTACTAGTCATTTTGAGTTTTGTGTACTGAAGAATGTGTTGCTTCAACGATTGTTTTCTGTTCGTTTTAGACGTTCTCGCGGCGATAGGCATCTGTTTGGTGAGTAACCTCATTCGTTAGTTGGTTTGTTTACAATATCTGCGGGTCGTCCATCATCTCCTCTTAAAATGCATTTAATCCGGTCCTTGATGGAATGTGCACGTGTTACGATGTACATACGTTGTGTGGCAACAACAATTAGCTAAAAACAACTGCGCGTACCCGCGTTACGTCAGCCAATAACGCGCTCCTAAGTGGACAAATGAAGAGCAGGGCACTTCACTTGTTTCTCTAACCGACTATTCATGCAATTGTTTCCATCAACAACACCCGAATAGCCATTAGGTGGATATCTCCAAACAAAAACCTGTCGGGAGCTTTATCAACAACTGGAGGTAGATTTAAGGGTTGTTAACGATAGTACATTAACTCAAACATACCGTAATGAAACTTCGTAAACAGAATTTAAAGAGAAATTCCATATACCGTTAGTTTCAGCTAGTGTTTCACGAGAGTTTTGTATTTCTCTTGATCTTGCCTCAGTCTTATAAAATATGTAAGACAAGAACATGACAAGATCTACATTTTTTTTACATGCAAGACAAGAAATGTGCAAGAAAATGATGATCAAGACAAGATTTTTACATACAAGAGTAATGACAGACAAAATATACTTTAATTTCATGTTTTGTTTTTTAAGACAAGCCAAGAAATAATAAAACAAGTCAAGGAATCTTGTCTAGTTAAAAACTAGTTTCAGTCATATGGTGCAATATATTCTAATCTATCATAAGTCATATTATGGATAACATAGGTTGTCAATATCAAATTAACTTGTTATTTAAAGATGTATACCATTGAAGAAAAAATTAGATTTTTTACTTGGCGCAATTCTGATTATACTCGTAATTTGAGAATGTTTATAAAATTTAAGTATCATTACTTAGTTATGGATGTTTAAATATAAAACATAAAATCAACTGTCTACAAAAACTTTGGAAAATCAATTAAATATTAGCAAAACTTCTGTATTTAGATAATTAAAAGACGAAAAAATTCATTCATTCAGCAATTGTAAACTATGATGACAAGCATTTTTTACATTGACAACCTTTGTTGCATTTTATCTGAAACAGTACGGTGGTATATATAATTAGTATCCACAACAATGACTAATGACTGTTTAGAAAATATTACCTACCTTAAACTTACAGTATCGCATTCAATTAAAACAAAAGACAGAGGAGGTTGGTTTTTAGAGATGAGAAATTAATCCAATTTTATTTTTAAAAATCTATTATATGTATGTAATTTAAATAACGTTTGTGTATAAATTTGAAATCTGAATCGACAACTTACATATCTCTTACCAAACTCAATTTATTTCGGATTAAAAATGGACCATGATCTGCAGACTTTCGTAATCATATAGTAGATACAAAAACAGTGAGATAGATAGAAATAGGAACATGGAACACGCAATTGTAATTTAAATTTCTTTTAATAGAAACAAGGTTACATTTTTGCTCTAATTAAATATAGATCTTGTTTGATTTCTTTGTTGCCATGGACGGACATAAAAGGATTCTGAACTTACATATATATGTACATATATGAATACATTGCTTTTAAATACTTTATTGCGACCTATATCTACAGGCTCTAATATATCAAAGAAAAACATGTACTATGCAATATTTGCATCGTTACAAATATTCGGACTAATCTTCGAGACTCATAAGTTTTTTATTATTGAATTGTATCATAATTCTGTCTAATCCAGATTAAAAACTACACAAAGACAAAGGTACTTGTTACAAAAAAAAGTCTAATTAACATTTATATAATTTACATTGCGGCTTAAACCTTTTGCTGTTTTATTTTATAATATTTTTGTTACGAAAGAATCCAATGGACAAATCAGTAACAGTATACCTAACTTTATTTATGATAGATATAAGTTTAGGTTTCTTTATAAACTTAAGTGAGGAAAGTTTAAGATTGTTATGACAATATTTCGATATTCCATATTTAAATCTGGCTATATTCATACTACTTTCTTTTATTTCTCCTATTATTCAATAAATATTAACGCTTAAGACAAATTATGCGTCATCCTTCCAAAAAGAAATATTTTTTATGTTACTAAGACAAAATCGACAACGGCATAGATGGAACCTTCATGAACTGACAGTTTCGATTATTTCTGTACATTATTATGGTCATCGATAAAATTTGACCTGTTATAGAAGCCCAACAAGATTTATAAATGAACATGTTATTTTTCTATTTTTTTCCATATTTTAATTTGTTGCGTAATGACTCTAAAATTAGCAGTTGAGTTTTGAGATATATTTATTCTTATTACTTCCGTGTACGAAATAAAGGAAATATTGTATCGCGAAAAATTTCGGTTTTTAGATATCAACGAAAATATCTATTTTGACTATTCCGAATCCACTTTGACTAGTTTCGGCGTGACGTACGTACATACGTACTATCACGCATAAATCAGTAGAATCTTGAAATTTTAAATACGAGACTGCTACAACATCTAGTTATGCACCTCCCTTTTTATTGCAATCGGCAGTGCCAATAGGGCACTTTCTCGTAGTGTTTTTTTGAATTTTTCACATTACTTAATAACGATTAGCCGTAGAATGTTGAAATTTTATTTGAATGACATTGTTATTACATCTAGTTATGCACCTCCATTTTTGGTTCCAATCGGCCTTTTTAAAAAGGCACTTTAGTATAAAAAAAAAGATAAATGAAACTGACTCGAACCGAAACGAAGGGAAATTCGAAGATTTGAAATGAATGGAAGTTGAACGATTAGCCATAGAATGATCTCACTTTCAAGTGAAATAAGTTTAAATGAAGTGCAGCAAAAACGGTGTATAATTTAACGTACAAGGAAGTCATGTGGTATCCATAACAGATTCTTTTTTTGTTTTTCTATTAGAAGTACTATTTACAATAATATTTTCGTTATATTTATATTATTGTTCTCATTGCATCATATTCTTAAATAAAAAATAATTAGACTAAATTTTGTATAGGTACAGTGAAAGTCACTTATAACGTACGTCACGGGACAGACATACGACTGGATATTATATACCGAGGCAACAAAATTTATATTAATATATGTTGCGTTAGTGTGTAATATATACATGTAGGTATTATAAATTAAATCCATAATTCATAAAAAAATTGAAACAAACATTTATTCCTGTGGACCATGTACGACGCTATATTTGACCTCAGTGCTAAAAGACGCATAAATCCAGACTTTATATGAAACTTCTTCGCTAAAATCGCTGCCCTTAATGCTAAAAAGCGTTAAATTTTAGTTATTTTACTATTAATTCCTACCGAAGACATTAAATTGTAAATTCAGACGTTATATGAAACTTCGTCGCTAGAACCGGCGACGTTAAATTCTAGTTATTTTACAATCCTACCAAAGATATTAACTTGCATTTTTGTCGTTATAAGTGAGTTTTCGTTATAAGCATCGGTGTTACAAATGGCTTTCACGGTATTTAAATAATACTCAACGTAGTTTTTCTTTATAATTAAAAAACCAGTTAACCGGTTTCCTTGTAAAAAATCGAAATCCGGTTTTTCAAATTTTCAAATTTTCTGTCCATTATTGTTTTAGTAGTCTTTGTTTGGCGTGTAGTTTTTGGTTAGAGTTTCATCATTTATTTTTTTTATGTGGTTGTTTCATTCGTTCATTTTTGTTTTTACAAATTTGACCACCTATCCTCTTCATCCACACACATTTTCTTTATGTACGTATCTTTCTGCATACGCATTCGCTTTAGACAAGGACAGATAATTCTTCGACAGCGTTCTTTTTCTATTTTACAATCACTGTTTCAGTTCGGCTGGAACAAGCTTCACATGATATACTCAGGCATATTTTGGAAATTTTAAATATTTAATTAATCTAGAGTCTCGAAAATTGTCTAGAATGTTATCTTAAACTAGAATAAGAAATGGTGAAGCAATAAACCTTAATGTTAACCAACTTCCTGTCCATTGTTTTGTCTTTCCCATTTTTTGACCATTTTTTTTTTGGTATATTCATCTTTTAGTATATCAGTATCCAATATATTTGGTAGACTACTAGTTACAAAACATTTAAAACCTCATATTTTTTGTACTGTCTTTTGTGTTCCTGGTTTTGTAAATACTTTTCTTTTGGTATACTTACCACTTACGTATCCGTGAGCTCACGTGACAAGAACTTTAATAATAGAAATGATAGACCAATAAACCACATACAGTATATCCTCACATTTTTTACTGTCTTTTGTCTTCCTAATTTTTTAGTCACCATTCTTTTTGGTATTATATAAGTATACATGAGGTCACGTGACAATACTTCACATAAATCCATAGACCATAATGAAATAGAAAATATAATAAAGTTCACCTAAAATAAAAATTTTAGTCACTATTTTATTTATCTACGTATCTTTCTTATTTTGCTAAGAAATGAACTATAAAACAATAAGTTTCCCCCTAAAATCTTGAAAAAAACTCAAAATATTAAACCCTCATCCAGAACCATTTAAAAAAAATTAAACTCCACGTAAGTCTTAACAACGTAATACGTATCTCCATGTGCATACATAGAATTCTCAAAGGGTTCTCCACTGTTGGAGTTAGTTCTGGCCAGCGTACCTCCAGTGCGAGTGCGAGCGAGATGGCGCTATGGCGACGCTGCTGCAGCCAGAGCGAGACGGCGCACAGCCTCGGGGATGCAAGAATGAGTGATGAGACACTTGGGAGCGAGAGAGACGGGCAGCGAGTGAGAGAGAGGGGGGGATGAAGGGTTGGATAAGATACAGCGGACCCCCACGCCCAGCCACCCTAGATGCTTAAAGGGGAGCACACGCGACCACAGTTAAAGGGGATGGTGCCCTCTGTTTTTTTAAACTTTTGTCTCCCAGTTTTTAAATACCTTTCTTTCTAGTGCAATCCTTAAATTGATATAGAATCAATAGACCAATAGGTAAAACACCTACAATAATGTAAAATAAAAAAATCAAACTCATCTTTAACCTTATATATAAGTAACTTTAAAAATAGATACTTCGAAAACTAAGTTCTAATTATCAGTAAAACAACAGTAAAGTAGACAGTTTAGATTACACAACATGTAAATTACGTCAGAGGTCTAAACAACATGAAGGAAAAAGAAAAAACAGGATTTATATAGGGGTGGGTGTTCACACTGACGAAGGATTATATTACATGATAAATAATTTAAACTTAGTTTTTGAAATAATTGTCTATTTTAAAGATATATTTAAAGCCAGGAATAATTATTTCTTTTTAACATTATCAAAAACCTTAGACTTCACCAATTTATTTACCTGCAGGAACCTCATATTTTTTATACTCTCAATTTTTAATCATTCCTTAGTATATCCATGAGGATCCATATAAGGACATATAATCAGTACTAGATACTTATAAAGAACGTATATAACCACATATTTTTTTGTACTATCCTTTATGTTCCTGATTTTTTTAATCTTATTTATTTTGGTAAACTTATCAGAAACGTATCCGTGACTTCATGTTTAGTGTTGCAAAACAAGACAAGACAAGACTTTGCAACATCTTGTCTCGTCTAGAAATTTCAAGACAAGACTTGACTAAGTCTAAATATAGACTAAAATGTTTTGTCTAGATATTAAGATTCTAGAGTGTTTCAAGACTAAACATTAACCTGCGCATACGCTTTAGACAAGAGCAGATAATTCTTCGGTAGATTCTTTGTCTATTTTACAATCGCTGTTTCAGCTCGGATGGAACAAGCTTCGCAAGATATACTTATATTTTGAAAATTTAAAATTTTTACTTAATCTAGAGTAATGAAAATGGTCTAGAATGTTGTTGTTTTGATCTAGAATAAGAAAGTCCTGTCTTGTATTTAAATTTTAAGACAAGACTTTTGTCAATTTTGTCTTCATATTCTTCTTCTGATTTTTTAATTACTTTTCTTTTGGTATACTTACCAAATACGTATCCGTGTGCTCACGTGACAAGAACTTCAATAATAGAAATGGTAGACCAATAAACCACGTACAGTATCCTTACATGTTTACTGTCTTTTGTCTTCCTCATTTTTTAGTCACCATTCTTTTTGGTACTAACTATATAAGTATAGATAAGATCACGTGACAATACTTGGCATAAATCCATAGACCATAATGAAATAGAAAATATAATGTAACAAACCTCACATAAAATTCAAACAAATGTGTCAATTTTTTGACTTTTGAGTTTTAAATATCTTATTTTTGGTACTAACTGTATAAGTATACATATGAGGTCACGTGACAATACTTCACATAAATCCATAGACCATAATGAAATAGAAAATATAATGTAGCAAACCTCACATAAAATCCAAACAGAATGTTCAATTTTTTGACTGCTTTATTTTTAAGTAGGTTTGAATTGAATCACAGTTGACCACTGTATACTGATTCAGCAATGTGAAATAAAACAGAGTCATATTATTTATAAAAGGATTGAAATTGTATGTCTCAAAAATAGCTTCCTTATACAAAGCTTTTTCAATTTTATCTACAAATTTGGAAATGAATTATTTACGTAGTGTTGTAGGTACGATATTGATGATTTTTTTATATTGTTAGGTAACAATGATTAACTCAGTGTTGCAAAATGCACATGTAATTTTAATTGCAAGATGTATCAATGTGGGTGGGCAAGGTTAAATGAAAAACAATATTGAATCATAATAGATATGAGTAATATACAAGAATAAGTACACTGTGTCTATATGTAGCTTCAAACCATCGTATTTTTTTAGAAAGAAGAAAATTTTATTTTGTTTATACATATTTTTATTTTTTTACCTAAAATAATATAAAAGCAGTTCATATCAAGAAGAAAATTACTAATAAATTAATAGAAATGGTTATTTTAAATAGATTTTTAAAGATATTCCTGAAATATATGTTGCCACATATTCATAAATTCACAACTGTAATGCTGGTCATATTAAACCGAAACATTTTCTAAGCTTTTCAATTGTCCAAGCGCCTATAAACATTAAAACCATCCCCCTAGGGTGGGCATTTCTTGCAGTTTCTAATGTAGAATTCCTGTACACCCTGTATACAGTCCCACCCTCGTCCTCGAGATAAGACCAGAGCCCCAGAGTCGGCTCGTGAGTTGGGGGCAGGTTCCGCGACGCGGGAGGGCGTGGGGGGGCATATCGACCTGCTGAGCTCTGCACCCTCGTAGCGTTGCTGTCAGACTTGGCCCACAGGTAAGGAATAACTGGCCAGATGGAAACTTAAAGCGATAGACTGGAATATTCGGTTTAATATTTCTCTCTATCAAATATATAATAATTAATATGAATTTTATTAAATGTACTTCGAAAAACATTTAATATTAAATTTTCAAACCAAATGGACACATTGTTGTCAATAATTTAAATATTTCAATGGTCTCATCAAAAGTTGTAATTTAAATATTTCAAATTATCTTCAAATAATTTTAACATATACTACATATACATGTCTTACTGAATACAGTACGAAAGTTCTTAAGTTAGTACTAAAAAACTAAAATACAAGAACTTCTCTTTGAAAACCAAAAATATTTAGATTATTATTGGTTATAAATTAAGTTATGATTAAACTAATCAAGTATTTTCACTTTCTGGTTAGTTTTAATTTCGTTTAATTTTTTGGAATAGTCAATCTCATTCACCTGTCGCATATCCCACTTGATTCTGCTAATATTCATTTTGCCTCAAATCGCAACTTATTTGCCTCACATTCACATAACTTACATCATATTAGTCTCTGATTACATTCTACTGTCCCTACTTGCCTCATCTTACACTTTACTTGTTTCTGACTACAAGATTACAATCAACTTGCCTCAGATAATATTATCATGTCAAACTGGCTTATTGGTAGACTACTAATATATAATTTACATTTGAAATACATATTAGTACAAGAAATATTATTATTTATTAATATCTAAAATGCAAACTATCGTGTGTTGTCTGTCATCAGGTCGTGTAAGTTGTACACTAAAGAACTTAGTTTCTTTGTACTATAACTTAGCTACAAGTAATATACAAAGAATATACATAGATCCTTTTTTTAATATACAAAGACCTCATTGTAATTGAATCTATAGTAAACTCCGTGAAAATGTTTATTTTTAACTATTTTTCAATCTTTGAATTGTTTGAAATATAATTAATCCTTGTGAAATTACTGAAAGTATATGAAATATTTAAAATGCTTAATAGTATTTGAAACTAGCGAATGCTCAGCTACGCTGAGCGTTCCCTAGGCCTCCGGCGTCAGTGAAATGTTAACATTTAATAGCTAATTTCATTTCTACAAGGCGGTTCTTGACGAATGCTTTGATTTAATACCAGACACGGTATATTTCTGGCTAATTGTACAAAAACAAATGCAGATCGACTTGGCAATTTTTTGTCACTTCTGCAAATTAGCCTTCAACCGATATTTAATTTGATACCAAACATGACATACTTCTGACAACTTTTTCAAAAAACAAAAGCGGGGTAACATGAACCATTTCTGTCAATTTTGCATGTCAACTCTCATCGAGACCTTTCATTTTATACCAAACACGATATACTTCTGATAACTTATCATATCTGCTCGCCAGTCCTCATCGAGTCTTCTTATTTGATTCCAAGCACGATATACTTGTTACAACTTTTTGCAGAAAACAAAAGCCGATTAACATAGACCATTTTCGTCAGTTCTGCACGCGAGCCCTCAACAAGACCTTTCATTTGAGACCAAACATGATATACTTTATACGACTTTTTGCATAAAACAAAAGCCGATCGACATAGATCATTTTTGTCAATTCTTTACGCGAGCCCTCGCCGAGACATTTATTTCGATACTAAGCACGACATATTTCTGACAACTTTGTGGAAAAACAAAAGCCGATCGTTATAGATCATTTTTGTCAATTCTCTACGCGAGCCCTCGCCGAGACCTTTCTTTCGATACTAAGCACGACATATTTCTGACAACTTTGTGGAAAAAACAAAAGCCGATCGTTATAGATCATTTTTGTCAACTATCTACGCGAGCCCTCGCCGAGACCTTTCATTCGATACCAAGCATGTCATATTTCTGACAACTTTTTGCAAAAAACAAAAGCTGATTGGCATAGATCATTTTTGTCAATTCTGCTCCCCAGTCCTCATCGAGACCTTTCATTAGATACCAAAGACGACATACTTATATTAACTTTTTGCATAAAACAAAAGCCGATCAACATACACCATTTTCGTCAGTTCTGCACGCGTGCCCTCAACAAGACCTTTCATTTGAGACCAAACATGATATACTTTATACGACTTTTTGCATAAAACAAAAGCCCATCGACATAGATCATTTTTGTCAATTCTCTACGCGAGCCCTCGCCGAGACATTTCTTTCGATACTAAGCACGACATATTTCTGACAACTTTGTGGAAAAAACAAAAGCCGATCGTTATAGATCATTTTTGTCAATTCTCTACGCGAGCCTTCCCCTAGACCTTTCTTTCGATACTAAGCACGACATATTTCTGACAACTTTGTGGAAAAAACAAAAGCCGATCGTTATAGATCATTTTTGTCAACTATCTACGTGAGCACTCGCCGAGACCTTTCATTCGATACCAAGCATGACATATTTCTGACAACTTTTTGCAAAAAACAAAAGCCGATTGGCATAGATCATTTTTGTCAATTCTGCTCCCCAGTCCTCATCGAGACCTTTCATTAGATACCAAAGACGACATACTTCTATTAACTTTTTGCATAAAACAAAAGCCGATCAACATAGAAAATTTTCATTTCTGCACACCAGGCCTTTCCGAGACTTTTAATTCGATACCAAACACGACATATTTCTGACAACATATTGCAAAACACCAATTCTAATCGACGTAGAACATGTTTGTAATTCGTGCACACCAGTCTACATTGTGTCATTTCATTAAAACCCAAAGACGACCTACTTCTAACAATTTTTTGCGGAAAACAAATGCAGATCGACATGACACATATTTTTTATCATTTCAAAACCGGCCCTTATTGTTTTCTTTCTTTTGATATCAAATACAGCGAAGTGTTTAATTTATTTTCTTTAGGAATATTTGATTTTTATTTAGTTACTTCATAATTTGGCAACACTGTTTGTAGTTAATTTTTAAATTTATAAATTACCATCGGCAATTCTAAAATAACAGATTTTATCTTTAGTTTAGTTCCTTTAGGAATATTTGGTTTTTATGTAGTTACTTCATGACACATTTGGCAACACTGTCTGTACTGACATTTAAACGTCAAAAATTAGAAATTTTAAATTCGCCACGAAAGACACTAAAATTTTTAGTGAAATAATTGCTCATGTGTACAATGTATAACAATGCTTTCATATTTTTGATATCTTCATTCATTAAGAAGTAATAAATGATTAAAGTTTGCTTCTGACTTGTCAAACATGACAGCTAGTAATTGGCATTCACTTGAAATTTTCCAATGCTTGCTTGAGCTATTGTTTCAAAGTACCAATTACACAAAGTTTAAATTTTTTTACACAAAAACCACACACAGTAAAAATATAAAAACTAAAAAGGAAATTAATATGAATCAAGCTCTATAATATGGTGCAAAAATCATTAAAATCGGATAATCAGTTTATGCTGTAGCCCGTTGCAAAATTTTGGCGATCGTCTGATGAAAATATATATTGGAAAAATTGTCTAAGCCTTTTAGTATATAGGATACGATATTAGGTATATTATTAATATATTGTTATTATTTTACTTCAAATACAAAAGTATAAATATTTTACTACAGACTTCTAATACTTTTGTTTGGCATTTTATATCTGAATTTTTTTTAAGTATTTTGTACAACATTGTTCAGATCACACACTACTTGCCTCACCTTGCACCTTGTTAGCCTCACATATATTTGCCTCAAATCACGCTAACTTGCCCCTACTTGATTTTTGTTGAATATAGTTTTCATATCGTAAAAAGTCATGAAACTAATACTAATATGATTGCCAATACCTGGGCCAAATGACATATTTACTTTATCAAAATAAACTATTTCCCATCAGCAAGATGTCGAAACAGAAACTAATTCCGAATCCTAAACATTTGTGTGGCAACAACTTTCCTAATTTATATTTACTTAACAATTAAACATGTTAGTAATGCGCTATTGCAATTAAGAATGCATTGTTGTCACATTTCACAACAAACACGTCAGCAACATGTAGCTAACTTCTTGTTTATAAATATAAGGATGGTACAGCTAGACACGAATCGCAGTTTGTTTTGTTTTTAGCACTGTTAACATAGCAACAATTTTTAAACAAGAATGCGCAATTGTAAATAGATCAACGAATATGTCAGTTCATTTGGAAAATAATATTTTAGTTGGAAACATCACTACATAAAAATAATTATTTTTTCAATATTTTGTACCTGTTTTTTTCTGAATTAAAATATTAAAAAACCATTATTAAATTTAACAAAGTTAATATAAAATTGACATGCATTATTGATAGTTTAAAAAAGTATACATTACAATTTTACAAAAATATATTCACTTTGTAAACTTTATATAAATTTAAATGTCATATCCTCATTCTGGTTTATGGTTTGGTTTCATGATAAGATAATAGTTAGACGCAATAAGAGTTACTTTTCGCAATTCTCAGGGTTTGAAAGAAGTCACCGTAATGTCACGTGACATGGGGTGACAGACAAGTTGAGAAGGGTCGCAGACACCCACTATGCAAAGGAATGCGTATTGTGGAATCTGGTGGTCCA
Source organism: Stenolophus ochropezus (assembly GCA_035578165.1). Taxonomy (NCBI): domain Eukaryota; kingdom Metazoa; phylum Arthropoda; class Insecta; order Coleoptera; family Carabidae; genus Stenolophus; species Stenolophus ochropezus. The sequence continues at coordinate 14,513,652 of JAQOWZ010000018.1, read as the reverse complement.
CTTCTTAGAAATTCGAAAGATTGCAGTAAGATGCTTTCAAGATGACGAGCCACGAAAGAATTACAAGGAATTTATTTTTACTTCTCATTTCATTACTTTAATGCAATCAGTAATATTTTGATAGATATACAGTAGCTCATAAGTCATAATACGTCTTTATACGTAACATTGAATAATTAAGGTCGGCAAAAGGAAAATACTCAGATGTTAGGTTTTTTAAAGTAACTATTATCAGTCTTGGCTTAATTTCAATGGATATCCCGCATATTCAAATGTAATAGGTATACCTAATTTAATAATTTATATAATAAGTACTGTATTACTTACGCAATATTAAAAGACAGATACATTTATGCGTTACATATCATATGGACGTCCCTGTGGGCGTTTATAGTTCATTTTAAATATTTAACATTAAGTCAAAATTATCCAGGTATACTATGAATATAATTGCTTACCCTTATCGAGTAGAAAGCAGTTGATCTGATACAGGTACCTATATCCAAGGTAAATTTTTTTATAGTAATTCTTGTAAATCCACCTTAACATATTTTATTCTTACACTAATCCATATTAATAAATTTATTGTAACCAGGGTCGTAATCAGGGTGGGGTTGATAAGGGCTAAGCTCTAGTAAAAATTATTTGAGCCCTGGTAAAAAAAAATACTCCTTCATTTAAAAATATACTGCTTGTATGTCTATTAAATTATATACATTTTTTGCTAAACTTCATTTTAACTTGTTTCATTTGAAAGTGAGATATATTCTAAGGTTAATCGTTTTTGAGATATGTGAAAAGCAAAAAACCCTTCAAGCAAAGTGCCCTTTTGGTATTGACGATTGCAATAAAAAAGGACGTGCATTTTTGAGTTATGCAAGATCATATATAGGTAACTAGTCAAAATGGACTCATGTTTACATATTACTAAGATACCTAAATCTTGCCACCTTTAGAAAATTTGCTAAGAACAGATCATTTTGGAGTACTTTGCATTTAAAATACTTTAAATTTTAAAATAATACCAATAATTAATAATATTTGTTTTCATGTGTACAGCAGGTTTTCCAAAAGCGGCAAGGATTTTTGCAATTTTCCACGCAAATAATTCTACATGTTTTCTTTGCGGCCATCCCAACATATGTACCTGTATATAGGTAAGTAGGTATATATAAAAGCCCTGGTTAAAAAAATCTCAGCCCTCTCCATATGATCTAATAATTTTATATTTTTTATGAAAAAAATTTAAATTCTAATAAAATTTTCTTATAACGTCGGTATAGAAATTTATAAAATAAATAATAACTGGCAGTTTCTATCTTTTCAATTTTAAGGCCACAACTAAAATTTATGGCTAAGGGTGTTTTTGATCTAATTTGAAAGTCATAGAAATAATGAGAATTACATTTTTAGAGCAGAAATAGCAAAGACATATATAACAGTTGGTTTAATTTCTGTTTTCTGAGAATTTTTATTAGTTGAAAGCAAGGTATAATATGAATTCAGTTTTATAAAGGTTGGTCTTCACTTGTATATAAATAGACGCAGTTTTTTTGTCATCCGCTTCATTTCACACTCAGTTTAAATTGAAATGAGTTTAAGGTGAGCTGATCTAAGGTTTTGATTAGTAAAAAGAACGACGATTGTAATTTTTGGGAAATTATATTGATCCCTGAAAATCTCTTTATAAATTATTATTATTAAAAAATAAAATTAAAATATATTACTTTTGAATATTATTGGCCATTTTGTTATTATTACCAACAAAATAACAAACAATTTTGTTAATTGATAGTCAAACATAACCGAAATCTTAAACTGAGACAAAAACTCAGTAAACACATGAGATGAGATAAGATCACATTTATTTAAAAAAAATCATTGATTTATATATCGCTTATTCTGCAATTGTTATTTATCATTCCAGATTTACGAAAATTACGGGAAAACGTCGGTAAATCGACTTTACTGGTATATAATTTTGAATTTATAACGCAGAAATATTTTGTACTAATGTGTGATTTTTTTGTTTAATTTACCTTGAAATGTGTTACAATAAAATCAGGTTGTAACGACATCGAAGGGATTCCAAAAATTTCGTCCCTATAGCCCAAAGTCGCTATAACCGATAAAAATAAATAACATTAGCGTATTGTGGGCTTTCAAACAAGTAGTCACAATTTCGATGTTATAATCAGTTTGTCGCTATAAGCTGTAACATTATAACAGATTTTTTCTGAAATTTTTTATAGTTTTTTTAATTTCTACTTATTTTTTACAATGTTCTTTTGTGAAAAATATTTTTGAAAATATACTATACCTTTTTGAAAAAATCAAAAAAAATCCCCCTCAAAATATTGAGCTAAGATGTAAGTTGCATAGAAATTGCAGAAAAAATACATAACGGTTGTCATAATTCCCGTTTTCTGGGAATTTTAGAAGAAGCAATAAACAACACTCCGAAAAGTCAACTGTTGTCGGCAAAGGTCTAATCCACCCGTCATAAAGTGCAATAAAATATAAACCGGCTGTCAAGCCAAGAAGAAGGTCAACTGAGCATTTGGACACCCCTGTAATAAAACCCCGGCGTTAGGGACCGACCCCCGCATTGTCCCAAACCAAACAAACCCCGTTAAGGGGGCGGCTTTTTATAATTTAATAGAGCGCAAGCATTTCTAAAGCCCGTAAGGTTCACTGAACTACAGCAATAAATAATAAATAAGCCTTGGAGACGCCGTCATATTCTTCCAAATATTGTGACAAGACGATGGAAAAATTACACTTTTCAAAAGGCACATTTTTCATTACATGTAAAATGCGTGTTTCCAAATTGTCGAACAGAACTTCGATATCTTTTACCGTTCTCGAGATACAATAAAGTCGCTTTAACACTCGAATGTGTGAATACTCGATTGTTCGAAGACGGTATTTTTTAATACTGACTAGCCCTCGTTAAAATGAACACAGTATATATTCACTCTTATCAACTTATTAATACTTCCTCCATTATATTAATTAATTAATCTATTTCAAAATATTTGCTTAGATTTGTTTTTAGTGTACGTAAATTTGATCATATCTCCCTTTACTGTTCTAAAATTAGTCCACTACAGGTCTCTACAACATTTATATGAAAAACTTGAATTAATACAACACAAATATAATTTACGTGAAAATGATGTATATATTGTGCCATCTTTCAACAAAATTAAATATAAAAATTCTTTTTCATATTTAGCTTCTACTCTGCACAATAAAATTCCATTATATTATTCATATTATCTTAACTTTTATAAACCCTCGATGATGTGAACAGTTCGATAATATGAACAATCCTGGATTTATTTGTTCTCACTATCGCACTAAAGCGATCGTACTGAATTTGCCTTTAAAGTTACCAGGCGACTCCACCATTTTTATACAATTTAAGGATCATTACGATTTTACCTTATTCATTTATTTTCAATATACACATTATAACAGATTACCGTTCAAAATAGTTTAAAATTATGATGTTTATTATAAGAAAATAATTCTGAAAACATCAAATGAGGGTAAAAATTGCAACTCACCTGTTTCCACATATATAGGTTAATTCAAATCTTCAAAGAATTACAATTCTCGAAATATTTTAAAATGTAAGAGGACAACAATTTATTTTAACTTTAATGATTAAACATTTTGCACAATACAGTTTTCAATTCAAAATTTTCAAATATAAATTCGTAATCTTTTTTCGTTTTTCGAAACAGCATTAACAATTTCTTTAATTTTAATTATAAAAATATTAGGTAGTGTAATTTTAATTTTAGAATTTATAAGTTATTTTCATTGTTCCTAATTTTCAAACAGATGTCTGATATCTTTTTCCGTTTTCGAAATATTTGATTTTAAAGGTGGCACAGAATAAACAATTGTTTTTAATTTTAGAAATAAAAAATTACAAATTTTATAAAACATTTTTATTAGAATGTATTAATTCGTAGATTCCAAATTCTCAAGTAGAATTCAGCATTTTTGAGATATTTGATTGGAGATTGTGAGACAGCTTAAACAATTTTAAAAATGAATAGAAGTTATTGGGGCAGTATCCGCGGCATTTGAAAAAATGATTAGTGCTGGTATCGATTATGAATTGTTGTCCAACATAAAGGGTTGGTAGAGAAAGGGCTCGAGGACGTGGGAAGGGCTCTTGTCCGAATTACGTCGTTATCACTTGAAGCACTCTAATTTTCCTAAGACAATAGCCGCTTTTAACAAGCACTTGCTGTAATGCCTCTCCTGTTATTCAGATTAAGAGACGAGCTGACATACGGAGAGATTTCCACTACCTCTTCCTCGGATGTGAAGTTTTAAAGGTGGAATAAAACTTCACACTACACCTTGTTACCGACTTAACCGTCTAAACATTCTTCCTTTTTATAATTGCCCTTTTATTTCCATCTTGAAATAAAGGCAGTGTTACTCAGCATATATATGTAATCGGGTAATCGCGTAAACTGTATTTTGTTAAAATTCTAATCAGGGCATGTAACCGAAAAAAAATACTGGTTAACGGTTAACTCTTATAGAGAACGTTATAATAATAACGGTTTTAGTTGGAAAATTGGTTTTTGAAAGTTGGAAACCGGTTAATATATTGGTTAAAAAATTAATTAAAAAAAATAATTAAAAAAAATACAATTAATTAAAAAAATAAAAAGATAAAATTTACTATCTAAAAAATATAACAAATAAAAAAATGCAATTTAATTAATGAATATTTGCAAAAATTCCCGTAATACCTTCAGAAAAACGCAGGTCACTTTTCAATTGTAAACTTGCCTAATGCTGACAAAGAGACTACCTCTAAGGACTACCCACTTTCATGACTCTCTAATAAAATGGACATTGTAAAAACTGTCGTTACTCATATTCAAATACAAATAACACAGAAATAAAAAAATGAATCATTTTTCGTGCTAAAAATAAAGGTTAATGTTCGCTAAAACCGGTTTTTTTTTTTGGTTAACGGTTACCGGTTTTTTCAGCCTTCGGTTAAAATTACGGTTAAAATTCGCAATTTTAACCGGTTACATACCCTGATTCTAATAAAGTATAGTTTATTAGCATTCTACGCCTATAATATTGTGAAGTTTTAAAGGTGGAATAAAACTTCACACTACATCTTGTTACCGACTTAACCGTCTAAACATTCTTCCTTTTTATAATTGCCCTTTTATTGCCATTTTAAGATAAAGGCAAGGGAACTCAATATATATACTTAGTCACGTAAACCATATTTTGTTAAAATTCTAGTAATGTATTGTTTGTTAGCATTCTACGTCTATAATATTATTACATTAATAGTTTAAGTGAACTAGAAACTGTTAGCAGAATAACATAAACAGGAAATGATAAATTATAAGGAATGAAACATATAATGATATTTGTTTAAATATAATTGTAACACCTGATACAACAATAATTGATAATAACAATTGATTCATTTTAGTATTTGTTGAATTTTCTAACATTAAAAGACATTTTGTATACAAATATTCAAACAATACTTATTCCCACCCAACGTGGCCATATTTATATTTAAATCATTTTTGGACATGCATATGCATATTCAATCATCAAGAAATGGTGGGTTTCAAATTACTCTCATATTGCAGTATCTTGTATTACTAATCGCATATCCAATGTATAATCACCCACCTTGCCATTATATTACTAGAATCACCCACCTTGTTTCTTATCCCACCGTACTTGTTTTGATCATACTTCACTTGCCTCATATCTCTCCTTATATCAGTTCATACATACCTTGCCTCTGATCAGACTCACCATCATTTTGATCGCAGCCTTGTCTGTAATTACGCTCATCGCACTCACTTTTTACTTCATCACATATTCTACTTGCCTCTATTCATATCCATGTTATATTAATTCGCACACACCTTGCCTCTGATTAAGCACAACATTATTCTGATCGCACTCTACTTGCCTTTGGTCAGAAAGTACTCATTTGATTCACATATTCAGCTTTGACAAATCATTTACTTGCCTCAGTTCACATTCATCTTATATCAGCTCGCACACATATTGCCTCTGATCATATCCATCTTTTCTCTGATTAAACCCACCATTATTCTGATCGCACTCTACTGTCCTTTTTTCACAAACTACTCACATTCCACTAGATTCACATACTCCGCTTTACCAGACTACAAACTTGTTTCACTTCGCACACATTTTGCCTCTGACCACACTAATCTTATGTCTGAGTAAGCCAAACATGATTCTGATCACACCTAATTTGCCTCTATCAAACCCATCGTACACATACCTACTATTCTTGCCTTAGTTCACATCACTAATCTTGCGTGTAATACTTGACGAACATATTTTGTTTATGTCTTAAATCACATTTTGAATTCTGTAATACTAGTTATAATAGGATGGAGGCGCAAAAAATAAATTATCCGTTTTTTTTTAAATCGATTTGTTATTCGTAGTTTACAAGAAATCAATTATTAAAAATAAGGGAAGGAATGCTGTAACGTCATCGTGGAAAATCGAGAAAAAAGAGAGTGAGAGCGTAAGAGACAGTCTATCTGTCTTCTTCCACGATCCTATCATCCTGACGTCACATATCCCTTCTCCAATCATGAAATTTCTAATAACTATTTTATTACAAAATAATGTTTAATTTTTATTATTATTTTATATTTGATGATTTACATATGTACTGAAATTTGATTATGGTCACATATGACATTAACTTCAAATAAGGGGTGAAAAATTTTAGGATCAAATTCTAAAGTTTAACGCTTTCCACATAATTTTATTTTCTTGTGCGTCCACCTCTTTTGATTTAGGGATTTTGTAGGTATTTATAATAAATATATACATCATCCATCATGTCCGTAATGATATTTGAACACATAAACCCTTAGGCAGGCAGGGCCGAGTTCCGTCATCCCTTTAATCAGTCCTATTCTTGAAACGTTCAACCTTGACAGCAACTATCTCGCCGGAGACTTTGTCTGCAGCTTTGCGGCACCCGCTGGGCCCAAGGCCCGTTCCAGGAAATTTAAAACCCGGGCTCGCGGCTTCTACAAAGGAGGGCCTTACCGCCCTCCACACCAGCGACCGTCAAAATGTTACAAAAAAAAACAAAAAGTTTAAAAATAAAAATTTACTAGGAAATTTTTTAAACATCGAGAAAAGAGAACTAAGGAAAACTGGAATATTTTTGTAATTTGTCCTAAATTCAATTCCAAATAATGCCACAAAATCGACCACCATTACCTTGGTATGTCATAGATTCGGTAAATGTCGCCAATAGTATAGTACGTACCATGAACTGTAAGTTACAGTTTTTAAGGTCGAGAATGCAGTTTGGGAAAGCCAGACCCGTATGGTCGATATTTCCTAAACATTTGGCACTTAAAAAAAAACTCCGTCAGCTTGAGGTTTGTATGCTAGTTTTTGCAATATACCTGGAAAAATAAAAGTAATACACTCTATTTTTCGCAGTTGATCCTCACGTCATCAATAGTAACCATGTGATTCCAATCGTATAGGGAGATTGATGACATCATCTTGTCGGGTGAAACCGTATGATTTCCGATGTAAGTAAATGTCAAAGCTGACAGTATTATATATTATATAAAGAAACGAAACTATGATAGTTTAACTATCAACACACAATGAGGCACAAATTGCCAATGCCAAAATCACTTTCATAAATGACATTTATAACATACTCAATTTTTATAAATATTTGAAAATATCCGTTACCGCGGTTAAACTACTGTTCCTATTTCATTTTTATCGTCGGTTAGACACAGATAGCATATATACCCCTCTGTATCATGTAAGATTATGAGAGAGCGAATAAAAGTATCATCTATGCCATACGTATACGACAAAGATGCAAGATAAAAGTATAATAATTCTTGCAACAGAAATTGATGACGTGAGGATCAACTGCCGGAAATAGTGTATATATGTTTAAATTTCAAAATTAATAGATTAAATGAAAGAATAGTAAATAATAATTCTTGAAAAAATGTCATTCCATAGGTGTAACATTTACTTACCGTCCATCGTGAACCGTAAATTCATATTATAACACTGATGTTACCATGGATACCAATTGTACAATAAAAGTTCCATTTACTAGACATCAATTGTATAATAAGAATTCTATTTACTATGTTCAAAACGAGTAAACTATCACTTCTGGTTGATTTTTACTAAAAGTTGATTAACTTGTGTCACTGATGTCAAAAGCTGAAATGTGAAGTTTCATTAAAATACCAATCAACTGGAATTTGTACTACTTTCTACACATATACACATCAGACAGATTGACTCTAAAAATAGTCAAAAACCTAATGTATAGTTTGTCTCACGATAAGTCGAGGGATTGTCATAAATCGATTAACAGTCATCATAAAACTGCAAAAATAAACAAATTAGCGCGGTGCATCGCAAATTTCCTTGGGTTTGTCAGAATCTTAAATCATATATCACTAGATATACTATTTCCATCTGTTTTTTGAGGCGGAAATATGAAAATAATTAAATGACAAATTTAAAACCAATCATGGTCAAAATCCTTTGAACGTACTTTTGAAGAATTATGAATTACTTTATGAGTTAGGAATAGAACTTCAACCTAATGTGTTTTTTTGAAGGAATCTTTCGGAAAGCTAAAAGGGGAAATTTGTAACTTCAAATACGTACTACTTGTTAAACATTAAATTATAAATTTATTTATAATACTTATGCATGAAATAATAATAAAGAATGCAACTGCTAATCATTTTCTTAGAATAATTTCTGACATACATATATGACGATGACATACAAAATATTTGACATGCAGTGTCACCAACACTTGCAATAATAGATGGTTGTTTTACTTGGTAATGAAAGCAAGTTAGGCATGTGGATTGAATACTTCTGCCTTGTAAAATAAAGAGGGGAATATGTTTTGTCTTTGTATGGTTGACCGAAATCTGGCCTGTCTCACGTATCAAGTTACAATTATATGATCTAATTTCTAAAATTTATAAATAAATTCAAAATATTGTCCCAAAAGATATGTATAATTTTTTCCTCTAATCTACCCAGACTGGAAAACGTAACGTAACGATACTTTGTCGTAAGTTGCGGAACACTCTGAATATATGATATAAAATATTTTTAATTATTATTGTGTTACTATGATTTGAATTTTATTTAGTAGATCTTAACTATTTTACTTCATAATATTATTGTTAGGAAAGAGTCTAACTCTTTGTCTTATTATAACAGATATAAACTTAGGTTTCTTTGTGATCTTAAGTGAAAGAAATTTAAGGGTAAGGGTATAGTGCTGGACAACATAATTGAGAATTGGATTACATCACCCCCTACTAGCATACCGTAAACAAGGGATTATCCCCAAATTTATGGTACAGAAATGCAGAGACTGATTTAAATTTTTTAAATAGGTATATATAATACAGGTAAAAATGTTTGGTTTATACGTACTAAAACAATTTTTTTTTTATTTTATTTATGTAAAAACTAATCCAGCCTAATGGGGAATGGTTAATTTTCTTTCCATTTTTGATCCTCATCACAGTTATAAGAATATGAAATTTTTATTAATACCGCCCCTACATATTTTCGACTCATCACCCGTTGTGAGGGTTAGCCGCATCCATTACCAAGCTTAAGGGATTAACCAAATATCTTGTCCTGTACTATAATATAACGGTATTTTCACTTCTCGTCAGACCAACTATACAAACCTGAATTCTTAGATATTTGTTAAAATATTGAAATATAAAAATCGGTATGATTATGAATCGTGTAAGATTTAGCTTTTTCTAAAAATCCTTTAAAATTGGTGATGGATTTGAAGTAAAAAACTATTGTATACGAAACAAAACGAATCCATTCTCATGGAAATTTTGACGTGAATTAATGATTATGAAATTTAATGTCCGATTTGAAAATATTTTTTCTGGCTTCCATTTCAATCTGGCAAATATATTTGGAATACGAAATTTGAAATAGATACCTAATAAAACATTAATTGAACGGAGCCATGTATCCGTGCAAAGCACCGAGCGTACATGAAATTTAAAACCTGAATAATTTTTAAAATATTCATCAGTAGGTACTGATGTTTCAATTAAAAACATTTCAGTATACCATTGATGGAATTATCTGATTGTGGACATTACCAAATTATGGACATCGTTTAAAAGAAACCATTGCTCCCAAAATTGTATCCCATAAAAAAATCTTCATAGCTCAATGGAGTCTATCTATCTAATGGGTAAACTCATTTTACTTGTGATCAGAGGGTAAGCATAATAAGTTTAGTGAATATAAGGACGCATGTACACTTTTTATACATTTAAATGATATTTTACGAATTGTGTTTTAGTCACTGCTTTTGAAAAATCACAAGCCGTTATTGTTATACAATATTTTATACTTAAAACTGTAATTCGTGAGCATAGTCACTATCCGCTATTAAATACGTAAAATTTTCACGCCTTCCCTTACTAATATTCATAGATAACATGGTGAAAACTAGAAATAAAAAAAGTTTAAAGAGGATTCCATATACTTATAATACATATTATACTTATTACAAGTATGTACATAAATTATTTGCGTATGGAGCAAATAATAACATGCACAAACTCACTTGTGACTTATGACCTACTTTATTTATTTAAAAACGGCATACTTATATCGTTATAATTACACGGTGCTGGATAAACATATTTATTTCATATTATAGTCGTATAAAACGTATAGTATTCTTTATACATTTAGAATTATTTTTAAAATTCGCTTTCGCTCGTGTTAGCAAACTACATACTCATGAGTAATATCACAAATTACATGCTCATTGAATAATATACTATTATTAAGATTTGGTATTAATATTAAGTAACCTAATTCTTAAAACATTACCATTTGTTTGATATGAGATCTAACATAAACTAAATTTTAACATTGTCGTTAGTTACAGTAACAGTAACTTATCTACAATTCATTTCATCAATGGTTTTTATTTACTATTTAAATTAATTTCGATTGTAAGAAAAAAGGTTGTATGCAACACGTGTGTAAAATAATATGTTTTGTCTCTTTCTATAATTTCCGTTAAATAGTACTTGATAAAAACATCTACTTTGCACACTTTACACACTTTATATTATAGTACTAAAAATCCAAGTTCGAGCCATGTATCTAATTTTTTACAATCTATTTCTTCATAAAAATGGTGGACCTCTCCACACCAGTTAGAATCTGGTAATCGTCCTCTTCGGAATAAATTATCAATATCTGAGTTGAAACGGGTAACAACCCAGTAACAAGTAACAATTATTATTGTTATTATATACTCATGTAAGCGAATAAGCTTAGAATACGGTTTAAATAAGTCATTAATACTCTCTAATCATTTGTTGATACTAAACATTCTGCGAATCGATAACTGCATTCATAAAAGGTGTTATTTCACATTTCCTACTTGCAAACAATGAAATATCTCGATTTCAAACTGTTACATCTTTATAGTTAATAAATTGAAATCAGATTCAAACCATTTTTGAATATTTGAAATAGAATTATTGTTTATATTAAAAATTATTTGATGTACGCAATTACAATTTGATATAATTAACATAATATAATAGTTTTTCAATTTAAATTAAATCGAATTTCTATTGTATGCTTTCATGCAATTTCAAAATGAATTCAATTGGTAAAATTTAACTGAAATATAGTTTCAATATCATTTTTGTTGAAACTATATCATTATTGACAGTCAAACTATAAATAATCCACAATTTATTCATAATAATTCTGTCAAAATATTTTCACTGTGACATGTGTTAACAAAAAGAATACACTAGAGATTTTATTTCTAACCTATAATTTAAGTTTTGTTGTCAAATCTTTGAAGTACATGTCATAATAAATTGTAGCAACTAAAAATCTTTAAAATAACAACGGACTTGATATGGTAGCAGACATACAGGCATGAAGACATAAATCTTTGATTGGAGATTTTGTACAGTTAGACTTTGAGTGTAAGGAAAATGCAATTGATCACCTTCTTACCGAGAAAAGTCGGCATAAATTATTTTTTTGTTACGCTTGTATTGTTATATATTATTTAATTAACGGTGCTTGAAGGAACAAGCAATAAATAGTAATTAAAACGGTATTTTTTTTACCGGAATTAAAATGTTAACTTTAGTGCCTTGTATTAAAGTAAATAATAAATTACTTAACTATAAATTATTACATAGTACATATGCCACGAAAGTATTTTTTAATGTTTCAAGTGTTTCTTCTCTTTAGTATTAAAAGACTCACTTTAGTGCCTTGGTAAGTAATATAATATTTTTAAAGTTTTTTTTTTAATATATCACAGCAGTGTGTCACTTAGTGTGCTCCGTCTTGAATTGAGTCATTTCCTCCATAAGCAATAAAAAAACCTTTTATCTTGCTAATAATGTAAAATACTATTAAATACTTCATGTAATAGTTATTCTCGCAATCGGTATTAAAAGATTCGCTTTAATGCTTTGTTATATAAAACGATGTTTTAAAAAAAACGTGCTCTAAAATTTACATTGCCACATGAGTTCAAATCAGGGCATGTAACCGAAAAAAATACTGGTTAGCGGTTGACCCTTATAGAGAACGTTATAATAATAACGGTTTTTGTTCGAAAACCGGTTTTTGAAAATTGGAAACCGGTTAATATATCGGTTAAAAAAATAATTAAATTTAATTAAAACAAATTAATTATAAAAATTTGATTAAAAAAAATTACAGAATAATTAATTAAAAAAATAATAAAAAATTACCATCAGAGAAAAATATAACAATTAAAAAAAAGGAATTTAATTAATGAATATTTACAAAAATTCCCGTAATATCTTCAGAAAAACGAAGATCACTTTTCAATTTTAAACTTGCCTGTGTTGACAAAGGCCGTATTTATTTGGGACTTTTTAAGTAACCTTAACGGCCAAAGAGACTACCTACATTTATGACTCTCCAATAAAATGTTAATTGTAAATACTGTCATGACTCATGTTCAAATACAAATAGAAAATAATATAATATATAAATACAATAAAAAATATTAAATTTTTTTCTCGTTAAATGATATTAAAATAAAGGTTAATGTTCGCTAAAACCGGTTTACTTTTTTTTGTGAACGGTTACCGGTATTTTCGGCCTGAAAAATATCGGTTAAAATTAGGGTTAAAGTTCGCAATTTTCGTTCAAAATATCGGTTACCGGTTTTTATTAACCGGTTTTTTTAACCGGTTACATGCCCTGGTTCAAATACAAATATATAGGGTGAAACCCATCCAAAAATTGCCTGCGCGTGTTACAGCTTGTTTTGTTTGATAATAATCAGGTTGATACACGAAGCACATAAATAATCCATAAGAATATTACACTGTTGGATGAAACTAAATCATTCATCCGAACTTCATGCACCTAATTACCTATAAAATAATAATCAAAACATGGAGTTACCTCCATACGCTGAAATTTGCACCCAACAAACAGCAGACGTTCGATTGTTCAAACATAGTCGGTGATTAAAACAAAACAGCCTAGGGCGGCCTCAACACACACGTGGTATGTGGTGTGCATTCCGTGTACGTGTACTCTATGGGAAGTGACGTCACGATGGTGTAATTGTAGCACGGAGTGTACTCAAGGTACAGGCTGGCACGGGCATCCGGTATTGATCTGATCGGGCCCTTGGTAACGGACGCCAATGACGAAGAACAAGACTAAGAATAAATATGCATTTTTGTCTACGCTATTACCAATATACTGGATAAAATACTCGTATATATAGGACTAGCGACCAATATACAGCATAAAATACTCGTATATACAGGATAAACGATCAAAATACAGGATAATATATTAGAAGGACTAACGAAAATATTAAGGATAAGGTACGCTACGGTATGAGTTACAATCACGCTTTTTTTTATAAAAATGAAGTTATAATTAGATATTTTAAATAATATTTTTTTTATATTAATGGAATAAATACTAGCAAAATCATTTTAAAGTTTTGCAAAGAAATTAACATTTTCCTAGTTATAAGCGACTTTTCTTCTAAGCGACTGAGTTATTAATGACTAAACTGTAATTTCATTTTATATTTATATCAATGATTTTTTCAAAATACTAATTTAATTGAAATCAAATTATTTAAATCAGGCCAATCTTGGCTACGGTTAAGGGTTGTAGGCATTGTTCTTTCATTCGATATTAATGGAGCAGTTAAAAAAAATTCATCGTCATATGGTAACATATATTTACTATTGGATGAAATATGTATAGGACTACTACATAGAAATTTCAGGTTCATATCGAGCTCAAGTATGTTTATGCGCTCTTATATAATTACTACTATTTAATCTTATAAATATTTACCAATAGACAGAGTTGCATAAAAATGAGATTTTTATTTTTTATAAGGGAAAATATAAAGAAACAATTAAAAATAAATTAAAATTCATTTAGAATGATACCGCTTATAACAACAAACTGTTTATAACGTCGGTATTATGACCATTTGTTTGAGAACCCATATTCACTAAAGTCATTTTTAGCGTCTGACCAAAACACGCTGTTCAGTTTAAACTGAAACCGTAACCGAATATTCGGCTCCTCTTCTAGTTTCGGCCGAAAATGTAACCGAAACCCAAAACTTTAGTTACATTTTTATTAAACACGGAAATCTAGCGTTTTTCTTACCTTTTAAGATATTATTCGTTTATTAAATTCAATAAGACTTCAATTTATTAGAAAATCACATTACTTTTATAATAAAATCGCTTTTTAGGAAGCCCGATTTTACATTATAATCTTATGAGGACAGACGTTACTTTTAATAAAAGAATACGGGCCACTATGTCCCCAAAGAAGTAAAGACAGTTATCTATCACCACTTCATAAATATCACAATTATTTAAGAAGTATTTGTTACTAAGTAAAAGATTCATTTTTAATGTATGCTTTTTCTGTTAAAATATTGTTACTTTTTTCTTAATTCTACAATAAATCTTTCTCCTAATTCTACAAATAAAATTAATGAGATCTTGCACTTGGCATCTTTGTACTAGTAACCTCAGAAGAACGATAGCAAAATAATAATTATGTGTTCGAAAGGAAGAAAATTGAAATAACGTAAAAACCTAAAAGATCCAGACTCTTTACAAACACTATTTTAAGCCGGGCCGAAGTTTCGGCCACTTTTTGGCCGAAACTAGCCGAAATCGAAAACAAAACCGATTTCGGTCGTATTACTTTTATCGGATATAGCGATGAAATTTTTGGGGTCCGGTCGATGCCAGATTTTACTGTATCATATTTCAAAGTAAACTAATATTCATATAATGTGGCAAAAATTTTCTTCGTAAATTCAAAATAATACACCAGTGAAATTGTTTTACCGATGAAGTTAAGCAGATTTAATATTTCTTAATAGTGTTGTTACCCGACATTTTTCTTCCAAATTTCGTGTACATACCTACCTATTATATTAAATAAAATTGCAAAAAAGTTATTTAAATCAATGGATTTTCGTTATCAATTTGATTTAAATCTGATTTAAATTATTGATTTAAATCAAGTAACTTGTAGGTCCTTTGTAGGTACTGTAGTCAATGTAGCCTGATAACCATACCACTAAAATGCAAATAAAACTTGACGCCTTGTTCAATTCAACATTATGTATCACAGATGATAATATTATTATATATTATTTAAATGTGACTACTATACTTAAATGTGTTCAATGTGGTTATCCACTAAATTTTTATTAAAGTGCCGATCGTTTCGTCTTTTCGGTCATCTTCAGACTGTGGGCTTAAACCAAATATTTTAACTTATTATTATATAACATATTTAGTAGTTTATTAAATATAAAAACTAATACAAGATTTTATGTCCTTTTTATAAATTAAACATAGATTTAGAAAATGCGAAACTGTTAAAATAGAAACAAACTGTGTTTGTTTGAAATAAAAATGATTTGATGAATGAATAAAATAATAAGCACGGCGTGTCGCGGCTATCTGGAGGCCCGTGTTCGCTCCAGGTCCCAGCCGTCAGTCCGCTGGATTTGTCGGCTCTCGTTCCAGTCATAAAACAGTGCCCGCCCCCGCCATGTATAACTGTCATGCGGCTTAAAGCCGCACTGCCCGAACGCTGCAGCGTTATTTATAACATAGAGGGAAAATATTTCGGTTATTTTTACTTTCGCAGATTAATTACATTAATTATATCGAGAGCTTTAATTTACAGCCAGCGTTCAGTTTTTTGTAACCGGGTTAAATGAACTGAAGGTTTTATTTGAAAACGGTTAATAGTCAAGTTTTTTAGCAATGATTTTCTTCTTTAATTATGACGGGATTTGTTTTATTTATTTTTTGTTCATATTTCTGTTTTAATTTAATGGAATACCTTTTAGGGATTACTTCTTCTTACGGCTGTCTTTAAACAAAAACTCACTGGTTTTCCTTACTTATAACCTGATCTAGTTAACTGCTCTAATTTGTACTCTATTTTCTATAATTCTTCTCAAATCTTTACTAACATGTCACGTACGTCTACTAAAGTTCTTTCTAATATTTTTTATATTTGATCTAGCTACAGTTCTAACTTTGAAATCTAACCTAGTTTCTCCTCTAATTCTTTTCTTATCTTTCCTTATATTTACGTTGTACTAACCTTACTAATATTCTCATTAATTTCTTTATCCCATTCGTCAATATATTTCTCACATTTGATTTACTTCTATCTTTTTTATCAATGTTTAGTTAAACTACCGGTTACTTTAACCATCGGTTTAAAAGTAACGTATATTTTTGACAACTTTCATTAGTTTTTCGATGTGTTATTTTTCTTACTGGCACTATAATCAGAGATGGAAAAGTCGGCCCTTATACTTTCCCAATACATATCTTATTTTTTAAAAATTTAATAAATCTTTTCTCACAAAAACTTATTTATAAAAATGGTGGATACGCAGAATACATTTTCAATGTAACAATGAAGAAATTAATATTTTTCAAATTAATTAGTGCAGTTAGAAATGTCAACTGTAGTCGTATAATTAGTAAAGGTTGGTTGTGTCTCTAGTTTAATTAGTAAAAATATAATTAACTATGTGTGAGAGGTTAAACATTTTTGCCAACCTAGTAATAAAGTACACATAATAATTTCATTTCACAATATTTTTTAAGTAATTTAAAAATGCAACTTAAGTTGCTACAATTAAATAGCAAGATTTAAAATTTTTATATTTTATATTAAATATTATACTTATGTATATATGAATAGTATTGTTTTCAAAAAAAAGGATATACATAGATAAAATATAGAAAAATTTGCTTGATTCTTAAATTAAATATATATGTAGGTGTGTAGAAAAACAGGATACTGAAAAAATTGTTATTATAAATTATAATATTATTGCTGTTCATATAGAAAAGAGCAAGTTTTTTCGTGTTTTCCCATTCTGGTATTAATTGTAGAAACGATAGTTTGAAGTTTTAAATGAATTGTAGTATTTTTTCTAGCGCTGGTAAATATTTTTAATCGCAGTACAATTTAATGGTTGTAAAAAATCGATGGATGTGGAAGTTTTGAACGTATGTACTCTTTAAAATCATGTGTAATTGTTATAAATAAAACTAACAGCGTTGTGTGTGAGTGTGTTTGACGTACAGTGCCATCAGCAGCACAATGTATGAAAGCACTCATCACTGTACAGAGCCACACGAAAATGAGCGCGCAAATATTTTGGAAAATTTATTAACCAACACGATCGATAGCACACCAAAATATTCTGCGCCAATCCTTCTATCTCTGAATACAAAATTTGTTGGGATATTGTGCTTCGCCCAGGTACGAATTATTTGCAGTTTTTACAAAAGGATCACAAATATTTTTAATTTTGTTCCTAGGAAAAATGTTTCCATCGCCCAAAAATTCTACAGGTTTACTGTGATTTAAAATTTTTAAAATGATAGTAACACTATATAAAAATGGATTACATGTTTTTAATGTTGCTCATTGATTTTAATTTTTTGATCAAACCTATCAATGGGTTGATATATACTTGATTATTCCCAACATGTAACTTTTATACAATCAAAATGCTTCATTTTTGATAAAACCACAGTAATCATGATTCTATTTTGTTAATATGAAAATTTTTATGTTTGAATTACTATCATTCATGAAATAATCAATAGTTGTATCACAAGTGCATGGGAAATATTTTGATTTATATTCAGTTGCACTTTTGCAGTATATCCAATTATCATTGGTCGAAATTAAAAAAATACTGTAATATTATAAAATTATTCGAGAGAAATATTCTTGTATAATAGCACAAGTGGTTAATTTTAGCTGATTTTTTTTTTTAGATTATTACGGGTGCTAGTTGTCTAGCTATTTATCGAGTGGGATTGACAAAAAAATTTTTGATCAATTTCATGAGATAAATTAGCAACAGGCTCGAGTAAAGTAATCGGAAAATTTGTCAGGATAAAATTTAAGCACGAATGGTATTCGAATGACTATTTCCAAAATAAAATTAAGTGAAAAAAAAAACAACTTCGACAGATATATAAACAATAAGTTTCTAGGCTTACAGCGTCGAAATTCTCTTTGTGTCGATGTTGTGTCGAAATAAAACTTAGTAACTAGGTAGAATCTTGAATTTGGATTGGTTTATAAATTTATGATTGAAATATTCAAGTAAATTTAATTCGAGCTATTAAATTAATCGGTAAAATTTACTTCTAATTCCTGCGAAGTAACGACAACTCATGTCATTTTTATACTCGTTTGTCTATTACACATCAACTATTTCTAAATTTTACTGGTAAATTAGGATCTATTGCTTATGAAAAATATATACCTAGCTTTTTAGATTATTGATACCTGCTCTATTTATGAGGTCTTCATTAGTTTTACTGTCGATCAGTCTTTACTCTATATATATATATATATATATATATATATATATATATATATATATATATATATATATATAAACTTATCTAAAAGCTGTGGAATTCGTCTAGGATTCTAAGTAACCACCATCATATGATCAATAGAATTTTAGTTTTTTCTATAAAAATGTTATACCTAAAAGAAGGTAGAAACAAAGTTAAGGGATATTAAAGAATAATGAAAAATAAATTGTTGGGTTTGAAACAAAATCAAACAAATGATGAATCCCGGAATTGGAAGTTTTCCCCGTCGTTTCCCCTGGTGGAAACATCGAGAATTAACAGTGTCCGATCTGTGGAAGACGCCTATAAAACACGTTCAACAGGCGATGCGTACGTCCCTTCCCGGCATCCCGACGCCTCGCACAGGAAAGTTTTTTTCAATGACTCTTCAAAAACTTTTCGCATCGGTTTTTCCAACGCATTAAATCTGTGACGCGCGGGCTTACGAATTGTCCTGCATCTGTTTAGCGACACTGAAATGGGACGGGGTATTGTTCTTTATAGACCTTCTATAACGTTCTAGATTCTACTTTAATTTTTGACTTATTAAAAATACTCCTAATAATTCTCCAATTAATTGATACACTGTTTTTACACAGTAAAGTTATAACATTTAGAACCGCGACAAAGACAGGAAAAAGATTCATGAACTATACGGGACTTTGTAGCTCAGTTGGTAAAGCATCCTACTAGAAATGGGAAGGTCCTAGATTGAAATCCCAGTGAAGTCCATGAATTTTTCAAAAATTTATTCTTTATCTCCTATTAATAATAAATCTGGAGTTAAGCTTTCGGTTTTCTGAATAATAAATCCGTGATATGCGGCTGTCATAAATGACGGCTTGGCAATGAAATAGATATTATTGACAATGTAGCAAGAACAAGCAATATATCAAACGACACAACTCCAGCTTTGACTAATTACTAAATTTGGACAGTGTTATTAGAGAATTACAACCCTTCTGAATGTAATGTCCAGTATAATGGGCATCAGTGGCGTCTATAAATCAAAGTGGCTAACCCTGCACTCAAATAAGGGTTGATTACAAGGGAGAACTTTCCGGAAGACGAAGATGACACTGGGGCGCCACTTGACGGATTGTTTCCTCCGCTAAGTTTTTACTCGGCTAATTTCAGTTGTGGTCCACCATCGAACAAAATTTTAACTACGCCTCTAATTTCCTAGAACATTCTCTAAAATAAGCCTTGTGTAAAAAAATCATCTAGAAAGTTTGACCTTAGTTCTTTGACACTCAAACTGATTTTAAAATAAAGGATTTTGTAGTAATTTTCTCGGGGCCTTTCATATTTTTATGATTTTATGAATCTCATAAACACCGCAAATACTTTGTAAAAAAAAGTGAAATCCGGATTTTCTGAAAGTCTTCAGATAAAATAAAATCATAAATAAATCATTGATTAAAGATTATGTACAGTTAGGTTTTAAAAGCAAGAAAAATGCATTGAATAACATCTTCTATCTGCATAAATTGAATTATATTTTTGTTACGCATGTATTTTTCCATATTATTTATTTAACGGTGCATCAAGAAACATGCAGTAAATAGTAATTATAACGGTATTTTTACATATACGAAAATGAAAAGTTACTTTTGCTGCCTTGGACTAAAGTACATTTTTATAATTACCATAATCAATATTTGATGATATTTTACAGTATTAGTAAAATCTGTTACCTTGAGTATATTGTACAATACTTTTTTTGTAATTCACTTGAAAATAAACTTAGTTTCAGGATAATAAGCTATTGTTTACATAGAGAAAAGTAAGCAGACCAATTGAGTCATAGTTGTATTCCATGTAAATTTGACAAGTCAGTATGGTAAAAATATACCCTTCAGATTTGTCAAAATAACGTGGGACAATTGATTTGATCACGAAACCGTTACTTACAAGAAAATTTTATAAAATATTTATTAATAACGTGAAACCGGTAAACTATTGAACAAACCACGGATGTTATGAATCATACCAGGCCTTAGATGTCTTAAAATCCTCGCTCTATGAATTCGGTGTTCAATTGACATTTGCGGCAGTTATGATACTCATAACTATCCTATGTATGTTAATAGCTATAAAATTATAAACCAAATCCTGTCAGTTAATTGTAACAAAATGTTGTGCAAAACAATAATAAAACACAATTTCCAATAATGCAAACAAAACAATAAAACTAACAGCTAACTTGTAAAAGTTTTACAGGTTAGTAGCTTGTAAAGGTTACTTTCTCTGGTGAGTAAACAGTGGTTGAGTAACAAATAAAATTATTATCACTGCTTAGTGTATATGCCATAACAGTCAAGTATATTTTAATCATACGTTTCTTACCCTAGGTATTCAATGATTAAATGTAGTGTCTTAGAATGTAATATTATATTTTGAACATTTTACTAAATGTATGTTGGTACTTAACTTAATATAAATAGGTGGATATTTTTGGTCACTTGAGCAGTAGTAGACTCACTTGGTTAGCGGACTGTTAGACCTGAGTTCGAATCCTCTCGCTTTTATCCAAATAAAAATACAGATTTGTTCGAGTGTTTCAGTACCCACTATAAGTTGTAGAAGTGTAACAGAATAGATGAAGTTAGCTCCTTATTTTCACCTGTGTTCAAATCTCTCGAAGGTTGAAGCACCACAATGACTGCAAATAAATGGTGTTACGATGTTCGAACATATCAAATACTATCATTAGTAGAAAATCTTGGAAATTTTAAAAAAGAATGACTGGAATGCTGCAAGTAAAAATGTATGTGATGGTCCGAAATATTGGCCATCTCAATTTGATTACGTAAACGTGAAATTACCCCCTAGCAGGTGACAGAGTCGCAAAGGAACTCTTTTGTCTCGCATTGCTTTTGTTCCGCGGCCCGTAATTCAGTTGTTTTGAGCTGTGCTTTTTTGTCGTTGTTGTGCAAATGTTTTTTCCCTCATAGTACCGCTGTCTCTGTCTAGCGTGGAGGAAGTGCGTTCCGATGTCCTTGTCGCTCTCGCGGTCGGTTGGCAACAATAAAAACAGTCGGGTGTTTGGCGGGCAGACCAACCTGTTACTTGCATTTTTATACACGCGGAAACACTTTCGCTCTCGTCGGCTGATCGCGAGATGGCCCGCCAACATCCTGGCTTACATCCTTCCAAATATTTTTATTGCCTCTTCACGCAAACTTACAACAAACTAAAAATCTTGCATACGCTATACCACTACGTAATTCACTTTCTGTGTCTCTTTAATCTCTCTCTTTGATACTCGGCTACTTGGAATATCTGCCCGTTAATTATCCGATATTCTTTAAGTAACTAAAACTCGATATTTACAAATATTGAACCCTTTCGCTTAATAATACAGTTGAGTTTTTTCATCTCTAATATTGTGATAATAACATTAACATTAACAGTTTTAAATGAAATGCGCTAAAGTGAGCTGAGATTTTTGAGACAATGTGGTTAACTTTCAGGACTGCCATTGAAAATCTGTTCTATCCTTTAAATTAGGATATAAATAATAAGTTAATGTTTCTATCATTTATATCCTCATTACTAACTGCTCATAATATAATGATAAATTTGAAACATTGTTCAAATTGTTTTTTTTTTTAACAATTTATTTATAAACAAAATTAAAACTTATCAACTTTATATCGTCAATATTGTTGGCAATTTTGTTATAATAGCAAGTAAAATAATAATATTTTTAATGCAATAATGAAACTATTTTTTAAATGCCAGCTGCCAGTAAAGCATAACCTAGTTCTTTAGCTGAGATTAAAAACTTAACAAGCACAATCTGTCGATATGACTAACCATATATTTCGAAACTTAACCAAAGTAACCGTGATCAGGAAACCGGTTACTTTGTGGTTATTGAAATTTCTGGTAACTTTGGGAACGCTGCGGTTTGGCAGTGAATATTTTTATTAATTATATTTATTTTCTTTTTTCTTTCGTACAGTAAAACATATCTTATTTCCATAAAATCCATTTTATATTTCATAAAGACAATACAAATATAAAGTAATTATGAAAAACAAACCAATTAATTTTTATTTTCATATTAAAAAAAAGTAAACAAATTCAAAAAAATAATTTGAATTAACGTGTATCGCGGCAAACAGCTGACCCAACTAACAACACTATAACTGCCGTTTGTATCTGGTTAGTCTGGTTACTTAAAACAAACCAAATTTTTACTTTAGTTAAGTTTTGGAACATACTATAAGCATCAGCAAGGAAAATCAACTCTTTTCACTTTATCACCATTCAAAAAGTATGATCAATATAAGTAAGCCAAGTGAGGTGAAAAATATTGAGACTTTGGGTAAAAAGAACGCGACTATTATAATTGCGTAGTACAAATTAATGAAAATAAATAACAATAAATAGGAAGCCACCTTCTGTCTTATCCTTGAATATTACAAACTTGTATCAAGGTGCGACAGAGACCTAGACAGGCAACAAATGCGTCTCTACGCGAATATTTTAATAAAGGGTAGTTTCGGGTATAGAAAATATCAGGTTCCGGATACCCATGTACCCATCGTTATTTCGATTCTGTTCTCGAATATTTAATATTATCACCATAAAATAAACAATATTAACCTTGAATATCGTTAAAAAATAAAAATACTGCATGGTATAAAATTTAATTAAATCACAAGAACGATACAATTTTTAGTTGAGGGTAAAATAAGACGATCATTCTTATGAATCAAAAGTGAAAAATCGGTCATGGTAAAGGTGTAATTTTAAATAGATGTTATTTCACCGTAATAACGAAGCTAATATTTATTTTGTATGTTAGTAGTGCTTGTAGTATTTTTATAGTTCTTTTAATGAAATAAAGTGATAAGACAGTAAAAACGTCTTTGGAAGTGCGTAACTAAAGTGAAAAGCAATGTTTATAGTTTTTCTTGTAAGTTGTAACGCTATGATGATCAAAACTCAGTATGCGTGGTAGCTTGCACGCTGACGTAATGCAGGATGTATGAAAGGTCACAGCGCCACTCATTTCAAAAGAACATCTTCGCTAGTTCTCATGGATCAAAAAACAAATTGTGATTCATTGCGACGCAAAAACTAATTGTATTGGGCCACTACAGAACAAATCTCTTCGGCGTCTCAGGAAATGGACAAGAATTTAAGTATATCATCAAATGAATTCACTGATCAAAATTTCCTCGGGTAGTAACATATGATCCTCTAATATTGAACCTAAGTACTTTTAAATACTCTGAATATTTTCTTACACTTACTCAAATTGTAATACTATCAAGTGTAGTGTGTAGAACTGTCTTGTACTGTGTATATTTATAGTAAACTAAATATAACACTTAAATCCTAATTCTACTTAAAAAAATATATTGATAATAATGATTTTGACATGTACATTTTGTTTGTTAATATATTTACTAAATTTAAAATGACTTGCGTTTGATTATTTAAATTATGAATTCATAGTTCAAAATTTTCTTCAGTTTAATAAGTCTAATAATACCAATTGGATTTGTGTTTTTGTAAAAAGTGACAGTTTGCCTTATTGACCTAGGATAACAATAATTTATTATTGACCTAGGCTTCCAAGGTTTTCAAGTAAATGATAGTGAAAAACAATTTCTCATATCAAATAAAGGTAAATAATAGTGGGTGTCTAGGCTGGTAGTGAAAAAACAATATTGTTTAGGAGTTAGTGTGTGAATGATCCAATATTCATTCATTTATGACTGTATAAATATTCTTATTATTTTATTTTTCAATGTATTATGACGTCCTAAATACTCGATACTTCAAGTAGAAAAATCTGATGTGGTTAGCACATAACCTCTCGTCTTTCCTCTTTACACTTTTCATTATAATCAGATTTTCTTTTGGTTCTCATTTTTACAATATCTATAAATTATAATATACATATGAGTATCCGTGTGTTGACTGCTGACACGGTAAAATAAATTATTAAAATAATTAGTAGTTACAGTATTAGTACAATTCCTCTTAGATTATTCGATAAATATTTTTATATTTTCACAGTCAATTATAATATTTGTCATTGTTAAATAAAAATATTTATTTACTTACGTAAACAGATGAACCGCAAGTGTAACAAATACAAAATCATTTATTACTTGTAAAAGTTAAATGGGGCTAGGTAGAAACAAAGTTGAACTATAAAGTTGTAGCTAATGACATAACATTAACGTCTGATATATTCATAATTAATTAAGATATATCAGAAAAACACTTCAGATCTTTATGAAAACGCCACTTTGAGTTACTTGATTAACACCCAAATCTAATCATATCTCATCTAGGGTGTAAAAATCTTATATCCAAAATTTCATCTTTTTT
Source organism: Stenolophus ochropezus (assembly GCA_035578165.1). Classification (NCBI taxonomy): domain Eukaryota; kingdom Metazoa; phylum Arthropoda; class Insecta; order Coleoptera; family Carabidae; genus Stenolophus; species Stenolophus ochropezus. Next base: position 14,488,198 of record JAQOWZ010000018.1, on the reverse strand, counting down.
ATTCACGTGTATTTGAGTAATCGTTACGGTAATATCCACACATCCATACACATGGACAGACATCATCGAAAAAACATTAAAATCGTGTCCTAAGGGACTTCAAAACGTACCATTAACGTATTATTATCCATTTAAAACTCACTATCCGATTTTTAGCATGATTCCCACCTCTCTTACTAAATGGCGAGAGGTATAAAAAGTAATTGATACTCACAGAACTTATATGTCTAAATACTAACAAAATTACTGTAAAGTACTAGTTTAACCAATCATTTGTACTTCTTGAACAGTATTTTGCTCAGCTCTGACCGCTGTTGGTTGGTATAAGAATTAATATAACTACATGAACGGTACAACCTGTAACTAGGGGGAAAAAATGAGTGACAAAAAATAATGTGAGATATATTTGTCTTATAAGGCGAAACGGTTGTAATAATTACAAACAATAAAAAATTGTAAGTTATCGTATATATACATAGCTATTGAATCAACTAAAAATAACATTCCGACTTGCAAAAAATTTAACTCCCAGCAGTAATGTGAAATTGCCTTGTCCGTTGTATATTTTTAATTTAGCAGTGTAAGTGTTACTGATATCAGTATGAATAGCTTTCTGATGTAAATATAAGGGGGATCTTCTTATCTTGATAAGGAGGTGCCCCTATACATCTGTGCACACATGTCACTAATGCCCTTATCTTATATGTGGGACGTTATTAAATATATGCATTAGTTTCAACATACGCCATTAGAAATTATGAAACGGATAATAATTTTACATATTTTTCGTTATTCACTATTAAAAAAATGGTGGATAGTTCTAACTTTGCTATTTCTCTACTTTGCTAAACATTTAACAACCGTTAATTAATGTTGTTAATTATTTTCATATGTACTCGGAAACAAAAATCCTGTAGAAAGGCTACCTTGATCTACATATAGTCGGTAGTTGCCTTGCCAATACTGTCAATTAATAACCATTTTTAAGCTTCAGATAAACATTTAATTTATGCCATTACGGAACAAACCAGAAAAACTTGTTTCAGAGATGTAATATTGTAATCGGTAGCTTCGCTAAATTGCATGTCAGCTTCGAATGACTCGAATTAATAAAAATAATTTCTTCGGGGACACATTGAGGTTATGACTAGTGTTCGGCTTTTAGGAAATTACCTATTTTGAACTACCGAGTTTACCTTTTTTTGGTTTTATATTCTATTTTAACCTTTTTAATTTTAATTGTCTATTTCAAGTAGTTTTAATAATGGATATTATCGTCTTTAAAAAATAATTTTTGAGATCATTTTCTTTATAATATGTACTATTATAATATTTTTTTATGATGTTTTATCTTTCTCAGATGAATCTGCAGCCATTAAAAAAGTAAAAGAAATATTTACTGTAAACAGTATAGAACCTAGCCTCGAGTACGTTGCAATAAATTTTGAAATTATAATAAAATCTATTGAGGAGTTAGAAATAGCAAAGATATATAGGAGAACCACGAGACTTTTTTAAGCCTGGAATTTTACCCTACGCAGCTTAGGCATCCCAGCCGACTCAATACAATTTTTCATTACATATTAGTAGAATTTTGCCTGTGTATACTTTAAGAACGTATTTTGAATAAACAATAAATATTTGCAATATATTGCATTATATGTTGACTATAAGTCACTATAAGTGACAGAAAAATCATGTGTCTCTGCTTTTCTTCTTGAATTGATCCTTTCCGTCCCAAAAGTCGCGGTTCTACTATATCTACTATACCTTCAACTATAACCTATACAATAATTGAAAATTTACAAATTACTGTCGTAGTGTTCAAATCCAATGAAATAATTTCATCTAAATTTTATTGAATAATTAATAATAATAATGTCCCTACAGAAAATGCAATAGTGAAGTTTAGTGATTTTTTTTTATTAAGAATGTGTTCAAAACTGATATTCTATATTATATTTAACTCAAAGATATCTAGATTTCTCAAAAAAATTAAATTTTCTATAATAATAAGTCACATAAGTTCACAGAGAAGGTATAGTCTACTTTGAGCAGTGCACGTTGGGTACCCATGGCAACAGAGAGTTTTGCCTCAACCTACGACTTATGTTCTAAAAGTTCAGGTCTCACCATCCCTTCTACGCAAGCGCATAACTCACTTGTGACGTCACTAAAATTCCATGATAAAACATTAACTATAAATAAAGGGAAACATAATTTTAATTTTATTTTAAGTTATAATTATTCATATATTTACGATTATAAAATATTTCACATGTAATTTCAATCACGCAAAACTTCTCTATTATTTATAGGACAGTATGATAAATTATTTAAAATAATTATTGTAACTAACAAAGTGCCAAACGAATTTGGAATAAATTCTACAAATATATTTAAATTCAAATATGTCCCATGTACGTCATCTGATATGTAACGGTCATATTTTCCAGTTATAATTTCTTATTATCAGATAGTCGTCACAATTTATCACCAAAAATATGGAACAACCACGTACTTGTTATTGTAATATAATAGTAATAAATAACAGAAAAATTACATTATCGTACTCGTATAGCACTTTTCTTTCTGTTTAATAAACATTTTTCTAACTTAAATAAAAAGCAAAACTTATTAACAGTATATTTAACAACTTTTAAGTACCTTTTTTCCTTAGCTACGTATTTATGACCTAAAATCCAGACTCTAGTTATGACATAATGCAGTTATTATAATAATGTTTTTGTAACAAGGGCAAATGTTTATGCTTTATAATTTTTTAACCTAATTATTAAATCAAAATATTTTAATAATATTTGCAGTTTTTAATAAACACAAACTAGAACTTTTGTTTTGATCTGACGTTTCGTAATGCCAACCGTTTGTTAATGTTCATGAAGATATTTGTATATAGCCTTCCTATAGTGAGTTCGGTTTTAACCAAATATTAAATTAAAATATTTTAATAATATGTACAAAATATCAGTTTTCATAATGCCTGTACGGGTATTATATAAACTATAATGTACTTCGCACATCCGTTATTAATAAACAATAACCAAAACTTTTATTTTGATCTGACGTTTCGGAATACCAATCGTTTGTTAATGTGCATGAAGATATTTGTATATAGCCTTCCTATAGGGAGTTCGGTTTTAACCAAATTATTAAATCAAAATATTTTAATAATATGTGCAAAATATCAGTTTTCATAATGCCTGTGCGGGTATTATATAAACTGTAATGTACTTCGTACATCAGTTATTAATAAACAGTAACTAAACATTTTGTTTTGATCTGACGTTTCGTAATGTCAATCGTTTGTTAATGTGCATGAAGATATTTGTATATAGCCTTCCTATACTGAGTTCGGTTTTAACCAAATTATTAAATCAAAATATTTTAATAATATGTGCAAAATATCAGTTTTCATAATGCATGTGCGGGTATTATATAAACTGTAATGTACTTCGTACATGAGTTTTTAATAAACAATAACTAAAACTTTTGTTTTGATCTTAGGTTTCAAAATGTCAATCGTTTGTTAAAGTGCATGAAAATATTTGTATGTAGCTATCCTACAGTGAGTTCGGTTTTAACCAAATTATTAAATCAACATATTTTAAAAATAGGTATATGCAAAATATCAGTTTTCATAATGCCTGTGCGGGTATTATACAAACCATAATGTACTTCGTACACCCGCTATTAATAAACAATAACTAAAACTTTTGTTTTGATCTGACGTTTCGTAATGCTAACCGTTTGTTAATGTTCATGAAGATATTTGTATATAGCCTTCCTATAGTGAGTTCGGTTTTGCATGTAGTATGGCAGGCTGCATAGTCCGCCATTTGTTGAAATCGATGCATCGGTCAGCGCCGCCCCGGGGAAAGGGGGGTAGTCCCCCCAACACCCCCGGCTGTTCCACTGTAAGTAATTTCCTCATAAAGTCTAAACTTTTGCAATCAACATTTTCTCAACGCTGATCCTGTACATTGTCCCGACTGTGTTCTACAGGAAATTGACCGCAAAAATATTGCACCGGATTCCAGATAGTATCATCCGAAATGAAACTGCTGGGTATCATCCTAAGCGAGCCTAGGTTCTAGATAACCGGGCATATGGCAAATGTTAATGAACGTTAACAGTTAATATTTAATTTAGTTGCCTTGTGTCATATGATCAAAAAACTTCATATAGTAGAAAATCCTATACATTTTAGATATCAAGAATGGGAATCATTCTAAGCGAGCCTAGGTTCTAGATAACCGGGATATATGGCAAATGCTAATGAACATTAACAGTTAATACGTAATTTAGTTGTATGTGTCATATGATCAAAAAATTTTATAACGTGGAAGGTTCCAATACTCTTATTCATTGTAGATACCAAGAATGGGTACTGTTGGATTGACATCGCTTAAAAAGTTGAATGACAGTTGAAAGTATTGAAGGTGAGGTTAATATTGGTATATCTGCTTAAACTATGCATATTTAGGTTGATAATTTACGAATACAATAGAAACTACAATGGTGTAATTTTTTACCCTATATCTCACTTGCTGTCAATAGTGCATTGCATATACGCAAGAAATTTCAAATAATGTCCAATGTCCCCGACCTAAAAGTCATCTCTGGTAAAAAAGATTTTCACCATATTCGTGAAGGCTTCAAATATATCAAACTGATAATCAAGTTAATTGTCTTTTATCTGTTCCTTTTATATTAATAGACAAGTTTATATCATTTTTCTACTTCCGTTCAATAAGAAACTCTTTATTTCACTAATTTCAGTTAGGTTATTGATTCCATTATTTCACTAGTGACATAATGAGACCATTATTACACGCGAAATCAAATTGAAAAATAAGCATATATACCTAGTAATATACATCTATAAGAATAGAATATTTAGTTCTTATTATCTTTACAAATATTAACAATACAGTTATTATATTTATTAGATTCACAGAAATTTGTACACAAAATTGAGGAATCCTTTTTATTGTTTTTTTTTATTTAATTTGAAAATGTCATTAAAATGTCAAAAATTCATGACTTCAAATACATTTTTATACTTATTTAAACGGAAGTAGTAAAAATTTTGTATGAAACACGTAAGGAAACTAGGAGATTATTTAACTTTTGCTCTTACAAAACTTGCCTAAGTCTCGTTTTAACCACATTTGTTTCCTTCCTTATTATAAATGCGTATTATCGGTAATTTTGAACAGAGTTATGTCAGATATTGGCCAAAAATCACAAGTAAAGATTTTCATGATCGTCGTGATGAAATGAATTCATTTATAAATATTTCTAACGAACTAAGAACTAAAGGATCATATCTGATTGATGGTTACTTTTGAGATAAGAACTTTTATAAGAACAACGAATAAATATTTAAGATTTTGGTGATCATTATAATAAAATGAATTAAAATCAGACTATAAAATTACTTAGTACTGGCTTCGTATTTCATTCACGGCTATCTTTTAATAATCGCGCCTGTATAGGTATTATTTTGATTGATTCGCTATTCATTTATATCAGGGTTGGCATGGTTTAAATCATGATTTAAATCACGATTTAAATCACATTTACTAGAGTTCTGATTTTTTTCCGGACTGAATTTTCGAATTAAACATGTAATAATAACGATTATAATTTTTAGATTGTCGGCAGTGTTTTGAAGTATCTACTCGTAAGATATATCCACTTTTAATATTTCATTTCTTTAATGCTGATTTTTAAATATTTTAAAGATATATTAAATACAAAATAAGATAAGTACGTTAAATAAAACTATTTTTTAATATATTTACGAACGAAACATTCATTTTTAAAATAATTTTAGACTGTAACAAAAATTAATAATTAATATCAAATAATATTAACTATAATGGCATATCATTTACACTGTCACAACTGTCACATAGCTATTTTCTTTTATTTCCATGGCTGTGTGATTTTGAACGAAAATGTTACATATTATATTTAATAAATCTCGTACTGCAGGCGTGCTCTTGCATTAATTATGATCTTTTTTGATGTAGAATTTAATTTTGAACAACTTTGTAATCTTGTAGTTTTGGATTCATCCGAAGTTACAGTTTGTACCATTTATATAAGAAAAAAATCGATCAGAGTGGAACGAATTGTTCCAAAAATTATTTTTAGATAAATAAAATTCATAACTCACTATCGAGTAAAAATTATAATTCACTGTTAGTTGGTTCGTATTCTAGGAACGCTATTTTTAATAAAAAAAAATATATTTTACATAATCATTAAAACACGTATTTAGATAAGTAAAATAGGTCATAAAACACATGTGGGTTATAAATTATAACACACTGTCTGTATCATAGTAACTACGTTATAAAAACTTCTCTACAATATATTTTATATCAATGATTAAAACATTTTGGATAAAATGTTGTAAGGTTAATTATCTAAGTCAATTGAGAAAAATATCGAATTCTGTCTGAAGGCCTTCTTGAGGTAAATAATTCTCACGTGACTTATTTGTAGTTTATGCCATAAATACCTACTATTTGATATTATTGACACTTAAAAATTTGTGTTTTCGCAAAAAAAATGTCAAATTTATATAAAAAAAAACAAACTTTAACTACAGTATAAAGTCATAGCATCACAATTAGAGTCTGTCTAGGACCATAGGTGTTTAATAACATGTTTATGAAACGCTGCATCCCTCACAGGTGGGTTAACACTTGTCCTCTCTCCAGGTCACGGCTGGGGCGGCGTCCCCTGCACAGGGGTGATGTATAGCGAGGGTTGCACCCTCGAGCCGCGGGCGCTGCGCTGTGTCCATCAATCACCCGCCAGGGGCGGCGGTAACCCCCAACTAACCCTTTATTCCAAATTACTTTCCTTCAACAAATTCACTTTCCGACTAGTAATATTTAATAGCGGGTAAACAATTGCATGTTTTTTGTGGTTTTTATTATTGGGTATTGGTATATAGATAGAAAATGAAATTTGTGGAAAAATAAAGAGATAGATATGTACGTGACTTTTCATACCCTCTCACGCCCAATCATCCAAAAAACCCTTTATTCCAAATTACTTTCCTTTACCATATTCTCTTTCCGCCTTCTAATGTTTAATAACAACGTAAACAATTTCATGTTTTTTGTGGTTTGTTACTGTTAGATATTGGTATAAATAGATAGAAAATGAAAATATATAGAAATATAAAGAGATAGACACGTAAGTGACTTTTCACACCCTCTCACGTCTAATCGTTCGTAATCGAATTTCTGTATATAAGTTGTAAAATATAAAAACTAATCACTAAAGTTTCTTATAATAATAATAAAAGCTTAACATTAGTTCGCAATAATATAGATATTAGCAATTTAAGGTTTTGAAGAAGGGACGGGTGACGTCAGCATGGTAGGATCGTGAAAAATATAGGTAGATGATCCTACACTTCGATGACGTGACGACATCCGTTCCCCAAAATTTTAATAATTATTTTCTCGTAAACTACATACATCAATGAATCGATTTAAAAAAAAAACGGGTATTTTTTTTGTCTAGTATCATATATGTAGAAATTAAAATTTGGTCACATATCCTATTTGAATTATTTCTCTTATAAGACCAAAATGAGAAAAACTAACGATCACGTCTATTGGTCAGGTTCGTATCCCGATTACAATTATTTATTTCCCATATTTTGTTAAAATATAATAATTATGGTGTACATTTTTACATACCATGTGTATTTTCTTTAATTGGCGTTTTTTTATTTTTCGAAAATCGTCACTACGTCCTTATTTTAAGAAATACATATTTAAAAAAATACAAAAACTTTAAACATTTGTTTTCGGTTCTCTAAAACATTTGTATTTACAATTACTTTCTTTTTTATCAAATAAAATCGATCAAAAATTTAAAAACAAGATATTTTGAAAACCACTTTGAATTGAAATAATATTCTGTCTGGGAATATAATTTTTTAAAAAACACATTTTTACGTTCTTAGAATGAACGCAGTCTGTTGAGTGGCTCGCTGCGCTGTCTCCTGATCTCAAATAATATGATTTTGTTTAAACTGGGGAACATTAAAACGAAATTATTTAAATAATGGCAATATATATACCTAATAATTTAAAAAATTAAAAATGAAATTCAAAATTACTCTAGAAACATCAAACTTACCCAAATTACAAATATTTTAAATGAGTATTATTATTTGTTTACCCTCAATATCATATCTGCTGTTTCATTTTAAAAAGAGCTCTTTGCTACAATGCTGTCAATCAAATGTGAAGTTGTAATCACGGGTATGACAAATCCCATGTTTCACGTTAAAATAAAATCACGGTAGAATCTTGAAACTATACATCATATTTACTAAAAAAAAAATAAGTTTATATATATGAATTGACGTTAACTATAATATACTTGAATAAATGTCAATCCATTGTTACCAACTATAATATTGCACAAACAAATTTCCCTAAAGTTATTCAGTTTAAATTTAAAATAACAGTTTATTTAAATATTTTAGTAAAATATAAAAGGCGCAAAATTAAAAATAAAGGACTCACAAAACTTGTTTTTTAATGTAGGTACTATTTCCATTCAAAGGAAGAATACACTTAAAAAACATAAAGGCGTAAACAGAAATAAACATGCGGGTGTGAACAGAGTAACGACCCAAAATTTGAAAAATAATCATACTTACGACTCACGTCGTAATTCACAGTAATCCGCATCATTTCAACGATCTATTCTCACCTTTAAAATAAGGTGCTGATTATATGAGAATTAGAAAGGATAACACTAAAATGTATGTGTAAAGCCATGGAATTCTGATAGTAATGTTGACTGGCAAACAAGGATAAAAAACATTTGATTTGAAACTTCAACAAACGAATCCTAAACAAATTCAACAACAAAAATATTTGCTTGTTGAAAAAAGGTGGAACAACAATAGTTGTCTCTAGGTACATACAAACATACACCATCTTCGTGTGAGATCGGCTTGTAAAAAAGTAATAAAACAAAATAAAAAATGCATCGAGATTACACGCGAGCCGTGTAGTGTACAGTACAGTACGTTACGTGGGTGTGCTTGCTGCACACACACGGACGTACGGATGGAAATAGCGGAGCCCTTGCGTGCTAGCACGAACGCCAGGGGCGGCGCTAGGGGGAACAATGGGGCTCAGCCCGACCCACCCCTCCAGCCCATCCGTTCCCACTAATTACAATGAAAATAATTTTTAAGTGAATTAAAATTGAAGGGGAGTATGTAGAGTTACAGTTTTCACTTATCTTTTTCACTATATTAATGCTAATGAGGATGTGATCTGTGAAATCGTGGAATTGAAAATTGAAAGTGGAGTGTCCATCTAATTAGGCTACTAGCTACCAAATTGATCTACGCAAACTGCTTACCCAATTGGTATATAAAATATATCCTACCCGTTTGGTCTACAACAGTGGTTCTAAACCAGTGGTACATGGAAAGTGAGCAGTGTTATCTTAATACTTCCTAATTTCCTCGTAACTTAAATTACTATTATCAACAAACAATGTATATATCAGAAGGTTTGTTCCATCAGAAAGTTCAAAGGAGTTTATAACGTGATTCAGAATTGCTTATAATCCATGCGCGAACTTATAGTTTTAGAATCTACTTGACTAGTGTTGGAACGACTTAGAACCGATTGAGAATTTTTTTGTGTATCCTACCCTATAAAATTACAAAATAAAAAACACCTGTTAGGAAACTCTAGACTCTCTGGTCTAGATGAAGTTTCTACCAGATTTGTCTAGTAGTCTAGTCAAACTCCTTCTACAGATTTCTACGAATTGATGCCAACTGTCTACTCTAATATTAACCAATGTAAGTCAACCTAGGTGCATTCAATTTTAAGGGTAAAATGAACTGATCTTTCTTTATATTGAACTGAATGGGGAAGTTTAGCGTATTTTTTAAATTTTTTTATTTTATCAAGATTGCCCTCAAAAGTGATATTCTACATTTTATTTCACCCAAAGATGCCTAGATTTCTCAAAAAATGAAATTTTATACAAAAATGACGTCAGAGTGGCTCGCGAAGAACGTATCGTCTATCTTAACCAGCGCGCGTTGGGTTCCCATGGCAACAGAGAAGCGTGTTGTGTAATGCCGCAAGATACAACCTACGTTCAAAAAGTCAGGTCTCACCATCCTTTCTGCGCAAGCGCTTATCTCACTTGTGACGTCAGAATGGCTCGAAGATAAATCATTAATTATAAATAATTGGCAACATAATTTTAACTTTCAATTGCATTTTAAGTTATATTTATTCATATACTTACGACTAAAAGATATTTCACATGTAATTTCAACCACGCTAAACTTCCCCATTGAAGTACTCCTAAATAGAACAGTGCTATAAGAAAAATATGAGATACAATAAAGACAGAGATAGCATTGTATTCATAAGCTAAATTTGCTTAGCTATATTTTTGACGCGGGTACAGTTACTCGGAGTTAATATTCTTGGTAAAAAAAAGCACCTCTTGCTTAACCATATTGTCTACCCAAACTGGCTACCTGGATTGCCCAACCAATCTGCTAACCAAATTGTCTACCAAGACATTTCTCGTTCCCTACCTAAGTTGTCCACTTGCTGTCTAATTTTTCGAACTCCTAAATAGAACAGTGTTATAAAAGTATGAGATAAAATAAAGACAGAGATAGCATTGTATTCCTAACCTAAATTTGCTTAGCTATATTTTTGACGCTGGTACAGTTACTCGAAGTTAATATACTTCATAAAAAGAAAGCACCTCTTGCTTAACCATATTGTCTACCCAAACTGGTTACCCGGATTGTCCAACCAATCTGCTTAACCAAATTGTCTACCATGTCGTTTCTTTGTCCTCTTAACTTGCTGTTTAATTTTTATAGTTTTAAAAGCTGGCCAATACACTTGATGTATTTCCCGCAAACGTACGCTACATATTAGTAACGAGGTAGAGCAAGCAAGATCGAGTTGTCCGTTAAAGCAAACTCATAATTTCGCTCACATGCAAGCGTCTTGCATGTTGGGCGTGCCGGTTCACAGCGCGGCTGCGGCTGTCCGAAGACTCCGACTCCGACACGAACCGGAAGTGCCCCGTCCTGATAATTGCATTTCATTGTGAATGTCATTTCCGGGCCTGTAGATCACATTCGATAGCGCTTGATTGATGGCTCCGACACTTACCTGGCGACACTGACATCTAGATCCTCCGGGACAACTTCTAATATCGGATATCATCCCTTCATATTTGCAAAATAATACTCGTAGTAAATAGGCGATTCACACTTAGGTGATTCGCAAATAATAAAATTCTTTCATGAATTAATTGTATATTTTGTAATTAGTAGGAAAAGTGAAATACCTGGGTGACACTGACATCTTGATTATCCGGGATAACTAATATCGGTTATCATCCCGTTCAGACTTGCAAAATAATCAGACAAGCAGTCTTCAATTGGAAATGTTTATTTCATAATCGATGTTTCTACTAAAACGTAAGTCTTCTACAGGGCTAGAAAAAGTCGTACTTAAAATAAAGTTCCAAGCACCCATGTGGTACATTATTTTAAGTACGACTTTTTCTAGCCCTGAAGAAGACTAACGTTTTAGTCGAAATGTCGGTTATGAAATAAATATTTCCAATTGAAGACTGCTTGTCCGATTATTTTCCCTTGGACCTCAGTTACTCTATAGTCGAGTATCACTCAAGTTATTGATTTGCAAAATAATACTCGCAGTATTTTGAATAGGGGTTTCACACTTATATGATTCGCAAATAATAATAAGGTTTTTTCATGAATTAATTGTATATTTTGTAATTAGTAGGAAAAGTGATATATTCCTGACGAGGTGATAGCCGAGTCGAACAACCACAGGAGTCCAGGAAGTTTATTTTTCCTACGTATTACACATTAGTATATTGTTATCTAGTAGGAAAATGTTATATTTCCGGACGTTGGTGGAAATTGCGGGACAAGCCGTAGGCGAGGCCAGCAACACCAGAAGTCCGGGAAGTCACTTCTTTTACGTGGTACACATTTTTTTTTCAATCGGTTCAGTAATTATGAATTAAATATGATTATATTTTTACAGGGCGGAAAAAACATTCCCGGACTTTTATTCTTCGTAACCTAGCAACTGCACTAAAATACCGGAATGATGCACTTTTTGGTTCGAAAACACACAGCACAGGTGTTAGTTTTCGTACCCTTGAAAAAGAAAACATTACAAATAAGTTACGTAGGTTAGGTTAGGTAATTAAAATATGTGTGCCATTCAACATTTTATCCAACACGTTTTAATTTGATATAAAATATATAAAAGTTTTTTGACAGTTGACATTTTAAAATGACATTTAATAAACAAAATGTAGTAGAGAAGGTTTTATAACGTATGATACGGACCAACAAACAGTGAGTTATAATTTATAACCCACATGTGTTTTACGACCTACTTTACTTATCTAAAAAAACTATAGTTATAGCATTATAATTATACGGTGTTGGTGATTCACTTGGTTAGCGCACTCCGTCTCGAATTAAACGGAGTATGAGATCTGAGGTTCAAAACCCAACCCTTAAATATTTACTAAATAAAAGTGACGCTGGACTTAAGAAAACTTAAATACAATATATATTACTATAGGTACCTATATCATTTCATGTTCTCTTCTTTATTTGATTGTATATTTTCATATACTCGTATGGACAACGGTGACTCCCTTGGTTATCATGATTTGATTCCAATCAAGCAGAGTATGAGATCTGGGGTTCATCTCAACTTTACCAATCTTTACCCAAATAAAACTATAGTTGAGTCCAAATGGTTCGGTATCCGCCATAAGCTGTAGGCCCTTGAAGAGACTATAGGTGACAATCAACACCACTAAAACTTCTCACGAAAACATATATTGTTTTAACAAACAAATTTAATGTAAGTAAGTTTAAGAGATAAAATAAGTAAATATCAAAGCAGTTTTGTTATAAAATTAAAAAATGGTGGAAGAAATATATAAGGAATGTATTTGCATGCGTGAATCAGGGTAAGTTCGGTTCCGGTTTTAGTAACGTCAAAAATAGCTGTCGTAATGGTCATACAAATTTTATGACGGAAATTTTAGGTATGAAATGAATTAAAAATATTCTCAACTGCGATATCAAACTAATTTTAAAACTACAAACTAAATGTATTAAAAAATTTATATAGAATAGTTAACGATTTTCGATTAGTCGACAAAAATCTATTTTTTAAAAAGTTCAAAATCGACTTTCAGTTTTCAAAGTCTACCAGCCCTAGTCGGCTGTTCATGCGTTTAGCCAGTCTAGCGATATTTTATTTTGAAGAAAAATAATATTGCGCGGAATGAAATATGGTTGAGATTTGTAATGTACGAAAGGCTGACAATGCAACATTAAGATACTTATAAGGATGATGAAATCCAGAGTCCGAGAACCATGCATCTGAGATGCAATCTCTGAATGCTTATGTGAAGTTTGCACAACCACTGTCGCAACACATTGTCTGAAATCTTAAAAAATCCGTATATTTTTTAAAATGTTATTTCTCATTTGGACGTTATCTATAAATAACGATTTCTTCGTTTGGTTTTTCGCCGGTTTTTTGTCGTCCCAGTGGAAGACAGCGACAGTTGCGCAAAGTTTTACATAAAGATAAGTGTTATAACGGCAAAAACTACCGCTGGGCAAACAGAAGAAAAAGCCACCGGCACAAAAACACCTTCGGGCATTTGCATGGAGGCTATAAATACAAAGTGTGGTGCACTGGCTTCTGCAGTCTCGCGGTACCGTTCATCAATATTACCGTACACACTAGTCAAGCTTCGATAACTACACTCATTATTCGGATGGGAGGCACCCATCAAAATGTAATAAAACAAAATAATGCACTTACTTTATCTGTACGTATTTGTCAATATATAAAGATTATCGTTTCTGTTTAAATGATTCGACAGGAAAAAAATTAACCTTATTAATTAATCTCTTCTATTTTGTAACGCAAAGTACCTTGCACCCCCTATTTTAACCCTCTACATTACGAATAATAGCTATTTATGCAATTACTAAAGAAACAAAGATGGTTATTTAACACATGCGAAAATTACAATACTCGCTTTCGTCCCGTTTTGTAAGACCAGAAGTAAAGTAACCACCCAGTTTCCTTATGTTTCATACAATATTACCCTATTGAATCCGTTTGAAGAAGTAAAAAAATATATTGGAAGTTATGAATTTTTGACATTTTGATGACATTTGCAAAATAAATAAAAAAGACAATATCAAGGACTGCTTAATTTTATGCGTTACTTAATTACTACATCAACATTGTTGGTTATAAACAAATGAATGATTATAAAATAAAGCTGTTATTTAAATTTTTTGAATTGCAATTATACAAGTCTCTATGAATCTAATAAATTTAATAAATATATAATTAATATTTGTTAACATAACAAGAACTAAATATTCTATTTTTGTAGCTGTTAATATTTCTATAAATGTTTACTTTCCAATTTGATTTCACTAGAGAAATAATGGAATCAATAACCTAACTGAAATTAAGGAAATAAAGAGTCTCTTATTAAACGGAAGTAGAAAAAATAGTAAATAAAATCACAAAATCGTTTTTTTTGAGTTACTATTTTTTTAATAACTTAACCAACAGGTTAAACATAAAATTTTTCGTATCAACAAAATGAAACCAAGGCGATCCTCCTGTGGTTTTATCAAATTTTATTATATATTATCGATATATAATACCACTAGTGGTTTGATTTGGCCGGATATATTTTATTTATATGAATACTTGGTTTCTTGGCAATATGTTGAAACGATTTTGATAAGACAAAATCTTTAAATAAAAAAAAAACGCGCTAAAAATTTTCGAGTGGTATTTGCCTAGATAATTCCACGATTAAATAGCATTTGAACCGATTGCGCAGTATTAAAAATTGAAAATAATTTTATTTATTTGACATATCAAAAATATTGAGAACAATGCGTTACCATGGAGAAGATAAAGAAAAAAATCAAATTTATCCACAAATTTTGTCTTCCTTCCTAGTAGTATCGTTAAAAAAACTGAATTGAAAAATGGACGCCAAGAGTTTTTTAATGAAAAGTACTTTAATTCTTCATTTCATCTCTTTACATTACTAGAAAAATAGTGAAAAAATTCTTAGGGCAGTATTATTTCAGAGACATAATAAATTTCATAAAAGAAATATGACTATAAATTGATCCTCTCTATTTTTTAATGAAAAGTACCATATCTCTTATTTCAACTATGTATATTACAAGAAAAATAGTGAAAAATACCAGAACCGTGTACCATATCTCTTATTTCAACTATGTATATTACAAGAAAAATAGTGAAAAATACCAGAACCGTATTTTTGGAATTTTTTAAATACAGAATGTTAGAAACATCTGATCTGAAAATGACACCTTAAAGTTTTTAATGAAAACCACATCAATTCTTTATCTTAGTACCCACTGTGGTACTCTCACTGTAAATAGTTTTAACTACAAAGTAAAGCTGTGATGCGCGCGGTGAAAACTCGGATGGATACACCGGCAGGGAGATCTTGGCTTATCGCGTGTTCCCCTTTAATCTGTCGGTTGTTTCGCGAACAGTCAACGTGGATCTCGCGTCTCTCTCATCTTGTTTCACAACAGCACGTTCCGATCTTTGCTGTGAATCTGCAATGTTTCAAAACAAACCAGCAGCCGTGATGCTGCTACCGTTCCGACGTGGACATTCTTACAAATTAACTAATCGTGCGGCATATGAATCAGATGCAAGGTGCTTCCGCGAAACTACTTGCAGCGTACACAAATCTGTCATATTCGAATTACAGTGGGTGCTTCCCACTATTTTTTTATTATTTTCTTTTGAAACATTTGATTGTCAAAAATAAACGTTCATATATGAAAATTTCGATTTATAGTTCTTGTAAAGTTGTAAGAGATATTTGAAAGTAACTTAAGCAGCATTTACAACCATACCATCATAAATTATTTCATATCGAAGGCATCTCTTGAAGAGAAAAAATTGGGCCGTATTAAACAAATTCATCCTAAATTTACTTTCTAAATTATATATAAATTATGATTCTTCCATGTACCTCTTATGAAAATGTTCTTTAACTGTTTGTAATTCTCTTATCCCGTAATATGTTATCTCTTTTCAAATTACAAATTAAATTACATTTAAAATGCATTTTTATTGGAATATTTTAATCTATATTTAAAAGTACCTAATAACAGTGTCCTAATGGACATTTGCGGTACCACAAAAGAAGAGAAAAAAATTGTAACAAAAATTTAATTATTTGTTACAAAACTATTAATAATAATCAAAATATGTTCTTTTTATAATAACATCTTAAAATTAAATCATGTTTTATCATAATGATGGAAATTTCCAGTTTGTTCTGCATAGCTGATATTGAAGTGTAGAAAATAGAGAATGCAAAAATGAAAAAAAAAACACTGTTTAATGAAACAGTATATTTTATTTATATTTGTACTGGCGATCGATTTCGGTCTTAGACCATCTTCAAGCACGATGTGTCTATTGGTTAAATAGTTGAAATAAATAAATTGAAACAGATCTTATAGTTTTAATGTATTATATAGAAAATTAGAAATGTTGAAAATGTTGTAATACAATCTTTATTGTGAGGTGGTGTTATCACCAAGAAGGAAGGAATCATACCACAGAATAGTTACATACAGAAGCGACACTCCGTGTTGGTACCTTCCATGTTCCCCTAGTCAGTTCTATGACCTTGAAGCATTGTGTAGACCTTAAAATTTGTGCTCTTCCCCTATCTCTCTCTCAGATGTGAGGAAACTTTCCGATTTTAAACAATAGGCCCTTTAAATTTGTGCACATTCTCCATCTCTCTTTAATTTTCCCTTCTCTGTCTTACTGTCGCTTCTGTATAAACCTATTCTGTGGTTCTTGTAAAGTTATAAGAGATATTTGAAAATGACTTACGCAGCATTTAAAACCATAATATCATCATAAATTATTTCAAATCGAAGGCATTACTTGAAGAGAAAGAAATGAGCCGTATTAAACAAATTAATACTAAGTTTACTTTGCATTTACCTCTTATGATAACTCTTTGTTATTCTCTAATCCCTTAATATTTTATCACTTTTCAAATTACAAATTGAATTAGATTTAAAATGCATTTTTATTAGAATACTTTAATCAATATTTAAAAGTACATAACGACAGCGTTCAATTTGACATCTGCGGAACCACAAAAGAAGAGAAACAGAACTATTCTCTTCTAATATGTAATAAACTCTAAGAATAAAAAAACAACTATAATTATATATAAAAATAACAACCTAGTTCTCCCTGGTGACAACGAAACAAAATGTTTTGTGTGTACATTTAAAATGTCGAATTTTCTACGCCATATATGTCTGTCTTTCTCATATTATATCTCTTTTTCTATCAGGGTTAACCTAATTTATATAATTTAATTTTAAATCAACTGATTTCTTTACTAAAAAATCATTAATTTTTATCAAAGATAAAAAAAATACATATTATAATAAAAATTTCATTATATGCTCCAAGACTATTAATGATAACCAAAATATGTTCTGTTTATATTAATAATAATAATATATTAATATTAAATGATATTTTATCACTTTAATTGTCATATAACAGAAGAAAAATATAAGCATTTAAATGTTTTACCAGAAGTAAAAATTCTTTGTTACTCTTCCTAGTTTTATCTAGATGAATCATTTTGGTTTTATTACAGATTTCGATTTTGTTTATGAAATAAGTACTTGTATTGTTTTTAAAACAAACAAAAGTCATGATTTTTGGCAACCCTTTTTTCTGTACGTCACAGCTGAGTAGTGGTAAAAATCCTGTACACTTATTAATTTATTATAAATAAACTATGTAGCTTAGAAGTGAAATTATATAAATTAACATTTTTTTATAGCAGATGATTAAAAACATATTCAAAATAAGTTAAATTTGGGTATGCAGGACGAGCTCATTGTTGCATAGCCAAGTATGCACACCGCTATATCCAAGAGTGACTCAGAACCCACAATAAGCTGTAGATACCTTGTCACAAACTTACGAACTTTCGACGCTGTTTCATTTTAGGCGTTTAACTTATATATATTTTTAATGTGATATTCCCATTAAATTCCAATTTTGCTCCGATTTGAAACATCCACAAATTCCATGAAGCAAAAAATCTAACCAAACCTACAATTTGGAAAACGCTGCAAAATTTTGGGGTTGCGAGAACCGTCAATCACATCTAGAAGGCCGTGGAAGGCAAGAGGGGAAATTATACAGGCGAAGAGCCGCCTTGGTGCGGGGAAACAAAAGAAGGTTTAATTATAAGTGTGTAGTCGCCCGGGGCATCTCTGGGCAGTGTGTGTGGCAAGAATTCGTCTGACAAGACGGACATCAAGGATTGGGATTTTCATGTGGAGACTAATTTCATATCACGCAAGTGTAAACCAATCAAACCAATTATTAATCATTTCGTGGATATTTAAATTAAGTTATTAAACTTTCCACTCAAGAGATGCTATTTAAACGAATTAGTTTAAAAACATACTTCATCACAATATATGCTCTATCTCTGTCATGGTCAACTCATACAATATTTTATTGTTATTTCTAAAATAACTCGATATTTTAAAAATTACAATGGGATATACATATAATCGTAATCGAATTTCAATATACAGGTGTCCCATAACTTCAGGTACATATTAGAAGGGCATATAGTTCTTAATGTCCTGATTACGGAACAAAAATAATTTTTTCAAAATTCAAAAATTAGTTTTTTAGGTTTTTGAAGGAAACAGTTTTGGGACACTGGTTGAATAGGTAGTTTTAATATTAAATATTACTTTGTATTGTATCTAATTAATAAGAAATGTTTGCGTAATACAATCATTTCATTAGGTTTCTTGTAGCCGGCCACATAAATATATCCAAATATCCAGGGGTACAAAAAATGTTCTTAAGTGAACTACCCTTAATTAATGGAATTTTGAAAAAAATCCTTTTGTCTCGTAATCAGGACATTAAGAACTATATGCCCTTCTAATATGTACCTGAAGTTATGGGACATCTGTATAGTCATAAAATATAAGAACTAACCAGTACAGTTTCTCATTTCAATAATAAAAAGTAAACATTAGTTATTTAATTTAATGTTGTAGAGAAGGGAGATGTGATGCCTACATGGTGCGATCGTGGAAAAAGGCACGTAGACTGTTTCTTACGCTCCTAGTCTATCTCCCTTCTTTTAGGATTCTATAACGACAGGATTGTCAGACGTCGACGATTTTGGTACAAAAATTTCACGTTCCTATTGCCTTCAAAAATCCCACTTGAACAAAAATCTCTCACAAAAAAAAAATATTTATAAAATTTAAATTTAAATAATTAAATTAATTAATTAAATAAGTGCAAAACTAGTCAGCAGTCCGGCGAAGAATTGTAAAAATATTGTTAAAGAATTTGTTTTCATTATTTTTATAAATAGTAGAATGAGATATGTGACCATAACCATAATCGAATTTCAGTACATAAGTCATAAAATATAAAAGCTAACCACTATAGCTTCTCATTACAACAATAATAGAATAAGTTTTAGCAACTAAATATTTTGGAGATGGGATATGATGTGGCAAGATCGTGAAAGAAGACAAGACTGTCTCTTTTGCTCCCAGACTACCTGTCTCCTTTCTCGATTTTAATACGCTAATGTTACAATATCTATTCTATATACATATTTAATGTATTGACATGATTGTATATAATAGATCTTTTTATAATAATTATGCTCTGATCTTACTTATAATGTTTAACGAATAAATTTTATCCTGCTGGTGATAATTTTTTTTTTGTAGTATAGCAGGAAACTTGTAAAATATGATTTTACATGTTAAATTCCTATGTTCAGGTGTTCGAGTCCTGTATATATTTAATGTGAAATTTTTCTCGGGAAATATTCTACTAATATATCACGCATGGATACGGCAAATATTCAACTATTTCCCATGCACTTGTGATATATCCACAGAATAGGTTTATACAGAAGCGACAGTAAGACAGAGAAGCGAAAATTTGAGAGAGATGGAGAATGTGCACAAATTTAAAGGGCCCATTGTTTAAAATCGGAAAGTTTCCTCACATCTGAGAGAGAGATACGGGAAGAGTACAAATTTAAAGGTCTACACAATGCTTCAAGGTCATAGAACTGAATAGGGTTACATGAAAGGTACCGACACGGAGTGTCGCTTCTGTATGTAACTATTCTGTGATATAACTATTGAATACATGTAGTATTGTCCTGTGCAATATGGTTATTAGCTAGAAAAAATTTATTTACTAAAAATAAAATCTGTTTTTCCAAGTTAAATGTCTACGCCAACTTTTGTTCGGGACACACGGTATATTTGTGACATTTGAGGCTTTATTCCTGCTGCAATGATAAAGAAACAATAAAAGTGCATCCAAAACGGCTATATGTTCCTTTTCTGCTTGAAATATTCCTGCAAGCCTAGGATCCCTGGGCGTTCGTGCCCACTATACAATATTCGCATACACGCGCTTAATTACGCTCCCCTCGCGTCTCTGGTGAGGGCTCCTGCAATGAATTATACCACACACACACACACACACGCATGCACTACATCCTGTCCCGTTACGTCACGCGTGCTACTTCCGCCACACCAGCGACACACACACATGTGGCCGGCGCTCCAACCATCGCCAGCATGAGGACGACGGTTTTTATGCTAATTCATAACTTTGTCGTACATGCTTTCCTTTCTTTCAAACACCTCACTCGATATTCACTCGAAACTGTTTACAAATATGCTGTATTGCTTGTATTAATCGATTGGTTTTTAAACGAAATTAGAATATATTTTAGCTCAATTATTTTGATTATTCTTTTTGAGAACTATAATTTTACTGTATTTTTGACGGTAAATTATACTACAATATGTATACTGGGTGTCCCAGCTCGACCGACACATGGGAGTTTTACATGTGAAATCAGTTAATTATGAATAGTATATCTCCAGTGAAATATACAATTTCGTCAGCAGGACGAGATTTATTAAATTTAAAATCTAATATTTTCGTTCAAAATCAGACAGCCATGGAAATAAAAGAAAATGTTTATCTGACAGTTTAGTGAAGTATCACTGATTTTAATTCTTATTCCCTGTATTTTAATATTATTTAAGTTGAATTTAGTTTCTTTTTGTTAAATAATATACCAATATTACAAAAATATTATATTAAATTAACTGATTTCCTATGTAAATCTCTCATGTGTCGGTCGAGCTGGGACACCCGGTATAATAAACTTCGTATAGAAGAGGAAATAAGGTTCTAACATTGTGAAAACTGATGGAAACGTATTTCAAATTTAAATACAAATTTCTCCAAAACTTGTTTGAAAATTTTTAATCTACGCATCCAAATAAATTTAATTCTATATTTTTAAAATTAAAAAAAATCTCTTTTCGATGTTGTAATGGGATACAAATACGACTTTGGCGACTTGTCAATCGATCCTTTTGGCCGAATTATACATGTTTAGCAAGTTTCATCAAAATATTCTTACGATACAAAAGTTATGAAGGATTGTTAAAAATCGGAAAGATAAGTTTTCTTACGAGCACTATGGAAACTTCCACTTTTGGCATACTATATAAAATTTGAATTATTTTCCATAATTGTTGGTTAAAGTGTGAGAAATCAGAAATCATTTCTCACAGTATTAACCAACACTAGGCATGCGTGAAGGTACTCTATGTAATTTTATTAACGCTATATTGTTCTATATGTCAAATAATTTGTGGTCGTAGAAAAAGTATAGTGTGCTAATTATTTTCCACGACCTCACGAGGTGAGACAGATTTGGTATGAGACATTAGACGAAGTCGAATGCTGGAAATACACTACGTGTGAACTTTTTGCACTTCTTGCACTTGTCGCACAATATATTACTCCAACCATCGCCATCATGGAAGGACGACGGTTTTTATGCTAATTCATAACTTTGTCGTATATGCTTTCCTTTCTTTAAAACACCTCACTCAATATTCACACAAAACTGTTTACAAATATGCTGCAATGCTTGTATTAATTGCTTGCTTTTTAAACAAAATCAGATTATATTTTAGCTTACTTATTTTGATCATTCTTTTTGACACAGAGTTGAGAAGATAAAGTGAAATTAAAGTGAAAACAGTTGTATTCTCTTGCCGATGGTGAGTCACCTCGTAAAGTTGTGCTGCTGAGTTTTTAATCATAGTTAAGGAATATACGATTTTGAGAAAGTATCGATACTTGAGTATCAAAAATATCGAATAAAAATTATCAACATCACTATCGGATCGAAATAAAAATATTTTTTATAAAATGTAATAGTAATTTACATTATAAGTCCGGTAAATGAGTTTTTTTCTTTGGGTCGAATGAGATGTTTTCGGACGAGGCGACGAAGGACCGGATACTAATGATGTACAACATTTTTTTCATATTGTATCATATTTTTCACTTTAAATATTGTTGCTTTGAAAATGATTAAAAAAACAACTTTCAATATAATTATATTAAAATAAAGTCATATTTAAATAATACACAAATATTATAAAATCATTTAAAGGGCGTATAAGTAAAAATATACCTATTAAATTTATATACAGTATCGTCAGGGCCGTCTTTTCCATTGGCCACTCTGGGCAAGTGCCCAGGGCCCCGCGATCCATGGGGCCCCCGAGTTGCTACCAGATCAACAAAAGATAACCGATATTACCGATAAATATATTTATTTTCCGAAAATCAAACGATAATTACTGACTATAAATATACAGGGTGTTCATTTTAAATGGGCCACCATTGCTATCTCGAGAACTATAAGAGCTACGAGGTCTGTTAAATTAGCAAACAATTTCTATTTTACAACACTATTAACATGAGATAAACAAAATTTTTATTAAACAAGTGGTTCTTAAAATACGGGTCCCAACTTTTTTATTTTAAATGTGAACCTATATTTTTTATTTGCTTATTCAATAGAGAATTTTATTCTGAATTCAATGATATAATATTATCATACCCTAACATAACGATTTTTTTGAGAAAAATGCATCTGAAGTTTTATATTAATTTGATTAAAATATGACAATAATAAGAGTGTCATGACGGAAAAAACGGAATACAAGTCTTTTTTAATCTGCAATTAGAGTGCCTTGACAGAAAGAAGTGAATAATAGTATATTATTTAACAAGCATAATATGTAGCCATATTATGCGAGTCAAATACTATACTTTATCTACAACTATCAGGCATATAAAAAAATCTGATATTATTTGTTAAATATTCAGTTAGGTGTGAGTAGTTCATATATAGCTTAACAGATGGCGCAACAGTAGCACTTAAATGTCAAAATAACTTTTCAAATTGTATTTATTATACTTTTATAAGCATATATATTGATATTTATAATAAAAAATATGTTATTAATAAATTAACAGTTTAATAAAATATTATGTGTTAAATTATATGCCCTATTTATTACAGAAAAGTGTAGCGTGTATCATGACATTTCATATTACACTTGTGTAATATGAGTAGTATATTATATGTAGTATCACACGTATAATGTACCCATATTTCAATAGTTGTAGATAAAAGTATATTCTTTCTGTCTAGGCACTCTAATTGCAGGTTAAAAAATAACTGTTTCGCCATCTAAGTAGTGGCTTTTCAACTAACAAGACAATATATATGTGTAACATTCGGAAAACTGTGTTTTCGTTTTAAATTTGACATTGTCTTTTACCTTTCTATCCATATAGAGAAGAGTAGAGATTACTGATTTACTCAAAAGTCATCTTGACACTTGAAAAGAACGATTTCTTATTTGTTACTCGATTGCCGTCTAGCGGCCATGTTATTGAATTAACCATGTCCTTTGCTGCGTCATTAGGAGGAGTGAATTTCAGCCACATTTTCAAAAATGTTTTTTAGAAAAAACTTTCATTTACTTCATATATAGGGGCCCCATTATCCTAAAGTGCCCAGGGCCTCCAATAGGTTAAAGACGGCCCTGAGTATCGTAAAGAATAATAATATAGTAAAGTCTCATTAACAGGACTAAAATCACAACTGTAAACATGGATAAGCGATACAATATGAAATGAACATATTTTCTATTATTCTTATGTTTTATAAAAAAATGAAATGCTCCACTCTTCTTCATTGCATGCACCAAGAAAAACGGTTTTGTAACCATTTTTTTAAGAAGTAATAAGGAACTTAGTTTCTTGTTCAAAAAATTTAATGAAAAAGAAACATTTATATTTGATTAAACAAATTTGAGTTATCCGGTTAAATGTACTGATATTAAATAAAATATCGGAATATTGGTATCGATATTAAAATATCTGTATTGAAAGAAAAATATCAATACTGGTATCGTATCAGAACATCTCTAATCACAGTTGAAGAATTGAATTATGTTGTGCTGCTAATCAACAAATAATATTAATGATATTGTGTTAATAAGTTTTAATTTTGTTTGTTATATACTAAATTATAAACGTCTTATAACAGAGATCTGTCTCTAGTAGTAAGGACTGTTTCCAGTTAACTAATTCTTGAGTTGAATATGCTTAAAAAAATGTAAAATTTGTCCATTCGGTTGTCATTTAGTTACAGGTAAAATAAAATGAATTAAATGACTTTAATTATCAAGCAATATTTCTTTATGACATATACAGTAGAAAATAATGCTTTAACGATTATTCTACTGTATTTGCCCACCCCTTTAGATCAAGAGTAGATAAACTTTATGCGAGGGTAGTAATAATATAAATGTGCAGTAGGTAAAAATTAGCACTTATACTCGACTAACCATAGGGGATAAATTAAAATTTCTTGTTATTTTTATCAACTTTTAATCAGAAATGATATATTGATAGTAAAATGCTGTATCTTTTAAAATGACCAGAATGATGGATAGGTTTATTAATTTACTAGTCACTGGAGTAATATTTATTTCTTTATAAATTGTAACATATTTTTATTATTACAGGTTTCCCTGAAATTCTTCTTCTGAAAATAACGCTTGCATTTCTTGTGATGAGTTATTATTAACAATTACTTGTTTGTAAAAATAATAAAATTGACAATTATATTAAAGATATTGTGTTAGTTTTTATACACAAATAAATTAAGAAAGATCAATTTAAAATTTATAACAATGTTAGGAGCAGGTATTTAATGTAAATGTTACGGATATTATTTTCTTATTTACATATGCATATCTATACAGTTCAAAGGGTAGTTGCTACCAACAGATTTTCAGAAATATTTCTGAAGATCTCAGCTCAGCTCATATTAAACTTATCTTACTTTAAAGTTTAAAGTGAGATGAAGAGATGATATGAGCCGGATGACGAAAAGAATGCTTTTATTGTAAAATCTTATGTCGTATTGCTCGATATCGTATAAACCTGTGATTTCTGATAACTGATAACAGTCACTTTTCACTGTTGTAGGTATATGTTAAATATTTCATGGTTTTTAATAACGAAAATTCCCGATCTCTGTTCTGAACATATAAAATTGTTTGCTCAAGCTGCAAGTAGTAACAACAAACTATCTTCACCTTGATTTTCCAACGACGCTCTAATTTTTCATTAGTAACTTTGTCTTTCTTTATTTGTTTGAGAACCGCAAACTTGATCATGATGTACATGAATGCATCAGTAGCATATATTAAAATAATTTAATAAACTGAGATATTGTGCAATACTAATCGCAAATCATTAAGGTTTCGAAAAGAACGGAATATTTCAAAAACTGGATTTCGGTTTTTACAAAGTTATTTAATTATAAAAAATCTACTTTGCGTTTCGTATATTTAAGGTAAAATAATAGATTAATAATAATAATTAATATTTTTTTCGAAATCGATACTAAAGTATTAAGTACACGATATTACTCTGCGAAGTTAGCAAAGTAGTAGCTAATGTAAAACTTTACAGATTCTTATGTCAAAATTTGACTTGACGGACTCATTTGTCCAACTGAATTAACCTATATTTTAATAGTATTATATTTTTGCAGTTTATTTTAGCACTACCTAAAATAACAAACATATCATTCTATAATATTATTGGAGAATTTATTTATTATTTACCTTTGATAATAATTTATCTGATTTTTTTTTTAAATTGTATTTTTTGAAAGAACTTTGTAAGGAACGTTAAATAATAGGCGCCAATACAATTCCATAAAATTCTGTTTTTTAACAAAAAAAATATAATTGACTCTCCGGTTAACCGGTTTCCAAGCCCTATAAATCATATTGTCTTGTCTTTATCTCATTCTTTATTCCTTCGTTAGTTAGAAATAGTCTCTATGTTTAAAGATGTTAGTTATAACCATATTCAACTAACTTCTCTAAGCTTTCTTTACCAAAGATAGTCTTTTTCTAAATACATTTGGTAACATATGTTTCTTATTAGGTTATTATTAACACCAAATACCTAATTCCCAAATTCTGCCATTTTCATGATTAAACAAGAGTTTAAAGACGACTCCTGTCACCTCTAAATAACTAAGCTAAAAGAGATGCTTCATTGTCGCTAATCACGACAAGTGAATACGAAATATTAGTGAAGCATCTTTAAGTTATTTAATGAAGATTCTATAACTTTATAGACGAGAGCATAATACGGATCATTCAGATTCAAAAGTAGTAGTTCCTCTCATCACTATAGTATTCTGTGGGGCAAAGTGGGTGGGCAACAAATATCACGCTATGTAAAATGTAATGTAAAACATATACTTAGTATACTTAAATATATGTTGCGAGTAAAAATTGGTGCGAATAATATGTATTTATTTTCCCATTTGGATGACTGCGAAGTGACATACGCATAAAATTGCAGATAAATCAAAACACAAAGAGACACTTGCTGAAGCAAAAGTCCTGATAATTTTCCAGATGATATATAGCGACAGAAGTCATTAATGAGTTATTACAATGTCAAAAATTGGACTCGTTACCATTTATCTTGCGCGGTCAGTACAATTACCAAATATAAAAACTTTATTAATCCGGTCAAACAATCATGGAAAGAATTTTCTGTTACATTTGTCTCGATAGGTAGATATCAACCTATCAGCGGTTAGGATTCGTTTGAGTGAATAAACAAATGCTAGAGTGATGTCGAATTTAACACGATGTACTCGAAAAATGATTAATGGTTGTACTGTTCAATTAATTTCAATTAGAAAAGTTGTTTTGTCTTTTTCTCTTTGTTGTTGATGAAACGTATGATGTTAACCAGTGTTTTGTTATTTTTATCGTTCATATACGTATCGTACTCGCATTCAATTCAATATGGCTTTATACGCGAATAAATTAAGAAATTGACAGGGGCTACTTGATTTATTTATTACCTTTATTTCGTACTTGTGCTACGACTCGTTACTCTATATGTTCTTTTGTAAATGTAAATTATTTGTAGTAAAAAAATTCTTTCATAATTATTTCATTGTCTTTGCACTCTCAAGCTGTAATGTGTACAGTTTGCATTTGGATGGTTACCCGTCATAAGTAGATTGACGTCTGTAAACGTCTTCTTTCGTATATACCCAGCATTGGGTCGTAAGCCGTTATATTTCTTTAAATGTTTTGCTATACCTACAAATGGGTACAGACTCAACCTATGTTATGTGTTAATATGTTTTCTAAAAGAGAGTGACTTTTTTCCGTGTTGCATGAAGATATGTGGAAATCCTCTAAGATTAACATCATTACATATAACTTACAAAAATCAGGAATTTGCGTAACAAGTGTTACATTACTAAGTGTTTCCGTCCCACTTGAGCAACGGTTCATCAGATTTACATATTAACTTATAACCTACTAACTACCAGTGAAAATTACGCTAAGTCTTATACATTCATACATTCTCAAATATATCAATCTGTATCTTAGGAAACAGCTAACTTCAAATATTCACTTTCATATCGATATGTTAAAATATAATTTTCATACATTGAGAACTATAATTTTACATTATTTTTGGTGGTAAATTATACTACAATACGTATTTAATAAATACCTACCTCATAGAAGAGGAACCTTTATAATGTAAGGTGTTCTAATATTGTGAAAAATGATAGAGTCGTCTTTCAAATTTAACTAAAAATTTCTCCAGAACTTCTGTTTGAAAATATGAAATCTACATATCCAAATAAATTTATTACTATATTTTAAAAAAAATTTGAAATCAAACAGTCAGTCTTCCTTCATCCCCCCAAAAAACCAATCCCCTCTATATAATAAAATGGGAAACTATACGACTTTGACGACTTCGGCAATCAATTCTTTGCTCGAATTATGTGTGTGTAGCAATTTTCATCAAAATATTTCTACCAATACAAAAGCTATGAATGATTATTAAAAATCGCAAAAATATCTTTTTCTGCGATCACAACGGAAAATTTCACTTTTCGCATACTATACAAAATTTGAATGCATTTCCCACAATCGTAGCTTATAGTGTGAGAAATCATTTCTCACAGTCTGCGCATTATTTTTTTATTTATTAACGCCATATTGATCTATATGTCAAATAGCTTTCGTACCTGTATGTCTGTTCTTTAATATATAGCAGTGTGGTCGTGAAAAAAGTATAGTATGCTACTTATTTCCCACGACCCCACGAGATATTACAGTTTCGGTATGAGACACGAGACGAAGTCGAGTGCTGGAAATTACACAAGGTAGGCATTTCTTGCACAATATACTATTTTTTGAGATTTTGGCCACTTGTCAGGTTTTTTATACTTTTCTTCGTAACATCTGAACCAATTAAGATACAAATTGATTCTATCTAACCATTTTTAGGTATATACTCATAAACGAATGAAAAAAATGAAAAATAGGTCTCGTTTTGAGTTTATACTTATATTTTGAGCTTTCTTGGAATAAAATTGTAAACGTTATAGAAAAATAAGTTTTTTTTGCAACAATGCGGAGAATGGTTTAAATTTTCATTTTGTAAATTCTTGTTATCAGCAATTTTTTCAGCCTGTATATTTATACCTATAAAGTATTATCGATAGTACTTTTATATAAGGACTATAGAGCTAAAATTATTATTAAATTAATGAAACTCCCAGACATAATAAATTCAAAATACAAAAACTTTTGTTTTGGTATTAATTAGCCCCTGTGGAATTTTTCCCCGCCGCCACTGCATATAGTGCAGTTCAGTGTAAGGAAACCACACCTGGGCTAGTCGTAACCCTCTCCGTGCGGCACACGAGGCTCGGTGAAGCCTTCGCCGCTCCGACAGATAGGCACAGGCACTCATCCTGAACCGGAAACAGCTGCAAGTCCTGTGTCATGTGCTACGCAGGTCAGGTGGTGCCAAGGCGGAGAAAATAAACTTAAACAATATGCTGAAAACAGGAACGTTAATGTGGAGTATTGTATCATTGCTAATAAATACATTGGAAACGAGTTATGACTTATTTCACACCCTCATGCTGTAAAACCATAACCTGAGACATGATTCAAACTGCTTGTAATACGTCACTTCGGACTTGGTTCGGTAAAATGTACTAATTTTATGGAAAAAAAAAACATTTGCATGCATGGGGGTTCAATGTCTAGGAGGGGGTATAATTGCAAAAAAAAGTATACCTATAGGGGAAGGGAGGTTATTTTTTTTTAATTTAATTTGAAATACCTGTACATTGAACCTTATATTTTTTTCATGGAATGAACAATTGCAGGTTTAACGCATATCTTTAAAAATAAAAAAAAACATGATTTATTTGTTTTTTAAATCAATGATTTGACAAAAAGAGAAACAACCTGCGAAAAATAACTACAATATCTAGATGTATTGCGGGAAACGGGAAACGCAGTTTCTGTTATTCTTTATATAGAAATTTGATTAGTAAATAATATAGAGAAAAGTAAGAACAAACCGAAAAATTTGGATTTAGAGCTGTATTTTTCAAATTTAGAACTACAGTAATACACTAGAGCTGCATCAAATTACATATCCCCTAGGGTATAGTACAGTCGTTCCTAAACTTTTTTCATCGTAATCCAATTATTTAACCAATAAATTGATGCGTCTCAATAAAATTTTATTTTTCAATATTATCTCAAACTTTTATTAATTTCATAATTAAAACGACAAACACAAATATTCTTTACCAATTATTTACTATAAAAATAGCTAGAGTGAGTAGGAGGTGACGTCTGATAAATATCCTCTATGACATAAATATATATTTATTTGTATCTGTGATAAAGTATATCTGGCATTCCTAGCAATGGGTAATAAGACGTGACAATATATTTATTCGTTAATTTGTTAGCTTAGCCAAAAATTATGGGTAAAATTCTTGGTTAGAATGGTAATCAGCAATACAATTTCCACGAAATTATTTACTTGTCACAAAATTTTACAGGCGATGTATTTACGCTAGGACATTTTAGTCGAGAAATAACCGAGGCAATTTTCACTAGTGAAAATTGTCAGTTTAATTCAAATGTGATCGGTCAATTTAATACTGCGCTTTAATTGGATCACAGATTATGATATATAAATGAGTGTTCGAGGCGAGAGATTGTTTGACAAAATTTGTTTACTTGCTAATTAATTTGTATTGCAAACTACAATAAAACAATATCAGAACACTGCAATAAGCTTAATGTAAATGGGGCTTTAGAATAACAAATTAAATATTAAGAATATACAAAAATATTTGTTTATAATAAAATAAAATACATTCCATTTTAATTCGATAATGACAGCTGCATTTATAAATATAGAAAAGTGTAATGGTTGTATAAATATTTAAAACTAAACGCAGTATATAAATACGTGTGAAGAATACAATAAATTATTCAATTTCAGAAATGAGCA
Organism: Stenolophus ochropezus; assembly: GCA_035578165.1. NCBI lineage: Eukaryota > Metazoa > Arthropoda > Insecta > Coleoptera > Carabidae > Stenolophus > Stenolophus ochropezus. The sequence continues at coordinate 14,457,110 of JAQOWZ010000018.1, read as the reverse complement.
AATATATTTTATGTTATTACTCCAGTTAAAAGAATAATAGTACAATACAAATACATGTTGAAATAAAATTAATAACCTATAGGTGAATATATTAATATCAATATATTATGAACATTGCATGCATAAATGTATTTCTTTTTAAAATATGCAATATATAATTACATCAATACATGAAAATTTACATCTATGGATAGCTGACACTTTGGTTGAACAGTAGTGCAAAGTTTTCCACCAAAAATTCGCTGAATTTTAAACGAATTGTTCATGATTTATTAATTAGTTTAATTAATTAATTAGTAATTATTTTAAGTACGGCAGTAAATAAATAAATATTTATCAATTAAATAATTGTAAATGAAATATTATTTTAGAGATTAACTAGATCATGACAACTTTTTATTGGGCTCAATTTATTAATGACATTAAATTTATAAAGGCGCCATCAGAAAAATAAGTCGGAAATACACATATGAATATGGTTATCATACCTGCATATTCATATCACGATTATCATTGACGTAGGCTTTGCATTTTTATTGGGGGCTTGAAATCATTAAATGTATGAAAAAATGAAGTATCACACTCTGTTTTTTCTTTAAAAAAATATCAACGTATATCTTCAATAACAGCCAAGTTCAATTACTTTTTATCATACCCACATGTAAAAATATAATCTTCACATATTGTGAACTATAATTCAACATTATTTTTAACGATAAACTATAGTAAAATGTATATTAAATAATTATAATAAATAAAAACATGAAGTTTTATAAAGTAATGCTCTAAAATTGTGAAAATGGTGGAGTCGCCTTCCAACTTTAAATTCAAATATCTCGAGAATGGTAAAAGATATGAAACTTCTGTTTGGAAATTTTAAATGAACGCAACCAAATTAATTTTACGTTTTTAACAATTTTTGAGAAATTTATATCCCCCAAACACCAATCTTGCTCATTATCTCGAAATAGGACATATGTATTGTGAGTATTTTTAACTTGAAACATAGGGATTTATCATATCCATGGTTACGACTTGATATTTGATTGACTGCAATGCATTTTTCATGTCTCATTTAAAATTAAACATACATTTTCATCAAAATATTCCAATGCGTATAAAAATTACATCTGGAGTATTTTCAGAAATTGAGTATTTTTCAAATTTCGTACTTCTTTTAAATTTCATACTTCTTTTTGTAAAATCTGAACTAGTTGAGATTTTAAATTAATACCAAAAAATGAGTGTGCCTTCGATATTTGATCGCTAATATTTCGAAAATAAAATAAAATAATTAAATTAGGTTTGAAAAATTGAAATGTGTGCTTTGTTATTTTATATAACCTTTTCTTGCGAGAAGGGCTTTTTGCCAAAAAAAAGCTTCATGGGAGTTCACAGAAAAGAAACTCTCTACGTATAAAATACATGAATTAAATAAAAATTAAATTTTTTATTCCGATTCGAATTACGGTTGAAGTCTTCATTCTGTAACTTCAGAATATCAACAATATTTGTAGCTTGAATATTGTAAATTGGTAAAAGTATATTAATAATGATTTTAAACTTACAGCAGTGATACCTTATTGAAGTGTAAAATTTTTATAAAATGTTAAATTTAACTTTAAAAGTTGCATCATTAAAAACTTGTTCGATGTTCATGATACATGTATTATTAAATAATTTAATTACATGAGATGAAATGGAACTGAAGTGCAAGAAAGTTTTCGAGTTCAAGTGATATTCAATTTGAAATATAATTGAAGGTAGTTGAGTTTAAAACACATTGTTGTAAAAAACAATATAAATTTAGTTATTCACATTTATTATAACATAGTAACAAGTGTTTCTTACTTTTTGTTATCTTCAGATTCATGATAATGTTCAAAAAATGAAATGATCGAAACTATAGTGTATTATTATTATTTTATAAAAATTGAATATTTTCTCGAATAATTTTAACCAATCAGATTACAGAAGTTTTTGAATTTCGACCAGTGAAAATCGAATATCAGTGAATATATTGTACATGTGCATAAACCTAAATATATTTGACGTTTATTGAATATTTTAATGTCACAAATGACGTAATGACCTTTATATGACACTTTAATATAAATATTAAATACTTTTTCCTACGACCACTGTTAAAAATAGTATTTTTAACGGTTGTTTAGCGAGTTAAAAATAACAGTTTATAACACAGTAAATACTTTTAAAACGTTGCTATTGACAACGTGTTAAAAGTAAAAAACAAATTTACTTTTAACACGTCTTATGTTCAGTTGTTCATAACAAATACATCATGACCTGTCATAAATGTCATTCTAATGCTTAGTTTTTATTTACTAATAGGTACATAACTGTGGTCGTAGGAAAAATAGTGTATGATATTTGTGTTAAAAGTGCTTTTATTTCGTTCGTGGGGTTTGTTAAACTCGGCTTCGCCTCGTTTCAAACTTCTCCACTCACTCATAAAATGTCACTTTTAACACTTATATCATAAATAACTATTAACATTATTTTATATATATTTAACCTGAAATTTTTCTCTAGAAATGTACTACAAATGTATCATTCTAGCATGGTAAAGACATCAGAATATTTAAGTATTTCTCATGCACTTGTGACATAACTAATGATTATAAAACACATATTTAATTGGGTAAGTCAATATCGACAATTATTTATATTTTACATGACACCACTGGGATAAACCAAGTTCAAAGTATTCTTTCATTAAGTAATACACCAACTATCAAGTTGGAAAAAACATTGTTGCTCGCTTTGTTGTTTCTTAAATACAACTTTGATTGTTGTGGTCATCTTCATTAGTATTTCCATAGTAGTTGACCGGAAGTGGATATGACGTAAACAAACTGTCATTGTTGAGTTCATACAAAATTCAATCTGCATTTACTTTTATAGCCTGTATAGAAAATAGTTTTGATTTAAAAAGAAAAACGTACAATTCGTTTAACGGAAAATCACTGATAGTCTTGTAATAACATTGGTGCAACAGTAAAGTATGTATCTATGATAATGCGCGATTATTAGTTCAGTAATCTAATTAAAATCAAATATCGCGACTTAAATAATTGTATGTAATTAGTTCGAGCGTATATTCATTATTTCAATTATATGTATTAATATGCGCCAAATTACTATGACATTAATAATTGTAATTAGTACACCTGTAATTTTTATATCTTAACAATATCTAAAATGGATTTTAGTACTCCATACCTTACTTACTTAAAAGCAGTGGTGGCGGTGTCTCATTTAGTTAAGGTGGATTTAGACAGCCTATTTTAGTGCTCTCCGACTCAAACTGAACGGAATGTAGATCTGGGGTTCATATCCCAGCACGATAATGATTATCCAAAGAATATTACCGCTGTGTCCGAGTGGTTTAGAATCCACTATAAGTTGTTCATCCTTGGCAAAGGCTGTAGAAATAAAACTTATCATGAAACAAGTACCTTATTTCATTGACCGCTCCAACTTACACTTTTGAATGCGGATCACTTATTTTTTAATTTATTTAACTGGATCACTTTCCCCCTCTACTGAACCAACTGATCCTAAGTAATCCACTCGCCGAGGTAGATCAGTTGATTCAGTTCATATCATCACGTAACTTCGTTGTTTTTAAATATTTGAAGAGAAATGAAGAAAATACATATTTATGACCCAAGACAATTTATGAGTTAGAATTACCATCGAAGATGATAAGGCAAAATCAAGAATAATTTAACTTATGCAATGTAATAATAATTATAGAATTAAAATTATAACCTCAATTTTAAATATCAAATATACCCAAACAATGTTGAATGAACATTTAAATATAGACGAAAAACATGATCCAAAATGGCATTCCATTTGCATTGATTAAGTGACCTGATTTAACTAATCTATATTAACTGATCCAACTATTCTATATGAACTATGCGACAGGAAAGAATTACCAAAATTTGTAAAAAAAAAAGGTTTAGCGGTACTTTCTCAAAATCCCGCTAATTAATATACCTGCTTTATATTTAATTTGTGAAAATTTGAGGTAATATAATTCGAATGTTTGTTGCTTGTGTGGTTGTAAGCAAATTTAGAAGAAATTAAAGAAAAAGACAATATTTTCTGTACAGCAATTCGAATATTTTATTAGTATTCTCTTCGGTTACCCTTATAATCCCTTTAAGAAGCTACCCGCTGCGTAAGTCAAAGCAGATACCTTTGCAACATTGTTGAGACAGACTATACTTGATGCTCTGTTCTATCTAGGAATGTTGTTCCACGGATAATGATGACTTCATTACATATTTTAACTTATGAGTAAAATAATACTAAGTAAAAATTATTATTATGTCCTAAAATTGCAGGAAGTTGTAATAAGCAAAGATTATAGTAATATTCGGAGATGTTAAAATGTATATTTAAATTTAATATATAAAATCTAGAATTCTAATGGAGATCATTTTAAGATCACAGCGTCAGTGCAATCTATGTTAGAACCATTGCATGCTACATAATTTCAATGACTACTATACATGATTTATGCAGTAGGGTTTGGTTTAAGGTGTTTGCTGTTATCTTACAAATTTTTATTATGATTTAAAAACAACAATACTTATTTATAATTATCTGGGGTAACAATACAATTACATTCATTTAACGAATGTAAAAAATAGGTAAATTTTTCATTAAACTCCAATTGTACACTGTTTACTATTGTATTTAACATATCACAAGTATTTAATGCTTTAAAACTAGTTAGGAATTCTTTTGGATTTGATCAAATCACATAATGTTAAGTTAACAGGTATATTCACTTGCAATGCAAAACAAAAAAGTTTTTTGTGGTGCAGTTTCAACATATGTGTGCAATAGCAACAAAAATAAATTTTGTTGATAATCATCACTATCTCCATCATATTCGTCGTCAATATTCACAAACAAATTTGTTGCTATCGGTTCTTCTTCTTGACTAACTTTATTTATTTCTAATCGGTTTTTAGACAAAGTTGATGCATCATGCAATACTACCATGTACTATCTTGATGGTAAATTAGTTAAGGGAACAGCAATTTTATTGAACTTACTATAATAATAAGATGATAACCTATCAATTCGTGATTATAAATAATTATTTATCGTAACTCGAAAAAAATCGTTTTCAGTAAAATGAATGGAACATTCTCATGTATAGGGTAAGGTTCTTCATTTTTATTTTATTTATCCAAACTTTACGTCTGTATTAACCAATTCACTAGCCCAAACTTTATTGTTAAATTTATAAAAACAGAAAATTAATGTCCGCATGTCGTTTTCTTGAAGTATTGCAACGTTGGACAAAACAGTTAGATGATTTTGTACTAGAAATTTTATACCAAAATTGCAAATAATACACAGATCACCTAAAACTGTATCTACCAATAGAATAACTAGGTTTTGTTTTGTACTTAACAACCATTAATAAATATTATTTAAAATTTATTGTTATTTTTCTTGAAATAAATTATTTTAATGAAACCTAGTTTAATTCTCATAGTCTTGTACATATTTTTATTAAACTAGCTATTTTACAAAATGCTTGGATTCTCCACTTTAATACTAACATAAATTTTTCAGTTGGAGTATTACGCCTATTATTTATGTTAGTATTTCTTTCAGTCTGATTTATTTTCCTATGATTATTTTCTTAGAAATAAAAGCTCCATCAAATAAAAGTAATAAACAAATCGTATAGACCACTTTCAAGTCTGATAATTATTATGGTTGAAATGCAATAATAGTTTCATAAAATAAAGGGAAAAATAATAATGAGTATTAAAGTTGACAAAAAATGTTAAAAGCGCTGGTGGTGTATAGGGGAAATAATAAAATATAAACGCGGTGTAATAATTGATCGGTGTTTTTGTTGCTAAGTAAATAATTTGAAACATTTTAGCAAAAATGAAACGAAATACCTCCCAGAAATGAAATCAAGTGAACTTTGTAAAATATTCTCCGGGTCTGCCAAATAAAACATCAAATATTTAAACCTTCAAAAAAATTAATCACAAAAATTGTTGTGTGCCCGTGTGCTGTGTGCCGCATTATCGGAATATTTCCCAAAAAAGTCCGCCGTTCAAAATCATCGTGAAATTTCGATCATTGTCCACGCAGCTGTGCGAAAATCCAGGTTGGCTCGGAAAATTCACTGGGAAACAATGAAAATTTTCATTTTCTCTAGTTACTACCGATAAAAATTTCAATATTCTATAAAACTCATATGCGCCATACTCTTACTAACGGGCTTCATTTATAAATATTACATATTTAAAAATAAAACATTTCGTTCCAAATATTTTATTAATATAGAAACAATCATGGAGAGAATTCTAAATTTTTTTGTTGTAACATTAAATAAATTTTATAATAATGGTATTTGTTAAAAACTACAATTTAATATTTTTTTTGCTTATATTATTAGTTCTTAATCTCTCTTGCATATTAAATAATAAATGTGTTGGTAAGCACCCGAGAAAATACTAGTAAGCATCGTAGACGGTATTGGGTTTTGACCATGTCTAAATTTTATCCAGTTATATTCTTTTTTGGTAAAATATATTACCATTATTACATTATAATAAGTAATATTTTTATATAATCTAATTGTACATAATTTTAATTAGTTAATTTACTGATTCATATATTTATATGTACACTATTAACGTGACCAGCATTACATGTATGTATTTGTACTCATATGGCAACATACATTACAGGCAAATAAATAAATGTCACTCACGGCCTATACCCATTACTGGGTATATCAATCTGTTTTATCACAAAAGTCAACAAAGTTATATTCATACCGAAAAAGGTAGTATCAGACCTTTAGCTATTGTGGAGAGTATACTACAATTTTTGTTTTAATGTGAGAAATATTAAAGACTGACACGACGAGACAAATTCACAGAATTAGGGCTGGCAAAAAAGTCGATACATCGATTTAAGTTCACTTTTTAAAAAGTCGATTGGTCGAGCACATTATCGATTAATTGAATTTAGACTTTCGATAACATCAACTTTTTTTATCATCGACTTTTTTCATCCTTTTTAATTTTTTGACTTGTTTTCAAATAACTATCTCGACTTTTAGATTTCGTCTTCTTGTAATTTCATCTTAGGCCTGCATGTTGTAGGAAACGATATTTGAAACTGCTTTATACATAGGGTTGGGTAGCTTAGTGGTGAAAATTATTCGAATTCGAAGTCATTATTTGAAGGAAGGGACTGTATTTAACAAAAATATTGCATTTATTTATAAATTCGGTATACTGAAAATAAATAATAGGAAAAAAGGCACAAAAAGTTAAACAAAATAGGTACATTTAAAATACAATTTTTATTTGAATACATTAATCCAGATTTAAAATATACTTAACAAACATTTTTTGATATTTCGATTTTTTTAATTATTTTAACTATTCCGACTTTTTTAAGAGTTGATTTTCATTAGTCGATAAAAATCGATTTTTCAAAAAGTTGAAAATCACCTTTCTGTTTTCAGAGTCTGCCAGCCCTACACCAGAACCATAGCCAGTCATTCTACATAGTTATTGTATTTATTGTAATAGTATATTTCCAATAAAATAAAAATGTAATCCATTTATTTATTTATATTTCTATTAAATGTTCATGAGTAATCTTTTTTAATATGTTACATTTTTTTATAAATTTTATAATAAAGGGATCAGTATTAAACGTATTTAGAAGAAATCAAAAATTAATCCGTATTTTCGTCAACAGTAAATTTTTAATTAACCAATTATTTCAACAATATTTTTTTATTTATCAATGAATATTGTGCATTTATTGTTTTTGTTAGTATTGTTTTTGAATGTCCTGAGTGTTATTGTATGGCCTAATTTTTTGCTTTACAAATTACGTCGACAAAAATTTGAAATTTTATAATTCAGATGCAGCGATAATGCTGCATTTCTTACATGCAACTAACTATACTTCATGCATGCAATGTTAATATTCTGCAGCGGAATACATTACTTCTTGTTTAGTACCCCTCTCACGAATGTACCTCGTGCCCAAACCGCAAAACTCCAAAAACCTAAATTCCTATCCCGATAGATTACTCCTAAATAGACACTTAGCACTATAAGGATATGTTACAGATTAATGTAACGATATTTTATTACATTAATTAAGTTTAATCTGAAATTATTAATCGGAAATTATTGTCGGTGTGTGATTAGCTGGGAAAGTGTATGCTAGTGCCATCTGGCGGAATAGCGTTGAAGTTCAAGAACGTCCGAAGTTTGGCTACCGGAAACCAGGCGGCAGGAGTTGTCAGCACCTATATTGAATTTCTTTTAATTTTCTTTCAAGAATTTCGACGATATTTCAATGGAATTGATTGTAAATTATTAGGCAAATAGTTCTGTAATGCTTATTAAAAAATATTTCGGCCTTTTAGTATATCTTTTAGAAAATATTCAACGTAAAATTTCAAAAAACCAATGTTTATTTTAATGATTTATTGTTAAGAAATTTTGTTTAAAAATTATTTTAATTTTTTTTTATATATTATTAGTAGTACTTATTTATTATATTTCAATATGTTTGGTAATATTTATGGCATAGGTCGGTAACATTTAACAAAGTCTTGACATAAGCCGGTAACAATTGTTAATGTTTTCATATAAATCGGTAACACTTAAGGGAATAGTTTATTTACAGCAAAATTGATGTTTGCACTTTTCTAAAATCTCATTTTTGGTACATTTTAAAGGAAAATGTTATTAGAACAAAAGAAAAAAGTTTTTAAAGCTATATTCTTAACATCGAACTGTATTTCAAAATTTGATTTTTCAGTAAATCGTACTTTTCTAATAGATCTTTTATGTAACGGATTTTCATTAAAAATAAAACACACCCATAAACTAACACGTTATCTTAACATCGGATTGTTCATTTTTCGAAATTATTATAAAATTTAAATAAAAAAATAAAACCTTAAATTTAAATTATATTTTATTGAAAAATTAAAATTTGAAAAACAATCGATGTTAAGAATATTATATTAAAAACTTTTTTTCTAATAATATCAAAAATGAGTTATTAGAAAAGTACGTATGACATTTTTGATGTAAATCACATAATATGTGCAAAATAAATATAACGAACAACTCTAAATTCTTTGTTATTAAAAGTGTTATTATATTGTAAATTAAAAAAAAAACACATAATTTGCAAATATTTTTTTCAAAATATTTTTCTGTTACAATATATTTGCAAAAAATTACTCTAATTCGTGGACATCCGTTAAAATCTCGAAATGTCAAAAATTAGTATGATTACATATTCCGTATTATATAATTGGATTTATTTATTTTATTTAGTTAATTTGGTACTGCTAGGCTCTAATAATCATGTTAGAAAATATAAAGCATATTTTTAACATTATGGTTAATTTAAGTTGAAGAGCAAGCATCAATTGAACCAGAATGAGATTTTTATTTGTTCATTAAGTGGTGATAAACACGACATCAATTAAAAGGATTCACCGTAGGAATCTAATAAATCATTACCAACAAACCGAATGGAAAAAAGAAAGACTACATTACGTTTTGATTTATCTGCGAAACAAAAAATCACAACTACGAGATAACCAACCGAAATGCGCGACAAAAAAGCAACGCGAATGAAAATGCAATTGTGTGACAATGGTTTTAATGAAAACGTATCCATTACAATGATGAACTTGATTACCGAGAATCATAAAAATATCTCGGCCACCTGTTGCACCGAGCCCACATACGCACAAAGAATTATTATTGGGGTAATTGGGAGTCGACGTAATGAAAGACTTCGCTTTTTTCCTTTTGCTCTGATTGAAATATTCCGTTATAAAGTGTTGTGCTGTAATTAATTTCCTACTTCAATCGCAATGCAGGATTAAATGGATGATTTATCGCACCTGCTGTAAAGGATTACAAGGATAAATAATATTAAACATCGCACTCGCTGTTTCATCCTCATTACATCCGCCCCGCTACACTTAAAACTAACTATATCATGTCCCGGTACTTTTATGAAGACTGAACAACGTACTGGTATTTTTTGGATAACAAATGACAGGACAGTGATCTTTTTTATTAATAAAAATAAATAATTTATATTTTTATGCTACCACTTTTTCTACTAATAGTATTCCATCATTTCATTGAGGAACATTGTGTAGGTAAAATCGAAATGAGTATTCCATTTGGACAATATTATTTGCATTTTAGTGGTGTAGGTTGTAAGTCTATACAACAGCTTCTGTAAGAAACCTGCATCTTACACAGTGAAATCTCGTTATAACGGATTGTAGATATAATAGTATCCCATCATTTAATTGACGAACATTGTGTAGATGAAATCAAAATGAGAATTCCATTTCGACAATATTATTTGCATTTTAGTAGTGTAGCTTGTTACTCTACACAACAGCATTTCCAAGAGTCTTGCACCTTACACAGTAAAACCTCGTTATAACCAGGGCATGTAACCGAAAAAAATACTGGTTAACGGTTAACCCATATTGAGAACATTATAAAAATAACGGTTTAAGTTCGAAAACCGGTTTTTAAAAATTGAAAACCGGTTTAAACCGGTTAATAAATCGGTTAATAAAAAAAATAATAAAAAACTTAATTAAAAAAATAATAATATTAGGAACAAATGAAAAGCGATTATGTTTCATACTGCATGCAAAATCAAACTAGAAATTCACAAAAATTCCGATAACACATTCAGAGAAATGTAAGTAATTTTTTCCAATTTTTCAATTCTTATTCAAATACAAATATAACAGATATGAAAAATTCAATTTTTTTCGCACTAAATAGTATTATTAAAATGTAGGTTAATGTTCGCTAAAACCAGTTTATTTGTTATGATGAACGGTTACCGGTATTTTCGGCTTTAGAAATATCGGTTAAAATTACGGTAAAAGTTCACAAATTTTAAACAAAATTCAAAAAAAGTCAATACATTATTTTATTTATTAATATAGTATGTTATGATATAAAATTTATTTCGTGTATATAAATATTCAATAAAAAACTTTAAAATAATAGAAAACTATTTTCCTTTATTATGGTGTACGGGGACTAGTTGGTTTGAGTGTACATCTGTTATAATAAAATAAAATAAAAGGGCCTTTCCACATTTTCAAACACACTGTATATTTTTTTACTATATGGCAAAACAAAAGAAATATGTAACAATTATAATTAAATTAATTAGAAACATATATTTCACTTATGTCTTCTTACCCATTGTTGGGTGTGCCAATTTCTTACGTCCTAGACGTCGGTAACTCTACAATTCTATTTACATATACATATTTATTTTTTATTTAAATTATATTTTATACTTATAGTGTTAGCTAATACCCTACTATTAATTTAATATAATAATTTTAATATAACGTTGAATAACTGTTAGCTATTTCGTAATCCCCCTACCTTTATTCATTTATTAAAATGATAATTAACGACACAGAAATCTTCAGTGTCTTTTCAGCAGTCATCAGGTGAGCACAATTTATAATTTTATTTTTTAATTTGAATTTTAATAATTTATTGCGATTTACTACTACTATATTATTATTGAAACTAGTGTGCAGTACAAATATTTTTTTTTATAATTATTAAAAACAAATTTTGTTATAAATAAATTAATTCATATTTTTTATTGTTTCAGGTTCCAGCTACTTTGTAGATATAAGATATAGATATAAGATATAGACGTAAGGGGGGAAGCAGGTACTTCTCAGTTTTTTTTCTCACCACTGAAATAGTAAGTTCAATTTTGATATTTAAGAATAATATCCTCCCTGAATATTTTACGACTTCATTAAATTTAATTCCCATAAGCATTTTTAATTTAAATTATTTCCGTGATACATTGTTGACTGTTTAATCTTAACTTTAACTGATACCGTATTATGCAAATATATTGCATTAAATTTATTCCTAAACAAATTAATAAGACTTGGCACATTAGGTATGAAATGAGATCTAGGTATAAAGTGTGGAGTGAACATGTGAAGTATGATGGTTAGGTGTGATGTTTAAATATAAGGTATGATGGTTAGATATAAGGTGTGCTGATTAAATATAAGGTATGTTGAATGCAAGGTATGATGGTTAAATTTAAAATGTGATGCTTAGATATAAGGTGTGATGATTAGATATAAAGTGTGCTTCTTAGATATAAAGTGTGATGCTTAGATGTAGGGAACGGTATGATGATTAAATATAAGGTGTGATGAATACATATAAGGTGTGATGACTAAATATAAGGTGTAATGATTAATATAAGGTGTGCTATTAAATTTAAGGTGTGCTGATTATATATAAGGTGTGGTGATTAAATTTAAGGTGTGCTGATTAAATTTAAGGAATGATGATTAAATATAAGGTATGATGATTAAATTTAAGGTGTGATGATTAAATTTAAGGTGTGATGATTAAATTTAAGGTGTGATGATTAATATAAGATGTGATAATTACATATAAGGTGTGATGATTAAATATAAAGTGTGATGATTAAATTTAAGGTATGATGATTAATTTTAATGTGTGATGGTAAAATTTAAAGTGTGATGATTAAATATATGGTGTGATAATTGAATATATGGTGTGATGATTGAATATATTGTGTGATGATTAAATATAAGGTGTGATGATTAAATACAATGTATGAAAATGTAGGTATATATAGTGTGATGGTTAGGACTGAGATGTGATGTGTATAGATATAAGGTATGATGTATGAATGGAAGCAAATCCTTACTGCAAAACTACCCGGGAAGTTTTCAGTAAAGACGAGCTTTTAGGTACAACTTATTTTAGGTTTATAATGTGCCTTGTTTTATTAATTGTTTTGCTTTTGTTTATTTATGAGTACATTATTTAATTCACTATAAATGTAAATATTACACAACTTTTACTATGCCATTTTTGTGCAAATATTGCTAGATTTAATTTTTTAATTTACTCCTATTACTAGTTTCAATCATTAATTTTTCTCTAAAAAAATTATTTTTGATTTTAAAGTCCTCCAATTATAATATTTGAATTTTGAATGTGCAATACCCCGTAGTATATTATAAGTCGAGGCACTCCTTTCTCTGCTTACAGCATTCTGGTCGTTGGTATGGGTTGCACGGAAGGGTTGTGATACCGCCCTCGTATTAGCGTGTCTATAAGTTAGAGTTACGGATGTGCTTGGTGCATCTTGCTGCCCTTTTACCATTTTGGGCGTTAGTACTGGAGGGCCGGAAGGGTGTCTGACCGCTAGCGTGTTGAAATGTCTAATTGTGGAGTGAGTTTGTACATAGACTATAATAATTAATATTATATTTTCATTTTCTACTTTTTTCTTGGTTTTCATGCCAATACCCCTGACCCTTTTCGCTGGAAGTACACTGCATTAGTTTAAGGCGCGCCGAATAACTTTTAAGTCGCGGTTAGATTTAAGTCGCAATAGTTTTAAGTCTTCCTCCTTTCCTTAAACCCAAAACCATCCCTTCCCCCCTTGCCGTCGTGGAGAGACCTTGTCGTGGTGGCAGGGCTTAACCATCCTCTAAACATCAAATGTAAAATAATAGAGGATGGGACCAACATCTCCACTTTAATATTATATTGATATAATTTACAGATGAAGCAATTTTTATAAATTTCTTTCTTCAGATATTTTTAGGGAATAATAGATAGAAATGAAGCAGAACCTATTTCAAATGGTTTAATTTCTTGTAGAAGCAGCAATTTATATTGGTGAGTGCAAAATATTTTTTTTATAAATAATAGTGCAGCAAATATTGTAAAATATGTTCATATATTTTAATAATTGTAAAAATAACTAATAGTTTTTTTTTATTAATGAGTAGGTTAGAAAAATATAAAATATTTTTTATTTTGCTAGAGCTAAAGAAATTATAATATAATTTTCAATTCTTAATTCTTATGTGTTATTTAAAAATGTATAGTAGTAGATATTAAAATATAACCTATCTAAAAGTTATATTTAAAACATTATATTTTTATAGACTGACAGTTTCAGGTATGTTTCTATAATGACAGAAATGCAGAAAGAAGAAATATTTAAACCGCGAAAGAACTATGGTTGAAAACATTTCTAGAAAACTGGATGGATCAGAACCTCGAAAATCGTAAGTGCTTTTTCTTAAATTTATAATTTATATTTCCACTAATTGCCTAATCATTAATTGTTATTTATCCTTATTTGACATGAGAAATTGTTTTTCACAACGATTTTACTTTGTAATCACGGTAACTGTAACATGTTTTATGACGAATTTTTTAGAATAAATCAAATCAGAAAGAAAAATAATTTAAAAAAAATTTAAAAATTTTCCATCTGAAAAAATATAACGAATAAAACAATGCAATTTATTTAACGAATATTCATAAAAATTCCCGTAATACCATCAGAAAAACCCAGGTCACTTATCAATTGTAAACTTGACTAATAATGACAAAGGGACTACCTACTTTTATGACACTCCAATAAATTATAAATTGTAAAAACTGGCATGACTTATATTCAAATACAAATAGGTAAATAACACAGATATAAAAAAATTAAAATGATCGCGTTAAATGATAGTAAAATAAAGGTTTTTAACCGGTTTACTTTTTTGTTGGTTAACGGTTACCGGTATTTTCGGTCTTAAAATTATCGGTTAAAATTACGGTTAAAGTTCGCAATTTTCGTTCAAAATATCGGTTACCGGTTTATATTAACCGGTTTTTTTAACCGGTTACATGCCCTGGTTATAACGAATATCAGATATAACGGACAAAAAGTCCAGGCAAATGTTAAATTTTATAAAAACATCCTGGTAATATTTTATATCTTTAAATTCAAGTTTCACCTATAGTTCTAAGGCAATACTTCCGTTTGAAATCAAAGACGTTATACGGGAATCCCCATATTTGCATTGCTATTATTTGTGGTATAAACCCATTCGAAAAACTTATTTTTATATAACGGATTTTCCTTCTCCTATATTAATCCTTTATTTCGAGGTTCTACTGTAGTGGGTCCCATTCCAAACCACTCGGACACAGAGGTATTTTTATTTGGTTAAGTATTGGCGAAACAGGGATTTGAACCCTAGATCTCACAATCCGCTTAATTCGTGTTCGAACGGGATAACAAAGTGAGCCACCGCTGTCATCTCAATTGTTTTAGTAATGAAAAAATCATTAAAAAAATGTTAGCAAATAACAAAAATAATTTGGCATTTTACTAAGACTAGCGAAAATTCACCCTCGTCAAGTATTCCCTAGGACTCTGTCAACAAACGTTGCTTCAGTCATGGTCGCCGATTTTTCAATATGTCCTTGGGAGCAAAATTTCTTATAATGACCAATCAAAACATAAAATTATAAGAAAAAAGAAATACTATAGCAAATACTTTAGAATGTTTTAATTCTTGACCCACAATCCAGAGCAGCCTAAATGCTGCAGAATGTGCTCTTGTTTTCGTAGGCCAAAAATTAGAGCAAACATTGTAAAATTCTCTATATCCTGAGCCACTGAAACCAGAACACAATCCTGAGCAACCAAACCTACTCCAGAATGTGCTCTGGTTTCAGCAGGCCAAGAATAGCGCACACGCTGAAACGTCTACAAATTCCCGGCCAGCTGAACTAGATCACATTTAGGGCACAAGATACTCTGGAAAGCGATCTAACCAGACCACCAAGCGGGGCGGAGGCCCAAAGGCCCACTGTCGCCCCGGCGCCCCGCAAAGCGGGACTGAGTGCTATTTAAGGGTAGTAGTTAGTTACTTAAAAATAGAAGAAGGTACAATAATTCTTTAATAATTCTTAATAATAATAAATCAGGGTTTTATTACTGATGCAAAAAAATGGTACTCTATGGGAAATGTTTCTTTGGAGGCATTTGCTTGTGGAAAATTTTCCTTGGGGGTTTAATAACTAAAATGATCTATCGGTACATTATACAAAGACAAATGACGGAACACTGATCACCAAGTTTAAATACAGGTATATCTAAATCTGATACAATAATGAACACCTGTAGGTATATTATTGGAGGCACTGAACATGAATTAAAAAAGAATTTGGTTGCAATTCGTAAATTGAAGAATGTGCCCATGCAAATAAACAGTTATGAGCCACTGTAGGTACAATAAATTACGAAATTACGGTTATGAACACTGCATTACATATATTTTTTTATTGTATCGGAATGTGTCCAACCAGTGGTATCCAAAATGTTATTTTTTGCAAACTACTCTAATATTAGTATTTTCAACAAATTTCATTCATAATCTATCGAATAAATAAATAAACAATATGTAGCTCCAATTAAAATAACAATGTTAATCCCAAATAGTTTGAGAACCCCTCATTGATTTTTTTAAGCACATTGAAATGGTCGTGAAATATATAAATTGTTTGCTTATTTAACCAATTTCGTACATCTTTTGGTTCTCGAGTTAGCAATAGTCTACCACTTAAAATGAATACCCTGGTAACCCTGTATTTATACCCTTAAATTTTGAATTTTGTTACCCAGGTACATCCACATGATTTTGTTGTAGTTTTCTAGTTTATTAGATTTTAATTTTCTCTTTATGAAATATCTTTATAACAGATGTACAATATGTCTCAATTTTATAAATTATATTTATGTAGCAACTAAATAATCTATTAAGTAATTAACAAATTCTAAGTGTTCTGCATTTGAATTTCTTTTATTCCTAAAGTCTTACAGAACAGGTATGATGTCTAGTATCAGTCCTTTCAACGTTGATATGTAAATATCTACCACGGCATGTTATTAGAGTAAGATTATCTGTCCAATTGATTGATTCGAATTACTTTGAGAAAATATTGTGACTCCTGGAGATAATATCAACGTTTTAAAGCCGGTTGGTTAATTGAGACTTAGACAAATTGAGTGGTCACTTAGCAGGTGATAGAAATTCAAATGCATTACGGATTTTTGAATGCTTTGTTTTATATATTTAAATTTTGTCACATTTACGGACTCCGGTGACATAGTTAACCCAATCCACAGCGATAGCAATTATTACGCAAATAAAATAACACTGTTTTGATTTGAATTCACTATAAGTTGTAGGTCCTATAGACCATTTCGGAATGATGTCACAGAACCGCCGCCATGTTTGTTGAAGGGCATAGAGCTATCATTCACCATATATCACTCGTTTGACAGTGTTGTGATCTTAAGTGTTTTGTACTTTTCTATCAGAAATTTTGCGTATATTTAATTATATACCGTAAATATGAATCTTCAAAATAAATATTTTTCTAATTTAAGTGGTTATATTAAAAAAAGTTACAAGAAAAAAAATCTAAATAATTGGTATCCTTACTCTTTTAAAAATAAAAATTTCGATTTGTCAAATTTCCCCGATGTTGACATGGTTGACTAGTTAGTTATTTAATATTAACCCATTATTACATCGGTCAACAACGAGGCAGGTTTACTTCAGAATATTGGGTGTAAGAAAACCGAAAACGAAAAATTCGTAGTTTTTGCGCAGGTAAATTAAAACTATTTGTATAACATTTTTATAAAAAAAAATCAACGTCATAATTTTTTTGTAAATTAAATACTGTCAGAGGTTTTCTGAAAAAAATTAAAAAGTGTGGGTGATTATTTTAGAAGATGGTACCATATATTGTGCACTTGTGATGTTGGTTTGGTCGAAGTATGTAGTTATGTAGCTACTGAACTATTTGCCCTTGCATTTGAGGAAATTAACATTTGAAAAATTATGTACAAACTTACTTGCTAAGTAGCTTGTTCTACCTATAACAGTAGCAATGGCAAAAATGCTTAGTTCTACCTGTAACAGTAGCAATGGCAAAAATGCTTAGTTTTTCAATAATTTTACTACGATTTGTTTTTATAGCTCGAAATCTTAAAAAAAGATAATTTGTCTCTTTCTCTAACTCTGCTACCACAACCCACAACAAAACAAAATGAAGACAATTTCTCATACTAAAAGTATAAATATATGATTGTACTACTTATACATGTACATTCCTAACATTCCTGAAATTTATGAAAAATTTACTTTAATTGTAATTACAATACTTTCTACCATATAATACTTTTGTTTGCATGCCCCTCAGCAAAAATGGCCGATCCTTCAAAGTCACTTGATCTAGAATGGTCTATAGGCTTATAACCTGTACAACTAACTAGCAAATAAAACGAAAGTAATGTATGTACTTAAGATTCACAGATGATTTGTTATATATATTCATGTAATGTTACGTTCTCAATCTCTGCTGCATGTTAATTAACCCTTTTGTACTTTTTTTGATTGCTGGACTTAGTTAAAAGGGCTAGTTAAAATACAGATGAATTATTTATAACACAAAACCTCTTAATTTAATTCTCCATATCAATTTTTTGCTCCCAGTAATAGTTCCTAATTAATAATACCGATTAGAAAAGTAGGATTCGTAATTAATTCATCTTACTATCAAAAACAATCCAGGTATTAGTTTTTCTAAAGGTATTTTGATTTCTCGTTTTGGGACTGAAAGGAAAAAGTTATTGTCACATATTTTAAATTTGGATAGTCGTTTTTATGAGTATACGCCTACTTTATTCACGTAGAACTTTTCATAGTGGCATAATTCACTAATAAATTTGTATGTACAACTAAAATATTCAATTGTTGGTATTTTACGATAGAAATAGAATATTCAACGCATGCATCTTCAAATTAATAGATGGGAAAACAAAATTTGGAAACAGTTACTAAAAAACTTTGACCTCGAAATATAGTAACAAGAAATTAATAACAAATTTAGTATTTTCAAATTTTTATTATACTTCAGATAAACATGAATCTGAGAATGTTTACTTGTCAAATGACAAAATATAAAAATGTATATTTATTAATAGCCTATGTAAAAGCAAACAACGAATACGGCATCGTGAAGAGTTTACATTAGAAGTTCCAAATCATTCCTTCTATGCATATGGCACGTGAAGTGACGACGCGTGTCACGTGCTCAAGTGGCAGCTAAGTGACAGTCCAGCAACAGGCGAAAATAAATAAATAAAATTGTTAATTGGAAAAAATTAACAGAAGAGGTTCATTGAATAGCTGCAGAAGATTTGATTTTAATTGCAGAAAGTAGACAACTTACATTGCAGTAGAGTAATACTTATCTGTATTGCTCATAGTAAATAGTTAGCAAAATATATTTTTCTACGATCTCTATGGAAAGTGGCATTTTTCTGACAATATAACAACCTTGAAAGTTGCGTATTTCCCACAATCGTATGGGTTAAAGTATGAGAAATCATTTCGTACAATATTTGCCAACACTTTGAGAAGTTACCTGCGCCATATTGTTTTTTATGTCATATATTAAAGTATTTTTGTTCTGTAACGCTTAACAGTGTGCTCGTAGAAAAAGTATAGTGTGCCACTCGTACAGAATCACCTATTTCCCACTTTGTCTGATTCCAGCACTCGTCTGCATCTCGTGCTGAAACTTTCACACTTTTTAGGCAATAGGTGACTTTCTGCACTTGTTGCACATTATACTATTCCATATAAATTGGTGGGCACATAGGGAAACATCCCGTAATGAGTAGAATAACATTAAAATTTTAAGAAGTAAACATAGTTAGTTTTTTTTATGTATAAACGATATGAGCCATGTAAATTTATTATGTTAGTTAAATACCACAGCATGTTGATTTTGGTATGAAATGAAATCAGTTGAGAAGAGTATTATTATCAAAGAATCAAAAAATTGACAGGTTGATTGTTTGCTATATAAAATGGTCAGAAATATGCTTTAGTTGAGGCGTTTTCTTTCGACCAAGAAAAATCGGATCAAACAATCCCAAACAGATTGGTGCGATCAGATCGCTTAACGTCACGAATATCACTCAAAAGAACAACTCTGGATCCTTCATACTTATAAAACGATCACTAAAGGGTACACCAAAAGAATTATGGTAAGATTTTTCATTTATTACAAAATTATGTTGAAAATGCGAAAAATATTTAGTGTCAATTATGGATATGAAGAAAGTATTATTTGTATCTAACACTACGTTTTTACGATCGAATCGCTGTTTTGGTGCGATTTGTAAAAAAAAGACATAGTTTGTTTGTTATTAAATTAAGTGAAAGCTTTTGATAAGCTGGTTTTATTTATCATCACAAAGCTGTCTGATCGTTGGAACAACCAACGGTGACCTATCCATATCTTAACTAAACTTATTTTGCTTCATTCTTCCTAAAAGTCTGCGTAAAGCGTACGGGAAAGACCAATCGGAAGAACATAAAATAAATAATTACAGTTCCCGTTTACATATTATATTAACAAGCTATTGTTCGGAATTCGATCTGCAAACAGTTAAACTTTAGCGAAACGTATTTCTACTTTCGAAACGAATGCACAGATTCGTGAAACAGCTGCGAAGAGTCAGATTAAATGTTGCCCTCTTAGATCGCTATCTTATGGGTGTGATTGCTATTGTAATGGGAAAATGAAAAGAGCTCCCAGCTACCCAGAGCTTGCTTTTGCTTTATTTGCGAGAGAGTGAATTATATTTATACCGACACATCATCGGAATGCTATTTCACGGAAATAATAATCATCATTGCTTTTTATAGTAATGATTGTTATGCTATACAATTTTTTATTTACATCCGTAGAATATATCAGTCAACTGTAGAATAGGCCGCAAGCACTTAAAAGGTACTTTTTTCGAGACAAGTTTTACTTTTTGTGGGTTGGTATTTGAATCCAGATTTCATATTCCGTTCAATGTGTATTAATGTTATTAAAGAAAAATATGGAGTAGGAGTTATTTTCTGGAATTCAGCCAAATTTATTCTTTCAACCTTGACAGTTTCGACCCCACATAGATTTTCTTCAAGAGATGGAATTTACAAAAATGTTTGTAAATAAATTTAAACATGGTAAAGTCATGAATTAAAATGATATGTTAAAATTTAATTTTCTAGTGTCGTATTATAGCTATTAAAATACCTAGGATAGTTCTGAATATCAAAACCGCCGCAGATATCAATTGAATTCCGGGCTCGGAGAGCGAGGATTTTAAGATATCTAAGGCCTGGTATGATTCATAGCATCCGTGGTGTGTTTAATTATTTGCCATTGCCAGTTACACGTTATTAATAAATATTATTTTATAAAATTCTCTTGTGAGTAACGTTTTCGTGATCAAGTCTGTTTGGGTTGATATTATATGACAATTGTCCCATATTATTTTGACAATTCTGTACGGTAAATATTAATTACCCTACTGACTTGTCAAATTACATGGTATACAATTATGACTTAGGTTTAAGGTATCCTGCTTACATTTGTCTATGTAAATAAAATCCTGATACCGGTAAAATAAAAACAAGTCAAAAATAAAATAAAATATACATTAAAAAATTTTATGTGGACACCATACGACTTGTACTTCATTTAAACTTATTTCACTTGAAAGTGTGATCATTCTACGGCTAATCATTCTTCAACTTCAATTCGTTTGATATCTTTGAAATTCCCTGAAATAGATCAAGTTTGGAAAATTTTATTAAAATGTTTATCACTATTCCTATTGCATTACAAAAACTATTTTAATTTCCTAACAGTTGTCAATGTTAATTTATTTAAAAGAAATCAAATATTTCCTACAAAAATTAAAGGCCAACTATATTATTGTTTTTATTAAATTTCTGCCAAAAGTAAACTACTCTTTTGAAAAGTCCGATTGGAACCAAAAATGGCTGTGTACAACTAGATCTTATAGTAGTTCCATAAACAAAATTTGTACAATTGGATATTATGGCAGTCTCATATACAAAATTTCAGTTTTACGGCTAATCATTTTTTGAGTCATGAGAGATAAAAAATGTATATTTCCGTTGAAATCTGAAAAACGACATTTTTGCGATTAAAACACTTCCTTTACTTCGTACAAGGAAGTAAAAATGGTGTACCACACCCGATCGGACAACTTAAAATTCCAGAAACTATCGCCTATTTAATAAACTAACAGCCAAGAAATATCATAATTCTAAAAACATGGTCTGTTGTTGATCCTCTTCTTTTTCGCGATACCACCTTCAATAAATAAAAGTCATTGTATTTTTTACTTCTGTTGTATCCTAGAATGAGATCTGGAAATAATCAGCATTGCTTCTTCTGTGGGAAACGGTTAAAATGAAAGTTAAAATACACCGCGGAGTCTCGGACTATGTTTTATGCAACGCAGGTGTTTAAATCGTTGCTCTCATTAATAATGTACCTGCCAACGACTCTGATATATAATATAGTTGTCTTTAAATGCTACCAGAACCAGAACCAAAGCTGTTCAGGGCTCAAATACTTGATTGTTATCCTTTAATGGACTTGTTCTATACAGTCAAAACCTACCAGATATTTATTATCAATCAGGTGCGGATTTTTAGGGAACTCGTCTTTTTTCTGATACGTGCTAACTAAATTTAGAAAGGGGCGTTTTTGTATCATGCACTTCTCTTTCGAATTTGGTTTCGCTTATTTTAATAAAAATTATGCCAATTTTTAATAATAATAATAAAAAGAGATTATTAAATTATAACCAAAGTTGATAAAATTACCCCTTTCCTTAAAATTATTTAAGAAAATAAATTCGTATTTCGAGAAATACATTCTTATTATTAGTAAAATGGACTGAAAAAAACGCAGTAGTTAACATTACTCAACATGTCAACCATGACAAAAGGTCCTAACAATTCTCGTGTTGTTGTGAGCTGTGCCTATTTTATTTAATCCAAGTTTTTTTTTAATATTAGTCTAAAATTTTTGGCAGAACTGTGAGATATTAATTTATACCTTACGTTGTCTATGTGTGTGCTTACCGTGCGAAATAAAAATGTGTTTATAATATATTATTTATCTGCAGCAATAACAAACATTAACATATTACAACAAGCAAATATCTTCATATTCGTAGAAAAAATATATCGAATATTTAGGTATACTTCTTACAGAGACTTTTGATATTCTCGACAAGATTCAAAAAGTCTTTCTTAAGTAACAGAATCTAACGATAAAGTGGTTTTAAAGAAATACGTTACGGTGTTCAGAAACAGTCCAGGATCTGAATATAAGAAATTTATTTAAAAGCTGTTTTGAGTTAAATAAGATAATATAGGATATAAGTCCATTTTGCACCACTAACATCTTGTGATGTAGGACGATCATTTTCTTTACATAAAAATATACTGGCTGACAATCACCAATTTATTGTGAAAACAAAAAAACATTATTTGTTATTTTAATAATAAATAATAAAATATCTTAAGCATACAGTGTCAAAAATATTTTAAATTTGTAACAAAAAAGAAAAATAAAAGCCTAATTCGTTCTTCATAAAAGAGAAGCCTATTTTCTTAATAATTTAACCTTTTTGTTTATGCTTAAAAATCCGCAGTTATCAATCACAACCTAACTTTTAATACGGAAAATACAGATTACTTTCATAATATTTAATAACATATCATATGTGCATTAATAAATCAATTTTAATAGACTATTGATATATGACTAAAATAATTTTTAAATAATCTTTTACACATATAGAATTTGTACTAATGGTATAATTTTTTATTGGAATAACCTCCATTTATTGTAAGTTTTACAAGTTTTCTATTATTTTCAATTTTCAAATTATATATTGCTTAAAGAAAATCACTTGAAGCAGTAATGTGTATAGATAAAGATATACTTATACATCATTAAAAATAATGCAATTAAGGTGCAATAGCACATAATTAACTTCTTTCTATCTCATTTATTCTGATTTATGTTCTCAAAATGAAGTCAGTGGGTAACACCCTATAGTTTTACCATAACAGGTTCGACATCTCAATCTGAATATTAAAGACAAAAGCATAATCATCAAAGATTTACGATGACTAGCACATCTGATTTCAAATCAATTAAATATAATTGGCTCCTGCAATACATTGCATTGTAAAGGTTATAGTTTTGTAATTAACAGGTAATTAAAACGTAAAAAGGCGAGCAAGTAATTGTAGTTTTTTAGGAATTGTACTACAATTATTACTATTAATTTAATAACTATATTGACATACTTATAAAATACATAAAGATAATTATTATACACAGGTGTACGTTTATCATTATTATTATTTATTAAAAACTTTTTGCTCTACATAAATATAGTAATTGAATGAAATATAAACAAAGAAAAAGGGAAATATCTTTGCTTTACATGATTTAAGCATTGTAATTATTTCGAAATAGAAGAATAACAGCAATTGTGTCAAAAAAGAAAGGATGAGCGATTTTATTTCTTATATAAAAAATTAAAGAAACATATCGAGCTTGATATCAAATAAAACCTTTTGTAAAAATGTGTTGTTAATAATAGAAAAAAATATTAAATTATATTTTCTGTTTCCGGTAATATTTGTTACTTGGTTACCATTGTTATAGAATATAATTGTTCTAATATTAGGACAATTTTGAAGATCATACAATGTAATGCACTATAAAAAGTTGCAAAAATAGTTACTTGTTTCAAAAATCGATTTATTCGGATGAAAAAGTGCAGTAACATGATAAGTTAGAAAATTAGGTTATGTAAACTTGGATGTTTAGAGTGTAATTGCTCAGTTGTCAAATTGTGAAATAATGTGAAAAAAGAAAAGAACAAGAAATAATTGCCATATTTTTTTAAAGAATATCGTTACTAAATAAGAATTTTTAATATAATAATGAATTTTTCCAACATTTAATTCTATAATAATATCCATATTATATATGTTGGTAACATTGTACATTTTCCTCTCTAGAGAGGGAAAAGTAACTTTCCTTACTATATCGAGAAAAGAAAGAGCTTTCTATGCATGTCGTGAAAAAAGTAAATGTGAACTGTCAAGTGTCCTACATTTTACAAATACTTTAACATTATTTGAAATGCAAAAATACGAAAAGACTTGAACTTTAAGTACCGAATACAATTATTCTTGTACGGTAACAAGAAATCCGGCTTCCCAGTTCATACTTCCACGAAGATTATAATGTACTTACATTTCTTGTGGCTTAAATAACTATAAATTATTATTGCTACAATATACAGTAGTGTTTTTTTAGTAAAATAGTTTGTAAATTCGATATAGATACATAAACAATAATGTATTACTTTATATTACATTATATAATTAGTAAAATAAAGCCTGAAAAAGTGGTCGTTAGTAAAACCGTCTTTAATTAAAAACAGTTTGTGGATTCAATATTTATAAACATAACAAATATTTGTTAAGGTTTGAGACTCGCGGTGTCAAATTCTTTACTGTCTATTTTCTATACAAAAACGGCCCTTATGGTGCACTCTTCACTCCAGTCTGGTAAATACTCTATCGTATAAATATAATATTATCGATATCTGCGGTAATACAGTTCTGACACATCCAGCTTTGAGTGATATATTTATTTATAATTTTATTTATAAGAACACGTATTGGTAAATCAATGTTATGAAAAATTGGAAAAGCAATTTATATTCCAGTACGAAAATAAACATTCCTCATTTATTTGTCAAAATGTCGGCGGTTTCTTTACGCGTCTGCATATAATTACAGCAAATAATCTGACACAGAAGTGACTGGATAATGCTCGGTGCATTTCCTTCTGCAGCTCGGAGCCTTTTTGGTTTCATCGCACGTGGTGCGCAATAACTCCAGGTTTTTTCGCGACACTAATAAGCCGTGTACAAGGCACTGTTAACTAATGAAGCGTTATTATCCTGTAATTAACTCACAACTGTTTCTGACAATTTTGATTTATTCATTGCAGTCACACTGGACTGATTAGCTACCAAAACTGAGGTGCGGACATCCACAAATTTCGTAGAAAAAAAATACCTATCACTCATATTTTTCATAGCTTGGCTTATAAAGTAAAATACTTGATTCTGCCTCTATTATTATTTATTATTACTATTATTTCGTCGTATTAATAATATGTATATACATATAATCATAATATTTTAACAACTGTATAATCTTTTGATGATGTCCGAAAGGACAGAACTATCATAACAGTACATAATATATAGTGAAATAATTAATGGCCGATTGTACAAATAGTGCTTAAATTTTAAGTTTCCCTTAAATTAATAACATGTCAAAAGAACTATTCAACATTGCTGTCAAAATTTCGATTAGCATTTTTTTGTCTAGATATCGCTTAAAATTTAAGCTTTGTTGGTACAACTGAAACTGGGTATAGGTAAGTGTTTTAGATTTTTTTTTCTAATAATAAAAAATGAAGCTGTTTTTAGTACTTTTATCAAATGATTCGGCGATGTAATTCCGTTTAGAATAGTCTATATATGGGATAATAAATAGTACAAAAAATGGTACTATATCTTAAACCAAAAGATGTTAGATTTTGACGAAGTTTTGTATGATACTAATGGCTATGACTCTGAGCACTTTTCTTGAATATTGTCAATGTGACAAGTAAAATTAACCGTAAATTAATTTACATTTATAGTTTGTAATACTTACAACTTTGCCAGTAATAACACTAAGTGTTCTATAATCAAACTACATACAATTAAAACAAATAAACGTTAGAAACGCGTGAGATCACAAAATTCATATATGTGCATACTCACAGTCAATTTGGTTCACAGATTGTATGAAAAATAGAATGTGTAGTGTTTTTTCAACACATTAACGATCATATACAATATTTCAACCAATCTGCTGTTTGATACTAGCCAATTTAAATTGTATCAAAAATGATGCAAGATTTTGTACAATTTATAGGCTAGTCTAAAAGGTCCTTTAATTTAACAACTAATAATGCAGAGGACATTAATGTAGTTAGTGTTTTGATCTGGTTGCTAAGTAAAAGGTAAATAACGTTTTATCATTTGCTCATTTGCAAAAAGCTACGTTCATTTGTATCCGCCTTCGAAACTATCAAATTGTTTTTTCTTTATGGCTTATTTTATGGTGTCGAATTATCAGCAATAATCGACAAGTGGTATAAAAATACATTAGAGTAATAAATTTAAAGGAAAAATATAATATTTTTTATTATATTTATATCATTAACCTCGTTTAACAACGTGCAAAAACGCAAGATTAAAACAAGAAAACAAGAAATAATATAATATCCATTTTATTTCGCTTCTGTTTGTGTTATTGTTTTGTCTAATTGTGCCAAACCAAAAAAATCACATCAAATTCACAAAATTATAAAATGAATTGAAATCAGATATCTGCATTCCAGATATGTTATGAACTTATAATGCAGGATGCAGGTTTAATAAAAATGACACAGGTGTAAGTCTTTAAAGCATACTTCAAGGACTATACACTTGTATCATAATATACCATTAAACACTAAATATCTACATTTTTAGTTTAGGTAATCACGCTTTTTATTCCCGAAATGCATATAAAACTTTTTTCCTGACCATTAAATTTAAATAATTTACTTTTTTCTTCACTAGCCTAAAACAACAAACATTATTAACCTTTATTTGACATAATCAGGAGAAATTGTTTTTTACTACCGCTTACTTGGTAACCATGGTCACCTAAATTATTATTGACCTAGGTCGATAATGAAAATTGTCACTTTTTAAAGAAACTCAGATTTGCAAATTCAAATATTGTGTAACCAAAACTATAAATCATGTATCTACAATTTAAATTTTCCATCTAATTTCAATAAGCAAATCGAATAAAAACAAATCAAGAATCATAAGTGAGGTTATCAAACAAAAACGTTAGATGTAAAAATAAATGCAGCGTACTTCATTTTTGAGAATATTAAAAAACAAGTAAATATTCTTGTCAAAATCTTTGTTATTATTAATATATATTTTTTTAAGTAGAATTGTTATTTAAATACTATTAAAGATATATATTGACCAGCGCCTTATAACCCTCGGTTGCCTTGCACTTCGGGATACATATTGGCACTAGATCTATAATGATAGTCTTCTTAACCTTGGTGTATAATATGCTATTATTTATGCTTAATTATTAATTCACATGCGTTCAAAGAATTATGTTTATAAGTTTTTTTTATATAAATCTGTAGTCAGGGAGATTTGTTATTAATTTTTGTTTTATCATTTATTTTATTACCAAGGCAATAAAATAGTTTAGTATGAGTCAATTGACAAACATGTAAAGTGACAGTTTATTATAAGTCGGGAGAAAACAATATTTACAAGACTTTTGTATTTGTATCTGTTCTCTTTTGAATTTATTTATTAACTTATTATGTTTATTTGACAAATACTTTATATAATAAAAATGTTTCCTTTATTTAAAAACTAGTATAACCTTTGGAAACAGTTTCTGTTTTTTGAAATATTTGTTTTGTACGTCTAAATGTTTTGTTTCACAAATACTCATGCGGTCAACAATTTCAAACCTCTTGAGTGTTAAGTTGAGGTCCTCTGTCTCCAGTACCAAATTTAAGCTAAAGTAGTGCTGAAGTGTTTACGTACCTTTTGAAACTTGGCCCGCCAACGTCCCTCAATTGTCAGCTCGTTAGCCAATCAAATCACTCACAAAACAAATGCGCACGCAATTTCGCACACTACCCGAACTCGTGCGCTTCGCGACTGTCGATTGTTACTTGAACTTCAATTGTTTTATCAGGTGAAAGTAAGACGTTTATTGAGAGAATTTTGAATTGGGATGAAATACCTGATCACTACGCGCGCTTGCAGCAGAATGAAATGTAGTATAAGATCTTACAGTATATACACGGTGACAGAACACACACTAACGTACAGTAAACCAGTAGAGATGAATCTTCTTGAATTTGTAATGCATTTTTAACGTTTTGTTTATTACTTACTGTTTATTATATACGCATACTTGCTTATATATCTAATGAATAAGCATACATCTTAAATTAATTGTATCCAAATTCTTTACATACTTACAAGTATTTTCCATTAAGCCTTTTGTTTGACGAATAAAAATTTGTAGTAATGTGAAGTACTGCAAAATGAGGTTTAAAATGTAGTTTCAATACCAAATCTTTCAAACAGTTATAAATTATTTACCGTAAAATTGAAACCAAAATGTGTACATATTAAGACGCATACCAAAAAAAGAATAACAAGTTTTTTTTAAAAAAATAGCCTGATGGACAAGCAGTTTTGCACAACTTATATGTAATGCTGGTTTCTTTTATTATTGTAATTATATTTTTAAATAATTCTGATTATATTTTGGTTTACTAAAAAATTATTGTACAATATCGTATAAATTTTAATCTATTTTTTTTTAGAAATTTGCGTGTTTGCGATGTCATTAGTATTTTTGCAAACTGTAAATTTTCATTTTTAAAATGTAGTTCAGTTTGTATTGTTAAAAATGATATATTGTAATAAATGTAAAAAATACTTACTGTACAATTTCCGTAGTAAATTACGCTGTATTGTGAAATGAAGGAAATGAAAAACGAAATAGAAATATTAGTATTTATTTCTCAATTTTGTATGAACATATGAAAAGTATTATTAGTAAGCTGGAACAATAAAGTAATTTGTACCTGCTAATTTAGTTACACGTAAATTATTTACATTTTACAATAAAATTAATTACACTTCTGTGACTAGAAAGCCCAATTATTCCAATAAGTACAAATAATTTTAGTATAAAAAGCATTAGTCGAATTTTCTAACAATGAGATCTGGAATCACCCATTGCACTAGAGTGACTAACTTAACTTATTATCACGTAGCGTAGAAATACATTTGTATTAAAGTACAAAACAAAAAATAAACTCTTTTACAATATTGGCAACGATTTATATTATTTATTTATTTGGATCCCGAAGGAGACCTTAAACTATATACAAATACATTTGATAATAAAAACAAAACAAATAAAATTCTGAACCAAATTTGTAACAAGTCGAATTAACCCAAACTTACGAATATATAAATAATTTGTGGGGTGAAGGCACTGGGAAGGCCACGGTTATTCCACTATTGCGACACCACCGCATTCTCGCTTCTGGGGGACGCCGCGCTTTCCGGAGTGGTCTCCGAAGAGCTGTTCAGCTTCTTCTCATTCTTGTTTTCCTTCTGTTTAGACCCCTTCCCCTGCCACGGTTTCGGCGCCACTGGTTTCTTCTCCGGGTCGAAGTAGCAGTCCAGGATCTCCAGCAGCTCGTCGTATTCCTTCTCGTTGAATGTGGAGATTTTCTTCAGGATCTCTTCGATGGATTTCTTCCCACCGGACTCAAACGCGGCTTTCATTTTGTCGTAGTCCAAGTCGTTCTCCACCAACTTTCTGCGGAGCCGGGAAACGTGTTGGCGGTTCACCCAATTGGAACTCATCAGGTCTTTGAATACTGGGCGGAAGGTGTTTTGGCGCACTAGCAACATCTAAACAAACAGTTAGCAACGCATCGCGCGCAGGGACTCGACAATTTAAACCGTATAAACATAAAAAAAATATTTTGAGTTTATTTAATTCATTTGTCGAATCTTTTTGTCGTTCGAGTCCCTGAAGGTAAATAAGAATAAAGTTTTGATAATGATTAATTTGTGATTGATACCTTTAAGTCTAATAGTTCTTTCTCTTCGGAAGCAATGCTCCTGGCATACTGCTTGACGAGCTCGGCTGCATGTCGTTCCGTAGTCCCAGTGTCTCCGCTTCCTTCTGCGTCCAAGTCTTGCCTCTCCCCTTGGCCTAAATGTTGCACTACTTCATAGCAAAGTCGTGCCCGTCCCGCTGCATTGTCAAAATCCTCTTCCTTGTCCAACAATACCCTAGAAAGAACTTTCAAGGAGAAAGATTTCATGGTTTTGGCACACTTATTCTCCGCTAGGGTGTAGCTATTTGCGAAGCCCTTCACAACGGCTGTAAATCTGTCTGTGAGGTTGTATCGCCGGAGAGCTTCCAGCAGCATGACTGGAGCCATCTTGCGGACCTCGTGGAAAACTAAGATCACCCCGTCGGTAGAGTCGCCCCGGTTTTCCTCCAACCATTGAAGGAAGTCGGTTAAGGCGGATATTTCGGATTTGGTTCTGAGGACTTTGTTGGTTTTAAGATCTTTAAGCATGCGGTAGCGAGTGATGGTCACTACGCGAATGTTGTGGCGTCTTTGTGCGAAGGGGTTGAGGTCTGCATAAGGCATGATGTATTGGGAGAATTTAGAGTTAGGGGTGTAAGCAGCGAGTTGACATATTTCGTCAATTAAACGACGACCGGTTGTGTCAATGTCCCATCCAATTAAACGATATCGACCTTCAGGAAGATCGGAAGTCGGAGTTTTTTCAACTGATTCGTTGTTGTTATCTGTATTCGAAACCATTGTCAATAATCTGTAAACAACAATATCATAAATATCACCGGTATTATTTAAATAAAACTACGATAAAAGTTTTTAAAAATTTAAATATTCGCAGCAACTAAATATTCTCATGTATATTCATGAAACTGGTCAGCTGAAACATGCACGAACGTAACTTGATATTGCAAATGTGCATTATTCTTAAACATATTTTTATGAAATTCGAAACTTAATATTTATGATTAATATTAAAGCATCAAACCCAAAACATAACAATAATAAAGCGATTATGAATTTCTAAATAATTTAAATAAGCAGATGTTGAGTGTATTTTCAAAATTATTTTTTATAAATGTACTAACACGTGGCGATGTTGTGCATCTGCACTTTACTAATCTGCCCCGCCCTTCCAAATAATTCTAGAAGTAATTGCTTACCAAATCAGTACAAATGATCGCGAATGATAATCTACTTCTTGTCAGCTTTTGAAATAACTGTTCCAAGAACACTGTCGCACTTGACTACAAAATACAAATTAAACAATATTCTCTATAGTTCGCACGTGTGCTATTAGATCAAGACAGAAATGTTTTGCGTGGGGGGCATGAGTAGAGGGGATTTTGCTGGAAACGCGTCAAATATAATCTGCGGGTGATTTGAAGTAAAATGAAAATATAAATTACTTACAAAACTGTGTGGATGACAGCTCACAAGGTTTTCTTTCTGTTACTATCACTGAATGTTATCAATTGATAAAACAAAACTAATCGTCATTTTTATTGTTCTGAAAAGATAAACAAATGTCACATGTTGCTAGATCAGCTGCGCTGTCATTTTAGGGTATTTTTCTTTCCGCGCGTTAGTGATTTCCACTGTTATCGTTGAGAGGTTAGAATTGAGCGTTTTAAACGACTTGTTGTGTATTGTTGTTAGAAATTGTAGCAAATAAAAGAGAATGACCATGATACATTGCCAGTTATGGATGGGCAGTCTGGAACCCTACATGACGGAGAGTTTTATCATGAACTCCTTTCGGAAAATGGGTGAAAATCCACAAACCGTCAAAGTTATGAGAAACAAATTTACCGGCGAACCTGCAGGATATTGTTTTGTTCATTTCGCCAATGATGAAGAAGCTATTGATGCAATGCATAAGTTGAATGGAAAACCTATTCCTGGCACGAATCCTGTTGTCAGATTTAGATTAAATAATGCAAGTAGTACTGGACGCACAGCTTTGGAAAGAGAATTTTCAGTTTGGGTTGGAGATTTAAGTCCTGACGTTGACGATTATAATCTTTATCGAGCATTTGCTTCCAAGTATAATACAATTAAGACAGCAAAAGTAATATTGGACAGCTCTGGGTTTAGTAAAGGATATGGATTCGTTCGTTTTGGTAGTGAAGAAGAACAGAAAAATAGTTTAACTGCTATGAATGGTTATGTTGGGCTTGGAACTAAAGCTTTGAAAATATGTAATGCAGTTCCAAAACCTAAAGGACCTCCTACAACACCGCCTTCATCAACTACCACATCGACAACGGCCACACCAACGTATACAACATCAACAGATTACAGTCAGTATTATGACCCATCTACTTATTGGAGTAATTATGCTTCTTGGCAAGGATATTACGATCAGTCTGGAGATATGAGCCAGATGGCAGACATGAGCCAAATGTACCAACATGCAGAATTGCCTGCGAGTAATGGACATATTGAAATGGCTCAAGATCACGAAGATGAATTGGAGTTAATAGGTAAGAAATTACTGATATTCACTTAATCCAATTGGTCTCCGTACACCAGTAAACGAAAAAGTATTCTATTCTTTTAAAGTTTTTTATTGAATATATATTACACACGAAATAAATTTTATATTATACTTACTATATTAATGAATAAAATGATGTGTTGACTTCCAAAATTTTTCGTAATGAAATTGAGAAAACAAAATTTATTATAACAACTATGTACTCCAATTTATTCTCCGTACACATGTAATTATATAAAATTAATGATCTTTTGATATGATTCATTAGAATTACTTCCCTTAAACGGTTTGTCATATTTTCCAATAATTTTCTTGGAGTTTAGGACTCAATTTTACCCCATTCTTCTACCATAAATGTAATAGTTCTTTTATATTCTTTGGGCGTCTTGTTTTACACATTTTTTAAAATGAATTACAAAGATGTTTAATGGGATTCATATATGGAGATTGTGATGGGGTTTTTAATTATTGTCTACTATTGTACAATTTCTTGTTGAAAGACATAAAAATCTCTTACACCCAATTTTTCAGCACATGTTTCTAAATTCTCTTTTAAAGTATTCAAATAACCCACTTTTCCATCAATAAAGATTAAGTTTGCCACCCCTTCTGCATTCGTACAGCCCCATAAAAGCACAGAATCTCTTCCATATTTCACTGTTGGGCATAATTTTTTTGTTTTCATTTCTTTATTCTTCCTTTTCCAAACAATAATTTGTCCAGCTGATCTAAAAAGGTTTATTTTGGTTCATCTGAAACAAATACTGAGTTCCAGAAGGTTTCAGGTTTTAGGGTGGTTTATATATTTCAAAAACAAAGTGCATAGATGTGTGTACTGAGACTAGTTGGTTTGAGTGTGTCATTGGTATTTATCTCAAATATTTTTTGTGTCCCTAAATTTGTGAAAGGTAAAATTAATAATTATTTTTTTAGAACACACCGTTCCAGTTGATGCAGACAAATTTAACAAGGAATATGTGGATCAGGATGTGAATTTATGGGACGCTTTAGAATCATCGAAATGGTTGCCTTGCGAGGCTTTAGAAGTATCATAATTATTAAGAAATCATGTATTGTAAATAACAAATAAATAAATTCATACACTATTTACAAAATATGTCACGTATCCAACAACTGATCCGTTTCATTTATAACTGGTAAATCTAAAGTTACAGCTTCTGCAGACCCTAGGCTTGTAGCGAGCGACTCCACGACGTCCTCGGAGAGGTTGACGGGGACTTTGGCTTGGCCTGGTGTGACCATGAACACTTTGAAGATTTGTTGGCCGTCCGGCCCAACGGAGGAGAGAATCATGAGTGAGCCCGGCTCTACGGTGGATAAATCGTTTGGCAGGATGTTTGGTATTGCAACATTTTGGTCGTTGTCCTGTGATGATTCTTCGGGATTATTATCCTCTTCATTGCTTTGTTCTTTCTCCTCGTCATCCGAGAACGGATTATTGTTTTGTTTTTGTTGTTTTAACAACACGTTAGGTAAATTGTTCTTATTGTCTTTTAGTGTATCGCGTCCGTATACTCGTTTCTTTTTCCGAGGAATTATTTCCTCTTCGGATTCAGAGTCGCTTGATGTTATGTCCGCAACATTTAATAATACGTTATAATTATTTTCAGGTTGTTCTTCATCGTGTTTGATGACTTTCCGAACTTTTTCAGTTTCTGTGTCTTTTGTTGGTTCTTCATCCATCTGTGATGCAAAAACACTTCGTTTTCCTCTCGGTTTACATTTCCTTTCCTTCTTTTTGGTTT
This sequence comes from Stenolophus ochropezus, assembly GCA_035578165.1. Taxonomy (NCBI): domain Eukaryota; kingdom Metazoa; phylum Arthropoda; class Insecta; order Coleoptera; family Carabidae; genus Stenolophus; species Stenolophus ochropezus. The sequence continues at coordinate 14,422,131 of JAQOWZ010000018.1, read as the reverse complement.
TTTCCTCTTCCTCCATTCGTTTCATGAATTCTTCCTCCTCTTTGAATTGTTTTTCAAGTTCTGATAAATCAAAATCAACGGGATTTGTTAAGGCTTTGTCGATTAATTGTCTGTTGATTTTTTCTTCTTTTTTGAATTTCATTTTGAGTTCTCTACGTGTTCTTCCAGGAAATAAGGAAACCATTAAAGAGAAGTCTGTTCCTACTGTGTTTAAACTCCGATAGAAACGTAAAGTTTCCATTGCTGACCAGTCTTTAGATCGTTTAGGACGTTTGTAAACTCCGTATGTTCGATCCAAGTCATCGACGTTTACTACTTGAGAATTTGCAAGTTTCTCTCGTCCTTTTTTCATTCCTGTTTGTTCAATGACTAAACTTTGTTCGTCCAAGATGATTTCTCCGTTTGGTCCGACTTTAACTTGCGGAACTGGATTGGAATCTTCCTCAATGTCTTCCGGATCGTCTACAATTTCTTCCTCAACCTTTTCAGGTTCAATAACTGTAACTTCTGATGGTTTTCTTGGAGGCATCGGATTTGTAGTTGGATTATAGTAAATTAAATCCATCATAGTTAAGCGTTTTCTGTCTGGTATGCTGGTGCCGAATTTTTGGTAAAAATCACGCCGTGCTTCTGATACTTTCTTTGATTGTTCTGAACGGCGAAATAATTTGTGGACTTTAATGGAAACTAATTTATCTTTGGAAATTACGGTGTTTTCTTTAACGGTGATAATATCTGTGGTGTAACTCGTAGTTGAACAAACGGAATCGTTTCTAATTCTGGATCTTCTTCCATCATCCTCAGATTCACTGGCACTTCCTTGGACACTATTCCGTCGAATTAACTTTGGTGTCGGTCGTATCCTCCTGTTTGGTATTTTATTTGGAGAAAGAGGACTTGTTAATAATCGTTCTGGCTCTGGAGACTTTAAGACTGTTTCATTTATTGATTTAATGTCCCTGTTGTCTGATTTTTCTTCCTCGGCGATTTTCGGACACTCATTTTCAATGTTTTGTGTCACCTTTGGCAATTCTTTGACAGGCTCTAAAAGAGGTTTTGACCGTCGTAACGCCAGAGGAATTGGTTTAGGTTTTTGTACCCATCTTCTAACTGTTGTGTTATTGGTGGTTACTGTATCCGATTTCTCATTTTCAGTAACCTCAGTCTTAATGTCTTCAGGTGTGTTTTTGTCCGGTGCACCATCGTCTTTTTCTGCAACTGGAGCAGGTTGTTCTGGAGCTTGGTTTTCAGTTGATTCGGTTTCATTTTTCTGCGTAGTTGTTTCATTTTTATTACGAACAGGAATATTAGCTATGCCTTTTATTCGAGCTCTTCTATTCATCTTGATCTGAAATAGTAAACTAGTATTACGTACGGTGGTGCAATTCAAGATAACGATTACTAACCTCACAAGTTTAAATATTATGTGATTGTATTTATAATCCACATATTTAATCTGTTAATATAAGCTATTTTTTTGACAAACACGTTTTACAACATGTGCAAAACATATGGTAATGTACAAATAGGTTATATGAAATACATCCATGCGTGCGTTTACTTTCATATACTGCGATTTTGACACTAGAAATAGAAAATTTATATTTAATGATATTATTTCAAAAATAAAATATTTAAATATTATAATATTGTATTTACAAAATTATTATAATTTAACTTACATATTTGAAGTGTAATATTTAATTTAATAATATTGTAAATAAATATCAATAAAAGTTTATCCGAGGTTTCATCCTTTCATAGTATCACGAAGAATTCAAATAAATAAAAAACGTAAACTTATATTATTTATTTTATACATTTTAAGCGTATTAGATAGCTGTTCAGAGTCCAGAACTGGCTGAAACTAGACAGGTAAGTGGAGAAATCACCGATCCAGATGAACAGTTTGACCGGAAGTGAACCGCAAAGTTGAAAGTTTTTCCCAAAAAAATATAAATTTTGTCTAACTCATTTTCTGATCCCTTAACAATTAAAGATATTGATTTGCGGTTTAAAATATGCATTGAATTCCAAATAAATCTTATGGTGAGCGGTTCGGGAATAAATTCTAAACGTAAAATTATGTATCATCGGATATCATTGGATGTCTCTCGTTTCGGAAACCTGAAAATATAAAGTACTTCTTGTTGCGCTGATTACAAATTTTTAAATAGAACTTAAATATATTTTCTCATACTCATGTAATATTTATACCAATGCATGAAACTTTAATATATCAAATAATCCAAGAAACATTTTTCATGTTATACCCCTGGTGGCCACTCCTAAATTTTAATATTTTTATAGATGCTCCTTATATTCTACAACTCATTTACCAAGTTTAAATCTTTTTCCATAATGGGTGTGGGAAACAGAATTATTTTTAAAAAAAATGTTCAAGTACCTAAACTATCCGTTGTAAATACCTCTAAATTTTGGTATTTTTTTTATAGATGCCCGTAGTATCTGCAACTCAGATACCAAATATCAATTTTTTCCTTATGGGTTTTGGAGATATAATTAATTTTTCGATAGCCCTAGTATATTAACAAGTATTTAGTGTGGTCAAGCGACGTCTGAACGAAGCACTATAAACTGATATATTACTTTGGACCGTTGAGAAGTTAAAAACCAGAGAAAATATCAACACTTGCAGACGATGTTAAGAGGTAAATACGTGAATATATATTTATAATTGTGTAGATTTTAAGCAACAGACATGCCGAATACCTAGAGATCGTGTACAGTGAGCTTCCGAGCCCGGACTTCAGTTTCGGGATGATAAATCCACAACCGCTGCGAATTCTGTACCAATTCTTCTAAATTCGACTCCTGTGGGGAATTCTAGATTGATATTTGTGAAATTGTTTGTAAATAACTGTTTTATTTTGTGTGTTTTAAGACATAAAACTGTGCCAAGTGTTATTATGACGGTAACTTTAAATAATAATTGGCAGATTTAAAAAGCAACAGAAGTGTCAGTGTGTAGTATGAAGTGTCTTGTGTGTCTTTTGATCGGTATTGTTGCCTTTATCGGGAGTTCCAGGAGGTTTCATACTGCCAAAGAACTGGAGTACCAGCGGAAGTTTCGTTGAAGAAATTTGCAGGGTCGCATTTACCATTAGGCGCATGAGGCGCATGCTGGGGGTCTCACTTTTTGGGGGGCCTCCATCCACCACCTTTAAGTACAAAGAAAATAACAGAAAAAAAATATTGCCCCATCGTATAAACATTCAACTATTTTATACTGTTAAAAATAGTTTGTTTTTATTAAATATACGCTTATATAGTAGGCCCTAGGCCGCACAAATATTTGAATCTCATTACAGAATAATCTGATTGGCCGTCCCCGTTATAAAGTTTTTCGGGTCTGGCGGTAAAGGTTCCTTTATGCAAGTAGTTTCTTCTGTCATATAATATTATAGACCGTACCAGAAACTTGCTTTCAAGTTGTTTCCTAACTATGTACTTTTAAATTTAGATTAAATGATTCAAATAATGCATTTTAAAATTTAAATGTACTTTTTCTAATTTCAATTTGTAACTAGAAAAGAGATTATATGTATTATTATAGAGATAAATATAAATTCATTATTAAATTTTAAATACGAACAGTTATTGAAAATTAATTTCTTTAATATGGCCGATTTCTTACTCTTGAAGTTGGAATAATTTATAACTCATATATGTGCAGTGTACTATAAATAATAAACTAAAACAGAAAGATAATTTCAATTTCGATAAAAGTGAAATTTATTAAATTAAATGTTCCAATTGCGAAGCCATTCATATGTCGGACAAAACAGGTTGTAGCTTTGATTTAGATTTAAAAAACACACGAGCCTCTGGGTTTAAATAAATATCAATCTAACGTTGCTAAACTGTTTTAACTATTGTTCATACCAATTTTGTTGATATTATTAATTTAAATATAAACCATTTGGGCAAAAAGACATTAAAGGTGGATCTATTAGAATCATTTTAAATCCAAAGAAAATCAATGAAAAAAAATTCTACGAACGAACAACTTGATTTCGTCGAACCTCCGTTGATTTTTTCCTTCGCTTTAATCCCTTTTAGTATTTCCTACTATTATACGGTCTGTTTCCGTCTATTTCATTCTACGTATATATACTCATACTGTACTCACTGTATTTCCTAATGATGGTAATCCGATAATATAACTATAGTAAATGTTTCTTTTATTGTTCTATACTTTGTATAATGCGACAAGTGTAGCATGCGTTCTTTATTTCTGTGACGAAAATATTTAAGTACGGTATTTTCAGCAGGTACTTTCGGTAATTTCAGCTGGGCAAAAATACTTTCTGCGGGACAAAAATACATTCGGCGGGACAAAAATACATTCGGCGGGACAAAAATATAGAAATATAGTTTCGGCGAGAAAAATATAGTTAAAAATATAGAAATATAGTTTCGGCGAGAAAAATATAATCAGCGGAACAAAAATGTTGAAAAATATAGTTGGCGAGAAAAATATAGTTTCGGCGAGAAAAATAGTTTCGGCGAGAAATATAGTTTCGGCGAGAAATATAGTTTCGGCGAAAAAAATATATTCGGCGGGACAAAAATTTTGAAAAATATAGTCGGCGAAAAATATAGTTTCGCCGAGAAAAATAGTATCGGCGAGAAATAGTTTCGGCGAGAAAAATAGTTTCGGCGAGAAATATAGTTTCGGCGAGAAAAATATATTCGGCGGGACAAAAATTTTGAAAAATATAGTCGGCGAAAAATATAGTTTCGCCGAGAAAAATAGTTTCGGCGAGAAATATAGTTTCGGCGAGAAATATAGTTTCGGTATTTTCAGCTGGTTTTTTAGCGGCTATTTTCGGCGGGACAAAAATACTTTCGGCGGGACAAAAATAGTTTCGACGAGAAAAATGTAGAAATATAGTTTCGGCGAGAAAAATATTGTTGGAAATATAGAAATATAGTTTCGGCGAGAAATATATATTTTTTTAAAAATCGATAGTTTCAACGGGTATTTTCGGTATTTTCAGCAGGTATTTTCGGTATTTTCAGCGGGTATTTTCGGTATTTTCAGCGGGACAAAAATACTTTCGGCAGGACAAAAATACTTTCAGCGGGATAAAAATACTTTTGGCGAGAAAAATATAGTTGAAAATATAGAAATATACTTTCGGCGAGAAAAATATAGTTGAAAATATTGAAATATACTTTCGGCGAGAAATATAGCTTAAAGGAGAAATATAGCTTCAAACAAAAATTCGGTAGATTCAACGGGTATTTTCGGTATTTTCAGCAGGTATTTTCAGCGGGTATTTTCAGCATGTATTTTCAGCGAGTATTTACGGTATTTTCAGCGGGTAATTTCGGTATTTTCAGCGGGTTTTTCGGTATTTTCAGGGGGTATTTTCGGTATTATCAGCGGATATTTTCGGTATTTTCAGCGGGTGTTTTCGATATTTCCTGTGGGTATTTCCAGCGGGTATTTTCAGCGGATTTTTAGTGGCTATTTTCGGCGGGACAAAAATAGTTCCGGCGAGAAAAATGTAGAAATATAGTCGGCGGGACAAAAATTTTGAAAAATATAGTTGCCGAGAAAAATATAGTTTCGGCGAAAAAAATAGTTTCGGCGAGAAATATAGTTTCGATGAGAAAAATATATTCGGCAGGACAAAAATTCGGCGGGAGAAACATTTTGAAAAATATAGTCGGCGAGACAAAAATTTTGAAAAATATAGCCGGCGGGATAATAATTTTGATAAATATTGTCGGCGGGACAAAAATATTAAAAAAATATAATCGGCGATAAAATATAGTCTGCGGGACAAAAATTTTGAAAAATATAGTCGGCGAGAAATATAGTTTCGGCAAGAAATATAGTTTCGGTATTTTCAGCGGTTTTTTTTTCGGTATTTTCAGCAGGTTTTTCGGTATTTTCAGCGGGTATTTTTTGTATTTTCAGCGGATCTTTCGGTATTTTCAGCGGCTACTTTCGGTATTTTCAGCGAGTATTTTCGGTATTTTCAGCGGGTACTGTCGGTATTTTCAGCGGGTACTGTCGGTATTTTCAGCGGGTATTTTCGGTATTTTCACAGGGTACTTTCGGTATTTTCAGCGGGTATTTTCCGTATTTTCAGCGGGTACTTTCGGTATTTTCAGCGGGTATTTTCGGTAATTTCAGCTGGACAAAAATACTTTCGGCGTGACAAAAATACTTTCTGCGGGACAAAAATACTTTCAGCGGGACAAAAATACATTCGGCGGGACAAAAATACTTTCGGCGGGACAAAAATACCTTCGGCGAGGAAAATAGTTGAAAATATAAAAATGTAGAAATATAGTCGGCGGGACAAAAATTTTGAAAAATATAGTTGCCGAGAAAAATATAGTTTCGGCGAAAAAAATAGTTTCGGCGAGAAATATAGTTTCGATGAGAAAAATATATTCGGCAGGACAAAAATTCGGCGGGAGAAACATTTTGAAAAATATAGTCGGCGAGACAAAAATTTTGAAAAATATAGCCGGCGGGATAATAATTTTGATAAATATTGTCGGCGGGACAAAAATATTAAAAAAATATAATCGGCGATAAAATATAGTCTGCGGGACAAAAATTTTGAAAAATATAGTCGGCGAGAAATATAGTTTCGGCAAGAAATATAGTTTCGGTATTTTCAGCGGTTTTTTTTTCGGTATTTTCAGCAGGTTTTTCGGTATTTTCAGCGGGTATTTTTTGTATTTTCAGCGGATCTTTCGGTATTTTCAGCGGCTACTTTCGGTATTTTCAGCGAGTATTTTCGGTATTTTCAGCGGGTACTGTCGGTATTTTCAGCGGGTACTGTCGGTATTTTCAGCGGGTATTTTCGGTATTTTCACAGGGTACTTTCGGTATTTTCAGCGGGTATTTTCCGTATTTTCAGCGGGTACTTTCGGTATTTTCAGCGGGTATTTTCGGTAATTTCAGCTGGACAAAAATACTTTCGGCGTGACAAAAATACTTTCTGCGGGACAAAAATACTTTCAGCGGGACAAAAATACATTCGGCGGGACAAAAATACTTTCGGCGGGACAAAAATACCTTCGGCGAGGAAAATAGTTGAAAATATAAAAATATAGTTTCGGCGAGAAAAATATAGTTAAAAATATAGAAATATAGTTTCGGCGAGAAAAATATATACGGCGGGACAAAAATTTTGAAAAATATAGTCGGCGGGACAACAATTTTGAAAAATATTGTCGGCGGGACAAAATTTTGAAAAATATAGTCGGTGAAAAATATAGTCTCGCCAAGAAAAATAGTTTCGGCGAGAAATATAGTTTCGGCGAGAAATATAGTTTCGGCGAAAAAAATAGCTTCGGCGAGAAATATTGTTTTGGTGAGAAAAATATATTCGGCTGGACAAAAATTAGGCGGGAGAAAAATTTTGAAAAATATAGTCAACGGGACAAAAATTTTGAAAAATATAGTCGGCGAGAAAAATATAGTCTGCGGGACAAAAATTTTGAAAAATACAGTCGGCGAGAAAAATATAGTGTCGGCGAGAAATATAGTTTTGGCGAGAAATATAGTTTCGGTACTTTCAGCGGGTTTTTCGGTATTTTCCGCGGGTATTTTCGATATTTTCAGCGGGTATTTTCGGTATTTTCAACGGGTATTTTCAGTATTTCCAGCTGGACAAAAATACTTTCGGCGGGACAAAAATACTTTTGGCGAGAAAAATATAGTTGAAAATGAAGAAATATACTTTCGGCGAAAAAAAAAGTTGGAAATATTGAAATATACTTTCGGCGAGAAATATAGCTTAAACGAGAAATATAGCTTCAAACAAAAATTCGATAGATTCAACGGGTATTTTCGGTATTTTCAGCAGGTATTTTCAGCGGGTATTTTCAGCGAGTATTTACGGTATTTTCAGCGGGTATTTTTATCGGGTAATTTCGGTATTTTCAGCGGGTATTTCGGTATTTTCAGAGGGTATTTTGGTATTATCAGCGGGTACTTTCGGTATTTTCAGCGGGTATTTTCGGTATTTCCTGTGGGTATACCCAGCGGGTATTTTCAATGGGTATTTTCAGCAGGACAAAAATACTTTCGGCGGGACAAAAAAACTTTCAGCGGGACAAAAATACTTTCGGCGGGACAATACTTTCGGCGGGACAAAAATATTTTCAGCGAGAAAAATATAGTTGAAAATATAGAAATATAGTCGCCCAGAAAAATATAGTTTTAGCGGGTATTTTCGGTATTTCCTGTGGGTATTTTCAGCGGGTATTTCCAGCGGGTATTTCCAGCGGTATTTCTAGCGGCTATTTTCGGCGGGACAAAAATAGTTTCGGCGAGAAAAATATAGAAATATAGTTTCTGCAAGAAATATAGTCGGCGGGACAAAAATTTTGAAAAATATAGTTGCCGAGAAAAATTTAGTTTCGGCGAGAAAAATAGTTTCGGCGAAAAAAATAGTTTCGGCGAAAAAAATAGTTTCGATGAGAAAAATATATTCGGCAGGAGAAAAATTCGGCGGGAAAAAAATTTTGAAAAATATAGTCAACGGGACAAAAATTTTGAGAAATATAGTTTCGGTATTTTCAGCGGGTTTTTTCGGTATTTTCAGCAGGTTTTTTTTCGGTATTTTCAGCGGGTACTTTAGGTATTTTCAGCGGGTATTTTCGGTATTTTCAGCGGTAGTTTCGGTATTTTCAGCGGGTATTTTCGGTATTTTCAGCGGGCATTTTTGGTATTTTCAGCGGGTACTTTCGGTAATTTCAGTTGGACAAAAATACTTTCTGCGGGACAACAATACATTCGGCGGGACAAAAATACATTCGGCGAAAAAAATTTATTCGGCGGGACAAAAATTTTGAAAAATATAGTCGGCGAAAAATATAGTTTCGCCGAGAAAAATAGTTTCGGCGAGGAATATAGTTTCGGCGAAAAAAATAGTTTCGGCGAGAAACATAGTTTCGGCGAGTAATATAGTTTCGGCGAGTAATATAGTTTCGGCGAGTAATATAGTTTCGGCGAGAAATATAGTTTCGGTATTTTCAGCGGTTTTTTTTCGGTCTTTTCAGCAGGTTTTTTCGGTATTTTCAGCGGGTACTTTCGGTATTTTCAGCTGGTACTTTCGGTATTTTCAGCGGGTACTTTCGGTATTTTCAGCAGGTATTTTCCATATTTTCAGCCGGAATTTTGGTATTTTCAGCGGATCTTTCGTTATTTTCAGCGGGTATTTTTGGTATATTCAGCGGGTATTTTCAGCGGGTACTTTCGGTATTTTCAGCGGATCTTTCGGTATTTTCAGCGGGTATTTTCGGTATATTCAGAGGGTTTTTTCGGTATTTTCAGCGGGTACTTTCGGTATTTTCAGCGGGTATTTTCGGTATTTTCAGCGGGTACTTTCGGTAATTTCAGCTGGGCAAAAATACTTTCTGCGGGACAAAAATACATTCGGCGGGACGAAAATACATTCGGCGGGACAAAAATATAGAAATATAGTTTCGGCGAGAAAAATATAGTTAAAAATATAGAAATATAGTTTCGGCGACAAAAATATAGTCAGCGGAACAAAAGTGTTGAAAAATATAGTTGGCGAGAAAAATATAGTTTCGGCGAGAAATAGTTTCGGCGAGAAATATAGTTTCGGCAAAAATATAGTTTCGGCGAGAAAAATATAGAAATACAGTTTCGGCGAGAAATATAGTCGGCGGGACAAAAATTTTGAAAAATATAGTTGCCGAGAAAAATTTAATTTCGGCGAGAAAAATAGTTTCGGCGAAAAAAATAGTTTCGGCGAGAAATATAGTTTCGATGAGAAAAATATATTCGGCAGGACAAAAATTCGGCGAGAGAAAAATTTTGAAAAATATAGTCAGCGGGACAAAAATTTTGAAAAATATAGTCAGCGGGATAATAATTTTGATAAATATTGTCGGCGGGACAAAAATATTAAAAAATATAGTCGGCGATAAAATATAGTCTGCGGGACAAAAATTTGGACCTGGACCCTCAGAAAATACCCTCTGAAAATACCCGCTGAAAATTCCCGCTGAAAATACCCGCCAAAAATACCCGCTGAAAAAATTTTAAACGAAAATACCGAAAACTTGCCCTGCTGAAAATACCGATAACTTGCCCAGCTGAAAATACCGAAAACTTGCCCAGCTGAAAATACCGAAAATTTGCCCTGCTGAAAATACCGACTTTCTGTCCCGCTGAAACTACCGAATTTTTTGTCCCGCTGAAAATACTGAATTTTTGTCCCGCTGAAAATACTGAATTTTTGTCCCTCTGAAAATACCGAATATTTGTCCCGCTGAATATATCAAATTTTTTGTCCCGCTGAAAATACCAAATTTTTGTCCCGCTGAAAATACCGATTTTTTGTCCCGCCGAATATATTTTTCGCGGACTATATTTTGTCCCGCCGACTATATTTTTCTCGCCGAATATATTTTTCAAAATTTTTGTCCCGCCAAAACTATATTTTTCTCGCCGAAACTATATTTCTCGCCGAAACTATATTTCTCGCCGAAACTATATTTCTCGCCCAAACTATATTTCCCGCCGAAACTATATTTTTCTCGCCGAAACTATTTTTCTATATTTTTCTCGACGAAACTTTTTTTCTATTTTTGTCCTGCCGAAAGTAATTTTGTTCCGCCGAAAGTATTTTTGACCCGTTGAAAGTATTTTTGTCCTACCGAAAGTAATTTTGTCCCGTCGAAAGTATTTTTGTCCCACTGAAAGTATTTTTATCAGACCGAAAGTATTTTTGTCCCGCTGAAAATACCAAAAATTTGTCCCGCTGAAAATACCGAATTTTTGTCCCGCTGAATATACCGAATTTTTGTCCCGCTGAAAATACCGAATTTTTGTCCCGCCGAAAGTATTTTTGTCCCGTTGAAATACCCGCTAAAAATACCGAATATACCCGCTGAAAATACCGAATATACCCGCTGAAAATATCGAATATACCCGCTAAAAGTACTAAAATACCTGCTGAAAATACCGAAAATACCCGCTGAAAATACCGAAAATACCCGCTGAAAATACCGAAAATACCCGCCGAAAATACCGTCTGAAAATACCCGCTGAAAATACCCGCTGAAAATACCCGCCGAAAATACCCGCTGAAAAAATTTTAAACGAAAATACCGAAAACTTGCCCTGCTGAAAATACCGAAAAGTTGCACAGCTGAAAATACCGAAAACTTGCCCAGCTGAAAATACCGAAAACTTGCCCCGGTAAAAATCCTGCCTACCATATTTTTCACGGACTATATTTTGTCCCGCCGACTATATTTTGTCCCGCCGAATATATTTTTCGCGGACTATATTTTGTCCCGCAACTATATTTTTCTCGCCGACTATATTTTTCAAAATTTTTGTCCCGCCAAAACTATATTTTTCTCACGAAACTATATTTCTCGACGAAACTATATTTCTCGCCCAAACTATATTTCTCGCCGAAACTATATTTTTCTCGCCGAAACTATTTTTCTATATTTTTCTCGACGAAACTTTTTTTCTATTTTTGTCCTGCCGAAAGTAATTTTGTCCCGCCGAAAGTATTTTTGACCCGTTGAAAGTATTTTTGTCCTACCGAAAGTAATTTTGTCCCGTCGAAAGTATTTTTGTCCCACTGAAAGTATTTTTGTCAAACCGAAAGTATTTTTGTCCCGCCGAAAGTATTTTTGTCCCGCTGAAAATACCAAAAATTTGTCCCGCTGAAAATACCGAATTTTTGTACCGCTGAAAATACCGAATTTTTGTCCCGCCGAAAGTATTTTTGTCCCGTTGAAATACCCGCTAAAAATACCGAATTTACCTGCTGAAAATACCGAATATACCCGCTGAAAATACCAAAAATACCTGCTGAAAATACCGAAAATACCCGCTGAAAATACCCGCCGAAAATACCCTTTCAAAATACCCGCTGAAAATACCCACCGAAAATACCCGCTGAAAAAATTTTAAACGAAAATACCGAAAACTTGCCCTGCTGAAAATACCGAAAACTTGCACAGCTGAAAATACCGAAAACTTGCCCTGCTGAAAATACCGAAAACTTGCCCTGCTGAAAATACCGAAAACTTGCCGAGCTGAAAATACCGAAAACTTGCCCCGGTAAAAATCCCGCCGACTATATTTTTCTGGGATTATATTTTGTCCCGCCGAATATATTTTTCGCGGACTATATTTTGTCCCGCCGACTACATTTTTCTAGCCGACTATATTTTTCAAAATTTTTGTCGCCGAAACTATATTTCTCGACGAAACTATATTTCTCGCCTAAACTATATTTCTCGCCCAAACTATATTTCTCGCCCAAACTATATTTTTCTCGCCGAAACTATGTATTTCTCGCCGAAACTATTTTTCTCGCCGGAACTATATTTCTCGCCGAAACTATATTTCTCGCCGAAACTATATTTTTCTCGCCGAAACGATATATTTCTCGCCGAAACTATTTTTCTATATTTTTCTCGCCCAAACTATATTTCTCGCCGAAACTATATTTCTCGCCCAACCTATATTTCTCGCCGAAATTATATTTCTCGCCCAAACTATATTTTTCTCGCCGAAACTATTTTTCTATATTTTTCTCGCCCAAACTATACCCACCGAAAATACCCGCTGAAAAAATTTTAAACGAAAATACCGAAAGCTTGCCCTGCTGAAAATACCGAAAACTTGCACAGCTGAAAATACCGATAACTTGCCCAGCTGAAAATACCGAAAACTTGCCCAGCTGAAAATACCGAAAACTTGCCCTGCTGAAAATATCGAGTTTCTGTCCCGCTGAAACTACCGAATTTTTTGTCCCGCTGAAAATACCGATTTTTTGTCCCGCCGAATATATTTTTCGCGGACTATATTTTGTCCCGCCGACTATATTTTTCTCGCCGAATATATTTTTCAAAATTTTTGTCCCGCAAGAACTATATTTTTCTCGCCGAAACTATATTTCTCGACGAAACTATATTTCTCGCCCAAACTATATTTCTCGCCCAAACTATATTTCTCGCCCAAACTATATTTTTCTCGCCGAAACTATGTATTTCTCGCCGAAACTATTTTTCTCGCCGGAACTATATTTCTCGCCGAAACTATATTTCTCGCCGAAACTATATTTTTCTCGCCGAAACGATATATTTCTCGCCGAAACTATTTTTCTATATTTTTCTCGCCCAAACTATATTTCTCGCCGAAACTATATTTCTCGCCCAACCTATATTTCTCGCCGAAATTATATTTCTCGCCCAAACTATATTTTTCTCGCCGAAACTATTTTTCTATATTTTTCTCGCCCAAACTATACCCACCGAAAATACCCGCTGAAAAAATTTTAAACGAAAATACCGAAAGCTTGCCCTGCTGAAAATACCGAAAACTTGCACAGCTGAAACTACCGATAACTTGCCCAGCTGAAAATATTGAAAACTTGCCCAGCTGAAAATACCGAAAACTTGCCCTGCTGAAAATACCGAGTTTCTGTCCCGCTGAAACTACCGAATTTTTTGTCCCGCTGAAAATACCGATTTTTTGTCCCGCCGAATATATTTTTCGCGGACTATATTTTGTCCCGCCGACTATATTTTTCTCGCCGAATATATTTTTCAAAATTTTTGTCCCGCAAGAACTATATTTTTCTCGCCGAAACTATATTTCTCGACGAAACTATATTTCTCGCCCAAACTATATTTCTCGCCCAAACTATATTTCTCGCCCAAACTATATTTTTCTCGCCGAAACTATGTATTTCTCGCCGAAACTATTTTTCTCGCCGGAACTATATTTCTCGCCGAAACTATATTTCTCGCCGAAACTATATTTTTCTCGCCGAAACGATATATTTCTCGCCGAAACTATTTTTCTATATTTTTCTCGCCCAAACTATATTTCTCGCCGAAACTATATTTCTCGCCCAACCTATATTTCTCGCCGAAATTATATTTCTCGCCCAAACTATATTTTTCTCGCCGAAACTATTTTTCTATATTTTTCTCGCCCAAACTATACCCGCCAAAAATACCCGCTAAAAAAATTTTAAACGAAAATACCGAAAACTTGCCCCGCTGAAAATACCGAAAACTTGCACAGCTGAAAATACCGATAACTTGCTCAGCTGAAAATACCGAAAACTTGCCCAGCTGAAAATACCGAAAACTTGCCCTGCTGAAAATACCGAGTTTCTGTCCCGCTGAAACTACCGAATTTTTTGTCCCGCTGAAAATACCGATTTTTTGTCCCGCCGAATATATTTTTCGCGGACTATATTTTGTCCCGCCGACTATATTTTTCTCGCCGAATATATTTTTCAAAATTTTTGTCCCGCAAGAACTATATTTTTCTCGCCGAAACTATATTTCTCGACGAAACTATATTTCTCGCCCAAACTATATTTCTCGCCCAAACTATATTTCTCGCCCAAACTATATTTTTCTCGCCGAAACTATGTATTTCTCGCCGAAACTATTTTTCTCGCCGAAACTATATTTCTATATTTTTCTCGACGAATCTTTTTTTCTATTTTTGTCCTGCCGAAAGTAATTTTGTCCCGCCGAAAGTATTTTTGACCCGCTGAAAGTATTTTTGTCCTACCGAAAGTAATTTTGTCCCGCCAAAAGTATTTTTGACCCGTTGACAGTATTTTTGTCCTACCGAAAGTAATTTTGTCCCGTCGAAAGTATTTTTGTCCCGCTGAAAATACCAAAAATTTGTCCCGCTGAAAATATCGAATTTTTGTCCCGCTGAAAATACTGAATTTTTGTCCCGCCGAAAGTATTTTTGTCCCGTTGAAATACCCGCTAAAAATACCGAATATACCCGCTGAAAATACCGAATATACCCGCTGAAAATACCGAATATACCCGCTGAAAATAATAAAAATACCTGCCGAAAATACCGAAAATACCCGCTGAAAATACCCGCCTAAAATACCTTTTGAAAATACCCCCTGAAAATACCCGCTGAAAATACCCGCTGAAAATACCCGCCGAAAATACCCGCTGAAAAAATTTTAAACGAAAAACTATATTTCTCGCCGAAACTATATTTCTCGCCGAAACTATATTTCTCGCCCGAACTATGTTTTCTCGCCGAAACTATTTTTCTATATTTTTCTCGCCGAAACTATATTTCTCGCCCAAACTATATTTCTCGCCGAAACTATATTTCTCGCCCAAACTATATTTCTCGCCGAAACTATATTTCTCGCCCAAACTATATATAAAATATAGTCAGCGGGATAATAATTTTGATAAATATTGTCGGCGGGACAAAAATATTAAAAAATATAGTCGGCGATAAAATATAGTCTGCGGGACAAAAATTTGGACCTGGACCCTCAGAAAATACCCTCTGAAAATTCCCGCTGAAAATTCCCGCTGAAAATACCCGCCAAAAATACCCGCTGAAAATTTTTTAACGAAAATACCGAAAACTTGCCCTGCTGAAAATACCGATAACTTGCCCAGCTGAAAATACCGAAAACTTGCCCAGCTGAAAATACCGAAAATTTGCCCTGCTGAAAATACCGAGTTTCTGTCCCGCTGAAACTACCGAATTTTTTGTCCCGCTGAAAATATTGAATTTTTGTCCCGCTGAAAATACTGAATTTTTGTCCCTCTGAAAATACCGAATATTTGTCCCGCTGAATATATCAAATTTTTTGTCCGGCTGAAAATACCAAATTTTTTGTCCCGCTGAAAATACCGATTTTTTGTCCCGCCGAATATATTTTTCGCGGACTATATTTTGTCCCGCCGACTATATTTTTCTCGCCGAATATATATTTCAAAATTTTTTACCCGCCAAAACTATATTTTTCTCGCCGAAACTATATTTCTCGCCGAAACTATATTTCTCGCCGAAACTATATTTCTCGCCGAACCTATATTTCTCGCCGAAACTATATATCTCGCCCAAACTATATTTTTCTCGCCGAAACTATTTTTCTATATTTTTCTCGCCCGAACTATATTTCTCGCCGAAATTATATTTCTCGCCCAAACTATATTTCTCGCCGAAACTATATTTTTCTCGACGAAACTTTTTTTCTATTTTTGTCCTACCGAAAGTAATTTTGTCCCGTCGAAAGTATTTTTGTCCCACTGAAAGTATTTTTATCAGACCGAAAGTATTTTTGTCCCGCTGAAAATACCAAAAATTTGTCCCGCTGAAAATACCGAATTTTTGTCCTGCTGAAAATACTGAATTTTTGTCCCGCCGAAAGTATTTTTGTCCCGTTGAAATACCCGCTAAAAATACCGAATATACCCGCTGAAAATACCGAATATACCCGCTGAAAATACCGAATATACCCGCTGAAAATAATAAAAATACCTGCTGAAAATACCGAATATACCCGTTTTAGGACGTTTGTAAACTCCGTATGTTCGATCTAAGTCATCGACGTTTACTACTTGAGAATTTGCGAGTTTCTCTCGTCCTTTTTTCATTCCTGTTTGTTCAATGACTAAACTTTGTTCGTCCAAGATGATTTCTCCATTTGGTCCGACTTTAACTTGCGGAACTGGATTGGAATCTTCCTCAATGTCTTCGGGATCATCAACAATTTCTTCCTCAACTTTTTCAGGTTCAATAACTGTAACTTCTGATGGTTTTCTTGGAGGCATCGGATTTGTAGTTGGATTATAGTAAATTAAATCCATCATAGTTAAGCGTTTTCTGTCTGGTATGCTGGTACCAAATTTTTGATAGAAATCACGTCGTGCTTCTGATACTTTCTTTGATTGTTCTGAACGGCGAAATAATTTGTGAACTTTAATGGAAACTAATTTATCTTTGGAAATTACGGTGTTTTCTTTAACGGTGATAATATCTGTGGTGTAACTCGTAGTTGAACAAACGGAATCGTTTCTAATTCTGGATCTTCTTCCATCATCCTCAGATTCACTGGCACTTCCTTGGACACTATTCCGTCGAATTAACTTTGGTGTCGGTCGTATCCTCCTGTTTGGTATTTTATTTGGAGAAAGAGGACTTGTTAATAATCGTTCTGGCTCTGGAGACTTTAAGACTGTTTCATTTATTGATTTAATGTCCCTGTTGTCTGATTTTTCTTCCTCGGCGATTTTCGGACACTCATTTTCAATGTTTTGTGTCACCTTTGGCAATTCTTTGACAGGCTCTAAAAGAGGTTTTGACCGTCGTAACGCCAGAGGAATTGGTTTAGGTTTTTGTACCCATCTTCTAACTGTTGTGTTATTGGTGGTTACTGTATCCGATTTCTCATTTTCAGTAACCTCAGTCTTAATGTCTTCAGGTGTGTTTTTGTCCGGTGCACCATCGTCTTTTTCTGCAACTGGAGCAGGTTGTTCTGGAGCTTGGTTTTCAGTTGATTCGGTTTCATTTTTCTGCGTAGTTGTTTCATTTTTATTACGAACAGGAATATTAGCTATGCCTTTTATTCGAGCTCTTCTATTCATCTTGATCTGAAATAGTAAACTAGTATTACGTACGGTGGTGCAATTCAAGATAACGATTACTAACCTCACAAGTTTAAATATTATGTGATTGTATTTATAATCCACATATTTAATCTGTTAATATAAGCTATTTTTTTGACAAACACGTTTTACAACATGTGCAAAACATATGGTAATGTACAAATAGGTTATATGAAATACATCCATGCGTGCGTTTACTTTCATATACTGCGATTTTGACACTAGAAATAGAAAATTTATATTTAATGATATTATTTCAAAAATAAAATATTTAAATATTATAATATTGTATTTACAAAATTATTATAATTTAACTTACATATTTGAAGTGTAATATTTAATTTAATAATATTGTAAATAAATATCAATAAAAGTTTATCCGAGGTTTCATCCTTTCATAGTATCACGAAGAATTCAAATAAATAAAAAACGTAAACTTATATTATTTATTTTATACATTTTAAGCGTATTAGATAGCTGTTCAGAGTCCAGAACTGGCTGAAACTAGACAGGTAAGTGGAGAAATCACCGATCCAGATGAACAGTTTGACCGGAAGTGAACCGCAAAGTTGAAAGTTTTTCCCAAAAAAATATAAATTTTGTCTAACTCATTTTCTGATCCCTTAACAATTAAAGATATTGATTTGCGGTTTAAAATATGCATTGAATTCCAAATAAATCTTATGGTGAGCGGTTCGGGAATAAATTCTAAACGTAAAATTATGTATCATCGGATATCATTGGATGTCTCTCGTTTCGGAAACCTGAAAATATAAAGTACTTCTTGTTGCGCTGATTACAAATTTTTAAATAGAACTTAAATATATTTTCTCATACTCATGTAATATTTATACCAATGCATGAAACTTTAATATATCAAATAATCCAAGAAACATTTTTCATGTTATACCCCTGGTGGCCACTCCTAAATTTTAATATTTTTTATAGATGCTCCTTATATTCTACAACTCATTTACCAAGTTTAAATCTTTTTCTATAATGGGTGTGGGAAACAGAATTATATTTAAAAAAAATGTTCAAGTACCTAAACTATCCGTTGTAAATACCTCTAAATTTTGGTATTTTTTTTATAGATGCCCGTAGTATCTGCAACTCAGATACCAAATATCAATTTTTTCCTTATGGGTTTTGGAGATATAATTAATTTTTCGATAGCCCTAGTATATTAACAAGTATTTAGTGTGGTCAAGCGATGTCTGAACGAAGCACTATAAACTGATATATTACTTTGGACCGTTGAGAAGTTAAAAACCAGAGAAAATATCAACACTTGCAGACGATGTTAAGAGGTAAATACGAGAATATATATTTATAATTGTGTAGATTTTAAGCAACAGACATGCCGGATACCTAGAGATCGTGTACAGTGAGCTTCCGAGCCCGGACTTCAGTTTCGGGATGATAAATCCACAACCGCTGCGAATTCTGTACCAATTCTTCTAAATTCGACTCCTGTGGGGAATTCTAGATTGATATTTGTGAAATTGTTTGTAAATAACTGTTTTATTTTGTGTGTTTTAAGACATAAAACTGTGCCAAGTGTTATTATGACGGTAACTTTAAATAATAATTGGCAGATTTAAAAAGCAACAGAAGTGTCAGTGTGTAGTATGAAGTGTCTTGTGTGTCTTTTGATCGGTATTGTTGCCTTTATCGGGAGTTCCAGGAGGTTTCATACTGCCAAAGAACTGGAGTACCAGCGGAAGTTTCGTTGAAGAAATTTGCAGGGTCGCATTTACCATTAGGCGCATGAGGCGCATGCTGGGGGTCTCGCTTTTTGGGGGGCCTCCATCCACCACCTTTAAGTACAAAGAAAATAACAGAAAAAAAATATTGCCCCATCGTATAAACATTCAACTATTTTATACTGTTAAAAATAGTTTGTTTTTATTAAATATACGCTTATATAGTAGGCCCTAGGCCGCACAAATATTTGAATCTCATTACAGAATAATCTGATTGGCCGTCCCCGTTATAAAGTTTTTCGTGTCTGGCGGTAAAGGTTCCTTTATGCAAGTAGTTTCTTCTGTCATATAATATTATAGACCGTACCAGAAACTTGCTTTCAAGTTGTTTCCTAACTATGTACTTTTAAATTTAGATTAAATGATTCAAATAATGCATTTTAAAATTTAAATGTTTTTTTTCTAATTTCAATTTGTAACTAGAAAAGAGATTATATGTATTATTATAGAGATAAATATAAATTCATTATTAAATTTTAAATACGAACAGTTATTGAAAATTAATTTCTTTAATATGGCCGATTTCTTACTCTTGAAGTTGGAATAATTTATAACTCATATATGTGCAGTGTACTATAAATAATAAACTAAAACAGAAAGATAATTTCAATTTCGATAAAAGTGAAATTTATTAAATTAAATGTTCCAATTGCGAAGCCATTCATATGTCGGACAAAACAGGTTGTAGCTTTGATTTAGATTTAAAAAACACACGAGCCTCTGGGTTTAAATAAATATCAATCTAACGTTGCTAAACTGTTTTAACTATTGTTCATACCAATTTTGTTGATATTATTAATTTAAATATAAACCATTTGGGCAAAAAGACATTAAAGGTGGATCTATTAGAATCATTTTAAATCCAAAGAAAATCAATGAAAAAAAATTCTACGAACGAACAACTTGATTTCGTCGAACCTCCGTTGATTTTTTCCTTCGCTTTAATCCCTTTTAGTATTTCCTACTATTATACGGTCTGTTTCCGTCTATTTCATTCTACGTATATATACTCATACTGTACTCACTGTATTTCCTAATGATGGTAATCCGATAATATAACTATAGTAAATGTTTCTTTTATTGTTCTATACTTTGTATAATGCGACAAGTGTCGCATGCGTTCTTTATTTCTGTGACGAAAATATTTTAGTACGGTATTTTCAGCGGGTACTTTCGGTAATTTCAGCTGGGCAAAAATACTTTCTGCGGGACAAAAATACATTCGACGGGACAAAAATACATTCGGCGGGACAAAAATATAGAAATATAGTTTCGGCGAGAAAAATATAGTTAAAAATATAGAAATATAGTTTCGGCGAGAAAAATATAGTCAGCGGAACAAAAATGTTGAAAAATATAGTTGGCGAGAAAAATATAGTTTCGGCGAGAAAAATAGTTTCGGCGAGAAATATAGTTTCGGCGAGAAATATAGTTTCGGCGAAAAAAATATATTCGGCGGGACAAAAATTTTGAAAAATATAGTCGGCGAAAAATATAGTTTCGCCGAGAAAAATAGTATCGGCGAGAAATAGTTTCGGCGAGAAAAATAGTTTCGGCGAGAAATATAGTTTCGGCGAGAAAAATATATTCGGCGGGACAAAAATTTTGAAAAATATAGTCGGCGAAAAATATAGTTTCGCCGAGAAAAATAGTTTCGGCGAGAAATATAGTTTCGGCGAGAAATATAGTTTCGGCGAGAAATATAGTTTCGGCGAGAAATATAGTTTCGGTATTTTCAGCTGGTTTTTTAGCGGCTATTTTCGGCGGGACAAAAATACTTTCGGCGGGACAAAAATAGTTTCGACGAGAAAAATGTAGAAATATAGTTTCGGCGAGAAAAATATTGTTGGAAATATAGAAATATAGTTTCGGCGAGAAATATATTTTTTTTAAAAAATCGATAGTTTCAACGGGTATTTTCGGTATTTTCAGCAGGTATTTTCGGTATTTTCAGCGGGTATTTTCGGTATTTTCAGCGGGACAAAAATACTTTCGGCAGGACAAAAATACTTTCAGCGGGACAAAAATACTTTTGGCGAGAAAAATATAGTTGAAAATATAGAAATATACTTTCGGCGAGAAAAATATAGTTGAAAATATTGAAATATACTTTCGGCGAGAAATATAGCTTACAGGAGAAATATAGCTACAAACAAAAATTCGATAGATTCAACGGGTATTTCGGTATTTTCAGCAGGTATTTTCAGCGGGTATTTTCAGCATGTATTTTCAGCGAGTATTTACAGTATTTTCAGCGGGTAATTTCGGTATTTTCAGCGGGTTTTTCGGTATTTTCAGGGGGTATTTTCGGTATTATCAGCGGATATTTTCGGTATTTTCAGCGGGTGTTTTCGATATTTCCTGTGGGTATTTCCAGCGGGTATTGTCAGCGGGTATTTCCAGCGGGTATTTTCAGCGGATTTTTAGCGGCTATTTTCGGCGGGACAAAAATAGTTCCGGCGAGAAAAATGTAGAAATACAGTTTCGGCGAGAAATATAGTCGGCGGGCAAAAATACTTTCTGCGGGACAAAAATACATTCGACGGGACAAAAATACATTCGGCGGGACAAAAATATAGAAATATAGTTTCGGCGAGAAAAATATAGTTAAAAATATAGAAATATAGTTTCGGCGAGAAAAATATAGTCAGCGGAACAAAAATGTTGAAAAATATAGTTGGCGAGAAAAATATAGTTTCGGCGAGAAAAATAGTTTCGGCGAGAAATATAGTTTCGGCGAGAAATATAGTTTCGGCGAAAAAAATATATTCGGCGGGACAAAAATTTTGAAAAATATAGTCGGCGAAAAATATAGTTTCGCCGAGAAAAATAGTATCGGCGAGAAATAGTTTCGGCGAGAAAAATAGTTTCGGCGAGAAATATAGTTTCGGCGAGAAAAATATATTCGGCGGGACAAAAATTTTGAAAAATATAGTCGGCGAAAAATATAGTTTCGCCGAGAAAAATAGTTTCGGCGAGAAATATAGTTTCGGCGAGAAATATAGTTTCGGCGAGAAATATAGTTTCGGCGAGAAATATAGTTTCGGTATTTTCAGCTGGTTTTTTAGCGGCTATTTTCGGCGGGACAAAAATACTTTCGGCGGGACAAAAATAGTTTCGACGAGAAAAATGTAGAAATATAGTTTCGGCGAGAAAAATATTGTTGGAAATATAGAAATATAGTTTCGGCGAGAAATATATTTTTTTTAAAAAATCGATAGTTTCAACGGGTATTTTCGGTATTTTCAGCAGGTATTTTCGGTATTTTCAGCGGGTATTTTCGGTATTTTCAGCGGGACAAAAATACTTTCGGCAGGACAAAAATACTTTCAGCGGGACAAAAATACTTTTGGCGAGAAAAATATAGTTGAAAATATAGAAATATACTTTCGGCGAGAAAAATATAGTTGAAAATATTGAAATATACTTTCGGCGAGAAATATAGCTTACAGGAGAAATATAGCTACAAACAAAAATTCGATAGATTCAACGGGTATTTCGGTATTTTCAGCAGGTATTTTCAGCGGGTATTTTCAGCATGTATTTTCAGCGAGTATTTACAGTATTTTCAGCGGGTAATTTCGGTATTTTCAGCGGGTTTTTCGGTATTTTCAGGGGGTATTTTCGGTATTATCAGCGGATATTTTCGGTATTTTCAGCGGGTGTTTTCGATATTTCCTGTGGGTATTTCCAGCGGGTATTGTCAGCGGGTATTTCCAGCGGGTATTTTCAGCGGATTTTTAGCGGCTATTTTCGGCGGGACAAAAATAGTTCCGGCGAGAAAAATGTAGAAATACAGTTTCGGCGAGAAATATAGTCGGCGGGACAAAAATTTTGAAAAATATAAGTCGGCGGGATAATAATTTTGATAAATATTGTCGGCGGGACTAAAATATTAAAAAAATATAATCGGCGATAAAATATAGTCTGCGGGACAAAAATTTTGAAAAATATAGTCGGCGAGAAATATAGTTTCGGCGAGAAATATAGTTTCGGTATTTTCAGCGGGTTTTTTTTCGGTATTTTCAGCAGGTTTTTCGGTATTCTCAGCGGGTACTTTCGGTATTTTCAGCAGGTATTTTCGGTATTTTCAGCGGGTATTTTTTGTATTTTCAGCGGATCTTTCGGTATTTTTAGCGGCTACTTTCGGTATTTTCAGCGAGTATTTTCGGTATTTACAGCGGGTACTGTCGGTATTTTCAGCGGGTATTTTCGGTATTTTCACAGGGTACTTTCCGTATTTTCAGCGGGTATTTTCGGTATTTTCAGCGGGTATTTTCGGTATTTTCAGCGGGTATTTTCGGTAATTTCAGCTGGACAAAAATACTTTCGGCGTGACAAAAATACTTTCTGCGGGACAAAAATACTTTCAGCGGGACAAAAATACATTCGGCGGGACAAAAATACTTTCGGCGGGACAAAAATACCTTCGGCGAGGAAAATAGTTGAAAATATAAAAATATAGTTTCGGCGAGAAAAATATAGTTAAAAATATAGAAATATAGTTTCGGCGAGAAAAATATATACGGCGGGACAAAAATTTTGAAAAATATAGTCGGCGGGACAACAATTTTGAAAAATATAGTCGGCGGGACAAAATTTTGAAAAATATAGTCGGTGAAAAATATAGTCTCGCCAAGAAAAATAGTTTCGGCGAGAAATATAGTTTCGGCGAAAAAAATAGTTTCGGCGAGAAATATTGTTTTGGTGAGCAAAATATATTCGGCTGGACAAAAATTAGGCGGGAGAAAAATTTTGAAAAATATAGTTAACGGGACAAAAATTTTGAAAAATATAGTCGGCGAGAAAAATATAGTCTGCGGGACAAAAATTTTGAAAAATACAGTCGGCGAGAAAAATATAGTGTCGGCGAGAAATATAGTTTTGGCGAGAAATATAGTTTCGGTACTTTCAGCGGGTTTTTCGGTATTTTCCGCGGGTATTTTCGATATTTTCAGCGGGTATTTTCGGTATTTTCAACGGGTATTTTCAGTATTTCCAGCTGGACAAAAATACTTTCGGCGGGACAAAAATACTTTTGGCGAGAAAAATATAGTTGAAAATGAAGAAATATACTTTCGGCGAAAAAAAAAGTTGGAAATATTGAAATATACTTTCGGCGAGAAATATAGCTTAAACGAGAAATATAGCTTCAAACAAAAATTCGATAGATTCAACGGGTATTTTCGGTATTTTCAGCAGGTATTTTCAGCGGGTATTTTCAGCATGTATTTTCAGCGAGTATTTACGGTATTTTCAGCGGGTATTTTTATCGGGTAATTTCGGTATTTTCAGCGAGTATTTCGGTGTTTTCAGAGGGTATTTTGGTATTATCAGCGGGTACTTTCGGTATTTTCAGCGGGTATTTTCGGTATTTCCTGTGGGTATACCCAGCGGGTATTTTCAACGGGTATTTTGAGCAGGACAAAAATACTTTCGGCGGGACAAAAAACTTTCAGCGGGACAAAAATACTTTCGGCGGGACAATACTTTCGGCGGGACAAAAATTCGGCGGGACAAAAATTCGGCGGGACAAAAATCTTTTCAGCGAGAAAAATATAGTTGAAAATATAGAAATATAGTCGCCCAGAAAAATATAGTTTTAGCGGGTATTTTCGGTATTTCCTGTGGGTATTTTCAGCGGGTATTTCCAGCGGGTATTTCCAGCGGTTTTTCTAGCGGCTATTTTCGGCGGGACAAAAATAGTTTCGGCGAGAAAAATATAGAAATATAGTTTCTGCAAAAAATATAGTCGGCGGGACAAAAATTTTGAAAAATATAGTTGCCGAGAAAAATTTAGTTACGGCGAGAAAAATAGTTTCGGCGAAAAAAATAGTTTCGATGAGAAAAATATATTCGGCAGGACAAAAATTCGGCGGGAAAAAAATTTTGAAAAATATAGTCAACGGGACAAAAATTTTGAGAAATATAGTTTCGGTATTTTCAGCGGGTTTTTTCGGTATTTTCAGCAGGTTTTTTTTTCGGTATTTTCAGCGGGTACTTTAGGTATTTTCAGCGGGTATTTTCGGTATTTTCAGCGGGTATTTTTTGTATTTTCAGCGGGTATTTTCGATATTTTCAGCGGTAGTTTCTGTATTTTCAGCGGGTATTTTCAGTATTTTCAGCGGGCATTTTTGGTATTTTCAGCGGGTACTTTCGGTAATTTCAGCTGGACAAAAATACTTTCTGCGGGACAAAAATACATTCGGCGAAAAAAATTTATTCGGCGGGACAAAAATTTTGAAAAATATAGTCGGCGAAAAATATAGTTTCGCCGAGAAAAATAGTTTCGGCGAGGAATATAGTTTCGGCGAAAAAAATAGTTTCGGCGAGAAACATAGTTTCGGCGAGTAATATAGTTTCGGCGAGTAATATATTTTCGGCGAGAAATATAGTTTCGGCGAGAAATATAGTTTCGGTAGTTTCAGCGGTTTTTTCGGTATTTTCAGCAGGTTTTTTCGGTATTTTCAGCGGGTACTTTCGGTATTTTCATCTAGTACTTTCGGTATTTTCAGCGGGTACTTTCGGTATTTTCATCTAGTACTTTCGGTATTTTCAGCGGGTACTTTCGGTATTTTCAGCGGGTATTTTTGGTATATTCAGCGGGTACTTTCGGTATTTTCAGCGGATCTTTCGGTATTTTCAGCGGGTATTTTCGGTATATTCAGAGGGTATTTTCGGTATTTTCAGCGGGTACTTTCGGTATTTTCAGCGGGTATTTTCGGTATTTTCAGCGGGTACTTTCGGTAATTTCAGCTGGGCAAATACTTTCTGCGGGACAAAAATACATTCGGCGGGACGAAAATACATTCGGCGGGACAAAAATATAGAAATATAGTTTCGGCGAGAAAAATATAGTTAAAAATATGGAAATATAGTTTCGGCGAGAAAAATATAGTCAGCGGAACAAAAATGTTGAAAAATATAGTTGGCGAGAAAAATATAGTTTCGGCGAGATATAGTTTCGGCGAGCAAAATAGTTTCGGCGAGAAATATAGTTTCGGCGAGAAATATAGTTTCGGCGAGAAAAATATAGAAATACAGTTTCGGCGAGAAATATAGTCGGCGGGACAAAAATTTTGAAAAATATAGTTGCCGAGAAAAATTTAGTTTCGGCGAGAAAAATAGTTTCGGCGAAAAAAATAGTTTCGGCGAGAAATATAGTTTCGATGAGAAAAATATATTCGGCAGGACAAAAATTCAGCGAGAGAAAAATTTTGAAAAATATAGTCGGCGGGATAAAAATTTTGAAAAATATAGTCGGCGGGATAATAATTTTGATAAACTTACACAGCTGAAAATACCGAAAACTTGCCCAGCTGAAAATACCAAAAACTTGCTCTGCTGAAAATACCGAAAATTTGCCCTGCTGAAAATACCGAAAACTTGCCGAGCTGAAAATACCGAAAACTTGCCCCGTTAAAATTCCCGCCGACTATATTTTTCTCGGACTATATTTTGTCCCGCTGACAATATTTTTCTCGCCGACTATATTTTTCAAAATTTTTGTCCCGCCAAAACTATATTTTTCTCGCCGAAACTATATTTCTTGACGAAACTATATTTCTCGCCCAAACTATATTTCTCGCCGAAACAATATATTTCTCGCCGAAACTATTTTTCTATATTTTTCTCGCCCAAACTATATTTCTCGCCGAAACTATATTTCTCGCCGAACTATATTTCTCGCCCAAACTATATTTCTCGCCGAAACTATATTTCTCGCCGAAATTATATTTCTCGCCCAAACTATATTTCTCGCCGAAACTATATTTTTCTCGCCGAAACTATTTTTCTATATTTTTCTCGACGAAACTTTTTTTCTATTTTTGTCCTGCCGAAAGTAATTTTGTCCCGCCGAATGTATTTTTGACCCGTCGAAAGTATTTTTGTCCCACTGAAAGTATTTTTGTCAGACCGAAAGTATTTTTGTCCCGCCGACTATATTTTGTCCCGCCGAATATATTTTTCGCGGACTATATTTTGTCCTGCCGACTATATTTTTCAAAATTATTGTCCCGCCAAAACTATATTTTT
This sequence comes from Stenolophus ochropezus, assembly GCA_035578165.1. Classification (NCBI taxonomy): domain Eukaryota; kingdom Metazoa; phylum Arthropoda; class Insecta; order Coleoptera; family Carabidae; genus Stenolophus; species Stenolophus ochropezus. The sequence goes on along the minus strand of JAQOWZ010000018.1, from coordinate 14,394,865 downwards.
CTCGCCGAAACTATATTTCTCGACGAAACTATATTTCTCGCCCAAACTATATTTCTCGCCCAAACTATATTTTTCTCGCCGAAACTATGTATTTCTCGCCGAAACTATTTTTCTCGCCGAAACTATATTTCTCGCCGAAACTATATTTCTCGCCCAAACTATATTTTTCTCGCCGAAACTATTTTTCTATATTTTTCTCGCCGAAACTATTTTTCTATATTTTTCTCGCCCAAACTATATTTCTCGCCGAAATTATATTTCTCGCCCAAACTATATTTCTCGCCGAAACTATATTTTTCTCGCCGAAACTATTTTTCTATATTTTTCTCGACGAAACTTTTTTTCTATTTTTGTCCTACCGAAAGTAATTTTGTCCCGTCGAAAGTATTTTTGTCCCACTGAAAGTATTTTTGTCAGACCGAAAGTATTTTTGTCCCGCTGAAAATACCAAAAACTTGTCCCGCTGAAAATACCGAATTTTTGTCCCGCTGAAAATACCGAATTTTTGTCCCGCTGAAAATACCGAATTTTTGTCCCGCCGAAAGTATTTTTGTACCGTTAAAATACCCGCTAAAAATACCGAATATACCCGCTGAAAATATCGAATATACCCGCTGAAAGTACTAAAAATACCTGCTGAAAATACCGAAAATACCCGCTGAAAATACCGAAAATACCCGCTGAAAATACCGAAAATACCCGCCGAAAATACCCTCTGAAAATACCCGCTGAAAATACCCGCCGAAAATACCCGCTGAAAATACCCGCCGAAAATACCCGCTGAAAAAATTTTAAACGAAAATACCGAAAACTTGCCCTGCTGAAAATACCGAAAAGTTGCACAGCTGAAAATACCGAAAACTTGCCCAGCTGAAAATACCGAAAACTTGCCCCGGTAAAAATCCTGCCGACTATATTTTTCTCGGACTATATTTTGTCCCGCCGACTATATTTTGTCCCGCCGAATATATTTTTCGCGGACTATATTTTGTCCCGCAACTATATTTTTCTCGCCGACTATATTTTTCAAAATTTTTGTCCCTCCAAAACTATATTTTTCTCACGAAACTATATTTCTCGACGAAACTATATTTCTCGCCCAAACTATATTTCTCGCCCAAACTATATTTTTCACGCCGAAACTATGTATTTCTCGCCGAAACTATTTTTCTCGTCGAAACTATATTTTTCTCGCCGAAACAATATATTTCTCGCCGAAACTATTTTTCTATATTTTTCTCGCCCAAACTATATTTCTCGCCGAAACTATATTTCTCGCCCAAACTATATTTCTCGCCGAAACTATATTTCTCGCCCAAACTATATTTCTCGCCGAAACTATATTTTTCTCGCCGAAACTATTTTTCTATATTTTTCTCGACGAAACTTTTTTTCTATTTTTGTCCTGCCGAAAGTAATTTTGTCCCGCCGAAAGTATTTTTGACCCGTTGAAAGTATTTTTGTCCTACCGAAAGTAATTTTGTCCCGCCGAAAGTATTTTTGACCCGTTGAAAGTATTTTTGTCCTACCGAAAGTAATTTTGTCCCGTCGAAAGTATTTTTGTCCCGCCGAAAGTATTTTTGTCCCGCTGAAAATACCAAAAATTTGTCCCGCTGAAAATACCGAATTTTTGTCCCGCTGAAAATACCGAACTTTTGTCCCGCCGAAAGTATTTCTGTCCCATTGAAATACCCGCTAAAAATACCGAGTATACCCGCTGAAAATACCGAAAATACCCGCTGAAAATACCGAAAATACCCGCTGAAAATACCCGCCGAAAATACCCTCTGAAAATACCCTCTGAAAACACCCTCTGAAAATACCCGCTGAAAATACCCGCCAAAAATACCCGCTGAAAATACCCGCCGAAAATACCCGCTGAAAATACTTGCCGAAAATACCCCCTGAAAAATTTAAACGAAAATACCGAAAACTTGCCCAGCTGATAATACCGAAAACTTGCCCCGGTAAAAATCCCGCCGACTATATTTTTCTCGGACTATATTTTGTCCCGCCGACTATATTTTGTCCCGCCGAATATATTTTTCGCGGACTATATTTTGTCCTGCCGACTATATTTTTCAAAATTTTTGTCCCGCCAAAACTATATTTTTCTCGCCGAAACTATATTTCTCGACGAAACTATATTTCTCGCCCAAACTATATTTCTCGCCCAAACTATATTTTTCTCGCCGAAACTATGTGTTTCTCGCCGAAACTATTTTTCTCGCCGAAACTATATTTCTCGCCGAAACTATATTTCTCGCCCAAACTATATTTTTCTCGCCGAAACTATTTTTCTATATTTTTCTCGCCCAAACTATATTTCTCGCCGAAATTATATTTCTCGCCCAAACTATATTTCTCGCCGAAACTATATTTTTCTCGCCGAAACTATTTTTCTATATTTTTCTCGACGAAACTTTTTTTCTATTTTTGTCCTACCGAAAGTAATTTTGTCCCGTCGAAAGTATTTTTGTCCCACTGAAAGTATTTTTGTCAGACAAAAAGTATTTTTGTCCCGCTGAAAATACCAAAAATTTGTCCCGCTGAAAATACCGAATTTTTGTCTCGCTGAAAATACCGAATTTTTGTCCCGCCGAAAGTATTTTTGTCCCGTTGAAATACCCGCTAAAAATACCGAATATACCCGCTGAAAATACCGAAAATACCCGCTGAAAATACCGAAAATACCCGCTGAAAATATCGAATATACCCGCTGAAAGTACTAAAAATACCTGCTGAAAATACCGAAAATACCCGCTGAAAATACCGAAAATACCCGCTGAAAATACCGAAAATACCCGCTGAAAATACCGAAAATACCCGCTGAAAATACCGAAAATACCCGCCGAAAATACCCTCTGAAAATACCCGCTGAAAATACCCGCCGAAAATACCCGCTGAAAATACCCGCCGAAAATACCCGCTGAAAAAATTTTAAACGAAAATACCAAAAATACCTGCTGAAAATACCGAAAATACCAGCTGAAAATACCCGCCGACAATACCCTCTGAAAATACCCACTGAAAATACCCACCGAAAATACCCGCTGAAAAAATTTAAAACGAAAATACCGAAAACTTGCCCTGCTGAAAATACCGAAAACTTGTACAGCTGAAAATACCGAAAACTTGCCCTGCTGAAAATACCAAAAACTTGCCCTGCTGAAAATACCGACAACTTGCCGAGCTGAAAATACCGAAAACTTGCCCCGGTAAAAATCCCGCCGAATATATTTTTCGCGGACTCTATTTTGTCCCGCCGACTACATTTTTCTCGCCGACTATATTTTTCAAAATTTTTGTCCCGCCAAAACTATATTTTTCTCGCCGAAACTATATTTCTCGACGAAACTATATTTCTTGCCCAAACTATATTTATCGCCCAAACTATATTTCTCGCCGAAACAATATATTTCTCGCCTAAACTATTTTTCTATATTTTTCTCGCCCAAACTATATTTCTCGCCGAAACTATATTTCTCGCCGAACTATATTTCTCGCCCAAACTATATTTCTCGCCGAAACTATATTTCTCGACGAAACTATATTTCTCGCCCAAACTATATTTCTCGCCGAAACTATATTTTTCCCGCCGAAACTATTTTTCTATATTTTTCTCGACGAAACTTTTTTTCTATTTTTGTCCTGCCGAAAGTAATTTTGTCCCGCCGAAAGTATTTTTGACCCGTCGAAAGTATTTTTGTCCCACTGAAAGTATTTTTGTCAGACCGAAAGTATTTTTGTCCCGCCGAAAGTATTTTTGTCCCGCTGAAAATACCAAAAATTTGTCCCGCTGAAAATACCGAATTTTTGTCCCGCCGAAAGTATTTTTGTCCCGTTGAAATACCCGCTAAAAATACCGAATATACCTGCTGAAAATACCGAATATACCCGCTGAAAATACCAAAAATACCTGCTGAAAATACCGAAAATACCCGCTGAAAATACCCGCCGAAAATACCCTCTGAAAATACCCTCTGAAAATACCCGCTGAAAATACCCACCGAAAATACCCGCTGAAAAAATTTTAAACGAAAATACCGAAAACTTGCCCCGCTGAAAATACCGAAAACTTGCACAGCTGAAAATACCGATAACTTGCCCAGCTGAAAATACCGAAAACTTGCCCAGCTGAAAATACCGAAAACTTGCCCTGCTGAAAATACCGAGTTTCTGTCCCGCTGAAACTACCGAATTTTTTGTCCCGCTGAAAATACTGAATTTTTGTCCCGCTGAAAATACTGAATTTTTGTCCCTCTGAAAATACAGAATATTTGTCCCGCTGAATATATCGAATTTTTTGTCCTGCTGAAAATACCAAATTTTTTGTCCCGCTGAAAATACCGATTTTTTGTCCCGCCGAATATATTTTTCGCGGACTATATTTTGTCCCGCCGACTATATTTTTCTCGCCGAATATATTTTTCAAAATTTTTGTCCCGCCAAAACTATATTTTTCTCGCCGAAACTATATTTTTCGACGAAACTATATTTCTCGCCCAAACTATACTTCTCGCCCAAACTATATTTCTCGCCCAAACTATATTTTTCACGCCGAAACTATGTATTTCTCGCCGAAACTATTTTTCTCGTCGAAACTATATTTTTCTCGCCGAAACAATATATTTCTCGCCGAAACTATTTTTCTATACTTTTCTCGCCCAAACTATATTTCTCGCCGAAACTATATTTCTCGCCCAAACTATATTTCTCGCCGAAACTATATTTCTCGCCCAAACTATATTTCTCGCCGAAACTATATTTTTCTCGCCGAAACTATATTTCTATATTTTTCTCGACGAATCTTTTTTTCTATTTTTGTCCTGCCGAAAGTAATTTTGTCCCGCCGGAAGTATTTTTGACCCGCTGAAAATATTTTTGTCCTACCGAAAGTAATTTTGTCCCGCCAAAAGTATTTTTGACCCGTTGACAGTATTTTTGTCCTACCGAAAGTAATTTTGTCCCGTCGAAAGTATTTTTGTCCCGCTGAAAATACCAAAAATTTGTCCCGCTGAAAATACCGAATTTCTGTCCCGCTGAAAATACTGAATTTTTGTCCCGCCGAAAGTATTTTTGTCCCGTTGAAATACCCGCTAAAAATACCGAATATACCCGCTGAAAATACCGAATATACCCGCTGAAAATAATAAAAATACCTGCTGAAAATACCGAAAATACCCGCTGAAAATACCCGCCTAAAATACCCTCTGAAAATACCCGCTGAAAATACCCGCCGAAAATACCCGCTGAAAATACCCGCCGAAAATACCCGCTGAAAATACCCGCCGAAAATACCCGCTGAAAAAATTTTAAACGAAATAACCGAAAACTTGCCCCGCTGAAAATACCGAGTTTCTGTCCCGCTGAAACTACCGAATTTTTTGTCCCGCTGAAAATACTGAATTTTTGTCCCGCTGAAAATGCTGAATTTTTGTCCCCCTGAAAATACCGAATATTTGTCCCGCTGAATATATCGAATTTTTTGTCCCGCTGAAAATACCAAATTTTTTGTCCCGCTGAAAATACCGAATTTTAGTCCCGCTGAAAATACCGAATTTTTGTCCCGCTGAAAATACCGAATTTTTGTCCCTCTGAAAATACTGATTTTTTGTCCTGCTGAAAATACCGAAACTATATTTCTCGCCGAAACTATATTTTCGCCCAAACTATATTTCTCGCCGAAATTATATTTCTCGCCGAAATTATATACCGAATATACCCGCTGAAAAAACCGAATATACCCGCTGAAAATACTAAAAATACCTGCTGAAAATACCGAAAATACCCGCTGAAAATACCGAAAATGCCCGCTGAAAATACCGAAAATACCCTCTGAAAATACCCTCTGAAAATACCCGCTGAAAATACCCGCCGAAAATACCCGCTGAAAATACCCGCCGAAAATACCCGCTGAAAAAATTTTAAACGAAAATACCGAAAATTACGTATCGGTGTACTACCCTTAGTTTGCAATATATTCTCCAAAATTAAAGTCAACCCTTCTCCCTTACTATCAACCCCTAGTAGCTTCTCTTTAATTACACACTAAGTTTATGTCCCTACTAAATGTGTGCAAAGATTCATCAAGATCCAAGTCACAAAATTTTATGGCAGTAAAAAATTCCTGGGCTATAATAGCCCATGATTTTTGACCTTGAACCCCGAATTTTAGGAATTAGACCTGCCATTTCCATAATTCGACCCCGCCGGTTCCGAAACCGGTGTCCGTTATTGAGGTTTTCCATTCGTTCTTACGTAATTCGCAGTTGAGTGTGAGAAAGTAGAGCATTTTCTAACTCCCATACCATTGAAGTGACAAACATGATATATTATATTCGAACATAGTTTTCAAAATACCGTAAATGTATAGAATTTTTAACGCTACCCCTAGGGGTAGTTCACATGTAAATGTGTTTACAAATTATTTTCCGTTATTTTTACTACTTAAAAAATCTACATTTTCACAGAATACATAAAATTACATTTAGAAAAATATCCGGTACTCAAAAAAGTTGTAAAGTATTTAATAATAAGTATTTCCCTTCCACACACTAAATAAAACATTGGAACAAATACTGCACTATGCACTAAAACTAATTTGGAAGACAGCTGGGGGCTGTTTCCCAAAATAATATTAGTGTGTAGTGCTTCGTTTGGACGTCGCTTGAACGCACTAAATACATGTTAGTACACAACCGGGCTATCGAAAAATTAATTATATCTCCCAAACCCATGAAACGAAAAAATTGAAATTTGGTATCTGAGTTACAGATGCTAAGAGGCATCTATAAAAAAATCACCAAAATTTTGGTGTTGTTACAAGGGGTAGTTTACTTGAAAATTTTTCAAAAAAATATTTCTGTTTCCCACACCTATTATGGGAAAAAAATTAAACTTGGAATGTGAGTTGCAAAATATAAGAGTCATCTATAAAAAAGGTACCAAAATTTATGGACGGGGTATAAAATGAAAAATGTTTCTCGGATTTTTTGATAGAAGTAAGTTTCATGCATTTGTACAACTGGCTCATGTAATTCATATCTATTATATTGTTTTTTATTGTATTTTATTAAAATTTAATGTAGACTCTAAATTTTTAAGTCTCCATTCGATATCTACTCATTCAAAAGTTACAAATAAGAAAAAAATAAACCCATCAAAAAGTACAGATTTTAGTCAAGTAATCTTTTCAACTTTAACCATATCTCGAGAATAGAGTGACCATTCGTACTGATTTTGTCAGTACAGTACTGATTTTCAGACCCTTGTACTGATAAATAAATTGTAACATATTGTGTACTGATTTTTTACATACTGTACTGAATGTACTGATTTTCGATATTTATAATTATTTTTGATAGATGTTTAAACATTTTCATATAATTTAATTATTAACTAAAATTTCTACCTCTCGACATGGTTTGATTTTATTAGTAAGCAGGGCATGTAACCGGTTAAAAAAACCGGTTAATATAAACCGGTAACCGATATTTTGAACGAAAATTGCGAACTTTAACCGTAATTTTAACCGATAATTTTAAGACCGAAAATACCGATATCCGTTAACCAACAATAAAGTAAACCGGTTAAAAACCTTTATTTTACTATCATTTAACGCGAACATTTTAATTTTTTTATATCTGTGTTATTTACCTATTTGTATTTGAATCTGTCATGACAGTTTTTATAATTTATAATTTATTGGAGTGTCATAAAAGTAGGTAGTCCCTTTGTCACTATTAGTCAAGTTTACAATTGATAAGTGACCTGGGTTTTTCTAATGGTATTACGGGAATTTTTGTGAATATTCGTTAAATAAGTTTTATTGTTTTATTCGTTATATTTTTTCAGATGGTAATATTTTAATTTTTTTTTAATTATTTTTTATTATATTTTTTGTAATTATTTTTTATTATATTTTTGTTTTTTTTTAAATAATTTTTTACCGATATATTAACCGGTTTAAACCGGTTTCCAATTTATAAAAACCGGTTTTAGAACTAAAACCATTATTATTATAACGAATAAAACCGAAGAACTACGTGCCTATCACATACTATGGGTCACCTGTATTTAAATAGTTTCTGTACTGTGGTATTTGAAAAAAAAAAAAAAAAATTACATTGGAATTATTATGAAACATATAAATATTTAACAATGTTTTCAACCTGCATTGAAAAAAAATTATAATAATATATAAAGTAATTTACTTTAAAAATATTATTTTCATTAAAAATATTTTCTCTGATCGTAAGAAAATGATAACTTTCTGATTTGATTTATTCTGAAAAATTCGTCATAAAACATGTTACAGTTACCATGATTACAAAGTAAAATCGTTGTGAAAAACAATTTCTCATGTCAAATAAGGATAAATAACAATTAATGATTAGGCAATTAGTGGAAATATAAATTATAAATTTAAGAAAAAGCACTTACGATTTTCGAGGTTCTGATCCATCCAGTTTTCTAGAAATGTTTTCAACCATAGTTCTTTCGCGGTTTAAATATTTCTTCTTTCTGCATTTCTGTCATTATAGAAACATACCTGAAACTGTCAGTCTATAAAAATATAATGTTTTAAATATAACTTTTGGATAGGTTATATTTTAATATCTACTACTATACATTTTTAAATAACACATAAGAATTAAGAATTGAAAATTGTATTATAATTTCTTTAGCTCTAGCAAAATAAAAAATATTTTATATTTTTCTAAACTACTACTCATTAATAAAAAAAAAACTATTAGTTATTTTTACAATTATTAAAATATATGAACATATTTTACAATATTTGCTGCACTATTATTTATAAAAAAATATTTTGCACTCACCAATATAAATTGCTGCTTCTATAAGAAATTATACCATTTGAAATAGGTTCTGCTTCATTTCTATCTATTATTCCCTAAAAATATCTGAAGAAAGAAATTTATAAAAATTGCTTCATCTGTAAATTATATCAATATAATATTAAAGTGGAGATGTTGGTCCCATCCTCTATTATTTTACATTTGATGTTTAGAGGATGGTTAAGCCCTGCCACCACGACAAGGTCTCTCCACGACGGCAAGGGGGGAAGGGATGGTTTTGGGTTTAAGGAAAGGAGGAAGACTTAAAACTATTGCGACTTAAATCTAACCGCGACTTAAAAGTTATTCGGCGCGACTTAAACTAATGCAGTGTACTTCCAGCGAAAAGGGTCAGGGGTATTGGCATGAAAACCAAGAAAGAAGTAGAAAATGAAAATATAATATTAATTATTATAGTCTATGTACAAACTCACTCCACAATTAGACATTTCAACACGCTAGCGGTCAGACACCCTTCCGGCCCTCCAGTACTAACGCCCAAAATGGTAAAAGGGCAGCAAGATGCACCAAGCACATCCGTAACTCTAACTTATAGACACGCTAATACGAGGGCGGTATCACAACCCTTCCGTGCAACCCATACCAACGACCAGAATGCTGTAAGCAGAGAAAGGAGTGCCTCGACTTATAATATACTACGGGGTATTGCACATTCAAAATTCAAATATTATAATTGGAGGACTTTAAAATCAAAAATTATTTTTTTAGGGAAAAATTAATGGTTGAAATTAGTAATAGGAGTAAATTAAAAAATTAAATCCAGCAATATTTGTACAAAAATGGCATAGTAAAAGTTGTGTAATATTTACATTTATAGTAAATTAAATAATATACTCATAAATAAACAAAAGCAAAACAATTAATAAAACAAGGCACATTAAAAACCTAAAATAAGTTGTACCTAAAAGCTCGTCGTTACTGAAAACTTCCCGGGTAGTTTTGCAGTAAGGATTTGCTTCCATTCATACATCATACCTTATATCTATACACATCACATCTCAGTCCTAACCATCACACTATATATACATTTTCATACATTGTATTTAATCATCACACCTTATATTTAATCATCACACAATATATTCAATCATCACACTATATATTCAATTATCACACCATATATTTAAACATCACACGTTAAATTTTACCATCACACCTTAAATTTAATCATCACACCTTAAATTTAATCATCACACCTTATATTTAATCATCACACCTTATATGTAATTATCACACCTTATATTAATCATCACACCTTAAATTTAATCATCACACCTTAAATTTAATCATCACACCTTAAATTTAATCATCACACCTTAAATTTAATCATCATACCTTAAATTTAATCATCACACCTTAAATTTAATCATCACACCTTAAATTTAATCATCACACCTTAAATTTAATCATCACACCTTAAATTTAATCATCACACCTTAAATTTAATCATCAGACATTATATTTAATCATCACACCTTATATGTAATCATCACACCTTATATTAATCATCATACCTTATATTTAATCATCATTCCTTAAATTTAATCATCACACCTTAAATTGAATCATCACACCTTAAATTTAATCATCTCACCTTCAATTTAATCATCACACCTTATATTTAATCATCTCACCTTATATGTAATCATCACACATTATAGTAATCATCATACCTTAAATTTAATCAGCACACCTTAAATTTAATCAGCACACCTTAAATTTAATCAGCACACCTTAAATTTAATCAGAACACCTTAAATTTAATAGCACACCTTATATTCAACATTACACCTTATATTTAATCATCACACCTTATATGTATTCATCACACCTTATATTTATTCATCATACCGTTCCTTACATCTAAGCATCACACTTTATATCTAAGAAGCACACTTTATATCTAATCATCACACCTTATATTTAAGCATCACATTTTAAATTTAACCATCATACCTTGCATTCAACATACCTTATATTTAATCAGCACACCTTGTATCTAACCATCATACCTTATATTTAAACATCACACCTAACCATCATACTTCACATGTTCACTCCACACTTTATACCTAGATCTCATTTCATACCTAATGTGCCAAGTCTTATTAATTTGTTTAGGAATAAATTTAATGCAATATATTTGTATGATACGGTATCAGTTAAAGTTAAGATTAAACAATGTCAACAATGTATCACGGAAATAATTCAAATTAAAAATGAGCTTATGGGAATTAAATTTAATGAAGTCGTAAAATATTCAGGGAGGATATTATTCTTAAATATCAAAATTAGACTTACTATTTCAGTGGTGAGAAAAAAAACTGAGAAGTACCTGCTTCCCCCCTTACGTCTATATCTTATATCTATATCTTATATCTAGCAAGTAGCTGGAACCTGAAACAATAAAAAATATGAATTAGTTTATTTATAACAAAATTTGTTTTTAATAATTATAAAAAAAATATTTGTACTGCACACTAGTTTCAATAATAATATTGTAGTAGTAAATCGCAATAAATTATTAAAATTCAAATTAAAAAATAAAATTATAAATTGTGCTCACCTGATGACTGCTGAAAAGACACTGAAGATTTCTGTGTCGTTAATTATCATTTTAATAAATGAATAAAGGTAGGGGGATTACGAAATAGCTAACAGTTATTCAACGTTATATTAAAATTATTATATTAAATTAATAGTAGGGTATTAGCTAACACTATCAAGTATAAAATATAATTTAAATAAAAAATAAATATGTATATGTAAATAGAATTGTAGTGTTACCGATGTCTAGGACGTACGAAATTGGCACACCGAACAATGGGTAAGAAGACATAAGTGAAATATATGTTTCTAATTAATTTAATTATAATTGTTACATATTTCTTTTGTTCTACCATATAGTAAAAAAATATACAGTGTGATTGAAAATGTGGAAAGGCCCTTTTATTTTATTTTATTATAACAGATGTACACTCAAACCAACTAGTCCCCGTACACCATAATAAAGGAAAAAAGTTTTCTATTATTTTAAAGTTTTTTATTGAATATTTATATACACGAAATAAATTTTATATTATAACATACTGTATTAATAAATAAAATAATGTATTGACTTTTTTTGAATTTTGTTTAAAATTTGTGAACTTTTACCGTAATTTTAATCGATATTTTTAAGGCCGAAAATACCGGTAACCGTTCATCATAAAAAATAAATTGGTTTTAGCGAACATTAACCTTCATTTTAATAATACTATTTAGTGCGAAAAAAATTGAATTTTTCATATCTGTTATATTTGTATTTGAATAAGACTATATGAGTCATGACAATTTCGATTTTATTGGAGAGTCACAAAAATAGGTAGTCCCTTTGTAAGCTTTAGGCATCAAGTTTAAAATTGAAAAAATTACTTACATTTCTCTGAATGTGTTATCGGAATTTTTGTGAATTTCTAGTTTGATTTTGCATGCAGCATGAAACATAATCGCTTTTCATTTGTTCCTAATATTATTATTTTTTTAATTAAGTTTTCTATTATTTTTTTTATTAACCGATTTATTAACCGGTTTTCAATTTTTAAAAACCGGTTTTCGAACTAAAACCGTTATTTTTATAATGTTCTCAATATGGGTTAACCGTTAACCAGTATTTTTATCGGTTACATGCCCTGTTAGTAAGTGACTTGGTTAAAAGGCTTGATTTTGAGAGGAACTGTAAACTTTAGTACTAGCAATAAAATTACAGCTGTAATATTGCTATAATTTTCCATTTGTTTTTAAAGCTAATGTAGAAGAAGCAAAAATAATATTTTAAAAGTTATATTCGGATTTATAAATGTTTTGCATGAGAATAATAAAAGCCTAGAAGAAATCAAATTTAAAGAAACTAAAACAGTATTAAATAAAACACTGCTTTAACACAATAGAAGAATTTTTAACATTAATCATCGTATATGGCATCAAATTTCATTTAACTTTTATCACTTTTTTTAAATATAAATATAAAATAGGTTTTGTACTGATTTCATTAAAAAAATAAATTTTCTATGCAGTTTTGTATGTTTAGCGGCATAGAAAATACAGTCGAAGACAGCTTTATCACTATTTAAGTGGTGATTTCTCCACTTACCTTGTGTCTAATTGCAGCCACTGGACTGCAAACAGATATCTGCAACTATACAAACGTTCAAAACATGCACAGTATTAACTGTATTAACGTATTTACCTCTTAATATCGTCTGGAAGGGTAACATCACATATTTAGTTCGTAAATTTTCAGCGGTTACAAAAAATCTTCATTTCGTGGTCAAATTCAGATTCCTTGAAAATTATACTATAAACCCTGTCGTTTTATTGCTTGGAGAATGTTTAGTACGCGAAACATAAATGATTTTCTCTTGTGGCATCGGCTGTCGGTTCTTCTAACAGTCATCAAATAACTATATTTATTGAATTATTGCCGATGCATATTTTCTTTATTTTTAGCGCTATACCTCTCCAAGGAGTCTACTTAAAACTTTCTAAAAGCAAATTCATATGAATATAACTTTTAAAGTATATTGATAAGAAATATAAATAATAAAAAAAAAACATGAAAGTATGTTACTAATTATATAAAATAAAACAAAACATAATGAATTCTGAAGGGTGTTAGTAATGTTTACATTAAATCTTTATTTTCTATCACCTAAACATTGATCATTCTTTAGTCTACATAAAATATCACAATATTTACTTATTTAATACAAATCTCTTATTATTGACCATTTTAGTATTGATGAAAATATGACATGTGGAAACATTCTTTGCTAAAATTAAAATCGGAACAGTTAGGTATTGTAATGGATGCGCTATACATATGTAACATTATGCTTTTGAATATTGCAAATGTAGATATCTTCTTGATATGTAAAACATTATAAATGTTTCAAATAATACCAGATATGTAAACACTGATTTTCATATACAAACAAATATGTTAATTTAAAACATTTGCAATATCAATAAAACAGTCTGATATGAATCAAATGACACATTTTCGTTCGAAAATGGCTTATGAGATATGTTTTATATTAATGAGTGGGTATATACAATTACGTACACTAAAATTAGTTAACTATACAAATTTGATTTAAAAATAGTTGACATCGTCCGAAACCGATGGCATCTTTAAACTTTAAAGTCTCTTTAGGGAACAACGATGGGAAAACAGACAGATATTTCATTTGCTCAATGTCCTTATATTATGGAAGCTCAAAAGAGCTTTGGGAAAGCACACAAAGCACAAATGTCAGTTATTTGTCACACAGAGTTGAGAACCACTTTTTCATCTAATTATCTGACTGAATTGTCAAATAATTGATGGAATAAAATTATTCGATTAATGACGTCCCTTGTATTAAAACTGAGGCCGTATATTTTAATAATAAAACTAAATATTGAAAAATATACGGTCCTATTGGACGTGAAGACGTCATAACACACATAAAGTTTATACAGGGTATTACAAACTGACTAAAAAGAGCAACATAAAATCCAGAAATTTCTTTTTTGTCAGTTTGGGGCATCCCGACCATCAGAATCAGTCGAGCCAACACTCAACACTGGTGGACGAATTTACACGCAGCTCTCCGGCAAACGGCTGGCCATCAGGCGTTCCTTGATGGCCAAACCGTTCAGCTCTAAGTCCGTCGCTGTCTTGGACACCGTCACGGAACTCCCCGTGCTGTTCACGCCGAGGCGCAGGTCCTTCGGCCGAGAGTCCCTGGGGTAGGTGCCCATCGATGCCACTGGGTTCGAGTATTGGTGATACTAGAAACGAAATTCAATTAAAGCTTCGCTAGTCCAGGTCTCTCGCTGTTATTAACTTTGAGCGGAAATGCTCTATTATTAATAATAGTTATTTACTTAACATGACAGGGACGTTAATCCTATCATGACAAATCAAATACAGAAATTGAAACTACCACGAATTAGTCATAAAAAGTAACCTCCCTGACGAGACAAATATTAATGTTTCTATGAAATAGTACCAAAATTTAAAATCACTAAATATTATTTATATACATTTATACATAAGCATATAATCTGTTCAAACACGAGAGTCAACATGAAAGTGTAAACCCACGTCAGCTAAGCGTATATTTCCGTCCTACTTCCCTAATTATTTTAGATAATAAAGCTCCAAATGTCAGTAGTAGACCATAAAATAATTTTACGTGCTTTGTAACACCTCAGAAAATTAGGTATGGAAATGACTTAAATCATCCTAAAAATAGCGGTAGCCATGGATTTGAAACAAAAAATAACAAATGTGTAACGGTTTATCTAGCAAGTTACGCTGCGTTGATTTAATTTCGTTGTTATTTCTGATTACTCTTGAAGTGAACAATATATTTCTGAGGTTACAAGGCGCGTAAAATTTATTTTTGCATATTGATTAAGGTGCAGAATTTTATGCTTTGCAACTTTTATTAGAAGCTTTTTTGGCTACAATAATTAGGGCAGCAGGAAATTACGAAAATATGATTTTACACCCCTACGTTCAGGTGTTTGGGTCACAACCCTGTATATTTAACATTTAATATATTAGCTGACATAAGTTTTGTCATCTATTTTCTTATTGATTTCTTTATTTCTTTGACTTCAAATAATTTAGTTTTTTTTTAAGTATTAATAATATATGATTAATTTTGTACAAAACTATGAAAAATACTGCTAGTGTAAATGTGATTTTTGCATTCGCTCCTCATAGTAAAAAATAAAGTATAGTAAGCTCAAAATTTTCTTGGGTACCAATAAATTATTACCACAAAATTGTAGAGCTAAGTGGTAATTTAGAGACTAACTGTTCGTGTACTCATAGAGTATGGTCTTTAATGAAACGAATTGAAGATCTGGCTCCCTTTGATTACAATCTCTTAAAAGTTTTCTAGTTATTTAAAAATGAGAGAAGCGTAATTCTTTGAAGGAATAAGAAAATTAGAAATATGTTGCGGAAAATGTATTGAACTTCGACTAAACTTGTATTTAACATCAAACAAAATTATTCATCCAACCACCTTAGTATCTGAAACAACTTACTACTGGTTCCATAACAGGAGGAGGACCTGGACTGATCCAGTGTGTTTTAACGAATTTGTTATTCGTGCCTCCTGTTCCGTCTGCAGATGTTATTAGCGCAGTTTGACTTTGGCCGTTTGAAGAAGTTCTTGCACTTTCTCCGTCTGGCGATCCTGAAACAAGAAACAGTTCAGTACGAAGAAGTTTAGAAATGAACGTTTCCCTACCATATTTGTTGGGTATGACATCTGGATCCTGTTCATCCAGAGCTTCCCGGGGGCTGACCGACCTCAGCAGAGGTTTCACACTGGCGCCGCCTCCGCCAGGCCCCGTGCCGCCGTGAACGGCGTCGGGGTGGGGCGACGCCGACGTCGTTTTATGCTGAAAAAGGAACCTGAAGCCTGCTCCTCTACGAAGACGAACTGCTACCAGGAGGACGATGATTATGAGAGTGCACATGGCTCCAATTAAAATGCCCAGCAGAGGAGAGATGCTTAGCGAACCATCGGATGCTGCAATGGAAAAAAATATAAGAATAATTATAACTTAAAATGTAATTAATTAATTTGAAATTATTTTTTTATCATCAAACTTTTGTGACGTCACAAGTGAAATATTCGCATGCCTGACTTTTTGACAATAGGTCGTAGGTTGAAGCAAAATGCCATGGGAATACATTTTTTTTTAAATCTAGGCCTCTTTGAGTGAAATGTAATATAGAATATCACTTTTGAATAGTGTTGTCGTCTAGACTGTCTAGACCCTTTTCTTGTCTTTTCTAGATTATTACGACAAAAGTGACAAAAGTCTTGTCTTCAAATTTCGAGACAAGACAAGTCTTTGTTATTTTAGATCAAGACAAGAAAATTCTACACAATTTTCAAGACTCTAAAATAATTAAATAATCATGCGAAGTTTGTTCCACCCGAGCTAAAACAGTAATGTAAAGTAGATCTAGAGTCTTGATATCTACACAAGACTTTTTAATCTAGACAGACTTAGTCAAGACTTGACTTGAAATTTCTAGAAGAGACAAGATTTTGCAGTCTTATCTCGACTTGTCTAGACAGCAACACTATTTTTGAAGACAATCTTAATAATTAATTAAAAATATTAAAAAAAACATTAAACTTCCCCCATTGTTCTTGAGGAAAAAGTGTGCGGGTAGTGTTATCATGTGACACTTTATTGATATATTATTTTGATTTTATGAACTAGAAAATTATTTATAATAATAAGGGATTTTCTGTTTAATTTACTTTGAAATGTGATATAGTAAAATCCCTTTCTAACGACATCGAAGGAATCCTAGAAATTTCGTCGCTATATCCGGAGATCGCTTTAACCAATGAAAGTAAAGTAACGATGGCGTCTATGGAATAAATGGTTACATTTTGACGTCATAAATTTGTCGCTAAAAGAGGTATCGTTATATTTTATTGTATTTTCTTTGATTCTTTCTTAACAATTATTTTTTGTGAACCATATTTTTGAAAATATATTACAAATTTTTGGAATTTTTTTTAATTTAATTAAAAAAAATAAGATTTTCATGCAACCCCGGTTACAATTAATCAACATTTTGATTTAAGTATATGTTTTTACAGTTATCAGTTTCAGTTGTATCTTTGGTTTCAAAATGCAAATACAATTTTTAATTTCTATTTTGAGGGAGTTCTTCGAAGCTTCGGTGCGTAAGCGGTGATTGCCTACGTAATAATTTTTGTGATCCCACACATCAGGCGCGGTTGAGGATGAAATATAGTAGTCGGCAACAAATTTATAAGAAAGAATTATTCGCATTCGTAATTAAAAACGTTAACGGCAACACGGGACGACAGGGTGACAGTTGGCGTCCACTTCTCCCTCCATAATTCACACGAATTTCGAACTCGCGACATTCACATTTTAATTTGCGAAATAAAAGTAAGTTTTGACAGCGTGTAAATTACTGCCGGGGTCCTGGTCATCCCGAAAGACAAATCATCCCGTTTGGTTATTGTTAAACAGTGTGTGACGTAATTTACGGCGCGCTTTTGTTCTGTCCTCGCCGTTGGAATTAATTCTCGTGGATGTGGCGATGGGGACCAGAATTTTCAAAATTTTATGAGTGCAGCGATAAACATTGACGCTTGCGTCCAATTTGTACGGTTTTTAGTTCGGAGACAACTAACATTCGTTCAAACTTTTGGTTCTGCTCGTGTACTGAAAATATATTAGCTACAAACAAAAAAGCATGGACATTATTCATCAACTCTTGCAAAAACTGGTGACTGAAAACATCGCTAAAATATAAGTAAAATATTGGAAGACTTCTAATCTATATGCAATAAGCAATTGCTAAGTATTTTAGATGTAATAAAATACTGTTTATAATTTTGAAGTGAATTATTTATTAAAAAGTAGAGTTTTAAATGCTGCCACCAGGTTATTTTTATAATTTAGAATAACCAAACTAAATTATGGAAATATTAAATACTGGGTGTAAACAAAGCGATAATGAAATATATTAAAATGAAAGAGATATAATTAAGATAAAAGTTACAAGTTAAAATTACTAATTAAGGGTTACAAATATAAAAGTTAACTCTCTATTAAATGGTTAAATGTGAGAAAAAATATAATTTTATTAATATTTGAATTTACTTACAATTAATATATACAACGTGAGTCAAGATTGACTCTATTTTAATCGACTGCTACCGATTGACTGACTAGTCTTGCTAATTTCCAAAAGTTTACTTCAAACGACACTCTCTTTTAGTTACAAAGTTCATCCCCGTTTTCTGATTCTCTCAATCTAACTGGTTATCTTCTCCGTGGGCGTGTAACCAGACCATGTACCAAAAGCCTCCAACACAACCCGAAGATTTCATAAAAAAAAAGAAAACTACCAGTGTCTTCAGAGAAACAGAAACAGTTTAAAGGATTGATGGTTTATGGTCATTCCAAGAAACTTTCAAAGCAATATAACAATAAACATAAAAACCAAATGAAATTTTGAAATCCTTTACAAATTTGGACT
Organism: Stenolophus ochropezus; assembly: GCA_035578165.1. Classification (NCBI taxonomy): domain Eukaryota; kingdom Metazoa; phylum Arthropoda; class Insecta; order Coleoptera; family Carabidae; genus Stenolophus; species Stenolophus ochropezus. The sequence goes on along the minus strand of JAQOWZ010000018.1, from coordinate 14,375,893 downwards.
ATTTATTACCAGAACGTATTTTGAAACTAGTCAACAACGAAAGATAAACAACAAAACGAAGTATTTGTTTAACTGGATCAGGTATTCTGTTACAAACAGATAAATAGAAGGTAATTATAAATCAATATACTATATATTTATATTGATGTAGTTCTTGGATCAGTGATCAGAGAAAATTTAATTTACATATTTTTTATCGAGAATTTTATGCACAATCCTAATTTCCAATGTGTAAGTTTTTATTTTAAATCGTTTGAAAAAGCATATACAAATATGGGTAAAATAAAAGCACAGAAGAAAAAAGTATAAAAATTGCTGAAACAATATGTTTTCACTGTGCTTCCTCTTTGTACCATTCGTTAGAAACAATGTTTTGTAAAAATTGTGATACAGATTTAATTTTTTTAAGAACAATTCAATATATTTTACTGTTTTAAAATGTCACGTAAAAATGTGGAACAAGAGCAACTAAATAATACTGAAGATGGAAGTTGTACGGAACTATGAAATGTGTGCTCTTTTTGTTAGTAATGTCTACGTGTAGGTAATAAGCGTTTACAGAACAATTATAGAATTTAGTGCTATCAAACGTCCGTTTTCCTATTCACAGTCTTGGATCCCGTCTGTACCGTTTTGTCTACGTCAGAATCACTCGCACGTTTCAAGATGGATAGCTCAAGGGATTTATGAGAACCACGCCTTAATATGCACACTTCTACAAACGCTATTGTATAGAATACGCTATTAGAAACACACAATAAATGTACGGAACATTACGGACTTCACTTCAAAGAGAAATTAAAATTATTCTAAGATGAAAACAATTTTATACCATTGGGAATTCATATTGGTGTGGGGTGAATATATTTGAAAATTGTTTAATGTTTGTTTGCAAGTTAAGCAATTTGCCATATCTGATGAAAACTCAACCGAGTAACTATTAACATATGTGATTAATGTTTCTGATTAATTAATTTAAGTTTGATTGCATTAAAACGGTGGATTATTGTTAACAATGTTCAGAGCTGAAAATCAATTCAACTTTAAAAGGATTATGCTTTAAGAAACGTTGAAGTTTACGAAACAATTTAAATGTTTAATGTGTACTGACGGAATAAGGCGAGAATGAAGAGTAATCGGATTAAAAACTGAAATGGAATTTTATTATTCCGTTGCATTACCGCGCTCATCATAAATTATACCAGGAATTTGTTACGATTCTAATCATTCAAATTGCAAGTTTCATTTCTTTAAAAATTAAAAACATTTATTCCTCCCATTTATTCCTACTATACCTTGTTGAAATATGACAGAAACTGAAACTTTCTTAAAGAAAAACAGAAAAGTTTTACATAGTTTCTATCTTTCTTCAGTTTTAAAACGGATAAATATTTTCCTTACCAGTTCGCTTCTCGGCATCACGGAACAGAACCTCTTCGGTAGGCACTCCATGACTTCGTCCCTTGGCATTGACAGCAAAGACGACGATCCTGAAGGTGACATCAGGTTCCAGATCCGTTAGAACAAACCTGGGTTCGAGAGCAGTGATGTTGTATCGTGGAATCGCTGACGTACTGGTGTACAACTCCAGGACAAATCGTTGGGGAAGACCTCCGTCGAAACCAGGCACGCATGATACCTCCACTGAAGAGGAAGTTTGATTGTTGAGGGTGCAATTGCGAACTGGGAAGGGTTTGCCTGCTGCCACAACCTAGAGATTTTAAATTGAAATACAATAATTTTGCACAAGTTGGACAATAAATAATAGGTTATTTAAGCTCAGTGGCGGCTCGTGAACTAAACTTTTGGTGATGCCGGTGGTATTAACTGAACAAAAGTAAACTTAAATTTAATTTCTACCCACTTAAACTACATTTGAACAACTACAAATGCATGTATAAATAGACCAATTAGAATGCTCTTGAGGAATGCCTCAAGATTCTCTTTTCTGAAGCAAGTCGTGCAACGAGAAAAAAATCGATATACGTTTATCATTGTAAAAACAGCACAGTCGTACATTGATGAAGTTTGAGGCAGATTTTTTTTTGCCTCAGTATTTCTGTTGGCACTGTACTGTGCGCTAAATTTCAACTTCATAGAAGATTGAAATACAATGCAAATTCTCCTCTCATCATTTTATTTGGTGAGGCATTTCCTCACTTGCCTCCCCTGACGAGCCGCCACTGATCCAGCTCAATCGAATTACGAGAAATTAGTTGAAAAAAACAGAAAGAATATACATAATGTATATTAATAAAGAAATAAAATGAAAATTTTGATTGGGGACTAAAAAAGATTACTAATATTTTGATTGGCGACTGAAAAATGTAGTCACAGAGCACTTCAATTGTGCACTTTTAAAGTGTTATCATTCATCATTCATTTTTATTATTTCTTTTACATCTGCGGCAGTATTATTTATGTGTTAAGTATATAAATTACCTTTTAACCTTTTCATGTGTAATACTATTCTCAACCAGTTTATATTATAAATTTTATTTTTTGACTTAAATAGTTGAAATACATATGCAATTATAAAGATTATACAGTAATGTAATATTAACTTATTTTTTACAAACGTAATTTAGAAATACCTTATACTTCAAGGACATTTTAGTCCACGAAGAAAATTGATAATTTCAAACTTTGGGGGTCCGTAAGTCGCTTATTAATTTAATCTTTTTCATCCCATCGGATTTTCACCAATAGTTTGACATATACTTTTAAATAAAATTATAAAAAATAAGAGTGAAATCCCATATTGATTCTTACTTGGAAGACGCAAGGCTGTTCCTGATGTCCTACACTATTTATCGCCCAACAAGTCAGTGTCCCATAATCTAAATCACTCACTGGAGTATACCGAAGTATACTCATAGTCCCATTACTAGTTCTGGCGTATCTTTCTGCTGCGACGTCCAGCGTTTCGCCCGAGTTGTTGAACTTCCACCGGTAGCTTTTAGCCGGGGGATCGGCTTCTACTTCGCAGGCGATGTCGAGGCTTTCGCCCCGGGATGCTCCTACTACGATTATGCGGTCGGTTTTGCAGATTGGGGCGTCTGGAAGAAAAATAAGATGGAGACAAAATAGTTATTTGTGTAACAAGGTTGGAAAGTAGGTGTTTGCAGATGTTAGAGATTGCAGATTGGGTGAAGTTAAGGTTGTAATTAGTCGATGTTTGCAAACATCTTTTCAGTCAGAGGTAAGCACAATTACACAAATAGTAATTTACGTTTAAGGCCGGTAAATAAGTTTTTACGGTATGAATAAGATATTTCGACATGAGTACCGTGAGAATCATTATCGGAAGAATGATGTACAATGTTTTATTTCATACTGATATCAGACAATCAGAATAAAAGTTTTGGTTGTTACTGAAAAATTTAAGATGTTAATCACAAACTTTTAATAGAATTATATTAAAATAAGGTCAGATTTAAAGAATTTAAATTTTGAACTACAAAATAAAAGAATGTACAAATATTTTAAAATAATTTAAAGGACGTATAAGTAAAAATTTATGAAATTTGTATACAGTATGTCCAGATTTCATCGGCCAGCATTGGGATCTCGGAAACTATAACAGCTACGACTTCAGTTAAATAGAAGTTATTGTGCGCATCTGGGGGGCGATTTTAACCCTGTCCTTGTTATTCCAAAATTCCCCATACCATAGGTCATGAGAAAATGACGAGAAACTGATTTTGGTCCATTTCTTCTTCTACAAATAATTCCTAAATAGTAGAGTATCCGGGAAATGCAGCCTACTTGATTGCAGTTTTGCATACCTGATAAAATTTGTTTTAAACGATATTTCTCTGGAACTAATGATCGGATTTGAAAAATAAAAAAAATGTTGAAAAGGGAATTCAAAGGCCTTTCGAACTGTATCATGTTTGCCACCCTTTTCCATTTGAAATTTTTGAGGTGCAGTCCACCCCCAATTTAGGGTTGAAGTTATGCTATTGGTACTAATCCATTCAGGTGTCCCCCTTTATACTAAAATTAACGTGTTCGAGCCTTTTTTGCAAAATTAATGTTAAGTGGCCAAAAATTGCGCTGATAATTTTCGCTGGGCCACCTGTAATTTTTTAGGTAACATTTAAGAGAGCAGGAGTGGTATATTAATTTATAAAATAAGATCATATGCCAAAAATATAATGAAAACACAAAGTTTCCTAGACAATTTTATGTAAAATTCAAATTTTGAAGAATTCGAATGGTATATGTAACCAACCGTATACAGGAGTAGAAAATAAAGTGATGAAATAAGGACACATATTTATAATTTAGTTATAATACAGATCGAAAACTTTCTAGAAAGATTATAAGTTTTAGAATAATCAATATAAGAGAATTTAAAATTCCATGTGGTGCAACTAGCTATAAACATATTTTAGAAAATCTGAGGTCACCAACGATTCCAACTTCTGGAACGTCTTAAATTGAATGTAAACGAGGTTCATCGCGATTTAATGCCGTTGTTGATTTACTGCGAATTCCATCGACGTCGCAGCGCGGCTGGTTTATAAATATGCAAGGTGGCGTCATCACGCACAACAAAAGACACCAGGTTGTTCATTGTTCACGCACACCCCCAGTTAATTAAACTACTCCAAGCCAGGTGCTTTATGAATTCTGCGGTACGAGGATTCAGATTGAGTAGCTTTTTCTCCGCAGGAATTCTCTAATTAATTCTCAACGATACAAAAATGTCCGGAATATATTTAGATATCATTTCTACTCTTACATAAATATTATAACAAAAATATCAAATTTATTTAGGTGCAAGAGTCATTTATAATTATGTAGAGGGGTTTACATAACTTGACATACAAAATGATCTATTAATAATAAATTTAAGGATAAATAATTATTTTTAAATAGTTTCATACTTTAAGTTAATTAATATTTCAGTCTAAAATTACAAAATTGTAATAAAAGAAACAACAGATAATTTCTACTGAAGAAATTATTTTATTATTAACATAATTACTGTAATTTTAATCGTATGAAGTTAAAATTTTCGTTATGTACTCCTAAGATCTAGTTTTGATTTTTGTGGAAAAAGGGTTATACCAGAAACAAAGTTATATAATATCAATGAGGTCTTGCAAAAAATAAGTGAACCTTTTTTTTGTTTAAATTGCACTACAATGTCTAATTTGTTGCTTTATATGAGGTGATTCGTTTTTATTAACATTTTATGTTATGTAATATCATTTTAAAGTATCATACTAAAAAAGTCGCAAAAATTGTGACGTCCGTCGGTTCTGGTATGAAGTTTTTCACGTGTGGATGCCAAATCCTAAATATTATGGTTTGGCGCGTTTGAAAGTTATGGTAAAATGGACCGTCTGTGATTTAAAGCATTATAAGGAATTTATATGCCACTATATTTGAAGAAGATTATTCAATTTGTCAGTTTGGAATTTAAAACATTATATTTCACGTTTGAACGAAGTGAAGTTGGGTAAGAACCTTGATTCGTCACAGGCCAAGGGGGGATGTGGGGTAATTCATGTAGCGTTTTGAAGGATATGATTTTTAATAATTTTTTCCTTATTAAAAGTCAATTTGGAGAAAAATATAAGACCCGTATTTTTAATCGTACAAGACCTAATAAATCTTATTGCATTATGAAACCCATTTTTTTCTTGTTCTTAAGATATTTGCGCTCAAAGTTGGATCTCACCACTTTTTAGCCATTAACTCAGAAATCTTAACATCTCAGATTTTTTACAATTTTTAAAAATTCTCTTTAATTTTTGTATCTTTTGGAATAGTTTTTTGAAAATTGTTACTCTTAGGTAATTCGGCGAGAGTAGAAGGGTTAGATTTTACGGGATTAAAATTGCCCGAACAAACGTAGAAATTTATGAAATTTAATTTAAATTAATTTGGGTGTGTAAATTTCAAATTTTTAAACGAATGTTCGGTATATTTTATCGTTTTCGCTATATGGATATTGTAAGTTGGTTGGTACCTCCGCCATTTTTCGTTATTTCAACTTTCATGTGTGAAATATATTTTCAAAGATTGTGGACATAAAAATTAACTTACATTGTACACGGAATCCCAGTTCATTGCTGAGAGTTTCTCCTTCAGTATTTACTGCTGAACAGACGTAGATGCCTGCACTTAGTCTAGTTACTTTTTGAAGGACTAGACTTTGGTTGCTACGTATTATCCTGGCCGACATGTTGTGGTTCAGGACTAATCCCTATAACAAAAGAAAGAGAACAGTTAATAATATTACATTTCAAGTTAGTAAGAAGTAAAAGATTCACAATATACAAAATAATTTTAATTAAAGAGAAAAGTGAAAATTATGGAATATACTATATACCGTGTGTTTGTGTTCCAAGAAAGTGTTGTCGTAGGAATTTAAAATGGGAAAAGAGTTTTTGGCAAAATAAAAACTGTCCGGCAAACTATTAAGACACCATGTTGTACAGGAAAATACTACATGACTTTCTACATCTTATTTAATACAGATGACTTCATTTTAATAGCATAATTTAATGAAATTTACAAAAATAAATTAAAATTTTTCGCCTCTAATTTTTATTGCTCTCTACACGCAACGTTGACAAATGTCAATTCGTCAATGAAGTCATCTGTATTAAACAAGATGAAGAAAGACATGTAGCATTGTCCTGTACGATATGGTGACTTAATTCTTAGCCGGACAGTTTTTATTTACCAAAAACTGTTTTTCCATGTTAATGTCTATGACAACACTTTTTTGGAACACACCGTATATGTATATATAGATAGAAATAGTCTTTATTGCTGGTCGACATAAAATTATTAAAAATGTGAGAACAACTTTTAGGTATTTAAAAAAGTAAGGAGAATTAAAGGAAATGAATAAATAAAGAAACATCGTAGGGTAATTGGAATAAAACAAATATGTTTGCAAGTCCACGATACTAATTCACCGGGCGAATGATTCGATTTGACTGAGTCGAGCACTCGACCGAAAGAAATAGAAAACTCAGCTCTCGAGGTCTGCACTCAACATTCAAATTTTCTCCGCCAACGAAGAAATGAGCATCTTTCAACGTAACGAAGCACATTCTCCTCTAACGAATTTTATATTTCGCTTTCTGGCTCGCATCAACATTGTTATTACCCAAATACGTGATTCGAGTTAAGTGAATTCATCAGTTCTGAATTAAGAGCAACCAACAGGCCAACAACTTTTGGAGAAACACTTTGTTGCGTTTATTTATTAATCATTATATTTGATCCAAAGGTTTTTCAGTAAAAACTGGTTTTATTTCTTCAAGTACTGTGGATATGAATAATTTATTCTATAGTTGTACAGAATTAATCTTTAAAGTTTTAATGTGCATATAACTAAAACAATTTACTAAATAGCTACAACATTATCATTTGTTTGTTAATGTCTTACTCTAAAAACTTTTATAAATAAAAGAAATTTATTACATTTGGACCATTAAGAGCAGTGGCGTTTTTTTTTCATGTAAGCAAAGAAAGCAGTGTTTGCCTTTAAATTTGTAACTGTTAACATATTTTTATTATATTTATTTATAATTTCTTTATTCAGTATGTCAATACTTAAGGCATTCAGAATTACACAAATGTATTCGCTGTTGCCTACCGCTTCTATTTTATTCCTTGGTATAGTGGGGCGGATATATCGTGAAGCTTAAAGATTAAACTTCAGGGCCCAGCACTAAGAGGCCCCCGGATTGAAAATTAATAAAATTGTAAGATAATATAGGACATACATAAGTATTCGAAGCCATTCTTTCATAGAATGTAGGTATATTTTATACATTGCATAATATGAATTATTTATAAAGATAAGAAAACAATTAGATCTAAAAATCGTAGAATATGTAGTAAAAGTGTTAGTATGTTCGAATTTATTGTAATGTAAACAAACAAATAAAAACAAAGAAATTTTCGGATAATGAGGCATGTAAACAGTTATTTACTGGACGCGAAAAATTTCGAATAGAAACAAAAAAATTTGATTGAAATTTTTCCAAATTTGACTAGTGTATTAAAAATTTTTATAACTTTACCCGTAACAAGTTGGGAGGCCGAATTTTTTGTCCAAATTATCTATAATTAAAAAAAATACAGATCGATATGCCGAAAGTCGACTAAATTCTATTTTCATATTAAAATACACATCAAATTTTTATTTAACATACTATATACCTATATTTGAGTTTACAGCAATTTTTTTGGGGCGCCCAAAAAATTTTAGTTTCAGCTTCCCAAAAGCTAGATCCTCCACTGACATAAAAAATTTACTAAAAAAAACATTCGGCGGTTTAAATTTTGAAGAAATACAAATATTTATTGCAAATGCAGACCTGCAATGGGATTCTTTAACTTTGGTTGCTATTATTTGGACTTGTTATGATATTAATAGCACATATCAACTACAAAGTATATTTGCTAATCTATATAGCAGTAATGGTTATTTATGGTTGATTCGAACTTACATATACTCATACATATATAAAGAACATTCTACGAGTCTACACTGAGGTGGGAATGTCCTAAATTCATTGCAAATTCGAATTTCTACCATGGTGACATTTGACATTTGTAATTGATATTTCAACAAGTGCAGTTGTTTGAGTCATGGAATTACACACCTCCTATGAAGTTGTTGAAAACAACTGTTAAAAATGTAACAAAACTTTTCAACAGACAAACATTACTAATATTGTATTGTTGGTCGTGTTTATTATTCAATAAAGAAAAATCAGTATGAAATAATAAAAAGTGAGGTATTTCTAAATTAAATTTAGCTTTCGCGTATATCATTATTCACAATGTTATTATAATCTCTTATTTGTCATTGCTTGTCTTATTTTATAATAGACGAGACGCCACTGATTAATAGTTCACAGACAAAATACGTACTCCTACTGACTGAAATTCGTTTTCAAAGCAAATATAGAGTTTGTTTATTACAATTCTATAGCCTGGTTTTAATTGGTTAACTCGCTTCGATTCTAACTACGTCGAGTGTGATGTTTAGGGTTCAAATTTGAACAACGACAAATAAAAAAAAATACGGCTGTATTCGAGTGATTTTGAATCCACTAGAAGCTGTAGGTCTCAATAAAATTTGTTACGAAACAAAAACTGTAGGTACTTGAGGTTCTGTTTTGATAATAATTATAATTTTATAACTTTAGAATTAATGTTGTTCTGTGCAGACTGCAGAGAGTAAAGAATGAATTGTGTAAATGTTTGTGAAAGAATTGTTAAACATTTTGCGTTGAATTTTCTTTGTGCCGGCGTGATTTTAAATCTGTTTTGTGCGAGTTTATTTCAACAGTATTCGCGAACACGGTGTACAGAGACATGAAGAAGGCAGACAGGTGTACTTATTTAGATATATTGTTGGCTAAATTACAGCCTCATCTCCAGAAAGGCTTTAATTAAACTCGCTCGCAGTGGTTGATCTGGCCTAAGTCCGCTCATTTTTTAATTATATTTTAACGTTATGGTTGTAATATTTTACTTTTTAACCCAGATTCATATTTTTAATGGCTATGTGTTGTGTTCATTTAGGAGTAATTTAAAAGGGAGATGATTACGGGAGGAAATTGTATTTTAATCAGGTGCTTCAATTAGACTGGAAACAAGAAAATGGGACGCTGGAAATCTGGAGTATTAAACACGAAACGCCATAAATTATGAATTAATGAAAATTACTCGGAGGAATTTAACTTTTTCAAATAAATATAACTTTAGTCTTCACAGCAAATTGCTCTTTTTTAATGGGAATTACTACTTTATTTATTCTTTCTCCCATTATTTTTTTACCGAGAATATATACCATGAATATTTTTTAACGTGAAACATGGGATTTATCATATCCATTGCTACGACTTCATATTTGATTGTCAGCGATGTATACTTGCTTGTCTCGTTTAGAATGAAACACAGGGAAATAATTTGATATTTGCGTTTTGAGTTGTAAAATTTTCTGACAGGCCTAAACCAAATGCAACAACATTTTTAAGAATCGTTAAAAACTTTAGAGGAAATGGTAGAATAGTAGAATGGTCTGCTAGATTACTCGATCTTACTCAAGTAGATTCTTTTTCTTGTGACATTTAAAATCAGAAGTTTGTACTGTGGGGCAATCTCCAAAATTTAGATGCATTAAAAATTCAAATTCAAAATATTATAATTGCCCAAATATCATCGTATGTAATTAAAAATTTTTATAGCAGATTGAGTCTCTCTTCAGTTGGATGGATTTTCGAAAATTTATTGTAATAATTATTGTTTATTAGTTCGTTATAATATTTACTTGCTGTGTAGCAGACTATTCTACTATTCTACTATTGACTCTAAAGTTGTTAGTGATTCTTAAAATTATTGTTAATGAAAATTTTATAATCAAAAAAGTAAATTTCAAATTCGTTCTCTATGTTTCATTTTAATTGAGACAAGCATAGTAGGTATACATTGCTATCAATCAAATATCAAGTCGTAACCATGGTCCATGGATATGATAAATTCCCATGTTTCACATTAAAAAATACGGTATATCTCACAGAACCGTAACAAACTGTTATGCGTCGTATTTCGTATAGCGATTTATATTGGAAAAAAAAATGTGAATAAAGGATAGTAAGTAGAGAAAAAAAAAAGTGAAATGAAGGGAGAAGAATAAAGGGAGCGAAGGAAGTAAAGCAGGAGTAAAATTTCCGCGAATGTGGTTTTCTTTTCGATCGGCGATAATCTTTCGTCGATAATCTTTGGAGGATTGAACATTTCCAATCCGGTGTAATGACGGAATCCCGCTTATCAAGCAATCAAAACCAATCTCTAGCCATCAGAAGCAATCACCCCATGATCGTTGGAAACCTTAACGTCTTCCCCATATCGAGTATCTGCAGAGAAGACAGATTATCTTTAATTAACTTGGACACGGGCTCGGGACGGGGCCACGCAGACGTGTGTCGCGTGCGGCAGCCCAATTGTGTCCAATCTCAACGACGAATGAAAAAAAACAGGAAATCTCGCTGAAAAAAGACGAGAAGTTTCCGTAACGATACAAAAAAGTAACCAGCACGTATCCTGGGAGATTAAATACGTACCGTGCTCAGGACCGCACCGAAAACATTTCGCAAAGGAAATGTTGAAAATCAATATTCATTCTCTTGCTATTTGTCCTTAAATGCTTATTTGTTAATTGTCCATCAACAAATTTTCACACATTTTCTTTTAACGTCTATTGAATAACGTACATTAGTGTTTCACGAGAGTGTAGTATTTTGCCTGGTCTTGCATCAGTCTCGCAAAAAATGCAAGACAAGGACAAAGACTAAACTATACGTCCAGCTATACGAATTTGTTTTTATAATATTTATTTTATAATAATACATAATTGTATTGTATTATAAGAAAAGTATTTGATAATTGAAATTGATATTTGCGAATATTAACATGCAAGACAAGAAATATGCAAAAAAACGAAGATAAAGACAAGACTTTTATATACAAGAGTACCTAATGAAAGACAAGACATACTTCCTTGTCTTGCTTTTCGAGACAAGATAAGAAATTACTAAACAAGACAAGAAATCTTATCTTGTGAAACACTAACGTACATTCTTAGTTTTCCTTATATTTCTTTGATTATATTACAAATCAATTAAGTACATATTACATACAATTTTATCGTTTACTAGACTTTCTGTTGTCGTTCTTTTTTTCTCATTCATTTTCTTTGATGTTAAGCTAACAATCTCTACAAGAAATCTATAGCTTTATGCTGCATTACTACTCATTTTAATACACTAGAAGAAAAGAACAGAAAAAGTGTCTATAAATAAATATCTATGGAACTTGAAAGTCTGTCCCTTCTAGAAATGTTGTACTGTAGAAAGGAAAAGAAGGATGTATTGGAAATCAAATGAATCTATTATAGTGTGTAAAACTGAGAAAATAAAGTCAAAAAAGTAGTATGTACGGTCCACGAGGTTAGATTTTTTAATGATAACTGAATTATCGAAGAGAATCATAAAATGTGAACGTAATGAAAAAGTAATTGTCTTGAAATAAGTATCTATGGTACAAAAATCTGTTTCTTCTAGGAGCGTTGTATCATGTATAAAGAAACTGAAATATGTAGTTCGGAAATTATTTAATTATATTTTTTTAGATCCAGTAAAGTATAAAAAAATCAATTAGTTATAGTACACAAACGGAGAAGAGAAACAGAGGAGTAAGACTTTTGGTAGTTCAGTGGGAAAAATTCAAGATTCATAATAGTTTGTAAATAAGCTAGAAAATGGTATTTGAAGTATTTTTTCTCTAGAACCGTTATATGACAATGCAGAAATAAGAAAAACAGAATTAGAAAGCCTTTTCTTTCTAGGAATATTTTACAAAAGAGAACAAAAGAATACTGTGTAATAAAATGTGTAGAGAGGAGAATGAAATAGTATTTGAGGTCCTGTTAGTTTTAACACCACAGAAAAGAAATTTTTATTTCATCCAGCTCTGATCTTGAATTAGGAAACCACTCATACAACATAAACACAGAAGAAAAATAGTGGAATAAATTCATATTTCGATATATCGTCATAATATACATAATATCGATATTTTAAACTAAAACTATCGACATTATCGATACATCGCATATCGATACCCATCCCTAAACGATACTTGAAGTACTCTTCGTTCTAGATCTATTGTACAATAAAGGATAAATAATGGCACTAAATTTTGAGATCTTGTTTCTCCAGAAACTTTTTATCGTAGAAAAGAAAAGAGGATGTACAATAAAGTGAATAGAGAAGACATTAAACGGTACTTGAGATCCTGTTCATTCTAAGACCACAGATGAGAAATCCTTGATTGTGAATTGTGAAGTAGAAAAATCCTGGGTCCAGCTCTCTACCGTTATCGGTCACACGTCCATGGGATGCAGTTTTTCGTGGACAATAAAGTCCCGTGGCACATCCTCCATCTTCGTCGCTCACGTTCGGAATAAATCCGAGTTAATTTGATTTCCACTTGCAAGGGAACAATGTCTCTCGCGCACTGACAGCGTCACTGCCACGCAGGATTCTAATTGCGGATTACACCCGCAATGAACTTTGTTTTCGTTCAGCGTTCAGCTGATTTCGGTCTTGGACAACCAACAAGGGTAAGGAGTCAACGCCTAATTAAACCCGTCCGATGCAATGGCCTGGCTTTATTTTTATTCATCACCAAGTAAAAATAAACCACCACTCTTTGTTTATGCCCACTCTTTCTGTTGATTGCAAATGTTTTTCATAAGTAATATAATAAGAGGCATGAATTTATTGGAAAATAGTATATTATTTAACAAGCATAATATGTAGCCATATTATGCGAGTCAAATACTATACTTTATCTACAACTATCAGGCATATAAAAAATCTGATATTATTTGTTAAATATTCAGTTAGGTATGGGTAGTTCATATATAGCTTAACAGATGGCGCCACAGTAGCACTTAAATGTCAAAATAACTATTGAAATTGTATTTATTATACTTTTGTAATCATTTATATTGATATTTATAATAAAAAATATATTATTAATAAATTAACAGTTTATTAAAATGTTATGTGTTAAATTATATGCTCTATTTATTATAGAAAAGTGTAGCGTGTAATATAACATTTACACAAATGTAATATGAGTAGTATATTATATGTAGTATCACACGTATAATGTACCCATATTTCAATAGTTGTAAATAAAAATATGAATTGTTGTTGCGTAGTAACAGACAAACGAGTGTTAAAAATGACATTTAGATTTAAGATTCATTTTTGGCCCGAGTTGTCGTTACTTTTGCAATTTAAAGTTAATATAAATGTTATTTTTAGCTGAAGAATTGTTAGAATGAAAATACTTGAAATAGTCAACTAAAATATGACTGTGAGATATATGATTCAAATCCCGTATCGACTAATTTAATCATTTAATAATTTTACCTAAAGAATTGTTACGATCAAAATAGTTGCAATAATCTACGAGAAATACAACTGAATTTATAGTAATCATAGATATGATTTGATTACTTTTAGTCTTCCACAATAATAATAAATTAAAATCTCATTATCATTGCAATAATCAAATGAGCTAAATATGATTTACGTTTCTACATTTCTACAAACAGAATGTTAATTCCAAAACAGGAATCAAATTTACTTGTTGTAATCAAAATATTGTTGTACCAATATTTGCAGTTGATTATTGCAAGGTAAATAAGATTTTAATTTATTATTATTGTGGAAGAAACTTCTAAAAGCAATCAAATCATACCTTTGATTACTATAAATTTATTCATATTTCTTGTATATTATTTTTTTGATTGTAATAATTCTTTGTGTAAAATTATTAAATAAATAAAAATAGACAATGCTTGGATTTAATTCATAGATTCCACATTTCACTCTGTTTGATTCCGAGATTCAAAAAATATCTAATTTACTATTAAATGAGTAAAGTTCGAAATCTTTTACTGTTCTCGAAACAATAACCTATGAAGTTATATAGGCAACTCCACCATTTTTCTATATTTCAATTTATATGTGAAACATATTCTGAAAGATTTAATAGAATCCTAGTGATTTCTTCTGCTAGTTCATTTCATCCAATAAAGAAATTCAAAGAAAATCCAAATCAATATCTGATCTTATGTCCAAATAGATATTAACCAGACGTTGTGTAAAAAGCAACAAAGCAAGCAGTCTCTGATAATTTAATTTGCTTTGTCATCCGTAAAGTTTGCGCCAAGTTCAGGTTTGTGTCGGCCGATAGTAATTGGATGTCAGATTCATGCCACAAGATTTTAACACATTTCGATATCAGATACAAATTATACCCGCCAAACTTTTTACCTTCAGTATCAATATTGAAATTCACCGAGGGTGGAATAGTTTTTCATTACATGGAACTCTGTATCGAGATGGGATGTAGCGTTTTTATGTGTGAAGATATTAGCTTCGCGGTTTTGTATGCAACGTTGTAGCATTATAGGTGCCTGGAGAATCCGTGTGTTTTCCAGATATATAAATTAATTAAAGTAATTAAAAGAGAATTATGTGTCTCTGGAACAGCGAATGGATAATTACGGTAAGGTTTTATTTCTTCAACTAAATGGTTTTAAATTATTGTTTATTCACTAAGTTCTTGATCAATGTTTCGGCTCATACGAGTTCTCTACAGCTTTGTAGAGCACGTTTTCAGATTAAAGAATATGCAATAACATCTGGAGTTAAAATTCCACGTGTATAGAAAATTGCTTCTTGCGATTACATTTTTAATAAAAAACTAACACGACTTTCATTTCTTATGCGCTCATTTCTCAGGCAAAAAGAGATCGCCGTTTAAAATTTATATCTCCATTTCCTATTCAGCTCCCAGTGAAGGAGAAAAAAATTAATAGACCATTATTCTTCCGCCGGAAATCAAATAAAAATCATTATCGCGTACCGCGATGATGGGTTGAGCAGGACTGATAAAATGCCGACAATGAAAAGATAATGAACTACAAAGGATGGAAATACGCCCGGTTTATCGACGTCTGATTTATTGCTCACTAAAATTTTAAACCCGTAAAATTAAAGATTTTTTCTTTTACCTGTAATGTCAATCCCAATCGTCAGCTCTAATTAAAATGAGTATCATATATATTTGTTCCACTACTGAATTCTATATGACAAGAGTTGTCAGAAATAATATAACTTTTGAATTATATTTAAGTAGATTATTTTTTGGCAGGAATGGCACTAAGGGCCAGTTTTTCCAACTCTGATTAAAGTGCCGGCTACCTTAACCGTCGGTTAATAGAAAACAGAGTTGGAAAAACCGGCTCTAAATCGGTCTTGTTTGGTCATTTTATTTATGTATAAAATACAAATGAAATAAAATTGAAGACCTTCGATTCCATGGTAACTGTTCTAATCTCAAAATGAATTTTTAAAAATTTCATTGAATTATGCTGTTAAAATAAGGTTATTTGTATTAAATAACACATAAGAATACATATAATATTATTGCCATGTGAAATATGTTGACAGTTTTTAATTATCAAATACTACTATCCCAAGTTAAATGCCTATAATTATGACTTGTCTGGGACACACGGTAATAAATTTTATCATTTTCTTGTGCATGTTTTCCGTGTAAGTGGATAAGCAAATTGTTACCCTTTGATATTTGTAATTTGAAAAACATTAAGAACTTCCGATAAAGCTCCCCTTATTGTGCGAGAGAAACATCTTCCTCCGCTTTCAGCGTTAGTACATAACGCGATTGTGTAAACACACTTTTATATCTCCACAATCGGTCGCATCAATCAAACACGAAGTTGACGTGAAGTAAAGGTCTTCCGTCTTCGATCGCAACGCTTGCACTTTGTTTACCAGCGCTGTGTCAACCGATGTCAACTTCAGTTTGTCCGTTTCCAACTTTTATTTCTACGATTATCGACTTTTGTAGACCATTGTTGCCGATAAACGCCTGCGATTTTTAAGGAGAAATAGACAAAAAGACAATGACGGATGGTAAAGGCGATAAGTCAAAATAAATAACTGTACAAAAATTCAGACTTACATCATGAAGCCAAGTCAATCGTCTCCATTGTGGGTTGGCTCGAACGTGACACTCGAAGTATACATCATCGCCTTCTTTGATGTCGTCGGCATTTAACGTACTTCCCAGTTGGAGAGAGACTATTGGTGGATCTGCAACAAATAAACAAAAATAACTAATTACATTTTTGTTCGCTACGTCTAAAAAGGATGCAATAAAAGTTATATTCATTTACAATAATTACTTTTCAAATTTAAGTTGTCTTTTATATTCCTCAACATAGATCTGACAAGTACCTATGTCTTATTATTTTTTGTTGTTTGTTTACTTGAAGTAATAATAGTCCTCTATTAAACCTTTCATCATATTCGTTACACGAATATGAAATCGTAAACAAAGGTATTTTAAGTTAGTCGTCTAATGACTTTTAAATGTATTCTGCACATGTATATCAAATAAAAAACAAAGCTATTTTAATTGTAGCACATTATCTATTTAAATGTATTCAAGATCTACGGATACGAATATGTAAGAATTTTTTATATTTTTATTTGTCTATTTACTTGCAGCAAAGTTAGTTACTTTACATTGATTTATCTACAATGTGTACTCATACGTAATAAGTGCATTAACTAGGCTTAAATTTTAAACAAAAAAAATAGGTTAGTTCTCCCGGTCTGAAAATGACTATTAAATAGTCGAAACAGGTCACTGAATAACGTTTTTAGAACAGTATGTTTAAGACTTAAGGTTATACCTGTACATTTTCCTGCTTATATAAAAATTCTAACTGGTTAGTAAATGCATTTCAAAAATTACCAGTCTACATTCTAACCACAGAGTTTTTGTATTTGAAAACAAAGTTTTCATGAAATTTTCCATATAATAACTGTTCTTATTTTCCAATGAAGTCGATTATCAAAATTTTTATTCTTCTGTAGTATTTGCACATCGTTTCTTTCTTATTATCCTTGATTTTATTTAGCTTATGACAATTTAGTGATTTTGATATAAAATATAATACATATAAAAGAAAACATATATTCGTTCCCCTGTAAAGTTCCGATGTGTGATTCTTTTGATGTAAAATTACAGTGTTGCCAGATACGTTTTTCATTTGCGAATTGTGCAAGTATAATATATAAAAAAATCAAATAAAAAAAAATTAATTTGACGTTGTTATCATGGCCACGTATTAAAATACATTGCTGCCAAAAAATTAATCAATGATTAAAATCGATGAAGCTTTGTACAACCCGAGCTAAGTATACATTTCTATTTGCGAAGGGTATTCGAGAATACAAATTTAACGTGCAAAATTTAATTTTACTTATTTGAACTGATTTCGAGAATAAAGCCCCTAATCGATTAGATATTTGCTATCAAGTTTTCATGTGTCGGGAGTTTTTTAAAAATAAATTATATCCTAAAAAAATTTAGGTAAAATGTACCCGATTTAACAAATAAACTAAAAAGTTTTTCTCTTTAAAACGAACAAAACTAGTTACCATAAAAATGAATAAAATAAATATTTCAATGTTTCTCATTACATCAAAAACTAATTTAAAAATGCCTCATAATGAAACTTGCGTGGTTAAAACACTCGACTCATCGCTTCATAATTGAAAGTCACACGCATTTTATTATGTACGCTACACAAACTTGTATTCTTAATACCTATTATTTGAGCGAATGATGTTTATGACAATGTATAAAAATTCATGTAAGAGACACAATTTGGCAACTTCGGATTTAGATTACGTAGTGATCCGTCAAGAGGCATGATTGATGGTCTGAGGCCACGCAGTCAGCATCGCCGTACCTGGAGAGTTATTAGCAACTCCTTGGCTAATTTGGCTCAATTAATAAATGAAATTGCAGTAAATGAGGACTAATTACTCGGAGAGACACGGCGGCAATTTACGCCCCGGTCGAAGGCTGTCGAGTGCATTTCCGGGACGGATCCGGTCGCGACTTCGCGCAGGTGTCGGGGATGTGAAAGACAGTGATTAGTTGCAACAGTGTTTTGAATCTCGAGTCACACAAGTTTCTAATTATGGACTGAACTCTATAGACGGGATTAATCGTGATCATATTTTCGTGCTTTTCACGATAATCTATCAAATCTTTTTAAGAAGCTGCCGGATGAAAATTTAATAAATTTGTTTTTGTCCTGAAAAAGACACCACCAAAGATTTGTAACCTGTACGTTCTGAAAAGTTTTCTACCATCTGTGGTACAACGTTCCTAGGTGGAACAAAGCCTTAAATACATAGGGTAATTATATTTTTCATACATCAATATCTTTATTCACTTAATAGTCACCGATCTCAGATCTTACACTGCATTCAGTTTAAGGCAGAATGCGGAAATCAATTGAGCCACTATGGTACCTTAAATTTTTTTTCATTAATTTAAAGAAACTGTTAACCATTTTAATAGTATATGCTATTTGAAAGTATTAGCTTTTAAATACTGTTGCTGATTCAGTAGTTTTGAATTTATTATATGCTACTGTCTTTTAAGATGACGCTGGTCTTAAAGTTTCAATGAATTTCTTTCCTTCCAAAAAGACAAGTCTTTGGTACCGCATCAAAACGTGTACTCAAGAATTTTATTCGTTCTGAAAGGTTTTGAATCATCTGCGGAACATCACTTCGAGATGGATCAAGGGTTCAAATACCTTAGGTAGTTGTCTAATGAAAATAAATCATAGTGGTTTGCTTATATGGTTAATAGTTTACAAAATTGGTATTAATACTACTTAGTCAAAACAATCTAACCAATTGATCTTATAATGCTCGTTAAATATTATTTCGAAAATTAAAAACAAAAACAATTGAAGAACATTACAAATATACTAATTCAACGGGAGAAGTTCATAAACAAAATCAAAGAACAAGCAAAACAAAAATCGACAGTAAAAAGACAACAACTAGACATCAACCATCTTAGACAACTAAAAGATGACATCAACATTTGGAAAATACTAAGAAACCGAAGACTATGAAATACCATTACAAGATTTAGAAAAGACCACACACTTGCTACCCATAACCATATATTCTAATGAGAAAATCCAACAATATGCGACACCTGCAATAAAAGACTGACAGTGGAATATATACTATACTCCAATGCAGTAAATACACTGACTCTAGGCGAAGACACAACCTATCAACTACCATTCAAGAATGCCTCACAGTGAAGAGAAACAGAAAATACAGCTACATAAAATATAGTAATGGGATGCACTGGAATTAAAGAAAAAAATCAATCACTTGGGTTATCTTTAAGAGGTGGCTAATTGACTAATAACCTCCTGATGATGAATTTAGTAGAGCCGAAACAGTTCTACCTGAATTAAATTCTTTAAATAAACTTGACTTCATCCCAATCCTTTATTTTATTTTCTTACAAGTTCCTCAGTCACGAAGTTTCCTTCACTTAATGTAAAATACAGTGAATTATCTAAAATCAATTCACATGAACAACAAATTGTAAATACTATATTTGAGTACCTACCAATAGTCCCGTTACTGAGGTGTTCATAAAATAAACAATTAGAAAAAAAAACTGTAGTGAAACTATATCAAAGTGTAAATAACGAAAAACTAGTGAAGTTTAATGGCAGCGAAATGATTGGGAAAAACGCGGATCTGCGGTGGAATTGTTGTTGCTGCTAAAGATAAAACTAGACAAGTTCCCCGCCGGATTTCCGGCTGGGTATTTCGGGTCGACGATGTGGCCATTACGGGCCAGGGTCCCAGTTATTCCCGTGATTACTTTTTATGAGGGTCTCTAATGATAACGTCTATAAAAACAAGCGTAAAGATCTACTCATGTCGAGTGTATCATCACCGACTGTTTTGTATGTTGACGCCGGCTTCATTCTAATGAGATGGATGTTGAACATGCGTTATTATTGGATGTAATTGTCTCTGTGATATATTGGCCTGTTTTACGGCGTGGAATAAATGTTACGTATTCATACTGGACTATTATGACGAGAACGTAAAATTTTAAGCTCGCCCTTGTATTCATACGGGAAGAATTATTGCTGACCCTTTATTTCAAAAGCTGCAACACCTTCAAATAAAATGTAAAAAGGTGTTACATATAAAATTACTTAAAGTTACAGCTTTCTATTATTCAAATAAATGACGTTGGAGCAGATTTTCATTTTGCTGGAAATGGGGTATTGAGTGTTTTAATTAAGTTCGAGAAACGATCTTAATGCAGCGTGGTTTTGACACGAGCATGTCAAGTAAATCTTCATTAGAGCTCTTGCATTTTGTCATTTTAGAGTAAACCACTTTAATTAAGCACATAAAGGAAATTATTAAATGCAATACCTTGCGAACTCACTAATGGAATGGTGAAACACCAGGCCACATTTTGCTTACTACGTCTTGAAAATTTGATGAAAAATGTTACTTTTCATCGATACAAAATATGAAAGATGTTATTCATTCTTTATGCGATACCTTTTTATTTATTAATCATAATTTAAAATTCAAAAAGTGATTCGGAATATGAACAGAACACTGCCGGCAGTAAAGGGTTGCGAAAATGACTACCGGAAAATATGCAGGTTGTATAAATGTTAAAATTTTAAGCATACTGATTTCAATACCGTGGGTTGCAGTTACGATGCAATATTTTCTAATCTGTTATTAGTCATTACTATGGATAACAGTTGTACATATACCATCTTGTCATCTTAATTTAAAGATGTTTATTAATCAAGAAAAAATTCAAATTGTTCCTTGGTACAATTTTAGGTTATTGGTTATAGTTTCAGAAATGTTTGTGATATATTTACTAATTTATATACCGACCATCCAAGACCAAATCTTTTTACTATTCCGAGAATATTTACAAAATTTAAAAGTGATGAAAGTTATATAAGGACAAGTGGACAAGATGAAAAACTACGCAAAATGAAGAAAATAAAAATAGTTTAAGTGTATTGGAAGAAAATTATCAACTGTCCACAAAAGCTTTGCTAAATCAAAATTAAATATTAGCAAAACTTTTGTATTTGGACGAAAAATTTCATTTTTCATTGCTAAGTTATTGTAGGAATCCCACGGTCACGCTGTGGGCGACGGCCGTAGATATATAACAGACAGATCGAGACACGTTCTATTATATTGACACATCGAAGCTGCAAGAATATTCGAGAGTTTTATTGGTTCGGTATATAAACACCCATGCAGAAAAAATCAAAATTAAATATTAGCAAAACTTTTGTATTTGGACGAAAAATTTCATTTTTCATTGCTAAGTTATTGTAGGAATCCCACGGTCACGCTGTGGGCGACGGCCGTAGATATATAACAGACAGATCGAGACACGTTCTATTATATTGACACATCGAAGCTGCCAGAATATTCGAGAGTTTTATTGGTTCGGTATATAAACACCCATGCAGAAAAGACCAGAAGGACAGTCTGATATTAATACGAGTAGTGAACACAATAATGTTGGTGATATAAATATCGTGTAAATAAATAGTGGATAGTATTAAATGTTTAAATAAATATTCTTAGTGTTTAAGTCTTTATTAAGAATTATTATTCTTAAA
This sequence comes from Stenolophus ochropezus, assembly GCA_035578165.1. Taxonomy (NCBI): domain Eukaryota; kingdom Metazoa; phylum Arthropoda; class Insecta; order Coleoptera; family Carabidae; genus Stenolophus; species Stenolophus ochropezus. Next base: position 14,353,704 of record JAQOWZ010000018.1, on the reverse strand, counting down.
TTAGCGATTATTCATAGAATTACTTATTTTTATTACGTTTTTATAATTTATTATTTGTTAATTAAACTTAATTATATAATATTCATGATTCAATTATTTTTACATTTCACCCAAATAAATAAACGTTACATTATGTTGCTTGTATGATAATACAAATAACTGGTATCCATGGTAACGACTAATGATAAATTTGAAAATATTGCATCTTAGCTGAAACTCACGGTATATAGACTCTTATACTAATGATCAGAATTGGATTAATAGTAGTTAGTAGTAGATTAGTTATTTATGCTAAATTATTAATAAAGTTGGTAAGAGTTAAAGATAATGAATGTTCCTTGAGAAATTAGTAAAGGATTCTGTCCATCCAGAGTCATTTATAAAAGTGCAGTTGTTCATTAAAAGAATTAATTCGGGGAAATTAATTTTGTGACAGGTCTAATGAAAAATGTAGGATTTCTGGTGCAGGGGTGAAATAAGGGCGTGTACGTCAAGCGCAGATTACTTACACACGACGTCGATCCTCCACGAGGTTTCTAAGAATAGGCCGGTGACGTTAGGGTTCTCGGCTCTGCATGTGATCGATTTCCCGTCATCTTCCGTCGTGGGCACGAAGCTTAGCTCCGAGATCGTCACATTCTCGTGCGTTTCTTCCTGCAATCATAAACAATCATTGCTAATTAGCCACGGGAGTAGCGTGAATAAATTATTTGACTTTTATGGTATGTGCAACTGACAGGGTTGCGCTCAGGTTTCAGTGATAAAACGACCTGAGGAATAGTGAAGGGAAAATACTATTCCATTAAGTCTTATTTTTTCTCCATTTAACTGTTTAATTTCTATGATCATATACAGTTGAATGCGGGAGATGTAAGACACGGATGGACATATGTATATGTGTACCCTTAGATGAGGTATAACCACAGAATAATTATATACAGAAGTGACACTCCGTGTCGGTACCTTTCATGTTCCCCTATTCAGTTCTATGACCTTGAAGCATTGTGTAGACCTTTAATTTTTTTCCCTTCCTCTATCTCTCACTAATATGTGAGGAAACTTTCCGATTTTCAACAATGAGCCCTTTAAATTTGTCCATTTTCGTTTCTCTGTCTTACTGTCGCTTCTGTATAAACCTATTCTGTGGTATACAGACGTACAACTGCGCAAGCAAAAGATGTATGGTCAAGAATCGCTTAAAAGTGTTGACAGTCAGCTGAGAGAGGACACACCGCCAGCTGAGTGGCGCATACTTACAGTTAGACGAACGAAATAACTATACCTATCCTCATTATATCTTTGGTTGAGTTCTCAATATCAGTACTCCACTGGTCCACTGTACTCAATCAGCTGGCTGCAAGCGATTATAAACCTTAGATCTTTTGACAATATATTTGGACAATGCCATATCTCTCTGTTATACCTTATCTAAGGCAAAATGGTATTTAATATTTGACATACTGAAATGAAGAGGGGTTTAATTATTGTATTAATTTTCCGACGACCTGTAGAAAATTTTTTTTTCTTCAAACCTTATAAAAATTACATCTTTTGTGACGTATTGACAAGGTTGAAGTTTAATTTCTACGCCGCCGGAGTAAAAGTTAAATTAATTAGTACCCATAGAAACTATGTACAATCAGCGATTAAGAAATAACTTGTAAAATGGAAACCTGTAATAGCGCCCTAAATGTCACTATAAAACTGTCAACACTGTCTACAAATTGAACGTCAAGTAGTAAATTATTTTCTAAACTATCTACGTTTAAAAAGAAAAAATAGCATGTGTCTTTCAGAGTAAAAGTGTCTTTGTGTTCCTCACGTGTAACTTCTACGCTCGCCACACAAAGAATCACTATTCCTCTTAATAACACAATATATTTTTACACACTATTTTCCGACCGAAAAGTATCACCTTTTTTAAGGTTATTACTTTTTGTACGCTAAGCCTACTGTAATTTGATCATTACTGGGAAAGTAAATATTGGAATATTAAACGAGTGAATGAAAAATGAATATTAAAATATTATAATTATTACTTTTGAAGTAAAATTGTTGATATAGATTATCAGAATTATAATAATTGTATAATTTTATTATTATGAGTCAGATTGTTTCAGAATTTATCTGCTGTTGCCTGCGTTTCCAAATTAGGCATTAATATTTATTTATTATTATTATATTATTAATTGTTCCGAATGATTATACATAATTATTAAAATAATTAATTATTTTACCTAATATTATAATAAACATCAAAACATCCGCTTCACTTAAAAATATATGTATATTTATTTCTAGAGTTATTATAGAATTAATAAGGACAACGGAAAAAATTAATATACACTTTGACAAAAAATGTATATTTGTCTCCCTTGTTTGCTTGTCTCGGCTAACAAACTGAGATGTGATATAATATAATAAGCATTTCTTGTTCTTTATTTGTAAATAACTATCTTAAAATAATTGGAATTAATTATTAAAATCAGTCACTTATTGGATTAGGTAATTAAAAAACAAAAAAGAAAACTAATACTATATTGTGTTATTAGGAGTAAAAGAGATACGTTGTGTAGTGAGTGTGAAAGTTTGAACAACGAGCGAAGCGAGACAAACAATTGCATGCCAGGCACTCTATGTGTCATTCTAATATGTAGAAGTAGGTAGCTATCTCAAGTTATAGTACACCTGAATATGTCTCTGCAGGACTCGAATCCGCAACATCTGGGTGTTTACCCAATTTTTATTATTACGTCTAAATTTTATAATGTCTACGCAAGCTTTCTTGAATAAGTAAAAATATTGATAACATTATTAAGTGGTAAGTACAACACAAGGGTACTTGAAGGTTTGATCCTTTTAGAAATGTTGTGTAAATATAAGTGTTGTTCAACTTTGTTTATCGGTATTACTGACAGAGATAGTAATTAGTAATGTTGTGTATTCGAAGTGAATATTTTGAGAAAGAATTTGAATGGAAGCGGGTGTATCAGGGGCGGTTGTGAAACTGGAAGCGTTGAGGCGGTAGCCTTCGTCGCTAATGGTGATTTATACCGGTGTTTAAGTAACCAGTTTTTTGTGTTTAAATGAAAGGTACGAAATTGAAATGGAGCACATTACCAAGAATTGCGAGAAAACTTGAGATTAATGCCTCATTTTGGCGAGTGTTGCGAGCATTAAGGAGCCGCGCGCTTTGTAGAGCACTGCACATTCTCCCTTCTTTCCTCCAAAATGGAAAATTGTTTTATAATTAGCCCACTGCTCATGCTTTCAATGAGGAATAAATAAATTGCTCTTTGCAGCACTTCAAACAACGGAAATTAAACTTTCAAGTACAATATAATGCCGATTGTTACAAGCACCACCTTGTGCCTTTTCTACTAGTTTACTTTATTAAAAATAACGTTAATTATAAGAGCCCTGTTACTAATACCCATGTAATTTGTTCACATCTACAGTGAAGTAGCTAGCATTTTTAGAAAAACCTTAACATTTTTCACTGTTTTCCAAGCAAAACAAGAGTGGGATTCGATAACTCATAACAACTACAAATAACAATTGTACTTGTTATTATATCAATTACAAACGTCAAATGTTACCCTGGTCGAAATTCAATTTTGCAGTGAATTTAGGACATTCTCATATAATGTAGACTTGTAGAGTATTTTAAATAATGATGACCGTTATAGTTTACTTTGTACTTGATATTTGCAATTGATATCATAACAAGTTCAAATGAAAGCAACCAAAGTTAAGGAATCCCACTCCAGAACAGGCTAATTAATAAATTAATAGACCAAGCAAATTAACAAATCTTGGAATGATGAATCTACCAAACGAACAGTCTAACATTATTAATATTAAAATTATTAGCGAACTCCACAAATTGAGAACAGAATTACCTTTCTATCTACCTTAGAGAATATTAAAGAAATTATTACGACTTCAAAAATAACAATTAAGGTTTTCCGAAACTACAAATTGATTTCAAATTAGATCAAATATCATAGAAAAATAGTGGAGAACGCCATTGTTCTATTCGTCGATTACCTACTTTGTGCCATTGTTACAAAATATACTATTTGTTCGGACCATTCAAATCTCATTTTTATGACCCTACAACTAGTTTAATTTATAGTAGATTCCAAATCATTCTGATTTACCTACATAGTAGCTATTAATTTATTAAAAGCATAATCAAAAGTACGAGGGAATGTTTAAAGCTCGACGAGGAGCAGAGAGCTTTAAATTTCCTGAGAGATTGTGCTTGTTTCATGCTTATTCTTGGTTTCTTTATAGATAGGTGGCATTGTTAGATTGTTTTTTCTTAAACAAATTTAATATAATCGAAGTGTCACGGTACTGTCACATATTAATGGAATTTGAGGTTGCACAGATCAAGTTGATTTCTGAAAATTCAAAAGATTTGTATAAAAAGAATTTGAAAAGTTCTATGAATGCTTAAAATAAAATGCGTAATTATCACGCTAATTCTATCTTTAAATTAAAAAATCTAGTTAAAAAAAACTCAGAATTTGACGTTAGTTTCCTATTTTCATCTCATTTTAATAGTCTTGTAATTGTGGGCCATTTAAAATAGAAATATGAATATAATTTCTTTTAAATTAAATACTCTTATTCAAATAAAAGAAACAGAATATAAAATTAAATACTACGTAGGAGTAAATATATAAAATACATGTTCAAATAAAAGGAAATTATTTAGTTTATATAAATTTAAATAAAATTGTTTTAATTTATACGTATACTGGGTTAAACAAAATGAATTATTAAGTTTTCCTTTTCCGTATTAATATTTTCTTCCCTTATTTAAATAGAACAATTCATTCAAATTATTAACATTACAATTAAAACACTTTAAGTAAAAAATATATAATCCTCCCAATATCCAAAAAAACTCAGATGAATTGAACTTTTTATTTAAAATTCGGGTTTTTCTCAACCCTAGAAACAAGTTCTTGAGGCTCTGTTTTATTTGTTGTGCTTCAGACGATTATGGTCTTATGGTGACAAATCATTTATTTAGTGACTTTGGGAAGCGAACTTTAGATGTCTTTACTGTATTGAGTTTTCAGGCTACTGATGAGTGATATTGCTTTTGGATTTTGTCATGGTTTGATCGTCGCTGTCGATGGTGTGAATGAAGGAGTTTGGTTTTCCGCGCCATTATTCGCAAAGGGTTTGTTAATTTCCCGTAAGCCCATAATAACCCATTCTCACCAGACGTAATTTAGCTTGGAGGATCAGGAAGGCCGAGAAAAAACAAAACACATCACGCACTTCGTTCCGTTCGTTCGCCTCGGCTTCGGTTGTATTGCTTCACATAAATAATGCAACACACCGTTCAGGCTCTTGCCCACACTACCGGCTCACCCTTTGATAAATATAAGAACGAGCCCAGAATCGATTACGAATACTCTACCCGCATGAAAAAATTATATAGATTAATTCGTGTAGCCAACACGTCACTGATCCTCGAATGTGGAGCATTGCCTTCAGTATATTTTAACCTCATATGTTTTGATCTCTGTTCTATATACCGGGTGTCCCAGCTCGACCGACACATGGGAGTTTTACATGGGAAATCAGTTAATTATAAATAGTATCTCCCCAGTGTAAGATATTAACTTGAAATTTTGTATACTTATCAGAGAATATTAATTCTATAGATCACACTTATTTGAAATATGCAATTTCGTCTGCAGGGCGAGATTTATTAAATTTAAAATCTAATATTTTCGTTCAAAATCAGACAGCCATGGAAATAAAAGAAAATATTTATCTGACAGTTTAGTGAAGTATCACTAATTTAAATTCTTATTCCCTATATTTTAATATTATTTAAGTTGAATTTAGTTTATTTTTGTTAAATAATATAACAATATTACACAAATATAAATATCTACAATCGCATGTCATTAACTGTCAGAACTGTCACATAGATATTTTCTTTTATTTCCATGGCTGACTGATTTTGAACGAAAATGTTAGATTTTATAATTTAATAAATCTCGTCTTGCAGACGAAATTATATATTTCAAATTACTGTGCACTGGGGAGATACTATTCATAATTAACTGATTTCCTATGTAAATCTCTCATGTGTCGGTCGAGCTGGGAAACCCGGTATACTACAGTAATCAAATGGCAAAAGTAGTAGGATTACATTAAGTGAGAAGCATTAGTAAGTATTGATTCATGTGATATATTGTACTGTATTGTATTGTATGTATACGAGGGTTTTAGCGTATTGTCGTTTTTTGTCAACGCGACCTAGAAGATCTATTGTGACACAGCCCTTACTTAGTTTTCCGGAAGTAGTTCCAGATTTTTGATGAAGCCGATTATGGCTCCAGGAGTCTAGTTCTTGATCTCATCTGCCGTAAGATACCTCTTACCTAGTTGATTGAGTCTCTACGCAGTTACGGCTGGGCATTCACACAGTATGTGTTCCGACGATTCTTCGTCCTCTTCACAGAGTCGACAGGTCTCATTTTCAGCTTTACCAATTTTATGCAAATGTGGTACAGTAGCCAGTGAGAACTCCTGTTATTATATTAAGATCCATTTTGCTGAGAGCTATTAGCTCTTTGGCGTTTGTCGAAGCTGGGGAAATAAATTTCCGTGCTTAATTGAGGCCTGGAATATTTTTCAATATGAGGATATGGCAGATTCCTCCCAGTTTTTGACCACCTTCTTATAGTGGCTTTGTTGAAAACCACATGAAGGTTCTGGTCCGTGGTATAAAAGTTTAGCCCCTTTTTTGCAAGTTCATCAGCTTTCTCGTTTTCTAGGATTCCCTCGTGCCCTGTGACCCACCATAGGATGACGTGGTTTGCTTCGGATAGCAATTGGAGGGTCTCCTTGCAGTTCCAGACTAGCCTTGATTTACAAAACTGCCTGGCTGTCTGACATTATATTTATTAATGCTCCTTTTAGACCTTTATCTAGTTTTATGTGACCACAGAGATTTATTGCATAAATCTCAGTCTAAAAAATTATGGAGCAGGTGCCTATGGATTCCTTAATTCGGCGATCTGGGCCAAACACACCTACTCCAGTTCCTCCTATGTCCAATTTTGAATCAGGACAGAGAATCCCTTACAACAGGTCTTTCCGTTACCCATTCAAGGCGATTACCAATAACAATCTTATACTTCTGGTCAAAATTGTATTTTGTTGTCATCGTATCACAGACAGATGAGCCCAGAATCGAATACGAATACTCTACCGCATGAAAAAATTGTATAGATTAATTCATGTAGCCAACACGTCACTGATCCACGAACGTGCTTTCAGTATATTTTAACCTCATACGTTTTGATCTCTGTTCTATATATATACAACAGTAATCAAATGGGAAAGTAGTAGGATTACATTAAGTGAGAAGCATCAGTAAATATTGATTCATGTGATATATTGCTTGTGTTGAAAATGTCAACTCCCATTTAATAACATTTATCTCATCCCACGCAACCTTTATATTTAATCACACCTACATTTCAAATCCTCTTCATAGTCATGGAATTTGTGAAACATAATTCTAAAATCTTTTGTGTATCTGTCAGTGGTGTGTGATGTGTTTCAATTTTGGATAAGCATGAAAAACAAACCACACTTAAATTTTATTTTTTAAATGAAAAATATATATACCAAATTATTTAAATATTATTATTAAATAAATTTACCTGAAAATTACTTGATTCAAAATATGTAGAAACGAAGGTCTTTTTTTATAAATTTAAATTTACGAAATATTTAAATATAGACCCTATAGAATTTTCACAAATTATCTTGTTTTATTAACTCCAGTTTAGATAATATAGGTTGATAGCTAATGCGTTTTGTAACAGTTGTTTTTGCCCTACGCAAGCTTATAGATAAGTTTCAGAAATGGTTCCGATTCTCAATTGTAACAAATTTACCGAATCATTGTAAATGGGGCTAGGTAGGTACAAATTTGAACTATAAAATATTAGCTCATAACACAATATGAAATTATTATTTACTAAAATTGTCATATATTTATAATTAAATAAGATTTTCAAGAAAACACTTCAGATCTATATGAAAACACCACTTCTGGTTGCACGATTAACACCAAAATCTAATCAGATCTAATATAGGGTGTCAGAATGTTGTATTCAAAATTTAAATTTTTTTTATTCACTATTATTGGAGTTATTGTTACGACAACATCTATCCATCCATCCACACACACGGACAGATACCATCCTAAAAATATTAAAATCGTGTTCTAGGGACTTCAAAACATAGCCATACAAAACTCACTCTCTGATTTTTAGCATGATTCCAGTATCTCTCTTATTGAGTGGTGAGAGATAAAAATGAATTCAGTTATGAATGACAGAAAACAAACATTTTTCGCGATTACAATACTTCCTTTACTTCGTTCAAGGTCGTAAAACCAGAAAAAACACTGAGAGGACTTATTAAAATGATTGGCTATTGCGAGTGTTGCACAAGTGACATTTAAGCAAGGAACGCTAAGCAGATTTATATCTGCCAAACATCAAGCCGTATTTATGACTGCACTTATATCTGACAGGGTAATGCCGATACAGCCTTTGCTGAGCTCTCCTCCCACGGCGCCTTGTTTGTGGTTGTTGGACTAATTTACAGAGGTTTAATGTCCTGTCATTAATTCTACGATTATTGGCCACACAAACGAACACAACTTCGACAAGACAGGTATTCAGAGATGCTGATACAGGGAAATCATAATTATATAGATGCTTACACAAAAGCGCTGGTATTACAAACAAAAGGTGTGCCAATCAATCACGTGGAGGCGTGACAATAAAATATTTAGTAGAGAACGCCACAGTCAACATTTAAAGGATCTTACATATACTTGGTTTTTGGTTTTATTACTATTTTTATTGTATTCTTGTTTTTTGTGCCACTTACTTCCGTGGCGTCATTCTCAATGAAGTGTTATAGAAAATAACAGTCCTACTACTAGGATAATTATGAAAATCATACTTATTTCATAAAAGATAAGAGGGGGAGATCGACCGGTAGGAGAGATGGGCTTTTGGTCTTAAAAGCATATTAGATTGATATCTTTCAGATAGATCCGCCTTCCAAAGTAAAGGACAACAAGCTACTAGAGAATGTTAATTGACAGACCAAAGCCCATTAGATCAAACTTAATCTTAATTTCGTGTTATTTAATGCTTGGCAGAATGTCTTTAAAAATTGAGTTTTAGTGAAAACGCAGTACCGGGGTACCTATTCTGTAAGTTTTCAATGATTTGAAGTGTTATATTGATTGACGTCTCTTGTAAAAAGTACAATCTTAGGAACTTTTGTATTTGAAAGTTTTAGTAACATAATTCTCCCCGGCAGATCTTTCAAATTGCGCAAAATTGTATTTATTGTCAATTGCGTACATTTGCATAATTTCAAGATTCTCTTTAGTAATTTTCACAAAATGACACCACTCAAATTTCAAACAATACCGCCATGTGCACAAACCAAACGTCAGTAAAACACTAGTGAAATGAATATAACACTACCCTTCGCGCTAGTGAATCGTTTACAAAATGAGTGACGTCATATTGCCCTGTTGCACTCAGTAAGCGCTAGATGGTAGTCAGATTATAACACTTTTGAACGCGTATCACTAGTGTTATAAGTTACAGAATAGGAACCCAGGGACACGATTTGTGTTCGTACATTGAGAATCATTCTGTATTATAATTTGACTATATTTACATGATAACGGTCAAACACAAGCCTGGTTTAGACTAGCTTATATATGGGACAATAAATAGTACAAGAAATGGTATAATATCTTGTACAAAAATTGTTACATTTGGAAGTTTTGTATGATACTAATGCAATTTCTTTACAATAAATTGGCTCTGATTCTGCGCACTTTCCTTGAATATGTCACTGTGACAACCAAAATTAACCCTAAATTCATTTACATTTAAAGTTTGCAATACTTACAACTTTACCAGTAGAAACACAAAGTTTTCTATAATCACACTACATACAATAAAAACAAAAAAACGTAGGAAACGCGTAAGATCTCAAAATTCATATATGCGCATGCTTAAAACCAAATTGGTTGACAGATTGTGTGACAAATAGAACGCATTCTATTTTTTCAACACATTTACTATCATATACAATATTTCAATTAATATGCTGTTTGATACTAGCCAATTTAAAATGTACCAAAAATTGTGCAAGGTCTTGTACAATTTATAGACTAGTCTAAAACGACCTTTAAAATACCGGTATAGGTACTCACCAATATGCATCACTCAAATTTTAATTTTATAAGTGCCCATTCGAATCTACTAAACCTAGATTGTGTAGTCTGAGCACTAACCACTAATCCAACGGTTTTTATTGATGAGGTGAAGTTCTCATGAAAGGAGTATAGGAAGGCGTTTCATTATTGGGTTTCTTTCTAACTAGGCGAATAAACAAAGGTCGCTAGGCGTTCCCATCGCGAGATCATTCCATCACGGTTCAATACGACGCCGTAGTTGAGAATAAGAATGATTTTGAGTATTCGCAGCGAGTGCTGATACGTGTTAGGTGCTCTCTGCCGCGAATTTAAATACGGGACTCTGCCGTCAAAACGCATCGTGCTACGATTGTTTCACGCCATTTGCCAAGAATTTGCGAATTCGAGGAGGGAAACTTTTAGAGTTTAGCCAACTTCTCGAACACCACTGCCTTGCGCAAATATTTTTATCTGGAGACCGAAAAGCTGCTGGAAAGTTGTCAATTGTATTGCCATTATCATTTCTACGCACAATTATCTTAATCGTACAAATAGCTATCTACGGCAATTCGGCATTCCGGTACAACGCATTTATAGCCAAACATATATATCTTCGGAATGTTTTATATTGACACGAAACTTTTAAAAGCAAATAATTTATTTATTTAACTGTTAGTTTTGCTAAGTTTAAAATGAGACTACCACTTCAGACTTCAGTAGACAAATGATAATTTCTGGTCTCCTGAACTATAAACAAAACACATCGTTTGACGTGTACGGTATTGTGATTTCATACATCGCGGATCGATAAATTAAATCGATATTTTTTAGCTTGTAGAGGTTATTAAAAAAATCTTTATAATAATAAACAACACCTTTTTGTAGGTAACGCAATATATCGTTCAATAAAGTTTTGGGGAAATCTAAATTTTTGATTATTTTGACATTTAATTATTTATCAATGCATCTTGTTACAAAGCCTACTGAAATTTTTTTGAGAGCAACTTGTTTGTTGGAATTTATAATTTCATGTCAACAAGCTAAATTTTTAGAAAATACATGTGTCGGCCAAAAAAATTATGTGTACGTTAGGTTTGTGTACATTGTGTTTCATTACAGAACCCCGTGCTGTAAAATACAACCTACCACACTTACAATGTACATAACTATTGTTATTATTGTTGTTGTCTGAATCATATGCGTGCAGAGTTTATTTCATGAGGTTGCACAGGTATAGAAGGGAAATAAAATTTGTTAGTTTTGTTACCGGGAGAGATTAGATTCGGAAAGGGAAATGTTATTTTTATTATAAATTTTTTTCTTCATAAATACTTTACAAAATAAATGGAATAAGAAAAAATTAATAATGTTTTTATTAATATTGGCTGGATAGTATTTCGTTGAAAATAAGGGTCTTCCATTAATATATTTGGCTTACATATGTACCGCTTTTTGTTCCACTTAAAAACACGCAGTATATCTTTTCCCAAATAATTTCCCACAAAAGACATTTATTTTTTCTAATATAAAAAAACATAGTAATTTAATCTTAAATCATCTTTTGAACGAAATAAGAATGGAATATTCAAACTATTTTATTGTTTTGTTAGATTTACTTTGGTAATGGTAACCCCCCCCCCTGTACATGCCTGTGGTCTAAATAGTAAAAGAGAACCGTCTTTTTAATCTCCGTCATTATCATCACAAGTTTGGAGAAACGGAGCCTGAAGTACTGTAAATATATTACGACAATAAAACGACTTACCTTTGTTCGTTTCAGCTGTCTCTTTCCTTTATACCACGTGATGATGGCTGGTGGTCTCGACCCAGCTGATTCGCAAGTCACTTCGTATCTACGGTCAGCTACTAATGGTGATTGGGTTTTCAAAATTCGGATTGTTAATGGTTTCACTGCAACAAAAAGAAAGAATAAAATATTTGAAAAATTCATTAAACTCACTGGAATTTGTACCCAGGGTCATTCCATTGCTAGTAGGATGCTCTACCAACAAAGCTATAAAGTTCCATGAAGTATATGAATTTTTGCCTCATATCCAAGTATATTGTTTATTAAGAGTATTCAATATTCGCAATTTGCTGACAGCAAGATATTGTAGCGATCCCAAGGTCGCTATAAGAGACCTGTCACGACAGGTTCGCTCGCTTCTATATTGTTCTGTTATCCAGAGGGTTGGAGAACATTCCCGAACTTAATTGTTCTACTATATAAATCCCGAGCAGGAGATCACGAGGACAGTTTGATATTATTACCTGTAGTGAATATGAATAGTTGGTGATATAAATAAATAGAGTTAAACAATGTGAATGTTCCTTTAAATAACTCGTCAGTGAGAATTGTTCCCGAAGCAGTATATAATATAAAGTTTAGAGCAAAGATCGTTATATAATAAGATTTAATGCAATAAACTAAATATGATACTGCTCGGAATACAAAACTCGGTAAATGTTGAGTAACGACGCGTTTCGATCGAAAGATCATTTTTACACTTTACCTAAATAAATAAACGTTACAATATACTTGGTGATTAAAGGGCCACACCCAGTTTTTTCACAGTAAAGTTAACACATTTAGAATTGTAAGACGATTCAGCATTTAATTATGAAGAGTTAAATTGAAAAGAAAACATCCAAAATAATGAAAAAGCAACTTACGATGTAGGTCCAGCATAACGCTAGCATCCTTCGGTTCCGTCAACTTGGTATTGACAGCTTGACACGTGAAGACACTATCCAGATCCCTCCTTGCAACCGCTGGCCATGTGAGTCTATTTTCAATAACATCCCCAGCGTTGTGTTCATGTTGCTCGTCCACCAAGAGTCCATTAACCAGCCAACGGACAGCGGGTTCAGGATGACCTCCAACGGTTCTGCAGGTTAGAGTAACGTCGTCGCCTTCTTCATGAGGACCGACAGACCCGTTGAGTTGGCGACCCCAGCGGTCCAGAATGGTTGGTTGCTCTGGAGGAACTGAAAAAGAGGAAAGTAATGAAAACAATGGATCAGGGCAACGTTTATTTGAATTTAGCTACGATCAAGCAACTAAGTACAGAATGTTTCTTAACAAATGTGAACTTATATATCAGAGGTTTAACGTTAAGTGGCTGCCGTACTGAACGCAGGTGCAGCAGGGATCTACTGCATTAAAACATGGTCAAACGGCTCAATAAACAACCCTGAAGAATTACGGAATTAAGGAGCTGTTCTTTCTCAACATACAAAATTTTATCGAGGATACTTCTAAATGTCTACTGGTTTCTCTAAATTATTACCCAAATAAAATTCCTATATATGATTCTACACACCAAAAATATTTTTTATTATGTGTTGAAATATTTTGTGTTAATGAAAATTAGTTAAAATAACACATTCATTAGTAAATATAACAAACATATAAATTGTTATTTCATAGTAATACTGTATATTTTTGAATTAATAAACAGTTATTGTGAATTTTAATTTAGCAATAAATTTTGTTACTATTCTCTCAGTTTATAGTTAACAAAACTTATTTATTACTTATTTTCGAAAGTAGCAAAGTGGATTTGTAAAGATAACTAAATTGTGTGCTAATGTAACAACATATTATGATAATATGTATTTGCCATCTAGCATTGGGATTACTGAAATTTATCTTTTTCTTTTGTGCATTTATGGTACAACGTAGTTTGCGCAGTACATTGAAGTTAAAGGATCCAGATACATTAGATGGATAGGTAAATATATTTTTATTTCAATTTAGTTTTTTATACTGCATTTCTAATGTTATAGGAAATTTTTTCGATCCAGTGTGTTTTAATTTTTATGATTTTTATCATTGTAGATTAATATTTACATATTAAGCAATCCTTTGACGAGAATTTGTATACCTATCAAGGTGAAGAAATTTTGATTGATAATTAAAAAAAACTGTAATAGTGAAAATTATGTAACACTGAAGTTCTATACTTTAATTTTTTGTAATTTTGTCATTTATAAAATAAATATTAATGAAAACTTATACAACATTTTTATTCGCAACCTTTTATTATACATTATTAACATTAAATGTAAAACAATATATTGTCGAATAATAGTTAAATTAACTATAAGTCAAGTTAAATTTTAACCTAAAACTGGATATTTGTCAATATTTAAGTTAACAAATAACAATTAATTTTAGTTACATTCAATTAAATCGTTGGTTAAATATTAATACATGTTTAGTGTTAAAGACAACAATATTTTTAGTTGATTGTAAGTTAAATACTTTTGGGGCCTATTCCGTAACTCAGTGGTTAAATTTTAACCAGATTCTAAACTTTTGCCAAATAAAAACAAAGATTACAAGTGATGTCGTGATATTTTCATTGGAGAAAAACTTTACCAACTGGTTCAAAATTAACAACTGATTTACAGAATAGGACCCTTAGTTAGTTAACATTTACCAATATTGTTAAATTAATAAAAAATTATTATTGAATCTCCTGTAACCTTCTAATTTGTTAATTTTTTTACTGTGTAATATCTGTAATATGATTTACTATTTCTGTAAGTTCAGTAAAGGATTTTTAATTAGAGGTTTTAAAGCGTAGGAAGTAAATGAGTTATTAGTTAGTTCTGTTAATAGGAAATAAAAAATCTCTGCTCCCACATGGCTTTCGACAGATTTTCCCCAAATCGTTTCGATATCAATCACGAAAATGGTGAAGGCTTCGTACAGTGCAACCGCAGAAATTACGGAAAAAGTTGGCGAGGAATCATTAATCTGCTTTTAATTACTACGTCAAAAACGACTGCCAACGGAAGAATACGATAATTTTTAATCTTTTAACGGCTCCTTTTTCTTCTCCAGATCCGCCCTTTTGCCTTCTTTCTCTTGCAGACAGCGATGTCTATCGCTTCATTTCGACGACTAAATTTATTTTGCATTCTTGATTGATTCGCGAAATACGAAAGTTTAAAATTCATAAAGAGTTTACAAGCTTTTTCTTTGCCATAAATATTTATTACTTTTTCTGATTACAAATTCAATTTTTGGATACATATTTCATTGTACACTGTTCTACATTTTTTATTACTTTGTTCTATCTTATCTGCCATCGACTACGGCTTCATTTTCAGCTTCATTCATATGCAAACCAAAATATACATTTGCAAAATCATTTTCATATTTTTCTTTTCCATCAGTCATTTGCACTCATCGAAATTAATATGCGGTCTCTTCGTATTATTAATTAATTATTGTAAATGATATTAAAATGAAAATTTAACTATGTCTAAAAATAAGCCACTATTTAAATTTACAATTATTGCGAGCATTTGTTGTTGAAATCATATTTGAAATTGTAATCATGGTTGCGTGCAATATTAATAAGCTTACATTAACTCGAATAAACATTTGTCAATATTAAAACTTTCGGTTATTGAAATATTCAATTTATAATGTCCACGAATGCCAAATTGCATCTACAGTTGCAACGCGTCCAATCGGTTTGCGGTATGGGATCAACATTTGAATTAACGGGATCTGCGATATTTATATTTTAGTCCATTCAACAAGACTATTATTTGCATTTTGTTTATGGTTTGGCTTTCAGTACATAAACATGCTTTTTCATTTTTGTTTTCCCTTTGCAAGCAAAAAACAAAAAGTTGTTTTAGTGAAGAATATTTTTTCGAGAAAAATGCTGGAGTTTTCCACGTTTTGCACATTTACAAAAACAGTAGCTTTAAACCAGAATTTGTACACAATAAAGCTCGGAAGTGCGTGAAACAATTTTATTGGAGTGTAATTAATTAAATCGTTCTACTTGTGGCAGATTATGAAATGAATTCATCTCTTGTGAAGTCTGTTCATTTTTCAATCCTCTTTGCAAATATGCTATATCATTCACCCAATTATCTTAATGAACAAAAAGACTACATCTCAATCATCAGCAATATGTTATGACAGCAACAGACATATCAGCGGAATGAGTAATTTGGAACAGGGACTTAACGAGTAATCTAAAATTAATATTATTTATTATCTGCGCGATAAAAACTCTGTATGTGAATATATAAACGGTGAAACATTAATCATGGGGCGAACGCTTTAAATAGTGTCAGAGAGAAATGATTCGGAATCATATTTTCATTTTTCCCAAACACGGTCATCCATCTTTCTCAAGCGTGCTCTGAGCGGTAATTCTGATAAATAGCGCTGGATTAACTGCAAACGCCTGCGATACCTTCTCTAGTCCCGCGACTATAGCCGCGCTTCTATGTTAGACTCCGCACTTACATTATTTCACTAAACCTCTCCACAGTCGTCAAACAACAGCCAGTATTTATACTTCCTGGTTTAAGGATTACCTTTTTCATCATTTACTTCAACATTAGTGTACAATTGTTACCAGATCTTTGCAGAACGAGGATAGAGCTTCGCCCGATCTACAATTTTGGCGTCTGGAAGGATACTTCCAATTGGTGGTGTACACAAAAATTACGATTGAATAGTAATTTTAACTAGTTTTACTATAATTATTTATAATTTTTTTGAACGTTTTTTATTCAAAATTTAGTTAAAATACATATTATTCAAAAATGAATAAATTACAAGTTCCTATATTTACAGCAGAGATGGATTATCATATTTAGCGCCCCAAAGCTAGTACCAAAAATGCACCCCCCTGTAATATTTGTTGTGTCTGCATTATGCAAGGAGGAATGTGATTCACAATCCAATTACTGAAAATTTATTTTGTTTGAAACTGTTTTTTTTATTTACTTATTCTAATGAAACTAACGAATTTGTAAAAATAAAATGTCAGTTATTAATTTTAGATTATAAGATATATTTTTTTTACTGAACTATGTACCTATTTCATTATATTTAAGTTTTTAAATGTGGTAAATTTAAGAGAAACGCACAAGTAATAATAATTCGAATATTACATTTTTTTTGAATATAAAAAATTTGGCATCCCCTAAAATATGGTGGCAATACGGCGCTGTAAATTAGCTAACTTTTATATATTTTTAATTTATAATTATGTATATTAAAAACCTGATATCAATGCTAATAAATTTTAAAAAATCATATTAAAAAATTATAAATGATACAAAAAAGGAAAATTAACACTAATATATAATAATCTAATAATAATTAAAATAGAAAAAATAATAATAATGAAATTGTGCTACTCCCAAACTGAATCGTATGGTTGTTCAAAAATGTTTAAATATTGATGTGCAAGTTTATGATTTATTTGAAATACTGTATAAGCTTAACGATGTTTTGGTATAAAATTTGTTAGCTGTTGTTTTTATGTAGTTTGTAATGAATGGTATTTTTGTATTTTCATATAATGCTGTAATTCATGTGTGTATGTCTTTACTTGCAATTAAACGTGAAAAATTTTGGAGTATTTTTATAGGTTTAAGCCTTGTTTTTGATAAATGTGTTTTGAATGGTGCGTTATAGGTAGTAATTGCTCTGATTATAGTGTGTTGTATAAATGCTTTTTGGTTTTTGCTGTAAGATATTTATAATTTTGATTTACATCATTATGGTAGTTCATGAAAACATTGAAATGTTATTATCTCAATTAAATTCAGTGGTTTATTTTCGTTCAAATATTATTGAATAGAAATCTATTTAAAACTTACTGAACGATAATCAAGAAAGAATTAATGTAGAATAAATATAATCAAAAAAGTTTGAAGGACAGTGAGTGGTTGAAAATGATTTTGGAAATCGAGACCGAAGTCGAGAGTTGAAATAAAATTTCCATTCGTTGATTTATTTTTATTATTTATTAATTAATTATGTATGTAGAAATATGATAATAAAATTGATAAATGAGTTTTTTGATCCACATTATTTTATTCGTAATATAATGTAATAATAACGATAAATTTCAACGACTAGTTTTTAACCAATTCCTATGCAAAGCACTTGAAAATTTAATCATTTTCCCGATAAATTTCCTATAGCAAGTGTTTAAATTGTCAATATGAAAAATCGTAAATATTTTAAATTCATAATTAAATTGTTTCATTTTGCGTTGTTTTTGGAATTTATCTCACCAAATATCACACGACATACGGTCTCTGTGATTTTCTCAAACAAACTTTTATTTTTAAGCCCAATTTTTTTGTAAAGGTTTGTTGCTAAGCACGAAAAAAATTGGGAAGTATACATTTTATCCTCCATACATGTTATATTGCTTGACATTGTACCATGCACACTTTCAATCTTATATACCTTTTATCGTATACACTTTTAATCCGTGAAAAAAGTTATCTTACACACATTTTATTTTCCAAATCATTTTATCATCCACACATTTTATCTTTCTCTCATTTTATGTTCCACACATTTTATCTTTTACATATTTTATCTTCAGAAAAATTTAATACTGGATATTTCATATAATTATAACTATGTTAATTGCATGGG
Source organism: Stenolophus ochropezus (assembly GCA_035578165.1). Classification (NCBI taxonomy): domain Eukaryota; kingdom Metazoa; phylum Arthropoda; class Insecta; order Coleoptera; family Carabidae; genus Stenolophus; species Stenolophus ochropezus. The sequence continues at coordinate 14,334,973 of JAQOWZ010000018.1, read as the reverse complement.
TAATAAAATGAATGGCAAGTACAATTACAATGTTATAAAGATGAAACGTTGGCGAAGATAAAATGTGTGGAAAATAAAATGAATGAAAGATAAAATGTGTAGATGATAAAATGTGTGCAAGATAAAATTGTGTAAGATAACTTTTCTTCGCAGATTAAAAGTGTGCACGATAAAAGGTGTGCAAGATTTAGGGCCGGTTTTTCAATCTCTGGTTAGAGTGCCGGTTACCTTAACCATCGGTTAACAGAAAAATATCGCATCGAAAATCTGATGGAAGTTGTCAAAAATACACATTATTTACTATTTCGATTCGATATTTTTTTGTTAACCGATGGTTAAGGTAACCGGCACTTTAACCAGAGATTGAAAAACCGGCCCTAAATGTTTAAAAGATACAATGTCAAGCAATATAACATGTGTGGAGGATAAAATGCATACGCCCCAAAAAATTGTGCAAAATTTTTTGTTTATCGATAAAATTAGGAGGTTCTCTGATATTACTTAAAAAAAAGTTGCGGTGAAATTTTTCTTTTCAAATAAATAAATATTTGAATAATTTTGACAATAGTAGATGGATTGAAAAGAAAAAGTATTAATGAAACTAGAGTTTTGAAATGAGTTCTGATGGAATAGAATTGAAATCTTTTTGGGGTAGGGCCGGGCATATTAACGTATATCTATAGCGTCAGCCTTGTTGATTTATTGCGTAATGGATCGGGTTCTGGCATCGACCACGCTCCTACAAAAATGTAAAAGTTATTATGAGTGTTGGATGTGTGAAATACGGGGTGATAATGCCAGAGACTCCGCAAGACAAAATGTACGAGCCGTATTGATCTGATCGGCCGAGTTGTGCGATATGCTATCCAGATCGTTTTATTGACCACTGCGGATGGCACAACTAGATATAAATGGCCCAAAAACTACCACAAATATACCAATACTTTAAGTGGTTGTATATCCTGATGTCTGCATGTAGCAGGTTTCTACACCCTCCGCCAAATTCATAATACTCTGTGGTGTTTTCTTCATGTAAGCAAAGTCTGCTTTGTTTTTTTTTAGCTTTTTGTGTATTACTGTTATATTAATTTATAATTTTTACTTTTTTTGTGCGAAGTACAAGTACGACTTTCAGATATCAACGGAAATATCTACTTTGACCATCCCTGAATGCATTTTGACTAGCAAAAAATATGTATAATTTAATAGGCGTACAAGGAAGTCATGTGGTGTCCACATCAGATTTTTTTTATTCTGTATATCCATACTTAATGCATACAGAAAAACACAATGTATTCATCTTTGCCTGCTCCACTTTGCTAATCTATTTCATTCGCTAGTATAAGAACTATTACGAACTTACCCTGTTTTACAACATAGTATATAACCATGCTGGTATTTCGAGTGAATTCAACGCCCTTACCTATAATATATTCAACATTGTTGAATATTTTGTCTCTTATACTGGAAACATTTATTTTCAAATTTCTGTCAAAATTTGAACATTCTACGATTAATCGTTTTTGAATTCAAAAAAATCATAACGAGCAAAGTGCCCTTTTGGCACTGCCGATTGCAATGAAATAGGGATGTGCACAACTAGATGTACAGGCGTCAAGCCGAAACTAGTCAAAATGGACTGGGGGATGGCCAAAATGGATATTTCCCTTGAATCTTCAAAACCGAATTTATTCGCGATTACAATACTTTCTTTATTTTGTACAAGGAAGTAAAAAACAAGAATAATTAAGCTTATATATAAATTATCTACATTCCTGTCCAAGATTGTATTTCATTGTGATTATTTAAATGTGAAATAATAATTATAATACATGGGCGTAACCAGCATTAATATTAAAAAGTGATGTCTGTAGAAAATAAATTGAATATAATTTCTTTATTAAATAATTTTCGTAATAGAAAATATAATATATAATATAATACCTAAGTGTAAAATTTAGTTAGAAGAAAATTGAATTATTATTTATTTAAACATTAATTTATTACCTGAAAAATTTCATAAAACAATAGATTTTAGGTTGGGGATGGGGGCAGCTTCTATAGTTTTTAAAAATTTTATTCTTACCTACATCTATTTTGCTCTACATTGTTCCTGCTTGAGATGTTTCCTATTTTTGGAAATTTGTTCATTAATCAAATTTTTATCCTGAAGAGGCTGATATTAAAACGATGTTTCTAAACAACACATTATCAAATTCTTGTGTAATGTAACGAGATAAAACTGCGAATATTAACTTTCCGTGCGTATATTACCCTACAGAGAAAATATAATCATCTTCTCGGCGTTTAACCCTTCTTGTTATCATTAGCACAACAGGGCTGTTTTTAATTAAACAGCCCTTTATCTCGTCACCTTGGTGCTGGGACACAGCTATCACAGCTGTCTGGGATCTAAATGATTGTGAAGGGGAACTTGAGGGACACCTGAGCGATCGAAGTGCCACTCTGATTGATCTTGTGCCAAGAAACATCCGGGGCTCAAAACACTGGATATTGTAATACAATTATTCAACATGTTTGTTAATACAACCCGCTAACTATGACGGTAAGGATTTTCTATTTAGGGTAGGGAAAACATTGCGGACTTCATTTCAAATGCAAGGGCAATGTTGATTGAATTTGATGTTGGTACTGGGCGAAATATTTTAAGTTTAAGAAAAATACGAAAAAATATTTACTTATAATTGCAGTTTTGATTACTAACCATCATAAAAAGACAATAATTGCAGAAATCAGTTTCGCTTATATAGATGTAGCATATTTAATCGAAATGGAACTTCTTGCTTATCTGAAACTATTGGTTTTTGTAAGCTCTATGTAAAAAGTAAATTTATTAAATCAATGGTTCTCTAACAATGGTTTTAGATTAAATCGAGGAGTTTCAATGAAACATTCTTTTTAGGTACATTTATAATTTAAAATAGCTGGAAAGACCAAACATTAAAATGTCCAGATGCTGTGACTTTATGAACTGTAATTATTTATTCATAAATATATTTGTATATGAAAGGCTTTATTAATTTCATATTTATCCTAAAATGTTAATCTTTGCACTTTTCTTTTTATGCATATGAAATTACAGAAACTTCATAATAGAAAGAATTTCTAATTTCCCTGAACTTCACATCACTTATTTTTTTTACTACATAAGTTTTAAAGTTATTGTCAAGCCATTTCGTTGACTTTTAAATTCTTAACAAGGTTAACATTACTAACCACAAATGCAATTTTAGTATGGCCATTAAAATTGTGAAAATATTCAGTTATACATTATACATTAAATAATATATTTTGGACAGTTGAGGAGACCATTATTGACCAACGCCTTATGTCCGTCGGTTGGCGCCTGCTCAACCTTGATGTATAAAATACACTATTCTCCGATCGTAAGTAAAGTGATAACTTTTTATATTTTCAGTCCGAAAAATGCGTTATTTCAGTATGGTAAGTCGTCTCTAGGCAATTAGAAATAACTGTACGGGAATATATTACTGAATATTTAGTTGCATAATAACGACTACTTTAATAATTTTTTTAATTTAGACATTTATAAAGCTGAAAATAAAATAATTAATTTTTCGATCGGAGAAAACTAGTACTTGTAATACGCAAGACGAGTAAACTTTTTGGACATTTCTGCGGTTACTTTACTAAATTCGGTTAGCGCCTCGTACCACAATTGTCTACTAACGTGCAGGAATATATCACTTTTCCTTCTAATTATACAATATACTATTACCAAGTGCCAACAGCCAGCTTTATCAACATTTTCCTTATACTTTCTTTTCGATTTCTCCGTTTAGAGAGGTGTCCACAATGCCTGTATAACATTTTTGTAGTATTGCTGGTGTGTAATAAGTTGAAACCTACGGAGTTCTGTAATAGAGTGAGCTTCTGTGCTGACAAATAAGTCGCGTCGTTCTCACATTACCCGCGGTTGGTTTGCTAATAACCCAGTTAAAATTGCGGTCCGCTGAACCTCATCAAATAATTTAATTACGAAAAGGTTCCTAATTATTGGCACAGGTCTGAAATTGGATACCATGACAAATGAACAACACGTGTGTTCAGAGCGTCATATAAAATTAATAGTACAGCTGACAAATGATTTCACGTGACAATTTAGCGAGTGAAAATATATGTACGCTACTGAAATGAATACTCGTGTCATAGAGATCTTGCAGGCAACCTGCTCAATTTCTGTTTCGATCTATTCATACTAAATCAGAATTAATCATCGTAAATGACACCTGAAATATGATGCAAACACCTGGTGCATAACATTATCACTAACTAAAAAATCTGATGTGTCCAACACACTATCTCACTCACCGCCATACTGTTGTAATATATTCTATGTAAGTTTTTCAGTACATTCAATTTGTAGGTTTAAAATTAGTTTGTTATTGCAATTCAGAATATTTTTAATTCATTTCATACCCAAAATTTCCGTCATAAAATTTGTATGACCATTTTTGGTGTTACTAAAACCGGAACCGAACTTACCTTGATTCACGCATGCAAATATAATATATTTCTTCCATCTTCTTTAATTTTACAATAAAACAACTTTTGTGAACATATGAATGACTCATCTATTTGATAGAAATTCCTCTTCCTAAAGGGTATTTAAAATTATTATAATTTATATATTTTTTCTTTCTTTTTATATATCTTTTCTATCTAGTTATATATAAACGTAATTATGCAGATCAGTAGAAAATTAAAAAATCTTTACATTTAATAATAACATAATTTGCGAAAAAATTGTTTTTAGAGGTATTTTTTAGGAAAACCCGTTTAAAGCTTCAAGTAAAGTTCCGGTTAACCAATTGTAGTCAAAATCTAATCGTTTAAACATATTTGAAGATAATTCTCAAATACCAAATATTATATTTTTTACTAGTATCGTATAGGAGTAATGGTGGATGAAAAATCGTCACAGACACACAGAAACACATACATACACACATACGGCCATACAGACTTCACGGTAAAAGTAGTAAAATCATATTCTAGGAACCCTAATTCGTGCTCACATGTTGAACACTCACACTTTAATTTATTTAAAAACAATACTTCGCTTATCTATATATTGATACGCGGGAGGTAAAAAGTACATTCCATATTTTTGAAATAATTTAATAGAATACTGTTCTGTTTGCTTGCTGGTAATCAGGTCTTTTCTTTGCAAAAAATAAAATAATGAGCTGTATAAATCGCCTAGATGAAAAGAAAAGGAACAAAGAAACTGCGGTTACCCATTTAGTTATTCATCTACTTGTTATTCCACTGCGGTATAGAAAGCAAGTACATTAAAATGCCAAGATAATTATCTAAATTTGCTTCACAACATATTTGTGCTCACACGTAGACAGAACATGTAGTATTTGTATTTTCATATCTGTCTGCTCGAATTAAACTACAACTTACAACATAATTCGGAAACCTAACGCTAGTTTTCATCACAAAATTATCCTCTATTACCTCGTCTCCACTACATGTAATAATAACAATACAATTAAACGTTCATTTAAATTAACAGTACAATATCCACGTTCTCTAGTTCTCTGCAGGAAACAGCACCGTATGAGGTTTCTTCCTCCCATTATTATGACAAGAAAATTTAGCTGATTTTACGAAAACTACAAGAATTTATGAAATATAGATGACATCATTATAAATTAAGTGACATTTTTCATTGTATGGAAACAAATATCAACATTCCGTAGATTTTTGATATTCTCGAGAAAACCCCATTACTACGTATTCCTCCAAATAATAAATGCTTATCTTTTTGGACTTAAGGAAATGATAAGTATCTCTTACTAAACTACAATTCTTACATACTAAATCAGATAACTCTATACCTACTAAATGTATTTTTCAGTGTATTTCTTACTATCCGTTAACATTTTTTTGTCACGGATTAAAAGAAAAAGAAGGTAATCCCAAGAAATATAAACGCTTATTTTAAAGTGGATAAGTTCCATAAATTTTAGTACAAATTTAAAAGAAGGTGTTCTTTAAAGTGGTGATGATTATCCGTTATTAACATGGGCAAACAAGAAATATTAAGCCCATGATACATCTATTGATGACTAAGAAAACATTAATGACTATCGATGAAACATTCATACACCAACAGAACGAATCGTTCATCGTTGAAAACAGAAGATTCGATATTTTCATTGGTGGCTATCGGCGAAAATCAACTTCATGTTAATTTTTCTTGTTTGCGCTTATATTTCCATATAATACAGTATAGTAATAACAAAATAGTTTTTATGTACATGTTTCAAATATAAAATATAGAAGTAGAATTCATAGGTATATTGTAATAGTCGAGGTTGCTACAACGTAAATCTGTAATTGTTTCTATAAAAATTAATAGTTAAACGTAACTTTCAGAGGACGGAAAATGCCCCCTTTTACCCCCCTAAATGGCGCTCATGGGTAGTAATAACTAAATAATTTTTAGACTGAAGGATAGAAAAATGGATAGTGTTATTTAATTATTATTTTATCAAAGACTTTTTATGTGATCTAGAAACGAGAAGAATGTTTCCTTTAATGATGATGCTGATTTTCAGTTTGTACCAGCTGAATATTTTTTAAAATAAAGGTAGGAAAAGGTATTTCTGGCAACAGCCGTCAAACAACGAAGTGTCTTCTCGCAGGGTTGTTGCCACAGCAGACACACAAGTTGGGGCTTAAAACTATGCGGCCAAGTTGAAAATAACAGTAATTACAACGGCGCAGTCACGGACTTGGTGCGCAATTACCGCAAGTCTTGTGGTGAGGCGATACGCCGACCCGGGTATTAGTAATGAGTTTAATTAACAAATTCGAACTGCCTGGACCGACGGCAGATACAATCGAACGGAGGCTGGGCAAAAGCTGCACGCAGCATCTGTATCTGTTTCCTAAAGTTACTTCAGAGATCATTCCAAAAAGACCTAGACACGACATTAGGTCAGGGGAAAACATTTGTGGCCAGGCTGGTATATCCATAACATCTTCATTAGTTATAACTGTAAGCCAGAAGAAAAAAAGTATATCATAGGGTAAGATGTGATGATTAGTGAGACTATAAACTATCGACTGTGACTTATTATTGGGGTTAAAATGCCAGTGATGACAGATATTGAAGCAAAATAATATACCACTATGTCTGAGTGATTCAGAAGCCAATATATATATAAGCTAAAGATCTCCTATCGTTTTACTGTACTTCGGTTTATTATTGTCGCGAGACGAGAAGAGATAAGATAATCACCTATCTCGTCTCTCCTTGTTAAACCGAGACAAAACCTTGTCGAAACGAGATGAGATATGACCTTCCGAAAATGTATAAGATTCAGGCAATGATGACGATTGATCTAAATATTTATTTAAAAAGACTTTCACAAATGAAGAAACTAAAAAAATTAACAATCAAGAATTAATGGATATTTAATATAGACTGGTAGAAAAAAAATAAAAGATGTGTTCTAGCAAAAATGACTCCTGATATCCTAAGTACTCCATCCCATCAGAACGTCTGTTTTCTAAAGCGGTCTTGATAGTTAGAAAACAATAGGATCAGGATTAAATGGCAGACTCGGCTAGATAAATGAATAGTGTATCTAACGAAACGCGGAACATAGGACTTAAACATAGGATTTCAAAAAATTGTTGATACTCTCTCTCCTTATAGATTTAAAGTAAAACTATAAGAGTACAATGTTGTACAATAATTTAATATTTTTGTAATACTGGTATATTATTCAGAAAAAAATCTAAATTCAATGTACATAATATTAAAATACAGGTAATATGTGCCACGTTTCGTTGCACACCTTTATAAATGAAGTAAAATGTTCCTGTTAATTCTCAAAAATAAATATCATTTTGATCTTCGAATAATATAAATTTTAAATATAATATATAATGTATTTAAATAAAATCGATATAACATATTGAAATATCTAATAAATCGAAATAATGTATAATCATTCGAGAGCTCTCGTTTGTATCATCTCGTCTCGACTAGTATCGAAAATCGGCACAAAATTTCGTCGAGACAGAATAAACCATAAGCGAGACAAGACCCGATTTTGTCTCATCTCGGCGCAACACGAAATTTGTTTTCACGTTATCTCCCAAACCAGAAGTTTTAGCGCGATATTTCTGGCTCAACATTTGGAAAAATTGCGTCGATGTGTACATGTTGATGCGGCGGATAATCGGAGAGAAGAAAATGAAAATGAGTCCCAGCTGGACTGTGCGAAACTTGATATGTATTTATTTAAATTCGGTCCGATAAATCATGTCGTCTCCCTCATGATATATTTACCGCGCATAATCCCAACTTGGTTCGGTTCTGCGCGGAGTAAACTAGTCTGATTGACACGCTACGTGCGCTCCGTGGGTTATTCCTGCGGATTTACGGCGTCGGCGGCTCGGATTACCCCGAGTGCAGCGTAACCACCGAGCGCTCCCTGGAAGAATTTACCGCCGCGGTAACGTAGCAATCTGCCGATGCAAACGTACCACCCGTTGATTACATTGCTTTCGATCCCGCCCAACACGGCGGCATTATTGCCGTAAATAACAGATTAGTTAAAACAGAAGTGTACTTCATATTCTTTACATAACAGGACAAGAAAATGATTATGGAACGTAGAAATATTATTTCGTCAGATATTTATATAAATATCTTCGGTTCACAATAAAATTAGGTGAATTTAGGTTTGTAAGAGGTAAGACTACAGCTGGACATTTTAATATAGAATTACTAATGTAAAAATAATGTAGGTTTATGGATAACAACCAGTATTGTTATAATTTTTTTATACGGTCATTAATTTAGAGACTTTCTAAACGACGAGATTATTTCGTGGGCCAAGTACTCGTATACCTTATACGACTGGATTCTGGAGATTCGTCTGTTTTGAATCTTGGTGTGCAGAAGAATGTTTTTCGGACACGTAATTGTCCCGGATTTCATATCCCATTCGAAATTTAGTACTTTAGTAACGACGTTTGTAATATTATTACCTAATGATACTATAGGTACCTTTTGGTTTAGAAAGTCATCTTCAGAATGTGTAACTAAAATCATTACTAAAGATTCTGTCTATTTGTATGTGACACATATACAAGGGTTGTGTTTTATAAGATCTAGTTTGGCACTCGTTGAGAGAATAATTACATATACTTCTAGGAATATTAATCTTTGAGTTTTATTGTTTGATATTTTGTATATATTTTCAAAATTATTTTTACTGACATTTTGGATCTATTCTATTAGAATTATGTTTTTGAATTTTAAAATTAGACAATTGTTCGTTATATCTTGTATTAATACTGCTTTTAGTTTGCTTTATGTATTTATATTTACAATACCATAAATTTCTTCGAAAGTCTTAGTATTAATTTTATTACTTAAAATGAAAGTAACAAAAAATTAATAAAAAAATACTGTGACCAATGATGGAATATATTTAAGCTTTTTAAATTTTGGGATCAAATTTTTGAATTAGAAATTTTGTGTATATTGAGAGTGTTTCTCACAAAACATATTCAGTTTTTTAAGACCACACCTTTAAACGTTTCAGAACAAAAATACATGCACGAAATCTATTTGACATAAAAAATAATATGACGCAGTGTTGTAAATTACTGAGAAATGATATTTCCCACGAAATGTTTTCTCACACTGTATAAGCCACGATTGTGGGAAGTACCTAAATTTTAAGCTTTACATAGGTGAGAAAAGTGTCATTTTTCATAGTGGTCATAAGAAAAAGAAAACTTCTTGACTGGTTGATGGATTCAGGTCAAAATAAATAAGTAAATAACTAATAAATCCATAAATTTTGACTAAATTCGAACAACTGATTTTTTCATCTGCAATACTGTATTAATTTTAACAAAAGAGGGTACAGGGCAACGAGTGATGAGGATTGCAATTTCTGTAAAACTTCTAATTAATTAAGTGAACTGGTGTGCTAGAAACGTAGAAGAATCAATACCGTTATTTCGCCAGGCAGTGATGTGTGAAATAAATAAACTATTATCCTATCCGGAGTTTGAGAAAGTGGTCGGAAGCATGCACGTACAAATTGTTAGGAAAACGAAATAAATTCGCGATTGAATTCATGTGGCGAAGAGACTCGGCATCAAGTAAAATCTTCGATAAAGTTTCCCGTCTCGTCTAGACGCAAATAGGATTGTGCGGTCTGCTTCTGTGCTGTCTTCATTTGTTCCGATGCACTATTGGAGTTGGCTACAAATTGCAACAACGAAATGCGCTTTCTCTATAGTCAAACATGTCTTTGCAACAAATTAGGGACATTGCCAACTGTAATGATAAATCTAACAATCACGTGCGTCGATACTGCAATATTTCCTTGGGGCAATTTTTTTATTTAAGGTCAAATCAAAACAAAATTTTATATTAATGCATTACAAAAAAAATACTGGAAAGGGATGATGGAAAAATAAAAACCTAATTTTCAGTGAAAATTGTTTAAAATTCTTTTCTTTTTTAGTTTTTATCTTAGTAAATGAGCTAATCTTTAAAATTAATAATCAGGGTTTATTACTGATTAAAATAAAATGCTGTGCTAAGGAACAAGGAAAAATTTCTTTGGGACAACAGTAACATGGAACAGAACAACTTATATACATAGAAAAGTGGAGGGTCGAGTGAAAAAAATTAGAGTAAAACTGAAATATGCCTGTAATTTATTAACAAAATTAGTTTATTGCAAAACAGCCAGTTCTATTATTTAACTCGATGTTTGATAAAGGAAGTAAAAATGAAACACTTTTTGTAAAATTTATGCTATCTATGATGCTAGAAATATGTGAATTATAATTTAAATTTCACTGAACAAGTTTGTTTAGAACTACTGTAGTATATTGTACAATAAGCATTTCATACGACTTTGACAAAATCATATGATTTTTGACAGAACTGTGAGATATGAATTTATATTTTAAGGTTGTCTGTGGTTACCGTGGGATATGAAAATGTTTGTACAATGTACGATGTATGTTTTATACTAATTTTGTACAGAGCAAATAGATTAAATACTGTTAGGGAGAAAGAGAAAACAGTCTTCGGGAAAATATGAAACAATTTTATACAATTTTGTATGTGTAAGATTCAACAGAAATATGTATTTCGTGATAATACAATAAAGTCGAATTATTTTGAAAATATGTAAATAGTTTTAAATTTAATTTAAAATGCACTGAAATTATAAGTACTTGTGCACGATATGCTACAGGGAGTATAGAACAATCATATTTATAGAAAAAAGTGCATAATAAACATTAAGGTGAACAAAGATGACAAACTGCTAATACAAATATACTCGTATTAGGCACTATTTCAAAAGAAGATACATCTTACATTATAGTTAAAGTATTGAAAAGTGTAAATAGCATTAAAAGTGAATTATAAATTATTGGAAGAGGTTGTGTTTCAGCTTCTTATAATTCCATAACTATATTTTAAATATATTATGTTAATTTTTATGAATGTTTATAGTGCAGAATAAAATAATATACTGCTTCTCCACATTTTTAAAGTTCTTTTTATAATTCCAATATTCCTGAAATGTAATTTTATTCTGTAGGTAAATATAAAAATTAAAAGGTAAACAGTACATGTTTTCAATGTAAATTTTTCCGTTTGTTTCATTCTAACCATTAAAAATCTGAATTATGAACTGCCTGGAAGTTATAGACTTGTTTCGTTTTTTTTATAGTCTGATAATTTTCTCCCACAATAGAGAAAATACGAGAAATGTGGTTTGTAATTGAAATTTTTATTGTTTAGTGTATATTTAATTAATACATAAACTGCATTAATCTTATGGATTTTCAATTTACATGGAATAGTCAAATTAAACAGTTCAATTTATCTTTTAAAAAATGAAAGTCTTATATTTTGTTACATATGTATTTATTTCATTTGACTCTACTTGCAATGTTATGTTTTATTAAAAGAGCATCGGAATATATTTACTTTAAAGTGAATGAAAAATGTGTTTAGTTATTATAGAGTAGGATTTCCCTTGATGACCAAACTATCGGAAAAGTTAAAACAGAAAAGCTACGATATGAATACATATATATATATATATATATATATATATATATATATATATATACATATATATATATATATGGGCCCGTATTACGAGCTCGCTTTTATAATAAAATCGCGATTTTAACGCTCACTTTTACATTAAAATCTTTTGTAAAAACGAACGTTAAAATCGCGATTTTATTATAAAAGCGAACTAGCTCACTTTTATAATAATATCGTCATTTTAACTTTCAATTTTACATAAGATTATGATGTAAAAGTGGGTGTTAAAATCGCGATTTTATTATAAAAGTGAGCTCGTAATACGAGCCATAGTCTTTAATTTAATTTTTTGTTGATTAGTGTATATTTAATTAATAAATGAACTGCATTAATCTTATGGAATTGAATAGAATAGTAAAATTAGATAGTTCAATTTATCTTTGTAAGTAGTTTAAAAAATGAAAGTTTTATATTTTGTTACATATTTACTTCACGTGACTCTATTTGCAATGTTATGTTTTATTAAGAGAGCATCGGAATAAATTTACTTTAAAGCGAATGAAAAATGTGTTTAGTTATTATAGAGTAGGATTACCCTTGAGGACCAAACTATCAGAAAAGTTAAAAAAGAAAAGCTGCGATATGTACACGAGTAGATATCCACATTCCATATATCATATGCTGTGGGAATAAGGGTAAATAATTCTTGCACAACATATGCTATTAATGTCAAGTTGAAGATTAAAACATACATCATGATGTGCTCAAGACAGCGTTGCTAATAGGCTTAAGTAAACGCGTTACCGGCGTTACCGCTACTCGTACCGCGGTCTTCGTCGGAAATCAAAGCCGTCTGTTACTTGCTCTTCATAATTCTAATTCCATTGGCTGGCGCGCTCTTCTGTCACGCTGTCAGGATGTAATAACAAGTGGATTTACCCGAATCGCGAGAAGAATTGCGGAAATAAGAACGAATTGCATTCGCATCACGGAAACGAGGTTAAAAACAAAACCAACGCAAACAATATTACCAATTAAATTGTTTACCAAACTTTTGCTGCAGATTATTTGAAATTTTGATGAAGGAGTCAATAATACTTATAGTTATTAGCTGCAAGAAATGTGACGTTCGAGAAGGTATGAATTGAGGTTGAGCTTGTGGAGTCGAAGTTCATGTTACCATGCGAAAATACTTGTATTACTTATTTACATTCCCAATCGCTCATTATGATTTTTTTTTTTTGATCTGAATAGTGAATTATTCCGGTATTTTAGTGTAGTTACTAGGCTAGAAAAATAACAGTACGGAAATATTCTTTTCGGTCGATGATAAAGCATTTCCGTTCAGTACGCAGTTCATTGTTTTCCGTAAATGAAAATATATACTGAATGAAAAAAATGGTATGTGTGCCACGTAGAAAAGTGTCTTTCCGGACTCCTGGTGTTGCTGACTTTGCTTATGGCTCGTCCCGCAATGTCTACCATAGTCCGGGAATATATCACTTTTCCTACTAGATACACAATATACTGTTTCGCGGTACTAGTAGTTATTAACTTCAAATAATGTAAAAGTATTTGTAAAATGAGGGCCAGTTGACAATTTACAACTTTTGCCCTTTGCTAACCCTATTAATAGAACACTTATTTGTTATAATACTCCGTTGACAATGGTAACCAAATAATAAATGTTACCTAAGGATCAAACAACAGTTTCGCCAATTTTTAATCAAATAAAATTACTGCTGTGTGCGAGGATTCGATACACTACGGCTATAGGCTGACAATCTATACTACTAAACTGTAAATAAAAATGTTTCTATTTCATTTGTCCTATGTTCCTTAATGCAGTGATGTGATACTACTATTAATAAAGAACAAAAATTTTGGTGAGGCAAGCGATAGGAACTGAATAAAAACTTATTGAAATGACATTCATTTATCAGAAAATTAACAATATCTGCGTACAAGACGAACCTGCCGCCATTTTTAAAAGTAAACTTAATTTTAAAATTTAAAGATATCCGGTGTTCACGTCCACCCAGTTAAATTTGCAAAGCCAACGGTCAAAATTTCAAAACCATTCAGTTAAATATCAGGTTCGCTTCGACCAAGTGCAAACAGACCACTCCGAAAGAAAGGCATGCTACAAAATACAATGCAAAATTCTCCTCATTTCATATGGAGAGGTACTGCCTCATTATTATTAAAGCGTATTAGCTGAGCGAACTGTGAAATTTGGGGTTCAAATTCCAACTTCTCCCATCTTTGTAATCAAAATCGGAGTTTGCAAGCTGACAACATACACCACCAAAATGCTAGTAAAATGCTACGAACCAAGTATCTTACGTACTTGAGACATAAGGGTATTGTGTCCCATGAAGAATACAAGTAAGTAATAGTAATACTATCAACTTTTTGATATCAATTCATAACGAAATTGAAACAAATTTAAGTTTTGTAATGAGTTGTAAAAATATGGTAGGAATTTAAAAGAGTTTGTTCTGTGTAGACTTCTGATGGATGAAATGCCTCCTAACTGGAGTAATTAAGTATAAAAACGGGTGCAGTTTGTTGTGTCCGCCCGCCCTCAGATCCGATTTACGCGGTAACGTCTGCTTCGTTGGCCGGCCAGTGCCCAGGGATTGCGGTAGAATTTATGGGACACTGATTCCCGGTAATTCTGCGAAATATGATTGTGTAGACCACGCCAAGTCGTTATTCCAAGTGAGATTGTGTTTCTGACTCTTATTAATGTTCCCTGTATTCTCAAAAGCAAAAGGAAAAACCTGTTCACAAATATTCACCCAATCTACACACGGGATCGTATTCACCGATTCATATTTATTTCACGGAAGGTAACTTATTAAGCGATATATGGGGAAATTGGTTCAGCGAACTGTAATCCTTAGAGGATCACTGTCTCTACTATTAAAACTAATTTATAAAAAGGTATTCTTAGAAGGAACAAGGTATCAATTCTGAAAAGTGATTATAATAATAATTTATTGAACATGCAATCACCTAAAAGAAAAATTACTTGTACATAATATGATGAGTAACTACATTTCTTTTGGCACATTATAAAAACTATTATAAAATAAATAAAGAAAAATTATTTATGTGATGTAATTAATGAGAACATTAACAGCATATATCTTCATGCTAAAATATTTTGGAAAGGGTCAACTAATGTCACTGCGTAATGTCGACCGATTGAATTTTGTTATTCTTTAGCTAGTACTAATCAATTTTGTAATGTGTCAGTATCGAGAATGGGTCAACATTAAATCATTAAATCTTTACTCCGGTCAACAGATCGAAGTCCAGTAGTAGGTCAGGTGAGCTCCAATTTATAGTGGGCTCTAAGCGACTCGGACGCAGTGGTATTTTTTTTGGTTATAGGTTTGCAGTTATTGGCATTTGAACCCTAGATCTCAAACTCACAGCGTGTCGGAGAACGCTAACCAAGTGAATAACCACTGCTCGTAATATTACTATCATATGTAGGGAATCGTTTTGTAGTTGCACACAATAAAATTGGTCTAACCAATTTTAAATACAAGGTCCTGAAATTAGGATTTATGAAAACAGTGGTCATTCGTCTAATGTATGTAACCCAACAGACGAATGGTTTTCAAAACGGTCTGTTCAATGTGACGCAGATTTAAAGAGACTTTGAATCATTTGAAAACAGCTTAATAGTTGGTATACTACGAATAGAATACTACATCTTAATATGCAGTTCTGTTTGAGTACAAGCTTTGTCAAGTTACTTTGTTTAGGTTTCGTTATGCACAATGTTTAGCCACATTTGGAATTTTGTTCCATCGTTTGGAACCCAATGAGGAATAATATGATTGATTTAATTGAAAGTGTTCAAAGGAAATTTTTAAAAGGTGCATTATTAATTTTAGATGGTATTTATCCATTTAGAGTAATTCCATGTCATTTTGCTAGAATCTTTCAATCTTCAATTTTTATACAAAAGAAGAAAAATGTAGAGTCTGATTACTGAGAGAAGAAGTCATTAACGTTATAGATACATAAATAATATAAATATAATCTAGCACAAGTGACAATAATGACATTGACTGTTCAGAATCAGTCTGTAAGGTACGTAATTCGTTTGAACAAGAACATGCGCAATATAAATATATTTGGAACAAACTTATATATTATACATTCGAGCCGTGAAACTATCTAAACATCAATCGGTCATTACAGGGCAGTTGTTATGACAATTACAAAAAATTGTGTGACGTCGGTGACTGCTTATCTCAGTAAACAGTCTCTATGTAATTATATTCTTACTTAAAAGTATCAACAATTGCACTTTCATTCTCAATAAACTTAACTTTCAAATTCCTAGACCATCTTCCAGATTCATCAATACCTTTTATCTATCATCCTCACGGTCAAACACATTGGCCAAGTGACCGATAAATCCTGTCATCAAATTCAGAACTTTAAAAACATTTTTAACTGCAATAATAATGAGATAAAATATTTCATATATTTCTTTTGATTATTCATGCTTTTTTCCTACCCTCTAATTGGGCACCAACTTGTCGGGTATCGGTAATCAGAAGAGGAATAATAATATTTATTTCTGGTCAAAGAAGAATTAGTAACTAATTTAGAATAACAGTAGATGATCTACAATAAAGTTGAGACCCAGCGATATTTTAAAGCTACTGCATTGAATGAAGAGAATCAAAGAAGGAAAAACAGCAATGAGATATTTATTAGCGGAGAAAGAAATAATATAATCATGAGGAGTGGATAGCTGTAGCTAACGACTGATCGATTTGTATTCGCAATGAGAGTATGCAAATGCCTCGATACAACTCGTCGGCGTCCAAGTGCACTTGGTTGATAACTCGTCTGGCTTTATTCATCACTTCCGCCTCCCCTGTAGCAAGACTCCGGATGCACGCACAGCACTCTTCGATCGCTGTGTTGACACAAGTCCGGTGCGCGTCCGGAATTTTATTTAAATATTAAGCAGTTATTAAAATTGAAATGTTTGAACGGGGATCCAGACAGTTTTTATTTGATTATTCAACGGGTTAAGAATATGAATTTGCTACGAGCTTCCATTATATATAAAACCTCTTTCAGCAAATATTATAAAAAAATATTTATGTTTCACGTTACAGTTTTCTCATACACTTCGTACAGCAAGGCGAGTTGAGTTTTTTATATTCCAAGATCTTTTTATTTGAACATACTGATCACATTCACATTCAAACATATTGAAATGTATACGTGTGTGGAATGAAAGAATTTCGTTTCTTCCTGATACACTTTATATGCCAGCAGTTGCTCTCCATTCTGAATAGATCTAGATAGAAAAACCTTTCAAGCGAGCCCCCTCTTTCTTGTAATTATCACAAAAATACAAACACTCTCATCGCGACAACAGTACGTCTACAAGAATAAAGAAATGCTCAAAATATGAAGTTTTATTAAGGATACTACAAATTCCCTAAGGAGGTGAATTGAGAAGAATTTAGCAAAGAAGTGAAATAAAAAACAATGAAGTTCTGCAGAAGTTGAAGGCAAGTAAATAATATGATTGTCTTAGTTGGGACATTCTAAAATATTTAAAAATGAAAACATATGCAGTTAATGTTCTTATTAAGTACATCATATAAGAACTTTAAATCATTAAACCTTCTATGTGAATTTAATGAACTAATGGTATCCGGAGTTTTCATCCTGCTGAATTGAAAAATTTGTACTCAGCATTTTAAATTTTTTATATTTATTTTTATTTTATTTACTCTATTCATCAGATCGAAGTCCAGTAACAGGACAGGTGACGTACACCTTCTTGTAATTATCACAAAAATACAAACACTCTCATCGCGAGAACAGTACGTCTACACGAATAAAGAAATGCTCAAAATATGAAGTTTTATTAAGGATACTACAAAGTCCCTAAGGAGGTGGATTGAGAAGAATTTAGTAAAGAAGTGAAATAAAAAACAATGAAGTTTTGCAGAAGTTGAAGGCAAGTAAATAATATGATTAAGTGGCTGATGAAAAATGTGTTGTCAATGGAAAGTTAAAACTTAATAGCGAGTACACAAGTTTCCCATTTGTGTGTACAAACAATTTACATAACATAATAAAGTAGTTATATTTATCTGAGCTAGTTTCGGATACGTTCTCTTGTCGCAGATATAAAGTACAATTTGAAACTTTAAAACAATCACGTCAGAGAAGTCGCGAGCTGGAACTATGGAACTTTCCGGGCACAAATATTCATGTCGATTTGAATGGAAAACTTCAGCAGTTGCAGCGAAGTAGCAACTCGCCGTCAAGCCTAATTGCGATAAAACTGCACTTCATGCCTTCAGCACACATTCAAATAAATATATTGTGTGACTTTTACTCAAAGAAGCTTTCTGCTTGTTTTCACTGCATTACCGACCTACGGTTTGTTTCACTTACTCTACAAAAAGCTTTGTTTGCTTCCCACGATAAATCGTTTCTTACTTCCGACAAATATTTATTTTGCCACTTTAAAATTTAACCATTTTTTATTTCAGAAAAAAAAAAACATAAATATTTTTTTTATAAGCTTGGACAGCGGTAGATCATTTGTTTGGTGCGCTTTGACTCGGAATGAGCCAAGTTTGAGATCTGGGGTTCAAATGCCAGCATCGCTAATGACATCATTTTTAATGAAGTTTCATGTACTGTAGTTAAAGTTTTTGCTTATACAAAGTGTATGCGTGCATAAAAATATATAACATTTTGAGGTACACACTACAAAAACAGTATATGAAACCCATGAAACCTTAAAACTGATAACATTTCACATGACTCAATTAAGGCGACGGTAGTAGGATCAAAGCTAGAAATAGCAATGCACTTGCTTCGCGATATATTATAATTCTTTCTTGTTTCCTTAGAATTTACATTTTATGATTCCAATTTACTTATAATATATAATATATACATGGGGATGCACGTCATATATCATATATGAACTTTCCCATTCTTACTTCTTCCATTCTTGTCTTGACTCTAAATCGTCTAACAGGCCTCTTCTTCTCTTGCTTTTCTCCGAACTTCCCTGCACGATATCCTTAGATGCCTCAGAGATTTATTTTCCCGTCCGAGAAGCCTATACTTCCTCTCTTCACTTGATAGCTAGTACATATTGTGTCTTTCTTCATTACCACATCTGAATCTAGCAATTATCTTGAGGTTTTTCTTCTCGTCCAGTAGATACCACAGTATTAACGTTGTTTGTATTATGATATATCTGTTCTTACAACTTGTATTTTTTATCTTACTTTGCTGTTCTTATTGTTATATTTCCCAATATCTCTGATGTAGTTCATAGTGTTTTTTTTCCAATTACGCCTTTCTATTTGTATCGTAAAATACCCATTTCTTTCGTAGTATGCTTTTCCTACCCCTTTCTTACTACTCGCCAGCATTCTTGCAGAATTAGGTTTTGGATATTTCTTACGCGTTCCTCATATTTTATTGCTCTTTTTCCTGTCTTTACTCTAGTTTTAAGTGCTTTCATCTCTGCCATTATTATGTATTCTGGTGTGCATATGTTTTACTTGCAATTTAGTGATATAGATTGTTAACCTCCTGTAGGAGTATTTGTACATTGAGCTGTTGTACGGTAACCCATCCAATTGGAAAGGGCGGACTACGTAGTTTATATATACGATCAGACAAGACTCGTAACAACCACATAACCGTATCAATGTTTATCCAAATAAAAATGTCGTTCTGTCCGAGTTGTTCGAAATTCTCTATAGATCCTTAACATAGGCTGTAGGCTTACAACCTACATCATTAAACTGAAAGTAAAAATTGTCTTGAAACAGACGGAATTCTTTTCTTGACTTTATCTATCTTGTGATCCTTAATGGATTGTTGGAATATTGTTATTATTTATCAACTGCAATAAAAAACTATATATTTTTGTTTCACTTACTCTACAAAAAGAGTTTTTCTTCACGCTAAAAATTGTTTTTTCCTGACAAATAATTATTTTACCACTTTCAATTTCTTATTTCAGAAAAAAATTGAAGTTATTCCCTGGGTAAGTAGTTAAAATAAATACCTTAAAATAAAAAAGAATCTACAATGAAAATATAGATTTACCAAAATCCGGAAAGACCGTAGCTTCGAGTAACTCGAATACCGGGTCACATTTAGAGTTATCTATAATTTTTTGAAATTTGAATCCTAGTAAAAAAGAGTTATATTTTTGATGTATTTATTTATTATTAAAGGAAAAACAAATAATATTTACATTAGTTAATTTAAGCTCAAGCAAACTCTACTATTTTTATCAGTCAGTGGGTTCGAAATTATTTAACGATGAAGATAAGGTCTCAAAAAATAAGAAGAAAACAGTCCGTAAACAATGCGTGTCACTCAGCTTGTCTTGATGTGTTACCTTTGATATACACTATCACTGGTGCATTGTATAATGCAAATTTAATTAAAAGTTGTACTGTTTTCATAGGTATAAGTTCATTTAGTTTTGCTCTTCCAGTCTTTAGAAATGACCTTCCTCTCCTGGAGTTAATTATTTAAAAGAATCAATACTTCTGTAGTGTACACTCCACACCAGCTAGAGTGCCTGGGACGTTTGGTAAATATCTGCGATATAAATATATTATTACCAATATTTGCGATAAAGTACATTGGCACATACAATAATGGATAAAAAGTCGTGAGCGATAAATTTACGTATGTAAAAATTGTCAAGAATATAAGAGCCGTCGATTCGAAATCTGATAAGTATCAATATTATTTCAGAATTAGTAAAAATGAAAACCCGTATGTCAGAGTTTGAAAAGTTCGTTCGTGGCATGCAAAAGAGCAAGTACCTCCGAGAATTTAAGGAATCGGAGAAGCCGATTGGCATTAAAGTAACTTATTACTTAAACGAACTATGTTCTGACAAACTAATATACATAGTTGCGTGTCTTTCGATAACATCATTACATCGCATGCTGCAAACTAGTTTCGCTACTTAAAACACGCACACAACTTAAAATAAGTCGTTACCGAAACGAACGATGCATACTCGGACGCTAAGTAGGTTTCAAACTTTAAGTAGCACCTCGAAGATTACGCCCAGTATGCTAAATTTTTGCCGAGTTAATTTGCAATTTATGAATATTTATTTTTCAGAATAATTAAAGCTGTGGCTTCCGAAAAAATTTCATAATGTATGGAGGTTTAATTTGGATAAGGAATTGACACAAAGATTTCCGTTGTTCCACTTTCCGGTACCCTTTTCTCGTGTTTCTAACCTCAGTCAATATGTCAAACAAATTCAATTAAAGCAAAGTTGAGAGAAGTTAAAATTTAATGAATAGCCTTTACGTATTCCGGGAACTGTTAAACGTGGGTATACACTTTGTTGTGTGCTTACGTCTTTGACACAAATATATCTTTCTCGTAGATTGTTCGCCGATATATTTCCACAATCTTGCAATCACACTAAAATTCGCATATAGAGTTTTTAATTAATTTTTCTTGAAAAACACAAACTTTGCGCACTTAATACAAAAAATACCATTTTATATTTTCTTCATAGCTAAGAAAAATATATGAAAATCATTGCCTATTTTTAAAGGTATATTTAATATTAGAGAAGTTTAATTTTATATTTTATAATACCAGAGAAAAATATCTCTAACTACCATTTATACCAGGACATGTAACTGGTTACAAAAACCGGTTAATAAAAACCTTTATTTTAATATCATTTAGCGCGAAATTTTTAAATATTTTTTAGGTCCGTGTTATCCATTTATATTTGTATATGAGTCATGAAATTTTATTGGAGAGTCATAAAAGTAGGTAGTTTCTTTGTCAGCATTGGGCAAGTTTACAATTGAAAAGTGACCTGCGTTTTTCTAAAGGTACTACTGGAATTTTTAATTAAATTGCAATCTTTTATTTCTTATATTTGTTTCCGATTGAAATATATTATTATTTTCTTTTAATTAAATTTTTATGATTATTTTTATAAATATTTTTTTAACTGATATATTGACCTGTTTAAACCGGTTTCCAATTTTTAAAAATTGGTTTTCGAACTAAAATCATTATTATTATAATGTTCTGTATAAGGGTTAACTGTTAACCAATTTTTTTTCGGTTACATACCCTGATTTATATAAATAATAATTTTTATATTTAACTTCTAGTTTAACAGATAAAAAATGATGTTCTACTCGTATATTGGTTTTAACCATCGATAATATGAAGTGATATTCACTTACCAATTACGGTGAGGTTGTACCGAAATGATCTCGTTTGGGTATTACGGAAATCGACTCTGCACCTATAAACACCTTCATCGTGTCGTCGGACATCGTTGATGACCAGTTGAGCCGGTTCGGAGACGGTTTGGAAATAAGCTCGTGATCCAAACACCTCGGGAGCTGACCAATGTCTGGCTTGGGCTAGAGGCTTCCCTCGAACGTCGAAACTGGAAAAAAAATCATCATCAGTTCCATGAAATACAAGTGTACCTTCTTTGTGGTCTCATTAACAAACCGCGTTGAAAACTGTCACTGTTCCTAATTGTCTTGTCCGATGTATTTGACAATAAGAAACCTTTGTAATACGCAAACAAAGAGAAACATATAGAAACGTAACCGCAGGAGTACAATGAAGTTGTAAACGTTCCAGTGACGTATTTCTCAGAAAGATAATTGTAATAACAAACAGATATTAACATAGACGTCTTCCTTCTGTTTTCTTGTTTAATTGCCATGAACACCACATTAGAAATAAGAAAATTTGAAGAAAAGAACCTTCTCATAAATATTCAAATCCGTACATTAAGTAGGAAATATGAGAAATGCAAACATTTTCAATGGAAAGGAAAAGTAGTAAAGCAGTTGTTTGAATTTTAATAGATTGGTGTGTATTACAAAAATAAAGGCTGACTACTCGTGCACATTTGTATATTAGACATTTTTGGGAATCGAACATTATATTCCCAGTGACGGATCCAGAAACATTTCAAGGGAGGGGCGAATAACTTTGTTTATAATAAAATACGTAATATTTTTTTTTATTTATTTAAGATTTTATTTACAACTGGTTAGGAAATCCCAACAAGCAAATGCGATAATTTAAAATAATGTACGAGAAAGAACTCCTATTCAAGTTCTTTCAGTTTTATGTTGTTTTCACTTCATAATTTAGATTCCAAACCTAGAGGTTTATTTCTTTTCAATGTTTTTATTTCTGACGTATTATTTATTAAATTTAGAGCTAAATTACTAATATGGTTATATAAGCGATTTTCATATCGACTAGAGTATGTTTCTATTAGTCCCTTAATATTTTTAATTCTTAAATCCATAATAATAATTTTGAGCACAAAATTTATAAAGTAATGTAAAATCATTGAATTAGATGATTATTAGACTAACAAAAAATACCAATATTCTACATACATCAGAATAACTTTTTATGTACATTTATAATAAAAAGGCGACGGTTTTTTGTCGATGGGAAGGGGGTCAAATTTTCTTCGGATCGAATTTTTTTAATTGACTTATTATAGCAAAGTGTTACTAATATTGTTAATAATTTATTAACTAAAAAATTTATATAAACATCTCACTATTTTAAAAGTTCATATCACGAACGGATATATATGTTACACTTTGTTTTCATAACAATTTTTCATAGGTTTTGTTCTTGCACTCCAAATCCATTTGTTATTTTTATTATTATTAAAAAAAAACATGCCATCTATTGTATTCCAATTAGATCGACTTGAATGTTCAGTATACATAATAAAAAATAAGTACTATTAAAACTGGGAAAGCTATTTTATTGAAAGACGGTATTAGAACAAATATTCCTTCAAATTTTATTTCACTTAAATCGAGTTGAATCTTCAGTATCGATAATAAGTAAATAAATACTATTATAACTGGGAAAACTATTTCATTAAAAGAAGGTATTAGAACAAATATTGCTTAAAATTTTATCAGGTAACTAATTCTCAACAAATTTTTGCTGACTGTAAGACGTTACAACTTGTAGTGGTTTTTGAATCACTGTGACACAACCAAGTATTTAAGGATCAAATTAAGAAAAAGGTAACCAACACCTTTTTTAAAGTTTTCGATTTTTTTTCTTTGTTACAATGTACGAATATTAGAGTAGGGTAAGAAATTAAAGAAAGGGTATGAAAGAAAAGTAAGGGTTGAAATCAAGGCAAATTTCGTGTGGGTGTTGGCGAAAGGCAAAGGGCAACATCAGACCTTGCTTTATGTAGTAATTACGTCCGTCTCTTTAATCCCATTGACAATCACTTAGACTGGACATGAAACTGCTTTGAAGTTGTAGGCCGACTGGCCTCGAATGACAAATAACATTCATCGAGATTCTACCTTTGCCCCACTTTATGTTGCCGGATGCTCGGATCGCCCTGCTTGTTAATTTAAAGCAATTTGGTTTGATTTCCACTACGTGTGAATGATTTTTGCTGTAATTGGAATTTGAATCTCTTGTTGCCTGTGACTCTCACTGAACAATCAATTCAAGAGTGATTAAATGCCTGGAAAAATGCGACATTGCTCGAAATTTTATTAATTTTACGCCGCTGATTCAATTTTCAATTAGCGTTTACCCCGTCACCTTTTTCAACAACTTCGCGATGAATTTATTATTTTCATTCTATATCTCACATATTTACGTTTTACGATTTCTTTAAAGATATAGTTAAGGGAAATTTCTATATCGTTCTTGTAATGTAAGACAAGGAATATTCTTATTTCTCATTTATTTTTCATGTACTATCTTTGTAACAACATAAACGGTTAATTTACTATTTTAATTACATTTTTCTTCCATTTCTTACACGTTAGATGGACTGTTAGACGATTTCTCTAACGATATTCTAGAAGGAAATTTCTATACATTGTTTGTTATTCAAAAGGAATTGTCAGGAAATGGACAATGTCGAATACAAACAATATTCACACATCTAACGTTTCGGTTTTAATCATCTTCAGAGACTAACAATCGTAAAATTAATTAGTTCTGACATAAAATAGATTATAAAGCAGTAACAATAACCGATTTATTCGGTACCTTTAGGTTCAACCCGGAACTGCTCCAAAAGTTACTCGTTTTGCTTCGAAATGACTGTTTCATTTTACATTATTAGTTATAAAAATTAGCGTTAAATTTAAAATAATGTCATATTTTCTTATGTGAAAATAAATTTCAAGCCTCGTGTCGTTTATTTCATTGTGTATGCTATATCTACCTTTGAATGTAAAATTTACTTACAAAACAAACCGTTGTGCTGTCATGCCTGTCATGGGAAACAAGGATCACAGGTCGAAAGAAAGAGACAGCAAACGGGTTGAACCTGGGTCGAATCTTTCAACCCCCCAAAACAGCTGGGGCAGTTAAATCAGTTCCGAAACTGTTCCGGGTTATTTAAATAGTGCCAAATAAACAAAACTAACCTACCAGGTTACTTTAAAAGTCCCAAATAAATACAGCCATAAACTATATAAATACTAGTAAAACTCACCATTAGTAGCAAAAATAATTAAAAGAAGTAAGCATTTGAGGATATAATAATTATTTCATTGTATCAGAATGAAATTTATTTAAATAATGAAGCTGAACTACGATTTGTTAACGTTGGAAATATTTGTAAAGTATAATTATAATATTGATATTTGAATGAACGAAAAATATTTCAGAACCATGTGGTAAATTTAAAAGTGGAGTGAAATCAATTAATGTTGTTCTTTTATTCAGAATCAGCTTCAGACTAATTGAAGAAATTTTTATCTTGTTGGCGGAAGTTATGAAACAAGAGATGCCAACATTAACTGAAGAATTATTTTTCTAATGAAATGTTATTAAAATTTTTATTTAAATTCTGGGTCTCTTTTCTAAAATTCACTGCGTTGTTATTAATAGATATATGTATCTTTTCTAACAAATTCCTCTTTTTATAATTTTGTTCTTTATCTATTATTGTAGTTTCTCCAAAACGAAAATTATGTCCTGTTTCAAAGCGGTGGTGAACTAAAGCTGTTTTATACTTTAAAACGTGAGATTTATTATATTATAATTTTTGTAATATTTTATTCGTTGGCTTAAATGATTTTTTTGTTTGACCTATATGCACAATGTCACCAGAGTCGGATTTATGTATTTTGGGGCCTGAAGCGGTTTTAAAATTTGAGTCCTGTAGGTACTTTTTTTTTGTTATGCATGTAAATAAAACGTACCTAAACCTAAAAATGTTTCTGTTATTTTTTCCCCATAATAAACATACTTTCATAATTAATGGTCAAAATGACTATAATGTCTGGAGTAGAATCTAAAATAAGGGAATAATCAACTGTTTTACTACCTCACTAAATTTATTTTTCAATTTCTCTCCCTTTAGAAAATGAACGTGTGATAAATAGTTAACATTACCTTTTCCTTTCTGTTCATAATATTGCGCTAAATATAAGCTTGTTAAGTAATTTCCTTTTGAATTTGGAAGCTAAATTTAACCCGCCTAATAATTATATAGTAGCTACTATTCTATTTAAGATATTTCAGCAATATTGTGTTTCTTCCATTATTTGCCTTTGTTATTGTTCTATCAATTTTATTTTCACAACTTGTTTCTAATAAGAAAGTGGACTTTACATAATTTGTAATTTTTTTTATTCATGTAGTTTTAATATACGCAACATATTTTTGTAAACAACAACAAAGTTTGAGGGGTGAAAGTTTTATTTATTTCAAAGAAAAATTAGTCCACCCAACTACATTCTGTTATCAGTTGCTATGTTTAGTGCTTTTATTTTGTTATTAGTTAAATAATATTTAATAGAAAATTGATTGATTGTCACAACAACTACACGGTATTCTATTTTTTTGGTATTATTCTTGTAATATTGTGTATTTGCTGTAAAGTTTGATGATTTCTTTAATGATATTATTGATGGATCTTCCAATATGTTGTCTGTTGTTTTATGTAATGGA
Source organism: Stenolophus ochropezus (assembly GCA_035578165.1). Classification (NCBI taxonomy): domain Eukaryota; kingdom Metazoa; phylum Arthropoda; class Insecta; order Coleoptera; family Carabidae; genus Stenolophus; species Stenolophus ochropezus. Next base: position 14,307,825 of record JAQOWZ010000018.1, on the reverse strand, counting down.
AGGTAACGATCTTTTACCCTGTGCCAACCGGAAAATAACATTTCTTTGCTGATTTTGGTGAATTCTTTGATGACATTCTAGAGCCATATTTTTCTTTTATTGTTCTGTATAAATAAGATAAGGTACAGATTTTTCCCTTTGATACTCGCTATTGTTCTGCTTAAGGTAAGGATCCCTCCATGTAAGAATTTTTATATAAATACGTAGAAAGAAAAAAGTATTGACGTCATTCAAGGTCACAATACCACGCTCACTTTTTTAAATTTCAATTATTTATTTATATTATTGAACATTTTATTTCATAATACTCTATTGTTCCGCTTAAGGTAAGGATCCCTCGTTGTAAGAATCGGGTATGATACGAGATTCTCGGAGCCATCATTTTGCTAATCGCTAACTAATAGCGTAGTTTGTATGACGGCCGCTAAGTATTTATATAGAATTCTGTTTTTTTTTTGTAGCTATGTAATATCGCTATTTGTTTTTCATTTTCGATTGTTTTTATAAAAGTAATTAATATGTTAAATTGTTTATTTATTTCAAATTTCTAATAATCTTCCTTATTCTGTAACTCAGTGGTTAATGTTTAATTTGCTAAATGTTTTCTCCAATGAAAATAGATAGCACTGGAAAAAATATCAAAACATCACTTGTAATGTTTGTTATTATTTGTCAAACATTTTAACAACTGGTTAAAAATTAACTATTGAGTTACAAAATAGACCCCATATTAATATGTTACAAGTTATTTGTTTACTAAATAATATAAAAAATTATATAAATATACGATTACTAAAATGCTTACACGGTAATATTATTCCACCATTTAATTTATTTTATAATATTTTGCCATAATAACTAAAAGTGAGATTAGCTTTTAAGAGGCCGGTCACTGTCAAATTACCAGTGCTGACTAAATTTTCCAGTCCGCCACTGATAATATTGTTGAAGGAACTTTCAATATGTTGTGATGGTATTCTAAAGCCATATTTTTCTCTTATTGTTCTGTATAAATATCTGAACGTAGGGATGCTTACTTAATATTGCACTTATGTAAACTTATAAATGGCACTGTTGTACTGTTGATGATTCCCTTTCTCTTTCTTTACTTAATTTTCATACTTCGTCCGTTGTCTCCAGATCCTGCCATACTTTTTATCTTCCTTTTGCCCGTACTAATCTTCTCCTTTCCTCTCCCATTTATCGAATGTGTTTGTTATATGAAACTAAATTTTCTACCATTGACATTTTCCAATTAAAGCCTAATCAAGTGAAAGTGAAATTATTGTCATAATTTTGTTCATATCCTACCCTTTTATTGGGCTATGGCCTGTTGGGTTTGTATTTTAAATAAATAAATAAATAAATAAGATAAGGCACATATTTTTTCCTTTTGATACTCGCTATTGTTCTACTTAAGGTAAGGTAAGGATCCCTCTTGTAAGAATCGGGTATGACACGAGATGCCCGGAACCATCACTTTGCTAACCACTAACTAATAGGTGAATTGTTTGATGGGATTCTAGAGTCATATTTTTCTCTTATTGTTCTGTATAAATAAGATAAGGTACATATTTTTGATATTCGCTATTGTTCTGCTGAAGGTAAGGTAAGGATCCCTCTTGTAAGAATCGGGTATGACACGAGATGCCCGGAGCCATCACTTTGCTACCCACTAACTAATAGATGAATTGTTTGATGGCATTCTAGAGTCATATTTTTCTCTTATTGTTCTGTATAAATAAGATAAGGTACATATTTTCCCGCTATTGTTCTGCTTAAGGTAAGGTAAGGATCCCTCTTGTAAGAATCGGGTATGACACGAGATGCCCAGAGTCATCACTTTGCTAACCACTAACTAATAGGTGAATTGTTTGATGGGATTCTAGAGTCATATTTTTCTCTTATTGTTCTGTATAAATAAGATAAGGTACATATTTTCCCGCTATTGTTCTGCTTAAGGTAAGGTAAGGATCCCTCTTGTAAGAATCGGGTATGACACGAGATGCCCGGAGCCATCACTTTGCTACCCGCTAACTAATAGGTGAATTGTTTGATGGCATTCTAGAGTCATATTTTTATCTTATTGTTCTGTATAAATAAGATAAGGTACATATTTTCCCGCTATTGTTCTCCTTAAGGTAAGGTAAGGATCCCTCTTGTAAGAATCGAGTATGACACGAGATGCCCGGAGCCATCACTTTGCTAACCGCTAACTAATAGCGTAGTTTGTAAGACGGCCGCTAAGTTAGTACCGGGAGATTAGGCCATGTATCAGGCCCGCATGACCCGTAGGAGTTTGGTCGGAGACGGATGGTTCTCACCGGCCACACATCTGACGTGCGAGTCTGTTTAATTCTTAACGCATGGACAAATCGACGCTCCTGATGGCCTATTTTCCTTCGTGGCCCACAGCAGCGCCATCTCTCACCGAGTTTAAGTCTTTATAAAAAGAGGAAATTCACATGGAGGTGAATTCTAAACGACTCACACATTTAGAAATTACAATAGAAATACTTGTTATTGTGATCTTGATGGTAAATAAGTTAATCGTGTGCATAATAATAAGGATTTTGGTGTTTCTTTGGACAGCAAACTAATGTTTGATTTTCTTATAGATTTTGTTGTACAGAAAGCTTATAAAATGTTACAATTCATTCTGAGAATTTGGAATACGTTTAAAAATGTAAGTACTTTTATTTTGTTCTATTGTGCTCAAGTTCGTTCTTAACTTGTGCTATATGCTGGTCTTTAGCTTACTATACTTATATAAAAATAATTGAAGTTTCAACGCAAATTTACTTTTATCATAACATTAAATTCCTTAATCGTTGTATTATACTAGTTGCTTTGCAAATATGCCGTACGATATTAGATTTAACTTTTCTATTTACACTCTTAAATAAAAACTTGATTCTCAGTACTGCTAAAAAAATTATCACTCGGAACACCTTCATATTCTACCAGATTACAAATGCTGTTCACATTGTCAAGCTGTATAATTAAGTCTGCTAGTAATGACACAGTATAAAGAATATACAGTCACGACCATCAGCTGATTTTCCTTCCAAGGTGCTCGGCCTTCAGGGGGGAATAATGTGGAGGGCGAAATATAAATCATCAATACCTGTTATGTAAATTGTTATGATTAGTTTCATAACATTTAATGATATCTCCTAAACAAAATTTAGTCAGGTATATAATATGTTGTCAGTTTTAACAATATTTGTATTACTGTTTATGAAATCAAATACATTACACGAATGTCATTTATTTCTAATAATATAAAGGATATAATTATTATAATAATTTAAAATTTATATGTTCTAAATTATTAGAAATAAATAACATATATTTTAATGTGTTTGATTTCCTAAAGAGTATTTTTCAATAAGTTATTATTTATTTTTAATTATTAAATTAATCACAATAGAAACTTCAAAAATGAACAAAACAATCGCAAACTAATTATTTTATACAATGAATAGTTTATTTTGTTAAAATATTTATAATTTGTAATTAACAATTAATAATTGTTTTTATCTTCCTGTAATTTTTTTTTACTTAAAATCTATTTTAATTTAATTTATTGTATTGTTTATAATTGAAATATTCATAATGATTGTTTAATAAAGTTTTGTTTTTTATATCTTCGTTATATTTACTTTTTTGAATTATATTTTATTTACATTTTAATAAATAGCTATTATTCATACTTTATTTAACCTTAAAATTCATTTCTTTAAAAATTGTTGTCACAGAAAATCTCGTTGTACTTCATAGAAGGCAATAAAATAAATTATTATTAATTTATCGATTATGTTGATGATCCACAGATATAGATTTTTGCTTTTTATCTATTCGAAATAGTTTCTATACGTATCTTAATCATATGAAATTTTGTATGAGTATGACTTTCTCATATTCTGTCTTGAATTATAAGAGACTGAAACCGTTCTATTGCTGCAGAACTCTGCAGGTAATGAAAAAGGTATAACACGTATGTAAACATAAATTAAAATATCATTCATATGGATACTAGTAAAAAGTGATGAAGAAAAGCTGTAGTTGTGAGGAGAAATAAAGAAATGAAAGAAGTTATAAAATGTTAATTCTCGGTAGGTACAGCAAGTGGTGTGTGTAAGAAATCGATGTAAAAAGCAATGGCTGTCGGTATGAAGAAAATATTCCACTTATTCGTGCGACATTCCATGTCGTATCCCTAACAATACTCGTTTGTAATTTTCCGTGCTTGCTTGAGGTATTCCGTGTAGATTTAGTGCGGTTACCAGCAATTTGAATACCGCGGTATGCAAATGTCGCATGGGAAAGTTGACCAACTAAGTCCCAATCCGGCACGCGTTATTGAATCGGGGAGAAAAAACCCGAGAGGTGAGGATTAAAGAATTTGGAAATACAGTATTGCAAAACGGCAGAACGTGAAATTGGATTCCGTTGTTGAATGCTGAAGTCCAAAACGCTCTTTGAAATTTGTACGATAACAAGATGACGTCATTCAAAATCCCACATCATGCTCGACTTATGATGAAGACATTTCATATTTCTCAAGCACATGAGAATTCAACCATGCGGCACTAACTCTAATATAAAATATTCGACTTTTCAAAAACATTCTCGTCTTACCACGACGTTCAAGAGCCGTTTTATAACGGGAAAATTATACTTTTACTTTCTTTCTTTCCTTCAAAACATATTTCAAACACGCTCTTCTAATTTTCTTTTACATTCATCGATTACAAAATCTGATTAACTGAAAATATTTAAGACTTCTAATACCTGTGGGATGTTTGGTTACATGGTCGTCATTTTCTCTTTAGTTTTTAGATAAAAACAAATTTTCAATATATTCCTTTTCTAAAACACTTTTGAATTTATCGGTTACGAAACCTGATTAACTGAAAATATTTAAGACTTCTAATACCTGTGGGATGTTTGGTTACATGGTCGTCATTTTCTCATGAGTTTTTAGATAAAAACAAATTTTCAATATATTCCTTCCCTAAAACACTTCTAATTTTTTTGGTTACAAAATCTGATTAACTGAAAATATTTAAGACTTCTAATACCTGTGGGATGTTTGGTTACATGGTCGTCATTTTCTCTTTAGTTTTTAGATAAAAACAAATTTTCAATATATTTCCTTCCTAAAACTATTTTAAATTTATCGGTTACAAAATCTGATTAACTGAATATATTTAAGACTTCTAATACCTGTGGGATGTTTGGTTACATGGTCCTCATTTTTTCTTTAGTTTTTAGATAAAAACAAATTTTCAATATATTCCCTTCCTAAAACTCTTTTAAATTTATTGGTTACAAAATCTGATTAACTGGTAATATAGAGGATTTCTGATCGGGATCATTTTCTATTAAATTCCTCGACACAATAAATTATAATAGTATATTGTAATACTAGTGTAGCAAAGCTGTTATTGCAATATGAATATTGAAGTACAAGCGTAGAGGGTATTTCAATCATATAGCCTATAGTTATAGAATCCCACCCCTGAATAATCATTACTGTTATAGACTAGCATGTATACTTTGTAGTTGATATTTGCAATTGATATCATAGCAAGTCCAAATGATAGCAACCAAAGTTATAGAATTCCACTCGAGTTTGCAATAGCAGTTGCCAAATATGCAATACATACTTACTATTTTTTTCAACAGCCGTAAACGTATATTTATTAAAATTAACACTCCATAAAATATGATGTCAATCAGACATTTATCATCTATTGTTTCAAATGAAATTAAAAAATCTGATGTGTCCAATACATTACCTCCCGACACTGTAGTAATATATTCTATAAAAAAAATCTTTAGTACATTAAATATATAGATTTAAAATTAGTTTGTACCGAATATTTTTAATTCAATTAATACCTAAAATGTCCTTGCATCAAATTTCTAATACTATATCGGAAAAAGAAGAAAACAGTTATTTTTGGCGTAACTGAAATCTGTTCCTTGTATATTTCGTCCATCTTTTTGTATTTTATAATAAAAAACTTCATATTTACTAATTTTATTTCTGAAAATTATTTACGTCAAATTAATATAATTAACATTTCTTTTCTGTTTAGCCAGACGTTATATATAACGTGTAATTATGAAGGCCGGTAGAAAATTAAATAATCTTTATGTTTAATAATAACGTATTTTGCGAAAAAAAGAATTCAGAGCTGTCTTTTTAGGAAAAACGGTTTAGTGCTTATATCTGTCACAAAAGTTGTAAGGAAATACCACACTACATCAATATTTATATGTAGTTACTATAAACTAAGATATATCGTATAAACAGTAAATAAATAAATACTTGTTATCATTAATATAATAACAGTATATTGTACAACAAGCATGTGGAATGATCTCATTTCATACGAGTAGGAAATGGACATTCCAAGCGAGTTTTACACAATACTTTTTCAACAACTACGACATTATTTCCTAATTCATTTATCTTTTAATAATAAATGTCTTCATTTCACTATTTCCTAACAACTAGCTACAAAAAAATTAAACAATACAATTTTTGACAGAACTGTTAGATATGAATTTATACCTTAACGTTGTCTATAGTAACCTTGGGAAATTAAAATATGTCTATGGGCATTCGAACAGTAAAGAACTGTTTACAGTTTACTTAGCTCTGTTCCTAGGGGTTAGAAGACGTTTTACGGGCTAGACCGTGTAAAAATTACAACGGGCTGTTGCCATGGATATACCATGACAACATATCTTATTTGAAACGTCTGACAACCTTTGACATTGACATTGACGTTGCACAAATGCAATGAATTTTATTAAACATAAATATATTTCGATGCAAATGCCGAAAAAACATGGTACAATGCTCTACCGTTACCTGAAATTTAGTCTCACACAGATAACAGGCTCGCTACCTTTCTATGTTCACCTGTAAATTTATATATAAACGGTCTTGCAATGTAAATAACAATTATAATGTATCCGTGGCAATAACAAACATACAACAAGCTAATATCATAATGGTTGTAGAAAGATGATTTAAAAACACATTTCTTTCAGAGTATGGCAAGATTCTTGCCGCATTGAGTGTTGCTAAGTGATGACTTTTCTACACGACTGTAGAATAAAACATGTTTCCAATTCTAGTATTTTTAATTAATCCATTATGTATTACAGCATAAACTTTGATTAAGTGACAGTATAAAAACTCTATTGTTTGTGCCTGTGACATGGTCATTTTCTGTTTAATTTCCCGATGGGATATTTTGGAAACAATTTGCTCCCTAATTAGCATGCTGGATCCACTTGGCATTTGCAGTCCACTTTGATCTGACGCCATCATTTCCGAGTTAAACGTTGTGTTTTAAATATCCGGTCAGTGTGGAGAATCAAGATTTACTTTGTGCCTCTGTCAGATAATGTTACCTACGGCTTTATTCTCTCTGCGTATGCAGCGTTTGGAATTTAACGCGAGAGATGCTCCACTGTCAAAAGCAGAGTTTGTTTTCACAGCACTTACCCCAATGGTTTGATTAATTTTATATGAATTCGAGAGTTGTAAGATCTAGTTTCAATACTGTTATTCCACTTCATTCATCAGAGTGAATTCACTAGGTTACATATAATGCTTCATCTACATCCGAGAATGGTGAATAATAAGAATACTTTGACAAAACGGTTTAATTTTTAAGAACTGTTTTCTATAAACGAGGAACGGAGTTGTTTAGCGAGCTCCAATTCGAACTAATTGAAATGTGAGACCTAGTGTTCAATTCCTACGGTCATCAAGTATCAATTACTTAATGTGAATGGTTTGGAACCCACTATAAGCTATAGATACTTGGGGCTCCATTCCTGTTATGTAAATAAGTAAAACCCTGTAAGAGACAGTGATAGCTCAATTGGTTAGCACAATCCGACTCGAACTGAGCGCAGTGTGAGATCTGGAGTTTAATTCCAAGTATTGACAACTATTAACAAAATAAAATACCGCTCAATCCAGAATGTACTAGGCAAGTATAGTTAATTGTATACCCAGGGTATAATACGAGAGTGATAACCTCTCATTCTATGGTCGTCAAGTATCAACTACTTTATCTAAGTGGTTCGGGACCCATTATAAGCTGTAGATACTTGAGGCACCATGCCTGATAATGTAACTAAGTAACAACCTACAACAGGTAGTGATAGATCAATTGGTTATCACAATCCGACTCGAACTGAGTAGAATGTGAGATCTGGAGTTCAATTCCAATGACAACTATTAACGAAATAAAATACCGGTAAATCCAGAACATATTAGGCAAGTATAATTAATGCGAGAGAGACAGCCTCTCGCATATGTCTCTGTCCTTGTCGTACAGTCTGTTTAAAAAGTTTCTATTTTCATAAAATGTCAACCATGGATGTCAACAATATGAAGACAGTAGAAAATTGTATTATGTAGAAATGATCATTACTACAAACGTATGAATATTTTCAAACTGAACTTTTGCAGGGTACTATTTCTCTCCACTGGGTAGCTACAGGTTCATTATTTATATGAAAACTGAAATTCAAATGAGATTGAAAAAAATAATGTCACTGATTTTTCATTGTCAAAATTATTTATAACGTAGCTCAAAAAGGATAAATGTGTATTTAGTGGCTAAACAGATTTGCAAAATTTAACACAGCAATGTCGTACCATTTTACATATCACCTTTTTGTCATTCAAAATTAACAAGAACCGTCAAAGACACAGTTTCTTTGATCGTGAACAACGATAAGAATCTTGGGCATCAGAATATACGCCATGTCGTTTGCGTTAAAAATACGCATGCAAACAAGTGTTAGACAATGATGGATATACCTTGCATGAACTGTCTCTTTCGGCTCGCTTTTTATATATAGAGAACGGTAGTATACGTTCCAATATTACTATATTTCAGTGGTGTTTACACACCAAAGTTGTAGATAGAGAAAAGTGAGGACTGAAACTGGGCAACTAGTCGACGCTTGCAAACATATTTTCAGTCAGTGATATACAGGAGTGTGCAAAAGTATTGAGTCATACATATTTTTTTTAAAATATTATTTATTTTTCAATACATTTATATATTAAACTTCTGGTAGGAATTTTAATACATTCTAATTGGAGTAGTTGACATATCTTAAAATTTATATTCATTGTATTTTATACACTCAAAGGAAATTTTTCGTATTCATAAGTATTGCATCAAGTTGTTGCTGACTATTGTTTAACAAACTGGTAAAATACACCCTCCTACAGTTACGAGTAGCCGTCATAAACCTTTTTCGACAAGGGCAGTTTCTCACGAGATAGCTGACTTGCTAAAGATTGATAAGAACACGGAAATAGAATTATTGCTAGATATGAGTTAAGAAATTTATTAGCTGAAAGCCAAAATGCGTTAGACCCCGAAAAACAACAAAGCGGACAAATAAAACAATAAAACGAAAATCAGTAGCAGACCAAAAAAAACTGCTAGGATATATCAAAAGAACTTCTAACTGAAAATGTTGCTAATGTGAGCCGAACTACTGTGCCTCGATATAGAGCTTATAGGACTGTGTTAAAAAGCCTTTACTTAGGATAAAAAATAAGAACGCGAGACCAAATTTTACCAAGAAATTCAACATTGGGCTGAAGTCGATTGGCGAAAAATTCTATTTACGGTTGAATCAAAATTCGATTTATTTGGAGGTGATGGTAAAAAGGATGTTCGACGATCATTTTAAGCATGGCGGAGGCAATATGGAATGGGGAGAATTTTCTTATAACGGCGTCGGTTTATTGGTCTAGATTAAAAGTACCATGAACTCTGTAATGTATAGGGATATTTTAAGAAACCATATGCTACTTTATGCAAAAAAATATACCACGTGGATGGGTCTTTCCAACAAGACAACGATTAAGTAAAAAAAAGTCAGAATTGACTGACTTGATTTAAACCCAATAGAGAAATTATGCAAAAGTTAAAAATACGCGAAAAACACCCCAAAAGGGTGAATTATCGAACCATTTGGAAAATGAATAGCAAATTTGACTTCAATTTAAAATTTAATTTTATAAAATGCCTCGATGGTGTGCTGCAGTTATTCCCTCAAGTTTTAAATATTGCATCAACACTTTTACTATTTTTAAAGAATGTATGGTTCTAGCGCAATACTTTTGAACAACATAATATATAATTTTATTATCACACAAGTTTATTTATGTAGTTTTTGCATTAAAATTTGAATATATTTAATGCATAAATACATAGGTTTATTAAAATAAATGTTTCATTTCTTTATCACATTTACAATGTATGATATAGTGTAAAAATATGAAGGCGCAATACTTTTGCTCACATCTGTATACTAAATTTTGTTGATAATCGAAAAGTAATTTTTATTGTTATGATTTATTTTTGATATGCTTCATTATGGTAGTTCATGAAAACATCAAAAAGTTATAGTCATGGCAGTTGTAATGTTGGCGACTTAAAAGTGTTTTATTTAAAAGCGGTCTGCAAAGGATTGGTAACCATTGCCAATAACAACGATCTGAAAGTTTGGTTGATTTGTAAATGTGAAATTTTCATTCAACAAACGAAGTCAAGAAATTAGATCTTTTAGATCGATCGTAAACAAAAACACGACACAAATCTAGAAATGTTGTCATAGATGATGATGACTTCAACTTGATAAACGCATGCATTTTCAAGAAAAGTTTTCTCTGAAGTAAGAAGCGAGTATGTTTGATATTTTTTAGGAGAAAAACTTTGGTTGCGGGCGAGTACTTGGTGATGATTTAGGTGATTAGAGTTGAAAATTATGGATGATTATGCAGTATAGAAAATCGTTTGTTTAGGAAAGTTTATCGTGGAAATATTCTATCTTGGAGGCGATGTTAGGCGATTATCCACAGGCCATTATGTTAGGCAGAGCCAAGTTTTCCGTAGAGGCACGAAGCAGAAACTTGGTCCTCCGTCGGAACCCTTCAACACGTGCCTTGTTTTCGCTCTTGTGCCTTCCCTCGCCCTTGTTGTGAGTTTCCCTACCCACGCCAGATATTCAAGAGATTGTTTACCAACTTTCAATGACTTCTTAACTGCCACCGTTTCACGCGCACACTATTCTTTACTAACTATACTTCATATATTCTTTCTTCACTCTTTCATAATTAACAAACAATCGTGGAAGTATATCGGGCAGTGCTGGCTCAAGTTAAATATTGCTGTGCCCAAATGGCTCGGAGACCATTATAAGTTGTAAGCCCTACACCATATATTGTATTGAAAAATATAAAACATTTGTTTAATATTTTTGAATATATATATTCTCCTATTACAAAAATCAACTGATTTATCAACATATTTTTTTTCTCCTGAAGTGTAAATATAACAATCACATATTGTGGTGTGGTAAAGTATTTTTTATCTTTTATGTTCATTTGCACAGTTAGTTAAATCCGTAGCACAGGTTACTAAGTGCATGTCGAAATTTTGGAAGTATTACTTAATAACCCATTTGACGGAGCAAAAGTAAATTAACTGACACCTACGAAAACAGTACAATTTTTACTTAAATTTACATTATATACCAGTGATGGCTAATCTATAATACGCGAGTGACAAGGTGATATATCAACACAGTTTGGTGACACGAATCGTTTACGGACACTCTTTGCTTTTTCTTTTAAATTATTTCGTGAGACCTTATTTTTGTCGATAATAATAGGTAATATGAAATTGAAGGACTGATTAAGTTAGTAGGGTTTGCTTGAGTATTGCATGAAATAGCGATCTCTCATCGAAGTTTTAGTATATTCGATTCATCACCAAAAAGGTCACTAATGAAATGCATCGAACCCCTCGTCCTCTCGGAAATACGCCTGAAAGAAACACTGAATTGAATTAAACCGACTACATTACGAATTACTGCCTATGACCGAATTACGACTCAGGCAATATTTATCTACAACTGAATAAAACGGGATTGAGACAAATCTACACACTCTGAATCTTTATTCGTGATTCTGTGAACTATTGTCTCATCGGTATCTGGTCTCATAACTATTTTTTTGACGAAGACGTCAATGTCTAGAAATATAGATGCTGATAAGAGAATTATAGTTCACAGAACAAATACACAACTACAAGTAAGATGGAAAACAGGGTAATAATTTCCATCCTGTGACTATTGATTTTTTTACTTACTTTCAATAGATAATTGTGAAAATGCAGGTAGTCGGGAGGTTATGTTTGTAATTCCTGTCAATCGTAAATATGGTGTGGTCCAAAAAGCAGCGTCGAAAGTTTCGAAAAACAATTGAATCGCACCGGTGCAGCGTGTTTGTTGTACTCACTACCAAATCCCCCCTGGGGGTTTAGTTGCCGTCCGAAAATCAGTTCTGTTGAGGGTTGACAACTTCAAAGAAACAGAAAGTGTCTCTATGAAAAGAAATAGGTGACAACGGACCTCTCGAACAACAAAGAATTGGTCCTTACTTATGAAGGGAATCGTGCGTTACTGTGCATTCTGTTCGGTATGTCACCATGATCCAAGAGTTTTTGCGCCAGCTCTTAAAGAATTTAATGCAGGAAATATATGGTTCCAATAGGATTGAACCACAGCCCACAGAACTCGAAATTTAATAGCTATTTTGAGGGAGATGTTCCTCGGTCAACTGACCTCTGTAAGAGACATTTCGTGGCCATGCTCTCGTCGGATTTAACGCCTTGTGACTATTTCTTGTGGGAGTATCTAGAGACTGAAGTGTTTAAGCATCATCCCAGAACTCTACAAACCCTAAAGGATGCAATCTGCTTGGAAATAGCTCTCATATGAAAAGATATGCTTCATAGAGGTATGTAAAATCTTAGAATTCACGTACAGTAGTATATTATCAATAACGGCCAACATTGCAAGAAATTATTTTTGAAACTAGCTTATGAAAACATTTCTTGTTGTAATTGAAGAAACTAAAATTGAAACTTTTATGTCTACTATTTTTTTAATTCTCCCTCAAAACTAGGAAGATTTGCTTTTCTCATCCTGTTCATTATATCCATTAACATTTAAAATAATCTTCTGTTAATGCATGTGTTTAACACTCACAAAATCCCAATTCGATATATGTATGTTAGAATTATATTTGAGGTTCTTCTGACAATGTTGCAATGCATAGTATATTCAAGTTTAGTATATTTTTATGAAGAATTAATGTTAGAAATTTTATAGGGTAGCACATCAAGAAAACGACGTGGAATCCTCATAAAATTTGCCATGTGTGTACATATATTTATTTAACAAGTAGTAGAGTAAATCCGGTCGTCAGCAAACAAGCCTCCTTGAGAACGTCTGTAACGTTTCCTCCACAGTGGAAATGAAAACAAACGCCTGTTAAGCGGGCCGCAGCGGCCATCAACTGACCATTAGTGCCAGGCTGATAGGTCTCGGTTGGCCTTGCCTGCACTCCGACGATCATCACGACCCACGCAGGTTATTTGTGCCCGCAAGTGGACCCGAGAAAGAGACGGAGATGATGATGATGGGTGGACGAATAAGAAAAGAAGAGGTGCTTCATTCAAGGTTACAATGGAGATACAAAAACAAATAGGAAGTTTTTTAATACTATCATACTTCTAAATACAAACTACAAATCAAATAACAATCTGAATGTAACCGAAAAATTAAAATATAACGTAACTCTTGTAATATTCTCCGTACCAAATTTCGCTAAGAACATCATCATCATCATTTGTGGAATGACAAGGCCTCAAGAAAAAATTTTACTTGCATAAATGTTAAGGGTTTTATGCTCAAAATTACGTTTAAAAAAAAAATCTAAATAGAGTGAATTATCTAACTAATGGACACCACCTTGTAGAACGAATTCAGATTCAGTAACAAAATATTAGATAAACTAAACACTACAAAATAATTTTTATTATTTCTTTACGTACATATTATTTTTTTTTTTTCGGAATTATAATTCGTTGTACGTGTCCAATAAGTACTTGGTTATTTTGCTAGATTTATATTTTTTTTCAAAGTTGTATCATATTACCTATGTTTTACAAAAAATATTGTTTTACGTTTTTCGGTTATTTTCAACAAGTTTTTGATATCTAGAATCTGAAAAAAATCGTACAGACTGGAAATATGGAATGATATTTTAGGATCAATATGGCATTTTTGGGTTGTAACTTTAAAATGGGTATTTATATAAAATGGCCAGTATCATAAATCGATTCTACGGAAAATTTTACATATACTTGGGATCTCAAGTGAAAAATGAAAAATGAGTAAAATCTGAATAAAATCAAAATCTTCATATAAATTGTATGCGTTGGAATTTTTTGGTGAAAATAGGTACACTTATATAATAGGTGAGAATAATCTGTGAAGTCGTATCTATCCTTAATTTTAAGATATCAAAGGGTGTTGATTTTTACGGAATGAATTTATTCTCAAAATTTAATTTAATGCTTTGTGAGATATTTCAGATTAAATTAGAAATGTCTTCTCATTTTGCCAATATTACGGTTTAGTTTGTTGAATATTGTTTATTATAGGCTTGTGAAAATATGTACTTTCATTTGGATGCATAAATTTCTAATTTTTAGACAGAATTTTAATATATTTTACAGTTCTTGAGATATTTCCGTTTGAAGTTAGAAAAGCAACTCCACCATTTTGCTATTACCAGACCAATTTGTATCTTCTGTAAGTTACGGATTATTAAGTACAAGTTTACAAATAGTACGTTTAATGTATGTACACTAGTAAAATAACACAATTACGTCTCATAATCTGTTTGAATTATTTCGAAGCTCATTTGAACAAGTACGTTAACAATTAATTCTTAGCCTCAATATATAAAGTTAATTTCAATCACATAACGTAAGCAGTTTCCATTTGTATTATTGATTAACATATTAGCGGAATAGAAGCAGTTTCTAATAACGTGGCAATAATTAATAAGCCTGCAAGAAGTTGAACGATTCCGGGTAATTTAGTTTACACCAAATATCGTGATCGGCCTCACGCTACCCATTCCGCGAATTGTTATATAAATACATTCGATTCACAACTTACTACTTATCAACCTACACACGAAACAAAAGAATGAAACCAAATATAAACAAACCTGGGACGCTGAAGTTTCTTTGCTGCACTACGAAAATAAACTTTTATATATGTTGTTAACTCCTTTCAACATAATTATAAACAAAACGCAGTTCCAACAATTGTTTGATGTGAAGAAATAAACTAACGGCGTGCAGATGAAAAATAGGAATGTATCCGTATACCAACTTAGTAAGTCACTGTCTATATTATTCTTACTATATTTTCCCGTACAATCAAATGTTATTTTTTGTTTTTATTAAGATACATAGTTATAAACAAAATGCGATATTCATAACTGTTAATAATAAATACATAAATAAACAGCTGACATGTGATGAAATAAGTAGGCACCAAGAACACATTCCTGCTGTCTTGTACTTCCGGTAAAATTTAACAGCCAGATTCACAAAACCCAATACAGGCTTAACTATTAAACCTGTTTAAATATTTCAAATTCAAGCTTTTGTCATATTTAAACCAGTTTTGTGAATTTGGTTGTAAATTTTTAAAATTATCTTTTATCCTACACATATTTAAAATAAGATTTTTTCACGACTTACATAGAAAGCTGTACTTTCTTCTCGAGAAATAGTGTGGAAAATTACTTTTCCCTTCCTAGAGAGGAAAATGTACAGTGTTTACCAACAGAATAACATGGATATTATTGTAAAAAGAAATATTAGCAAAAATAATTGTTATATTAAAAATTCTCATTTAATAATGATATATTTTTATTTTAATTATTACAACTATGTCTTATTCTTTCCTTTTTTTCACATATTTCACAATTTGACAATTTGAACTTGTATTGGCATATTGAAAATACTGTAACAATTGCACTGCTAAACGTCAAAGTTTAAATAACCTAATTTTCTAGCGTATCATACTGCTGCGCCTTTTCGTCCGATTAAATCGATTTTTAAAGCATGTCGTGAAAAAAATGTTGTATCTAACACAAAAAGAAATCACTTTTTCGTTACACTCGTGAGTCAAATTCGAGCTCGAGTGGTAAAAAGATACGATTTCCTCTCTAATATGACAAATAACTATTTGCTGCGTATGCTTGCGTAAGAAAGTAGACAGTTTCCGGTCCAGACATACAAAATCACACTATTCCCTAGGGAAGAAAAAACAGTTCGTATGCGGACTAACAGATGGCGTCTAATGCACTAGGAATAACAACGAGAATAAAATATGTCAACGTGCTTTTAAAATAAATGAAATTGAGATAATTTTGAAACCTTCATTAGATTCTAGATTTCATTATAGATTTCTTAAATAATTCTTAAATCTTATTCTATTTATAATGCTGGTAATCAATTTCACAAGTTTATATTAAATGTCAATTTTTAATTTTTCATAAGATGTTTATGTTATTTTATTGTTTTGTTGTGTAGGATAAAAAATAGTGTGCTATATGACAGTAAAGTTGTTTTCTGGTCCTCAAGAAGTATCCCCTTCGGATCAGAAAAGAGCAACTTTCCTACCTTGCAGCACAAATAACTATTATCAAATAAAATCAGATATTCTCTGACTAGCAGTTAACAACTAGTGCATGTGCAAATGTTCTAAAATTTATCAATTTTTAAGTGAAATATTTCAATACGTCATTGTTCAATTCAATTAGAATGATATTAAAAATCGACGAAGACAATCAAGTGACAGATTTAATTAAGTAAATTGTGACAGTTTATTTTACCACAAAAATTTCAAGATGTAAAAGACTGTCACATTCAGGAAATAATAGCTAATAACATACTTAGCATTATTATGAGTATCATAAATTATTATTAATAATGTCGAGACTACACCAAATAATTTTGTAGGAAATACCACTGTCCGAACTATTTAGAATCCAATATAAGCTGTACTGTACTTGTAGTTTTACTAGTACTATACTTTATTACTTTAGATTCTGGAGGCATTGTTCAATCAAGGAATGCAATGTCATGGATGATGATAATATTTTAATAAAATTCAATGTAGTTGTAGGAAGTAATTCAGTGAAGTTTCGGTCAAAGTTAGGTGAGGCTTTGATTGGAAAAGTACTATAAATCATAAATGCAAATGGAAGTGTCCTGCCAATAGGTGCGGACAGAATGATGGCGGTGTTCGGAGGGCGGTTTTTGTAATATCGTCGTAAAAACATCCCTCACTCGACGGGCTGTTATCGCGTTAGAAATTTAATAAAACACATTAAGTTTACATCGGATGCGAGCGTGGCAAAGTTCCTGTCTTTCAATTTTCGAGCGCTTTATTTTCAATAAAAACATTACATGTCTCGTACCGATGTTTTTATAGAAATCCTAGTGACGCGAGTACGTCAGGAAATTGCCTTTATTCGCACCCGGCGAACCGTGAATCCATCCATTTTAAAACAGAGTCCGCGCGCCCCTTCGATCCCGATGAAGACGCGTTGCTGTGTGTGAATGTTGGATGATGAATGGGGCTCCATGTATGTTTTAAAAATAATTTCCCTCAAAAGCAAGCATGAAAGGGTTGCCATCAATGACAATAAGCCACGCTTTCTCCAACGCACAATTACAGAGATGAGGAATTTTAAAATTCACTGCCTCTTTCATCATCGCATCTGTTCAAACCGAATTACCCGTCCACCAAATATGAAAATCCCTTGTTTTTAACATTACCTTTTATTTATACTACAATCATAATTAGCTTTATGAACGCATTTCGTTATTATAATTACAGTGCTAGAGAATTCAACTTATAAACAATGTAGAGTAAAAGAACAAAACTATAATCAACAAGTTTTATGATAAATAATATCAATTAATAATAAAAGGTGTAAGTATCAATTGGGTCAGCCAGTACGGTTGTGTGGTCGTGGCGTGTCTTGTCTGATCGTGTAGATAAGCAACATAGCCCGCCCTGTCCAATTGGATGGGTTGCCGCACAACGGCTCGGTGTGTGCTGGCCTTGCAGAGACTGTAGGCTGACAACCTGCATCACTAAAATGCAAGTAAAACATGTCACGAAACAAGTACTTCAGGTACTTGAGGCCTAATCGGCTTCACCAAAAATCTGGATCTATTTCCGGAAAAACTAAGTAAGGGCTGTCACAATAGATCTTCTAGGTCGCGTTGACAAAAAGCGGCAAAACGCTTAAAAACCCTCATATACATACAATACAATACAAGTATCAATTGAAGCAGAAATATTAATTTTATATTGTAGCTTAATCTAGAAAACGTACGACGACAGAATATTGCTCTTTCACTAAGGATATGATATACCTTGTGACCAAGCGCGTGCTTTCCTCTTGCAAGAGCGAGCGACTGTAACATGGTAAACATTATTCCCCTCTCTTTTGGAAGTTTAAGATTCCCTAATATAGTACTACCAGAAAATAAATTTATGAAGAAATCATACAACCACAAATAATGTTACTGTTAAATAATATCAACGGATGTTATAGACACATTTGCTTTCTTTAAATTGATCAGATTAAAATAAATTAATTGTTATGTTTGTAGAGACTAGCAAGGGTGTTTTGAAAAAGTTTATACCCGGCTGAGTGCGATAAATGTACAATTTGGAAGGCATTGCTCCGTTATTTAATATTTCATGTCTTGCTCTCATTTCATAATGTCCCAAATAATACATCAGTATACAACTATGATTGTTTTTTTACATTTTATCTCAATGTGAAATTCAGTTTGATATTAGTAATCAAAATATGAAAATGATTGGAAATGTTTTTGACTTCATTTTAGGTCTCGCCTGATTTTGGCAGTTTTGTAAGTAATAAATGAAAATTATAAATGGAAGAGGTAATAAAGTACTGGAATTCAGTTGTTTTTCGAAGGCTTTATTTTAGCTCCGACCGATTTCGACCCCACATGGGTCTTCTTTAAGAAGTGAAAGTCAAAATTGGAACCATGGATATATGGTGTTACTAATATGATTTTTAACAAAAACAGAAAATCGAATGTGTCGTAAAAACTTAAAAGTTAAATGCATTTTTTTATAATGTCTTATTGCACTAACAGTGAAGAAGAAAATTATAAACATTTATAAAAAAATATCATGCAGAAACTAGACGAGGTACAGAATATTTTTTTACTGATTGAAATCCGGAAATGTTTTCTCCTGTCTGAATTTATTCGTTGGTACGTCAAAATCAATGATAATTTGACAACCGTAGCTGTTATGAGAATCAATAATAAGATGTAAATAAACGAAGAACCAGGAAGAATGAGGAAAAGATATGTCCCAAGTGTTTTCAATTTTGTTTCTCAGATTTGTTTGATTTATTAAGTACGTTGTAAATGTCGGTGGTAAGCGTATTCCAATCGTGTTCCATTGTCTGCTGCGAAGAATCTCGCGCCAAATAAATTAAAAACAATAACAGCCTCGGCTGGAACGAGCAAAGTTACAACAATCGGCGATCGACACAATAGAACAATACCGGGGCTGGGTACCAATTTCACACAATATTAATAATTGCCGGGTAAAACTATTACGGATTTAATACCGGCCCTCCCCAACCGGAAATGAGTTATGGGGGAAAAACGGAAGCGGATGAAGGAGTATTGTGCAGCTTGCAAATGGCTGCCACTGAGATATTTCACACTCCTCTTCTGTTTAATGTTATTGGTTTTTGCTATAATTCTCCGGCCGTGGCTTATGCTAGAGACGAGCTAATGCAATTATTTCACTCATTGTGTTCCGGCTTCTCTCGCATGAATGGAGGTGTGTGGAGAACTGATTTAATGCAATTTGGTATATTGGAAACGTATACATTCTGCCCCGATACGTATTCTAATTATTACACTTTTATTTTTATTGCTCTCAGATATTGCGAGGTATTTTCTCATTTCCATATGAAATTGTAATTGCGTTTCGCTATACAGAATTTTACTGTTATCGAAGTTCTTCTCCAATTTGTTCCTGAAGTTATTTCTTCTACCTATTACATTCATAATTGATATAACCACCTCTCTAGATCTCAGAAATTCCTTTTACATATAACAACTGTTTTATTGTATAGTTTGACAACTTATATAAAAAAAAATATTACAATTTGTGAAGTAATTTCTTGAGACATTGAACGAATTCTTGCGGCATTTTTCGACCTAGAATGCTCAAAATTTCAGAATATCAATAACAATATCAAATTTTTGATTTTTGGGAAAATGGGTACGAATTCAAACCAAAAAAGAGTCAAACTTCAAAAATGAGTTACGAGTATATATGTATACCAAATTGAATTTTATATATAAATAGATCTCGATGTGTATATTCCAAATTTTAACACCAAATATGAGTCTGTTTATGTTGGACCTCGATATATCTATTTTAGAACTGTACCTCTAAAATTGGTGAAGATACAACATCTGCATTTTACATGTAAGTATTTTCATATTTTTGTCACAACTGATTCAAATTTTACAAAGGGTTGTGTAAAAAATAAGTAAAATCTGAAAAAACCAGAAGCGTTAGTGTTTTCACGATTTTCAACAAACGTTCCTAATTTTTGTATATGTTGTAAATATAGAATATTGTTTGTTATAGGTTTGACATTATAAATTTAAGATGTTAAAATTATAGTATTATATTTACTAAACATGAAAAGTCTACTTGAAAAGCTCTCATTTTGATCATAATATTACATAACATACGCCAACCCGGTATATTGTTAAGCATACCTGTCGGTACCTGCAACATCATTTCTTTGTAATAAGTTTCTCTTCTATATTTCATCTATGTTGGTTTGCATTATAACGTTCATGTCTATAAAGTGTGGAGTGAATAAATTCCATTACTGGAATAATTATCCCCGCCGGGATAAAGAGTTGTCTATTTGCTCTGTGGAAATAGAAAAGAAAGAAGGTTCCTCTTAAAATCGCTCCTTTGTGTACCGTGTACGTCGCCGAGAATGATGGATGGGGTCACCTTCCGAGGAGTAATCACAGGTGACTAGATGCACCCTGCAACTTCCTATTTTTAAGTACCACAGATGAAAATAAATGCACACCTTCCCGGAGCTTTTCAACCTGAATGAGCTGTTACTTAGTGTCAATATACACTGACACAGGATGTTGAATGCTTTAGCAACGTTTTTCTTCTCGAAAAAATACAGAGAATTCAAGAAAGCAAAAGTTGTTAATCGCAGTAGAACCTTTTTGTTACTAATGTTGCAATACTCGTATGATATCAAGAAATTATTTTTTTCTTAATTTGTGGGAGAAATATGGTTCCAAATATTATTTAATACTACAATCAACGTGTTCTACTGTTATAATAAGTGGCGAAACAACAAAATGTGAGTCCCTTCGAAAATTTTTAGATTGGGGCTCTCAAAGAATTAAGCTTGTCGTTATTTTTATTACAAGTATGTAATTTTTTAAATAATAGAATTATAACATAAGAAACAAATAATTAACATACCTAGGATAGTTATGAGTATCATATTCCTAGCTCAGAGAGCGAGGATTTTAAGATATTTAAGGCCTGGTATGATACATAAAATTCGTAGTTTGTTCAAAAGTTTACCGGTTTCATATCATTAATAAATATTATTTTATAAAATTCTCTTGTTAGTAACGTTTTCGTAATCAAGTTTGTATATGACAGCAGTATTATCCAATTGTCCTACGTTACTTCTGTATCTGTAGGGTAATATTTTTACCATGCTGACTTGTCAAAAATGTATGGGATATAATCATGACTTTGTTACTCTGCTTATTTTTGTCTATGTAAATAAAGGTTTAATATTCTGAAACCGGTAAACAATTAAAATAGGTATTATAGTGCTTTCATTATATCAAAATTGTTAATTACTTCATCAAAGTCCAAATCTTGGACAAAGGAATGTTGTAGTATCGCTAAACGGGACTTTCTTTCTTATCTCACGAAATTCCTCAAATATGTTTTTATTAATTTTTACCGGGTTAACGTTTTTTTTTACGTACAATATAAAAGTAAACATAATTACAATACTGACATCAGAATAGCATATCAATCCTTACAGTTTTGATCACGAAAACGTTATTGATAAGAGAATTTTATAAAATATTATTTATTAAATAACGTCTTAATTTTTTGATCATTTTCATTGTTCTCCTAAATTGATAAAAACATGAATGACAGTCCATACTGTGGAGTTTCTCAGCGCAGCAAATGATGTAATGATAGGAACTTAGTTAATATTTCCCGAGAAAGTAAAGTGGGCGATGAATCAAACGTCAAAACCGAAAGAAGTCCCGATTGCAGCGAACGTAGTGTTCCACTTGATGCATTATTGAAAACATATTTGGTCGCGTCGTGTTTTCACATCCAGGGTTCAATCTTATAGCAATCTAGGCTTGATTGCCGGCTGCACCCAAGTCCCGATCGAGCGGTCGCGGTCATTTGCCGAACTGCTGCAGTAATGGACGTACAAATCGGTTTTTTCTCCGCGAATAAATAACACCAGACTTGGAGTACATTTCTACCAGCGCGGAATATTTCTTCCTGCGGCATTATTTTTATATTAGCGTTGTTTAGAGACTCATTTCGCCGACTTTTAAATCACGGGAAAGTGTAGTTAATTGTTCTTTTAGAACTACTTACAGCGCTTGGGTTTCTTTTATCTCTTCCCAGCCTTTTAGCTTACATACTGCTCATGCAAAGCTGGACCATCCTGTCCAGAAACAGAAGTGAGAATGGCAGGGTCCAATAATCAAAATAAGCGTGCAATGAATATAGAGTAAGAATCAGTGATTGTTATTCTGATCAGGAGTAATAAATAAGTGTCGATGCATTTTTACCAACGCGGAATACTTTTTCCTGTGGCATTATTTTTATATTAGCGTTGTTTAAAGACTCATTTCGTCGACTTTTAAATCACGGGAAAGTGTAGTTAATTGTTCTTTCAGAACTACTTACAGTGCCAGGGTTTCTTTTATCTCTTTCCAGCCTTTTAGCTTACATACTGCTCATGCAAAGTTGGACCATTCTGTCCAGAAAGAGAAGTGAGAATGGCAGGGTCCAATAACCAAAATATAGAGTAAGAATCAGTGACTATTATTCTGACCAAGAGTAATAAATAAGTGTCGATGCATTTCTACTAGAGCGGAATATTTCTTCCTGCGGCATTATTTTTATATTAGCGTTGTTTAGAGACTATCTCTTCCCAGCCTTTTAGCTTATATCACAGAATAGTTACATACAGAAGCGACACTCCGTGTTGGTACCTTTCATGTTCCCCAATTCAGTTCTATGACCTTGAAGTATTGTGTAGACCTTAAAATTTGTGCCTTCCCCCATCTCTCCCTAAGATGTGAAGAATCTTTCCGATTTTAAACAATAAGCCCTTGAAATTAGTGCCTTCCCCCATCTCTCTCTAATTTTCGTTTCTCTGTCTTACTGTCGCTTCTGTATAAACCTATTCTATGCTTATATACTGCTCATGCAAAATTGGACCATCCTGTCCAGAAAGAGAAGTGAGAATGGCGGGGTCCAATAACCAAAATAAGCGTGCGGGGAATATAGAGTAAGAATCAGTGATTGTTATTCCGACCACGAGTAATAAATAAGTGTCGATGCTGGTGGCAGTTGTTCATTCCCGGAGGTCCTATTTCAATTAACAGGGCATGTATCGCGGTGCATTAGTGTCTTCACCCTCCAAGGCGCTAGCGGCTGTCGCAGCAACAAAAGAGCGTCGCTTTTTATTTTGTCCTTTTTTCTCATCGCCCGGTAAATTCTTTACAAACTCGCGCCACTGCGGAACCTTTCCTCGCAAGATAAATTAGAACGCGAATGATGAATCGCTGGTTTTATAAAGTTTTGTTTCGTTGCGCGCTTGTTTATTGTCATGGCCTCCTATCGATGCTGGGGATTTCTTTTCAGCGCCACCAACTAATTACAAACGATTACAGATAGCGCTTTCGTGACGTCATCTCTACTAGCGAAGCGAGCAGCTTTAAATGGAAAATAAGATGGATCGCCTACGTTACCTCCCATCATTTTGCAGAATTACAATCGCCTGCTGCAATTATTTCTACACTTCAGATACTTCATTACATGTGTTAACGAAAGGAAAAATTCATGAACCCAAAGCCCTTCTGTGTATATAGATAGCGGTGGTTCAATTGGTTAGTAAACATCAACTAGAATGAAGCGTGAGATCTAAGCTTTGACAACCACAGGGTGAGGCACAGTAACCTCCCTGCTTTTAATAGAAAGAGAGGATATGTCACAAAAGGATGACGATAGTCGCAAAAGGAGCAGATAGTCTGGAAATTATCTTTATAATATAATAATTCCCTTCAGTCGTAAATATAGTCTGATCGTCGATACTTGTTTTTCGAAAAACTATTGAATTGCAGTGGTGCAGCGTGCGTTTCGAAATCGCTACCAAATCCCCTCTCGCTTTAGTTGTCGACCGGAAATCTGTTCTATTTACAACTTCAAAGAAACAGAAAGTGTGTGTATGAAAAGAAAAGGGCGACAACGAACCTCTCGAACACCGAAGAATTTGTCCTTACTTCGCGCGTTACTGTGAATTTAGTTTAGTATGTCACCATAATCCAAGAGTTTTTGAACCAGCTCCTGAAAAATTGAAAGCAGAAAATGTCTGGTTCCAACAGGATGGAACTTTAGCCCATACAGCTCAAAATTTAATGGCTATTTTGACAAGTGGCGACATCTCGTGGCCTTGCGTTCGCCAGATCATGACTATTTCTTGTGGGGGTGTCTAAAGTCTAAACTAAAAAGCCCACATATGAAAAGATATGCTTCGTAAAGCTAATTTTTTTAAAAGTAGATGTCTACCAGTTTTTTTTTTAAATTTACTTTCAAAACTAGGGAGATTGTTTGCCTTACTCTGTATTTAATCAAATAACAATACTGCTATGTCCGAGAGATTCGAAATTCACTGTAAGCTGTACGTCCTTGTAGAGGCTGCTTATAGGATTTTCTACCTATTGAGTTACAAAGTTCCATTAAAGTACATAAATTTTTCATAAATCTTACCTAATTTCACAAGTTTAAAGTTTTACTAAGATCATTCTTCTAATTGTATTTATTTCATCCAATGGCACTGTATTCATAGACGGAAAAAGACCTTAAGTTCGTTAACAGTGATAACAATTCAAGAGTTAATTACAACTGAAAAAGTGAAGGTAAAAATAAATTCCTATTTGATTCACAGTGCTTTTATTGGAGCAACAATGTCCAAAAAAGTAAGAACGTAAGTGGTGAACACGTGTTTTTAATATCGTTTTCAATATCGCGGTGCTTTGAACTGGGAGAGCGCTCATTAAAAACTACTTTGAGGGCGGGCACATCCTTCGTCGGTTGTAATTAAAGCAAGTTGCGAGTATAATAAATAGTGCCTCGTGAAACATGCACAACAAAGACTTCTTTGAGACGCCCCGGCTAAGTCTAGATATTAACATTCTTCTTTGTTCTTCCAGACTCTTCTGACCAAAACCCAAATATTCACTTTATGCTGCGTTCATCAGCCATTGCTATACTTTTTATCAAACGAACTGCACTAAAGAACAATAGTTTCGTTATTGGCATACTTCACTTCGCAAGCAATCGTTTTTCTGCACAAGCAGTTAACTTAGAACAGTGATTGTAAACTTAGTGATGTTAATTCGAAAAATATGTTCCTTAATGGAATGTTGCAATATTACTGTAACACGGTCGCTTGGCAACTGTGCATTTTTGAGGACGCTCTTTTTGCGCCTTCAAGCTTGTTTTAAAAGAAATGACTGGCCGTTTCTGATACGTGATGCCCTCGGTGGACATCAATACTTGGGTTATTTTTAGCATAGTTTATACATAGAACTTCTGGATTTTTACCATTAAATGGTGCTCCAAAGTTTGAAATCTCTCTCTCTTGTTGTGATCTTCGACTATTGTGGATGTCTTGATTGATCGTCAGACATAGCTTGGTATTTCTTAGTGAAATAACCAATTAGTTGTTTTACTGTGTTTAAAAGCTCTCTCATCGTGGTGTAAATTTGTAAGTAGTTTTTCTTATATTCTGTGTGGATTAATTGATTTGTAGGTCGATGTAAAAAGGTTTTCAAAATTGTTTGTAAATTAGAAGAGAAAGAATTTATAGTTTATATAGTAACAAGTTAAGCGTTGTAGTTTATTTGAATTATATAAATGTTTTTGATCGCGGTTGATAATTAAAATTTGTAT
The DNA here is from genome assembly GCA_035578165.1 of Stenolophus ochropezus. NCBI lineage: Eukaryota > Metazoa > Arthropoda > Insecta > Coleoptera > Carabidae > Stenolophus > Stenolophus ochropezus. The sequence goes on along the minus strand of JAQOWZ010000018.1, from coordinate 14,281,524 downwards.
AATTTTGTTATTGTTGAAATATTGTGATTGATTCAGCCCATCCTATTCCAACCCATGTCTTTGTGACGTGGTAGCACAACGCGTAGGTAAAACTCTATTGTTCTAATATTACTACTCTGCATCAATTTGACCATATAGTAAACCGCATCTGTTATTAAACATTCCCTTGTCTGCTTCTATCACGGCAGACTTTTAAATAAAGTGATAGTGGTGGCAGCGACTATCGTTACCCTAGTCTCGTGAAAAAGTTGTTCATTAATATAATTCGTGGATTAGTACTTTTGAGGCAAGTAAAACTCATAAATTAAAATCCTTGTATATCAGGTACTAGATTTCGTTTATAGACCACTGTACCACGTGTTATATTACATACATATAAGTTGAGTTAGAAGTAATTCCTGTGGCAATAAATAACAGCAAAGGTAGCCAATGTAAGTCGTAGAATCCAATGCGTATTAACAAACTAACAAAGTTATCCCCAATTCCATGTGAGGCGTATTCTAATCCTTGCAGAAAGTTATGTAAGCGCGCAGTTGCCCCGAGTTTGTCGTGTTTTGCCCCACAACGCCGAGCATTGTGAATTCAGTGTCGCCTGACCCATTGTTTACAAGCATTGTTGCATTAATGGTTCGTAATGCTGAAAGGAGCCAAGCACAAAGAGCAGACCTTCCGGATAGCAAGGGGATCATTCTGTGTTTCGTATGGGGTGCCATCAATGACAGGAAATGATCAATGAAAACGCCAAATTCATTCAACTTATGATACCTCGGAAAGAATTTAATTTCGTTACTGCAGACATAATAGACAGATTTATTAGAAACTTAATAACAAACAAAAAAGGAAACTTTTTCACCCTTTCTAACTTTTCTGATCTCTTTCCAAATGTCCATTTTAAAATGTCAATCCGATCTAATTGTACATCACCAAGGAGTTGTTGATATGCATGATCAAATCCATCCACCATGTCGGAGGTCATCAAAGACGTCTGGCTTTAACAAACAGGATATTTGAATCGGAAAGGGTAAAGCTGTAAATTAATGAATGTTTTTGGCAAATCCTTGCGGCTGTATTTTATTTTTTTCCAAATGTCCATTTTAAAATGTCAATTCGATCTAATTGTCCATCACCATGGAATTGTTGATTCGCAGGATAAATCCATCCATCCTGTCTGAGGTCATCAAAGACGTCTGGCTTTAATAAAAAGAATATTTGATTCGGAAAGAGTAAATGTGTGAAATAATGATTTTTTTTTGACAAATCCTTGTGGGTGTAATTTGATTTATTTCCAAATGTCAGTTTTAAAATGTCAATTCGATCTAATTGTCTATCACGAAGGAGTTGTTGATATGCATGATCAAATCCAACCACCACGTCTGGGGTCATGAAAGACGTCTGGCTTTAACAAAAATAATATTTGATTCGGAAAGGGTAAAGGTATGAAATAATGAATTTTGTTGACAAATCCTTGCGGATGTATTTTATTTCTTTCCAAATGTCCGTTTTAAAATGTCAATCCAAACTAATTGTCCATCACCAAGAAGTTGTTGATACGCATGTCTGACGTCATGAAAGACGTCTGGCTTTAACAAAAAGAATATTTGATTCGGAAAGGGTAAAGGTGTGAAATAATGAATTTTGTTGACAAATCCTTGCGGGTGTATGACCAGATGAGTGTCTATCCCTTCTGCAAAGTGTTGTATTATGCAGGATAACATGAAGACAAAATGTAAAGTTCTCCGACAGACTATTCAGTGTAACCGGAGCCAGCCGAGCATGCCACGGGCCGGATTAAGGTGAAATTGGAGCAAGGTCCCATAAATGATTAAAGGAGAATGAAAACCTGTGGGATTAGAACCCGGTCTCCACAGTTTCTCGCATGGTTGACTCTACCGCTGCTCGCTTGTCAATAGTCACCACTCCATGGCCTCCCTGATGGGACATGAATTTTCCTTCTTCTTTCCCGGATGTCTATTTTTTGCTACGGCGATATTCCCTTGTTGAACATTTTCATATTTTTAAGTCGCTCTTGGGTCATGGCCGGTGGTAAGATTTTATAAAAACCGACTCCACTTGCCAAATTTAATACATTGCGTTTAATATTAATTTGTCGATGTATTCTTAAACAGTTCACACACTACATTATCCCGGGATTCGTACAGTGGACATTTAAAGGCAGAAGAGATAAATGAAGGAGGAATTATGATTATTTATTTGTGAAAGTTGTGGTGTTTTACGAAAAGACTGTGGAGAAGATATGAAATATCTTTGGTGAGATTGTAAAACCGATTTGATTTGAAAGAAAATAGTAATTGAGTAGGATCTCGTAGCACCTTAAGCATCGTTGGCAAAGGTAAGCAATCGATACACCGCCGTTGTGACGTGAAATCAATTTCACAAATACATTTATACGACAGTGAACGAGTTTCATGCCCTATTTCATGTGCTGGCGCTAGGCGATTTATTCCCAACTTTTTAAGAGATTTCTACTCGATTTGACTACAATCGAATCAATTTTTCAATTCGGCCGGCTTGCTTAATGTTTACCTTACATGCAAGATAGACACGGGGCTACAGTGGCAGAGATGTTGACTCGGAGCTCGTTTGATTGCTGCCTCCAGCTGTTGACTCGCAGACTCTGTTGCATTGATGCCGCCCCACGCAAACTTGAATTTATGTACATTTTTATTAACTTCCGAACTTTTTACTCTTTTCCTACTACTATATTACAATTTTTATTTATGATTACTATGTTATGCCATGCGCAAATCTAAAATTCGACAAGATTTATTTCTTTTCCTTCTTATATTCAGTAACCAACTTTTACATAAATTTCGTTCTATGACGATAACCACATTAAAAACAGTGACTTTTATTCTGAGCTCTTTTCTAAGCTCGACTAAAATATAGTCGGGCAACTAAAAACTAAACAGGTGATTATACTCGACTAATGTACCAAGAAGATTTAAATTTTAAGTGACAATTAAATAAAAAAATGCTAATCGAACCTTTGACAGGAATGTTGAATAATCCATTTGACATTTTATTCCTATATTATCTTGTCCATATAACTAGATTTATCACATTTTTATTAAAAATATGTATTAAAAATGTTCAAAATAGAAGATATAAAAGTCTTTTGCAATTTAAATATATAAATATAAAATTTCTAAAGCAAAAGCTTCATATGTGAATATGTAATTGAGTTGTTGATGAGAAAATATAGTTCCCAAACTGAAATAGGTTCTCCATTCTATTCAAGATAACATTAAAACACATCGTACTTAAAACTAAAATAACTGTTTAAGTATACAAATTCTAATTTTAGATTTATTTGGTGTTTTCTCGTTTCGATTATTTTCTTATAGCAATAGGAGACTCTGTAAAGGATTGTTAAATTTGGGTAATATTCTCAGGTTCAATTTAAAGTATTTTCAAAATATTATCCTTATTCTGTAGCAACTGTCATTTTTTAAAGAGATATGTATCACTTGCCGTATAACAAGATAATATAGAACTGTCAAAAGTGTTTTATTTTACAATATAACCTGTAGTAGCATGTGATTTGTTGTGTTGTCAAACATAATTGTACTAAAATTGTTGACTACTTAGTAAGGCTTAGTCGCGTGGCTAATAATTGACATCCGACTAAATAAGAAAGTCGACGACTAGTTACACACCTTTAGTCGCGAATTTTAGTTGGGAGCTCAAAATATCAGCCAATGTTTCTAAAAACACTATCATTGGTTAGTAGTTGTGTCACGACTGATGAGCTCAAAGCAGGGCGAAACAAATGTCTGTGGTTATTTGTTTGTCTGATAATTTGATTCTTGGATCTTATTTGGCAAAATATGATGTTTTTCTAATAACTAACCTGTAATATAATAATAAATATAATAATAAACTTTATAAGCTTTAAAAACTTTAATGAATAGGACCTTATGATCGTATGGAGTACTTGTCAAAGATGTTCTCCTTGGACCAGAATGTAAAGACGTTGTGAAAAATGTGCTGTGCCGAATGGAGCAGAAGATCCTATCGCATTTATGCGATTTCCTTGTAAAATCTCTCGCGATATTCGGAAATGACACGTGCAGAAATTATGGCGCTATGGCCCACCTCGAAAATTTAAATATGCCCAAACAAAGAGCGAGAAATAAATTACACTTGACAAGAACACAAGATAAGGCACGGTACATTTGGATTTGAATACGAAACAGTATTTATTTACGTTCATACTGCTCATACTTTATTCCTTCTTTCCTCTATACTGCTCATGTTATAAATCGCCTCAATTTCCAATTTCATGCAATGATATTTCATTAGCCAAATCAACGAATGAAATCAACAAGAAATTGGAATTGATGTTGAGTAAAAATAACCGCAAAACAAATTGATTTTAATGGGAAAACAGTACGTCAGACTTGCGTGATGGAAGAATAAATATCGGTCTAATGTGCTCGATACATTATGAATGCGTTATGCGTAATATTTGTTCAAGACACACAAAATATTTAGGCCACAAATTTTTGTAAAAGTACTTTATTTTTTATGGGACATTATCCAGCTTATAATTACTCGAATAACTTTAACCGAAACATTTCAAAACTAATTTTTTTGTGCTTCTACAAAATATATTTCGATGTATGTAGGTGTATTAATGTCAGTGTTGCGTAACATTAGAGGATTGTTTTAATGGTAATTAGAAATTAATTATTTTTTATGTGTAATTTACATATGTGTAACATGGAGTATGTGATACAATAAGCTTGTGCAAAATGTTTGACACAAAGGGATACAAATTATGAGTTATTAATATTTAATACTTATACAAGTTAATAATAATAATTTTACATATTTAATAAATTTGTTTTCTTTATAAAAGTATATATAAATTACTCAAAGTGAATTCCCAAACTATTAATTATTCAAAAATAAAATCACATGTCAAATCGATATTGTAGAAAACTATCGGTAATATGATTTATATCTAAATAGATGTAGACACTGTCAGATTTAAGAATCACAACATCTCTTGGGAATGGTCTAAAAACTTCATAAGGAGCACTATGAATTATTCTTGCATTTATGCGTTATCCACTTTTCATTACGCATAAGGGAAAGAGTTGTGAATGAGGCTTTAGGCTTTCTCGACCCGATTAGTGATGTAGCCGCCTGAAAGATTGAATGGATTCTTTCGTTCCTATTTAAAGCTATATAGACCTGTCTGGAGCAATTTGTTGACTTCTCTCCAAGACTTTTCGTAGTTGTTGAGTTCTTTGTGTGTTGACCTTTTCCAAGTATCTACTAGTCTTCTTCCTCTTCGCAGTCATTGGCGGTTCCAAGAACAATCCTAATAATAGAGGTTGGTTATTTTCTAAGGCCTATCATCGCCATTTCCTCATTTGAATATTGTGATGATGGGGAACCATTTTTTTATTAGAGCTTATTTCGACCAGAAAATACAAAATTCTCCGTAGACATCAGTTTATCAAGACTTGTAATTTGTACTGTATTGCGTTTTTTTGTTTTTTAAAATATTCTCCTTTCAACTCAACAAATTTAGGCATTCCATAAAACCAATTGTTAAAGCAATGAATCCATTGGGGAGGCCAAGTTTTCGCAGGCTTATACCGTTTCATTTGCACTTGTTATCGGAAACCACGCATTTTATCCTTTAATTTAGAAAATAGGAAAAAATCAGAAGGTGCAACTTCAGGATTGTAAAGTGGATTGTCCTGTTGCAAGACTAGTTTACTTCGAGGCCAATTTTCACACACTTTTTCAAACATCTGTGACAAATAAATTGTTGTGTATCAATTAACAGTTACTGTTTTCGTATCTTCTAATGCAATATTAGCAATAGGATCGGATTTTGAGAAAACGAGGCAATCATTTTTTAACGAACATTTCGACCTTGTTCTCCTTTGATAAAATTGGCGTCTGTTGGAAAGACCCATTAAGCTAATTTTTGTTTTCGGGACAATTTCGAGAAAAAAGAAGGTAGCGCTAGCTAGTGATATAAACATTAGAGTCATAGAAACATTCGAATGATACAATTATGCGATCGATAGAAACATTAGAGTGATATAATCATTCAAATTATTTTAGGAATAATTCGAATAATTCCATCACTAGTACAAATGCATAAATCTGTGATTCATCACTCGTTAGAATATCATACATTGCTTTGGATTTTAAAGTTTTCTTGCACCATTCCACACGATCCAACGGCAACAAACTTTCCTGACTTAGATGATCTTTCAAAATTTTATTTATAGTGGCTACCCAATGTCTAAAGTAGTCCGTATTATTCTGTATATGACACGGTTGTCTTTTTTAATCAAACTGCAAATAGAAGCTACGTTTTCATCCGTAATTGCAGAAATTGTCCGACCTTCGCCTAAAATATCACTGAGAGAAATTCAATCAAATTCTTTGTAACAGCTATGAGATCTGATACTACATGCTTTATTTCTAAAGCAGCCCGAAGCCTTTCGAAGCATTGTTTTGGGGAGAGCAAACTTTTAAAATCGTAAAATATCATGGCTCAGAAATTTTCTCTTGTTAACCAGGAATAGGGTAACGTTAACATAAGGTTACGTTATTTCATAAAGTCATAAAAAATATCGTTATATAATGCTATATAATTTTAAAAAGTCAACAATATTTATTTATTTATTTCGTTATTATATCGTTAAAATAACGTATTTGTAAAAAATATTCATAACAAAATTTAACGAAAAAAAATATTCAAAATATGAATACTTTATTCTATAATTGGCAATGTTGAATCATATTAGTAGTGGGATGTTAGAAGATATGTAATTGGTGCATTTGAATCAGTTTTCAAATGCTACTAGTGATATCTACGTAAACATAATAAATATAACGAAAAATATAAAATTATCAGTAAATTAGGAATTTGTACTATCTCAATAGCAAATAACGTTATAGTGTATCGTTGATTGTGACGTTACGATTACATAACGTTCTTTTGTTATTTTTACGTAATTAACAAAAAACATTAGCAAATGAAACGTTATTATACCGTTATCTGGTATCGTTACGTTACGTTTTCCATCCTTTTTGTTAACTCAATTTTCCATTTGTGAGAACCTGTTCGGCCTTAAATATTGTAACGAACGAAACTCACCGCAGATGAGTCATCACAGTTGACCTGTCTGTGCAGGTAGTCGCGTTAAAGGTCAAGTGGGAAAGGAGCGTCGCCGCTATTGTTCGGGAATTTTATAGAGTCCGGAAGAATCTGGAATGTTCTAGTGATTAATTGGCGGTAGGTATATAAAGGTCGTAATGGGCTGCTCAGGGGAGTTAGCATCGGTCAGAGTCAGAGAGTCACTGAAGAAAGTCAGTGTCGGTCAGTACATGTCAGCGATATGTAAAGTATAAATAAATAAATAGTTGGTCATATAATAATATTGTGGAAATAAATATTGTGTAGTTTTAAGTGTTTAAATAAATGTTCGTAGTGCTTAAGTCTTTATTAATAATAATTACTACTAAATTAGTGTTAATATTTGTTGATTTATATTGTTACTTACTTTTATTATCTTTTTATACTTTATTATTCGTTTATTAAACTAAGTTATATAAATACTCGTATTTCATTTATGTTTACACTTCACCTAAATAAGTAAAACGTTACAATATCTTATATTGATATATTTTAAGATAGAATTTTTGTTTGTTTAAGATTTGAAGTTGCGTTGGGCCAGTGGTGAAAACTATTTAAAACAAAATTTATATAAATATACTTTGTAGTAGATATTTGCAATTGATATTATAACAAGTCCAAAGGATAGCAACGGAAGTTATGGAATACCATCCGAGTTCTTCAAAGGAACAATTACATTTTTTAATTTATTTTAAGACTGAATTTTTGTGTGTTTAAGATTTGCAGTTGCGCTGGGCCAGTGGTGAAAACTATTTAAAACACAATTTATATAAATATACTTTGTAGTAGATATTTGCAATTGATATTATAACAAGTCCAAAGGATAGCAACGGAAGTTATGGAATACCACCCGAGTTCTTCAAAGAAACAATTAAATTTTTTAATTGATTTTAAAATTGAATTTTTGTGGGTTTAAGATTTGCAGTTGCGTTGGGCCAGTGGTGGAAACTATTTAAAACACAATTTATATTTATTCTCTGGCTTTCTCGCCCTCGTTTCCTTTATGAAGCAGAGGTGGCAGAGCAGAGAGACAGGCAGTCAATTAAAGCGCACGAAGCTGTGTGCGCCCAGCACGCGAATGTGCCTTGATTTATTTATGTGTAATGACGAGCGAAAAAGAAACAGCAGCCAAAAAGCCAGATTTACAAAGCCTACTCCGCTTAAAAAGATTTGCAAATGGGCTTCAACCGTGAAAACGCGAGATTCAGTTTTCGTGATTTTGTTACTGCGGTTTTTACCGAAACATAACGTTATGTTATATGTCTGCGTTACAAATACAACGCCACAAAAAATATGAATAATACGTTTTTCTAACAACTGAATCGCACTTCAAATAAAATAGTGTGTTAATGGAATTGTTTCAGAGTTTCATCAAAATTACACATTTTCTTTGTGCAAGTTGATATCTTTCTTTATCCATTTGAATGTCAGAGAGACAAATGTGAAACAGGGAGTATAACTCCAAAATACTTAGCAGTACATGTACATTTATGTTCACCTAACGATTAAATTACCAATCGAAACAATATTAATTTAGGGCTTATTCCGAAATTGAACTAGGGTAACCGCAAATACTTTTTCAGTAAGATACGGTTCTAAGGTTTTGGTTACTTTTTAGTGACCAAAGGCATTATATTGGTTATTTGTCAAATTAACAAAACGGGTTGAAACATGGAGATACGAATTATTAAACATTTTGAATGAAACTTTAATTAACTGTTGTAAACCATATTGCATAAATGTGGAGTGTGCAAGAATGCATTGAGGACTTTGAAATTTATCTGGAACTAATTCTGTAAGGCACTATTCAAATATATTCGTATGCTGCATTAAAAATATATCATTCTTCCTTAATTGACTAAGAACAATGATTGCTTAATAATATCCAAGCATGAATCACGCTTTTAAACTTTTAACAGCTTTCGAGATATCATTCGGGATACATCCGTTCTAGAACGGTATGTTAGTCTTACCGTTCAGTTAGACATAGTAACCAGTAAAAGCAACCTACAGTTTTGGAAACCCAATTAATAAATCTTTCGTAATGCTCGAACTTGCAAAAATATACATTTTTATGCTGTTCCAATAATTGAATTTGTATTAAAAATACAATGATTTAATGAAGCCAATAAAGACTTTCATTATAGTAATCCAAATTAACTAGTTTTACTTTGATGTTTTTATCCGTTTGAATATAAATATAAGATTGAAATATTGAAAAACAGGTAAAATTAGGTGTAAAGTTGGGTAGGTAGTTAGAAGTTGTACATCTACTCTAACTTTTTGAATAAACAATTCGTCGTTATGAACTGAGATGAATTATGCAGGAATTAAATATTGTATCAAAGTAGTAATAAACAATTTAATATTCCGACGTGTAAGAGTTTAAGAGCCAGTTCCTTATTTTAATGGAGCATAATATTCAACTATTACGGTGCGAATTGTAATCTACGAGGGCTGGAGGTAGGTTGTAGGTCGATTCCGTGAGCTACACTGCATATTTATGACCCATGCAATATTGAAGAAATTTGTACTTGCTTCAGTGCATACATGCATTGTCGTATCTTAAAACGCCCTTAAGAATTTATGGCGTAAACCGTCGCAAGCGAAACATGCACTTTCACAAGAAATTATGAATTTCAATGTGAAATATTCGCTATAGTTAAGGCCTTTTTATTTCTTTGTGTCCTAAATCATGTTTCACTTTGTGCTTTTAACAATTAGCTTCGTTTTCATGTTTTGCAATATACAAAGAAAAATTTAATATTGCTGCAGCGGAAAAGTTACATACTATATTGCTTGAGCAATATTAAATTGTTTTCTGATTTAACTAAGTTTGGTTTCTCAAAAACCCTTTAACAGTTTAATAATAGAAATGTGTTTTGTTGTATGGTTTAAAATTCTTTTGGGTTGTTTCCTAGCGAAGTCTTGAGTCTTTCGCGCAGTATATATCCTCCCACTAAGTTGAGTTTACAGCTCACGTTGAATTTACGGGCTGAGCTAATGATGTCGGACACCCGTCTTCTTTCTCTGCTGCCATCTTTGACCAAATGCAACTCTGCTTAACTAAAAGTGCTTTTTTATTGGCAAAGTGATTTACTAGACGGGATTTTTATGTGTTGGAATTATTTATGTTTCGCTGTAAAGTTTTTCTTGTAGTTTTTATCTCATGTGCTTAAGTTCTTAATATGAGGTTAGTTATTTATGCCATGTAATTTTAATTTGTCACTTTTAGCTTGTAATTTTACAAGCACTTCATCTTCCTTGATAAATCTTTTTCGTTTTTAGATACCAATAAAACTTCTAACAGTTCAGGAACGATTTTGTTTTGATATGTTTTTAGGGAGAATCTTTTTTTGGGTGGATAAGAAAATTTTCCTGATTAGTGGTATGAAGTTCTGTGGGAAAGTTCGGCCCGAAAGAGAAAAGCAATCGTTAGGGTAAAGTTTATGTGTTAGTGGTTCACGTAGGGATTTACCGTGATTGGAGACGAGCAAGAGAATGAAAGAATAAACGAGCTAGCAATCGCTGACCGAATCACTGCCACTTCTTACATTCGCTCACTTTACTCCAAGGATAATCAAACCGATCCGGAATCACATGTGACCGAACTCAATTCTGGGAATGTAAATGATGATTCAGTGTTTGTTGTGTGCACGCTATAGGAACTTATCTATTCCTGCTTCAATATCAGGCGAGTATCAGTGTACTGGGACAACTACAAAACTTTCCAATGAGGTCTTGCACGGTTTTTTCTTTTTAGCTTTAATCGATAGAATAATGATAAATATTAGACCCGTATTTTATATTTTTCCCCAAATTAATCTTTAATAATGAATAAACTACAATTAAAAATGATGTGCGTGAAAACGCGGCTGAATTACCCCACTTCCCCTCTTGTCTAGTGACGTATCAGGATTCTTGCCGAACTTCACTTCGTTTCAAACGTCAAATATAATGTTTTAACTTCCAAACTGACAAATTGAATAATCTTGTGCAAATATAGTGGCATACAAAAGCTTTACAATGCTTTCAATCACGCACTGTCCACTTTACCAACTTTCAAACAAGTCATCATGCCCCTTTTATGCGTGGATACATTCACCTTAAATAAAAATTATATTTCAAGAAATAAAATTGTGATATTTTGTTACATTATATATATATTTTTCATATATGTAGAAACATTTGATTGAATTGAAATTTTAATTTACATATTTTTTTCTTTTCTAATTTTTATGTCTTATCAAAAAACAAATATGTCTTCTAAAAGAACCTACACAGGTCACATCACGGCTGACCTTTTGCAACTTTTTAAAAGTATTATACTTTAAATCAATTTTATGTAACATAAAATGTAAATAAAAATAAATTAAATCATATAGATTTTGTAAAAGGTAAAAGGTTCACTTAATGTTTTTTGCAAGACCTCATTCTTTCCAGAACATTGCAACTATATAAAAAAAAACACCATAGGTATATTTATTGCACTTATCTGCTTCCTCTTCAGTGTGTGGTATGAATGTTATTATTCCAGTTTAATTAGACAAAAATATGGGACTACCTGTCTGGTCTACTCAAAGTAAAGTAACATGCTTGTGATTCATTATACTACAACAGAAGGTAACAAATGTAACCGGAGAAGAACTTCCTTACCTAATGATATTTAACAGCATATACAAGGTGTAGCAGAAATGACCTTACTTATGTTTCGTTAGAACTTTTCTTATAAACCTTCTAAAACTGAGTTCAAATTCGTCAGACACACATATAAAGTGTCACTTTTAAAAAACAGATTGATCATAGGCTAGCATAGTGTTTGTACTCGCTATTCGTAAAAGCTTTTTTTTTGATCGGACGAAAACTGCACGTTTCCGGTGTATTATCGTACCGGAAAGTGCATTATTCCGGTATTTTAGTGTAGTTGCTAGGCAGTCCGGGAATATTTTTTCCGGGCGGTGACAAAGCATTCCTGTACAGTATGCTGTCCATTGTTTTTCGTAAATAAAAATACAATTATATTTATTTCATTTATTATTGAATACAATACGATCGAAAAAAAATAGCATCACCACCATCCGGGAATATATCAGATTTCCTACTACATATAAATGTACTATTATTTTTACAGATTATAACTTTGATTATTCCACACTCGTCAATTTCATCCGATAAAAATGCTTTATTTGATGGCTGTAGATTGATTTTCATAGAAGAAATTTGATAAAACTACAGTATCATAGTCAAGGTTATATTTTGTTAATATCAAAAATTTTAGGTTTGAACTGTTGTCATTCGTGAAATAATCAAACAAATACAATTTGAGCTATGAATTTAATTGATAAAATTTTCCTCCTGCGCGGAAACGACAACTCGGTTCTAAAATGTCAGCTTTCCTGTCATGATCTAAATGTCATTTTTGACACTCGTTTGTCTATTACTATGCAACATAAGTAAATTTTTCCAATAAATTCATGGCTCTTATTATGTGACTTATGAAAAAATTCACAATTGTCACTCATTCTGACAATAAATGTCAAAAATTTGTTTTCTTTGTATTTTAACCAATCACAGAGCCGGAATCCTAGCCTTCATTCGTAACTTAACGTAAACAGAGTATAGTTGATTCATTTGTTAATGTCAAATAAAAAATACAAATACGACTTTGTAGGAGCTTCAAATGTTTAAAAATGAGATTTTAAAAAAATTTAATAAATATTGTAGTGTACATATTTATGTTACACCTTGAAGAAATCGTTTGGTAAACGACTATTACCTGTGATGATTCAAATAAAAAAATCCGCCGATTTCTTCAAAATAGTAAATAACGAAACATTAAATGTTTTGTTGGATTCTGCTCCCAAAAGCCAATGACGTCGGCGAGTGTTTTTACCCCAGTGATTGCCCAACTAAAATGCCATTTTTGAAACAAAAGAACGGAACAAAAATACAATTGTTACTATTATATAGTACACAATTTTTCTAAAATGGAAAAGCAGTGTAAAATCTCTTTGCGGTCAAAGCAAAAACAATTTTCCATTAGCTCTTTATTTCTTTTGTAAAGTAAAAACATTACGCCGTGGATTTAAAAATTAGCGCGAAATAAAATGGCAAACAAAGCGTATTTGTATCGAAGTCGGCGTCGCATTAAAACATAACCTCTGGCAAGGTGAGGCGTCCTTTCAACTCCATTGTGCAGCCTAGCAACGTGAAACAAAATGCGAGTAATTTAATTTATATCAAGTGGGGAGGGCTACAGCTTTCCTAACCCTTGTTTGACCCATATTTGATCCGAGGGTTTACTTGCTACCCTTCAAATAAAGATGTATCGTTCTAGTTTTAACACCGGCCAAGGGATCAAACGTGGAATGTTACTGCCCTGCTACTTCGCAAATTATACCTAGTCCAATAAAACTTTGTCACAATCAAAATCTCAAATATCAAAACGATTCCTTCTGCTGATTTTTGTTTTTTGTAATTCAATTATAGGGTGATCCAAATTGGACTTCCAGATTTAAATTACGCACCACTTGGGTTGTGTAAATTTTCTAAGTTTGTATTTTACAGTTTGTATCAAAACACTTGGCAACGCATAAAAATTATACAAATTTATTATGAAAATATGTGATCGATTAAAGTTACGTTGTGGAAATTGCGACCAATTTTTGGACCTAATAATGTGCAAGCAAGCGTTCAATTCTTGATCTCTTACAAAAATTTGAACCAATTGGTATCTTTATTAGATGATTGACAAACCAAAGGTTCAGTATGAAAGAGAAACCGTTCAGATAAAAATATTGCTTGCTATTGGCCCGTATTTTTTTTGAGGACGAAAATGGTATCGCTGTTACTTTCAATAGTTTTCGCAATTAGGATATGCGGAACAATTTTTTTCTCAATGAAATAAACGACTTGAACTTGAATGACACTTTACTTGAGTAAAAAAAACGAGTTACCTGGTCATGTAATCTCACAGAAGGGTGACATTAATTGGTCACCGAGATTTTGCGATCTAACCCTTTTAGACTTTTTTCTCTCAGCGTATTTATAGGAAAGGGTTTATGCCAACAAATCAGTTACAATTCCAAAGTAAAACGGAGTATCAGACATGCAATTGCTGAAATAGAGCTGCATTTATAAATAAGCATTATGAACAATTTTGCAAAAAGAATAACTGCATGTCAGCGGAGTCATGGGAAATATTTGGTGACATCATATTTTATACTTCACTACTCTACACTTTATATTGACAGAAAAAAAAACATTTTTTCCCAATATTTTGTTATCCAGAATCCAAATCCGGAAGTTTAATTTGGATCACAATTTAGTAATTTGGGTGCCAATACAAGCAATGAAGGACATTCGTAAATATTTTTTTATATAGTTCATTTTTTCTGTGACTCACTTCATATTTGTATGAATCAAATTAATAGTGGTGGAAGAAATTTGATGACGTCATATAAAGTCATCGAAAATTCGAACAGTACATGCTCCTGATTGTTTAGACCGTCAGAACTGTTTCGGGATTGCTCAGAAATCAGTAAGAACAGCCGACTAACGGTCAGTTTGGGTTTGAATTTAGTTGGAACGCTTTTTTGAAACTATGCATGCGTCTTACAGTTCCCAACTGATTTGGAGGTTAGTTAGAACAAATCTATTATCGTGTGTTTTGAAGCATTGATATCACATCCATGCCTTACCCGGAATTCGAACCCAGAGCCATAGTATAAAGTGGAGATGCTATATCCACTACATTACATTGGTCGGCTAATAATATTGTATATATAACGAAGGACAATTCAAGTATTGATTAAAGGAAAAATTAGATGTATATTAAAATAATAATACTATGAAAATAATAGGCTACGACCACCAATTTTTGCCGGTATTGATTCTAGTGCTAAATATACAACTCAAATAGTTCTTGTTCTTGGTAAATATGAATTCATATATTTCATTGAGGAAGTAGGACAATAGTCTGGATTTCATCGTTCATGTTTGCGTCGGAGTTTAGTTATAACATTAACAAAGCGTCGTCTCCATATGCAACGAAGGATCTGCATTATTCAATCCGGGAACTTACGTCTGTAACTTGTAAGTAATTAGTAATGCACACCCAAGTTGTTCAGTGTTCCATTATCAACTTACTGACCGACCAATTCCTCTAACTTTCATTGTAATTGAATCTGGAGCATGCATGATAACTTCTAGATAACTTTGCCATCTCGTGGTTGACACGCATTGCCGATGACCATATTTCGTCGATAATTGCATTACCTGAACTAGTTATAGCACTTTTGTACAACAATCTCATTTTGTAAATGTCACTCTCCGAATTACGCTAGGCGTGAGTAACAGATATTAAATATTTATCACATTAATGTCAGCTGATCTGATAAAAATTTGTATGCGTGTGATATCCCTAGGGACATTAAGTGTTTTTGTACAATCATAGTTCTGTTACAATTTGTAAAATTAAATCTTAATCCCTTCTTTAAATCAGAAGTATATCTAATGGGTAGAGTTCAACATACCGTCTAATGTTACATAGAGATATTTCAATTAAGGTGTAATATTTTCTAATTCATTAGTCGTTACTGTAGATACCAGTTATACATACCACCGTATCGTTCCGGTGATGGGACTAAATATTGTAGCTATCGCTTCCTATCGTCGCTAAGAAATATAGCTATCAAAAATTATACTCTGTATAGTCGCTAAAGTTTGGTAGCGATTGCTAATGTTCACTAATGTAGAAACAATATATGAGGTGTTGTTATCATAAAACAAGGTGATTGATATTGTCTTTCTATTGATATGCATTATTAACATAGAACGTATGATATTATCGTAATAATAATGTATTCCAATAATACATACAGTTTTTTATTCTTATTGACATAAATAATAAATTCCTAGTCTGATATTTTAGGCAGATGAAGTTCAATATAGTCATTAGGTGATGTAACTGGTTAAAATTTATTATAATCTAAATTTATTAAAAAAAAAATCTAAAAATTAAAATTTAATACTTTCTCGTTCGCGGCCTATTGTGCCTTCTGTAAATATTTGTATAGTTATACCTAAATTAAAAGTTCATTTCTTCATTTCGACCAGATTTTTATCTTGTCCTCTTCTTATGTTTTATATCTAAACATCCATTTTCTATTATCCATGGTTATAACTAATGACTGATTAGAAAATATTATCTATTGACATAGGTACCGACAATACAGTAGGGATTCCATAACTTTGGTTGCTAGCATTTGAACTTGTTATATCAATAACAAATATCAATTGAAAAGTGAACTTAAAATTCTATAACATTAATTGTTGTTTGTGGTTAACAAGTACCTTTACAAATGTATACAGAACAATCTACAATGATGTGAAATTGTCTTAAAATTTAATGGAAATTTGAATGTTCGCCAGGGTGATATTTGAGATTTGTATTTTATATTTAACAAGTACAATCAAGCACAATTGTTATTTGTATCAGGTAAGGTAAGTATATTTTATCAATGTGAATATAAATAAAATTTATTTTGTAAACTTGTTGCGATGTAGTAGATATAAATATTTATGAAATTAATTTACACTAATCAGATGAAAAGTCCATGTTGAAATCCTGTATACATGTAAAACTCACATTATTTTTGATAAGTTTTTTGTGTGGAGATTATGAAAACATTTTGACTGGAGTCAAAGAATATTTACATGTACATTTCCCTCTGGTTTCAGGATTAATTTTTGAAACTCACGGCTTTTAATTTTTAATGTTTTCTGCAGAGGAGTAATTAAAGAGAACTACAAATACGAACACATGTCCCTTCAAACAAGTGCAAGGGAATTATAAAACAATTTCGAAACAGATTAGGCTGTTAATTACACTAAATAGCGTCCATCAAATTTGATTAAATTTACAGAAGTTGCAAGAGTGGAATTACGCTCTTGATCAACATGTGATGGAAATCGTATTAGTTAGGCAGACAGCCGGTGAAAAATTGAAGAATTTACACTAGCGTTAGCAACGGAAATAAATAATTGCATTTATTTTCCATCAAAATTTTACACCACTATTTCTAGTGGTTTCCGAACCATTTAAACACGTCAATATTTTAATTTGATTAATAGTTAGCGACGTTAGGATTTGTATCCCAGATTTCACCTATTTAAATCGGAGGTGTATAGAGTAAATGGGGGGAAATGGAATAGTAGGAAAGATGAACTTTTGGTCTTAAAAATACAATAGAGTGATATCTCTCACAGGGAATGTTAATTTTGTTGTTAGTATAAGTAGCCGCTTGAAAATTAATTCAGTTAACACGGAATAATCCAAGACTTACTTAAAAAATTGCCAAAAACTATTTTTACGTTATGTACACAATTAGTTAATTGCTATTTTGATAGGTTTAAATTTAGTATTTATGTACATATTTTATAAACATGAGCATAAGACTTAACGTAACATAAAAATATGGTTCTATTTGTACACCATCGTAAGTAATTTAGTGTCCATTTAACTTCTGTTCTGAGGACAGACGGACAATCTATGCTGAGGAGAGATGGATCAGAGGATTTTTATTGTTGAAAATATCAATTCAACCGATAAATAGAAAAAAAATCATTCGTACACGATCTAGTTTCTATTTCTTGTGTTCTGAAGAACTGTTGTTAAATGGTAAATCAGAGGGTGTTGATAATGAAAAAGCTGAAGATTATGAAAACATGCGGGATACAAGGAGTCTATTAAAAAAATAACGATAAAGAAGGATGATTGGATACATAACAACAATCTGCTAACCATTTCATCTCTTCATAGTCTAGGTCAGTCTCACCTATATATGTAGTGGAGGAGATTTGGATTTTACATTTTATTTTTTAAATATTATTCAATATTACAAATAATAATTATTGAGGTCCACCTCACCCCCACTTACTCTAATGTAGGACACAGTAGGTACTGATGTCTTTCTCTACCTATTTTTCTATTTTCTTTGGTTTTCTAGATTTTTAGAATGGTATACAATGGCATCTTCTTATTTTCTTTAAAATTATTAATTTCTGGGAACACCTATTTATTAATTTGTGCCCTACTTAGGCTTAGAATCTGAATATTATTACATTATATGAGTTCATGATATATTTTTCTCTACAATTTTTGAAACCATAATTTTTATTTCCCGTCCAATAGTGTTTCTTCCGATCTTCCTTCTTTTTTCAATTTGTTATGGTACAGGCGCATATGTTCCAGAGGTTTCCGCATTTTATCTTCAAGTTTGAGTCAGTATTTGTGGTTATTATTTTCATTACTGTAAGAGAATCCGACGATTATGCTGTTTGTTTTTCTCTTTCAACAGGTATCTTGGAAATCCAACGATCTTTAACTTTCATATTTTAGGTTGAATGATAAGTTGTAGATTATTTCGGATTGTTGTTGGATTTGATTTTCCCAATATCTTTGTTGTATTCCTATACCTTCTCTCTGTTCTGTGTCTTTTTCGATTTGTCTTGTTTCGTAGTCATTTCTTTCTGAGATTTATCCCTTTTTGTTAGTTTGTTGCTATCATCTTCCCCATTTTTTACAGAATTAAAATCTGACTCTCCCATCCCTCCTCTAATGTAACGGTTCTCTTTCCGGTCACCAGCAATGTCCCGAAGTGGATCAACCGTTGATTTTGAAAGCAGGTGAGGTAGGTAAGGAGTTGGTATTCGCCGATTAGCAACAAGGCGATAAAACGAGTAGTTACATCTAATATTATTAAATTCGTAGTATTTATATTCCGGGCGTTGGGCGAGTGCGTGAGTCGGTCGGAATATCGCGTGAACGGTGGCCCGCGGCTTTAAGCCACCACGCGGGGAGAATACAAAGCGACGCACGCCCAGACGCAAGATCGCGAATTTGCCCCTGTATCGGCAATTTGTAGCCGATGATTGTGTGCCTGTGATGTATGAAACGCCTTCCCAAATACCAAGATGATTGAATGGGGATGCTGTTTTTCCTGGATTACCCTCGCAGAAACCAATCGTTTCCCACATACATATGCGGATTTTAAATATGAAAATGACCACAAAATATTCAATTCTGTTATAAATATATACATTTTTCGTTATGGAATTGAAAGATTGTATGTGATCTTGTTTACTGCTTCAATTTCATAGATAACAAATCAAAAGAATATTGCAGATGTTAGGTAATGGACAGATTTATAGCGTATTCATTGCTTCTTTAAGTTTGTTTTCGAAGTATCTGTCCTTTCCGTTACTTGATGCCCTCGATGCACATCAATAGTTGTGATATTTTTAGCGTTTGTTCATTATTAAGGGATGAAAATAGCCCGGTGAATAGAGACTGAGTTCGAAATCTCTCTCTTTGGTTGCGATTTTCAGCTGTTGTGGTTGTGTTGACTAAATTTAAAAACACCTTGGTATTTTTTAGTAAAATTACGGAATAGTAGTTTTACTGTGTGTAAAGACTCTCTCAATAATATACCAATATTACAAAAATATTAAATTATTTATAAAGATATATCATTAACTGTCACAACTGTCACAGATATATTCTTTTATTTCCATGACTTTGTGAATTCTAACGAAAATATTACATTTTATGTTTAATAAATCTCGTACTATAGACATACTGTTGCAATATTCATGATCTTATCTGACGTATAATTTATTTTCGAACAACTATGTAATGTTATAATTTTGCTTTAAATCTATTAGGAGAGAGTGTATCCGCAATTTTTTGAAATCCCATAGTAAAGTCCTATGTTCCGCGTTTCGTTGCACACACTGCATATTGTGACATTAACAACAAGTCAGATGTTTCTTATATACACTCCAGGATGGATATAAGCTATGTATTCATTTGGTAAAGCGTGCAAAAACATACTATCTACAGTGTGGAGTAGAAAAAATATTTTTTGATCGCGGTTGGTTATTAAAATTTATAAATTTAGTTATTTTTGGAATATCGTGTTTAATTCAGCCCAACCTATTCCATCTTCTGTCTTTGTGACGTCGTTGCACAACGCGTAGGTAAAACTCTATTGTTTCACTAACTTTATAATGTAGCAATTTACCAATTTGACCACAAAGTAGTCGTGTCTGATATAAATATTAATATTTCATAGTTTGCTTCTATCACGGAAGACTTTTAAATAAAGTGATAGTGGTGGTAGCGATTATCGTTACATTTGTCTTACATAAAACTTGTTCATTATTATAAATAGTGGATTACTTTTGAGGCAACTTATAAATTAACCCCATATGTCAAGTACCAGATTTTTTTTAGACGGGATCACTATTTCTTTCTTTTACTAGTGTTTGTAGAAAAAGTATTGACAAAACTGATTTTATTTTCCCTACAACTAGTTGTTACGACGTCGATGAAATTCCGATGACATGTATACTTGGTGGAAACTTCCCTCGTGTTTGATTTTTGGAGGGTAATTCTCACCTAGACAAATTCCATCGTTGCGTACGGCACTTCTATGAATTTGTAATAAGCCGAGAGCTGGGCGAGCAGTGCCACGAGGATTTACATACAAATAAGATGGTATTGCGGTCGACCACGATGTGCGACGTAGGAACCGTGATGTAGCTTTGTTTACGCATCCAGCGGCCGAATCTTACACAGATATATTCCCGGATTGTGTAATTGTTTCACGCTCGCAATCAAAATAATGCCGATGAGTTTATCAAGATTATGAAAGGATGAAACGTCGTTACATTTAATTAACTCACTTTAGGAACGAATGAATGACTATTTCAATAATGTTCTCATTTATATGCCTAATACCACACAAGTATATTGTTGGTTGATGATTTTTAAAAACGCTTATGTTGGTTTTGGATATCCCATTAGTTTTGAAATGTTTTAGAAATATTTAAAGTACTTGTTCTACTTCTAGAGCACTATAAGCTGTGTATAATTTTTGCATTTTCGGTAGGCGATCTATAAATTTATACTACAAGCTAAATTTTTATTATTATTTATTTAAATCCTTACTTACAACTGGTTAAAAAAAACCAACAAGCAAATCTGATAAATTAAATAATAACGTGCGAGAAATACCTCCCATTAGAGCTTTTCCAATTTTATGTTGTTTTTACTTCATAATTCGATGAATTGTGTAATAAATTTAGTGCTAAATTATTAATATAGTTTTGTAAGCGGTTTTCATATCCAGTAGAGTATGTTCCCATTAGTTCATTACTATCTTTAATTTTTAAATCCGAATGTATTGATTCATTTGTGACATACCATGGAGCATTTACAATTAGTCGTAGACATTTATTTTGAAATCTTTGTATAATATTTAAATATTATTTCTTAGCGCACACCCACAATTGTATTCCATATGTCCATATGCGAATAATTGCAGCTTTGTAAAACAGAATTTTGCAGTATACTGGTAATTTTGATTTTCTTCCTAGAAGCCAATAGAGTTTTTTAATTTTTAAATTCAATTTAAAAATAATTACTCCCTTCTCCATGAATCATGAATCATAAATCATAAATCATAAATCAAATCATAAATCATAAATCATAAATCATAAAACATTAATGTTTACTGATGGCGATAAAAATGAATTTACTATACATGGGTGCAGTCTCTACATTTGCTTTGAATGTCAATAAAGCCATCATTTTTAAAAATGGTTAATTATAATTATTAAAGAATTAAGAATAAACATTTTCTTTGTATATAATTAAACAACTGTAGTTTTACAAAATCTTTCACTTTTTGAGTTAAAAATGTGTTTACGGTTCAAATTCTCAAACAGAATTCAATTCTTACCGTTTTCGATATATTTGCATTTAAAATTAAATCCAACAATATAGGTTTTTCAAGAATAGCCCTCTAAAGGGTTCAGATATTATCTCGGCGACCTCCAATCGATTGTACAGACAATTCTGAGTTTTAGAAAAGAAAAATGAAAATCGGAAAAAACTCGAAAAAAATCATGAGGGGTGCATCTAGGGATATGAATCATGAATAATGAATCATGAATCATGAATCATGAATCATGAATCATAAATCATAAAACATTAATGTTTACTGATGGCGATAAAAATGAATTTACTATACATGGGTGCAGTCTCTACATTTGCTTTGAATGTCAATAAAGCCAATATTTTTAAAAATGGTTAATTATAATTATTAAAGAATTAAGAATAAACATTTTCTTTGTATATAATTAAACAACTGTAGTTTTACAAAATCTTTCACTTTTTGAGTTAAAAATGTTTTTACGGTTCACAATCATTGTCTGATTTAGTGAGTTCTTATTTCTAACTAGGAATAACTATGTTTTTATATCTATACAATTTATTTCCAATCACAATTAAACATAAAAAGTAACAACATTCCGTTTCTTTCGCCAATATTTTTTATTTTCTAAACTAAAGTAACTATGGATGCGCTGAATTCAAATTCACAAACAGAATTCAATTCTTACCGTTTTCGATATATTTGCATTTAAAATTAAATCCAACAATATAGGTTTTTCAAGAATAGCCCTCTAAAGGGTTCAGATATTATCTCGGCGACCTCCAATCGATTGTACAGACAATTCTGAGTTTTAGAAAGGAAAAATGAAAATCGGAAAAAACTCGAAAAAAATCATGAGGGGTGCATCTAGGGATATGAATCATGAATCATGAATCATGAATCATGAATCATGAATCAAAAATCATAAATCAAATCATAAATCATAAATCATAAATCATAAAACATTAATGTTTACTGATGGCGATAAAAATGAATTTACTATACATGGGTGCAGTCTCTACATTTGCTTTGAATGTCAATAAAGCCATCATTTTTAAAAATGGTTAATTATAATTATTAAAGAATTAAGAATAAACATTTTCTTTGTATATAATTAAACAACTGTAGTTTTACAAAATCTTTCACTTTTTGAGTTAAAAATGTGTTTACGGTTCACAATCATTGTCTGATTTAGTGAGTTCTTATTTCTAACTAGGAATAACTATGTTTTTATATCTATACAATTTATTTCCAATCACAATTAAACATAAAAAGTAACAACATTCCGTTTCTTTCGCCAATATTTTTTATTTTCTAAACTAAAGTAACTATGGATGCGCTGAATTCAAATTCTCAAACAGAATTCAATTCTTACCGTTTTCGATATATTTGCATTTAAAATTAAATCCAACAATATAGGTTTTTCAAGAATAGCCCTCTAAAGGGTTCAGATATTATCTCGGCGACCTCCAATCGATTGTACAGACAATTCTGAGTTTTAGAAAGGAAAAATGAAAATCGGAAAAAACTCGAAAAAAATCATGAGGGGTGCATCTAGGGATATGAATCATGAATCATGAATTATGAATCATGAATCATGAATCATGAATCATGAATCATGAATCAGGAATCATGAATCATGAATCATGAATCATGAATCATGAATCATGAATCATGAATCATAAATCATGAATCATGAATCATGAATCATGAATCATGAATCATAAATCATGAATCATGAATCATGAATCATGAATCATGAATCATGAATCATAAATCATAAATCATAAATCAAATCATAAATCATAAATCATAAATCATAAATCATAAAACATTAATGTTTACTGATGGCGATAAAAATGAATTTACTATACATGGGTGCAGTCTCTACATTTGCTTTGAATGTCAATAAAGCCATCATTTTTAAAAATGGTTAATTATAATTATTAAAGAATTAAGAATAAACATTTTCTTTGTATATAATTAAACAACTGTAGTTTTACAAAATCTTTCACTTTTTGAGTTAAAAATGTGTTTACGGTTCAAATTCTCAAACAGAATTCAATTCTTACCGTTTTCGATATATTTGCATTTAAAATTAAATCCAACAATATAGGTTTTTCAAGAATAGCCCTCTAAAGGGTTCAGATATTATCTCGGCGACCTCCAATCGATTGTACAGACAATTCTGAGTTTTAGAAAAGAAAAATGAAAATCGGAAAAAACTCGAAAAAAATCATGAGGGGTGCATCTAGGGATATGAATCATGAATAATGAATCATGAATCATGAATCATGAATCATGAATCATGAATCATAAATCATAAAACATTAATGTTTACTGATGGCGATAAAAATGAATTTACTATACATGGGTGCAGTCTCTACATTTGCTTTGAATGTCAATAAAGCCATCATTTTTAAAAATGGTTAATTATAATTATTAAAGAATTAAGAATAAACATTTTCTTTGTATATAATTAAACAACTGTAGTTTTACAAAATCTTTCACTTTTTGAGTTAAAAATGTGTTTACGGTTCACAATCATTGTCTGATTTAGTGAGTTCTTATTTCTAACTAGGAATAACTATGTTTTTATATCTATACAATTTATTTCCAATCACAATTAAACATAAAAAGTAACAACATTCCGTTTCTTTCGCCAATATTTTTTATTTTCTAAACTAAAGTAACTATGGATGCTCTGAATTCAAATTCACAAACAGAATTCAATTCTTACCGTTTTCGATATATTTGCATTTAAAATTAAATCCAACAATATAGGTTTTTCAAGAATAGCCCTCTAAAGGGTTAAGATATTATCTCGGCGACCTCCAATCGATTGTACAGACAATTCTAAGTTTTAGAAAGGAAAAATGAAAATCGGAAAAAACTCGAAAAAAATCATGAGGGGTGCATCTAGGGATATGAATCATGAATCATGAATCATGAATCATGAATCATGAATCAAAAATCATAAATCAAATCATAAATCATAAATCATAAATCATAAAACATTAATGTTTACTGATGGCGATAAAAATGAATTTACTATACATGGGTGCAGTCTCTACATTTGCTTTGAATGTCAATAAAGCCATCATTTTTAAAAATGGTTAATTATAATTATTAAAGAATTAAGAATAAACATTTTCTTTGTATATAATTAAACAACTGTAGTTTTACAAAATCTTTCACTTTTTGAGTTAAAAATGTGTTTACGGTTCACAATCATTGTCTGATTTAGTGAGTTCTTATTTCTAACTAGGAATAACTATGTTTTTATATCTATACAATTTATTTCCAATCACAATTAAACATAAAAAGTAACAACATTCCGTTTCTTTCGCCAATATTTTTTATTTTCTAAACTAAAGTAACTATGGATGCGCTGAATTCAAATTCTCAAACAGAATTCAATTCTTACCGTTTTCGATATATTTGCATTTAAAATTAAATCCAACAATATAGGTTTTTCAAGAATAGCCCTCTAAAGGGTTCAGATATTATCTCGGCGACCTCCAATCGATTGTACAGACAATTCTGAGTTTTAGAAAGGAAAAATGAAAATCGGAAAAAACTCGAAAAAAATCATGAGGGGTGCATCTAGGGATATGAATCATGAATCATGAATCATGAATCATGAATCATGAATCATGAATCATGAATCATGAATCATGAATCATGAATCATGAATCATGAATCATGAATCATGAATCATGAATCATGAATCATGAATCATGAATCATGAATCATGAATCATGAATCATGAATCATGAATCATAAATCATGAATCATGAATCATGAATCATGAATCATGAATCATAAATCATGAATCAAATCATAAATCATAAATCATAAATCATAAAACATTAATGTTTACTGATGGCGATAAAAATGAATTTACTATACATGGGTGCAGTCTCTACATTTGCTTTGAATGTCAATAAAGCCATCATTTTTAAAAATGGTTAATTATAATTATTAAAGAATTAAGAATAAACATTTTCTTTGTATATAATTAAACAACTGTAGTTTTACAAAATCTTTCACTTTTTGAGTTAAAAATGTGTTTACGGTTCAAATTCTCAAACAGAATTCAATTCTTACCGTTTTCGATATATTTGCATTTAAAATTAAATCCAACAATATAGGTTTTTCAAGAATAGCCCTCTAAAGGGTTCAGATATTATCTCGGCGACCTCCAATCGATTGTACAGACAATTCTGAGTTTTAGAAAAGAAAAATGAAAATCGGAAAAAACTCGAAAAAAATCATGAGGGGTGCATCTAGGGATATGAATCATGAATAATGAATCATGAATCATGAATCATGAATCATGAATCATAAATCATAAAACATTAATGTTTACTGATGGCGATAAAAATGAATTTACTATACATGGGTGCAGTCTCTACATTTGCTTTGAATGTCAATAAAGCCAATATTTTTAAAAATGGTTAATTATAATTATTAAAGAATTAAGAATAAACATTTTCTTTGTATATAATTAAACAACTGTAGTTTTACAAAATCTTTCACTTTTTGAGTTAAAAATGTTTTTACGGTTCACAATCATTGTCTGATTTAGTGAGTTCTTATTTCTAACTAGGAATAACTATGTTTTTATATCTATACAATTTATTTCCAATCACAATTAAACATAAAAAGTAACAACATTCCGTTTCTTTCGCCAATATTTTTTATTTTCTAAACTAAAGTAACTATGGATGCGCTGAATTCAAATTCACAAACAGAATTCAATTCTTACCGTTTTCGATATATTTGCATTTAAAATTAAATCCAACAATATAGGTTTTTCAAGAATAGCCCTCTAAAGGGTTAAGATATTATCTCGGCGACCTCCAATCGATTGTACAGACAATTCTAAGTTTTAGAAAGGAAAAATGAAAATCGGAAAAAACTCGAAAAAAATCATGAGGGGTGCATCTAGGGATATGAATCATGAATCATGAATCATGAATCAAAAATCATAAATCAAATCATAAATCATAAATCATAAATCATAAAACATTAATGTTTACTGATGGCGATAAAAATGAATTTACTATACATGGGTGCAGTCTCTACATTTGCTTTGAATGTCAATAAAGCCATCATTTTTAAAAATGGTTAATTATAATTATTAAAGAATTAAGAATAAACATTTTCTTTGTATATAATTAAACAACTGTAGTTTTACAAAATCTTTCACTTTTTGAGTTAAAAATGTGTTTACGGTTCACAATCATTGTCTGATTTAGTGAGTTCTTATTTCTAACTAGGAATAACTATGTTTTTATATCTATACAATTTATTTCCAATCACAATTAAACATAAAAAGTAACAACATTCCGTTTCTTTCGCCAATATTTTTTATTTTCTAAACTAAAGTAACTATGGATGCGCTGAATTCAAATTCTCAAACAGAATTCAATTCTTACCGTTTTCGATATATTTGCATTTAAAATTAAATCCAACAATATAGGTTTTTCAAGAATAGCCCTCTAAAGGGTTCAGATATTATCTCGGCGACCTCCAATCGATTGTACAGACAATTCTGAGTTTTAGAAAGGAAAAATGAAAATCGGAAAAAACTCGAAAAAAATCATGAGGGGTGCATCTAGGGATATGAATCATGAATCATGAATTATGAATCATGAATCATGAATCATGAATCATGAATCATGAATCATGAATCATGAATCATGAATCATGAATCATGAATCATGAATCATGAATCATGAATCATGAATCATGAATCATGAATCATGAATCATGAATCATGAATCATGAATCATGAATCATGAATCATGAATCATGAATCATGAATCATAAATCATGAATCATGAATCATGAATCATGAATCATGAATCATGAATCATAAATCATGAATCATGAATCATGAATCATGAATCATAAATCATAAATCATAAATCAAATCATAAATCATAAATCATAAAACATTAATGTTTACTGATGGCGATAAAAATGAATTTACTATACATGGGTGCAGTCTCTACATTTGCTTTGAATGTCAATAAAGCCATCATTTTTAAAAATGGTTAATTATAATTATTAAAGAATTAAGAATAAACATTTTCTTTGTATATAATTAAACAACTGTAGTTTTACAAAATCTTTCACTTTTTGAGTTAAAAATGTGTTTACGGTTCAAATTCTCAAACAGAATTCAATTCTTACCGTTTTCGATATATTTGCATTTAAAATTAAATCCAACAATATAGGTTTTTCAAGAATAGCCCTCTAAAGGGTTCAGATATTATCTCGGCGACCTCCAATCGATTGTACAGACAATTCTGAGTTTTAGAAAAGAAAAATGAAAATCGGAAAAAACTCGAAAAAAATCATGAGGGGTGCATCTAGGGATATGAATCATGAATAATGAATCATGAATCATGAATCATGAATCATGAATCATAAATCATAAAACATTAATGTTTACTGATGGCGATAAAAATGAATTTACTATACATGGGTGCAGTCTCTACATTTGCTTTGAATGTCAATAAAGCCATCATTTTTAAAAATGGTTAATTATAATTATTAAAGAATTAAGAATAAACATTTTCTTTGTATATAATTAAACAACTGTAGTTTTACAAAATCTTTCACTTTTTGAGTTAAAAATGTGTTTACGGTTCACAATCATTGTCTGATTTAGTGAGTTCTTATTTCTAACTAGGAATAACTATGTTTTTATATCTATACAATTTATTTCCAATCACAATTAAACATAAAAAGTAACAACATTCCGTTTCTTTCGCCAATATTTTTTATTTTCTAAACTAAAGTAACTATGGATGCTCTGAATTCAAATTCACAAACAGAATTCAATTCTTACCGTTTTCGATATATTTGCATTTAAAATTAAATCCAACAATATAGGTTTTTCAAGAATAGCCCTCTAAAGGGTTAAGATATTATCTCGGCGACCTCCAATCGATTGTACAGACAATTCTAAGTTTTAGAAAGGAAAAATGAAAATCGGAAAAAACTCGAAAAAAATCATGAGGGGTGCATCTAGGGAT